>OY998165.1:107202531-108452531 GCA_963921995.1 Oxystoma pomonae
TCTAGGTCCATGTGACCACTTATTTATTTTGATTTTTCAGACAAAAACAATAAGTTTTTCTATTGTGTTTGTGCCTCGGTTTCTGCCAATGAAGTACATGTGCCCCTTGGTGTGCTTAAAGACTCCGAAAATATGTAATGGATATCAATATATTCCCTAATACTAAATACCAATACTAATAATACTAAACTAAAGAAAACCATTTACTGCAGAATTACTTGCTAGAAAAAACGCTACGCAACTACATAATAAAGTAACTGGGTGTAATGTTTAAAGTTGCATTTACAAGTGCATTTATAATTGAATTAGAAACACTCCTGTTAGCTGCTACCACTGGTTTTTGGACAACAGGTTAACTTAAAAAGCATCCAGATTTAAAAATCGGCTGCTCATGCTAGACGAAATAATCATATTCTATTTTAAACAGGAGTGTTAACGACTAGCAAGAGTCTCTTCAACCTCTAAATGGAGCTTTACTGACCTGTGTTGTTAATACTCAAGTATCCGTGTGTTTTTGAAACTGAGTTTGGGATCTAAAATCTATCCTTGCCCTCCAAGATTTCACTAGTAAACTTGCACATAACTATGCCGCAATAATTTAAATTAAAAAAAAATTATTGCATCAAAATTAAGTGAGGTTATAGGCGTTGTGTTTTGTTGTTTCTATGCAAATTCCTAATAATTCCAGCGAGCCAGTAAAGTTCTCTTGGTTCTTTGATAAACTCGGGGTAATGCCCGCGCAGCCCTAGGACATTTTCGGCGGGCGACCGCACACGCGGAGTGATTTCACATTCGTTTTAGAACAATGTTTTTGACAACATATTTTTGAAAGATAAACATAACCTTGAATGATTTTCTGTCAGAAAACGTAAAAATACTCTTCTACCCCACTGCGGCACTTGTTCGGGGGCCTTAGGATAGTTGTGGGCTTTAGATTAGAGGGCGCTTTGCTTATTTTGATTTCCCAATTGTTGTGTGAAACTGCTCTTGCTATTTCTTAAAGAAGGACTTAATTTTGGAGTAAGTTAGTAATAGAGGGAGAGCTGTTGAGCTCGAAAATTCAACGATAAGACCTCCGGCTGAAACTTCATCTGCATAAGTAACGTCAGACGCCTCAAATTTGCAAAAAATTGAGCACAAAAACAATCTTGCCTCGGCTAAAAATTTGCATGGTAGTTGCCTAGAGGTCACAGACGAACTATGCAAATCGTCAGACAGCTAGGCCCCTGCTAAAGGGGTCTGACGTTTTAACATATTACTTCGCAGAAGATTTTTAGGACAAAGATTTTTTCTCCTATTTAGGAGTCAAAAACACGATTTTTTAAGAAATAGAAAAAAAAGTCAATATCATAAAGACGCCTATTGACATTAATACACATGTTATTGAAGTTTAAAACCACGAAAAAATAGACTCTTGCGGGCCCGTAAACAATACACAAAACGACCCGACACACGGAAAAACCTGATTTTCGTAGTTGTGTGTGTTTAAAATACAGCTTAAGTAAACAGACCAGACATTCCACTCACCTGTGCAAAAACTATAGTATCTCCTACTTCAAGTTAATCTTTTAAAAGCTAATACTGCTGAATTAAATACATCTGTAAAAAAATAATTTTATGTGATTTCGTGCAAAGAGAATCCAGTTTCAATTTTTCTTTAATACAAAATGGTAGAAATTACCTAGAGCAAATTTTTTTTTAAAGAAAAACTACCAAAATATTAAAAAATTAAAAAATTGATACAATATCTTGTAAACCAAATTTCTCAGACGTTTTTTGTCACCTAATAATTAAGTTTTGCAGGTTTTCATCATTTTTGTCGCCCACCAAGTTAAAAGAAATAAAAAATAATAAAAATTGGTTCAAAAAGTAATAATGATAACGAAAAACAATGATAACGGCTGTCAAAGCTGTCAACATTTGAAGCGTTCCACAGTGTCCCGAAATAAAAGGGAGGAAGAGGGTGGGCTGAATATTTTGTCAATTTGTGGTTCGAAATACAAACAACGCAAATGGGTGGAAAACAAACGAACTCCAGATTCGTTTCAAAGGTTAACTTGATAAAATCTTGTGATTACTTTTGTTTGTTTTAGCCGGATAGCGGCGGCGTTAATGGAAAGTGGATCAAATTTTTGATGGAAAAAAATAGGAAAAATGTAATATGTGACCGCCATTGTCATTACCAGTAATCATCATTTATTTCACTGAGTAGGTTTTCATATTGAAAAAATGAAAAGAAGAAAAAAAAGTTACCCGCTAAACAAAACTAAAAAAAAAGTTATTTTCATAGTGGAAAAAACAGTGAATATCCGCTAAATAAACGGGTTTTTCAAAAAAAACATTATAATAACATTTAAATAACGTTCTTTACAAAAACAACATATATTTAGCGGATATTCAGCATTTTTCTCACTATGAAAATAAAGTTTTTTTATAGTTTTATTCCGCGGGTAAAAAACTTCCGAATCAGTTACGTCAACTGAAAAGAATCTAAAAAGAAAAGATCAAAAGATCCTGAATGGAAAAACGAAAATTCCAAATTGGATGAGTATCCCACAAGGAACACACAATAGACCAAAACGAAAAGAGACATAATTAAACGATGTTTCGCCCTGAGCAACCAGCGTGGGCTCATCAGGGGTTTCACCGGTCGCCCTTCCGTAACGTTATTCAACACCGTTATACACTCTGATTCCTACCTTTGAATCACTCACAAATAGGCATCGTTCCGAATTTGGGCTCATCAGTGGTTTCATTGGTCATCCTCTCCAAACATCATTCAGCACCAAGATACACTTTAATTTTTAACTTTGAGGGAATCACAAATAGGCGGCGTGGGAAATGTGTACTTAATATAAGTCACCTGATAATGGTTTGCCCTGGCGTGTTAATATTTCCAAAGGGAATATGCGCCTGAGACTATTAGAACAAAAGAGAAAGAAGAAAAAAAAGTTACAGAACCTCCGAATCAGTAACTTTATCTAAAAAGAATCTAAAAAGAAAAGATTAAAAGATCTTGAATGGCAAAACGAAAATTCAAAATTGGATGAGTATCCCCCAAGGAACACACAAAGGACCAAAGCGAAAAGTAAAATAATTAAACGAGTTTTCGCCCTGGGCAACCAGAGTGGGCTCATTAGTGATTTCATTGATCACATTCCCCAAATATCATTCAACACCAACATACACTTTGACTCCCAACTTTGAATCACTCACAAATAGGCATCGTTCCGCATTGATATGGGTTCGTTCTGGCGTGTTGAATTGTCATTTTTCCACTTAAGATTTTGTGGTTTGTTCGGAGCAACGAGAGTCGCTTAGCCGTTTGGACTAGTTTTTTTAATTTCGCTTATAATTCTTGATAATTTGTTTGTTAATTATAGTTTTTCTTATAGTGACGTTTTGGTGCCGTTATGACTGCAGTTTTGGGAAAACCTAATTTTTGGCGATAATTCTTTGATTGACAACTTTGACAGTAAATGTGACATCAAATCCCCCTACCACTTAAGAATCATAATTGAATGAAATAGGTTTCTGAAGTGCATCGTTTAAAGGATTATGTTTTTGTTTTTTGTGACTTGTAATAAATGGTAAATCATGTACTTACTTACTGTTCATTTAATTCCTAGCACCGTACTGATGAGCACCACAAGTGCGAAATCCGGATCTACGGTTACCATTACCTTTTTGAGGGAAAGCTCGCTATTCATTGATTTTGTTATTTATTCACCCTCACTAAATCCCTTTTTAAATTTATTAACTCCAGAGCTTAGGATATCTGTAAAGATAATTATATCTGTCTCCGTAGAGACGCTTAATTCTCCTTCAAAATGAAGATACATCTGCTGATTCTGCAACTTGACAGATGGTTGTCTTTTACATGAATCCTGTGTCATATTTTTCCATCATCATTTCATCACTTCATCTCCTAATTCCTAGCACCGTACTGATGAGCACCATAAGTGCGAAATCCGGATCTACGGTTACCATTACCTTTTTGAGGAAAAGCTCGCTATTCATTGATTTTAGTAATTCTATTGTTCCTGACTAAGACTTTCGATCAATATCTGCCAAATTGAGAGAAACCGATTAAAACAAACCGAAGACATGGACCAATGAGGTGTAGAGTAGCGAGAGAATTTGACTCCCTGGGAGCAAATTTTCTCTCGATTCAAGAATAGACGCACTGGGGGGAACCAACAAAATAATTTTTCTTAAAATTTACCTGGATTTTGTACTACCACAACTCCAGTCTTTTAACCCATGTGTATGGATTGTGGTAACCTATTTTTTTGTTGGAAAGACCACTGCATGTGTAAGGGATATCTTACTTTTACCCACAGTCTGTGTTAGTACAGCCTTTTAAAATGTATTAAATGTTTTAAGTTCTGGTTCAGTTTGGGGCTGCAGGAACTTACAAATGGTTAGCCGAGCAGCTGCGGAAAGTGCCGAAGTAATCTTTGAGCTGAATCACGTACCTGTATTAATTTCACTTACGATTCGGTAGCGTGCAGCACAACATCTGGGAAAGTGAGTTCGTCGCAAGGTTCGCCGTACGATCCGTCTGACGTAAGTGGTCGAACGATATTTTTGTTGGTTGAATCTAATCGAACCTGCCTCTTACGCGGCCGTTTTTGACGAAAGCGCCATGTGTGTCGTGCACCCGTAGCATACCCATTAGTGTTTTCTGTCACTCGAGTGGGTGAGTGTGCAAGCAATAACCCCAAAATACGGTGTTTTTTCAATTTGGCTGAAGCTTGCAAAATGGGACAACAAAGATGGAGTCGTGGCAGTCCAAACTCGAGTTCTACTAGCTCAAAATTTGAGTTCTGGTAACCTAGAGTTAAGTGGTGGTAATCGAAAGTCTAGTTCTAGAATATGAGTTCCGGGAATCCAGAGTTGAGTTGTGGTAGTTCAAAGTCAAGTTCAAGCAGCCCAAAATATGTGTTATAGTAGCCCAGAGTCCAGTTCTGGTAGATGGGAGTTGAGTTGTGGTAATCCAAATTGTGGATTTATGTAGCCCAGAATAAGGGTTGTAGTAGTTTTAGTTTTATGAGTTCTCCGAACCACAAAAAATACTTGGGTAAATTTAACCCTTATTCGGGGCTTACATGAACTCAGTTGATTGGGCTGTCGTAATACACAGGATACACAGGTCTGGGTTGTCCTCTATTTGCAAAACGCTTTGGGCTAGGAAAACCCATATTTGAGTTATGCCATCCCGAGTTTTTTCTCAGTGTGGTTACATCAATAGGAAGAAAAAGCCAAATCAGTGCGTAAACGTAACGTAGCTCTGAAATTCAGCGCTCTCATTGGTCAGATTCGACAGAAGTTTTTGATCCAATTCTAGAGAGATTGATTTTCATGAGATATGTATAATAGCGCTCGCTAGGGTGGTGTACCGTTACGTAGCGTCGCCTGACCCGGTAGCTGAAATCGCGATAGTCGAGGTTTTCACTAATGAGAGCCCTGAATTTTCGAGCCACGTTACGTTAACGCTTTTAGTCTCTAATATCAAAGTTAGATAGGTTATTTTTCTTGTGGTGTAAGAATGGAATATCGGTTTATAAATGACCTATGCCTGAGTACTTACACTAAGTGTAGTTTACACGAGAATTTACCTCATTTTTTCTGCAATTATTTTACTCCCTGTACCATCTATATTTCTTTCATTTGTTTTGTCATCGAATTGTTTTTTTTAAAGGGCATTTTACTATGATTTTAAACAAAATGTATTTTTGTTGGTTTAAAGTTCCAAAAAAATGTTCTGTTTTTCCACAAAAAAAAAATAACACATGTCCTCTTCATTTATATCACTACTGAATTAATAATATTTGGTTTTAAAAAGTAAGTATACAGAATAGCTATTAGTCTAAGTGTACCGAGAAAATGAGGCCAGCTAAAAGTCGTGGGTCCAGAGGTTGGAAAAACTCATTTTTGTGGGTTATTCCAGCTATTTCATTGAATTACTTTAACACTTTTTTTTATCTGGATTAGTTCTGGCTAAGGGAGCTCACAAAATTGGGCAAAATTTGATTTTTTTTAAATTAAAATGCTGGCCTAGACCAACCATCTTGGTTTTACTAAATTACATAGCTGCCGCAAACCGGTTATTGGGTTGTGGCAAACATTAACCATGGGTAAACATTTTATGGACTGTTGCAAACCCATCGGAGGTAAAAACTGTTAGTTACAAACGAAACGTGAATTGTTTTAGCTACTTCGCGGGGCTGCTTAAACCTGTATTAAGAATTGTTCTAGCCCAACTATATGGTTTTATCAGATTTATTGCCTAAATTTGGCTCTTTTCGGTTCATTATTGTTTAAGCATCCGAAAGGTGAACATCTCTTTACCCCGCAACAGGTTTGTTCTGTTCCGGGACCCGGTCGTTTGACGCGAAACCTTCGTTTGACGCCGTCGTCGGGCGGTAAGATCGCGAAAATTGCCTTTATATCAAAGTTTTTCGCCAAAACTTCTTTCAAATTCTGATTTTGTGGCACGTTATAACACTGTGGGGAAAGTCTTCCGATAATTTCTTTAACTTATCTAGTTTTTGGGATATTCAAATTTTAATTTTTGGAAGCAATTATATCACAAACTAAATAGGATAACCTAAGGAGAATTTAGAAATGGTTTGTCTTTAAAGATTACACACATACGCATAATATGCTGTTTATCCATTTTTGGTTATTTTCAATCAATTCATTAAAAAGTGTTGATACAAACGCTTTATTTAAAAAATGTTGCTATTTGTAATTGCTTTCATAAATTAAATTTTTAAGACTTTTGAAAACTAGATTTGCATAAAAGCAAACTTTATGAGAAAAAAATTAGGTTTCCCTTAGAAATGCCTCTCCAAAAAAAGCTACGTCAATAAAGCTTTAATTTTTCTATTAAATTTTATTTGTATTTTTCTTTCTTCAATATGTATAAGTTTAGGCGAACTGTGTCAGCAATAGTAAACTTTACTAATAATTGCAGCCCTAAAATATGTGCTGGTCCAGTCCAGTTGTTCCAACCCAATTGACGGGGCACTAAAAAATAAAGTCTTCATTCCAGCTCAAATTTCAAGCTGTTCCAGCCCAGCAGATAGGGCTGTCCCAACTATAGCTATTAATATTCACAGTCCCTCATAGTGGGTTGCTGTAACCCATTTATTTGGATTAAAAAACTAACCCACGCATGTGGGTTGCTTAAAATCAAAAACTGGGGGTGGCGACAGAAAAAAAAATAGTTGAAGTAATTCAAGCTGTGGGTCCACTATTTTACCCGCGGCCCTGGGCTGATTTAGCCCATATTTTGGGCTATGGCTACCATTTGTTTTCTCAGTGTGGAATCTAAATTTGGCTAACAAAACTGAGGGTATACCAACATTCACGTAGGTATTGTTAACATTTGCAAAATGTAAAAAAAAAATAAAAATAAATAAATGTCTGTACATTTTGTTGCTAAGGGTCCAGATAATATTTAGTATTAAGAGTGTACCACTCGACCTTTGGGCCACATATTTCTTGGTCCATTCGGATCGACCAAGAGTACAACGTCACCTTCCTTGATAGGTTTTTTGATCAGGAAAGGCATATATTCTTGACTCCACCGCCGCCAAAATATATCAGCAAGTTTCTGTGCAGCTTTCCATTTATTAAGAAGATTTAAGTCTTTTTCTGAACATTGCACACATGACATTGCTGCATAGTCTGGATCAATTAAAAAATGGTTCGGTGTTAAAGCTTCGGGATCATCAGCATTCAGAGAAACGTTAGTGGTCTACTGTTTAAAATATTCTCGACTTCTGCAAAAACTGTTCGAAGGACATGTTCTTGAGGATATCTTGAATGTAACATTTCACCCATAATCTTCTTAACTGATTGTATTAATCGTTCCCAAACGCCACCTTGAAATGAAGCTAGAGGTGTATTAAAATTCCATTTTATTGCTTTAAGCGAACAAAATTGACTAATTTTACTTTGATTTAAAACTTTAAAATTTTCAAGAAGCTCTGTATCTGCAGAATTGAAATTACTACCATTATCACTATATAATTCTTCACAAGGACCTCTTCTGCAAATAAACTGCGTTACTACGTGAAGAAATGCGTCTGTTGATAAATCATGTGCTATTTCTAAATGGATGGCACGAGTAACCAAACATGTAAAAATGACTCCATAAAGTTTTTCGTGACTTCTTTTCACTGTGACCAAAATTGGACCAAAATAGTCTACACCAGTTTTTGACTGCTTGTCTTGCACGAAGTATCCAATATTTTTGCCCTAGACTATTAATAACTGTTTCTTGACCGTGATGACTGGCTTTAATGTGATAGCAGTTAACGATCAGTTTTGTTATTGTATGTTTTGGTTCTAAAATGATTGGACATTTAGTAAACTCACAGCCTGTTAAATTTTGTATTCTGCCTCCTAAGCGAATAATATCGTCTTGATCCAAGAAAGGTGTCAAGGTAAATAATCTGGTGTCTTTCTTAATAGGTAGATTTTGCTGAAGACACTTTTTTCTTCATAAAAGTAATCGTCTTGGACTCTTCTGTACACAAATTTCGTTAAAATCCAGTTCATCAAAACTTCTTTCAATTTACTGTTTTCTACAATTTTGTGTAAATCTTACCGTCCAAGCAGTTGTCGGGACATGGCACTGGAGTTTTTAATGAATTTTGTGTTACAACAAAAACACATTCTTCTCTCTCTTCTAAATCAGATTCAATAAAATCAGATTTACTTGGCTCTTTTTCTGATGGCCAATCATCAGATGACATGCTTAAAAATTGTGGACCAAATACCCACTTACTATTTTTTGAAAAATCTAAAATTTGTACTGTTTTTGTCGCTTCATCACCGCCATTGTCAGAAGTACCAACATAATGCCATTCATTTACCTCAGTCAGTGTTTGAATTTCAGTTAAACGATGAGCAATAAAAACTTTAAAACGACTTGATTCTGATCTTAACCAATAAAGCACAGTCTTGGAGTCAGTCCAATAAAATTGTTTGGAAATATTCATTTTAAAACTGGTTATTAGGTAATTACCTGATCTAGCTCCCATTAGAGCGGCTTGTAACTCAAGTCTCGGAATTAATTTAGGTTTAACTGGACTTACTCTAGCTTTAGACATTAAAAATGATGTTTCAATTTTACCATCTGTAGTATGTCTTAGATACGCCACTGTTGCATACGCTCGCTTAAAAGCATCATAAAATATATGTAACTGTACGTCAGAATTTTGAGAGTTTTCAGGAAAATACATTCTGGGAATTGCAAACTTATAGATAGATTTAAGGTCATCAAGCCAAATTTGCCATCTTTGAAAAAAAGTATTTTTTCGTGAAAAATAAAATTTGTAAGAAATCCAATAGGGTCAAAAATAGACATTACTACTATAAGCATTTCTCTTTTAGTTGAACGTCTCATTTTTGCAAAAAAACTTTTATCGATTTTATGAAATTTAGTTTCAAAAAGAAAGTTATCATTTTTTGGATTCCAAAATGCGCCTAAAATTCTTTCAATGTTATCTTCCGTGAAACTTTTCTCCCCATGAACCAAGAGACTAGAATCTAGATCTTTTAAAATTTCTTCAGAATAAGATATCCAATTACATATATTGAATCCGCCTTTAGAATGAACGTAAATAATAGAATTAACCAAAGATTTACCTTCCTCAATACTGTCAGAGTTACCCAAGTAATCATACATAAAATGATCATATAAAATGGTATCTACTGCTTCTGCGTACTTCTTTTGAAAATCTCTCGCATTCCTATTCTTGGCTTCCTGAGCTAAGCAAGGTCCATTTTTTTATCCAAAAAATACTACGTTTATTTCGTAGGTATCGGGTTGTCTGTCTCTATCTAATCCTCTCCACAGGAAACGTTGTGCGACACGGTCTTCCGGACGAACTTCAACCTGAAGAAACATCTCTTTAATATCTGTGGTAAAAGCAACTTTTTTGATTCAAAAATTCAATAAAATTGTTATTAAATTAATATATAAGTCCGGACCTGTCAGCAAAACATCATTTAAACACCATTAAAACATTATTAAACACACGACTTGCCGCATCAAATACAATGCGTAGTTTATTGAGTTTATTCAGATTTACTACCCCGAAATGTGATAAATACCAATTTTTTGGATTTGTTTCATCAATTTCACATTCAGAATTTTTTCTAATATAGCCTTTATCTAATAAGTCATTTATTTTTTCAAAATAAACCTTTCCATAGTTGTTATCTTTGTCCATTTTGCGCTCAATAAATCCTAATCTTTTAGTAGCATTGCTTTTACTCTCTGGAAAATAAATGTCATCTGGTATCCAAAGTAAACTAGTTTCAAATTTCTCCCCTATCCTTCTCATTGTTTTATCTAAAATATTTTGCGCTCTTAAGTCCTCTTTTGACATAGATTTTTAAAAAGTTTCCACCCCAACCAATTTTCCATTGGTTTTGTACTAAATCGTGAAGCAAATCTAAGTCATTTTTTCGCGATGATTGTTGATATAGCAAATAAAATCTAAATTTTCTAAGCGTGACTTTTCCATATTGTTACCATGAATGACCCATCCCAGTAAAGTTTTGCTTAATACTGGTCCATTCTATGGTCCAGAAATAATCTTTCTAGAAACTAATATGGGCCAGTTATCCTGCCCAATAATTAATTGAGGTTTTGCATTTTCATAAGAAAACCCTTTATCGCTTAAATAAGGATAAATTTTAGATAGCTCACCTGAGTTTATGTTACAGAAAATCTTACTATTTTTGAGTCATTCTGTTCTTGAACCTTGTTTTCATCCGTCCATTGTAGATGCAGAGGCTGAACAGATCCTTCCAAGTTCAAATTGTTTGCTAGATCGTGGTCTATAAGAGTTACTTTAGACGCATCATCTAAAAGGGCATAAATGTTTATCGACCTATTAGTGTAGGCAATTTTAACAGGCAAAATTTTTAAAAGTGCGCATGCGCTTGATGAAATATGACAGTTTCTTTCAAGCTTTTGTGTTGAATCTTGAGAAACTTGAGGAATGTTAATATCATTCTTCGGGTTTTGAGAAGTAGATGATAAATTTGAGTTTTGTAAGATAGGTTTAGGTTTATCTTCATCTTTGTGTAGAAGACGATTGTGAAACTTTTGACAATTATTTAAGCCGCATACTTTTTTTTGTTTACAGTCATTAACGGAGTGATAACCAAACAGCATATGCATATTCTTTTAGTAGCCACAAGCTCCCATCTATCACTTATAGAAAAATTTTTAAAAGTAGGACAAAAACTTAAAAAATGCGATTGTTCACACGCTAGACATTTTTTATTTTGTTGTGTGGTTGCCAAAACAGACTTTTGATTTAGACACCTTTTTTGATTTGAGGTATTTGACAAATTTTCAAATTTTGGCATTTGAATTTGACAAACAATGTCAGCTTTTTGATCCAACCATAAAGAAAATTCCAGAAGTTATAATTTTGGCGATCTAATCTGAGAAAAATGTTCTACCCATTTCGTATTTTATACGAATATGGTAGTTTGCTTAATAAATCATTAAGTAGTGTCGGATTTCTTAAGTTATCTGTGTCGTTTAGAGACTCAAGAGAGCCCACAAGATTTTTGACCTCATTAGAAAATTGTATAAGAGAGTCTAAACGATCTTCTCTAACACATGGAAAACTTTTTACCTTTTCCAAAAGTAAAATAATTATGTGCTGTTTCTGTCCAAATCTGCTTTGTAATACATTAGTTATCCTATCAACATTTTGAGGCATAATTAACAAACTTTCAACAGTTTTTAATGCGTTTCCTTTAAACAATTTTGTAACCTCCAATGGTTTTCTTCCTGAGAATAGCCACAAATTTTTGTTGAACTATTATATTGAAAAATCCATTTAGGCCATTCTAAAGGATTGCCGCTAAAAATTGGTAGCTCTTTTGGCATTGACTGTTTAGTTAAGATTTTTGTTAGTTGATTAGATTTTATTGCAAAAACAGAGTCGCACTCATTATTTGGTAAATTGCTTACCTTGTCGTTTCTTTTTATTTTAGATACCTCCGATGTAGCTGATCTTTGTGATTTTTCATCCCATCTATCCACTGTTTCCCACGGATTACTTCCATTCATCTATTCAACGACGTCTGGACAGATAGACTCACTAAACTTACGTTCGCCTACCTGTGAATCACCCTCCATTTCTACCATTTTCAGCTTTATTTCAATATCCAGCATTTCTTGATCTAGTTTCTTCTTCTTTAGCTCAGTTTTTAACTGCAACTGTTGACGACAAAGTTCTTTGCCTTTACTTGAAGTTATTGAGACCTGCTCTCCGATTACTGCTGGTGTTTTTCTCTATTTTTGCCACCACCAAGATTCAATGGCTCCAGACAAGATCTAGGAGATTTTGGAACATCAAAAGGCTTTGGATTAGTAGGCGTAACGTCGGTGTTGGCTTTCTTCTTCATCAATCGCTCGCTGCGTCGTGGGATTATATTTGCAGACTGTAAAGTAGGGCCTTCTGTTTGGAGAGTAGGGACCATAATGTTATAGTCTTACCTATAAATAAATGTATATAATTATATGATCCGCTAGAAGAACGGATCTTCTGATTAAATTAAATTTCTTTTTGATGTTTTCTTTGTCAAATTTTTTATTTATTTTTTTTTGTGTTTTTTCTTAACATACCTACTTGATATGTGCCCTGCTGGTAACTGCAAAAATAAAGGTCACTTAAACCAAAATTACTGAAAACTAAAATTAATAAGCAACAGCCACCAATTTAAAATATTGAAATATTTGAATTGGTGGCCTTGGAAAAAAATGTTAGCTTATTTAGCAAAAAATCAAAAAAGTGCTCCGAGCAGTGTCTTAGTTTTTACAACATGTGCCTTCCATTCAAAGTTCAGCCAATTCTGATGCCTATTTGACTCAAAAAAGTATTTTTTGACGTTACTTTGACATTTCCTGAGCTAAGGTCACTGACAGAAAAAAAAGAACTACTCGTTAGGCAATATAAAAAAAAGTTTACCTAATTTATATTTTTTTATTTAATGATGACTTTGCTTTGCAGATTATTTTGTAAAGTGACTCTTAAAGCATAGTTTTCCTGGTTCTGAATTTAAAACTGGTGGGTGGACGCTGACGCTCTTAGAGTAATATTCTACGTAAAGAGAATACTAAACAGCCTACGTTCCACGAAACAAAGAAAGATTACTAAATGGCAGAGAAGTACGGTCATAGGATCCTGCTTTCTAGTTATTGCGCTGTAATTACACATCTTATGTATCTCTTAAATTATTTTTATTACTAAAAAAAGATTACTTTATAAATAATAACTCAACCAAAGACTTTATAAGAAAGAAAAAAATTAAAATGGATATTCACCAGCTGCAAAACTATAGAAAAAATAGGTTTACTTGGGTCTGTGAAATCCAGAAGAAATTGATTTATCCAAAAAATAAAGTAGTGAGCGATTTACTACAACTGCGGGATAAATATTCTATAGTGCTCTGTTTCAATATAAATTGTTGATAAAAACATGCTTTAAATGCGACGAGGCAAATATTTTCGAGAAAATTCTAGATAGTAGTTTTCACAACTAGTGGCTAAAATAGTGCTTTTTTTACCAGCGTTGGTTTAAATAACGAGCGCAGCGAGGTATTTAGAAACACGAGTAAAAAAAGCACAGTTTAGCCGTGAGTTGTAAATACTACATGAAAAACAGGAAAATGTCTTTAAAAATTTCTAACGAAGAGCGCTTCTCGCAACACACCATCTTTACACTACAAATCAAGGCGACTGGTAAATGAAATAACAATCGTTTCCATAGCGATATGCCTTTCTACGCTGTGACGTTCAGTGTTGCGACATTTTAATCTTTGACAGTTTGATATTTTCCCGATTTTTTTAAACGACTTTTTCATAAATACTTGGTAAAACCTGGTGGAAATAGCTTAATTTATAGGCAAGATTAATTAGATTTTTTCAATATTACTACTTTCCGCTATTTCTCTTTAATAATGGGTAAAAAACAGACAGAAATCTTTTTTTGCACGCATGATAAAAAAAAAGGTTTTTTTGTATCGGTAACCAAAAAAGCCATGCTTTAGTTAAAAAAACTTAAAAAAATTTCTTACATATCATAGAAAAGGGTTTAATTCCATCCTAATGAGGTTTGTTTTTCGTATTGTACTAGGACTTGAAAAGGAACATTTAATATTGACATCATGTGACGCTTGAGTGGGTATTCACAAAAAAGTCGCAGGTGGGAACCGGGTGTAAGCTTCCCACTAGTACGATAGGAAAACTATTAGTTTTGTGATTACTTAATGTTTAACTTCCTATTATCTTAAAATATTACATACTACATATATACGGCTCAAAACCATAGGTACAGGGTGTTCTATTATAAATGTCACCCCCACTTATATGCGTCATTATGCATGGTACAAAAAGTTTTCTATAAATTTTTGAGAACTTTTAGAATATATACGAGAAAGTTGTTTTTCAAGTGTCAAATTTTGACACCTGATTTCTTATTTTAAATACAACACCCAGAATTAAAAAAAAAAGTTAAAAAAGTTCAAAATCAGTTACTTCAACCGAAAAGACACCAAAAGATCAAAAGATCTGGGGTGGAAATAACGAAAATTCAAGCTTGGATGAGCATCCACACAAAGGACCAAAGCGCTTTGGTCTAGCGACCTCTAGAAGCTATCGAGGAACTTGGATTTTAACTCGCTATTCGAAAATCCTTTCGTCCGATTCCTTTGTTAGTAGTGGGGAGATCTTTGAAGCCTACTGCGGCTTTAAAAACCTTAGTGAAGGGACATGTGTAAGTTCGTGGGATTTTGAATGAAAGAGTTTTGTGAGTTTATGGGATTCATAGTTCTTTAGTCACATAATCAAGCGTTATCGGGTGTTTTGTTCGCATCTTTGTAAAAGAGGTTGATATGACGTCATCTTTTAAGATGGCGGCCAAAAATCATAAAAAGTACAACTTTTGCAACCGGGGCATAATTATACCCGATTCCATATAACTCGACGACGAGAATTCCAAAAAATTGACTTTTAAGGTCATCCGAGCTTAAATGACCTTGAAAATTAAAAAAACAAGATTTTTGCCATTTTCTCTACAAACAATCTTAATAATTCACTTTTTTCCAGACTGTCTTCAAACATACTTTAAACTATTCGGCATATATGATGAAAGATGACGTCATATCAACCGCTTCTACACGGATGCAAACAAAACACCCGGTAACACTTGATTGTATAACTAAAGAGCTATCAATCTCACATAGTCATAAAACACCCACATATGCCCCTACACTACCTAGAGATGTTATAAAGGCGCTAAATTTTCCCTTCATTTTATAAATAATATTGTTCAAGTCTGACCAGGTAGGTGTATTTTAATGGATTTCAGATGTGGAAACTAAGGTAAACTTTCTGACGTAGGTTCTCGTGGGCATGTTTTATTCAAATTATAACCGGGAAGATAGTTTCCAAAATAAACCAAGGTATATTGACCAGAGTAGAATAGGAGCGAGACAATTAAATTAAGCAAGTATAGTGAAATTGTACTAACTATTCTAAAAGATATTTATTTTATATCCAATAAATAATAATTAATTAATTGACTGCAATAAATAATTATTTGTTATAAAAAAATCTGAAATTGGATGCAATTTTATTTCAAATGTCATTTTTTTTTGTGTATTATAAGGACCTTGGCTGACGTCCCCTTTTAACTAGACATGTCTACTTTTTGAAGGTTAAACTTCTGTCCTCCATTTATCCATCGAGAAGTGACAAAGTGTCCTCTACGGTCCAAGACTATAAAAATGACCTTAAGTTATGCTAGGTTAAGTCATAAATACAACTGGGTGCAACAGGTTATTTAGTTCACAGATTTAACTTCAGTCCTAGATTTAGGAATCCTTACTTTATCACAACTTGTTCTAAGACACACAGAAAAATAGTAAAATAGGTCTGTGTCATACAATATTACAAAAAAATAGGTACCTAAGCAAAAAAAAAAATTAGTGTAAGATATTTGATGTCAAAATTTCTAAAATAACTTATTTTTTGCTGGTAAAAAAAAAAGAAATTAAAAGTGGTCCTTTTATTTTTTTTAATAGGTCGCCAAGTATACATACCTCGATGCATAAACTTCAGAAACTATACTAAGGTTTTGTTTAAGCGGTAACTTGGAAAGCGAAATAATATTTTTTTTTACCCATTCCAGAGGGATATACGAGACACCACTTTTTTCTGTCCAAATACAGAAATTTTTCACAAAGAACCCTGCACGGAATACATGGCATTTTGGTTGATTGCAGAATTTAATGAAATTTTGTTCTGGTATGCAGGTATGATTAGTTTCAAAGATACAGGGAGATTTTGAAAGTAGTTAATAATAAGTCAAAAAAATCGACATGTTTTAATAATAAGATTCTTATTTTGCTAACAAGATTCAGTTGAGTATTGGCATCAGTATGTATGCGCACAAGCGTTTTTATTCAGAGGTGATATTTTAGTGTCATCATCATCATCATAGACAATCACTCGATACCGAGTATGATTTTCCTCTATTCTGTATCGTCGCTATCTGTTATGCGTTTTTTGATGGCTATGTAAGCCAATTCTCGAGCCGCACACTCTTCCACAGTCCTGACACACCCAGTCTCCGGCAGCAGCCGGGTGTTGTTGGTCATCCATTCTTCCATTTTGTCGCTCCTTTCTACGTTCTCTCTTTTCCGTTTCTAGTCTACGTCGTTGTTCTTCAAAAGTTTGTGCTCCCTCATGGACTGTTCGGCGCCATGTAGCCCTATCATTTGCCATGGTCTCGAAGTTGTTTATATCGATGTGACCCTTCATCATATTGCCTTTGAGAACGTCCTTGTACCTTTTTTGTTGACCAACTTGATTTCTCTTTCCCTCCTTCAGTTGTCCATAAAATATCTGCTTTGAGAGACGTGTTTCAGGCATGCGGATAATGTGACCAGTCCAACGAAGCTGGTGCTTGAAGATAAGGGCTTCTATACTAGTTGTTCTGGCTTCTTCTAAAACACTTATGTTTGTTCGTCGGTGTTGCCATTTGATTCTCAGTATTCGTCTTAAACAACTTTGGTGATATTTTTCTAGTGGTTTGATATGCCTTTTGTAGGTGGTCCACGTTTCGCATCCGTATGTTAGAGTTGGTATTATAACTGTATTGTAGACACGAAGCTTGGTCTCCGCATTGATGTCGTGATTGTTGAAGACTCTCTCCGAAAGCCGTCCGAACGCTGCGCTAGCACATTTTAGGCGATGCTGTGTTTCTGCGTCAATAGTTGCGTTTGATGATAGGTGGCTCCCAAGGTATGGGTAATGTTCCACGTTCTGCAGAGGATGGCCATTTATGGAAATGTTTGGAGCTTGGGGATTCGTACCTGGTTCTGGTTGGTGAAGATTTGCGTTTTGGCAAGATTGACCTCTAGGCCAATGCTTTTGTATGCTTGGTTAAATGCGTTGATTACCAGTTGTAGGCCTTCCTCTGTATCGTACGACGTTGTCATCGGCGTACTGCAGTTCGATTACCGAGGTTGTCGAGACCTTAGTTTTTGCTCGCAGTCTGCCTAGGTTAAGTAGGCCACCGTCGAATCTATATAGAATTTCCACTCCCGGCGGTAGATGTTCCTAAACAAGGTGAAGCATGGCACCTAAAAATATAGAGAATGGGGTGGGCGCAATAACACACCCTTGTTTAACGCCTGTCGTAATCTGGAATGACTCTCCTGATCCCTCGTTGCTCAGGACTGTTGCATTCGTATTGTCATTTGTCTGGCACTGAAAATCATGTCAGCTGTGACTCGATTGGGCCTAAATCCACACTGTGTCTTTGGCAGATTTTGTTCAGCAATCGGAATTAATCGGTTTGATAGTATTCGTGCAAGTATCTTTCCAGCAACAGAAAGCAGAGATATACCTCTGTAGTTTCCACATTGGGCCTTATCGCCTTTTTTGAAAATAGTTCCTATAGAGGCGTCTCTGTGGTCCATATTTTACTTATTAGAATGTGCATTTGGGTATTAAGTGCGGGACCCCCTTGTTTGTAGACTTCAGCAGCGATACCATCTGTGCCTGCTGACTTGTTATTCTTTAGCTGTGTGATTGCCTTTTCGACCTCCTCTAATCTCGGAATCTCACTTAGGTGTTGTTGTGTAGTTTTCTCCGAAATTTTGTCGAAGATGTCATTATCGACCTGAGACTCTCTGTTGAGTAGTTCTTGGAAGTGTTCTTTCCATCGTGAATTGATAAAGGATCTGTCTTTAAGCAGCCTTGTTCCATCTTTGGATCGTAGGGGATTGATACCTTGTGTAGTGGGACCATATATCATCTTAGTAGCTTGAAAGAAGGCTGTGGTGTTGTTGGACTCAGCTAGATGTTGCATTTCATGTAATTTTGTTGTCCACCATTGGTTTTTTAATCTACGTGTTTGCCTTTGTACTTCTGCTTTGGCTTCTTGATATTGCCTTTTCTTTTCGTTAGAGTTAGGGTGGCTTTTCCAAGCATTATGGGCTTTTCTCTTCCTCTCAATAAGGTCTTGAATTTCTTTGTCGTGCTCATCAAACCAGTCTTGATGTTTTCTTTGTGTGTAGCCACCGTTTCTTCGGAGGCAGATGGTATTGCGGTCTTCAAAATTCTCCAGTGATCGTCAATATTCTCCGAGTATTCTAAAGTACTCAAGTTTTGATTCAGAGAAACTTGGAATTTTGTTCTGGTTTGATCATCTTTAAGGCGTTCTACATTGAATCTTCTTTTGATTTGCTTTTTTTGACGGCTACTTCTTGGTGGACAGTGCAAGTTCATTTTGGCTCGTATCAGGCGATGGTCTGTCCAGTAGTCGTCTGCACTCGTTATTGCTCTTGTAATGTTTACGTCTTTTTGATCTCTGGAACGTACAATAATGTAATCAATCAGATGCCAGTGTTTTGACCTGTTTCCAGGATGTCTTGAATTTGTCGGAAAATTGTATTTTAGATTGTGAGGTCATATTCCGAACATAAGGTTAATAGGCGCAGTCCGTTTGAGTTCATGTTTCCAACACCTTCCTTGCCAATGACGCCCTTCCATAGGTTTGAATTCGTACCAACTCAACTAAGTTTATCAGATTTAAGTACGGATGTTACGGCTTCACTAAGTTGAGAATAAAATTCATCTTTTTGGTTTTCATCACCTACAAGAGTTGGAGCGTAGGCGCTGATTATGACAGGTGGTGGCTAAGGTTTAGGCGCAATGTCATCAATCCTTCGCTTATTCCGGATGGAAATTCGGTTAGGTGATTCACAATCTCATTTTTTATAGCCAAACCCACTCCGTGAATACGTGGTTAATCTTCTTCTTTTCCTTTCCAGAAAAATGTATAGCCTCCTCCGTGTTCTTTAAGTTGGCCTTCGTCTGCTCTTCTAGTTTCACTGAGAGCAGCGATATCGATGTTATATTTCTTTAGTTCACGAGCCACTATTGCCGTTCTTCTTTGTGGTCTTGTGGTTGTGTCTGTATCCATAAGTGTACGGATATTCCATGTGGCAAAGTTCATTGGGTTTCTTTTTCTTTTGTTTTGACCGCATGTGGTTGTCCATGATGATGCGGTTGTCCAGTCGGGCAGTTGTTGGCTGGCTATATTTAGAGCATCTTTTATAGCCCCTTCCCTTTCAGGGTGAGCAGAGTGGGTCCTAAATAGGGCTGCTCAGTCACGGATGCAGCACACGAGTTGCTCTACAGCCAATCCTTGAGCAAAACGGCGATCACACTTCCGCCGCTTTCGTGTCGGTTTGTCACTAAGAGCTTCCAGACTACACTGTCCTGCTCCCGTCGCAACTTGCCGATCGCCGAAAGACTTTGGTTTGCGTGGACTTCATGGTCCTTTGTGTCCTATAAAGTATAGGATCTCAGAATAGAGAATGCCTGTGCGAGACTTTTATTAACGTGGACATGCTGACGCACAGTCAGCAAGCCGACGGTCCCTAATAACGAGTGACGATCCAATGGCGTAAGGAATACGACGATTGGATCCCTCGAGATTAGGCCAGCTGATTGCACGATTGAGCACTAGACTCGAATCGTGGGCGGGAGGTCGCTAGATCCCCCTGTCTACAGGCTACAGGCAGTATGGTTCGCCCAAATTCCCATAGCGGACAGATTCATGCCACAGTGGCCTGATCTGTCCGGCCTGACAGCTGTAGTAGACAGTGTACTGAGGGCATCACAAATTCACATCAAAATTTATGTTTATTTGTCATGTGTTTATCCCATATACTTACGCCTTATCCTAAGTATTAGATAAGTGCGTTTAGTTAACCAAGCAGATTAATAAGGACATTATGTTCTTACTTTTAGTTACAGCGGAACAACCAAAAGTATCTAATACCCACTATTGTAAGTACATCTATGGGAATAGATACATTGAAAAATGATTGGGTGTAGATATGAATAAATTTTTTGTAGAGAAAGAACGGATCATTCCTATACACAGAAAAGTAAGTAAGTACAATCAGATAGTATTGTAGTTTAGGTATCTTATTACTTGATTACGTGATTGAGGTTATAAATATCAATCACCAACCGGCTTCTTTATTCTTTTTATTTTAAAGACGTCTCAAGTAAAGCAAGCGACAAGTTTAATTAAAATTCTAGCGCTTACTTACCTTGCACGCTAAATATTAATCTATAAAAATTTGGTTTATGACTTTTTGTACTTCTTCTGTAACTCAAATTATGAAGAGAATGTTCTTGATAACCTACCTGATGGTTAGTTTCAGTCACTGATCTGTCATTAAAAGACATAAAAATATTTACATAACAAATATACATAAATTCTCTAAAGTGAGTACTTTTGTGATGAGCCCGGTACCCTAAAATATCACCTCTAATTAAAAATGGTTGTGCCCATACACACTGATGTCAACACTCAACTGAATCTTGTTAGAAAACTCACAAAAATCTTATTAAGAAACATGACGATTTTTTCACTTGTTAGTAACTACTTTCGAAATTCCCCTGTATCTTTGAAACCATCATATGATTTGATTATGGTCCATTTAAAGTGTGATCAGTAGGTCAAGATCTACAACATACCAAAATTTCAATAAATTCTGCAATCAACCAAAATGCAATATATTCCGTACGTTAGTTTCATTTTAGAAAAAGGCTTAAATCTAGGGTTCTCTAGTAATAGTTATTGAAATTTGGAGCCAAAAATACTCTTGCAAGCAAAACTTTGCATGAGTTAGACACGGAAAGCTGCTAGCAAAGATCTAGACGCGTATTTCAAAGGTTCTGGGATGGGATCCCGCCCAACCAGCATGTTTTTCCCTGTAAGAGCCGAAAGAATATTCTTACAGCAAAATCTGCAGGAATAAATGCCTGTATAATTTCTTTTATAAATGTTGTTTAAGACGCTACTAGGCCGGTTATAAGTGCAAAATGGGCACCACTATATAGAGCAAATTACTTTTATTGATATACCCATAAGAACTGTATAAAAGATCTGCGTAACTCTTATGTGGTATTTAGAATAGTTTTAGCACTTATTCATACTATAAGGGTTCTTCTGGAAACAATTATAGAGTATTTTACTTCTATTGATAGAACCTGAACTCCTAAAGTAAGAGAGGAAATGTTTTTTTTTTAATCTTATTTCTATAAATATTTAAATAACAAAATAGGGTTTTAACTATGACTGATTTTTCTTCCAAAGTAGGTATTATATGGCGGTACAAAAACTATTTTGACAATAAATAAATATTACGCGAAAAATATACTTATTTTGAAACACGTACACCACAATTTTGTTAACTAATACCACTTTATTGCTAATGTCCTATAACATATTTAAGAAAATTTTCACGCGCTATTGAAATATCTTTGTTTAGAGCTTAAGATACTATCTGACTAGATATAAAAAGTGACAAAAGAACCCTGCACAAATTATATTGGGAATGGCTTTCGGCTAAATGTCATAATTTTTTTATATGTTGTAGTACTCGATTAACAAAGCAAAAAAATAAAAAAACGAGATAGGGAGCAGGATTACTTTCTGAGATATTGAGCTTTAAATTTGACGTGTTTTTAGGCTATATTTTTGAACATGGTCCAAGTTTTTTTCCACAACTTTGTTAATTACCTCCGAAATAAAATGATTCGAAGCTCTATTTGTCTGGAATGAAACACCCCTTCTACGCATATAAAAATGTTTTATATGGTTTCTTTGGTACCACCAGAAAAGTCACTGATTTGTAAGTTTTAAAAAAGAAATAATGCCACTTGGTTAAATAAAAAAAAATTTGCTTGAATGGTACCATAAATATCAAAAATGATAAGCACCTTTAATGTTTTTTAATATTTTTGATATTGGAGAAATACGAAAAGTGATTTAAAATATATTATAGGTAGGTTATAAAAACTTTTTATGGAAAAATCCAATGCAAAAGCTTAATACCAATATGTTGGTACCAATTAGTACCAATTGGTACCTGTATTTGACCAAGCAAATTGATCGCCTTTAGGCTAACTTGGGGTTACCGGTAGGTAACAAATTTGACAACATTTTTTCGGATACTATTACCGTTTTTCTACAAGAAAAAAAAGTAGGTAAAGTGTTTTTCCTACTTAAGTGCGGAAAAGTGGTTTTTACGCATGCATTTGCATGCAAACACTTAAAACTGATATGTTTAATATGGCGACATGCGGTGGCTTTGAGTTTTTTAAAAAATCAAGGTAGGCTTGACAACATCAAACTTTAGCTTAAAAACGACGTCATTTGCGCTCAGATGATTTTACGCATTCTATTGGGAACACAGTGTAAACAACCGGAAAAATGCTATTATATTCGTTACCGACAACCCCTAAAAGCAGTTAGCCTAAAAGCATATAACACACGAGCAATTTGATTGGTCAAATACCGGCACCAATGGATACCTATCGGTTCCAACATATTCGTATCAAGCTTTTAAATTCAATTTGTCCAGAAAAAGCTTAAGCCCATAAGTTATTTTAAATCACTTTTTTTATTTCACCAATATTTCAAAAGTATTAAAAAGCATTAAAGATAACTACCATTTTCCCAATTAATGGTACCACTCAAGCAAAAATTTTTTTTTTATACCCTCATCAAAAACATGATTTTAGTAACTGACTGCAGATACCTAAAGCATGGCTTTTTTGGTTACCGATGCAAAAAAACTTTTTTTTTGGTCACGGATGCAAAAAAAGATTTCTGTCCGCTTTTTACCCAAAGTTAAAGAGAAATAGCGGGAAATATTAATATTGAAAAAATCTAATTATTCTTGCCTAAGAATTAAGCCATTTCCGCTGGCTTTTTTAAAAAAGTATTTACGACATTTAAAAATATCGTAAAAATATCAAATTTTCAAAGATTAAAATGGCGTAACAATGAACGTCACCGAGTAAAAAGACACATCGCTATGGAAACGATTGTTATTTTACTTAACAGCGGCCTTGATTTATGGTGTAAAGATGGTGCTTTGCAAGAAGTTCTCTTTGTTCGAGATTTTATTTTATTTTCCTGTTTTTTTCTTGAATATTTTGATAAAGGTATTAAAAAAAAGAGTGTTATCAACTCGCGGCTAACCTGTGCTTTTTTTTACTCGCGTTTTTAAATACCTCGCTGCGCTCGGTATTTAAACCAACGCTTGTAAAAAAAGTACCATTTTAGCCAGTAGTTGTTAAAACTACTATTTTAGCTTTATTATTATTAACATATGTAGAAACTATTAAAATCTGGCTGTTTGTTTTAAAGAAAATAAAAATTTTAATTTTTTTAAATACGGTAATTTTTTTTCATTTTTAAAATGTACAAATCAGTGACTTTTCTGGTCGTGCCAAAGAACCCTTATAAAAATATTTTTACATGGATGGAAAGGGTGTTTCATCCAGGACAAACGGAGAAACGAATCGTTTTATTTTGGCGCTAATCAACAAAGTTGTGGGAAGAAAATTTGGACCATGTACAAAAATATAGCTTTAAAACACGTCAACTTTAAAGCTCCATATCTCAGAAAGTAATTCTTCTCCCTATCTCGGTTTTTTTTATTTTTGTGCTTTGTTGATCGAGTACCGCAACATATAAAAAAATTATGACATTTAGCCGAAAGCCATTCCCAATGTAATTTGTGCAGGGTTCTTTACACAGAAGACAATTTTTTAAGCAAATTATGCAATATTTGTGCATGGTTTATCGTTTCTATGTATTTTTATGAATTATACCTTCATGTTATTGAGCTTTTTGTTGCTTTTGGGATAGATTGTTAAATTCATAGAAAGATAGAACATTTCTAAGATGGACGCCGTGTTGTAAATATTTATAATATAAATATATAACAGTATACAATAACCATACAGTAATTTTTAGTTGTAGGTATTCCCGTCTGCTTTGATTTTCTATTATCCGCATAAGCAAAGAAAAATTAGAGAAGTAGCTAAATATTTTTATCCACCATCAACCACTTAAATGTATTTTTGTTTTATTAGTTTTATTTATTATTAGAGATCGGATATTGTCCAAACAGGAACATTTTTACTTTTTATTTTATAGGAAAATATATTTATGACCTTATAATATTACTTTAATTATTGAAACCTACTTATTGCATTAGAATGACGACAATTGATTTTAGCACTGTAAGCATTTTATTGTATATATGAAGAAGCGATTGGCAATTAATAAATTAGATTCAAACTGACTGTTGTTTCTCTTACATCGTAATTGTGCCCAAGTTCTTTTGGCCTAGCCTAGCTCGCAGAGCGTGAGACTGCCTTCTTGTAGCAGGTGCTCCGTCTGGTTGTAAGAGGCTCTTCTTTAAACCTGTAGCAGGTTCTTCATCTGGTTACAGGTCTTTTACTCAAACTCGTAGCAGGTGTCCTGTGTGGTTCCGATTTACAGCAAGTGCACTAGTCTGATTGTAAACCACTTTAACTTTCTTTCTGCCTTATACAAGTGCCCTGAGTTATTATAGTCCAGTCTGGTAATAAGGCCCCTTCTTCCTCTACTCTAACAGTTAAGAGTCACAAGTATATATAGAGCCTAGAGAAAATAAATCGAGGCGCTCTACAGATATGATGGTTATCATTTTTTTGCTCTTGTATTGAATCTTCATAAAGCAAAATTACTAATTATAGAGCCTTTTTGATTTAAAATTGTTGTATTGTTGGGCCTGAAACACTCTTATACAATAGTTTAAGGGCCTAAAGTACTTTGCAGCCATTCTGCTCTATAGTAAAAAAATATAAATATTCTTACAGAAAGATGCAGATCTTTTATAGGACATTCCTATAATTGATTACAGGTAAAACCTTATATAACCCTTTTGATTTAAAATTGTTGTATTGTTGGGTCTGAAACACTGTTATACAATACTTTAAGAGCCTAAAGTACTTTGCGGCAATTTTGCTCTATAGTAATACCATATAAATGTTCTTAAAGAAAGAAACAGAGCTTTTATAGGATATTCCTTTAATTGTTGCCATAAGAACATTCTTATAGAGAGCAAAATTACAGGTAAAACACTCTTATACAATACTTTAAGAGCCTAGAGTAATTTGTGGCAATTCTGCTCTATAGTACCACCCTATAAATGTTCTTACAGAAAGAAGCAGAGCTTTTATAGGATATTCCTGGAAACTGTTGGTGTAAGAACATTCTTACAACAAAATAATCATCGCTAAATTGCTTTTAACACCTAGATGAGTTTTTCGAAACCGTAACACAGCAAACTGGTAATCTGGTGACATTTATAAGGCACTTACATGCCAGAACTGCCCTGTAGTAAATAAAAATTGTTAGTTGGCCGGTGCAGATAAATATATTTTTTTCTATTTACGTCCTAGTCTTCTCGACCTCTGCGCTATCAAAACATTCCAAATCAAGTTTTGTAGTCTGCATGAGTTGGGTGCTGAAATGCATGTGTCTGAGTAGAGAGATACCGGATAGGCAACGTTGTCAAGTAAACAGTATAGGAAAACTCCCGCACTTTAAGGTCGTAGTTACAATCTGGGGAACTTTTTCTAGCAACACTGTACAGGAAATCAATTTAACTATGTCGACCTGATTTTTTTGCAAAATTTTACGTCACTGAATTTGTTTTCCATGGCAACGCGGAGACTTTATTTATGTTTATCCACAGTGGGACACCAGGGATTTTCTAGCACCGTGTCAAAAATTTGGGGTTAGGTTACTTACTTACATTTCAATAATTGATCTTCCACCGATAAAGCAACCTCGCCGTTCGGCTATACCGAAAACAGGTTATCTTAAAAGCATGCAGATTAAAAAATCGGCTACTGGCGCTAGACGAAATAATCGTGTTCTATTTTAAACAGGAGTGTCAACCACTAGCAAGAGTCTTTCTAACCTCTTAATGGAGCTTTAATGACCTGTTTTGTTAGTACTTAAGTATCCGTGTGTTTTTGAAACTGAGGTTGGGACCTAAAATCTATCCTTTTCACTCCAAAATTTCACTAGTAAACTTGCACATAACTATGCCGAAATAATTTAAATTTTAAAAAAATGGTAGAATTAAAATAAAAACAAAATTATGAGGGGTTATGGGCGCCGAATGTTTCTATGAGAATTCCTAGTAATCCCAGCAAGCCAGTAGTTCTCTTGGTTTTTTGATATACTCGGGGTAATGCCCGCGCAGCGCTAGGCCTTTTTCGGCGGGAGACCGCACACGCGGAGTGGTTTTATATTTGTTTTAGAACAATGTTTTTGAAAACACATTTTTGAAAGATAAACATAACCTCGAATGGTTTTCTGTCAGAAAATGTAAAAATACTCTTCTGTCCCACTGTGACTCGATTTAAAGTTTGTTAACAAAACACCTGCATTTACCATGGAATCGTATAAATTCTGCGATCTATCGACCAACACTTGAATTGCGTGTGTCTCCCAAATTCAATGAAGTGTAAACGTTTATGATTGATTGATCGGTTTTCTTTTCCGGAGTGCACAGGCTTTTAGAAAAAAGGAAACTTAGTTTTAATTTTCGCTAAAGCAAGGAAATATAATAAGGAAAAATGTAATCCAGAGGAAATTGTGAGTATTTCTTTGTTTTTTTGTAAATCGGGTTTGTTCTAAACCGCAATTATTTTGAAGCTTTTGGGATAGATGACAGCACCAGAGCTTTTATTTTGAAGAAAAAATAATTGAGGATTTTAAAAAATCATTCAGATAATTTTGTTAAGCATTTAAACATGATCACCCCTGCAAAATTTCAGTTTATTCTGATGTTTAGTTTTCCCTGTGCACTCTGGCAAAAGATCAAAAAGTTAAAGAAAAAGGCGTTGCCAGTTGTACTTTTTTTTACTTAACATCTGGGGAGAAACTATAGCCTTAAGGGTTTTATTAGCATCACTCTCATTCAGAGTGCAATTACCGTTAAAAAATTTTGTACTTGGACTGCCATCTTTCCAGCGTAGGTGCCAGGTGCAACAATCGATAGGTATCGATGGATAATTCCGTCCGCAATTCTTTTAGTAGCGCCAGCCAGCGCTTTAGTCTGTTTTACTTGAAGACGCAGGCATGCATGAAGGAGTTTGTAGACGTAGTTGTTCTTAATTAATCACTTAGAATATCTTAACATTATTTTTATTTATTTGATACTGAAATGATGCAACTAAAATACCACAAAATATTTTTAAGACCTGAAGAGTAGGCTTTCCATCGCGATTCTGTACATCTGAGGAATCCAGAGGAAATTGTGAGTATTTCTCTTTTTTTTTGTAAATCGGGTTTGTTCTAAACCGCAAGTATTTTGAGGCTTTTGGGATAAATGACAGCACCATAGCTTTTATTTTAAAGAAAATATAATTGAGAATTTTTGAAAACTCCTTCAGATATTTTTGTTAAACATTTAAAAATGATCACTTTTACAAAATTGCAGTTAATTCTGATGTTTAGTTTTCCCTGTGCACTCTGAGAAACTATAGCCTTAAAGGTTTTATTAGCGTCACTGTCATTCAGAGTGCAATTACCGTTAAAATTTTTTGCAATTGGAGCGCCATCTTTCAGCATAGATGCAACCATCAGGTGCAACAATCGATAGATATCGATGGATAATTCCGTCCGCAATCCATTTAGTAGCGCCAGCCAGTGCTTTAGTCTGTTTTACTTGAAGACGCAGGCGTGCATGAAGGAGTTTGTAGACGTAGTTTTTCTTAATTAATCACTTAGAAGATCTTAAGATTATTTTTATTTATTTGATACTGAAATGATGCAACTAAAATACCACAAAATATTTTTAACACCTGAAGAGTAGGCTTTCCATCGCGATTCTGTACATCTGAGGAGGGGAAAAGAGCTCCGGTTCCTCAGCAATTTTTGTAAAATAAAGAAGTCTACAAGAATCAGAATTAAAAAAAAAACAACCCTCGGTTATTAAATTTTATAACAGCTTTAAACTCGTTTTAAAGGTAAATAAGGCGTGAACACGGTTACAAAAAGTGTTCTAAGTAGAAATAGTAGAGGGATGCACATCGAAAGACTGCGCTACGTCGTTTTAATTTTTTTCTTTTAAAAAAATATATTTTTGTTTTAAATTTATTTCAACAAGCTATTTCGTAAGAACACAAGACTGCTACGATAAATTGTCTCGTAGAGTCGGGACTTTAGCGTAACTGGTTATAGGAGGCTCAGACTTTTCTTTTCTCAGAGTTTTATTGAAAGAGCAACGTCAATCGTTATTTTAATTTTGGGGATAAATAGACATTTTAGTTAATTTCGCGGATTCTAATTTCAAACTAAAATACAAAAATACTCTTAGTCACTGTTTTATGCCCTTCGAAGGCAACATTTACGGGATTTTACCTTTTACCTGGGAATCTTTTAGTTTAGTTTCTCAAATTTATTATCTTTTTCGCTCTCATTTAATAGCCATTGCGCTTCTTTTTCAATACACGCTATTTCGGCACCCTAGACAAGAAATGTCGAACCCTGTATGTCTTATAATTACGATTTTTAATATCTCAGTGGATTCCTGGGCAGGTTAGGCCCATTTGATAATGCAGTGCACGGTTCAACTTTCGTAGAAGTAGTATCGCACCAGCATTTGCACGAACGATGCGCCAGCGGAGTTCGGGCAAGCCGTAAGTGCGGAAAACACTTTCCGCACGCGTTAGGTACAACATTTTGCCTACAAGCGTGCGGAATATCAAAATATTTTGTTATTATTTTAGATAAACCTAACAGAAATATTTCCTCCTTTAGTACGTTTTGAACATGTTTACGGGAGCACGATATTTCAAAATTAATAAACTCTTTTGCAGTACAAGCTCCGAGCTCGCTGTATCGGCTGCAATTAGAATATCTTCCGAAATCCCTTCAAACATTTTGAATGCTGTTCGTTTAAAAAACTAGCGTCGTTTAAACTTTGTTGTCATAGCAACCGTTAACTAAAATGGAGCTAGCAAATTACATGATTTTGAAAAGTAAAAAACGTCAAAAGCTGACAATATTTTTGTTGTGTCTTCGTCAGTTTTTAACGATTAAGGACACGAAAAATCAAAATCCTTCTTTAAACATAAAAAATAAAATTTTTAAAATGTTCATTTACAGAGAAAAAAACTTTGATATTGTGTCGAAAGTGTCTTTGATAAACTGTGGGCTAAAAACAAGGCGTGTCATGTAATTAGTGCGTCAACAACAGCGTGCGTAAAAAATTTTTTCGCGCACGGCGTGCGGAATTTTTTTTTCACGCGCAGCGTGCGGAAAAGTGGCACTTTTTGCACGGAAATGAGCGCGATAAAAGCGTTTTTCCGCACGCTCGTAGGAAAAACCATTTTCTGTATAAAGTTGTATTTATTGGGTGATGTATTGGGTGCTTGAAATAAAAAGGCATTTTTAAAATACTCATGACTCAAAATCCTAGTAGTTATGTTACTTTTTTTTCTATAGTTCCTGGTTAAAAGATGGTTAAAAAATGGCGCTAGCAGGCACGTGTAGCCATCCATAATTTCTTACAAAAAAAAACAAATGCTTTTTTTAAAAAATTTTTGCATTTTTTTTTTTTTTTTTGGTTGAAAATGCAATTATTTATCTTAATGTGAAAACCACGTGTCGCTAGCTGGTACGGTTCCTGAGTTACCATTTCTTAAAAAGTTTAATTCCTCCTCCTACCCTCTTGTCAACCCCCCACTACCATCAAAAACTAATCAACTCTGCGTCTGTTGACAAAGAAATGTTGTGCTAAATTTGATAAAAATCGGTTTAGCGGTTTTTGAGTTATTGTGTTACAGATAAACAGACACCATCCTAAAATTTTGTATTTAGGTGTTATTTTGACTTAAATAACCGAGCAAATAACTCATTTTTGTTGAAAATAAAATATCTTTTTTTTGCCGATCCCAATAGCCTCCATAGTATTTATGGATGGCTAAAAATTAGTGGGCAAAAGCGAACAAGAAGTAGCTACCTAATTTAATTAATTTTAAAATTGCGTTTTGAATCTTAAAATTAAATTTAAATAATTTGGTAGAGCAACTCACTAAAAAGGCCATCAGCCTTGTTAACCCGCGAGGCACAAGCATTTTTCGAAAGTTTTTAAACTTATTAGGCATTTTCTACGTTGTAAAATAGAGATTTTGTGAGGTTTGTGCTCAGAAGGTCCAATCGCCATAAAAGTTTATTTTGGGTGAAATTTAAAAAAAATGCACAGCAAGAATAAACTTACAAATTACTTAGTAAATAGTTACATAAAAATATAATCGATTGTAACTTTCCAGAAAAAAATATTTTTATAGGTAAATGACTGAAAAAGTAATTAAACCAGAAGTGGTAAAACAAACCAGACTTTTTAAGTGTATGTTCCCAAAAAAAACATTCATGAGTAAACTACTGAACCAGACAGGGTAAGACAAACACCCCTTCTGAAGTATATATATAAAACATGAAACGTACAAAAACATTTTAACTATGGGTTCCGTTAAATAGAAACTATTTTTTACTTTTAAGTGCATTTGGTTGCTTGGTTTTTAAGTTTTTTCAATAAAAATTTATTTTTTTAATTTTTAGATTTGTACCCTAAATCCTCCCTTTTGAATCATATGATGAAAAATTTAAATCCCCTTCCTGAATACCCCTGTATGCCAATTTAGATTTAAATCAAACAAACTAAATCTTTTCCCCCGTCCACTTCCCGCGTTAGAGGGAAGTGTGTACCTAATAATACCATATTGTTGTATTGTCGCCGAAACCATAAACGCATACCAAATTTGAAAACATACCCTTAGTTTTTAGATTTGTATCCTTAATCGTCCATTTTGAATACGCCATATTGAAACTTTCAAATCTGATCAAAAATTCATAATCCCCCTCCTAAAAAATCCCTGTATGCCAATTTTGATTGAAATGAAACAAACTAAATCTTTTTTCCCTCTACTTTCCTCGTTAGAGGGAGGTGGGTATAGTCCAATTTTTTGATGAGCGGGCTGACGTCATTTTTGCTTCTGGAAACGTAGTTCTTTGTTTTCAATAGTTCGCATTTCAAATAATTTATGGTTGTCAATTTGAAGTAACGGTTGAAACAATCAACGACACGCCTTTTTTTAAATATTTATTTTCGCTGTCTAAAATAATGTATCAAATAGAGATCCAAAAAAATGACGTCAGTCCGCTCATCCAAAAATTGGACTATACCTGAGAATATCATATTATTGTATTTTCACTGGAACTATATATACATACCGAATTTGAACATAATCGGATGTAAGTTAAAATTGGTTAGCAAAACATGACTTAAAATCGTCCATCTTAAATCCGCCATACTGAATTTTCAAAATCTGATTAAAAATTCGTATTCCTTATCCCCAAAAGCCCCCTTATACCAATTTTGGTTAAAATCGGACAAACTTAGAAGTTTTTCCCCCTCCACTCCCCTTGTAGGGGGGAGGGGTGCCTACAATACAATACAATACAATACAATAAATCTTTATTTTCCGTAGATTACTTTACAAATAATATGGAACACGTCAAAAAAAAAAAAAATCCTAAAGAGGTAACAAAATTAAAACAAATCGACTAAAATAATATTAAATAATTTTTTTTTTTTTTAATTCTTACAGTCTCAATTATCCGAAATAGTATCGTCAATAACTCAAGCTAAAAATTATAAACTAAAACTAAAAACTACCTGAAAAATATTCCTGCATGTCATAAAAAGCGTTATGTATCAAAAAAGCCTTTAAATCATTTTTAAACTTATGTCTTTTCTCAATCTCCTGTATTCTCTTTGGCAGTTTCATGAAAACCCTAATTCCTACTGTTAAGGGCAGATTGTTACCTAATTTGGTTTTATGAAAGGGCACCCTATATTGGTTTTTTTGCCTTGTATTTATATTATGTATATTAATATTACGAATTAGGGTTGATTTTTTTGAAAAAACAAAATTACACAATTCATACAAATAGAGACAGCACAAAGTTAAAATTTTGATCTTTTTAAAACTATCACGACATGTTTGCATAGGAGGCAGTCCTAGCATGCATCTTATTATTCTTTTCTGCTTAATAAAAACTTCCTCCCAATTTGTTGATCCACCCCAAAAAATAATGCCATATCTCAAACGTGATTCAACCTGACCATGATATATTACTTTAAGTTTGTTGATATTTAAGACAGTTTTAAGATTTTTAAATAACAAATATGAGGATCCTAAACTGGTATTTACCTTAGCACAGTGATTTTTCCAATCCAGATTTTCATCCAAATGGACACCCAAAAATTTTACAGTTTCTTTATTTTCCAGTACAGTATCCTTAACTAAGATAGATAGATCCAAATTTCTTCTATTCTGGGGAAAATGAAACCTTAAATAGTGAGTTTTGTCTAGATTTATAAACAACGAGCTCCTGTCGAACCAGTCCGTAATACCAGACATCGCCAAGTTGCATTTATACTCTACAATTTGTTCTACTTTGTCACTTACCGTGACTGTGGAATCATCACAAAAAGACACCAGTTGAGTATTTCCCGTAGCTAAATTAATATCTTCCATGTATAAAATAAACAATATTGGCCCCAATACAGATCCTTGTGGGACTCCAGAGGTGACTTCAAGTTTTGTCGACACCACTTCTTTTTTAATTTGGGAAGAAAAATCGATTAACGATACATATTGCTTTCTCGGCCTTAAAAATGTTTTAACAAAGTTTAATGGACATTCTTTTATTCCAAAACGTTCTAGTTTATTAATTAATAGGACATGATCAACGCAATCAAACGCCTTACTCAAGTCACAGAAAATCCCTGCTGGACATTCTCCTTTTTCCATGCAAGTTGTTATGTTTTCTATGAGACTATTAATTGCATCAATCGTAGAAACACCATTCCTGTACCCAAACTGGTTCGAAGAAACTATCTGATGCTTCTCTAGATACGGTTCCAGTCTATATAGAAAACTATACTCAAATACTTTGGAAAACACCGATGTAAGAGACACTGGTCGATAATTATAAAACTAAGGACATATTATTGTATTGTCGCCGCAACTATAAATGCATGCCAAATTTGAAGGCAATCGTCCATCTTGAATCCGCCATATTGAATTTTGAAAATCTGATTAGAAATTCGTTATCTCTATCCCCAAGTGCCTCAACACACCGAATTTCAAAGAAATCGGGCGTACTTTAAATGTACCCCCTCCACCCCCTTCGAGTAGGGGGAGCTAGCAATTTCATTTTGAAGCCGATCGGATGTCGGGAAGTTGGTCAAAATTATGTTGCAAGATTCCATCCGAACAAACATTCATATTTAAAGAGATACATTGCAAGTTAAATAAAACCTTGTAAAATAAATATACCCGCGTATACAGGGGATTTCTTAAAGTAGGGGAGGGAGGGGCAAAACTGGATAGCTAAGTTAAAACCAATTTATATCACTAAATGACTTTGATTTATAATCGACAGTTTGGCAACTAAGGACTACTTATCTACAGAATTAACCAATTAAATAAAAAAAAATATCCTATTGTGATCAAAAATGGACTCAATAAAAAATAATGCTTAATACGGTTTTTCCCCCATCTTAGGGGCAAAACCAAATATTGAGTTAAAAATTTGATTAAAGGACAATCACACGCGCGATAAAGGTTTTTGACATTTTGTATAGAGATTATTGAGAATAAGGACACCTTGTTATTGTTGTATACGTTTAATTCATAAGCAAAGTTTCGACAATAACAAGGTGTCGTTATTCCCAATAATCTCTACACAATCTGACGAATAGAACGTTAACTACCTTCAAAAAAAAATAAAAAAATTTTTTGACATTTTTTCGATTTTTGTATTTAAATAACTATCACCACCAAAGAAATGTCTGGGGTATCATTAAACGGTATCATAGGCAGTCAGTTATCACAAAATTATATTTAACTTAAAATCAAATCAAGCAAAGAAAAGGGCACAAAAGTATATTTTCAAACAACTAATTTAAAACTACTTTTAGACTAAAACAAGAGAAAAGCACTTTAAAGTCCATGATTTTTCTCTGCCTGTTTTTGATGTCCCGTCAGTTATCACCTATTCTTTTGTTATATCTTGGATCCAAAATAAAAAATTAATTTGCATTAAGATATGGTCATTTTGGAATATCTTTAAAAGAGAGGAAAATAAAATCAAAAAATACATTACTTAAGAATCGTCCCTTCAGTTTCCATAAAATTTCCCTAAAGTGTTTCTGTGCAATTATCGCAGTGGGCCTATTTAAATCATCATCTTCATTACCTACAATCGTGTGCACAGTTTTTGCACGAATTACTGAACCCATAGCAGTAGTTACCCACCATTTGATGCTTACTGTATGGGTATGCATCATGTATATCGTTTATACGAACGGCCGATATAAACGCATTGTGACATTTTATACGTTCAAACTAACGCTCTCGGCCCAGCTGTCTTTAATGCTGCGTACCAATATTTTGCACTACAGAAACAGATCATACTTTTACGTAAAAGCCTCCATCAACGGAGTACTGAGTGGATTTTAAAAACTATTTAAAATTATAAAAATAACATTACATACCTACTAAAACACCTGTTGCCTAATAACTCCAGAATGATGCAATGCTGACGCCATAAAAATATTTTGTGAACTTGCAAGAGTGTAACGACTAATTTGCTGCCTTACCTGGTTTATAAATAACACCGTCCGAGTAAGGAGTTAAATGCCCTATCCGGTTTTGCCTCACTACCCAGTTTTGCCCGCCCCACGTTACCCTACTCATGACGGTGTTGTTATACTACAAAGATAATTTAGTTAATTTGGTTACGTGTTTTGTAGCTATGATGGAAACTATTATTTTTGAAAACATAGATTAGGAGTACAAAAGATCAAGAGATCTTGGGTGGAAATAACGAAAATTCAAACTTGGATCAGCATTCCACAAGGAACACACAAAAGATCAAAGCGAAGCGAGAGAGGGCGAAACATCCTTTAATCATTTCTCTTTTCGCTTTGGTCTGTTGTGTATGCGTTGTGGAATGCTGATCCAAGTTTGAATTTTCGTTATTTCCATCCAAGATCTCTTGATCTTTTGTATTTTAGTTTCTTTTCGGTTGAAGTAACTGATTTGGAGTTTTTTTAACTTCTTTTTTTGTTTTAATTGCCGTGGGAGCATAATCCTACTGGAAATATTAACACGCCAGGACAAATCTGTATCAGGTAACCTGTGATAAGTACCAGCGCGGAACGATGCTTATTTGTGAGTGACTCAAAGTTGGAAATCAAAGTGTATGATGGTGTTTAATGATGTGTGGTGGAGGATGACCAGTGAAACCACTTATGAGCCCACGCTGGTTGCCCAGGGCGAAATATCCTTTAATCATTTCTCTTTTTGCTTTGGTCTTTTGTGTGTTCCTTGTGGAACGCTGATTCAAGTTTTAATTTTCGTTATTTCCATCCAAGATCTCTTGATCTTTTGTATTTTAGTTTCTTTTCGGTTGAAGTAACTGATTTGGAGGTTTTTTTTTACTTTTTTTTTGTTTTACTGGAAATATTAACAGACCAGGACGAATCTGTATCAGGTAACTTGGATAAGTACCAGCGCGGAACGATGCCTATTTGTGAGTGATTCAAAGTTGGAAATCAAAGTGTATGATGGTGTTTAATGATGTATGGTAGAGGGTGACCAGTGAAATCACTGATGAGCCTACGCTGGTTACCCAGGGCGAAACATCCTTTAATCATTTCTCTTTTCGCTTTGGTCTTTTGTGTGTTCCTTGTGGAATGCGGATTCAAGTTTCAATTTTCGTTGTTTCCACCCAAGATCTCTTGATCTTTCGTATTTTAGTTTCTTTTCGGTTGAAGTAACTGATTTGGAGGTTTCATTTAACTTTTTGTTTTATTTTAATTGCCTTAGGAGTATAATGTTACTGGAAATATTAACAGACCAGGACGAATCTGTGTCAGGTAACTTGGATAAGTACCAGCGTGGAACGATGCCTATTTGTGGGTGACTCAAAGTTGGAAATCAAAATGTATGAGCAATTATCGCAGTGGGCCTATTTAAATCATCATCTTCATTACCTACAATCGTGTGCACAGTTTTTGCACGAATTACTGAACCCATAGCAGTAGTTACCCACCATTTGATGCTTACTGTATGGGTATGCATCATGTATATCGTTTATACGAACGGCCGATATAAACGCATTGTGACATTTTATACGTTCAAACTGATGTGTGGCGGAGGGTGACCAGTGAAACCACTTATAAGCCCACGCTGGTTACCCAGAGCGAAACATCCTTTAATCATTTCTCTTTTCGCTTTGGTCTTTTGTGTGTTCCTTGTGGAATGCTGATTCAAGTTTTAATTTTCGTTGTTTTCACCCAAGATCTCTTGATCTTTTATATTTTAGTTTTTTTTCGGTTGAAGGAACTGATTTGGAGGTTTTTTAACTTCTTTTTTAATAAACAAGGAGCTTATATAAGAAAATTAAGATTACAGTTAAAATATTATATTTAAAAAAATACTTCTACATAGTATTCGGCTTTTGCTTGTGTTGGGTTGGATTGGCAAGATACAAGCTTTAACCCTTCTTTGAATCCCACTTGGGTGGACCTGACTGAATAAGTCGGTGACTAAATCCTGTTGGAGAATGTCATACCGTACCTCCCAACCCAACTCTGGCTTCTCGCTCTCGACTTCTCTGAGTGGTCGATCGGGGATGGGTTTAAACGCCAGGGCCGCGAGAATGAGGCACCACAATAAAAACTTTCCTTAGGAAACCAGGCGCATCCTGTTCTATAAAGCTCCCTCCCCGAAGTGCTGGGGAGGTGATTCCAGCTGTTCGACTCGTCTGTGAGGGAACTTCAGAAGGAGCCTCGTCCAGGAGGTAACAATAACACGGGGAACCGAACAGGTACCCAGTGAAACCTCTAAAAATAAGGATCAACAAGGAACTGTTCAAGGACCCAGTAGTCTTTTTCAACACAAGAGGCCCGACATGGAACTGCACAGGTGCCCATTGGACACTTTAAAAATGCATCAGGAGCGCTTACGGACGCCGCTGATGTAAACAAATTGTCCAACGAGCTTAGGCAGCTTTAGGTCAAAATAGTAGTCATCATGGACGGTCCAACTGAAACAAAGCTGACTGAGGAGTACTGCTCGAAGTTCTTGCTCCACCTAGGCAGGAAAGATGTGAGACCAGCAAAAGAGCTCCTAACACTGTTGCCTCAACAAGCACCTAGAGACGTTGGGAATTGCCGGAGACTCAGAGAGTCGATGGTGCATGGAGGACCAAGAATCGTCCTTGTATATGTCCTGCTGGAGTGTCCGGCTTTGGCCACGTCAAAAGAGTCGCACCTTGGGAATTATCTGTTAGTCCCAGGCGATATAAGAAGGTTGCAGCCCAAAAAAATCTGTTCTTTTGCGAAAGAAAAGAAAGAAGCAGGATTCCAGGGCTAAACCATGGATAGGCCTGCAATATGCCGAACGAGGTGGCCTACGTAAACGGGAATTGTCCCGCTCGCACTTCTACATTCATTCATTTATTTATTTTACCGAAGTATTCTTTTTTGACAGATTAAGACTTGTTCAACACCTACAGCTTGACCTCATATCATAATGTTGTAAGAGAGAGTAGATTAGTATGGCTTAATTGAACGAATCAGATAATATCCTTTGTTAAGCTTACTACAGATATTTTCAATACAAAAATCCCAGTCTGAATGGCAGTCAATAGCTCTTCCAGGAAAATTGGTCTTTTTTTATGAATGTAAGATAAAATTTAACGATGATTTAAGTTTCGTGCGAAATTCGACGCAAGCTGTTTCGGAATAATTTATTATTATTTTGTTTCATTTTTTGTTTGAACTAGTAGAAAATTGTTTTATTGTGAGATTTTTTTCTTTTAATTTGTCACTATCAGGATCAGATATAATAGCTGTCGTATCATCAGCGTAAGTTGCTATTATAGAGATAGAGGTACCTTTATCATCATTTAGTTTTTAGGTCCTTCTTAAACCAAAAGACTTAATTTTTCTTGCAATGAATTCAGGAAAAATAGTATCAAAGGACCGACTGAGATCAAAAAATAGCCCAATGACATATTTATGCTCCAGTCTTTCATATATTTCCTAAAGTGCCATTGTCTTGAAGTCTTCCAGATCTGCTTTGACACCCTCTTTAAAGAGTGGAACAATAACAGCTTCTTTAAGCACACCCGGAAATATTCCCGTTTCAACCGACTCATTAACTATGCTGATCAAAATTAAAGCAAAAACTTGATTACACGTTTTAACTAGTTGAATATTGACATCATCAAAACCAACAGATTTTTTATTGAGAAATACTCTTATAACCTCTAACACCTCTTGTGGAGTATAAGGAGAAAAATGCATCCTTTAACTATGAGATACTATAACGGACTTTTCGAAAATAATCTGTAGTGATAATAACTCTCCTAATCAAGTTGGCCTGGAAAAAAATGCAGAGTCAAATACTCTTCCAATGATCGCGAGGAGGCTGCGCAGGGTCTTCCTTAATTTTTAACCTATTTTCTCCGCTTTTCAAAGTTATTATTCTTATAAATTTTACGATCCTTGGGTGTATTATAGTATCTCATAGTTATATGGTTTTAAGCAGGGAGTAAACTTACATCTGCGACGAAGCAAAAAATCCACTGTTTACAAAAAAAAGCCTATTGGTTCTTTTGATGACAAACGAAAGATTTAATCACAAAAGCAAGGACGGTCCCAACTCTATTACCATTTTTAATATCTTCCAGATAAAGAATAATTGCGGAAATATGGTGCATACTTTAGGCATTTTTATTTTCTTGTTAGAAAAAAGGCCGCGTGACAAAACGACGTCTATTAGGCAGTTTAATATAGTAGTCACTGATCATGCATGAGGCCCTAAAGATATGTAACTTGAATAATTAGGATCAGCTGAAAATTTGCACGGTTGTTTATTTTCAGATTCTTAACACAAGTATGTGAAGGATTTTTCAAAACTTTCGTTTTTTTCTTTCGATAAAGAAACGATAAAAGATAGATTTAACCCCCAATATTAAAAAAATTATATATGCTATATATAAGTTTATCAATTCATTCCTCTGGATTACGTTATTCATTTTTATATTTCTCTGCCTGAGCGAAAAAAGATCAATAATCGACAGTTCTTCCTTTCTAAGCTTTTCTATTTCATTGAAGTTTAGAGATTATCTACCTCATACATTATAAAAGTAGAACGATTTTCACCTGATTACTCAGCGAAAATTTCCCGCTCAGGTGAAAATCTCACTTGTCAAAACTGAAAATCTTCCTTGTCAAAACTGATTACCATTTTCAGTACTCAAAATTACACTTCTGTAACAACAGGTTTTTATTGCCGATGTGTCGTTTGATGATATATAAATAGCGAATATTGACATTTTGGTTTGTTGTTGTGTTGTTCGTTTTTTAAGGTGGTAAATAAACTTCAAAATTCATTTCTGGATGGTGATATAATCAGAAAATCATTCTTAGATTTTTTTCTCTCGATCGGTTTCCACGGAAAAAAAAATTTGACGATTTTATATGTAATACGTCCTTTACAGCTATCGAAATTTGATAAATCCCAAATTTTGGCAAAATTAGATGGAGGTTGGTCTGTTCGCCGGACTGCCGAGCATTATAGACGAGAAAAGTACACTATAATAGTACGACTAAAAAGAAAATACGAAGAAGAAGGAACTGTTCGACGAAAGGACGGAACTGGCTTGACCAAACTCAGCTAACACTGTTCTCTAAAAAGCCAGTTAACTAATTTTCGTTTTAGTATCCTTTGGCCTATGATCGGTGCCATATTGACACCAAACTGACAGAAAATCCATGTATTACTTGTCAATTTGGTTATAAAAATGGCAGCCACAGTAGGCTAAAGGGCACTGAGGCGGTAGGAATTAACTGGCTTTTTAGTTAAGAACGGTGTTGATTCAGCACACCCCTACAGGATCAGCAAGTCAGTTATTTCCTGCAAAAACACCATTTTCTACGGCCAAAGAAGCAAAATTAATAGTTAATTTTTCTGGTACAGTAAGAACTGCACTAAAACGAATAAAGTCGAGACTGAGATGTCGTGCTACAGCCAATACGGCTGTGTGAAAAAAACACTTTTTGCTCTAAACTATTCGAGACAGAAAAGCGAATTTTGGCGACAGTTTTTCCTATGAAAAAAATTTTCAATCTCACAACGACAAAAAAAATTAGGTTTATCGATCCTCGAACAGTAACGAATATGGAGCCGGAAGATCTTCTGTCAACGTGTGGTGGTGGATTTCGGCAAGAGGTGCGTTTTTCAGAATTCAAGGAAGGTTTACAGCGGAGGTTTATGTGAACATGATGCAATATATTATGTTTCCGGAAATATCCGCTTTATATCCCGTTAGTTTTGTATATCAACGAGACAACGGTCCAGTACACACTGCCAGGATTTCTCAGCAGTGGTTCGGGAATCATGATATTGAACTTTTGCCATGGCCAGCAACGACCAATTAGTGAAGTCAATATTTTTGATTTTTGTTTATCGATAGATTTTTTTTCAATTTCTATTTGTTTTTTAATATTTTGTTATTTCTAAAACTCATCCTTTTGACTGTATATTGACCTTGCTTAGTCCAAAGCCTTCCAGTTCTTTCTTCTTCGTATTCTTTTAGTCGCACTATAGTGGATTTGTTTCGTTCATTTTGAGCGGCTATTTGACAAAGAGCCCAGCCTTCTTTTAGTTTTGCTAACATATTATTGAAATGCTTTTTTTGTAATAAAAATTTTGCTTTGAAACTGTTTTACCTTTTCTTTGTATTATTTTAATAACCTTAAAACTATAGAACCAGTAAATATCGATAAAAGTACTTTCACCCTCCTTAAAAAAATTCTTTATGTTGTCTAAAACTCTTACCATACAAAAGTCGGTAACAATAAGAAAGCAAAATTTTTAAAATATAGACATGTGTCTAACTTCTGCTGTATGCCTTTTATGTGTCGGGAAGTGTACATTATAAAAGCCGGTCAATTTTCACCTGATTATTCAGCGAAAATTTCCCGCTCAGGTAAAAACCTCCATTATCAAAACTGAAAATCTCCCTTATCAAAGCTGATAATTGCCCTTTTCAAAACTCAAAATTACACGTTTGTACCAACAGGTTTTTGTTGTCGATATGCCATTTGATGATATATAAATAGTGATTTATTTTGCACAGCTTAATGTATTTAATTTGGTAAAAATTCTTCAAAATCAATGTTAAAATAATTAGAAAATCATTGTTAGATTTTTTTCCATGAGGAAATGGCTCTCATGCAAGCCCTCGAGTGGTTTCTACGGCAAAAAACCTTCGACATGATTTTAGATAATTTCCCCATCCCTTAATAAATTACTAGAGAGAAATAAGTAGCTAAGGGTTGTAATATAGATCAAGGTAATACTCCGGTGTTCGGCCGAGGTTATATAAAAACTATTTGCCTAGATTGTAACTATGGCCTTAACTTACTAACTACTTTTCCAAACTTTTTGGTTTTTTCTATTTTTTTTTTCATTTTGGTTCGAACTTTATGATTTTAAATCAACGTCATATTGTAACGATAACGATTATTAACCAATCAGGGGAAAACGAGCTGAAAGTTTTGACACTGTCCTCACAGCGTGGGTTTTGGGAGCAAGGGTTACTTGGGGGCATTTGAAAAGTGGTTAGGACAGAGAGTTTTTGGCATCGAGACAAGCGCTTCATCGAATGGGGCATGAACGGCCTACAAGGGTACCGTGTCTACAATACCAGAAGGGGGGCCAGCAAATCAAGTAAGCCATATTAAATAACGTAAGTGTCGCACGCAAATTAAATTATTCGTCTCTCTATTGTAATTCAAGCTTATTTGGCAGCCTTGCAATTTACGCTTGATATAATTAAATTCCTTGGTTGTTTTTACCATTTTGTGGTATAATTTCGGTCACAACCCGTCTAGGTGTTCACTCGTCTCGTAAGGGAGGTTGCGTATCTCAACCCCCTAGGCAAACTCTGTTGACTCAATCCGGTCGTTGAAGCGAAAGATTCGACAAAGAGGAAAAGGGGTTTCTACCGCGCTGGAGGGTTCTCCAGGTATTTTCTTTTAATTGAAAAGTCTTAAAGAGTCACAAATTGCAAACAGCTGGCACCCCAAGCGCGTGAGTCCCGTTACTGTTACAATATGATGTTTTTTTTTAAATTAAAATCTGAGATTAAAAAAAAATAGATTTTTAACACCACTATTAACTACCATTAAAAATTTTTTGCAGGACTGTCAGGGGAATGAAGCGAAACGAAAGGTGTACCCTTGTAGGGGAAGGTGCGACTCGAAGTAGTCCGATTATTAGGGGATTATTAGTTTTCGACTTATGGAGCTTTAAAGTTGACCATTTTAAAATAATTAACGCTTATATCTCGGGAACTAATGAACCGATATTTATTTATTTATTTTAATTTTGTGGCAAGCAAGTAAATCCTAAAACTAGATAGCAATACCTACAAAAAAATAGATTTATCAAAAATTCTCACGAGAAGGGAGGAGAGGACGCTCTATTAGGTCAACCAAAACGTGGTGCACTGAGAAAAACCTCCACTAATCCTAAGTAAGAATTTATTAACCCCAAGGAAAAACTTCATTTAAATATAAGACAAGTAAACTGTTCACTTACCCATAAGTTTTCTTACCTACTTAAGGTTATAAAATACCATATTAACTATAATTAAGAACTTCACTTAACGTAAGTGAAGTATCTGCTAACGTTATTAAATATATAGCAGGGCAAAACCAGTTTAACTCGTAAAATATGGCTTTAAATAAAATAAAATATATATTTTTGAACTCTAGAAACCCTGTCCTATCACAATACACTCTAGGAAAAAAAAAATAAAAAGAAATAATAAAAAAAGTGCGACGCGCCAACGGGGTTCGAACCGACAACCTACAGGTTGATACACCAATGCTTTATCCACTGTACTGAGAAATGTTAATCGTGATTAAAGCTTAATCAGAGAATTTTAGCGTTTGGTCGATATATATGAACAAGCATCTCTAAACCAAGGGTTATAGAGCAATGGAGCAATTATCGTTGCAAATGAGATTGTCGAATTCTTATGATAGCAATACGTTGAAAAATCATTATAGGCATGCATTATTAGGATGAATAAATTTTTCCGCATGATTTTTCAATATTTGATGCTTTCAGTTGTCCTTAGTAGAAAAATTCACTAACCCTAAGTGCAGAGAAAGTTAAGTGAGTTGTCACATATTAGTAAGTAGATAAATATCTTTTAAAACTTAATCAATTAGAAACAAAAAGTATGATCCTATAAAAACTTCTATAATGTTAAATAGACTTAAATTTTGTAAAATGTATATACATCGTAACTTTTATTTAATATGCATAAATAAGCATTTGATTTCTACTGATAATTAATTGCTTAGTATGGTTTACATATTATTTTGTAATTTTGTTTGACTATGTTTGGTTCAGTAGAGTAGCCAATGGCTAGACTGGTGCTAAGCTTAGCCAAGTACAAAATATTATCTTTGTTTCAATAAAGTAATTTATTATTATTATTATAAAGCACTGAGGCTGAACAAACTGGTAAAAGTATTCACTAATCCTAAATAAAGGAAAAGTTAAGTGAGTTGTCCGAGGAGTTGTCACATATTGGTAAGTAGATAAATCACTAAGGATTAATAAGGATAGAAAAATTTACTAATCTTAAATGAAGGGGAAGTTAAGTGACTTGTCGCATATTGGTAAGTAGATAAATAACTAAAGGTTAACAAACTCGGCTCTAAGTAAGTCGTTTTACTTAAGAGTAGCCTGCGGCTTCCGAACGATATCAACGGAAGCTGGGACCGAAATACCGAAAAAGGACAATGGACGAAAATAATTATTCCCGACATTAAAACATGGCTAGACTGCAAACACAAAAAAATGGATTAATATATGACACAAGCTCTCACGGGACATGGGTCTTTCAGGACATACACAAAGCGAATAGGGAAAACGGACGACATATGTCGGTAATGTCAAAGAACTGATGACGCAGAACATATGTTAATTTACTATACAAGATATGAGAACTACCGCCAAACAACAAGACATGATGTACAGATAGAGAATATGACCATGGGGAACCTGTTTAAAGAAATGATAAAAGACGTAGACAAATGGAACCAGGAACATGAGATGATCAGAACGATTCTAAAAACTAAACACGAAGACGAACGCACCTAAGACATTAAAACAATAAATGGCGAAATAGTAACGTTATATTCCTGAGAATGTTTCCGCTATTTCGACCAAATCTACAGCGGACGGTATTAGTCCCTAGGCGTCCTCAAGAGCAGATAATTCGGACATAAAAAAGGTAGTTTTTCTTGCAGCTATTGAATTCATCCCTTGGGGCTAAAAGAAACATCACTTAACACTAACAAAAAAGCTAAGTAGGCACTTCACTTGGGATGGTTTTCTTAGTGTGTTTTGCTGGGCGCAGATTTGAAATAAATCAAAAATAAGGTCCCTTTATTCTTTTCATAATTTACGTAAAATATCTAAATTATTGAGCCAATAAATGCATAAATGAGCAGTCGCGAGATATTTTATAAATAACCCGCTGACCCGAATAACAAATCAATTAAATTAAAATTCGTGATTGCATGCATCGGTGTGACACTCTCGCATTTTTGAATTTCGGTTCGCCAAAGGTTAAAAATTTCCGTTTTTTGTTAAACTTTTAAAAAAATAAAAATAGTAAAATTTTTAATTGCTTGGCAGTTGTTTCTTACTTCAAATAAAAAAGGGGTTTGTACGTCGAAAAAAAAAGGATGGAATTTTTTCCTTTACTAAAATTTGGAATCCTGATATTAATGATCTAGACAAGTATTTGTCGACATTTTTTTAGCTACTATTTCTTGACTAAGTTTACCTGTTCAGTTTGGACCCGCTTAAACCATGATGCTGTAAATGTTTTCCTCGTATTTTTTAAAAATTTACCACTGCACTTTTAATATATTTTGGTTTTACCTATAACTAGCATTAAATTACTCTTTTAAATATCAAAATGCTGTAAAAATTAGCCTATAATCATAATCATCATACGAGAGAGATAAAAACCTAAAATTATTCTCAGGTTTTGACATTTTTCTCAGAAACCACTGAAGATAGAAATAAAGGGCGATATTTACTAAGATGGGTTAGGGTTTAGAACTATGGGACGTATGTGGTTTTTAATCTAATTTTGCGAGTTTTTCTTTAAATGTAAATAAAACTTGTTAGAATTTTGGACTTACTAAAATCATATAAATGATTTCGCAAGGAAAAAACACAGGTTTTCCAAAAATTTCGTGAAAGAAATGGAAGAAAAGCAAATTGACGGCGGGTTTATCCCCGTATAGTAGTCTTTTTAACTAAAAATACTCTGTTAAATGGGTTACTTACTTATATTTTTTTATCGCTTTTTATCCCTAAATTTGCAGAGGTCACAACACTTCTTCAATATGATGAAAATATTAAATTAAAATTTATAATTCATGTATTTTTATTGATTGAAAACTGTCAAAACACTTACGTTACGTTACGAATTCTCCCCTCCCCCTTGTAACACTTACCTACGCCCCCGCACCATTTATTAATTTATAGATGGTAAGGCAAGGTCTGGGAGAAATGCAGGGAGGAACGAGAGTGGGCAATTGCTCTCCCTCTTCCATGCTTCTGCAAAAAACCTCCGAATTTTCATAAAAATTTACAAAAATTGCTAAAATCACACGTTTCTCTCGCTCCTAATGCGCAAGAATTTACCGCTGAAGACTTTTACTGGCGCGTTATATGACATCACCGCACAAATTAAAAAACCGCGCAAAACCACCAAAATAAGCAAATCCCAACAATCCAAAAAAGCCGCGGAATTTTTATTATTAGTATTTTTTACATGCGCTGTTCTTTAATTTGCGCTGAATCAATTATTAGGCGAAGGCTGTTACGTTTGCGTGGTTTGTGAATATGCCGGAATCAGTTTTACACTATAATTGCTTGCTTGCTTGAAAAATAACAGCGCACAGAGATTATAGCGCATGATTTCTACCGTGAAAGATTTCGCGCGCTAACAGTTACCACAAAAATTTAAACTTTTTATTTTTTAGGCGCGTAATTAATGGCCTTTGACAAAGTGTGCAAACGCCTAAGCGAACCAGATGTCTGTATGTAAGAAATCTTTGTTTTCATTTTATTACTTATATTTTTTTCTTGATTTAAGAGAGCAGTGATCTCCCTGAATCAACTTAAAGTGGGATTCCATACGTTCCTATACACGCTGGAATACCGAATTGAAGCAAAAAAAGCCTGGAATTTGGTTTTTTAGTAATTAAAATACTTAAAAATATTTATTTCGAACAAAAAAATCAACCAAATCGTGATTGTTTTAGAATTTAAAGCAGATAAACCACTTCTTGGCGGTGGTCTATAATATACGATGATTTTACTCAAAATACAACATCCCGTGTCACTTTGACGTTTCTCAGATTTCTTGTTTACCTATATTTTATTAATATTTACGGATTATTTGGACTGTTTTAAGAAAAAATGACCCTATGCGCCTCATTCCAGTACATTTTGACGTCTATCGAGGTAAAATTATCTTATAAATTGTGGTCTGGTTCGGCTTAAAATACATTTTTCGATACCCATGTATATGTCAGCCTTCAAACTAAACTTTCGATAAACTATAGTCCTTAGTAACTACCGCCCAAAGTGTTTGGCGTTTCTGATAATATTAAGGGTTTTTTATTTAGAATTACAGATCTGAAGTCTAAATTTGCCATTTGCAATGACAATTGGCTCTTTTGGCAGGTAAATCTAAAATCACTTAAAAAATCATAAAATCTTTACCTTTCGACTTTTTCTCTATTTCTTGTATTAAATAAATTAACAAGTGGTTCAACATATATTAATAATAAACATCCAGTACTATATTTTATAAAACGTTCTATAGTTATAAGCGTTGATTAGTATATTTTAAGTTGAGTAAGTTTTACACAAATTTTGGTCGGCCGCCTTTAATTTTTTTCATTTTGCCTTATTTGCGTACCGATTGTGTGGCTTTGAACAACTTGTAAGCGAATGGCGATAAAATGGAAAAATACTGCAAAGGTCTGGTTTATATTCAAAGCTTATTGTAAATATAATAAACATATTTTAATATATAATATGTTAATCTGGTAACTCTATTTTAGTTAAATACCTGTTAAATTATTTTTAGATGTGCTGAAATTGTATTTCATGAAATTGTATTCCAGTAGAGAAATTTAAAGACTGTAAAGAACTTAGATTGAAAGAAATTAAAACCACCTTATGTCTTACACACTTTATGCTTTAAACAATTACAATTTTTGCTATGTTTGGATAAAAATGGCAAAATAAAAATCATATGCACGACACCACTAAAGATGACAGAGATGACAAAACAAACATTTTCATTACAAAATTGCCTAAAGTGATTTCCATCTTTCTCTGAAATACTTTTTATAGCCTGCTGTCTCTCTTTAACAACCTTAAATATTTTTCACTGTAACAGAAAAAAAAAAATTTTGGCAGTATTTTTTTGAACGCTCAAAAAACAGTAAAAACTTAAAAATGAGAGTGTTTTATTTTAGAAACTGAAAGTTCCGAAAGAAAGATTTAGAATGTTAGCAAAATCATGGCATAAAAATGTGAAAAACATAGTAAAAATTGTTTAAATTAAAAAGTTACACCTTAAATTATGCTAAAATATTTTAAGCCTTATATTACCATTATGGCTCTACCATAATATTTTCATCAAAATAAAACCACATTTTTTTATTGCCAACATTACAATACGATGACCGAACTTTAGGAGGCACAATCTGAAAGTAGGAGCAAAATTATAAAACTATTTTTAAACGTTACATTAGAACCGCTAGGGGGAGCCATTAAAGCTGCATTATTAATTACAAATCAATGATACCAAATATAGCTTAGTTAAAAGCTGTAGACTATTGTGTGAATAAAGTATTATTCACATTTTAATTTTTCCTTTGTTCCTTTTGAATGGCATATTCATATTACGTTTTATTAGATAAACGCTTTCAATTTTTTATCCTTTTGACCCGTTTTAAAATTCCCGTTACTTAATCACCAGCTTTTAAAGCCAATTTAGTTACAAGTTTTATAGAAATTATCCAATTAACTGAGCCATCTTAACCCGCACACTTTCACTGATAAAACCCTTTAATTCATTCATTTACTAAAAATAGTCTTAAACAACCAGAATTTTATTTCTTGCAGCTGTCCAGAATCTTTTAGAGATTAACTACTACTCGGCTCTGTTTTAATATCAGTAAAACTCTGTACGAAAAAATTGCATTTTATTTAAGAACCTGTTTATCGGTTTTAGTTTTCAAAAAAGAAATTATGAAAATGTTATTATCGACTAATAATCGGAATACAATTTATCAAATTCTTGACGAAAAAAAATGTCTACGTTACTTAGTATTTTTTCCTTCATTTTTCGCTAAGCGTTGTTATTTATTCTTTAATTTATATTCAACCATGCTTCTAATTCGTAGGTTTGTTGTTATAGAAATAAGTAGGGCTGTGTTATAAATTTAAAACTATTGATTCCTAGGTTTTTATTTTCTTGCATTAGTAGGTATAAATTATGTACGTTTAGGTACTTAGACCCACGCGCGAGATTACTCTTGTGGGTAAGTGTATTTATTTTTTTGCAATAAATGCTAATAATAATTATAATAATAAAAACAGTAGAACCCGTAAATAAAGGCAAACAGTCAATCTCCCTCTAAAAATCTTGTTAAATTTTTGGGAATGACTGTTTATAATAAACTTAATACCATATCATGTATTAATCGTTAAAAAGGCAAATATTAAAATATCAATTATAAAGGACGTCGAGAAAATTGAAAATTTAGAAATAAGACAAATAATACTAAAGGATTTTGATATTTTACCTACAGTAGGACACGCTGGGATAAACAATATGTACAACAATATTATTTTTGGACCTGCTTGCGAAAAGATGTTGAAAATTTTGTAAAACTTTGTGATGAGTGTCAGAGATGTAAGTTATCCAGGCCTAATACTGAAGCTATGACAGTCACCACTACGGCATCTTCAGCCATACAAAAAATATTTTTAGATGTTACAAAAAAGAAGTTAAAAAACTTCCAAATCAATTACTCCAACCGAAAAGAATCTAAAAACAAAAGATCATGTGTGAGTTATTCAAAGTTGGAAATCAAAGTATATGATGGTGTTTAATGAGGTGAATTGACATATAGCATTACAAAATGTTTTGTTAATAATTTTATTTTACGATTTGGTACCCCAGAAACGGTTGCATGAGATCAAGGGACAGAGTTTATGTCATCTATTTTTAAAGAAGTGTGTAAAATACTACAGGTACAAGAACTAAGTTCAACTTCATACAAGCATCAAAGTATAGGAGTTTTAGAAAACACACATAATCCTTTTTGGGCTTCTTCATTTAATAACACAGAACACACAAAAACCCAGTACGCGCCTTTTGAATTCGTTTTTGGGAAGAGAACATTATTTCTAAAATAATTCCTTTATGCTCCTTTGATAATTACCCTTTACAGCTAAAAGGACACCGCACCTGGTTATACAGGATTATAAGGGAATTTTTTTTTCGGTTGAATTCGCTATAATTATAATATGATGTCGAAGGATATATAACTAAAAAAATTTGAAATTATACAAAAAATTCTTTTTAGTTCCCAAGATATAAACGATCAAAGTTGGAAAAAAGGCTGTTTTCGGCTGTTTTATCAATAAAAACACTCCCCATGATGATGTAATTTATGACAGTTCATTAGGTAATATACAGGGGCTAGTCAAAAATTAATATTTTTTAATCTTCTACTACTACCGAATATTGAAAACAAACATGTTTTATTTGAGTAGAAGATAATAGTTTTAACCTATTTTTAAAGAAAAAAATAAGTTTGGTTTTTTAGTAGCTTCTTCTTTCTTAGATAATGAATTCTCTTTTATAGGTCAATTTTTCTGCCAAATAAAATCGACAACATTTGATTGTACCTGTAATAAACCATTTTGTGAATAACAATAGTGATTTTTTTAGTTACATTGGGTTAAAGAAATTCGCAGCAAATCGTCTAACTACCAAAAAATTATTGCACATCCTTTGATTCAGATATAGGGTCTATTCAAAAAAATTTGAATGTTTTACTTTTTACCCGTGCATGGCTTTTAATAAAACTTTACCTGATTACTTCTATACCCATCCTCCACCATATAAAAAAATAAATTTTATATGTCTGCATCTAGAGGTATTAATTTTTATATTTTAGATCATTTTAAGACTTACTTAAGAGACGAATAAAGAGAAGTACCTATTCTGCATTTTTACGGCACATTTTAAAATAGTATATAAGTATCTACAGGGTCCGTCAAGAGAAAATCTTTTTATTCTATTTAACTGATTAAATATTAACAATTTCACTTGATTTAGGCGGACATTATTTTGTTTTTATTACTTAACTAAAAAACAAAAATAAATATATGTAGCCAAGTCAATTAGTTTAACATTACGTGCAGCATTTTAGTTTAATTACGTGGATTAAATAAAAAAGCTTTTCTATCGACGGACCCTGTAGATGCAGAATTAAATTAAGTTATTTACCTGTATTTTAATACGTTTTTTTTTAAACTAACTTTAACAAAAGAACAATAATATCTAAATGTGCTGCATTTCTATTTATTTAGTTGCTTAAAAAAAAACATGCTATCCTCTTGACGGACTCTGTAGATTATCTCGCGTTTTTTAACATATTTTTTTAGATTTTTATATTAGAGAATATATACTATTTTTAAATGTACAGTACAAATGCAAAATAGGTACTTTATTCGCCTCGAACTAAGTCTTAAAATTGTCTAAAATCACAGACCTACACCATTAGACCCTGAATGCTATGATAATGCCCTGGCTCCTACAATAACAATGTATCTCGCAAAACGTATCGGCGGAATTAGGTGTTCTCTTCCTCTTTATATAAATTTAAAAAAATATTTGTAGTCATCCTAACTCGCACTTTATACAATATCTTTTCCTCAAAGTGCAGGAGAAAAAAAGATACAATGTATCTGAGCCAGTATGCGATGTGAAAATGATTACATATATGTAGTATACAGGGTTCCTAAGATTTTCCTTAGGGATAGGATTTCAATAAATCAAACAGAAATGGCATAGAAAGTTCTGCGCGCACAAAAGAAACAGGTATATTGAGCAATGGTGCCAGTTTGTTATTATCTCCGGACTGCTTTCATGATAAAAAATTGTCGCCACTCTTTCATTGTGAGCATAAATCATAGTTGCAATAATAACCGTTGACAAGATGTCTGCAAATTCCGCTAGATGGCGGCCACACATCTAATCTAATTAAAAATTAGATGTTTTCAGGTCCAAACCACAGCTTTTTCTTGCTTAAAGGAGGCGGCAGGGTCCATTATTTACGATACTGAGCGATAAACTCGTGAGGTTGTTAACATTAGAAAGAAATATCTTCGCTTTTAATTAAATTTCTTTCCATTCTGTTCTACTAGTGACATCTATCCGGAAACGGCCAAACCATGCAGCTAGCACTGGCAGCCAAAGAAATCAATAAACGTCGCTGTTTTTCCTGCAGAGCTTTTTGCTTGCCATATTATTGATTTTAAATAAAGCTGGCCCTACACTACATTTGATATTTTCGAGGTGTTTTATGACATGATCTCGAAACATGTAGCGAACCAATTCTTCAAAACTAGCGGGAGGGTAAAAGCGAAAAATAAGGGGCTGCCAATATTTGTAACACCCAAAAAGGGGTGAAAAGATTTATTTTGCTCTCTTTCTTTACAAAAAAACGTTTTTTTTTACGAAAAACTTGAACTTTTTTAATTTTTTTCTTCAACTTTCTCGAAATTTTAATCATACCGTAGAAAAAAATTATTTCCCCCATGGTCATACTCTACTTTTATTCGAAAAAATTTAGAAACAGAGACGGGATCAGTTTTCCTAAAACGGAGGATCTTGGTTTCGACTGAGAAGATAAAGGGCGCCACAGGCAAAAATTTTTCAATTAAATTAGCCGAACGCAAAAATGTTAGAAAAACAAAGCAGGAAATAAAAATGGCGCCGCTTACAATTTTTTTTCAAAAATTAGTTAATTTCGTGAACGCAAAGAAATAGGTCTAAAGAGTATAATTTTTAAGAAAAAAATATCAATTTTCTCGCCCTCCTCCACTGGGACTATAGGGGCCGTGCACAAATTACTTAATGGTCATAGGGAGGAGGGGGGTTACAAAACGTTACGTAGGGGGGAGGGGGGTTTTCGACAGCGTTTGCATTTGTGTGAAACTAAGAAAATTTGGAATGAAAATAAGTGAAAAGTTTTTTTTTGGGGGGGGGTAGTGGTCTTGAAATCGTTACTTAATATTAGGGGAGTGGCCAAACCGTTAGAAAACATTACATAGGGAGGGGGTCAAAAATTGGTAAAATCACCGTTACGTAATTTGTGCACGGCCCCACATCTGGCTGTTCCTCCTTTTTGATTTCGAATCAAAGTGCAAAACCCGGGTTGAACGTTCGAAGGTGTCAATCCGTCCTATTTTTTTTGATAAAGTTTCTACGGACATATCTCAGTCGATTTCTCCGGCCGTGTATGAATGCCTTAGGTTAGGCATTTGCATGTATCTCAGTCCCCAGCCTGTAAACAGTGCGTAAGGACAATGGTTACAAAATGAAAAGCCGAAAAATATTTTTTTTACGATATCTTTCATCAGTTTGGTATTAAAGTCGAGCAAAAACAATTTTTATTCCAGTCCTAAAGGTATGAAAATCGAAAACATTAGAAAACAACAACCTGGAATGGATTTACTACGTGTAAGATGTAGTGACAACATCGCCCCATGCCCATCCTTTTCTGCCTAATGTGATTTTCCGTTTGTCTTCGTCTTATACACGGCTGCTTGACCCCCTAAGGATTTGCTTAGGAACCCTGTATAAGCTCGTGTTCCCCAAATGATGAGAGAATAGTAGGATGAAGCCTTGTTGCCAACTTGAGGTCACTTTCTTGTTGGTTCTGAAATTTCATGAAAATCTTGGTGCTTTTTCACCACTATAAGCAGCTACATTCAAAAATATCATGTAAACAATGTTTATTTATTTAAAAACTATGATTACAAAACAAAAGATAAAATATAAACTCATAAAAAATAAAAAGCCCATATTTTTTCCAATACTCCCAACATTCCCTAAACAAGAACTGGCAAGTCGCAATACCTTGCCGTCTTCTGCGCACTATCTGTTGGTTTGCATTCATTATATATGTTTTGCAGCATTGCATACAGACCGTGTCCAAATATTTCTGATTTCGAAACGTTTTGTGTGGTTTTTGTGTTTTTCTATAAACTTTTGAAGTTAAAAACTATAGGATGATGTGGGAGCGCATCGTGTTTAAACGATTGGAACAACCAAATCAAGGGATTTCATTTCAAAGGTAAATGTCAAAATCAGCTGTAGTTTTGTTGTGATAATTACCGATCAGTGTCGTCCTTTACCTATTTTCAGTTATTGGTATTACTGTTTTTGGTAATTATGAAGTATACGGTTTTCTACCATTTTTGATTTTTTATGAAAAATTCTTTATAGAGGCACCTACTAGGGTCCCCAAATCTGCCGGCCGGTTTTTTTTAAGAGAAAAAAGGGTGCCGGGGGGTGTTGTAATGTATTTTTTTGATTGTTTTGGATTGAGTTGGGTTAGGTTGAGTTGGGCTGTGTTGGATTGGGTTATTTTAGTTAAAAAAAAAGTAATAAAAAAAAACAACATTAAAAAAAACAACCGTCGCCAGCGGATTTGGGGTCCTAGGGACCCTCTAGTAGGTGCCCCCATAAAGAATATTTCATAAAAAAACAAAAATGTCATAAAACCGTATACTGCGTAATTACGCTGTTTTTTTTTAAATATGCAGCACCCTGTTTACCCTCTGTGCAGGTGTGCTCAAGGCTATAGTTTCTTAACGAAGGCGAAAATAATATATACCATCAAAATATTATTATGTTTCATTATCTGTTTATTTTGGTATTTTGGTCCTAAATTTAGAAAAGCAGGTACCTGACCACAGACCTAAGGGTTTCCAGTTCTGTGTACCTCACCTATGTAAAATAACAATGGGTAAAACGAAATTGTTAAGTATAGTAAAATATTTTAATTCTTAAAGCTTTAATTGAATATTGGTTTTAAAAAAAAATTAGGTATTTTATTATATTTTTACTTTTATCTTAACATATTTTAAATGACAAATTAAAACTTATAATTATGCAAGTGATTTAGTAGATTTCATCAGAGGTTTAATTTAAACATCACGTTTTTCCTTTTTCCTTCAGTTGATAACTGTTGCCGTCAACCTTGTATTAAAGTTATCTTCTAATTTTTATTTTTTTGTTGGTATTGCACCAGCAAATTTTACAATAATTATTAAAATTATCACCTACCTTAATCGCTTTTACTCACCATTAGCACTTAAAAAAATATTTAACAACATAACACAATTAAATTGGTGGCGGGTTTCTGAAAGGGTGACAAGAAAAGGGGTGGGTTTTTATAACTTCATCCAAAAGACAATTTTTGTAAGTGCCAGTAAATTACAAAAGCATGGTTACCGATGCAAAAGAACTCGTTTTTTAAAATTAATCGCTGCGCCCGTTAATTTAAATCAACGCTAGTAAAAAAAAACGCTCTTTTAACCGCTAATTGTAAAAACTACAAATTACTGCTTTTGTGAAATTAACCCATTTTTTACATATTTATTAATTTTTCGCCGCTACTGGAAGAACATGTAAAATAAATGGATGTATCTAGGACAAACGTCTACAAACATATACATGTTTTACCGCAGCGTTGTCGAGCAACGTTCTGAAAATCATTCTGTCCTTTTTTGGCACACAGGCTAGCTTGGGGGCAAAACAAATAAGAATTTATAAATGGGATTGAGGGTCTATGGTTTTTAGGTCTGTGTCCAAAATATAAAAATTAATATCTCTAGATACAGGCATACAAAATATATTTGTTTTTTTTATATGGTGGAAGATAGATATAGAAATAATCAGTTAAAGTTTTATTAAAATTGACCGAGTCGTTTTTAAAACATAAATTAAAACCATGTTATCCCTACACAAAATAAATACTACAAATCTTTTTGAATAGACCCTGTATCTGAACCAAAGGCTATACAACAAATTTTTGTTAGTTAAACGATTTGCTGTGAATTATTTTAACCCAATATAACTAAAACAATTACTGTTGTTATTCACAAAATTGTTTTTTACAGGTTCAATCAAATGTGTCGATCTTATTTGTCAGAAAAATTGACCTATAAAAAAAAATTCATTATCTAAGAAAGAAAAAAACTATTATTTTCTGCTCAAATACTACATGTTTGTATTCAAAATTCGGTAGTAGTAGAAGTATAAAAATATCAGTTTTTGACAAGCCCCTATATATTGCCTAATGAACTGTCATAAATGACATCATCATGGGATTTGTCTACAATCTTTTACCATTTTAATTTTATGATAACTTACTTTTTTGTAGATAAGTGTTACGAATTTTTATTGATAGAACATATGTGAAAACAGCCTTTTTTCCAACTTTGACCGTTTATATCTCAGAACTAGACATAGAAAAACTTTTATAATTTCACATTTTTTAGTTATATATACCTCTACAACATACCATAATTATAGCGAATTCCACCGAAAAAAAACTTCCCATTTAATCCTGTATAACCGAGTGCGGGGTTATTTCGACTACAACAATCATGGAATGATGCAAAAAATAATTTGATATCTACACAACTAGATATGATAAATAAATATGATTCTAAAAGTAATTCTATCCCATGAAAAAGGACAAAAATTTTGCTAAAAAATGAATCGGGAAATAAAATAGAAAAAATATATAAAGGTCGATATGAGGTTACTGAGGACAATTCTCCAAATATTTTCATAATGTATTAATGTAGATTAATAATTTTTTGTTCTCTTTTTTTTTGTTTTCGTAGGAGGTGTAGTGTAAGAGTACGACAGGAATTTTAGAAGTATATAAAAATAGGTAAATTTGGTTTTTAAGACATCTGATCTGATAATTTGGGAGGGTGGGGATTTAACCTCACAGCACCTAGAGCTCATTAAACCCGTTGTGCATCCTTCTATAGGGCTTCCCCCTAGTTTATCAGTCATCCTACGCTTTGAACGTAGTTCATAACGTCGCCAAGGGGACCCTCCTGTATGTTGGCTAGTGTTGGCCAAAACTCGTCGAAAATAGCCTTTCGGGTAGATAACAGCACTGGATAGTCGCAGAGAATGTCTTCCATAGTTTGATCTTCTTGATCACAACCTCGACATAGATGTGGTTCAGATAACATCATTCTATTGAGGTGTTTATTTAGTTGGCAGTAACCGGTCAGTATGCCCGTGACAAAGCGCAGGTTCTAGTTGATAGGAATTTTTTTGCTGCTGCTTGGTCAGGGTAACGTAGTAATTCCCTGGCAAGGTTGCAGTTTCTAGTTTCATCCCATCTTTTTCTTAAGTCTTTTTGGGAATGTTCTCGAATTTGGTTTGCTACTATTATTGTTATACTGCCAGAAGGGGCAGGTTCAAAGAGTGTTTGTCCCGCTGTCTTCCTAGCCAGCGTATCTGCAATGTGGTTTCCTTTGCATTTGGTATGACCTTTGATCCATTTTTGTGTGACCATGTTGTTGTTTTCTGACACTTTGACCCAGGCTTCATGGCATTCTAGGGCTATTAGTGCTTGTCTGCTCTCTGTGTAAATTCAGATGTTTTTCCCCGAAATATATATTTCTTTTGCTGCTATATGGATGCTATTCAGTTTTGTTTGAACTAAGCTGGCGTGTTTGCCCATAGCCCATTTAATTTTGAGGTTTAGTGGTGCTGAGTATATTCCACATCCAGAACAGTGTTCAGTTTTGGAACCCTCCGTGTGTTGGATTTGCTTATTTTTTAGGGCTTGTGAAAAACAAAGCAAGGTGCAATGGAGTCCGTGTTCGCCACTAATGTCGCCTCGTTTCACTGGCTTCTACTTCTGGTTCTATGTCAACCATGCGGAAACAGTATATAGTCATCAAAACAACCTCTTTGGTGTGAATGTCAAGGGGGGTGAGACCCAGAATCACCTCCATAGCTCTGGCTGGCGTGGTTTTCATAGCTCTCGTTGTCTAGAGACATGCTATTCTGAGGATTTGTTATCAAGACAGAAAATGAGGTTGTTATAAAGTGCAGATAGATATTATGAGAAGTAGTACGTAATTAGAATAATTAGGGTATATCTTATTTATATTAAATAATTATTGTTTTTGGTATTTTTAAGACATAAAATGAGGTTGTTATAAAGTATATATAGATATTAAAAGTAGTAGCTCGTAATTAGAATAATAAGGGTATTAATTAATTATATTAAGTAACTATTGTTTTAAAATAGTTTTAATGCTTATGTATAATTTACTATTATTCAATAGAGAACCAATTTATAACTCAAACGAGTAACATGTATACTTTTTAATTCAACTTAAGGTCTTAACTGTTCAGGGCAATAAACCAAATTTTCAGGAGCATATATTCACAATAACCGTTATCAGAAGAAAGCTTAATTTGTTTTATTCAAAAACGAGCGATTCGCAAATTATTCAAATTTAATTGCGAGCCATTATTTAAAAAATAAAAAATACTTACACTACCTTGTCTTTTTATACTGGCGACATTTAGCCTTGTTCAGAAACAATACATAGAACCAAATTGTGTTAATACCATTCAATACACAACTCTGGAATGAACAAGTAAAAGTACAGCTTTTCTGTACTAAAAATATACCTGCTGGCCTGATGCCGGCCGTTGTTCGAAATCAATACCAACTAAGTACTTACTACTTAGTTCGTTGCCGTTATTGGCAGCTTGGCAAGGCAGTGCTTAAAAAGTACTATATTTTTAATTTTTGTTTGATGGGAGATAGCGATTCTTTTTTCTTCGCATCTTCCTCTACTGAACTCTGTCGTCACTGCAAAGAAAACGAAGTCAACTGGCAGTCATATAATTATAACAGCGTCAGATTCTGGCCTTCTTATATATATGCTGGCAGTCATATAAGTATAAGATACTAAAATAGCCCTGCCTACATTTTTCTTATTTAAAAATCAAGTTGGCCAAGAATCAGTTACCAAATGAAATGCACTAATGTGCATGCGTCATCGTCAGCTGGAAGTGCGCTGACCAGAGAAATGAGATGAGTTGACGTCAGAAACTCGCGTGCAGACTCAGATCGAGCCTTCATTGGATGGTATTCGACGTCATGGCATCTATGTGAACCATTGGGGACACGGTTTTCTCGCATCTTGAGCCTTTAACATATATCTTATAATTCGTAAAGTGTTGTGGCAGTTTAATGCGTACGTTCGCCGACTCTTTTTGATGTTTACCACGTACTTTGTTAATTTGGGTGAACAGCGGTAATTTATTTAATCAGCTTATTCGCCACGTGTGTTTGGAAAAGCTCTTAAGGGAGTCATAAAATTAAGTTTTTCTTTTAAAAAGTGCTTGTTTTTGAATATGTTTTCTATTATAGCACCTACAAATTAATTTGTCTTCGAAAACGATATGGGTATTTACTTTCTTAACGCTAGATTACAGGAAGTATCTTGCACATAACGTTTATCTACAAATGCAGACTCCTTATTAGATATAGTCAAGGATCAGAATGTGAGTGTAAGGGCCTTTGCACATAACATTTATCTACAAATGCAGACTCCTTATTAGATATAGTCAAGGATTAGAATGTGAGTGTATGGGCCCCAAACTCCTAATCGGAATACCATAAAGTTTGGTATGCGGTTTTAGGAAAAGTGGATTCGAGAGGATAACAAAAAAACAAAAATCTGAGCAACACCACACCAAATAATAAAATATCCGTTGGCAACACTATATACTATAACAGCGTTTTCCTTTTCATACACTAGTACGCACCGAGGACAATATTTGTATCCCATTTGATTGCACTAGTGCAGTTTATGTTGCCCTGAGTGCACGTTTTCTTGCATGATCGCGAATAGCTCGTGGAGCGCCAGCGCATGTTTATTTTGATTGTTTTTCTGGGATTTTCACCATACCTTTGTTTAAAATGTTCAATATTATAAAAAATTTATATTTTAAATGTGTGTGATGAAGATGACGAGGTATTTTTCTTAAGAAGAGTCTGTCGATTAGTATGACCATTTTAATTTATTTATTATTAAAAGTAAGCACACATATCTGGTTACAACATCTTGTTTTACTATCTGGTTTTATACAGGAAATAACATAAAGCCAATGCAAAACCGGATCACTTTCATCGACGGGCTCTTTCGATGTTTTACTTCATTTTCATTCAATTTAAAGTATGATTTGGGAATTGTGGGTTTTGCCCCAGTGCAGCAAAAGGAAAACGTTATAAGACGAGAAATTAGATCGGAATTAAGCACTTTTATTCGGTCACTGTACACTAAAACCCGGTTCCCACTTACGACTTTTTCGTGAGTTCCCCCTCACGCGTCATATGACGTCAATATGAAATGTTATGATAGTCATGTGACGCGTGCGCGGATACGGGCAAAAAAGTCGTAGATGGGAACCGGGTTTAAGGAAATATCGTAGCGCAGTAGGCAGCGTATCGGCCTGCCGCACGGAAAGTCTCGGGTTCGAATCGAATCAAAAAACTTGGTTACAACTGGGCATTAAAGTCCCAATATAAAGAAAGAAACACTTGCATGCGAAGACTTATCTGTAGACGGTGTCATGGGGATGACGGATAGTCAGCGTCTCACATCTTATTTGAGTATCCGACATTCGCCTACTAAAAAGACTCGACATTTTGTGGAGGAGGAAACCGATGTCCAAGAGGAAGGTTGCCAAAACATAGGTTAACAGTCGGCTGTAGCTAGCCACGGTGTCAAAGTTATTTGCTTAAAAAAAGTATACGACATGGAATACAATAATCAAACTGCAGTGTCAAAAAAACCTAAACCTTTGATTGATTGATTCATTTGTGAGTGTGCCAGTAAGTCACTGTCCACTGCGACCACTATTGAGTCTATTGTGGCTCACTTTTAACATTTTTTGTTGCTACAGAATATTCAGCCCCTTAAAGAAGCTCGCAACTGGCTTTGGTGAAGTATCATTCAGATCCAGTCCGTCGATCTGTGGTTTACCGAAGATACGTTGACGCTGACGTGCAATGGCCGTACATTCACACAGCACATGTCTGGGCGTCTCATTATACTCCATGGAGAGCCTAAATTCGGTGTCCTCACTTAGACCCATTCTGTGTAATGGTACTTTCAGCTTGCAGTATCCGATGTATAGATCAACCATTGTCCGGATGTCCTGCCTGGTGAGCTCAATGAGTCTCCCGGCCCTTTTCCTGCAGGGTTCTGTAATGAACTTTTTGGAATGTGCCAGTCCCAGCAATTCTCTCCAGTATTGGGAACTTGCAGTGTTGATTGTGTTGTATACTATTCCAAGGGCTGGTTCGGGGCCAATAAAGACGGCAGAGGCCGCTTCACGCGCCAGCTGGTCGGCAGTCTCATTTCCCCGATGCCTAGAATATCCCGGAATCCATACCAGCGACACAGTGTTTATTTGCCCTAGGGTGTTCAGTGTGTCCTGGTAGCTCCGAATCTAAACCTTGGTTTAATGTAAAAACAAATCAGTTCATAAATCAATCAACCCAGAAAATACTTACCTATCTTTAAAGACCGTTCTTTGATAGTCAAAGAAAGAAATCTTGAATAATTCTAAAGATAGCCATGGAGTAGTTACCTACATCTTTATAAACAAAAAGTGGCACTACATATAAACAAGTTTTCTGCTTAACTGTCAAACATACGATGGACTTTATTATAAATTTTGGGTGGCCTTGTTAACTTTTGATAGCTTTCTCACCCTCCTCTCAAGTCCTAAGTGATGTTTTACGATTTGAGTATTTTCCAATACTTTAAAATGCGTTTGTATTTCTATATAATTTTGATCTGCTTACCGTAGATATTTTATGTTTTTTTTTTGTTCCAGGTACATATTTTCTACTCTACGACTTCATCGACTTCTTTGAAAAAGACGGGCCAAGTTTCTTGCAGAAGGACAAGTACCACGATATTGTTGACACCATATTCAAAAATTTTACCAGGCTGGAAAAAGATGCAATTATTTTTCAGGTAATTTATTTCCATTTTTTTATTAGTTATAATAAATTGATTTTAAAAGATTGGAAAATCCTGAAATAATTTTTTTTTTCGCGTTGTTTTTCAAAAAATATAAATATATCTTGTTTTTGTTTAGTTTTTTAAAATAATGGTTCCGGGATAATGCTTTAAACTTTCGTCGTACAAGATTTGATAAAAGATATGATTAACAGTTTTTTAGATTAACTAATTGGAAGAAGCGCGCATTTCTTATTCAAACTCGTCCTTCATTAAAAATGAACACTTCCGTTTATATTAAAGTGGTTGCCCCAAATATTCCCCTCCCTTAAGAAAGCTACTCACAAGATTTTATTTTATATTTGATCGCAGTTAGGACTATAAAAAATTCCATAATATGTAGCTTAAAGTTTTTATATATTTTTTGTTAAATAAGCATTTTTTACTAAGTTCTTGTTAAAAGTAACAAAATTGTTTGTATTTTTCCTCAATAAATTTTAAATCTCATGGATGCCAAATTAGAGGTAATAAACACAATTTATAATTGTTGCAAATCTAAGCTTGGCCAGCAGTTCATTAATTTAAATACTTATTTGTAAACATTATGTTCAATCATATGTAATAAATATTCATGTGAAAATTATTTACAAAACATGCCGGCACTTTCTGTGTTTTAATACTGAAACAAATATTAATTAAACACAGATGCTTCACTATAATTTTTTAAATATGTTTTGTTCAATACTTTGTATAAAATCCAAGATTAATTGGAGACTGATTGATTGATTGAAAACATACTTTATTGCCAAAGAATAACACAGATATAAAAATTCTTAATGACAAAGCATAAATTAAGCGTATGTACACATCATAAAAAAAAGTATAAGTACTGATAATACTATGAGAGAAGAACTTAATTCCTAAATATCACAACAGCTATAGGTTACGCAAAACATTAAAAACAAATAAAATTGAAATTAAAAATTGGGAACAAAACATAAGGTTGTCAACAATAAAAATTTAAATGTAAATGTTAATTAAAAATATTTAAAAAAAATCAGGACCATAACATAAAATTACCAACATTAATATTGTGTTTAAGTTAAAAATTATAATGCACAATTTATTCGGGATAAACATAAAGTATACGAGTATTAAAACGAATGTCTCAAGAAAGATTCAACCGAGTAAGAAGAGCAGTTCTACATTTCTGGCGAAAATTTTTATAATTTGGTGCATTTCTAAAATCAATAGGCATGTGGTTGTACATCTTAATGCCGTTATATATCATAGAGTCTTTAACAATCGTAAGATGAGGGATTGGAAGCCGAAGATCTTGAGCGTGTCTCGTGTCATAGACATTGTTTTCCTTTTTGTGTTTTGACAAATGCTTGTGTATTAGGCAGACAGTCTTCAGAATGAAAATGCACGGGAGAGTTAAAATTTTATTGTCAATAAAGAGTTGCTGGCAGTGAGTTCAAGGATGAACTTTACACATTGATCGAATGGCTCTTTTTTGTAGCACAAATGCAGTGCGGAATAAATACTGGCTGCAGCATCCCCAGAATGGTATACAGTATCGTAAATGTGATTCAATTAACGCAAAATACACATTCCTGGCTATGGTTTTGCCCAGCTCATTTGCCGTGACCCTAACGCTAAAACAACCCGAAGCCAATCTGCTATTTAGTTTTTTGATATGAATATTAAATTTTAATTGGTAGTCAATGTCGAAGCCAAGGAGTTTAGAGGAGTTAACACTTGTTATATACTGATTGTCGATATTCACTTTATTTATATTTGACTTACGAAAATTAATAATATGTGTTTTATAAAGGTTAGAGGTAAGTTTATTGGAATCACACCATTTTTTAATTTTAGTTACATCATTGGTGACCATGTTTTTCAGGGTTTCTAAATCTTTATTCGACCAATGCGCTGTAGGATCATCTGCAAAAGCTGCAAGAGAACCTATGATGTTAAGCCTAAGCAGATCGTTAATGTAGATAAGAAAAAGAGTAGGACCCAGCACAGAGCCTTGGGGAACTCTGCTTGTTATTGGTTGTACATCAGATTCTGAACTGTTGCAGGAGACAAATTGATGTCTGTCCGTTAAATACATTGAAAACCACTTAAGCTCGGTACCCTGAACCTCATACTTGTGAAATTTCCGCAGCAGCAGTTCATGACTGACACAATCAAAACCCTTTGATAGATCGCAAAAAACCGCTGCGGAAGCCTCACATTTATTAATGGAAAGTAGCAGCTTTTCCATCCCTTCTGGAAACCAAATTGATTTTCACTAAGAAAACTATTATCAACAAAGTAGCTAATAAGGCGATTGTTAACGATACTTTTGGACAGTGTTGAGAGCAGAGATATAGGGCGATAATTCGATGGATCTGAAGTGTCTCCTCCTTTATGTATAGGAATCACCTTGGCTGATTTAAGACATAAGGGAAAATTACCTGTTTGAAATGATTTATTATATAATAGAAAGTTCTTTTAAGATTTTAATAGAAATTCCATCACTGCCTGCTGCGTTTGGATTTTTCATGTTGTTGATCGTCTGCTTTATTTCAAGAGCACAAGTTGGAAGAAACGAAAACTTGTTTGGTACATCTATATGTGATAGGTACTCCATTGGGTCCACATTGACACATGAAGCACCTGCAGATACTCGGATACCTTTGGTGATCCAAGGCTTAGAGTTTGCCTTTATTTTGACATTTTTAATTGGAAAAAATTTATTTATAACGCTACATATAATTGAGTGAAACCCTTCATAATCCAACCCTTCCCAATTTTGATTTTGTAATTTATTATGAAATTTGTTAAAGCTTCCACGATCAAAAATTATATTATGGGTATTTTTGCTATTGTTGCATGATGGTCTGAAATAGCTGCATCTATGGATTTACAAATAACTTGTTTCGAAATGTTTTAACAGATATAATCAATTGTGGTAGCAGATATTTCACTGACCCGAGTATGAGTTTGAACGCGCTATTTAAATCGCCCTTCCTCCCCCTAAATATTAGCTCCCGATATAAGTTAGTGCTAGTAGCATAGCAAAACGAGTATATCTTACGAAATAGCATTTTGACTAAAAGAAGTTAAAAAACATCAAAATCAGTTACTTCAACCGAAAAGAAACTAAAAACAAAAGATTTTGGGAGGAACTAACGAAAATTCAAACTTGGATGAGCATCCCAAAAGGAACACACAAAGGACCAAAGCGAAATGATTAAACAATGTTTTGTCCTGGGTAACCAGCGTGGGCTCATAAGTGGTTTCACTGGTCACCCTCCACCATACATCATTAAACACCATCATACACTTTGATTTCCAACTTTGAATCAATCACAAATAGGCATCATTCCGCACTGGTACTTATCCAAGTTACCTAATACGGATTCGTCCTGGCGTGTTAATATTTCCAGTAGAATTGTGCTCCTAAGGCAAATAAAACAAAAAAGAAGTTAAAAAACATCCAGGTCAGTTACTTTAACCGAGAAGAAACTAAAAAACAAAAGAACAACATATCTTGGGTGGGAATAATGAAAATTCAAACTTGGATGAGCATCCCACAAGGAACACACAAAGGACCAAAGGGAAAAGACAAATGATTAAACGATGTTTCACCCTAGGTAACCAGCGTGGGCTCATCAGTGGTTTCACTGGTCACCCTCCACCATACACCATAAAACACCATCATACACTTTGTTATCCAACTTTGAATCACTCACAATTAGGCATCGTTCCGCACTGGTACTTATCCAAGTTACCTGATACGGATTCATCCCGGCGTGTTAATATTTCCAGTAGGATTATGCTCCTAGGGCAATTAAAACAAAAAAAGTTAAAAGAAACCTCGAAATCAGTTACTTTAACCGAAAACAAACTAAAAAACAAAAGATCAAAAGATCTTGGGTGGAAATAATGAAAATTTAAACTTGGATGAGCATCCCACAAGGAACACAAAAAGGATCAAAGCGAAAAGACAAATGATTAAACGATGTTTCACCCTAGGTAACCAGCGTGGGCTCATCAGTGGTTCACTGGTCACCCTCCACCATACATCATTAAACACCATCATACACTTTGTTATCCAACTTTGAATCACTCACAATTAGGCATCGTTCCGCACTGGTACTTATCCAAGTTACCTGATACGGATTCATCCCGGCGTGTTAATATTTCCAGTAGGATTATGCTCCTAGGGCAATTAAAACAAAAAAAGTTAAAAAAAACCTCGAAATCAGTTATTTTAACCGAAAACAAACTAAAAAACAAAAGATCAAAAGATCTTGGGTGGAAATAATGAAAATTTAAACTTGGATGAGCATCCCACAAGGAACACAAAAAGGATCAAAGCGAAAAGACAAATGATTAAACGATGTTTCACCCTAGGTAACCAGCGTGGGCTCATCAGTGGTTTCACTGGTCACCCTCCACCATACATCATTAAACACCATCATACACTTTGTTATCCAACTTTGAATCACTCACAATTAGGCATCGTTCCGCACTGGTACTTATCCAAGTTACCTGATACGGATTCATCCCGGCGTGTTAATATTTCTAGTAGGATTATGCTTCTAAGGCCTTAGGGCACGCTCTTTTTTTTGCTAATTGCCTTAGGAGCATAATGTTATTGGAAATATTAACACTCCATGACGAATTCGTATCAGGTAACTTGGATAAGTGCCAGTGCGGAACGATGCCTATTTGTGAGTAACTCAAAGTTGGAAATCAAAGTGTATGATGGTGTTTAATGATGTGTGGTGGAGGGTGACCAGTGAAACCACTTATGAGCCCACGCTGGTTACCCAGGGCGACACATCGTTTAATCGTCGTTAAAGCCTCTTTTCGCTTTGGTCCTTTGCGTGTTCCTTGTGGAATTCTCATCCAAGTTTGAATTTTTACAATTAGGCATCGTTCCGCACTGGTACTTATTCAAGTTACCTGATACGGATTTGTCCTGGCGTGTTAATATTTCTGGTAGGATTATGCTTCTAAGGCCTTAGGGCACGCTCTTTTTTTTCTAATTGCCTTAGGAGCATAATGATATTGGAAATATTAACATTCCAGGACGAATTCGTATCAGGTAACTTGGATAAGTGTAATGATGTGTGGTGGAGCGTGACCAGTGAAACCACTTATGAGCCCACGCTGGTTACCTAGGGCGACTCATCGTTTAATCGTCATTAAAGCCTCTTCGCTTTGGTCCTTCGTGTGTTCCTTGTGGAATGCACATCCAAGTTTGAATTTTTGTTATTTCCACCCAAGAATTTTTGATCTTTTGTTTTTTAGCATTTTGACTCTTATGCCACCGATCATCAACCAATGTTAGGCGTTTATTTATCATTTTCGACAACTCTTGTTCTTTTTTAAGCTTTTTTGGTGACACACAAAATGAGTTCTGATGACGAAACGAATGAAATTATCACTCTTGGAATTCTCTTTGGCCAATCATCAGCTAGCGTTTGCTATAAATTTAAGTAGTGCCAACAATTCCACTTTTACTATTAACTTTAATATAAACCATAAGTAAATGTAGACGCAACTTGAATAAAATTATTAAGTAACATTTTTTAACGTTTATTCCTCATGCTCAAAGAAAAACAATTGTTCCTAAGAGGTACAGAAACTTTGATGTCCGCACTTAACTGCTTGAGAGTTGCAAGCAGTTACGTGCGAATATAACCAATTTTTTCGCACTTGTTATTAAAATAGCTATTCTGCAAAACTCACTTTTCCTTATTGGTACAGAAAAGTAATGTGGCCATAGTTTTGTGGAGTATAATAATACAGGCAGTTAAATATTTAAAGAATATGTTTAATGATTGTGGTTTTTAAAATGACTTAAAAATATTAAAAATCTAAAAAAAAAATCAAAATATATGATTTTTGAAATGTCAAAAGGTCCATGTATTCCCTCTGCAACTTTATAATTAATATGATTTTAGGCGAGATTATAATCAACGTTTATCTATTCGATGAGGCATTGTTTAATTAATTAGTTTTAATTATGCAAAGTTAACATGAAAAAAACACTGCACAGTTAAACTGGACAAAAAAGTTTAATAAGCAAAATTTGTGGTTTAAAAAATGTATGCTGTGAATTTAACCAATGCTTTATTATACCGGGTGCGAAAAGTATGAATGTTAATAATTTAGTAAGGCATCGAGGGAGAAAACAATAAGAAGGATTATAATTTTGGAGCATATTTTCAGATGAGAGTTCTTGTATTGCCTATTTGACAAATTTTATTAAAATATTTCGAAAAATCATACAGTGACTGAAATTTATCAGATCAATTGTTAAAAAGCAACCAAGCGACCTGGTTGAAGATTCTTGAGTTGTGATTTTCTATGTAAAATTTCATACGAAGAATCGTCTGACTTACATTGAGAGATAAGCGTCTGAAGTATAATATATTGGGAAAAAACCAATTTTATATTTTGGGATACCATATTGTTGCAACTACTTCATATAGGTTCAATTAAAAATATTCCACCCAATGCAGTGAAACAATTCAGACCGGGGCTTGTTAAAAAGAAAATTTTTGCTAAAAATTTAAAAATATTTAAGAAAACAAATTTTAAAAGTACCCAGTACAGGCAAGAAATTAGGCGCCAGCAGTCTGTGTGTATAAGTGGCTACATCCCTAAAAAGTTCGATTATAGTTAAGGGTCGACGAAAAACAGGCAAATGAGTGCACGTCTTGACAATCAAACAAAGAAAGTTAGCGTGGCGTGGCGTTGGTTGACAACGTTTATATAAAGCCAAGCACACATGCAACGGGATTCAGACTCATTTTTGTCACGATGTAGCAAAGAAGGTTTGGGTCACTCTGGGGACTTTTCTTAAATTAGGGGGGAGGGAACGCTCCTACGCATTGGGATGCGGCTCTTGTATTTTTCTTTGTTTTTCCGACGCTCCAACGGTCCACCGGGATGCGTTGCTCTGTCTTGTGCCTGGTTCACCGAACAAGACAGAGCCCTTTTTTTTTCTTCTTTTTTTGTTTTTTTTTATATACGACGCTCTAACGGTTCACCGGGATGCGTTGCTCTGTCTTGTGCCCGGTTCACCGAACAAGACAGAGTTTCTTTTGTTTGTTTATGTTTTGCTACGGCACTCACTGCACAGTGTCGGCCCTCTCTAGCTAAATAGGGGAGGATAACGGGGAGGGGGGAATTAGAAATTTAATTCAAAATAAACAAACTAAAATTGTCACTAAAAGCTCACTAACATCTAAATCTTTACAAGTAACGTCAAACAAATAATTAAATTAAAATTGGTAGAAAATCATAAAATACATTACGTCTAAATCTGTACATAAGTACGAATAAATAAATTTTGAAGTTGATAGAAAATAAATTAAAATAACAAATAAAAAATAATTACTATTAAAAGGGGCACAATAGACTCAAATCAGTCTTTCTACAAAATCAGCATGATTCTTGACTGCTGGAGAGGGACGCTGTGCGTCAGAGTGGTCAGATTAGCGAATTTGGTGAAATTCGGCTTCGCTGGTTTGGCTGCTTTGTCGTGCGCCGTTGTCTTTGCTTTAGGGAAGAATTATGGTGACGATGATATATATTTTTTTTTTGCAGTAATTTTTAATAAAACGCACGTTCCAATCTAAAGATCAGAGAAATGAAGGTCCGACAACGGAAGCAAAATTTTGCAGGTAATTTATTAAAAGGGGAAAGGGGAAATTAGGGGGGCATCATTAGCTTTCCAGTATTGCACAGTGAGGGTTAAATATTTTAATTAGTATTGCTTTTATTTTTTTTACAATGATTTTTTTATTCTTGTTTTATTTTACTTCCTATAAAAATTTATTTTAATTAAGGGTTCTGTTACAATTTCGAATTGTAAATACTATTTCACAGATATTAAAAGTAGACTCCTCGGGTGAAAGATTTCAAGGAGATTTATTGTCTCTGTTAACAAATCATTTGTTCGAGAAGGGTACCCTTCACAATCGGTATATTGATATTCGCTATTCAAAATCAAGAAAGCTAGTAATGGGCTTTGACAAAAGAGGGTGTATTGGTATGACCATCAACCAACCACATTATGAAGATTTTGTGTATGTTGGTGCGTGGCCGTGTTTTTGTTGGTGTATTTTTTAAACAAATAAATTTAGTAAAGCTTGCTAATGATAAAGCTGTGATAGGAGGTCAGGTTTTCCTAAGTGTCTTGAGCCTTGCGTTTGCTTAACTAGCAGTCTTTATCACATGGCAAATTATCTCTTATATAACTACGTAACCCCTCTACGGACAGGTTACCTAGGGCGTACTTATTTTTGTTCGTTCTAGAAAATAGCCAACAATGGAATGTTTTTCTATAATAGTGGGTTAGTCAAGGTACTGGGCTATTATAGGCATTTCAACTAAACAGCTCATTACTCACCTCTCTTGTAACTCGAAGCAGACATAGACTGATGGGACAATCACAAAGGGGAGCTTGGGTAAATCTCTTGATTCTTGGATGGTAACTAAACAATATACTCAAGGTATCAAGAATCCCGTATCTAATTAGGATTCACTTTTAATATTTTTATGAGTTAATTATCACATTTTTCTGTTTAATCGTGGTACTTTTTATATAGCATAGGTGGTATAACTATTTTTTTACATTTACCCTTTTATACACTTTTTATTCATTATAACTGTAATATAAATTGAAATCGTGTGGTTTTATTTGACTTCCGGTAGGAAATCAACTGTATCAAACTCTTTAGAACCTGCGTAAAAGAAAGACAGGGGGTAATACTACAAACACAACGTAGCGTCCTTAAGAGAAAAAAAATATTATTAAAATAAATATCTGAAGAAAAATAAGGTAGTTAATGTATGAAAGCATCTGTGTGCGTCATGCCTAGAAGTTTTCATAATTTAACAAAACTCACGAGGTTGTTGATGTATGAAAGTATCACCTGGCCAGTGGAATTTTCATAATTTAACAAGACCCGGGTATAAACAGTTTCAGCAGACATTTTAAACAAATATGTTTTCAACAAACGAACTATTTACGCATTTTAAATAAAAATAATTTTCGAAATAATCTCCCTCACCTAAACGCAAAAATTATTAAAAAAAACTGAAATAAATAAAAATGTTTTTAGAAACAATAATATGCCTTCAATAAAAATCAGGGAAAAAATAGGATTGGTTTTATATTTTACATACATATTATATAACATATATTTGTAAATTTTATCTGCTTTTATATACCGAAGCACATATTTTTTATATTTTTTTTTAAATTGAAGAATTTTTTTGAATCATTTAAGAGGTTCAACTATGAAACATGTTGAGATGCATACATTGACTGCTTTTTGAAAGTTCAACATTTTAATGCTAAAATATTGAGTTTTAAAACAGAAGAGTCGATTCCAGCATGCATGTTTCATAGTTGTGGGCATCCTTTAAGTTTGTTTAAGAACAAACTTTACTAATTAAAAAAAACTATTGTAAATCACTTCAAACATCAAAAATGTATTTCTTGTTTCAGTATACGGATTGGGAAAATGTCAACGACGGATACATTAACCAAAAAATGGTGGGGGATGTTGTCGGAGACTACTTTTTCATCTGCCCTGTCAACGAGTTCGCAGAATTGGCGGCCGAACGGGGGATGAAAGTCTACTACTACTATTTTACTCATGTAAGTAGATCTGTATTTCATCTTTTATAATACGAGGTTAGCTTAAGACAGTGGAGACTCTTTGTTCAATAAAATTACGAATTTGCATCTCCCAAACGTACAATAAGAATTATGCACTAAATCCAGTAGTATTAGTAAACCAACCATGGACCGAGTTAATCCTTATTGACAATTATAACTTAAATCTAATTAAAAAAAGTTAAAAAATGTAATAAATCACAAACAATAATTTTAGTTAATGACTAGATAAACTCTCTTTCAGGAGTTTGGTCACACTAATGATTTTAAACATGAAAAATAAAAGAAAAATTACAGACATTTGTTTAAAATATAAAAAAATTACAACTAACAAACATAAGCAAACAACTTTGTCAAAAAAAAGGCTATACCGATTATAATACAAAAAGAGGAATACTATTTTTCCTAGGGACTAAAGTGCTACAATTCGCTAAGGGATTAAACGACACTTTAGTCCCGAGGTTTATATACTATTTTATGCACTTGAAAATTAATATTACGTTATTTCTACGCTGCTAAGAACGAAATCTTCGCCAAGAGCAAGTACTGTTTGGCTTCACTTGCCATAAATTTAATTATAATTTTTTAGGGATTAGTTTTTTTTAATCTCTGAAAGATTAAATTTACTTCTAATCCCTAAGCTGAGGGATTAAATTTATTTTTAATCCCTTAGGGATTAAAAGTGTCACTTTAGTCCCTAAAAAGAAGGATTAAAATTACCTATTAATATAAGTGCATAAAGAAAATTAATACTAACAAATAAATAAACAAGAAACAATATAAAACAATCATGGCAAAAACATTTGTGGAGTTGAAAAATAGTTTCCGTCCATTACCAGTTCAAAAAGAAAAGTTTTTAAAATTTTTGTCTGTCTGTCTATCTGTCTGTTTGTTCCAGCATTACGCAAAACCTACTAGCCAATTTTGACTTTCTCTGCTACGCTCCTTGGATTACTGGGAATAAACATTGGCTTTATTTTATTAAAATGGGTTAACGTGAACAAAACTTACGACAACTTAAAGCAAAAAAAAACGGAAAAAATTTTCTATGGAATTGATGACATATACATTCTAAGGAAGATGCTTAGTCAAAATTCCTTTGAAAGCAAACAAATTTTTAGGTTAGGAGAGATGGATACATTTCGTCGATGACTTCAAGTCTGGTTTTGTCTCGGGGAGATTTGGAGGTTAACCTCTTCTTCTACACGCAAACGTTTAATGTTAATGGAAAGATATTGGAATAGTGCCATCTTCCATTATTAAATCTGTCCTTACGTTAATAATGACAAATAGTGCCTGACTTTAAATTGTTTCAGAAAATAGAGTTAGTAGACGCGTGTTCTTGTACTGATTTATCTCTAACCTAAAAAAAAATTTGCGATTGTTCCTGACCTACAAAAATTTGTTTGTGTTGCGAAGAAAGTGGACAACTTGGAGTCTTTTTAAAGTCTGACTTTTTTAGTAGGTGCCTAGCTGCTTTTCGTCTAGATAGAACGTATTCCCATTTATAGTGAATTGTTATATAAAATAAAAAAACAAACTAAGTTTATTGATCAATTCTTCTTTGAAGGAAGGCTGTAAATGCTATAAATTTCACAAAAAATTTCTATGGCTTATGCACCTAAAAAAAAAAAGAAGTGATAAAGTCTGGCTGTGCCGCAGCGTAAAGCGTCCACTAATTGTGGCAGGCACTAACTTTAATAATTCCTGGACTTATTTTGTTTTACTGTGCATGCCCAGATGTCTAATACGGCCAGTAATTATTAGTGCCTGGCGTTATTGGGAAATCAATTTAACTGTGGCGACCTGATTTTTTTGCAAAATTTTACGTCATTGCATTTGTTTTCCATGGCAACGCGGAGAGTTTATTTATGTTTGTCCACAGTGGGCCACCAGAGATTTTTTAGCACCGGCTTGGGAGTTAGGTTACTTATTTTGACTTCTAAAGCACATAAGTTTTTTTTACTTTCGCTTTTATCGTAAAGTGTGTGCATCCGTGTAAATCATGATGCGTTGCTGTAGCCCGAACTTGCCTTACGATCATTACCGCCGCTGTACCGTACCACGGCGCAAATAACTCTCTTGGACCATGTGACCGCGTGTTTATTTTGATTTTTCAGACAAAAAAAAAAGAAAACCATTTACTGCAGAATTACTTGCTAAAAAAACGCTACCCAACTACATATTAAAGTAACTGGGTGAAATGTTTTGCATTTACAAGAGCATTTATAATTGAATTGGAAACACCCTTGCTAGCTGCTTAAGGACAATTATTAGGTTAACTTAAAAACCATGCAGATTTAAAAATCGGCTGCTGACGCTAGATGAAATAATTATATTCTATTTTAAACAGGAGCGTCAATGACTAGCAAAAGTCTGTTCAACCTCTAAATGGAGCTTTACTGACCTGTTTTGTTATTACTAAAGTATCCGTGTGTTTTTGAAACTGAGGTTGAGATCTAAAATGTATCCTTTGCCCTCCAAGATTTCACTAGTAAACTTGCACATAATTATGCCGCAATAATTTAAATTAAAAACAAAATTATTGAATCAAAATAAAAACAAAATTATGTGGGGTTATGGGCGCTGAATGTTTCTACCTATGCGAATTTCAAGTAATTCCGGCGAGTCAGTAAAGTTCTCTTGGTTCTTTGTTAAACTTAGGGTAATGCCCGCGCAGCGCTAGGCCATTTTCCGCGGGCGCCTCGTGGAGTGGTTTTATATTTGTTTTAGAACAATGTTTCCGGAAACATATTTTTGAAAGATAAAGATAACGTCGAATGTTTTTCTGTCAGAAAACATAAAAATACTCTTCTGCTCCACTGCGGCCCTTGTTGACAAAACACCTGCAGTTGCCATGGTATCGGGGGTCTTAGGATAGTTGGGGGCTTTAGATTAGAGGGCGCTTTTCTTATTTTGATTTCCCAAGTGAACCCCCAATATACTCTTAATTATTCTTTTTTTTTCCAAGGAATGAAGCCTTAGCGCAAATAACAACACATGAACGAAATATTAAAGTTTTCGGATATCTAACTAGGTGCGCCAGAGTCTGAATCCTTCAGTTTTATTTTTAAATAATAAAATTCAAAACTTTCTTAAATATTTGCGTTTTTCGTTTGGCTTCAGTTTTGCTATCCCAAATTTTGCCAGCGATCTAATATCCCTAAACTTATCGCTCGTGTCTACGTATTTAATTTACTGCCTGGAAAATCGATGGCAAGATAATATAAAGCTTTTATGTGTTAGGGGGGTCTATAATACATTGTAAAATTCATCAAAATATCTTTCAGAATATTTACCTGAGAAAATGCATGACACAGCCTTTTTTTGTACAATACACGCTTATACTGAATAGAGTCTTTCTTGAGCCATTTTTTTTTTGTAATATTTCCGGGAAAGTTCTATCTATGCACACCACTCGAGACACCAATGCTAGCTAGCTAGTGATTTGAAGCGGAGTGGGCACCCCGGCTTGCTCGTTCACACCGGCGCGTTTTGACGAAACTTTCCGGGCTCTATTCTGGGTACCGATTCTGGAAGTCATAGGAAATGATCGTTCGCCTGAGAAAAGGGAAGAAGCTACAACCAATAAATGCGCTTAAAAGCAGTGACGAGACGATCGAAGAATCACCAATCTATTATGGGCACGCGCAGAGCTGCCTCGAACAACAATTTTTGGAGCGAAGCCGTTCTCTTGACTAGACCCAGTAGTATGGATTTGTAGGAAAGCTCGTGTGAAAAACGTCACTCGTATGATTTCAGAGCATGCTATTGGATGAAACCATTACGTGACCGATGGATATTTTACTCGCTAATGCGCATGCTACGGCCAACTTGACCGTCTCGTAAAGTACGACGTCGTACAGTGGTCGATTTTTGTAAAAACGCGAACATTAAAAAGAACCTTCCACATTGTAATTTAGTCGTACAAAATATTTAGTTTTAATAAAAAAATAAATAGTTTACAATATTAAAATAAGTAAGCATTTATTCTTTTTTAGCTGATACACAGGATGATCGTGTGAATTTTGACATTTACCTTAGGACATTTTTAAGAAGATAAAAGATGCATATTTATTATATGGCTAAATTAAACTAAAGATGTTAGTACAGAACAATCAAATTTACTTCAAAAGTAATTGACACAATATATAAGTATTACAGTATACTAGTATACTGTTATGTATATAGGGTATATTAAAAAGAATGCCAACCGAAACTTTCAAATGAAACACCTAGTATATTATTGCATTTTTGCATTCTGTTTTGAAATTCTAAGCATTTTTATATAACATACCCTATGTCGATCTTCACCTGTTTTCGAGATATCAACAGTTGAATACTTTCATACTCTGGGTCTTCTATTTGAAATTTGATGTTGAATTCTGATGCGTAATATGAAACTAGTAAAAAGCATAGTTTATTCTTTGACCCATTATTCGCCTAGTATCTTGACAACCATATAAGAGCACGCTATTGGACGAACGACCGATCGATATTTTACTCGCTAATGCGCATGCTATGGCAAACTTGACCGTCTTTTAGAGTAGGACTCGCACACTGGTCGATTTTTGAACGTGGACATTAAAAAACACTTCCACATTGTAATTTAATCGTACAAAATATTTAGTTTTAATAAACAGACAGGATGATCGTGTGAATTTTCACATTTATCTTAAGATATTTTTAAGAGGAAAAATATATATGTTTATTAATTAGCTTAATTAAAGTAAAAATGTTGGTTTAGAAAAAGAAAAAGAAAATATATTAAAAAGAATGCAAACCGAAACTTTCAAATGAAACACCCAGTATATTTTTTCATTTTTGCATTTTGTTTTTAAATTCTAAGCATTTTTATATAACGTACCCTATGTCGATCTTCAACTGTTTTCGAGATATTAACAGTTGAATACTGTCATACTCTGGGTACACAGGATTCCTAAGATTTTCCTTAGAGATAGGATTTCAATAAATCAAACAGAAATGGTATAGAAAGTTCCGCGCACAAAAGAAACAGGTATATTGAGCAATGATGCCAGTTTGTTATTCTCTCCGGACTGCTTTCATGAGAAAAAATTGTCGCCACTCTTTCATTGTGCAATAATAACCATTTTCAGGTCCAAACTACAGCTCTTTCTTACTTAAAGGATTCGGCAGGGTTCATTATTTACGATACTGAGCGATAAACTCGTGAGGTTGTTAACATTAGAAAGAAATATCTTCGCTTTTAATTAAATTTCTTTCCATTCTGTTCTACTAGTGACATCTATCCGGAAACGGCCAAACCATGCAGCTTGCACTAGCTGCCAAAGAAATCAATAAACGGCGCTGTTTTTCCTGCAGAGCTTTTTGCTTGCGATATTATTGATTTTAAATAAAGCTGGCCCTACACCACATTTGATATTTCCGAGGTGTTTTATGACATGATCTCGAAACATGTAGCGAACCAATTCTTCAAAACTAGCGGGAGGGTAAAAGCGAAAAATAAGGGGCTGCCAATATTTGTAACACCCAAAAAGGGGTGAAAAGATTTATTTTGCTCTGTTTCTTTACAAAAAACGTTTTTTTTACGAAAAACTTGAGCTCTGCCACTTTTTTTATTTTTGTCTTCAACTTTATCGAAATTTTCGTCATACCGTAGAAAAAAATTATTTCCCCCATGGTCATACTCTACTTTTATTCGAAAAAATTTAGAAACAGAGACGGGATCAGTTTTCCTAAAACGGGGGATCTTGGTTTCGAGTGAGAAGATAAAGGGCGCCGCATGCAAAAATTTTTCAATTAAATTAGCCGAACGCAAAAATGTTAGAAAAACAAAGCACGAAATAGAAATGGCGGCGCTTACAATTTTTTTTCAAAAATTACGTAATTTCGGGAACGCAAAGAAATAGGTCTAAAGAGTATAATTTTTAAGAAAAAAATATCAATTTTCTCGCCCTCCTCTACTGGGAATACAGGGGCCATGCATAGTTAATGGTCATAGGGGGGAGGGGGGTTTACAAAACGTTACGTAGGGGGGAGGGGGGTTTTCGACAGCGTTTGCATTTGTGTGAAACTAAGAAAATTTGGAATGAAAATAAGTGAAAAGTTTTTTTTTTGGGGGGGGGGGGTAGTGGTCTTGAAATCGTTACGTAATATTAGGGGAGTGGCGTGCCAAACCGTTACAAAACATTACATAGGGAGGGGGTCAAAAATTGGTAAAATCACCGTTACGTAATTTGTACACGGCCCCACATCTGACTGTTCCTCCTTTTTGATTTCGAATCAAAGTGCAAAACCCGGGTTGGACGTTCGAAGGCGTCAACCCGTCCTATTTGCTTGATAAAGTTTCTACGGAAATATCTCAGTCGATTTCGCCGGTCGTGTATGAACGCTTTAGGTTAGGCATTTGCATGTATCTCAGTCCCCAGCCTGTAAACAGTGCGTATGGACAATGGTTACAAGATGAAAAGCCGAAAAATATTTTTTTTACGATATCTTTCATCAGTTTGGTATTAAAGTCGAGCAAAAACAATTTTTATTCCAGTCCTAAAGATATGAAAATGGAAAACATTAGAAAACAACAACCTTGAATGGATTTATTACATGTAAGATGTAATGTGCTTTTCCGTTTGTCTGCGTCTTATACACGGCTGTTTGGCCACCTAAGGATTTGCTTAGGAACCCTGTATAATACTAATGCGTAATGTCAAACTCGTAAAAAGCATAGTTTATTCTTTGGCCAACTATTCGCCTAGTATCTTGACAACCATATAGGGGTAAATTTAGATACATTTTGAATTTTTTAATTTTTCCATTTATGTCCGCGTTTTCCGGAAAATCGACCACCGTGCGTCGTCGTTCCAATGACTTTTGTGCGATCGGCCGTTCCCAGAATACGGAATTTTGGATTTTAATAGAAGTGGTCACTTCTCAGGGTATGATCGTTCTCTTACGCCCAGAATCGAGCCCCTGGGCGTAATAGAACGATCATACCCTGAGAAGTGATCAATCGCACAAAACTCATTCGAACGACGCACGGTGGTCGATTTTCCGGAAAACGCGGACATAAATGGAAAAATTAAGAAATTCAAAATGTATCTAAATTTGCCCCTATATGGTTGTCAAGATACTAGGCGAATAGTTGGCCAAAGAATAAACTATGCTTTTTACGAGTTTGACATTACGGGTCGCGATTCTTCAGAAACGACAGAAAATCTCGCCCGTCAGAATTCTGGAAAGTGGCGATTTTTACTTATCGGCTCATTTAAAATAAAAACACAGCGTCCCTCATATTTATCCTAACTTTGTAAGAGAAACTGCGTCATTTTTTTTAATAAAATTTTTTTTTGTAAGGGCGAGATTTTCTGACGGCTTTTAAAGAATCGCGACCTACGTATCAGTATTCAACATCAAATTTCAAATGGAAGACCCAGAGTATGACAGTAATCAACTGTAAATATCTCGAAAATAGTTGAAGATCGACATAGGGTACGTTATTTAAAAATGCTTAGAATTTCAAAACAGAATGCAAAAATGAAATAATATACTGGGAGTTTCATTTGAAAGTTTCGGTTGGCATTCTTTTTAATATACCCTACATACATACAAATATTATAGTATACTGTAACATTTATATATTGTGTCAATTACTTTAAAGTAATTTTGATTGTTCTAAACTAACAATTTTAGTTTAATTTTGTAAAGGGAGCTTAAAATTAAAATATCATGTGACTTTAACTGTAACCAAAATTATCACGTGACTGGACACTTTTCAATAGTCACGTGACCATCAGTGCTATATTCAAACTCTATTTGACATCCCAACATTTTTGGCTAAATAAAACCTATTCAAGCTCCAATCGTCTTTCAATCTACATGTCCTTCGTAGATCCCCCCTCACATCACCATCACAAATTTAGCTAATTAGTAAATATATATCTTTTACCTCTTAAAAATGTCTTAAGATAAATGTGAAAATTCAAACGATCATCCTGTGTATCAGCTAAATAAGAATACTAAATATATTTTGTACGATTAAATTACAATGTGGAAGTTGGTTTTAATATCCACGTTTTTACAAAAATCGACCACTATGCGAGTCCTAGTCTAAAAGACGGTCAAATTTGCCGTAGCATATGCATTAGCGAGTTCCGTCACGTAATGGTTTCGTCGAATAGCATTCTCTAAAATAATACGAGTGACGTTTTTCACACGAGTTTTCCTACAACTCCCAACTACTGGGTCTAGTGAGAGAACGGCTTCGCTCAAAAATTGTTGTTCAAGGCAGCTCTGCGTTTGCCCATAATAGTTTGGTGATTATTCGATCGTATCGTCACTGCTTTTAGGCGCGTTTATTGGTTCTTCTCTCAGGCGAACGATCACTTTCTATGACTTCCAGAATCGGTACCCAGAGATGCATAAAATTGCGTGCGTTTTTGCCCAAATTCCGTCAAAATGCTTATGTTGGCAACTCCTCGTTTGACGTTTAAAAGAAACCTAATACATATTTTTTTAAATTTCGATAAAATTTCAAAATCAAATATCAAATTCCTTTTATTGTTTTTAGTTAAAACTAATTAACAGTAGAAGTTAGGTGTTTAAGAACTATTATTAATATACCGGGTGTAACAAGTGATAGGTACGGCAAATTAGCGCCTGTATTTTTAAGAATGGAATTATGAAATTTTGGAATTTTACAGAACTGGTGAAAGCTCAAAACTGTGTCCTATTGACGCACGTCCAACAGTTACAGTTTCTAGGAAAATAAGGTTAACCTTTCATTTTTAAATGAAGCGCCCTGTATATGACATCATACCTGAAGATGTGAAGAGATTCTAAATACGTTTGTGTCATCCATATGTTATTTTGACAAGTTTGAAAACATATTGTTTTTTACATTTTACAGTTTTTTTTCCAATTACGAACTACGGCTTAAAATAATTTTTTAAATACATTAGATATTCAAGACGAATAAAAATCCTTTGGCATACCTACTATTTTGGACATCCTGTATAATACTGAAAATTACGTTTTTTAAATATAGTTTATCTTAGCTTAACGAATAAAATCCTTATAAATAAATAAAATCAGAAAAGCTATTTTGAATCTTCGATTTTTTTTTGGAAAACCTTCTGCTTATCATAGAATATATTACATAAAACGCAGAAAGAAATTATCTTTCGATCAGTGGTTTTCTTTTTTTTATTGGCTAAGTACTTTTTGATATTTAGCCTTTTTCCACACGGGAAACACACAAAAATACAGGGTGGTCACTAAAATAGTTTGGCCCGGGTGTTAGAAATCTCCGGACTTAGATTTTTTTGCGGGGGTATACGATGGGGCCAGGACTATTAACTGCTAACTTAATGGGACTATTTAAAAATTTTAATAGGTCATCGATTGTTTGAAAAAGCTCAGAGAACGTAAGGATCCTGAAACATTGGTAAATGGGACATTAAAGCAATGTGCGTAATTGTTTCTTGTTTTTGTATTTTACCTATAAGGTTTTGGTCTACTTTGTAAGCAATTTTATTAAAATAAAATATAGTTCGGTCCTTTGAAGCTAGCGGTATACATATCACATATAATTCTTGTCAAGCAGATATTTGTTTTATGAAGTACATATGACTGGGGATATAGACCAAGTGACATGAAAGTAAAAGTAAACTCCATAAAACGAAAGGAAAATTAATTAATTGGCAGCGTTTTACCAGGAAAGTGCCACAAATAAATAATTGTTTACAATTATCATAAGTAAACCTGTTAAAAATAAAAAAAAGATATTTTGTAGAAAATTTTTTATTAAAAAAATTTTGAAAAGTGATTTTTAAATGACGTTATTTTTGTTTTGTGAGCGCCTTGGCATAGAAAAGGACAACAGTTTTAGTTTCTTGGAGTCAATAACTTTTTATATTTGTTGCCAGACACATATACATAAACTAACATTTCTTCAATGGAAAGAAATTTTATGGATTTTTCCAAAAATGTTATAGTTTTCAGACAAATAACTTTTGCTTTCAAAAACTTGTTTTCTTTTAAGTCAAATAATTATTTGGTTAGTCGTTTCTAAATCCTTATTTATAAATAAGAGTCAAACGAACTGTTAGTTTATTATAGATTTTCTTAGGCGCTGAATAAACATTAGTAGACAATAGCAACAGGAAATCCGTTTTTTAAAAATTTTATTTGCTTCTCAAAACTCAGCAGGAAAGACGCCTAAATCTAATGAAGTATCCCGCTTGCCGATTGTTATTCTATTTGAGAAATTCAACAGCTTGTAGGGTTTTAAGCAAAGTCTGAGTGATAAAAACAATAATTTTATTAATTTACTAAATAAGCTGATGATTGCTTAAAGAGGCTCCCTACAAATAAAATTTAGTACTTAGATAAATGTGGAATTCCTGAATTCTTTTTTTTACATCCGCATCGGCATCAGCAAAATCAAGGTTTTGTTATTTGCGGACAGTGAGCAAAATAGTGTTCAGTTTTAAAAAGTCAAAAACTGCTAAAAATACACTTTTTCTAGCTTTCTTGAATGTTTTTTTTTACTATTTGGTTTCAACTAAAATGATTTAAATAAAAGTAAGATAACTTTCCAGACCACTGTCGTCCAAAAGTACAGTAGTATTTATTCTTAAACTTAACAAGAATCAAATTTGTTGTAAATATTGGTACTACACTCTAAAAAGGAAATCATGGGATCAATATAGCGTCAATAACTTTTGCATTTAACATTAGTACAAGTCACCTTACGAATTTTACGAATCTTTTGTTTAAAAAAATACAGACTGAATATCAAGAAAACCTATAAAAGCAATATCTCTTTGTCAGTACTATTAATAATAGTGTTTAGTATTAGTTGAACTAAATCCCAAACATGCTGGAGTAAAAATTAACAGATTTGTACTAATATTTATTTTTCTTAAACTAAAATCGTATTAATTATGGATAAAAATGTATGCTTATTGTACTAGTATTTAGTGCAGCACAGATCCTTTAATACCAATATTTAGTACTACTTTCGTAGATTCAAATATATCGTATATAATTTAGTATTGTTTTCTAACATTAAATTTACATTATTATCGGTAACGTAAAAAATATACATAGTATAAAAGACTTGTCAAATCTATTGAATAATTCAAGTTACGGATTTTTTTTTGTTTAAAATCCTGCAATATTTTAAAGATATTGATACTATAATTACTCACTAACAGGATAACTGGTTGGATCGTTCTTCCAAAGTCTGAATCGTAAGAATCTTGATAATTGAAGTGTTGCTCAAATCTAAAATAAAAAATATAGAATATAAAATTAAATATATTGTACTAAATTTTAGTAAACTGAAAAATTCTAAAATTGTTAACATGATTTACTGAATTCCAGGACATTATTTCTCTTCGTAATGATAGAGATTAAAGTTTAGTTCTGTGTTAATCTACTGGATTGGGCTTTCTTGTTATTATATCTTGCATTTGTCGATTTTAAATAGACCTATATTTCTCGCTGATGGTATTATTCTGGTTTGTGCCATTATATCTGATGAAAATCGATTTATTTACAAGCGTCTTTCCTTCGGGTTTTTTTTTATTCGGTGGGATAGTGAAAATTTTCGTATTTTAAATAAAAATTTTCAAAGAAATATAAACCGGAATTTGAATAGGAATATCATCCGAATTGTGTTGTATTTAGCATTTCGGAAGGACAAATATATTTCAAAATGTACTAAATTTAGATGACAAATAATAATTAAAATAATGCATCTTTAAAAATAAAAGCGCTACAAAAACCGAAATATCTACCCAAGCAACAATTTTCTGACCAATGACCACATACTTCACCTAAATGGACGTTAATTTGGCTGTATAAATTAGTGATCTTCAGACGTCTTGCATATTACGACAAAATTCCGTTGCTTTAACGTTAGATAATACTGCAGTGACATTGTTACCGTGTATCCAACGTTTAGCCGACCTGTCACGCGTTGGTGCATTTTCTAGTAAACCAGTGACGTCATGTGGACGTTTTTTATGAGCCTTTAGTTACGTTCTGTCGACGTATCAACGTCTAAACAACTTTCACATTACGTGAACTTGCGACGTTTCTGGCCTGTCTTGTGACGTTTTCCGGCCGGAATTTTGACGAACTTAAGTGCCCTTTTCTTGTGAAGAAGAAAAAGAAAAGTTTCTCCTTCTCTGTTGCACTTATGTACGGCAGATCGCCCTATCTCTCTCTAGGTTTTAAATAACTGGCTCAACTGGTCAGGGGTCTAATTCTTGAATCTCGAGAGAAGGATCGATCCCTCAAGAGAAAGGATCAATCCCGGAGCATATGCTTGCCTGAGAAATAGGACCGATCCCTGGCTTTGGAGTCGAGGAGCGGGAACACCCAAATTTTGATAGAATGGAATGAGCGATCACTGCTCAAGAAGACAAAATGCGTTCGACGTGGGATCATTTGACACAAATCTATGTCGTTCCCTGCTCAAGAATTAGTGTCCTGACAGAGTGATGACATTATCCTACAAGTATAGCGGAAAAGGAAGACTGGTGCTCTTTAAACAGTAATGTCTGATCCACAGTTTCACTTCTTGCCGCTCACTAAAAAATACTTTTTGCTTTTGCTTCCAAGAAGTAGGATCTTTGAAGTGTCTTGCCATATTCGAAAAAACTAAATTTTATTACACAGTTCACCGACCATTTATTTGAGAAAAATCGAATAAAAAGTAAGGTTTTGGGGACTGTCATCGACGAAATTGTTGAAGCGTTTTCCAGTCGCATGTTGGGTTGACAGTAACCAACGGTCGTGGCAAATGGTTAATTTGGGAATGTTTGACCACTGTAGTCCATTTACGTATATTTTTTGGGATTCTCATAATATTCGCCATTTTTGATGCCGTCGTTTATGTTCGAAGTAGCCGCCATTGTTTATATTTACTAAACACGGCAAAAAATACTACACACACAATTGAATGGCATTTTGGAGACGTTTTATGTTCCGGGCGAGATAGGTATTTGACCAGGGAGTCCTAGAAAGAGGGCTTTAGTAGCATCCATTTTTTACATTAAAACAAAGCAATCTTTTTCGTTTAAATACAAACAAATCAAGGGCGCGCGTGTTTTTTCATTCCTTTTCTAAGCATATTTGCCAGTAAACCGAATTGCGTTTTTAAATTTTGCTCCCATGGTGGCCATACAAATACTATTTAATAAACGGTAATTATCAAATTATAATTTTTTGTTTGCCATTTTCTAAAGTAAAAATAAGTTCATTTTAGTTACCGAAAATCCCAAAGTTGGAGATAAGCAACATTTTGGGTAGTGAAACATCACCAAAAAATCAATAACACAGAGGGCGCTAGTGTCAGAGTCACTGCACAACGATGTAAGGACTCAAAAATCATCCTCCATTTTGGTCTAAATCCGGGTCGGCATGTTGGCTAAAACGACGTCGCATCATAACGTCGGGTCGCATTTAACAACGTCGCTACGCCGTTAAATTGCTGCTTGGGTAGGGCAATAGGATCTATCTCCCTCACGGCTCTCAGTCCTACAGTCATCCCCGATGTCCCGTATCCCTAAAAGCTTTGTGGGAGGGGCAAATGTCCCGCTTGTTTTGGTTTTATTCAATTTTTCTTTAATATATGACTAAGTAGTTGTTACTATCACTGTTTTATAACTTAATTATAAATAAATACTTAGGTATCAAGAATTTATTAAATTTTTCGATATCACAGACTACAATTTTATCACATTGAGTAATGCACAAAGTTGTTCTCCCAATCTGCCATTTCCCTGTCTAAGAGATTTTTAAACTGATTTACTGATGTAGCATTTACTGTTTCTTCACTCAATCTGTTCCAGTTATAAGTGACTCGATTTGGCAGAAAATTTCTTCGTAAAAGCTTAGTGCATCTTTCTTTGGATAATTTAAAGTTATGACCTATGAGGTAGTTATTTTGAGACATATTAAAAATTTGCATAGGACATTGGTAGTGACCTCTAAGTATCTTAAATGTTTCTATTAAATCTCCATACATTCTTCTTTCTGCAAGGGCGGTAAGTTTTACTTTTTTTAGCCAAATTTCATACGGATCATTTTTCAGATCCATGCAATATTTTGTCACTCTTCTTTGCACGCTTTCAAGTGCTTCTATGTCTTAAGCGTAATACGGACTCCATATACTTTGACCGTATTCTAATTTAGGTCTTATATATTGTTTTTAGATTTTTATGACAATAGAAGAGTGCAAGTTTCTAAAAGCTTTTGAAATTAAGTATATTAGACTATTGGCTTTTTTAATTGCGGAGTTTATATGTGCTTCCCATTTGAAGTTACTTGAGATTATTATTCCTAGATCTCTTTGTTCGACTACTGAAGGTACCTCAGTCTGATCTAAAATATATCTTTATTGCGCAGATGAAATAAAAAAACAAAAATTAAATTAACACTCGTGGTATCTCGAACAAAGCGTTTTTGTTTCTTACTTAATTACGATCAGGCTTCCAATGTCTACTGGAGAATCCAGACACCTATAGACCTGTTTCATCCTTATTGGGAATCATAAGAGAGTCATATACCGGGTGTCCCAGGGTGAGTAACCTATTAGAATATTTTGGAAACTATAGAATGGAAACTTTTCAGACTTTCTATTTTAACATAAGTCCATGTAAACTATTTTTATGAAATAGTCTCATATTTTCGGTGTTGCCATTTGCAGGAAAACTTGGCACAACTTTCTTATTTTAAGTTGAACACCCTGTATATTTTGATATTTTTGGATTTTACAAAATATTTTGGGTACATTTTATCTATAAAATTCTATACCTATGTTCAACTATTTGACATTTTTCAACTTTGACTGCCGTAACATTGAAATGGTTAAAGATAGAGCAAAACGGTTTTTACATTCCTACCTTAGTTTTTCACAAGCTATCGTTTTATATCTAAACCCAGGGTTAAAATATCCCAAGGTTAGTTCAACCCTGGGTTAAAAATAGTATAAAACAATAGCTTGTAACAACCAAGACAGGAATGTAAAATCGGGTTTGCTCTATCCTTAACCGTTTCGATGTTACGGGCTGTCAAAATTAAAAAATGTCAATTTTCGCCTGTCAATATTTTAAAAACAGTTGAACATAGGTATAGGACATTTTACATAAAATGTACCAAAAATGCAAAAATATACAGGATGCTCAATTTAAAATAAGAAAGTTGTTGCTAAGTTTTTCTGCAAATGGCAACATTGCAAATATGCAGGTATCTCATAAAGATATTTTATATAAACTTATGTTAGAATAGAAAGTTTGAAAAGTTTCCATTGTATAGTTTCTGAAATATTCTAATCGGTTACTCACCTTGGGACACCACAGATATAAATATACATATTTTACTAGAACATTAAGGTCTCTATAATAGTAAGTATTATTCTAAGTAAGAGAAACTGGGAAAAAAAGACCATGGATTTATAAGAACGGAGACACTTTTTTGTCTTAAAACACGCCTTAAAATAATCCAAAAAATAATTAGGCGCCTCTTCCGCGTCATATATTTTCCCAAAAATAAGTATAACTCTATATTATAAGAGGTTGATTTTTTATCAGGAAAACAAATTTTGAATCGCTACTTCATTTTTGCGGAGTTAAAATCACATTAATAGATAACTTATAGTTACCTTCTGATGGCACATTCAGATAGTAAACGTATTAGACACCCATATTAATGAAGTTCCTATTACTTCATCTGGGGTATTAAAACATTCACCGCCAGGGCGGACAGCGGTGTCCGCTGCATGGTCGGTGTCCGTCATATTTGGGGGTTGATATTTCCCTGCATGCAAATGTTTATTTTTTTAAATATTTTATTATTAAGTATTCTTTTTGAAGCTCTAGAATGACCTACTGACCGCGGTTTTTTGAAACAGAATTTTGTTTGAATTTTAAAAACTGTGTCCGCTATTGTGTCTGCTATTGCATCCGCTCTGACGTGTAAAAAACTTTTTAAAGCAGCTGTGTCCGCTATGGTGTAACAGAATGAAGAAAAAAGTGTCCGCCCTGGCGAGATGCGACGGAAAATTGCCTTTTTTACTGATGGGGCCTGAGTGGACACCGCGTTCCGCTAAGCTGCTCTTATGGCTGGCATGGTGGGAAGTTTTAAGAAGTTCTTGGTGGAGTGATGAATTTGGCCAATATTCATATATATATTTCATCATATTTTTAATACTGTTCGGCAGTTTTTAGGATAATTTAATAATGCATATATTTTATGACTTAATCATGTTCAAAGTCAAACCATTATATTTTGTTTTCTACAGGCGTTTTCGTTGACCCACTTGCCCAATTTTAATTCTGGGGGTGAAACTTATCCCTTGAAAGGGGTGGGTCCTACGAAAATTCCAATATAGCTAAAAAGTGCCCCTTTATATTACAAATCGAAATATTTTAGGTTTTTTTCTATTTCGTTCTTTTCTATTTCGTTCTTTAAATCTCTCGAAAGCGTTTCTGTTTCGTCTTTGTGTTGGTAAAGACCCTTAACATTGTATACTGTTTTACTAACACCATATTATCCTCTGGGATCTTTTTACCATAAAATTAACATTTAGTTTGCCTTTTTCTTATTGTAAATAAAACTTAAAATCATAAATTAAATTTAATTTATTAAAAATAGTAGGTACATTGTTTTATTTTTTACAAAAAAACATTATATGCACTGGACTGGACACTATTATAAAATATACAGCGTGGATTATTTAAACGGAACGGTGCTTCTAGCGGGTTAGAATTAGGTTGAATAAAAAAGTCCAAAAACACGTCAACTGAGATTTGTAATTTTCTTTAATCGATTTGGATTTTTTTTATGTCATTTTGTTTACGAGATATGGCAGAAATATATTTTTTTTAAATAGGACACACCCTGTATAATTTGCAATTTTTTAAATATGCAAACAATTCTCTCTTCAGCAATACTACACAGTAGAATCTATATTTTACGATAATCAAGATACTTTTATCTAACTCTTTATGGAAAACTTCAATATTCATTCAAATATCCCCCATAAAACAGGGCATAGACAATAATCCCATAAAAGGTAGAGTATTAGTGTGTGATATTGTCAAAAAAATATTTTTTTTAGATTTTAAAAATGTTTTTTTGTAGAGAGGCCCGTATTTTTTCGATTTAAAAGTTACAGTGTATGGAGATTTTTATGAACTTTGATAGAGGATATCTCAGAAACTAGTCAGAGTAACGGAACAAACATGACATATTTTCTTAAGCATCATTTTTTCCACAACCCACTAAGCAAAAACCTGTTACATTTACATTACCTCAATGTATTTTTGTAACCTGTTATGTAACGCAACTTGTAACCTTAACGATGATATTACATTGTCAGTACATCAATTGTCCTAAACATTTACGTAACAGTGTTACATTCGATTTTTTGAAAAAGTATGTGACTTGCATGTAACATTTAAGTGATGAATTTTTTAATTTTTTTTAAATTTACCTCTAACTTGTTAAATATAGGTTGAAACAACAACAAAAAATATATTTTTGTGCTTTAAAATATTTGACCTTCGCGGTTACATTTTAAACAAATAAAAAAAAATTATAAAAATATAAAAAAAATGTGACTCGACGGGATCCGAACTCTTAATCCAAAGGTGATACATGAAGGTGTCAGCCCCTTAGACCATTCAACCGTCTCGGTTTTGTTAAGAACTATCACCAATTCACGGTATATTAATGCAATGATTGGTTCGATTTACAGAAAATAGGGAGTTGGTTTTTTTAATATTAATTCAATTAATTGTTTTTAATTAATAAAATACATATAAAAAGGATTCAGTTGCAATAAAAAAAATATACACAAAACTGAAAATATGTAATAATTTCCTCAAACCGTAAAAAAATAAAATCCTAAAATGATCGTGCGTTAATCACTGCGAATGTATAAATTTATACTTATAGGTATATCTTCCCTTTTGTGGGAAGTTATCAAAAAAATCGCAGGATTTTCATAAAAACAGTCAACTTTTTGATATCATTCTTTACTTTTTAAAAAACTTTCGCCATATTTGGGTCGAAAGTTTCATTCATTTTGGAAGTTCTCCATAAAAATTAATAATTGTATTTAGTGATTTTCCACTATACTGCTGCTTTCATGTGATCATTAAAATACTAAACTTGTTTAAACTTTGATGTTTATTAACGTCACAATAAAGAACCAAATTTGTTTTAAGTTTGACATTTAATAGACTAGAAATATTGTGTAATATCATGTAACTGTAAAGAAGCAAATTTGTTTCGACAGTGACATTTATTAAACTTAAAATAATGTTATTTTTTAGTTACTTTATCGTTTACATATCTTGTAAAATCCAAGATTATATATTAACGTAAAATTAGTGCTTCATTCGTGTATCAGCTATACTTTCACAGAGAATGTTAATTTTGAACTTATATTTTACTTTTTTTATTTTGAAATAAGTAATATGTGTTTCAAAAATATTTTTAAGAAAACGCATAAAAAAGCTAACACTTGCTAAACCCTCGGTTAAAGTCTTTTAGAAACTTTTAATAAATTGAAATATAAGTTTTCTTATAGTATATATTTATAAAATGTAGAATTCTATAGAACGTAAGATATTTTATTTATTTTCTAAGATGTGCCCACTCCATTTGAGTTAAGATAAATTAATTAAGAACAAGTAACCGTGTTAATTGGTATTTAATCATATTAAATTAAGAAAAAGATTTTCTTTTAACAGAAAGATTATTGGCAATATTTCCAAACAAAATGGATAAACGCCATATAAAATATAGATCTACAGGTTTTAAACAAAACTATAGCTCACACGTTTAAAATCCTGACAGCGTTTCATTTCTTTGTGCTTCTCAGGCAAAAGTTCAAAAGTTGCCCGTTTATATATCTGCTTGGAAAGGATCAAAAAATATATGTTACTTGTCTGAAGTTTCATGTTATATGATGGATTATACTTTGCATTAGAGCAGACAAATAGTGGAATTGAAAATGGTTGGTTTCACCCATCCTCTTTACTCACAGTCCCTAGAATAGGAGGGTCTAGTACGAGGACGAGGTCTAGTAATTTTGTCCCACTTTTTGACGTCATGGCACAAATATATCAGCTGATTTTCTCCGAAATTGAAAAACTGTATGAGATGATGATGATGATGATGATGAGGATGATAAGAATTTATCTCTTTTTTTCGCCAAGGGATATTTTTTCATTTCAACTTTTTGTGCACAAATAAATATAATTTATTTTTATCCTGCATGAGTTGATCTGGCACCAAATAGAAATTAAGATCATTTGTTGGTAACCTATTCTGTCAAGAAACTCATCGGATGAATTCAAGTTAGTTCGTACTTGTAGTTGTTCAAAAGTCAGGTCTTGTAAGTTTTTTTGTATGTGGAGAGGAAATCCTTTTGGGCACCTGATCCGGTAGTGTGAGGCTCTTACTTACTAAACCTTCATGGAATTCTGCGAGGTCACCAGCGACACGTCAGCCTGTAAGGCTTATTAATATTATTAGGGACATTTTGGAACCCTTATTTCACACTTCGTAGTAGTTGTGGTAATTACTGCGTCTGCGCTAAACGTTATTCCGTTGTGGCAATGTGGCAATTAACCACTACCACTGCCGTAAGCTACGAATCCATTTCGTTGTGGTTATTTTTGTGGTTAATTTTAGGGAATTTTGGCACAACTAATTTTAAAGATAATAAAATATTACCACGTTGCAATTTTATAAAACACTTATTTTGTAAAATAAAGCCCACTTTTGTGTTTTTTCTCATCTTTAAATTTTTTTACAAGTGACAGCTTCTAATGTGATCCAAAAACTCTGGTAAAATTGATGCGTGGTAGTGGTTGTTACACACTACCACAGCGGTTGTCAAAGTTGCCAAAATTATTATCCTTCCTCCCTTTATTGTACCCATTTGAAGCAGTTTGTTCCCCCTTGGGTGCTTATTCTTGACGGGTAGGGAGTAGAAGAGGCGAGAGAAGTAGGCGGGGTTTACTAAAAACTTGGCGACACTGTATTCTTGAAAAAAAGTTAAGAGAGGGAGCTGCTCTCGAGAGAGCAGCCATGTTCTCTTAGTAAGACCCAGTAGTAGAGGCCCATCCCCGGGTTTTCTAACCTAATTTTTATATTGATTTTGTCTGTTTTTATTTTTTCTGAATAAAAGCGTAATAATACAAGGGTAAAATGAATGTGGAAGACTTCAACAACATAGTTTTAAATGATATGGTAGTGGAAGTTGCTCGGGAAGACGTGGAAGATGTAGTGAAATAACTAGGGGTTTCAAGGGATGTTTTGGATAAAATAAACCACTTTGATTTAACAGAACATAAATATGTCCGATTACTCGGATATTTCTTTCCATAAAATACTGCTTGCCGCATACGTGCATGTAGCAGAGAAACTTCCTCTGTACATATTCGGTCTAGCGTAGACAAATTCTATAAGCAGATCTTTTTGTTGGCTCGTTAAAGGCCTGGAATTGACCACGTTTTCTTTTGCAACTCCATTTCGTAAAAAATAGCAACAAACGAAAAACAGCTTATGTACACTATCGGAATCATAAAAGTGGTACACAATAATTTTTGTTGTAATACCTTGGTCTATTTTTACAAACAAAGTCACCCATTATTGTATTTTTCCTAAACTGTCAAAGTATGTCATTCTGTATTTCAGTCTGACAAACAAATAAAAAATGCCTCCACAAATTTCTTTATTTGGCTAGACATTATGGACGCAGTAAAACCACGATTATAAAAATTAAAAAACGATAGGAAGAGGATCAGAAAATAGATAGAAAACAAGGGACTGGCTTATTGAAAGTTTCAACTGATGAACAAGATTATGACCTTATCGCTTTTATGGAAGAAAACCCTTTTGCACCTGTTGCTCAAGCAAAGAGATTAACCCAATTCCCAGGGTGTGTAAGAGTGGCACGAAACTTAAGAATGAAAAAAAAACAGCTCAGGTTACTTTTTGCCTTTAATTACTCTTTAAAGGAACCAGAGTTTTGGCGGAAGGTCATATTTTCCGATGAAAAAGTTTTCCAGTCCTGTAGTGACAGAAAACAAATTCGGGTGTATCGTCCACCAAGAACGCGCTATGAGGCAAGATATATTGCTGGTAACAACGATCTGGAAGATTTTCGGTAAATATGTGCGGTTGGATTTCTGTTAGAGGTCATGGTGCTCTATTTCAAATTAATGGAAGGCTCACAGCACAGCTTTACGTAGACATTTTAAAGAACACCATGCTTCCAGCCGTTACAGACCAGTTTATTTTTCAACAAGACAACTGCCCTGCTCATACGGTCAGAATTTGCCAAACTTGGTTTCGCGAGCAACATATTGAAGTTCTTCCTTGGCCTGCGAAAACACGAGACGCCAATCCTATGGAAAATATCTGGGGCTTAATTTCAACATCACTTGGTGAAAATGAAAACCTTTTTGAAATTTTGGCTGATTTTCTACGAAGAAGGTTAAACGGTATAATTGAGGTGAATGGCGCAATGACTAGATATTAAGAAAATAATTTGTTTCTATTGTATTATAATTTTCGTTACAGTTGTGTTTTATATTTTTTGTTACAGTTGTTTTATAGGTTAGCGTATTATTTTAATATAAAAATTATTTTTGGAAACAATCTTTGATGTCAATATTTTAACATTTTAGTACAAGTCTGTCACAAAATATAATCCGGTAGTTAACCATACAATTTAAAAAATACCTATGTTTATCACGTACCACTTTTATGATGCCGATAGTGTACATTGAGAAAAATTTTTGGTTGGTTTGGTAGGTCAAAATGTATGCCGCACAAACCGGCAACAGTGTTCCCAGGGACTCGATTGGCCCGCCCACTTCCCATATCTCAAGAATGCGGATATTTTCCCCCGGGGACCGTGAGCTAGGGATCAATCCCCGGGAGCTCCCGGGGATTTTCCCATCTCTCACTTTCAAGAATAAGCACTCTGGTCTAGGTTTTAGGCGCCCAAGGGAAGGGTACTTAACGTTTTGGGTGTAATAAACCTTCGACGTATGTTCCACCGAATAAAAATGATCTACATAAGGTTAGATAATTACTTGTTATATTTACTGCATAAAAACTAAATCTCAGTAGTCTTATTTTTTTTTGGATTTCTCGCTGATTGAGCATTTGCTCTATTAAAAACTTTTGATCAAAAAATTAAAAAAAGAACCTGATAAAACTAAACGAAAAATAAAAGAAGCAGCTTGCATCTATCTAAAAGAAGATAAATGCATAGCTAGCATATCAGTTGATATAAATACAGTTTGGTTTCACTTTAAATTTTGTAGTTTTATAAAGTAATCTAAAATTAAAAATCTCAAACAAATATAATTTTGATTTTAAATTATATTAAACTCACCCAGTATCTTGTTGGCAACTATCAACGCACCAACAAATCAGTTAAAGTCAGTAGGTTGTACGACAACAGACATATATTTTTATAATAATCAAGAAAATTTGAAAAGAATAATTCCTTTAATAACGGCAGTAGAGTTTCTGCCGAAACGTCAGATAAGTACTTAAATTCTAGTTAGAATTTGCGAGTATAAACAAACTATTCACTTTTTAAGAAATATCCTTAACTTGGGCGAAAACCCCAAAAAAGTATTTTCAGTATTCAAAAAAATACACTAAAAATTTTACAATAAAATAATATTTTACATAAAATTCAAATATTTTGTAGTCGGTACCTACAAGTAGCCCATTATAATAATTATTTTAAGGAGCCTACTTCAAAAAAGTTTGATTTTAAATTCTAGTTAGAATTTGCGAGTATAAACAAACTATTCACTTTTTAAGAAATTTCCTTAACTTGGGCGAAAACCCCAAAAAAGTATTTTCAGTATTCAAAAAAATACACTAAAAATTTTACAATAAAATAATATTTTACATAAAATTCAAATTTTTTGTAGTCAATACCTACAAGTAGCCCATTATAATAATTATATTAAGGAGCCTACTTCAAAAAAGTTTGATTTTATGTAAAATTAACAAGTATACTGGAGAACAAAAAAAATGCAACACCATGTATATGGATAGTTATTTGAATGAACATTATTTGTGTGTATACCTTATCTCAAAAGAAATATTTGAGAAATGTTTATAATTTTAAATTATTTTTCTCGCAGTTTTTGGTCTGTTTGGGTTGCTTACAGCTTACTCAAAAAATAAAAATGTCAAGAGTGCGCGGTCGCCAACAATTGCATCATTTAAACGGCTTCGAGGAAGGCCGCATCGTTGGCATGCAAGAGGCTGGTTTTGGTTTACGGAAAGTTAAGAGTTTGGAGAAGGTGGTCCAATGATGAGACTTACAGACGTCGTGGGGGTTCTGGACGCCCTAGGTTATTACAAGTTCGTGATTTACGGCATCTCAGACTTCTTATTCTCAGAAATCGACGGGACAGTATGCGCCAAGCAAGAGGTGTTCTAGTTGCAGCTACAGGACGAGTGTTTTCAAGGATGACAGTTAATCGAAGATTTCTTGTTATGGGGCTGAGGGCTTACCATCAGCTTTTGGTGCTACCTTTGATCACACAACATAAGGCTCGCCGCTTGGAATGGCGCAGAGCTCGGCAAAACTGGAATGACGAATGGAATACCATAAGCTTCAGCGACGAATCCAGGTTTTGTTTAGGCGGCAATGATGGACGCATGAGGGTTAGGCGATTTCGAGGTAAGAGAAGAAATGCAGTCTTTGCTGTTGAACGTGATACAGCAAGATAGCAAAGTATTATGGTATGGGGTGCTATATATTTAGGAAGTAGATCAACTCTAGTCCTCAATAACGGCAATCTGAGTGCTCGGCGATATATCGATGAAGTGCGGCAGCCAGTTTTACATCCCTACCTGCAAACTATCCCACATGCGATCTTTCAACATGGCCAGTAAGATCGCCTGGCTTGTCGGCTATCGAACACGTATGGGATATGATAGGGACGCAATCTTAGTCGATTACCACGTCCCCCTGGAAACTTAGATGAACTCTGGCATATCGTAAGGGGGATTTGGATGAGTGTTCCTTAACACAGACCATCTTATTTTGTCAATCCCAATAGAACAAATGGGTGCATAAATAACCATGGAGGAGCCACTCGTTATTAATTTTTTGATGATTATCATGGAGAAATCTTCTTGGAAATGTAATCAATTACTAAGAGCATCCTAATGTATTAATTTATACATAAATTACTTTAAAAATATTTGTCCTTTCCAGTATATTTTAGTGTATTTTTTTGGAGTCCAATTTTTTGTTAAAAAGTTTTATTTTTTAATTTTTATTGGTAAAGGGCTTTTCTCATACACTTAGTACAATGGGCTCCGAGAAGTGGCCAAGTTTGACATTGTTTTGACTTTTCGAATTGGCTTATAAGCCCAAAGTGACGACTTAAAATCGAAATTAACTACGCAATATTAATACCTATATGGTACTTATTTTCTATCTCTTCTTGAATATCTTGGAAAAGATAAAAGACAGACCCAAAGTGTTTGGTATTTTAAAAAAGATTATTTTTTAAGGATTGATAAAATGAGGTAATATACAGAGTGTTTAATTAAAAAAAAAGATAAGTTTGTGTTATATTTTATTTCATGAAATGCGGTCCAAAGTGCAAAACTTGTAATATTAATAAAAAATATACATTTTGGACTTAATACCCTTTTGTTCTAATGTACAGATGTTCATATCATAGTTTATCAGATATAAAATATATCACAAAAATATCTTATTTTTGTGGCTTAGTTTAACACTTTTGCTTTTGAACTTAAGCTCCGAAACCTTTTTACTGATGTCAAAATTTAGAGATTGCAGTAGGTGTGTGTGACGTTTAATCACTTTTTCGTTTTTCTAAAGTAAAACCTTGATATAGTGGGCTCCTAAAAATTGTTCACATAGCTCCCAAACGGCCCGACTGACACTCATTTTTTTTTGCTTTTATTTGAAGTATGCATAGGGCTATAACATACTACAATATAAAGCAATTTGACCGTGACCGGTTTTCAATTTTCAATATATTTAGTGCGTGGTTCTTTCGAGTGGAAAATACTGTATGTACTTTTGTACTGTTAATCCATGACTGAATTAAAAAAAACTTTTATAGATAATTTTGTTCGATTTTATCTTTAAAAGTGTTGGAAATCTGGGATTTACCTGCACCAAACTTTAAGATAGTTTACTTTCCTCAATAATATCAATCTTATATTTCAGAGACATTCGTTTTCCTAGTTGACATTTTCGACAGACGTATCAGGCAAAAGTCAAGAATTGAAGTGAATTAAATTAGGTTATTTTAATTTAGCATGAATTTAATTTAGCATGAATCCTGACGGTGTGCTGGACAAAAACTGTTTGTTGTAGCACAACCAGGAATTGACTTCGGGGGGGGGGCGGGCTTAAGGATAAATAATAAAAAAAAACTTAATATGAAGTAAAAATTCAAAATGTGACCATAACCAGGCTTCTCGGGGGGGGGGGGGGGGGAGTTAACTTTAGTGGTACTTCCGAATTTTGTTTTTTTGCTATCGATTCGTCATAGCAAAAAGCCCCACTAGTGGATGGACTGTGTCTGAAACCAGTAAGTAGAAGTAGAACTAATGGAGGAGGCCAAAAATCCAATAGTTTTCTTTTGGCAAGTCTGTCTTATTTATTTACATTTAACTGCACTATCGACATTGGGAATTTATTTCTCATTCTGTTATCTAAAGAGAGTATTTGACTAAATGGAAAGTTTTGAGGGGCGTGAAAGGGGGGAGTGGTAGGATGGGGAGGAAGTGGAAGTCGGAGTGTGGTGGGAGAGGAAGGGGTGGGTAATGAGAGGGTATGGATGAAAATAGGGGTAACTAGGAGGAGTGGTGAGGGGGAAGAAAGCGGACGAGGGACAGAAAGGGGAGGGATCGAATAGAAAGGGACGTGATGGAGGAGGGTAGAGGGGAACCATAGTTTGAAACTCGCGAACGAAGTCATGAGTAATGATTAGTTTACGATATTTTTGTTGCAAAACTGTACTTAGTCCATACACAAATGAAAAAAACATACAGACCGCTTCAAGCTACTGCGAACATAGGGCGGAAGAAGTCTAATTTGCCAGTGTACGTACATGCAGAGACACCGCACGCCTATCAGTGAAGCAACCAACACTCAGGCTTCCGATCGCCATTCGCTGCCGTTCGCCGCCTTTCGCCTTGTATTTAGTACGCCTCTAACCACGGTGCTGTGTGGAGCGTAGTCAATGAAACCGGAATTTGGTCAATAAATACGCAAATTTTTATAACGTAATTTTCTTATTTTTTGTCACTGATAAATAAGAGCGTTTTATTGTCAACTGCTCAGATTTATCAGTAACGACGTGTTACAATGAAAATAATAAAGAGAAACAAAATAAAAGCAAGTTCTCAAAATAAAATAATACATTCTAAAAACCAAAAAGATTCTCCCAGTCAAAAAAAAATTAAAGCAAATGTTCGAAAAGTCCTCCTTGCTCGGCTAGACAATATCCGGGTTAGGGGTATAATTTAAAAAGCTTCTTCAAAAACAGATAGAAGTCATTAGGAGCAAGATCGGGAGATCGAGCTGGCCATAAAATAGTTCTCCGTGTACTTAGAACCCGATTAGGAAATACATTATCAAGATATTCCCTAACAAGGCCAACATTGTGAGCGGAACAACCAACTTGTTGAAACCATGTTTCACCAAATCTTACACCTAACAACTGCCTAGCAGTTGGAATAATGTGCTGCTGCAGTAGATCCAAGTATCTAGGACCATTCAAATTGCAATTGCAATTGCAATTGCCATTTTTAGTTTTAAAAATGTATTATTTCAATTACGAACTTACCCATCTGTTTCTCGAGCAAGGCAGAAATAAAACAAAATAATAAAAACAAAATGAATTTCCAAAAGATAACACTGCGGCGTACTTCGAATCCACCTCGGTCGTACGGCACGGAGAGTAAATTGGACTTGATTCCCCCTATGTTCGTAGTAGCTTAAAGCGGTCTGTATATTTAAGAAACAAAGCAAAAACAACAGATTGAAGAAAAAATAAAATTGAAAAAAAATTTCATATGTCTCCCAAAAACTTGCCTGTCTGCCAGTAATGTGTATGTCCCCCTTTTCAGTATTTAAAAAAAATCTTTATCTCAAAAGCTGTACCTAATACGAAAAAACGAGAAGCGTTTTTGGAATAATCGCGATAAAAATATTTAAAGTAAGTTTTTTCCGGGCACCGAACATTTTTTTTAATTTTGTGTGCCTGCGTAATTCTTTTTTCGAACATAATCTGAGTTTTCTTTTAAAAAAAGGAATCGTTGTTTTGATCGTTTACCCTTCTCCAATTTATTCGGCAACTTTCGATACTTTTCACAGAATACTGATCTAAGGGGGCTTGATTTATAACATGGCTAGTTTAACCTCCATTCAACGAATGTAACGTCATGAATCGACACGTGATTTTTGAAAATGGGTAGTAAATACCCGGCAGTCGACCATTGGTATGAAATTTTTGACTCGCGCAGTGCACGTATACTGTTAAGGCTGTCAAATTTAAAGCGTCAACAGGGCCGGTTCTAGCTCTTTGGCCGCCCTTGTGCAAGAGCTTGTTTTGCCGCCCCCCATAAGGAACTTTATGCTTCGAAGGAGGGGGGGTAATTTTTTGACCATAAAAATTTTCACAATTAATTTTTTTATATAATATATTATATTTGAAACAATATATACAGGGTGGATTCTTTAAACGGAACGGTGCTTCTAGCGGGTTAGAATTTCGTTGAATAAAAAAATCCAAAAACACGTCAACTGAGATTTTCAATTTCCTTTATGCTATCTTGGATTTTGTCTGTGTCATTTAGTTTACGAGGTATAGCAATTTTTTATATTTTTAAATAGGACACTTTCGAAACATCGATCAGTATCCTAAACATAATTAAAGCCCAATCAGGGAATTTTTGTGTTGGTGCACACGAGCATAAAGCTTAATCACAGAATTTTAACGTTCGTAGATATGGACATTAAACACATAACACTGTTTTTTTTTCTTAAAATAAAAAGACGGAAAAAAGTTTTCTGTGTCCCACTATTCCTCAGAGCCACTGCAGTACCAAACCAAAATTATCAGGGTTCTAATAAAATATAAAAATTTAAAAAGTGCACCCCAATGAACCAGCAGAACCAACTCACTTGTACACTGTTGGCGCAACAGTTTTGCCAATTGAAAACGCAATAAGTTTATAGGGTCTAATTAAAGACAAATTCATATATGTATATATAAATATATATATATATATATAAAGGGTGGATTCTTTAAATGGAATGGTGCTTCTAGCGGCTTTAGGAAGGAGGTTTTAAAAAAAGCTAAAAGCAAATCTTTAATGATATTTTACGGACTTTTCGCCCATGATAAAAAAAAAATTACTACTTGTGGCACCCTTTTGGAAAGCTTGTTGCAAAAGAAACGTAACGCACTAGTTTTTTTTATTAAATCTGTCAATCAGTGTGTTAAAAATTTTAAAAATATCACACAAAGACATTATTCGCGGCCCATTTGGGAGCCGTCACTGAAGGCCCAGGGCTCTCCAATATTTTTTTCATGAGTGGGTACCACTTGTGGCACCTTTTTCGGAAGCTTGGTAATAATAAATTAAACTAAATAAATTTTTTGGACATCTGTCAACCCATATGTCAAAAGTTTTAATAAACCTATTTTTTGTCAATTGTTTTAGCTTCAAAATAAATTAAATATTTCTTTATTTACTAAGTGGAATAAAGAAACTACCACACAAGGATATTATTGGCGTAAAGTTTTTAACACATGGATTGACAGATGTCAGGTAAATTTAATCGAATTTATTTTTAAACAAGCTTTCCAAAGGGTGTCACAAATGGTACCTCCTCATGAAAAAAATGTTGGTAATCCCCGTGCCCCCATTTTGATTAGTTTATGTTGCCAAAATATGTTTTATATTTTTTTGCTTAAAAAAATTAATTTTTCCTGCAAAGGCTTTCGTTACTTTGCAACACTTCACCCACACCCATGGGCCAGTGGAGCAAAGATCCTAACGTGCATGTGTTAGCTTTTTTGCCCCATACTAAATTCAAAAACGGCCTAGAAACTATTTTGTGATGAATCCTTATACATTTAAAGGGTGGCGACGAATGAATTTAAGGGTCCATTTTTGCCCAAAATATGGCTTGTATATTTACTTTCGGTTTCTGATCTCCAATCAAATCAGCCCTTAAAAATTCAAATTCGTTTTTTGTGGTACTAGCAACACTGACATCGGTTTTAAGATAACACAGAATTTAAAGTGGTTTTAAAACACTAATTTTCATTTTTAAAACTTGCGCAATTCCACTAACATTATACTTGGAGTAATCCTTACCTATGCACACATATTACAAAAGGACTTTGCACATAGCATAATCAAATAGAGCGAGTTCTCCCTGGCATCCCCAAAAGTTTATGGCCCATTGGAAGAATTTATCTTCGCTGAACCGTCATAAGTTTGACGCCAATCTTATATTTTTTCTTTTAAAGTCTTTAGTGTTTAAAAGGTCAGATGGGTATTGTGGGTTTACCATATTGAATAAAAAAAGAACAACAAAATCGCAATAGTTTATACCATTGAGGTAGAATAAAGGAAGACGCCATTTTGAGTTATAAAATGTAAAAATAATGGTACGGTTGGGCGGATCTCGGCTACTAACAATATGGCGGCTTAGACAGAGTTAAACTGTATAATTTTAAAACCTAGCATATTGAAGTTCATAATTTGTTTTTATTTTCATTGTTAATGCCCCATAATACATATATGTTTTGGAAAAAATGCAAAAACCAGTTTAGTATACCCAGCGAAAACGAACTAAAAATATAGTAGTTTTTAAGAACTCGCTTTCCGAGCTGCCAATAACGGCAAAGTATTAAGGAGGAAGTACTTGATTCATTTGGAACAATGGTCTTCATCAGGCCAGCAGGTATATATTTGGTTCAAAAAAAGTTTTACTTTTACTTTAATATTTTCTTTTATACTTTTTTATTAATGGTAAAATCATAACGTTAAATAAAAATAACATTAAATAAAAACAAAACTAACAAAATAATCTCACACCCTAATAGCACAGAATATTCCAGCGATATCCCCCGAATGATCCATTCGGGATGTTCTAAATATCCTAGGGATTGCCCAAGTGTTCACCAAAAGTCACATTTAGGTTAAATCCCAACCCGCATAACTCCAGAAGAGCATAATGATTCTTGGATGTATCACAATCATATTCCTAAACTTCTTGATAATCATTTCCAAGTTTTTTGTTTTTGCTTACTCTACAGAAATATATCTAATAATAGTATCTTCATTAGAGAAAAAATATTAAAAGTAGCGCCATCTAGTACAATAGATGCCAATTAAGTATTGTTTTCTAACAAGATGTAAGTGTTTTGCTAAATTTTTGCTAATACTAATAATATGCTTAATTTTTTGTATTTTTTTACACATTTTTATTTAATTTTATATATAAGCTATATATATTTATATTTTTACTTCCAGAAGCTTATTTATTTTTGATTATACCAGAATATTTTTATATCAATTGTTTGGATATACCTAGAGAAGGTTTTATTGCGATTAACTCTGGCTGCACTACGATTTTTTTTTTAAAATAAAGGGCACAATTTCTTGCTTTACTAAAAACAAAATACTAAAATGTTGCTTTTTTGGTACTTCTTTAAAATAAGTACACTTTACCACATAAAAATAATAAAGAATCATCATTACCGGTGCCAGCACCTAAAGTACAATATTAGTAAAGCACCTATATGGACCATTATGTTATCTCTTAGTTATATGGTTTATAGTAATACCATTGTTCAATATTTAGGGGTGGAGAAAACAACTGATTGAAAAAAATGAGTCGCACACTTTTTATAGATAGGTCCAGGATATCCAACGATTTGGACCACAATTTGGCATAAAACAATTTCAACTGTTTTGTCCATAACGTCCTGTTACTTCCCTATGTATTAAACAGTAATAATCCCGATATCGTAGTTCTACAATAGGCCAGGTATTCTAAGGGTCAATGTATGAATTATTTGAGTAAATTTTTTACAGTAAAATAAGGCTTTTTAAAGAAGTTGCTGATTAATATGGAGTCCTTGCTTTGGCCATAATAAAACTGGTGGGTTACTTATATGGCTATAATCTATTATTATGATGTATATTGACCACTCTGTTAGTAGAAGGTATAAGAATATGGACAGACTATTTAATAGGACGACACTTTAGTTTCATCACTGACCAAACATCTGTAGCTTTTATGTTTGACAGTAAAAGTTCATCAAAAATTAAAAAATAATTCGGTGAAAAATAGAGTTATCCTACTATAAATTTGATATCATCAGGTAGACAAAACATTGAAGCAGACACACTTTCAACAATAACAGCTGTAATTTGATCATCCACTTCGGATATAGAGAGATAACAATTTATAAAATTTACATAGCACAATGTGTCATTCTAGAATTACAAGATTTTATCATTGGGTTAGATACAAAAATTTACCATATCAACTGGAAGACATCAAAAGAGTGGTATCTGCTTGTTCGGTTAGTGAAGAGATCAAAAAAAGATTTCACAAAAACAAAGGGAACCTAATAAAAGCCACTGTTCTATTTGATAGATTAAATAATGATTTTAAAGGGCCATTGCCTTATAACAATTAAAACAAAAATTTACTAGACATTGTGGATGAATATGTCCTCTTCAACAGTGATCAGTTGTTTTACTCAACTTTTTTTAATATTTGGTACTCCAGTATACATTCATAGTGATAGAGAAGCCTCTTTTCTATCTGCTGATGTCAAGTCATTTCTAACTAATCATGGAGTTGCTTCAAGTCTTACGACAGGATACAATCCAGAGGGAAATGGACAGTGTGAAAGATATAATAGGAACAATTTGGAAGACTGTTCGACTGGCAATTAAATCTAAAAATCTGCAAATAAAACAGTGGCAAGATGTATTGGTTGACTCTTTACATTCAATAAGATCTGTTATGCAACTCCACACCCGATGAACGCATGTTTAGCCATTCTAGAAGATTGGGAAATGCTTACATGTTTAAGTAATCCAGAACCTTCTTAAGAAACATGTCAGATAAAGTAAATACAATCCATTAGTATAAGAGGTAAATCTTCTTGAACTAAATGGAATGTACCAACTCGTCATTTAGCACCAAGAGGAGATGTCTTACTAATGGAAGAATATAATGGTGGTGAAACAACTAATGAAGCAAATCATTCTTATAATTTTACTTTTAACTATATTCCTGAAATGGTTTTCACAGAAAATTAGACGACCAAATCAAATTCTGTAGACGACACTCCAACCGAATATAATCCTCCTGAAAACATTCAACCCCCTTAAGTTTCGGAAAAGAAAAATCATAGACTTCCATCATAACTTCAAGTTTATGTTAGAAATTGAGTGAGGAAGAATGTTGCATATTGACCACTCTTTTTACCTTTTACGTTTAACTATTTCATATGTCTATTTATGCTGTTACGTCAGTCATTGTCAGAAATATCTGTACTGGAATTTTTAATTTATTAATTCCGAAGTTTTCTTTCTATACAAACTCCAATTTCCAGATTTTCCTTTAAGTTTATGTTTATACAAAACTTGACCCTTGCTAAACAAAAAGTGTTAATTATTTTTTAGATTTCTTATCAGGAAATAGAGTTGTGTACGTGGATGGTTTTGGTTTTTAAATCCTTTTTGATTTGGAGATTATAGAGTTTGTCTATTCTTCAAAATTGCCACTGTGTTCTGCATAAAATAATATATATCAATCTTGAAAGCCTTGCAGTGTCATTCAGCATAGCACGCAGCAGCTTAAGCTAAGGCACAATTAACAGATGTCAAATTTTTTATTTGTTAATTTGTAGGTGCAAAGTGCGAATTTTTGAGAGGATGGACTCTGATTTTGCCACTTGTCAATTACGCTTTGACTTAAGCTGATGCGTGCTATTCTTAATGATCCCTAATTTAATTTGAAGGATGGACTTTTTGAGATTGGGCACTATCGATAGCTACGTTTTTGTATGCGCACCGAGCACTAACCTATCTTTTAATACATTGTCTAACTTCTGAGATTGACACAGTCCTTTAAAGTAGGTTTGAGCAAATAGCAACCTACGGTTTTTTTATCAAGCATTGGTTTTTTTTTAGAAAGCCATGTTGCTGAGTGGCTCTCATCAAGTTTCTGATCTCTAAATTTTTCGTTCGGTAACTTATTTCTGGTAAAGTATTTTTGGTGAGTTAGTGTTACTGAACATTTTGAGAGCCTCTTACACTTTAAATTGTACGATATCAATAAAACTGCTACATATAGAGAAATATATTTTTAAGGATACAATATAAAACTTGTTTTACTCTTAAATTTGTATTACGTTAAATTAAGAAAATTTATTCAAAACATCGAAGCTGTAAAAGAGACAAGTAAAAAAATTCTTGTTGTCAATTCAAAATTATATTAATGCCGTGTTGTCATCCCGAAAAAAAAATACTGATACTGATTTTGATAGTTGTGAATTTGGAATTTAACTACATTAGAGTTGTTAACTTAGAATTATACTAATTTCACGTTGTCAACTCGAAATTACATTAATTTCGACTTGGAGTTAGTACAATTCCGAGTTCACAAATTATATTTTTTTTTACTTGGCCCTGCTAACAATTTGTCAAGTTATGTTTTTCCGTGTAATAATTCTGCTTTTATAAAATAAAAAGCGGGTGTTAATTATTATAAAATAAATGTGTCGTGTTCAACATGTGTTTACACCGATGAAATCTCTACCTACCGTGCATATATTTTAATTAAAAAGTGTAAAATAGTCGAACGCTTTACTCTCAATTTAGAGTTTGTTGTGTCCAGTAATTCCAGTCGGAAAAAACATGCGGGGTTCAAGCATTTTGTCAACTCAGCTTTTTAAAGAAACTGTCCCGAGAGCAGCAATTACTAGAAACAGATAATTAATATGGTTACCTTTTGTACTGAGTGCATCTGGGTGAACAAAGCTTAAAGTAGATGAACTACACTTCTCTCTACATACAGCCATTTGCACCAACATATTTACTTATTTAGGGGTCACCTAGAATAAGGTGGCCTAAGTTAGAGAAGAGTTTCGTTTGTATTTAGAACCTTCCTAAATTACCTTAGATGATTCCTAAATCTAGAGGCCCGTTTTTGGTCCCCTAGCGCTCCCCTAACCTAAAACTAAACTAGATTTAGGTGCCACCTAATACTAGGTTACCCCTAAATATGTTGGTGCAAATGGCTGATAAAAGTGGTACAGCAGAAGTTAGCAGCCTGTTTAATTTTTAAAATTTTGATAGTACGGCATTGTCTTCCTATAATTGACAATGTCACGGACTCCTGACAACATCATGTTTTGCCTGTCAGTGTCATCCACATTTAAAAAAATGCCGCCGCATCTTTCCGAATTCTATAAGGCTTAACCCTCAGCAAAACTAGACGCTGTTCATTATGGGAGAAGAAGTCTACGATAGTAAACATAAAAAACCGATTTCAGAAGGAGAGAACTATCCACTGAAAGAAATGCACCAGTTTGACGAAAGTTAATAGCCCCGAGGAAGACCAAGAAGCGATCAGTTTTCTGCGAAATCATCCGTTTGCCAAAGCGAAAGAAGTAAAAATTGAATCCAGTTTTCCAGGATCCATAACAACATTAGGCAGGAGAATTAAACGTTCGAGGCTAAGGTGTCACTGCGACAAAAAAAATAAACTAAGTGAGGAAAAGAAGCAGTCTCGATTAATTTTTGCGTTGAAATATTCTCTGAGGGACGAAGAATTTTGGCAGCAGGTAGTTTTCACAGATAAGAAGATCTTTAAGTCCAACAGCGATAAAAAACAAATTCTGGTTTATCGACCGCCAAGAACCCGATACAAAGAACGATATATTCCTCAAAACGAAGACCGGGCGGGAAGATTTTCGTCAAATGTTTGGAGCTGGATATCGGCTAGAGGAAATGGCGCTCTATTTAGAATTAATGGGCGATTTTAAATGTAATGTTTTCAGAGGTGAGAGTCCCTTATCTAGTCCATTTTGTATTCCTAAGTAAGATAACTGTCCAGTTCTTGCAGCTAGAATTACGCAGCGATGGTTCCAGGATAATAATATCGCAGTTTTGTCTTGGCCTGCAAAGGCCCCTGATGCGAATCCGATAGAGAACGTTTGGGGACTTATCGCAAAGACATTAGCAAGTTGTAATATCATTCCCAGGATTTCAGAACATCTAATGGAGCTCATCGTAAGGGCATGTAGGGAAGTGGTTGCTGAAAATCCAAACGATTTGAAAATTTAGCTAATTCAATGCCCAGAAGACTTCAAAACCTCATTGCATTAATTGTTTTGGGCTAGTAACTTTCGTCAAATCGGTGCCTTCCTTTAGAAGACAGTTCCTTCTTCTTGAAATCGATTTATTATGGTTACTATCGTAGACTTGCTTCTTTCATAATCAGCTAGTCGAATAGACCAATTACTGTGTAGCTTTTGTTTAGTTAATTTATTTTTAGTGGACTTATAATTTGAATTAGTAAAAGATAAACAAGCCGTCTCCTTATAAAAAGTTTATATATGCTAAAAATATAACCTAAAATGACAAAGTCAGAAAGTCAGTGTTGCACATAGGAAAATATAAAACATCTTATTTGCAGCTTCCTTCTGCTTTACCAGTTATATGTGGAAATAAGTGTACTTACTGCTCATTTAAAATTTTCCCAACTAATTTCAATATGGCGACTGACATTTAAACACGAAACTAAATGAAACTGTCACTGTCAGTGTCAAGAAATTGAATTTTAAATAAAGTGTAATTTGAATAACTTCCCAAAAAAAAGCTCATTCTTGGCAAAAAATTAATTTTAACACTAAGTGGCCAATTACGGCCGTTTGAAAAAAAAATTACCCTAGTGGTTTCGGATTTTTTCAGGTACTGTGCATCACTCATGCTTTTGTAAAAAAATTATATTCACACAAAATTTTGAAAATAGTTTTACATAGATGGGTACTGGAAATATCACGTTAAGAGAAAGATGACCAAAAATTTTATCCCAAAACAAACTTACAGGTACCTATAAAGGACCCCGCTTCCTTTGCATAGCCACTGGGTTTCTGTTGGAATGGGCTGGGTGTTTGATATACAGGGTGTTTTAATTGCCATGGGCCACTATTGCTATCTCGGTAATTATAAGAACTACAAGGTTGGTCGAATCAGACAAAATGTGCAGTTTTTCGGAGACATTGAAAATTTGGGTTCAGATTTTAACAAATTATATTCTGTCCCGAGATACGGGGGTTTTTCGAAAAATTGCTGAAATCTATTTTATCAAATATCTCAAAAAGTATAATTTTTACAAAAAATTTGTAAAGTAAAAAATTTTTGCATTTTTAACGCTCTTCAATTTACTTTTTTTTAAATACGGAATTTTTTATTCCATTTTTTTAAAAAACTTTTCTTTTCTCATTTTAACGATGTATCCCATGTCCATATTTGTTTGAGATTTAATGATAAAAAAAATAAAATTTAAGTTTTATGGTGTTTAAAAAAAAATTGAACGTCGGAGGTTGCTTAGACGACCGATAAAACAATTACCTGTTTTTAATAACATAAACAGACTGATGCGGCGTCTAATGAAAAAAAATATTTATTAACTTTTTAAATATTTAAACTTTTTACTATTTAATTAAATTGACAATTTAACAGTATTTATTATTCTTGTAACTCATTTTTTAAAACTAAACTTTCTTTTTCAATTTCTCTCAAAATCTCTATTGATATTTGTTTCATCTTCCCCGTCCTCTGCCAGTTGCTCCCCGTTTGGAAGAATTTTCAAATGTAGTAGCAAATTTTGCTCTAGCCTTGTAATTTAATTTTTCGATTTGGTACGCGCCTTTCGGGGTACGAATTTGGATACTCTTTCAGCATTTCGAAATGCCTTTGCATAGCAAAAAATTAAATCTAATTTTTCATCTTTTGAAAACACTGCCATGTTGATTTAAACTTACCTTGACAGATATATTATGCAACATAAGCTTTTATAAGCAATTGTTTCTCTTTGCCTTCTAAGCCACCTTTGATCTTTGATAAAACGGCAAAAGTGCGAAAAAACATAAATAACCATTTATTACCAATAAAATGAAAATAAATATGGACATGTGATACATCGTTAAAATTATTAAAAAGGGAGATTTTAAAAAATGGAATAAAAAATACAGGTCCGTATTTAAAAAAAGTAAGTTGATGTTAATATCTAGAAAACTAGATTTGGCAAATTTTATTAAAAAATACCAAATTGAAAAACGTCAAAAATTCAAAAAATTTTTCCTTTACGAATTTTTTGTAAAATTTATACTTTTTGAGGTATTTGATAAAAGAGTTCTCTGCAATTTTTCGGAAAACCCCCGTACCCCGGGATAGAATATTTATTTTTTTAATCTGAAAACAGATTTTCAATGTCCCCCAAAAACTGCACGTTTTAGACCCACGATTCAGAGATATAGGTGTTGAAAGTTGGAGTTTTCAGATTTTAGGGATTTTTCACTAAAATCAGTTTTTTGCCTATTTTGTTGTATTCGAGTAGCTTACTTTCTATTTCCAGTACACCGGTTTTTAGGTACAGAGAAGAATGCAGTTGAAAAAATTGACATATTTCATTTACGTCACTCTCAGTGGCGGCACAAACTTAAAAAACGTTAAAAACTTTTTTTTCAAAATATGGTTTTTTGTATATCGTTTAATCGCTGATTAAAAAAAGAAAAACCAGTGAAATATTTTTTAGTTTTTGATATGTTATAGAAAAATCTTCAGAGAAAAAATAAAATGAGCTTATCACACTTTGTGAAAAACGTCCGTGAACCTAAAAAATGCTCGGGTTATCGTCCCATTTCTGCCATGTATAAGTGTGTGCCATGCTAGAGACCAGAAGGTACAGCCGATTTTGACCAAAGTGGTCCCGCTGGAGTGCTCTAAGTCTCAGAGGTACTATATGCCATATATTGCTCAGGAAAAAAATCAATATGGCCGATGCGAACCGCCATTCTGTCATTTTTACCTCCCTAACCCACATGGCTAGGAGAGATATTGTTTTTGTCGAAAAAAAGTTTATAAATGTTTTCATCGTGACGTCTGTCTATCGGTCTGTCTGTAATGTAACGTCAAATAGTTGTTTCCAAACTTGTCTCGGTGTCTCGTAATATTTAAGTCACCTATATAGCTTAAATTTGACCGTATGTCCTGATGATGGTCAAAAAAGTTTAACAAAAAATTTTGAAAATTAAAAAAGAAACTACACTTAAAATACAAAAAAAAAACTGTTTTTCAAAATAATTTAGTCCTACATACAGTTGGGAGTACTGATTTTAAAGATATATTCATGTGCTAAAAGGTTTAAACCCTCTCCGCTAAAAAGCATCGCGCTTTAGTCGCATGTTTAGTAACAATTTTACATTAAACGCAGGATGTTATTATTATTTATTATTCTAATGGGTTTAGTGAGTTTATATTATTAGCTTTGTTATGCGCTCTACAATATCCAATAATACTTTTTCTATTTAGAGTAAGTACGTGTGTATTTTTGGTGTAGCCAATTGACAAATTATAGGTATCCAGGAACAAGTTGTAGGCTTTTATTTGGCCCACGATTTTAATAATAGTATTACACAACAAGCATGCAATCAAGGTCACTTTAAGCAAAGATAAAGGAGAGCGTTTTAATTCATATGAGGGAGTAATGTGATGACCAGTGTGGGGATCCTCGGCCCGGTGACTAGGTGTTTATACGTTTTTGACACATTAAGCATAGACTAAGCCACATTTTATGTTTCTTTCTGTATTATTTTTTGTCTTTCACATTTTTTTATCAAAACTTCTTACTTTGTTTCCAATAATTTAATGTCGCTTTGGGTTTTTTATCACTATGTATATCCAGGAAAAATATTTTAAAATCCACTGTACATTTAACTAAAACACCTCTACCCGGCGTCCCTTATTAACAATCCGTAATTTGAGGCCAAGCTGTGATCGTCTATAATATTATTGTTATTAATTTATCGAAATTAAACCACAATAAAAATAATAGGAATATTTATTTTGGTGGACACTGTACGTTATGCCGTTTTAACCCAAGATTCTTTAGGCTGATAAAAGAAATTGTTCATACTTAACTGATATGATTTTCTTGCTATCTGTCAAACTGTAACCACTACCATTTAGACCTTATGTATTCTCTTTTTTTTAAAGTTCGTTTTTTTTCTTTTTGTTATTGGAATAAAATTTTGGTCTGCTTAGAACAATCTTGATCTCTTTGTTTAAATACGCAATCTAAGGAACTACCATCCAGAAACATATTGAACACACTTGTCCATTTTTTTATAGAAAATTGTGAAAAAAAACTCCCCCGCAGCATTCCCTCAGCTGTACCTAACTGCTCAAATAAATAACAACATTTCGATTTTATACTGTTTACTTATTTTTATTTATAAATAATTAATTTGCTTCAGTTTTGGCACATGACAATAAACAAAAGAAACCTACCAGCATGGTGATTTTTTTTTGTAAGAAATTGGAAATTACCTTCTTATTATCTAGCCAATTTTGTAACAATACTATTTTCAATACCGTAACCAGTTTTGTTCTTGTACCCATGGTAGGAAAACTAGATTAGAAAGTAATTTTTATTATGAAATTTTCTTGTCTTATTTTGGAAGGTTATTTTCTTATTATCTAGATCAAGTTATTGCAACACACAGTACTGCTATCATCCTTGGTAGTCCCTGACACCCACTACCAATTTTGTAGAAATACCTTTGTTTAATTAATCTTCATTTAATATTGTCAATACTGTATCTAAGTCTGTTTTCCTACATATTGTAAGAATATATTTTCGAAAATAACTTAAATCCACGAAATCTTCGAGCAAAATTGATTTAAACAATTTCTTGGACAATATTCCCATATAAGTAAGTAACCCCCGAATTCCCCTGAAAAGGCTAATGTTGTATTCCCCGCTCCCACAGGTGATATCATGACATGCCTGGAAAGTCTTGAACTTGGAGGTCTCCCACGTTGAAGAGACCACATGCTGTCCACACTACTTGTGCCATAGGAAACCAATTCTTATCTCCAGCGTGTTACTTAATTTCGTGGATTTTAGTAAAAGAAGCTATCTCAGAAAAATAGAGAAAAACACAAAAGAAAATAATGAAGTGGTTCCCAGTCAAGATAATGTCTATTAGTCTCGAAGAACAGTTTGAAAATCTATTTAAAGAGTTGTGCTGATACGTTAATACTTATTTAACGCTGTTAAACCACAATAGGTTACACGTGTTAAGAATATGCCCTTTTGAAATATTTGAATGTTCGACAGATAACATCTCGTGTCATAGGTTAACGAGTTTAAAAAAGAGATAGAACAGAATAAAAGTTGATAAAATATTTGATTTTTTTTTTTAAACATAAATCCATCCCCCAATTTCTTTTACACACCTGGGGAAAATTGGCGTGGTTTTCGTAGATTCGGTTTCATGCTGGATTGTTATTGAAACGTTAAAATACTGGATATTTATTCTTTGTAGCCTTAAACTGTGTGTCAATACATTCTGGTGCAGAATAATAACCTTATGAAATTTTATTGGTTGATTAACTGGATAACTGGCAGCGCTTCGTTCTTGGATAAAATTTAATTTTTAAGTGATCCACGCTTTGCTGTGCCTTTACTTTTTATAGTCACCAGGGAGCCTATTCTTGAGTTCCAGGGAATAGAAATCCGTTGGCTAACCGTTCCAAAATGGGCGTGGTTCCCCCAAAATGCAAAATGCACTATTCTTGAAAAATCTCCCTCAAAAAATAAGGGAAATTTCTACTACCTAGAGAAATTTTTATTCTATTGGTCATTAGTGAGAGAAATGGGAAAAAATAAACTGTTGTCTGTTGATTTTTGCGTTTTTTTTTGGTTTCTTTGAAATTTTTGGTTTCTAAAAACTTGTTTTCTGTTAGTTGGACTTTATTTGAAGTTTTTTAAGGCAAAAACTAGTGTTTTCTTTAGTCTTTCTTCAATGTTTTGTTAGGTTTTTTATTTTTTGGACTTAAAATTCAAAAAACATGGATTATTATAATCGACTTGTTTATTGGCATTATTTTACCTAATAAAAAAATCTTACTAAAATCAGTCCAAAAATTTGAAACTAGAAGAGTTTTTTTACTAAAAACAAGGTACCTAACATATAAAATCATTCCAAGAACATTAAACATTTTGCAAAACCTAATAAAAACATCTTACTTACTAAAATCAGTCCAAAACTTATAACTAGAACAGTTTTTTTACTAAAAAAAAGGCAACATATAGGTATACCTATAGATACCTAACACTGTAAAAAGTTCTACAACATCAAGGTAAACATGGGTAACAATATTTTCAACTAAACCTACTTATAATAAGTAAATCTATTATGAACAGAAAAGATCACAAATCTTTATAATCAAAATCACAAGATATTTATGGCTTATTTTTAATAAATATAGGGTGTTCCAAAAAAACCGGACTTTGTATTTCTTATAACTTTTCTTTAAACTCCAAGATGGTGGACGGTTTTGAAAAATAGGCAATTTCAGCCCCCCCCCCCTGGAAAATTTGTATGTGCTCCACTGTAATAAAACTGCGGTAAATAGCCTTATTCTTTTAACGTACATACATAGCACTTTGCTTAAAGCGGTTCAGAAATAAGAAAGTTCTGCTGTTTTACATTTGATGCTCTTTGTGTGATAAGACTTTCCATGGGGGAGTTTGCATCTTGAATTTTAAAGAGATGTCATTTTATCAATAATCACATAAAAATTACACTTTTAGCTTGTCAGAAAGTTTTAAATTTTTGATAAAACTGTATTCCGGCGTCAGAAAGATACATCAAACGTAAAACTGCAAATTTCATTATTTCTTGACCGATTTAAACAAACGTTACATGGAAACACATAGATATAATAAGGCTATTAAGTGCACATTTTAGCACACATAAAACATTTCCAGGGGGGGGGGGTCAAATTACCCATTTTCCAAAACACTTCGCCATCTTTGAAAACTTCCACAAAAAAAAACACAAAAATCGCTAAACCATATATTAAAACAAACATTTAATATTTATTTTGAAAAACGAGGTTAGAGCACCGTAAATACACATTTGGTTAGTTGCCTGTCAAAATTATCTTAATTTTGATTGGTGCAAATTATTCTGATTGATTTGGCAACATTGTTTCCGTTTTCCCTCTATCATTTCCATTCCCTGGTTTGAAGAATACCGCTTTTCGAAAAGGAGGGAAATTTTGTGGGAATAGAAATCTCAGAATCTCCCTGGGGAGTAAAATTTCCCCGAAATTCAGGAATAGGCACCCTGAGCCGTGTGAAAATAGAGTTCCTATGAACGAGGCCTGCCTGCAATGCATTTCTTTCCAAAAATAAAGGTTTCATTACCCTTAATACGAGATGAGTTTTCTGTGTAACTTACAATACTGATGAATTTTAATATTTTTAAAAATTTAAAGAAAATTTGCAAAAACTAGGGGACCCCAGTGTGAAACGTCTCATTACGACATGCGTCTTTATTTCTGGACATATGCAATTTCTTCTGACTACAAGTCACTTTATCCAAAACTGTCTCTTATTGAGACTTGTGAAATAGCGCTGTTTCCACTCAATAAAATAACTTCCGCACATAATGTTTGTACAAACTTATTACACTTCTTAAATGGTATAATCTCACTTTATTACAGTATACTCTATTTAATAGTTTTTAGAGCACAACCTTTTTGGTAGTCAATTATGAGGATTTTTAGAAACTTTAGTGCAAATTTTGCGATTTTAATAAACTCATGTGTTATCACTTTTTTGAGGTTTTGTAGACGAAGAAGACAGGTCGGCCGAGACAGAAAGTTTTATGTTTCGTGCACCGCTAAATATGCTGGCCTGATCGATCCGATTAATTTTGCGGTGCACCTGGGCTTTAGAACCTCACATCTTCATTGAAAGCCATTTATAGTGGCTAACGAAACATGAAACTTTCTTTCTCGGCCGACATGTCTTCTTCTTCTACATAACCTCAAAAAAGCGATGACACATGAGTTTATTAAAATTGCAAAATTTGAAATAAAGTTTCTAAAAATCCTCATAGTTGACTACCAATTATGATCAAGAACACAGTCATTCACACCCATACACACTCTGTGTTGGTTTTCACCATAGTAAGTTGTCAAGATTTAGCTAATAGTTAAGGGTCAGTTTAACCACGGAACTGGTGGCATTCATAGGCTTAAACCGTTAACACATCTTAACAATACTCAATTATTCTTAAAATTGTTATTTCAATTAGCACCGTATCCGTGTTTTGACTGATCCTATCATCATTGATAAGTACAGTTTTTTTTAAAATCTTTTATTTTAACGGTCATATAATAACAGAGGTTAAATATGTACCAGTCCACACTGCACTTCTGTACCATTTTGTTACAATAACAATCCTACAATACAAATTCATCTTATTTTCAGCCAGACCATAGTTTAGGAATACACTAAAATAAGGAACCCGATGTACTTAATCATAAGATATTTTACAAATTAATGTGATCGATCCATTCATGTTTGTCATATAATGTTGATGTCACCCTTGAAGGTAAGTGCTAACCCGAGACACCTATCTTTTGATCATTATTACAAGCAACTATCAAATATTAATTTTAAACACTTAGATAATATATCCTCAGACAGGTACACCATATCCTCAACTTTTAAACTCGCAATGTACACCTTTACTTTTTCAAATGTTTTTTTTCCATAATGTCTTTTTACATGCTTGTTTGTATTTGTTTTAGAGGTCTGATGATGGCTAAGTTTAGCCGAAAACATGTTCACCCCAAATTTTAATTTGATTAGATACATTTTGCACTGAATACGCAATTTGCCTTCATATAATATATTTGAAACTTCATCACTTTTAAATCGAATCTGCTACGAATATGCAGGTTTCACCTTTGACTTCTTAATATTGCCTAATCTTAAAGAAAAAAAGCCGAGACATGTTGAAAAACTTATAATTTACGAATATACAGTTTTCAATGTTTCAATAAATAATTCCTAATTTTTAAAAAAATAATCACGGTGGCGGGGTTCCCAAGTAGCACAAGTTGCTGCAATTCTGCAGCCATATGAATTTGGCTTTTATGCATCACAACTTATTTAGATGGCTTTGAGAACGTTTTCCCAACTGTTTCCTCCTTTTTTATGTGTCAAAGAATAAACCAAATAGTTCTTCAAAATAAAAATAAATGGATGATATAAAGATGCTTTACCGTGCGTATAAATTAATCGTTTATTGTCCATTTTCCTGCGGGGGTCACTGTGCTGATAAATGTTATTTTTTATCTTGTCAAAATACAGGCGCTTCAAAAATTTTCCATTTTTGAAGTTTTTGGTAATGATTTGTTTAAGGTTATATTTCAAAAATCACAAAAATATAACGTGAAAACACCAAAGTACTCAAGCTTGAACTAATTTACACTTAATAAAGTATAAAATTTCAGGTGATTACCAAAATATCTACAGATTTTGATATCTATAAAATGTATTTGCCCAACAGCGTACAAACAGTCATGGCGTCTCAAGAAACTGACCTTACCCGACCTTAGCCGAATTAAGCCGAAAAGGCAAAACCAATTGGTTAATTATTGGCTTTTCATTGGTTCGACAATCTTTCTTAAAGCAGAGCTACACCTAATTGGCTGTATGGTTTTTATTAAGCTTTTCTGGGAACCATTTGGTTGTTAGAGTCAAATGGTTTAGAAACCGGGATTTTAAAGTGTTTTAAAAACGAATTCTACGAAGCCAACTATTTTGCTGTAAACAAAGGTTGGGAAAACGTTTTCTCAACTTGCGCTTGATTGTAAAAACCAAAAGGTACGATCTGTGCTAGTTGGGTTTAGTGCGGTTCCCAAGTAGCACAAACACGTACCAAAGACGTCCATAGTACGTCCGCTCAGGACATTTAGACGTCCTTGGAACGTACAGTTTAGGACTTTCGACGTCTTGAGGACGTCTTTAGGACAACTTTTGTTACAAAACCAGATGTCCATAAGACGTTTCGTTTCAGTACGTATTAAGGATGTCGATTGGACCCCTAATAGGAGTCCTCACTGGACGCTGCGCGCTCCAAAAGCACCTGGCAAGAATGAAGGTAGTGCGGCACTCAACTTGCGGAGAGTGCTGGGAAGAGGATAAATCCTTACATCACTATCTTGCAAAGTGTCCGGCCTACAGAGGAATCAGAGAGGGAATCTTCGGAGAGGAAGTGTTCGAGCCGGAACACCTTCCGTCGCTGAAATGGTCGGATATCCTGACCTTTATCCAAAGGACGAGAAGGTTCGACCATGGAGGAGTGGGAGCGTGAGGGGGAAGCTCTGGGGGATGGCGAAAAGGGCTCGCGTAAAGCCTAGTCGCCGGGCCGGGAGCCCCCCCCTTATTCTACTACTACTACTAAGGATGTCGATTTAAAACGGCGTTAGGCACAAATCAAATACATTTCTGGGACACTTCGAAAATCTTTTTGGTATTGTTTTGAAGACTATTTTAAAAGATTTAAGACGTATTTAGTAAATTTGTAATCGGACGTTACCGGGGCATGTTTGGGATATTCATTTCATATAAACATATTTATAAAGGGAACTTTCTAAAATTTAAATCATACAAAAAATGAGAACTAGCTCCCCACTAATTACAAAAAAAAACGTTATAATGACATTTAAATGAAATGGGAATAACGTTTTTTCGCAATTCATAGATATAGAGACAGGAAATAAATATTACCCGATGAGATCCGGCGTGTATATAATGACATCCGGGGTATTTATGCAGACTTCGGCTCTCCGTCTGTTTTGAGTTTTTCGAAATTGTTTTCAAGGAAGTGCGGAAGTCGGCCGAACCTAACCGAAAACTTTCTAACCTTAAAACTAAAAATTGGCGGAAAACCTTTTATAAAAAATAACCAAAAAAGTTCTAAGGATGTCTTAAAATTTTTATCCTCAACTGGTCCTTAATTGGACGTCTATAGGACGTCCGCTTCGGACCCAGGACATTCGGATCTAAATGGGCTGTCCTGAGGACGTCCTGTGCTACTTAAGTTTTGCACCAAGGCTGTTTAAAATATGAAAAAGAAAAATCTTTATTGCAGGAGAGTAGTAGTAATATTGCAATAGACTAAAAACCAGAAAATAAATATTTTTAAAAAAATCAAATTTTTTACTACACAACATTTTAAACGGCCTTAAAAGTATTAAATCATTTTTTATAGTCCAATATAGGTAAACAATAAACGAAAAACGTGTGGCGCCTGCAATAGATATAATAGGAATAATATAAAAATAATGGGTTGTATAATTAGTTAAAAAATTCACGCACGTTTGTATTAAAAGCAGCAATAAAATCGTTAATGGCTTATTAGGTGAATAATTCATGCGCTCAACGTTTTTAGTGTATTGTTCAACTGTATGGGGGTATATAAAATGATTTTATGCACTTTGGGGATTAAAAGTGCACTTTTAATCCTCATTTTAGGGACAAAAGTTCACTTTTAATCCCTCATTTTAGGGATAAAAGTTCACTTTTAATCCCTCATTTTAGGGATAAAAGAAGCACTTTTAATCCTTCAGGGATTCAAAATAATTTTAATCCCTGGGGGATTAAAAATAGTTTTAATCCTTGGGGGATTAAAAATAATTTTAATCCCTGGGGGATTTAAAGTAAATTTTTCCAAATTAAACAATAATTTTATTGAAATTTTATGTATTTGTTAAAATGTATGAACGAAAAAATTAATTAGCATATGCATTACTTAAATCTAGTTCTTATTATGACATATAGGAGCACCTTTTCATCCGTAAAATTCTCTGCATGCTGTTCAGCGCACCATTTTCGGTAATCACGAAACTGTTTTTTGTAAACCTCGCGAGATTTTTGTGGAAGTAGGCTAGCGGTGGCCTCTTCCGAGGCCTCTTCAATGTTCATTTTGTTGGGTTACAAACCTTTCGCCGCGGGATTAAAAGAGGCACTTTAGTCCCTACGTTTATAAAGTACATATTGTACTTTTTAATCCGTTAAAACCGTAATATATTTGAAATTATTTTAATTTAAAAGCTCTAAAAATTATTATTTTTTAAACTTAATTTGTCTAACCTACACTCAGAAAACCATCCCAAGTGAAGTGTCTACTTACCTTTTTTTATTAGTGGTAAGTGCAGTTTCTATCAGTCTCAAATGATGAATTTAATAGCTGCAAGTAAAACGACTTACTTAGATCCGAGTTTGTTAACCCTTATTGACTTATCTACTTACCAATATGCGACAAGTCACTTAACTTTCTCTTCATTTAGGGTTAGTGAACTTTTCTACTGGTTTGTTAAGCGTTAGTGATTTATCTACTTACCATTTAAGATTTCCTTCATTTACGGTTAGTGAATTTTTCTACTCAGGACAAAAAGGCATCAAATATTGAAAAATTATGCGGAAAAATATATTCAAATGTAATATTGATTAATTGAAAAAATAAAATAATAAGTGACTAACAAGTTTTCAGCAAATTAAAGAGAAAAGAGAATATTGGTTATTATAAACAAATACTGTTTATAATCATTAAGTAGCATCATGTAAATAGTGAACTTAATAAAAATTTGAAGTACCTAGTGCAAAAATGAACTTATCCTAATTAACCTAATTATATTTATATTATATTTATTTCAGTGTGATTATACGATCTATTTCTACCTTAGAGTAAAGATATATTTATTGACTTATTGTTAAAAATAGTCAGGCTTGACACACCTTTGATGTCATCAGGTAGTCGATTGTAAAGTTTTGTTGCAGAATAAGTAAATGAGTTTTTGTATGCAGCTGTGCGGTGTTTAAGGATTTAGGAATTGCTCGCGACGCCGGCTCTGGACCGAGTAAATTGATGATCCCTTTACAAGTTTATTAAAGAAGTATTTTGGCTCTTTGAAACTAAGAATTTTGTAAACCGAACGTGCTAAACAAATATCACATCTTTCATTAATTGTAAGTCGTTTTGACTCCAATAAGCTAGGTGTAATATTATCAAATTTTCATAAAGAAAAAGAGTACCTGAGGCAAGCATTCTGAAGTTTTTGGAGACTGTCTTTGTCTTTCCTCAAAAGAGCAGGCCAGATTACTGTATGACAATAGTTTATATTGGGTAATACCACAGATTGTGTTATGTTGGGAATTTGGAACCGTTGGTTGCACTAAAACAAAGTTATGATTGGTTTCCACAAACCAAAACTACACTTTTTTGTACTCGACGCGCGTTTTGCTAACAACGTTAGTATCATCAGGAGATGATAAACAATAAACTAAATTATCCTACGCTCTATCTTATAAACTATCTTTTAGTGGGCGGCGATAAGACTAATAATTTGTGATTGATCACGCTTTATAATCCCATCTCCCCTCAACTAAAAAATAAAGTGTACAGATTGAGATTTATCAATGTTACATATTACACACATTTGCCTTTCCTGAAAATAACTTTGAGAAAGCATTAGAGCGTCATTCCCTAATCCAAAAAATTTAAGTTTTGTAAATAAGGTATGGTACTCTAATGTGTCGAATGCTTTTGTGTAATCCATGCTATTGTCAATGATAAATCAGTTTAGCTGTTTACAAATAATTTTTTTTAGGACTTTTGAAAACAGTATTAAAATACTATTGAGGCGAAACTGCGACACAAGTTGAGGATTGTTAGTTTTGGGAACAAGTCACACAATCTCGTGGAAAGTAGGAGTTTTCTATATATTTAAGTTAAATAAGGCGTTACGTAAGGTAAAAGATATAGTAGCCTTTTTAAATTAAGGCCATCTTCCCTAATAGCGTTGCTTTTGATTTCACTAACTACCTTTTCAACCTCAGTATCAGTAAATGTATGGAAGGTAGACGGAGCCACGCCTTCGTCCAGATAAGATTTTCCAATGTAATTGTTTTTAATGAAATCATTTTTGTTGTTGTATGATTGGGGCAAACTGTTAACAAAAAAATTACCAAATTCCTGGGCTGAAGCGATTCCACTTAGTGCATTATTGTTCTGATTTTTGTTTATATTAGAGGGAATGTTCATATATTTAAATGTGTGCCAAATTTTTTTTGGATTAGTTCTAAAAACGTATTGTATAAAAGCTTTTTTTCTATTTTTACGGCTATGTTGACCATATTTCTTAGACTTTTATATTCGTTTTTAAAACTTTAATTTTGGTTTTTTTTATAACTCGTAAACGCTCTATTTCTTAGTTTCATCGCGTATTTTAAATTGCTTGTTAATCAGGGTGTGGAGCTTTTTGTTACTTTACTAGTTTTAAAAGGCGCGTGAGTATCAAATAGATTTAAAGCATTAGTCGTAGAAAAAGTGACCATTTAATCTATATTGTTTATCTCATAAATTTGAATCCAAATGGCATATAAATCTTCAATAAAATACCTGTAATCAAAGGATGAGTAGTCACGAAACGTCTTGAAAAATGGATGTACTAGTTATGTTCTCACAAGAACACCTGTGCCTTATATTTTTCTTAGATTTTCATTTTGCTAGCTTTGCATTAATTAGTTTATAAGTATATGTGAAACATCATAATTTGTTTGTTGTATTCCAGCTTTGCTACCGCTTATACCAAATAAAAGTTTTTAAAAAAAATAAATTTCCGAGTGTCCTATTGGTGCGAGGTGTATGGAACAAGCATCGTCCAGACAATCCTCATAGTTAGATACCAGGGAAGAGACACCATCGCTCGTCCTATTGGAAGGAAGAAAATATTACTACTGTAAGTGCATCCTTGATTATTAATCCTTAAAAAACAAAAAATTTTATATTGATACGTTGTTTAGATATTTAAGGCATTTTGAACTATATAATATTAAGAAATGGCACAACCTAATTACGCATTAATTAGGTATCAAGCGGATAATATCCCCTGTTTTGACGGCAATCCAAAACAAATAAATCGATTCATATCGGCATGTGAAAATTTCCTATCAAATCACAAAGATAGAACTAATACGAACGCTCATATTAATAGCTGCCTTTTTGATACAATTTTAAGTAAACTTACTGGTAGGGCTGCAGATTTAGTAGCGTACCGCGTTGAATTAACAAGTTGGAAACTCGTAAAACAATCAATAATTTCCACCAACAGTTTGGTCTAAAACTTCAAGATATCAGAAGCCTTTTATTCTCTAAAATAAATGTAACCAATGACGCTAGGGATATAAAATTATTAAAAATCAATGAATACGATAAATTGGTATTAAAAACCTTTATTCACGGTTTAAACTATTAAATGCAATTAATAGTACGTTTAAAAAATCCTCAAACACTTGAAGCTATGAGTTTCGCGCAAGAAGAAGAAAACTTTATGTATTATAAAACCCATAACATGTTTGAATCAAGAAACCAACAAAGACAAATTTTAGCACCCCCACAATCCCAAAATGTACCACAAAGACCTAATTTTGCACCCTCTTGGCCACCCCACTACAATCATAATTTCTCCAGGCAGAATCAATATCCTAACATGTTTAACAACTCACGTTTTACAACACCAAATAATCAATTTTCAGGCTTTGGAAGGTGGAGACAAAACCCGCCTACCTTTCAAAATGAATCAAACGCATTTGCACCCCGATATCCAATAAATCGTCCAATGTTCAATAATAACTTACGCCCTCAATTTAACAATTATAACCTTAATTTTAGTCAAAATAATAGTTTTAATCAAAATAACAAACGACTAGCGACTTCGTCAGTCGTTCGATCAACAAATAGACCAGAACCGATGGATACTTCATCTGGCAAAACTGTTTTAAATAAAAACCCACAAAATCAACCCCGTCGCGATTTTATAGTTGAAGAACTCTTTAACCAAACGGTAGAACCGATCTCTAACATGACAAATTATTCCCAAAATCACACATATCAAAATTACGAGTATCCAGTTAATTTTGAAAATATTGATTATAGCAATAACCAATCAATCAATCAATATCAAAATGATCAAATTAATCAGACTAATCAGGACTTTCAAAATTATTGCACTATTCAAGAGCAAAGTAATTTCGATAATTATTATTACGACCCCAGCTTGGAAATAAATAATGATTCAACCCTTTTTGAGCCGACCCAGAGTTATGAGGAACCTTTAAACAAAAATTTTCAGGAACCTCAGGATTCCAACAAAATAACATAATATTATTAAACAGTCACACAAACTCCGAACTGCCAGTCATTTTTCTACCTGAAATAAATGCAAAATTTTTAATAGACACTGGTAGCGGTCGCAGTTTTATAAAACCAAAATTAGCATACCAAATTTGTCCTAACTCGATAATTACTGAACCGTTTTTCGTGCGAACAGCCCACGCGACATCAAATCATAATGAGGTGACGAATATACCAATATTTCCATCTTTTAATTGTCACGGACATCATAAATTTTATCTTTTTGATTTCTCTCCCAAATTCGATGGCTTATTGGGAATAGATTTTTTAACACAGTTAGGCGCTAGTATTAATTTAAAGGACTTTTGTTTAGAATCAAAAAATTCAGTTTTGCCTTTGTACTATCAGGCAAATAATAAGTCAAAATCAAACTTTAAAATATTCCCCTGCGAAATTATAATTCAACCAAGAAGGTCTCAACAAGTAAAAATACCTGTCAACGAATCCAATGTTATTGGTATTATTAATTACATTGATTTTGGTAGTGCCGAAATGCCTCGGGCATTAGTAAAAATCATTGATTCCTACGCATTCACCATAATTACTTACTCACGCGAAAATCCTATAAAAATCAAATTACTACAACCCATAGATGTTGAAATTTTGGAAGAAACTGAATTTCACTTTATTGAAAAAATGGAAGTAGATAACGAATATGATCAAAATATCGATAATTTACAAAAACAAAATTTGAAAAATCTGCGCCTTGAACACTGTAACACGGAAGAATATAAAGCTATTCGAAATTTATGTTACGAGTATCGAGACATTTTTTACTGCGAAAATACACCACTAACATTCACTAATCAAATAAAACATAAAATAAATTTCACGGATGAAACACCTATTTTTACGAAAACCTATCGATACCCACACGTACATAAAGCTGAAGTTCACTCTCAAATTTCGGCAATGTTAAATAATCAAATTACACAAGAATCAACATCACCCTGGAGTAGTCCTATATGGATAGTCCCAAAAAAGATGAACGCATCTGGTAAACGCAAATGGCGCATCGTGATTGATTATCGACGCCTTAACGATAAAAGTATTGACGAAAAATTCCCGTTACCCAATATTTCAGACATCTTAGATAAATTGGGCAAATCCCAATACTTCACTACGCTCGATTTGGCCAGTGGGTACCATCAAATTCAAATGGATCCAAACGATATACAAAAAACAGCATTTTCAACGGATACGGGTCACTATGAATTCCGGCGCATGCCATTTGTGCTAAAAAACGCACCTTCGACCTTTCAGCGCGTTATGAATAACGTATTACGTGGTTTTCAAAATGAAATCTGCCTGGTGTACCTTGATGATATAATGGTATTTTCCACCTCTCTTCAAGAACACATTGACCGTTTAAAAGCTGTATTTGAAAGGCTTCGGCAGGCCAAATTTAAAATCCAACTCGACAAAAGCGAATTCCTACATAAAGAAGTAGCATATTTAGGCCATACAATTACTAACGAGGGAGTAAAACCGAACCCTGATAAAATTATAGCTATAAAAACTATCCTTTACCAAAAACATAAAAAGAAATTAAAGGATTTTTAGGATTAGCGGGCTATTATAGACGATTTATCAAAGATTTTGCTAAAATTACTAAACCTCTAACAATATGTCTTAAGAAAAATGCCAAACTCGAACACACGCCAGCCTTTTTAAATTCATTTAATCACTTAAAAAATCTACTAATAAATGCACCTATCTTAAAATACCCAGATTTCGAAAAGCCATTCGTACTTACGACGGACGCATCAAACATTGCTCTTGGTGCCGTGTTATCACAAGGTAATCCCCCAAATGACCAACCTATCGCCTACGCATCGCGAACGCTAAATGAAACGGAACAAAGATATAGCACGATTGAAAAGGAATTGTTAGGGATCGTTTGGGCTTGCAAATATTTTAGGCCATATCTTTACGGTCACAAATTTAAAATCTATACAGACCATCGCCCTTTAGTTTGGCTGTGTAACCTTAAAGAACCCAACAGTAAATTGGTACGTTGGAGGTTAAAATTAGAAGAATATGATTTCGAAATTATACATAAAAAAGGCAAACAAAATACCAATACCGACGCGCTGTCACGCATTCAGTTAAACGCATTAGAATCGGAGTCTGTTATCAATTCTCCGGGAGACATTGATTCTGATATTTCTAAATTTTTAAGGGAAGACTTTGATCCAAAAGCACTTTCTTCGGAACTAGTTTCTGATTACCTGCAAACCATAAATAACGGAAAACCGAAAATAAACATAACTTCAAATTTGCAAATTAAACCACCAGATCAAGCGCCTCAACCGACCCTACAAGATCCAAATCTACAAAACATAAATCAAAATCAAAACTGTAATACTGTCCACACTACGAACGCCGATCAGAATTATGTTGTAATGACATTGCTTGATGAAATAATTAATAATAAAACCAATCAAATTATTGTTAATCAATCACCATACGAAACGTACGTTAAAATCGATAAAGAAGTTTTCGACGGCAATAAAATTATAAAAGCCACCTTATCAGCAAGTGTCTCGCATATTGTAACATTTTTAAAGGAATATTTTAATTCTTTACTACCTCTACATGCTATTGACATTATTAATCCAAATTTTTCGTTACGAATTCAAAAGTAGACAAAAGCGTGGCTTATTTAACCTATTGGGTACATTTATTAAGAGCATCACTGGAAATCTAGACCAAACGGATGCCGAAAACTTCAATGAAAAAATAAAAATTTTGTAATCTAACCAAAATACATTAAAAATTGACTCAATCAATCGAATTACTCTCTTGAACGGAACCATAAATAAGTTTAGAACCATGATGTCCAATGTAAGTCATAACCAAATAATCTTAAAATCGCGTATTTTACAGACTGAGAGCGCTATTAAACGATCAGACATTCATAACATGCAGTTCCACGAGTACATCCAAACGTTTATTATTATTAATCAAATAACATTACTATATCAATCGATTTATAATATATTGGATAAAATTGAAATAGCCTTAACGTTCTCTAAATTAACACTCTTCATAACTCTATTATTGACCCAAATGAATTACTTGCAAAAATTAAAGAAATAAGTAAACATCTTCATAATGAAGACTCGCTGCCTATACAGGGTATCTCAAAAAATATACTTATTTTAGAAAAATTCATTGAAATCAAAAGTTTTATAAGAGATTATCAAATAATATTTATTTTTGAATTGCCTTTGATTGAAAAAGAAACGTATCGATATTATAATTTGTTCCCATTACCAATTCCCAATAATCAATCCTTTCTCGTCAACCTACTCCACAAACCCTACCTAGCACTTGGCGAATCCAGATATGTATACCAAGACGAAAAATGTGAAGAAGTCCAAACAAACGAATTCATCTGCAAGAACACCCACACTCGCACCATTGAGGAACATCCACCATGTGCTGTACAGCTTCTAAAGTTTCAATTAAATAACACCACTTGTCACCCGTTCGTTATCCACCTACACAACAATCCGTTTACCAGAGTTTCAGATGGTAAATGGATAATAACCACACCAGTCAATACAATTGCCAAAATCAATTGTGGCAATTTCGAATCCAACAAACTACTCTTTGGTTCCTATCTAATGGAGGTACCACCAGAATGTAAAGTTCGAATAAAGTCAATGGTATTCGAATCATATGGCTCTACACCGCTGACCTATACAGAAGTCAATTTGCCTATATTCAATTGGACCCACATCAAAGGACAATCACCGATTTTCAATCCACCCACGATTGATTTAAATCTAATCAATCTACATGCCACCGATGACATCCAGACCCAATTGACAGCCCAAAAGAAAGATCTTCAAGACATGACATCTCCAGTATATGTGAGAAAAGCCAGTTTTTGGACTATTTTTCTATATATGATATTAGTTATTAGTATTTGCTATATGTTAATCAATAGATTTTTAATTAAAATTAGGAAAACAGAAGTAACCAAAGATTCTAATAAAAATTTTTTGAAATCAAGTCCTTTAGACTGTGCTTTCAACTAGCGCGGGAGGAGTTATGTTCTCACAAGAACACCTATGCCTTATATTTTTCTTAGATTTTCATTTTGCTAGCTTTGCATTAATTAGTTTATAAGTATATGTGAAACATCATAATTTGTTTGTTGTATTCCAGCTTTGCTACCGCTTATACCAAATAAAAGTTTTTTAAAAAAATAAATTTCCGAGATCATTCGAAAACTTACTTTTGATTTTTCTATATTTATTTCGCAAAAAAATAGATAATGATCAGAAACCGAATATATATCAATAACGCTTGAATAAGATACGATTTCTTGTGATGAAGTAATGATGAGATCTAGTAACTTTTGCGTGTTTTCTGTTACTCTGGTTGGATTTTGAATGTTTTGTCTAAGGTTATATTTATTAAGTAGAGAAGAGAACAATTTATAACCAGGAGAAAAATATTGCTGTTAGGTGGTCTATACAAAGTTCCAAAGATCACTTTTTTATTATGAATTTTTGTACTGTAATTGTTCCAATTCAGAGTTGGGATCCCCAATATCTAAGGTGCAAACGCAAAACGCTTCACCCCCTCCCCTGCCAGCTCTATCCTTTCTAATTACCATGTACCCATTAATTAACAGACCAGTGCTTGAAAAGCCTGTTTGAAGCCAGGTTTCCGAAATCCCAATGACGTCAATGGTGCCTTCCTCAACTACGTCAGTTTGTTAGTAAATTGAAGTAGTTGAATCCTAACCTATATTTAGCCAAACCTACTGCTCATCAAACCGTGGTCTGTTTTCTATTCAAGAAACAAAAAATGGGCAGTAGAAGCAAAAAATGAGCAACGGTTAGTTTAGATAATTCACTTACGGTAAGTTTTTACTTATGGTTAATTAGTAACTAGTGGATATTTTTCTCAGTGTAAAAAAAAAATAACAAGTAAGTCGGTTTCTTAAGCCCAGCAGATTCAAGACGACGTGGAAAAGATAAGCTGTTAATTTTTTTTGATTACGTGATTTACTTCCCAAGCAACAATTTTTAGTTGCCTTAGTTGCCATAACTACAAAAACTAGTCATTTGTGCCGCTAAGATGGACGAGAAAACGACGCCACGCCGTTGTTATTAATAAGGGGAAACTTTGCAACCCACTAACAGCGTTTATTTTCACTGTGGAGGTTTCAACGACCGCAAAGAACGACGGATCAATGACGCTAAAACGTTGATAATTAACTAGAGTTAATTAATCTACGTTCTTTCAACGTTTCTCTTTACGAGAAAATTGTCGCCAAATAATCAATGCAGTTGCAGCCAATTTCAAAGTACAACTTTTTCTAACAACTATAGAGGGCACCTCCTTAGTCGCAAAACAGTTAGGTTTTCAATAAACCAAGAAATGATTATTGCCGCCATACATATTTATTTATTTATTTGTTTGCAATCAGCAGACAAAAGTCCAATTACAGATCACAAAAAGTGCCTAATTAATTAAATACGTAATATCCTGGCACACACAGAAAAAAAGTGATTACAACAAAAACTGAAACCTAAAGAAAAAAAAAAGACACTCTGAGAAGAAATGCCACTCTTTTAACAAAGAAAGAGATCAAAAACACTGTTTAACACTGTCTGCCAATTCACACATTTTGTACAGGGGCGAGTTTAAACCAAGGTTTGTTCGTGATGTTTTTAGATAAAATATATTATATAACTAATTTTGTGTGTAAATCGTTAAAAAATCAATTTTTTCCTGCTAGATTTTGATGATTTTTTTAGTTAGTTTTAGTAATTTTTAAGTAAGTTGTAGACTGACTACAGTTTTGAAATTTTCAGTATTATTTAAATAAAAAAAATAATTTAACAAACAAATAAGGAGAATTGAAAGCCTGATTATTTTTTAAAGCTAAAATATCCATTTTTGATGAAAAACTAAGGTGCGTTGGTAAATTTAGTGGTTGGGAAACTTTAAAAAGCTACTATAAATTAACTGTAAACTGCCTTGCTATCTATTTTAGAATTATTAATAATTGGTGTTTGGAAATTAGTACATTTCTGGTTGCAGACGTGAAAGTCTTGATTGCAAATCAATTATATTAATAAAAATATTATCCAGAGGGCACTTCAGTCGTAGTCGCTTCGGCGACGGTGTGGAAACGTTGCACGCGACTTTAGTTGCAGCAAACGTCAACACAACTCAAAAAATATCCGCCAAATTGGTGCAAAAGCGAGTTGCTAGGACGTTTACATGCCGTTTTCACGCAACTTTAAGTAGCCTTTGGCAAATTTAAGTCACCTTTGCCAACGTTAAAACATCGACAAATTGTTCCCTGGGTTCCTATGTAGGGTTACCTTTCAAACAAATTAAAAGAATATATGTAGTGTTGCATTTAAATGACAATATTCTGCTTGATGGTTACATAATTACTAAAAAACTTACCATTTTGTTATTGAAAGTTGGCAACAAAAGTTATATTTTTGGGTATTTTTGTACTACCAATCTAGTACGCAGTTGGTGAAATTTGTTAAGAAAAGGTTGACAACACTGTTATACTGTAAATAGTCACATACTTAGAGAACAAAGAATGTGTTGGGAATATCACTAATAAATGCCGGGAATAAGTTACGTTCTAGCTCATACAGGTCATATAAATGTTGTGATAGAAACGTGACATGACTATAACCAGAATGTTTTGTTTTTTAAGAATTATAGTAATATACCTGGACACCGACTATAATATCCCACAGCAAATATATATCCCTAATGAATATTGCATGGTTATGATGTTGTGATTCAAAATATGTCCAGATGGCCACGAGATGGATATTCTAAGATATGCAGTGGATATATATCCACATGAATATCCACCAAATATGCATTAGTCTTTCACTAAAGTGCAATTACGGGGTAGCCGGTATAGATAAAGTAATAGCTATGCGAAAGTGACCGATACTGTGTTATACTTGGGGAGCATTATTTGTCGGGGACACAAGCGCAGCCGGTGGCTACAGGAAGGAACTACTTGTACAGCCAAACGCATAATAAAATACATATATTATTTTGGTTAATTTTTACAGACACATATTTATTTAATAATAAAAAGATATGAAAAAACTTAACAGACGCAGTTTTTTAATACTGTTTAGTATTAAAAAGCAATGCATTCGCGAAAGGTTTTAGCTCTATACAAACCTTAACCAACTTTGTACTGTTCCATGCAGCTAAAAAACTTACTTTATGTTACAAAAAGTTTTTTGGACCCTTTAAAAATCTAAAATGGGATGAGGGGGCTGTAACTCTGTTGAGAAACATTATCAAATAGTAAAGTATGTTATTTTCTTTTATTAATTGGGAAAAAATCCCAGTATAAAAGTCTTTTTGGGTTGTACTTTAACCTATTATCTTCTTGCTTAACTCTGTATAAAATATCACAGTAATATCCTCAGGGATTTGGTTCACAAAAATCTCATTCGGCACTCTTCAAATAGTCTCATGCTCTCTAGCTTTAATGGTAGTGATGCAGCCTAATTTTAATGTCATTTTAGACTTTACAATAAGTTGTTAATCCACTATATAGCTAATCCCATAAATTCGCTCGATTTCCAATCAAAACTGATTAAAATAACTCACTCTAGTCATGTAGAATATAATATGCAGAAAATTCTCATGAAGTAGACAAATGGCAATAGAGATAGACGCTTTTTTTCGAACCATCCTGTATAATTTAACCAACCACACCGAAGTATAATCAGAGAATGTCCCACTCAAGAAACGCCTGCATTTGTCGAGAGTGAGCACGACTCCAAGTTTGCAGAATTGCTTTAAATTGCTTAAGCCTCTAACTATATAGACAAGTTGTTGAAGACATACGAATATAAGAATAATAGAACACTGACATAAAGTTCGTAGCATTGTGTTTAGAGAGAAAACTTATTTAATACTAGGTATTGCCCTCGACTTGTTCGTGTGTTTAAAATTGTAGCTTCCCTCTCCCCCTCCCCCTCCATATCACCTCACCACGCTTATCCCCAGACTCTTTAGACACTTACAGTGAGATTTACTAAGATCTAAAATACTATCCCTCACAGGTCTAAACATTTACACCTGTGGGGGTTACTAAATTTTAAAACCAATTTTCAAAAAATATTACTTACCCATACAGGAAAGACACAACGTTATTGATTATTTTGTATTATTATTGCAAAATACCAGTGAAAAACTGCTTTTGCCCTAAAACTATTTTTTTTTTGACAGGTTTCAAAATGGCAAATGGTGAATATGCCAAAAATTTGGCATAAATAACAGCTTCATTATCTGTGTTTGAGCTTAAAAAGTTGGGGATTTTTTAGACCACCTCTGGGGGGGTGGTTTAAATTTATAGCCCCCAAAAAGGATTGTTTTGTGGCAATTGGTAATAAGTTCGTTTATAATTTCCCTAAGTAACCGTTTTTAAAAGGATTAATTTACCTCATTTAATATCCCAAGTTGTTCATTAACTAATAAAACACCTCCAATTTTGTACAAAAAAACGCCATATTTTAAACTCGTTTTCAGCACAAAAATATATTTATGAGGGCAATACGAGGCAAAACAACCATAAGCGAAGATCGCTAATTATGCACGAAAAATATATCAAACAAAAAATCCAAAACAACTATATTAATTTGTTTACAAACTGAAATTGAAACATTGAGGTTATGTAAAAGCTCAGTCAAGTAAACTTTCCTTACTAAAAACCCACTTATTTCAAAGCTGTAGCTTTCATCAGTAGAGGTTGGTGCAAACCAAGGTACAAGCAGAAGTAAGAGATCTAAACTCGCTGTTTGTGATTTGAACGCAGCTTATATTTTGAAACTGACATTTATTACTACCCATCTAAATCGTTGTGTGACATCAGATACTAATTGGAAAAATTAATTAAAACTGGTTAGTTTTAATTAGAGTGACACATAACCCCAATTTTAATTTGTTCTACAGAATATTTACTATTTAAACCTCGCGTGAGTTTAAATTTTTTAATTTTCTTTTTTTCTAAATTGAAACTTTCTTCTTAAATCCAACAAAAGGTTATCTCTTAAGATGATTATTCAATAACCAAATTTATTAAAATTCTTCTTATAAATCAAACTATGTCCAAAACTCAAGTAGGGTTGGTTTTAAGCATTTTAAACTAAACCCTAACAGTGAGATTTACTAAGATCTAAAATAGTACCCCCTACAGGTCTAAATATTTACACCTGTGGGAGGTACTAAATTTTAAAACCAATTTTCAAAAAACACTTATCCATACAGAAGACACAAAGTTATTGATTATTTTGTATTGTTATTGCAAAATATCACTGAAAAACTGCTTTTTTTTCCCAAAATACAGCATATTTTAGGAGAAAGTGCCCTAAAACTAATTTTTTTTGACAGATTTTAAAATGGCAAATGGTGAATACGCCAAAAATTTGACACATAATAGCTTCATTATTTGTGTTTGAGGTTATAAAGTTGGTGATTTTTTAGACCACCTCAGGGGGGTGGTTTAAATTTATAGCCCCCAGAAAGGATTGTTTTGTGGCATTTGGTAATAAGTTATTTCATAATTTCCCTAAGTAACCGTTTTTAGAAGGATTAATTTACCTTATTTAACATCCCCAGTTGTTCATTACCAAAAAAAATACTTCTTATTTTGTCGAGAAAAACGCTATAGTTTGAACCCGTTTTCAGCACAAAAAATATATTTATGAGGGCACTACGAGGCAAAACAACTATAAGAGAAGATCGCTAATTATGCACGAAAAATATATCAAACAAAAAATCCAAAACAACTATATTAATTTGTTTACAAACTGAAATTGAAACATTGAGGTTATGTAAAAGCTCAGTCAAGTAAACTTTCCTTACTAAAAGCCCACTTACTTCAAAGCTGTAGCTTACATCAGTAGAGGTTGGTGCAAACCAAGGTACAAGCAGAAGTAAGAGATCTAAACTCGCTGTTTGTGATTTGAACGCAGCTTATATTTTGAAACTGACATTTATTACTACCCATCTAAATCGTTGTGTGACATCAGATACTAATTGGAAAAATTAATTAAAACCATTAAGTTATTTCATAATTTCCCTAAGTAACCGTTTTTACAAGGATTAATTTACCTTATTTAACATCCCCAGTTGTTCATTACCCAAAAAAATACTTCTTATTTTGTCCAGAAAAACGCTATAGTTTGAACCCGTTTTCAGCACAAAAAATATATTTATGAGGGCACTACGAGGCAAAACAAACATAAGTAAAGGTCACTGATTATGCACGAAAAATATAACAAACAAAAAATCCAAAACAACTATATTAATTTATTTACAAACTAATAAAACATTGAGGTTACCTAAAAGCTCAGTCAAAAAAATTTTCATTACTCAAAGCTGTAGCTTTTATCAGTAGAGGTTGGTGCAAGCCAAGGTGCAAGCAGAGGTAAAAGATTCGAACTCGCTGTTTGTGATTGAACGCAGCGCTAATATTTTTAAACTGACCTTTTCACAGTGACAGAAATGTAAAAAAAACTTGCGTTTAAATTTTTTAATACATTTCATAAATAAAAACACCTTTTAAATAAATACAAAATTAATCTACTCCTTATTTTATTATTACCCATTTAAATCATTGTGTGACATCAAGAATAATTGGAAAAATTAATTAATAAGGGTAAGTTTTAATTAGAGTGACATATAACCTCAATTTTAATTGATTCTACAGAGTGTTTACTATTTAAAACCCGCGTGGGTTCAATGTTCTTTTCTCTAAATTGAAAATTTCCTCTTAAATCCAACAAAAGGTTGTGTTAAGATGATTATTCAATAAACAAATTTATTAAAATTCTTCTTAAAAATCAAGCTATGTGGAAAACTCAAGGGGTGTTGGTTTAAAATGCTTAAAACCAAAAATTTCGCTTAAACCTGGGACCGTTCTAAAATAGACTAAACCTAAACCTTTTTAGTAAATTCCACCGTTTAAGTACATCACACCGTAAGTGTCTCTGCCCCGTTCCGCGCCTTAAACCATTCCGTCGACCTTTTTTTTGCTTAAAATGAATAAAGTTTTTGTTTTCATGAACCGCTTATGTCCTGCCCAAGACTCCTAGGAATTCAGTGGTGAAGTTTGCTGGATGCTGGAACAATCAAAGAAACAAACAAATAGACAAAAAATCTACAAATTACAGATATGCTGTATATACTTATAGTCGAAATTATACCCGGTAGTAATGACGTAATTTTTGTTGCCTTTTTTAAAAAATTGTTATTCTTGATCATGGTTTATTTTTTTTTCCGTTAGTGTCAATCGATAACATTGTTAGTTTGTTGTCAAAATGCTGCCAATACCACATCATTGCAAATAGGTATAATAATGACTATAAAAAAGATGGAAGAAACTTTCATTCTTGTACTGGCGTTTTTACAACAAGTTTTTAATATAGTTTTATTAAAATACAAAAAAAAAATCTATGACCTATTTAGCAATTTGTAAAAATTTACCGTATTTGTCATAAACTAGAAGGCGCACTCCATATATTGAAGGCAAATTTTCCAAATCAGTAACCAAATCTAAGTAAATTGCTGAGAAGCAGTTATGGCAACATTGTCGCGTTGTGATTGGTTCTGAAGCAATATTTAAAATGTGGCGGTTTCATGCAGATGTGTGGATTACCCGTGAAAAGATAGTTCCGGCGACTTTTCGGCACTTTTTTTACCTAACGCACACTCCTTATGCATTTTTATAAGTCTCAAAACAAAAGTATAATGATAATAATTGCAAAAAAAACACAAAGAAGTAACAAAAACCCGACGGATCGATCGAACCTAAGATGGCAAAACGTGCCTCGATAAATCAATAACCATTTTGCCCTGGTTGTCGGATTGTAGGGGGTAAGATAGAATTTTTTGTCTTCTAATCTTTCCTTCTTTCACAGATTTTTTCTATTCATTTTCAAAAACAACCAACACATAAAAGACCTTTTCTGAAAATTTTAAAGAATTTTTCTCGCAGATTTTGGGAGCGACTTTGAGAAAGGACGCATCGTCATGAAACAGGCTGGTTTTGATTTACGGGAAATTGAAAGAAGGGTTAATGCCAATCCATTAACAGTGTTAAGAGTTTGGAGAAGGTGGTTCAATGATCAGACTTATGGACATTGTGCAGGTTCTGGACGCCCTAGATTATTACAAGGTCGTGATTTACGGGACAGTATACGCCATGTAAGAGATGTTCTAGTTGCAGCTACAGGACGAGTGTTTTCAAGGATGACAGTTAATCGAAGATTGCTTGATATGAAGCTGAGGGCTTACCGTCCGCTTTTGGTGCTACCTTTGACCCCACAACATAAGGCTTGCCGCTTGGAGTGGTGCAGAGCTCGGCAAAGCGACGAATCCAAGTTTTGTTTAGGCGGCCATGATGGACTCATGAGGGTTAAGCGATTTCGAGGTGAGAGACGAAATGTAAACTTTGCTGTTGAACGTGATACAACAAGACAGCAACGTATCATTGTATGGGTTGCTATATGTTTATGAAGCAGATCACCTCTAGTTCTCATCAACGGCAATCCGACTGCTCGGCGATATATCGATGAAGCTGCAATTTTTACATCCCTATCTACAAACTATCCCAAATGCGATCTTTCAACAAGATAATGCCAGACCGTATATTTCTCGTGAAACAATGGACTTCTTACATGAACTTGGCATAGAGACTTTGGAATGGCCAGCAAGATCACCTGACTTGTTGCCTATCGAACACGTATGGGATATGATAGGGCGCAATCTTAGTCGATTACCACGTCCCCCTGGAAACTTAGATGAACTCTGGCATGCCGTAAGGAGGATTTGGATGATTGTTCCTTAATATGATATAGACCATCTTATTTTAACGATGCCCAATAGAACATAGTGCATAAATAACCATAAAGGAGCCAATCATTATTAATTTTAGGATGATTACCATGGAGGAATCTTCTTGGAAATGTAATCGATTACTAAGAGCATCCTAATGTATTAATAAATTACTTTAAAAATATTTGTCCTTTCTGGTGTTGCATTTTTTTTGTTCCCCAGTATATTTAGGCTACATATTACGTAATTGTAAGAAATAAAATAAGGGCTAATTATGGAAACTCCGCAATTGCGGTCTAAAATTCGTTTCTAGAATGATCGAATCTTTTTGATCGATCATTGAATCAATCATTTGAAATTAAGTTAAAGAAAAGGGTGACAAAAAAGGAAGGTGTGGTTAGGCTGTGAAAAAAACAGAGCATTTTTTATTGTACAAAAGGAATGTTAACGTAATACCTATACCCAAAAAACGAATCGGTAATCACATTTTTTGTATTTTTCAAGAGTCTCGATTCTCCTATTCCTGATTTTAAAATAGGTTAGAGTTTACCCCATGCGCAGGAATTCGAATCAAAGAAACGAATTAACGGAAAGATCGACCTACGAAAATGTCATGAGTAAAATATCGAATGATATCTTTCTTTGTTTACATCAACCGATAATAGGTATAACAGAAAAAGATAGACTTAACCCTGACTGAAAATTAAACGAATATGCTATTCCGATATTCTCTCTCGTCTAGCTCTTGCCCTATGTAACCTATTAGTGTATTGGCTGCCTCTTTCAAGATCCGCTTACGCTGCTCGTTGCTTTCATTCAACCGATTGAATCAGTCTGTCCGTCTGTCACTCTTCGCGTTAAGTTTTATTTAATTCGTTTTTTCTTCGTTGGTAAGTCAGTCATTTGATCCATTCCGATTTGATTCACTCGTTTGATTCATTCTGTCTTCGTCGGTCATTTGACTCATTTGACTGATTGAATCATATCGAGCAAATATGATTCGATCATTCAATACTCGCAAGTGATTCGATCATAGTGAACGAATCGTTCACGAATCACACATCTCTATTTAGCAGGTTCATTGCCCTCTCGACGAAGACGAAAGCAGGAATACTGCTGCCGCCCGCTGTATTATAGCTGCAAGCTACAGATAACCTAGCAGCGGGGATAAATAGCTTCTATTGGATGTTTCTAGAGTAGTGAAAATCCATTTGTTATGGGATTGATACTTAAAATAATTTTGAGCATTTCTAATACAATCTAAATTAATTTTTTCCTAGATTTTTATTCTATAGATTTAAAATCATCCACGTGGACACACAATATTTACGCGCACAAATTCTCCCTAATGGAGCTAGTTCCCGTAGCTTGTTAACAATTATTCTAGTCAGAAACTTACATTATGATCCACTTGTTATAAAATTACAAAGCTTTTCGGTAAAATATGCAACCTAAATAGTTTTTATCGTTACGATGGAAATAAATTGCATCCTAAAACTACTCCAAATCTGTATTTTCCGTTAAAATAACGTCTTCTACTGTAGCTTTTATAACCATTGTTTAATACATAGGAAAGTTACACAACCTTATGGTAAAAACTATTTACACTTAATTCGAAGAAATATCCTAGACTAAATAAAGGTACAGGACTCGTTTAGTCAAGTATATTAAACGATTTGGTTCAGGATTTGGTCTTAAAAGTGTGAATTGATTCGTCCAATAGGTTGAATAAATGACTAACGTAACTAATGGATTTTATGCCTTGTAATTAATTTTATGCATGTTATTGTACTTCAGTGGTTATAAAATGGCAACCGCAAGCCAAAGTGAAAGGTCCACTTACTTCAAGTGGCAGAACAATGGCCACTTGAAGGTAGAATGCTTCAGCTCTCATGCAGTACATAGAAAAGCAGCAGCTCTATATGGGGAAGTCAATCTTAAGACAAGCGTAGATTCTAATTGAAAACTATTGATTTATTCGATCAAGAAAAACTGTGGCGTAGCCAGAAATCGACTCTTTAGTGGGGAGTTTCATCCTTTAATAAAAATCAACTACCTCTGGTAAATTTTAAATTGAACTGAAGAGAGGGGAGAAGGGCGGTTTAATAGGTGTTGAGTTAGTGTATGTATACCCAAGTAGAAGTTTTCGGACGGTACAACGTCGTCAATGGCAAAAAGCGTTGTGTGTTTACGTTATTAGAAACAACAAGGCGACCGTTATTTACACCAAAATGGTGAATGACTTCTGGGTGCAACACAACGTTGCACGCGCAACTTTCGACGTCGTAAAAACGTTGCCACAGTTGTTTTATTATAAGGAGAGGGTTAAAATACTTTTACCAAAATTACAAATGATTGCAACTATGGCTTATGGACGCAAATTATCATGACCTATATTAATTATTACTATAAAATGCACTTTCAGCATCCCCGCCGTCGAAATTTTTCAACGCATTCCAGTTTACTGACAAATATATATATTATTTATATTGAAAAAACGCCATCTCAGCAAGTTTTACGAAAAAAAAATTATATATCCAAAAGAATGTCGTTAAATGAGTTTAAAATGTATACAAATTGATACAATGTGAAATATAAAGCTAAAAAAAGATATAATATGGTCAATATAATCCAAAATCATTGAAAAAATTACATATTTGCTTTATCAATATTTCAAAACCAAAATCTTTAAAATGGTGATTTTCTAGTTGGCCGTGGCAACCATGTTGGCACCAAAAAACGACTAAAGAGTGATGCCTGATCCGCAACGTCACTTTTTGCCGCTCTATTCTATTTCTCTCTTTGTGTAAAAGAGTGAGAGGGTAATAGAAAAGTAGCGAGTAGAAATAACGTTGAAGGTCTGCATGACAGAAAGGACATTTGACGTAGATCATATGTGTCTTGTTATTTGGTGTTTCGCGCTATAAAAATTTGACGAGTACCTACCGAAATCCTTTTATTTTTTACGATTTTTTCACAAAAAGCAACATTAAAAAAAGTGAGGTTAGGGATTGATTACATTTACACTAATAAAACAATTGATTCATAGTAAAGAAAAAATACACATGGAAATATGCCTACGTTGCATTACCGGCCAGAAAACGTTGCAATTTACGGAGATAAAAGAACGTCGCTTTTCCGGCCAATAGAACGTTGCTAAAATTAACTACATTTGCCGGTATTAAAAAAACGTTTAAAAAATATTACAGGCATCCGCGATAATAAACTTGTTAAGCGCCCCAAGCAGCATTTTTTTGACCTCCGACTGTTTCCGACTCGGTCCGACGTCAGATCAAGGGAAAATTTTAGTAGTCGGTTAATCTATAACTAGTAGTTTAGTTGACGACCTAGTCTTTATTAGAAAAGCGTCGTTACTTGACGACAGTAAAATAAAATGACTTTGTAAGGACGTCGGCGAAAGAGACGTTAGGTTTCTTTGTTATACCATACTGCAAATCGAAGTCGGGTCATGTAGCCTAGTTGTCTAGCATTATTGTATTAAGTACGAAATAACTGAATGCGACGCGATGTTGGTGGATGAATCAGCCAGAATTAGTCCAAACAAATCGCCCTGTTTTGTCGTCAGCCACAATTAAGCATTTTGTTCAAAAAATAACGTCATAACACTTTTGTTTCTGAGAATTTGCACTGAAAGTATGCCTAAAAGAAGAACAAAAAAGAAAAGGGCTTTTAGGCATACTAACACGTTTTACAGGAGGCAAGCTAAACAAATAAAGTATTTAAAATGTAGGAGAGATGACCACCGCAGGAGCAACCAGCAGATCCAATAAATCAGGTAAAAGAGAACTTGAGATAAGAAATAAGAATAAGCTATTGGTCACATCTGATCACCTGAATAGAACTCCGGTTTCTTTAGTTTTTTTGAAACATTTATTAGATATTTTTTCGAAATTATGACAATGCACAGGCACAGACGTCGAATTCCGATCCTGGCGCGCGATAGTTGGAACACGTGCAAAGTTGGGCGCATTAGGTGTAACAATTATGGCGATCTTGTCGGAATTGGTCTGATCTGGTTGACTTTTGGTATTTCTTCAGAAACGACATGACATCAAAGCAGAAATAGGCTCGCCATTGTGACGGCATTTTTGATTTTTTTTCTTTATTAAGCAATCAAACCAAGCTTTGTAAAAATTTTTAGTAAAATTTGGCTTAGATGATGCGGTTGATCGCATTTTTGTAAAAAATCTACAAATAAAAAAAAGTATATAGGTATATATATTTTTATTTATATCTTTTTAATATTTTCAAAGAATTTTTGTTCATGTTTATCAGTAACGTGGTCTTGGTTAAAGAATTTCGACTTCTAAATGGTCAAAAAGTGTTACATAAAATAATCACTAATTGAAAAATATTTAAACATTTATTTCCTTCAAAGTAATAAATATCTGCCGAATTGTAAAACTATTTACTTCCAGTCAAAATTAAATGCAATGACCGGAAAATTCTTGGTGTAGAAAACATATTGCATTTTTAGTACAAAAATGACGATGTTGTTGGTCGTTGGATTTGGTCAGTCGGGCGCTACTACGAGAGCCGCCTACTGCCGTCGGAACGACCAAAATTTTGATGCTCCATTTCAGTGCAAGTGCCGGTCTTAAGGTCGTTGTCATAAAGTCAGCTTACAACGTCGGGTTGTGAATGCCGCCGTCAGAGAACTGAAATGTGACGTCTAAATGCTGCTTGGGGCAACGTTGCTGTGTCCTAAATTTAGACGTTATTAGCACAACGTCTTGCATATAACTAGTTTTTGGACATAATGCAACTTTGAAATATGTGCATTTATTAGTTATTGCGACTAATGCAACCAAAACTTGTTACAAAATAATATATAATATTGGTGTAGTGCCGCCGTGTAGGTTTTTTGTAAAATATTTTTGAAATAGTAGATTGGGTTAGATTTCAAGAAGGGGTGGGTTGCGATGGTAAGAATGCCATTTATTACACGTTTTGAATGCTGGTAAACTAAAATTGTAACAATTAATGACGTCATAGCACCGCAGGCAAAATTTTTAAAATTTAATACATCACACCAAACATACGTCAGTCAAATATAAGATTGATTAATTAGCCTTGCTTCTTCTTCTTCTTCATTGGAGATAATAAGCTTCGGGCTTTTTCTTGCTATTTTATTAGAAATAGTCCTTGATGAGATAAAAGAAGAATAATGAATATTTTGATCTGAATTCCAATTTGGCAATATTGAGCAGCCATGAAATTTTTGGGCTATAATTTATAAATTTATATATTATTAAAAAACAGAGGGCCTGGAAAAAAAACCCGCCACCAGAATAGAATTTTCTTTCTAAATGTTTTTCCATATAACTACTGTCCTTCTTCGCCCAATAAATTGCCTGGATAGGGTCAATTTTTCGGTCCATTGAAAATAAATGGCTTGTACGTAAATCTATTTTCTTGAAATCTGTTTTGTTTGCAGGCGTGCAGTGCGAATTATACAAATTATATTGTAATGTACGTAAGATGTGGAACTAGAAGGAGACGGGGGCGGTTCAAGGCCTGGCAAGCGGTCTCTTTTTGCCCCACCCCATTCGGCGGCTACCTCTCTAGGCCTCTCTGTTCTCTTCACAATGTCCAGGAGATGGGGTTAGCAGGTCCTCTAAGGTCCCATCCGAGTATCTGAGGCCTCATCCTCGTACACTTGATTTAACAAAAAAACGCATACATGCAGTCACAAAATTGACCTTACTAAAAGTATATAATGTATACAGACTACCAGCTAAAATGCCTTAAAACTCCAAAAGTACGACAATTTGTCATATTGTTTAAGAAAGGTCTCTAAAACTGAAAATAGTTATTTTACTTAAATTAAAGGCAACCTCATTTTTATACTAAATTTTGCATAATACTAAAAAATCAGCAAAAATAATGTTTTAGTAAAGTCTTTATTGAACAATATCAAATTATCACTCGAGTAAAGAACGAAGGATGTACTATAAAGAGGGCGGTAACCCATTTTGGAGTTGATAAAATAACAATAATACGATGGAAACAGCGCTGTATTAAAAACAATTCAAGGAATAGGAAACTTGGATTAGGACAAAAACGATGGTAAACTTAATACTAATTATTTTAGCTTAAAAAAGAACTAAAATAAATAATTAAGTATTTAATAGGATCACCATGTTTCTCTTTGTTTGGGCATTGAAAAGGTTAAATTTTGAAAATACTGATGGTCTTCTGAGAGCTGACCCAATGCGCGATAAATAGCATCGCTTAACTCTTTAGCATGTCGTGGTCTCCAATTCCTTTGGTATATTATTTTAACGATTCAACCCCATATATCTTCCATTGGGTTAAGGTCACAGCTGTTGGCTAGCCAAGGAAGTGTTTCTATATTATTATTCTGAAACTATTGGCGAACAACATTAGCCGTGTGTACTGGATAGTTGTCCTGCTGATAAACGAAATCATTATTTTCATGTAAAGTCTGTACAAATGGCAGCACAACGTTTTCAAGGATTTCTATATATCGTTCACTATTGAATCTTCCTTCGATTCTCCAAAAAAAACCCAAACCTCTAGCACTAAACCAGCCCCACAGCTTTTTTAATTTGGTTTGTATATTCGGGTTCAAATCTAGAATTTGGTGGATGATAAACTAAAATTCTCCTACTGCTTAAAGATGATTGAAAGATTTTTTCGTCAGTGAAAACCACCCTCTCCCAGAAGTCATTATCACGAAGAACGTTGTTCAGTGCAAAAATCACTCTGGCCTGTTTTTGTTCTTCTGTTAGAGAAGTCTTCTTTGCAGCAACTCGACAAGAGAACCCGGAAATAAGTTACATTAGCTGCTTCAATCGACGTTGAAAAAAGATTTTGTCTGAGATGGCCAATAAGTCTCTCATCTTCCACTTCAGAAATTACTTTTGGTCGTCCTGATCCATCTTTCCTATCCGTAGAATTATTTTAAATCCAGCGCTTTTTCCATCGCATTATCGTCATTTTATCAACTCCAAAATGGGTGGCCGCTATTCTTATAGACCAACCATCTTCTATAACTCGAGTGATAATTTTAACTTTTGTAAATGTTGATATCTGTGGCATTTTTGAAGATGTCATACTGAATTTTAAGCTGTCAGGCATACTAAGCTGGTGGTGCCTTATAATAGTATACACTAATGGAAAGCCAAATTTTGTGGCATAGGAAAAGATGCATGTATGAGTTTTTTTTTAAATCAAGTGTACATGCATCACACTCTGCGATGAGGTGGCGGGATGTCTCCTCCACGTACCTGGCAGATGGAGTAGATAAAAGATTTTTTAATTAGTATTTCTATCAGAAGCCCAATATCTTTCCTTGTCCTCCGCAAGAGCTATACAGTACAAATTTAGTAGTAGAAATCCCCACGTCCCGAAATTGGCTCTTGGCCCTTGCTAACCCTTAGGTTAAGTTATTTATACACCACCAATATCAAAGCCTCGTTTCATAAGTGTATTCTCTAAAACCAAAATCATGAAAATTTATCGAGATTTATTCGGCTTGTCCTGAAATTTGCCTGCATTTTAATGTTTTGTTTAATATATATAATGTTTTATTTTGGCAACCTTATTTTCCATTCCACCACCACATTTGCTCCATTGTTTTTCTGAAACATTCTTTTGGACCGGACACCAGACAGATGACCGCTGTTGTTCTAGCGATAAAAGACGTATCTGCGTATTTTTATAGCTCTTACAACGTAACGTAATACAAAGTTATGATTGTTTTCCACAAACCAAAACTACACTTTTTTGCACTCGACGCGCGTTTCGCTAACAACGTTAGCATCATCAGGTATGTAGACGATGTGTTTGCAGTATTCAACACTAAAAATTTTTATGGAAAAAATAAATAACAAATTTCCCACAATTAAATTTACTTATGAAACAGAGAACAACGGTACACTGCCATTAGGAAATCCCAAGGATAAAACTACAGTTCTAGAAAAAAGTGGAATTTGCGAAATTAGTTGCATCGATTGTGACAAAAAATATGTTGGCCAAACGAGACGCTCTATTCAAACACGTTTTAAAGAACACTTAGCACACTGAAAATACGGAAGAACAGAAAAGTCAAGTGTGGCCGAGCATGCTTTTGAAAACAATCATAGAGTCACATTAGATAACCTAAAACTTCTAAAAAGTGTACCAAACAAAAGACTTTTGAATGGATATGAAAGTATGGAAATCATTAAATCCAGAAATAGTTTAAATAAAGATAGAGGACCCATCCCGTTTAGTACATTTTATTCTTTGGTTGAGGGGAGATAGGATTAAAAATCGTGATCAATCCCAAATTATTAGTCTTATCTTCGCCCACTAAAGGATTGTATATAAGATAGAGCGTAGATTAATTTAGTTCATTGTTTATCGTCTCCTGATGATGCTAACGTTGTTATCGAAACGCGCGTCGAGTGCAAAAAAGTGTAGTTTTGGTTTGTGAAAAACAATCATAACTTTGTTTTAGTGCAACCAAAGGTTCCAAATTCCCAACATACGTAACGTAATACTAAACTGATCTGTAAGTATTAATATCCAGTATACAGGGTGATTCACGACGAAATGCAAATATTTTAATGGTAAGTATTATAGGCCAGGGGCAACTCATATCCAATGCTAATTTTTTTTTAGTCTTTCTGTCAAATATACAGTATGACTTATGAAAATATTGCAAAAATAAAAACGGACATATCTCGGAAACCACTTTTACCAACGTATAAAAAAAAATTCCAGGTCCGGACGAAAAAAAAAATTGTATTATATATTTTTGTTAAAAACAACAACCTGTATACTGCAATTTGCAAATTTTGGTATAACTACATAAAAGCTAAAGGATGGTACTATAATACCCTTAGATTGTATATAACGCCCAGTCTCGGTTTTTTATAAAAAAAAAGAGAACATCCAAATTCCGTCAGATATTAGGATCACAAACAATATCACGTTTTAAATTACTAAAAACGTATTTTTAGGTTAAAACTAATTTAGGCATAAATAAATGAACACCCACCCTACCCAAGTAAAAAACAGGCTGGTACAGGGTCGGATTATTATTTTTATAAAATTTTCATTTTAATTTATTAATAAACCCTACTTTAAATTGAAATCCGTTTTCGGAATTGTCAAATCAAATCATTAAAATTTCAGGCCCGGACTAATCTTTATTTATTATTGTATTATTTGTCCATATTGGAAAACTGCATTTTTTTGTACTTCATTTGGAGATTTTCATATCACAACATACAAGGCAAAGGATGTTGCTATAAGTCCAAAGATTACAACCAGGGGTGTACAGGGTGATAAATGCCACCGCCACTTTTCTTTGTTATTAGGTATGCTTTAAAAAGTGTTTGGTACAAGAGCTGTATAACTTTTTTCAGCCTTTTAGAATATGCATACCAAAGTTGACATTGCAACTTTTTTATAGCATGCATGATAACGGAGAAAAATGGCGGTGGAATTTATGGTATATGGCGCTGTATAATCAATTAGAAAACTTCTTTGCTTTGTGTGAATGATACCAAAATCTCCCAATGAAGTACAAAAATATGTTGTTTTCCTATAAGGACAAATAAAGCCAAATTAATATTAGTCCGGGCCTGAAATTTTAATGAGTTAACTACGACTTCAAATTATTTCCGAAAACGAATTTTAAATTAAAGTAGGGTTTGTTTGTTTTATTAAAATAAATTTAAATATATTAATCCGGCCCTGTACCTCCTGTTTTTTGCTTGGGTAGGGTGGGTGTTGATTTATTTATGCCGAAATTAGTTTAAACCTAAAAAAACGTTTTTAGTAATTTAAAACGTGATATTTTTTGTAACCCTAATATCTCAGAATTAGAATTTGGATTTTTTAATTTTTTTTTAATAAAAAACGTAGAATTACTGCGTTAAATGTAATCTAAGAGTATTATAGTACCATCCTTTAGCTTTTATGTAGTAATACAAAAATTTGCAAATTGCAGTATACAGGGCGTTGTTCTCAACAAAAATATATAATACTATTTTTTTTTTAAATCCGGACCTGAAATATTATTTTTTTATACATTGGTCGAAGTGGCCTTTGAGGCTTCTTACGTGTAAAAAATTTAGAGTAAATATGTTTATTGGTTTCGGAGGTATGTCCGTTTTTATTTTTGCAATACTTTCATAAATCACACTGTATATTTGACAAAAAGAATTTGCATTTCGTCATGAATCACCTTATTAAGGGAATGCCTTATTGATTCAGTCAAATATGCTATGTTCAGAAGCTTAGCTATAGATGTCAAATTTTCTTTTAAATAATTATTATTTACTTCAATTTTTTCGCCATAACTTTTACTACCTTGAGCCGATGTTGACGGTCTAATACTGCCCTGTAGGTATCAAAATAATGCAGTAGTAAAACTCCCACTAAAATTGGTTTGGTAGTTTTTGCGTGATGCTGCAACAAACAGACATTTTTAGCGTCTATATTATTGCTGCAAGACCAAAATTTTTTTAAAAAATACATACGGAATTGTTCTATCTAGAGATTTATTATAATACTAAAAATAAACTTCGTTTACAGGCGTTTTTGGCGTAGAACACGGTGCTTGCGGTTCAAACACAATGTCATCGGTTCTTGCTATCGCCAAAATTTACTTCCCAATGACAGTTTTAGAAAACCTAACCAAACTTACTGTATCTACCTCTAACAAGAACTCTCCCAATTGAATTTGGCACATTACCAAATCAGGCTCCATCATTTTATTATTGAAAAAACAAACAAAAAAAATATCCGGTGCTCCATAACTCTGCACTGGCAAATGACAGCTCTCGCCATATTGGAATCGTGATTAAAGTGCTTTCGAAACAGTCCGAGGAGTGGTTTTGAAATGTGTTGAAACGTGACGTCACCAGTTCAACGCCAAAAAACGACTTAAATACCCGTTTGGCCTGCGGTTTTTTCCCGCTTTTTTGCTTTAAAGGGTCATGACTTTTATTCTGGTAAACCGATTTTGATGAAATAATACCTGTATACACCAGAGGAGTCCAAGCAAGGCAACAGTCCTTTGAAAGTTTGAGACAATGATGTATTTGAAATTAACTCTCTGTTTCGGACTTCCATTGTCTATATTTAATATACACGTCGTTTCGATCAGTACAACTAAAATCTATTCCTAAGGCTAGGTACTTATATACTATGGGAAATCACTCAACCGTGAAGTTTAAGAAGTTGGCTCCGCCCAAGGGGGGGCTTCCAAATATTTGGAATTTCAACACTTGGTTTACTGAAAATACCCTGATTCTGCCCAACAAAGGCAGCCTTAAGGAATTTTCGTTTCTTCCAGTGTGACTCCTTGTGCAAAACCTTTGCTTCTGTCTACTTCATTCGGTGTTGTTGACCATGCGTGTTCGGTGATTCCTGATTTCATTGTTTCACCTCTTTGGGTATTTGTCTAATGTTGCCTGAGCCTAACAGATAGTGGTATTTTTGTTTTACTTATGTATGATTTACCACACTCCCAAGGAACTTGGTAAATGCAATCCTCATTTTGTTTGTTCTCCGGTTTTGTTTTACTAAGAAGGCTTCGAATGGGGTTTTCCCACATTTTTGGGAAGCAACGGAATTTGGTACCTTAGAGTGAGTTATCCAAAACGTATTTATTATTTCTTCTGAAAAACTCTTGGTTTTCTAGAAAAAATTTTTTAAAGTTGGAGTTCTACAAAAACGCTCAAAAAAATTTTTTAGCCAACTAACTTTACGAGAAAAGTAGCGAGTGGTGACCTTTTTCTCAGCCTCTTCCTAACTTCAGTTTAATGCTTAGCTGTCACTAAATGTCATTTCTGTTTAGTAAACAATCTGTTAAAAGTTGTATTTATTTTTTCTCGAGATTTTTCTGCATCAAAATGAAAAAGTGCGTTTTCCCCTGGAAATTTAAGATATTTTTGCCCTTCCCTTTGTGACCAAGAAGAAAATTGTGGCTCTAGAGGCACTAAAGCTGAAAAAATTATCCACGGCTGGGCGCAATAGTGTGTGAAGATCACAGCTGAAATTCAAATACAACCCCATTAGAGACATCGCCACCCAAAGGAAAAATTTTTCTTTACAAAAAAATATTTCATGATTGTATAGCAATAAAGTTTTTAAATAAAAAAGAGTTTTACCAACCACCACTGGTTTCAGACACAGTCCATCCACCAGTCGGCCCTTCAACTATAACGAATCGATAACAAAAACAATGAACTTTACAAAATACACCGGAGCACCACAAGAATACATACCGGGTGCGACTTGGAGAATAAACGCAAACATGTGTTTCACCCTTGTTGGGGATCATCTGTACGCCATAAGGTTTTGTAGACAAATAATACGAACGATCAAATCAACAAGTCATGAACAAATGCTCGGCAAAACATTATAGATAACAGGATGAGAAATGATGGCTACTATGGATAGTGGGAATTTGTTTGAAACCAGTCAGTGATAGAACTAGTGGGGGAGGCCAAAAATCCAATAGTTTTGTGTTGGTAAAACTTTTTTTTGTTTATATTTAACTCCACTATAGACATTGGGAATTTATATCTCATTCTGTAATAAGACTTGTTGATTTGCTTAAAAACTGGAAAGAAAAGATTTATTTAAAATTGACCAAGCCACACTTCCCACTTATGACATAGAAAAGTCTGATAAGGTCAGTCCTCCCCACCTTTATGGGAATCTAGGGACGTATAAAACTTCTGTAAAACTTTTTTTTAGCTCCAGTGATGGGAATAAAAAAATATGGTAAATCACTTCAAGTTATTTTTTTCTAATATTTTTTCTTCAAGTTTAGTGGAATTTTTTTAAACTTAAATTTATTGCCTCAGGGTTAATTTTTTTGAAGTTTAAGAAGTTCATTTAGAGAGATGCATTGATTAGCAAGAGTCAATGTTTCTTCCCAAATTTTTCTTAAACCAAAAACTTCTGGGTTAGTTTACCTGCCAAGGACTGGGTTGGGGTCGAATCTCGTCTTAATTTTAGATGTTGGGAAAATCAAGTTACTAATGCATTGCAGACGAAAATTTGTGGAAAATGATATTAAAAATGACATTATTTTCACATTTGTTAATGCCATTATAGAGCCACAAGCAAAATTTTTGAAGGAACCCCTGCACAAAAACTTGTAAAATGTAACTGTATTTTAATGTATTGTACCAAAGGTCAAAATAGTGAAATTCTATGAGGATCTTATATGATAGGACATATGAGCCGTCAAATAACAGATGTCTGGCAAACACCCAAGAAGACTTTTTTCTCATAACTTTCAACCGAAAAAAATCTTGGGTGGAAAAACGAAATTCAAAATTGGATGCGTTTTTTTTTAATTCTTTTTTTTTTTCTTTTTTGTTTCAATTGCCTTAGGAGCATATTCCTATTGGAAATATTAACATGCCATCGCCAGGACGAACCCATATCAGATGACTTATAATAAAGTACAAGTGCGGAATGATGCCTATTTGTGAGTGATTCAAAATGATGTTTGGGGTGGGCGCCTAGTGGTTTTATAGTGTCTGAAATTGTTTCAATCTTTTTTTAGAAGCATGTTCTGTAAATAAGATTCATTTTGGGACCTTCAATGGAAAAAATTGTCATTTTTAATATTACAATAGTTTTATATAATTTTTATTTTTAATAAGTGAAGTGAAATAAAATCATTGCCTGTTCTTTTGTTTTGTAAGAAATAAATATACCTACTGTAGAGCGTTTACCATGTTTTATGTATCCTAAAACTCAAGCTTTTAAAGGCGGACAAAAAATATCAAGACTAAAGTTAAATAGTTTTATTAAATAATATGGTCAAAAATACGTACTATTTAAACAAAAGGAGTGTTAGATACACAAGAAAATAGTAAATTATTAATAAAACAAAATAAATAAATGTACTATTTTAATTATACAATTTTTTATTATTCTAAATATACAAAACTTTAATTTTATATCTGAAGGAATCCAGAGAGGTGGAAAAAAATATCCACATTATTAGCAGAGCTACACATTCTTCGTATAGGTCTATTAAGGTTGTAATTTGTATTATAATATTCTAAGTTAAAAATATTCCTATTTATTGTACTCCGCTGTGGAACCCTTAAGCCAATTCTATGTATTAATTGAGGAGAATCAAACATTGCATTTCAAATCTTGAAAAGAAAAGCTAGATCAAGACATTACTCGACGGTTTTCAAGAGTTGTGACCTTTAGAAATTTTAAAATATCACAATAAACTATTTCCCCAGATAGAATTTTAAGTTTAAAAGCTACAAAACGTAAGAAATTCTTCAATACCCTTTCCAGATTTTCTACATGACATTTATAGAATGGGGACCATATGGAACTACAATATTCTAATATTGATCTAACAAGAGAACAATAAACATTTTTAAAACAGATTATATTTTTAAATTCAGATAGGCTCCTTTTTAAGAAACCCAGTAGTTTAAAAGCTTTGTTACAGATAAAGTTATAGTGATTTTTAAAGCTTAAGCTTGGGTCAAATAATACCCTTAAGTCTTTAAATTTTGTGAAAAAGTGTTGAGATCATTCTGCACTCTTTCACAATCCCTAAAATCTTTAACAATTCTAAAAATCTGTTAATCGTCTGCATATAGAAGGATTAGACAGCAACAGAAACAGTTTAAAATATCATTAATAAAACAAATGAAAAGAATTGTAGACATAGGTCCCCTTGTGGTACTCCAGACTTCACTAATATCTCTTCAGAGAGACAATTTTTTATCCTAACAGCCTGTCTTCGGTTTTTATTACGCCAAGATTTGTACTGGAAATCAAAACAATGTATTAACATCAATCAGTGAAGATTTTTTTTCTTTCAAAATATTTGCCAAAAGACCTTTTTAGCAATACCAAAAACCTATAATTTATTTGGCGGTACCTTACATTGAGGTTTTATCTCTTAACAGTTTTTTTAAGTTTTTGATGGTCCTGTCATAAGACTCCTCTGCAAAAAATTGTGCTCCACCAATTTGGATAAAATTTTAGTATGCTATTGTCGTAGTCAAAATACACAATACAGAAATCATAACGAAAATTTCATAAAAGTGTTTTATAACACTTATTTTAAGTCTTTAGTAGTTATGCTCATTGATTTTTTAGCAATCTGAGTACTTGGGTCATCAAACTATAAATATATTAATAGCAGGTTTTTAATTTTAATCACGATATCTGATTTACCCTGTACATTATAAATGGTTTACATGAAACAAAAAATTTTATTCAAATTGGCGAAAAACAATGTTTCACATAGAACACTGCAAGATTTGATAAAAAACGGTACTTCACTTTGGGGGTCGATTGTGATCTATCACTTTGAATTTTCTACAGAGATAAAAAAATTCAGGCTGACAACATTTTTTGGAGTTTATCATATATTTTTGTAATTTTCACAAAAAAAAATCCATGTTTTATAAATAATTTCCGCGTTTTATTAAACAACTCAATGTTTTGCATTAGTTTAGGTAGTAACTATATTTTTGGTATTACTGTAAGTATGCGCGTTTTGAGATATCTACATTTTTTATGGCACTTTGAGATGAAACTTTTGTTTTATGACCAGATATTTAAGTAACGAATGAGACTTTAAAAAAATATAAACATTAAAAAACCAAAAAAAAACCGCAGATATTAATTAAACAAACACGGATTTTTTAAAGTGCTTTAGCAGACACATATATCGCCCAAAGAACCTTTTCTTGAATATCTCTAGCTAGCAGCTACAGTAAGTAAGGATGTTTTTAAAAGTTCAACCCTCTTTCCAACCTCCCACACCCATTAAAAACTCATTGCTTGATGCTAAGATATTTTGTAAAATTTTTTATAAAAATCGGTTTAGCAGCTCTCCACTAATGTAACAAAAAGACACCACACCAAAACATGGGTATTGGCTTCTCAGGTACAAGCCTGATTTTGAAATTTTAATTTTTTGAATTTCCTTCAAGACTTCATCTTTAACTTTTTCCCCCTCTCCACTGCCTCAGTGCCCAGGTGTTTAGAAGCGCCAAAAATAGCCTCAGTTAACGTTATTCTGCCAAATCGCAAGCTGTGCCATAATGGAGAATTGGCTTGAAGTTGAGTATCCGTTTCAGCTTCGACACACAAGGAATCGCTCATATTTGACCGCATGTAATTAATGAACCTGTCAACATTCCATTTGGTCCATTTTCTCTGCAGTTTTAAACTTGAACCAGAGCTGGTATACATCGATATAGGTGTACTTGTCTTCAGATAGCAAAAGGGTATATATTACCCCTTTTTTATCTGCGCAGATTTACATCAATTGAGACACATAATTATGACTTTTTGGTCCGAGGGCTGGCACGTCTTCGTTTAAGTGACTGCAAATCCATTTTGGCATTTCCAACATCATTGTAGAGGTGCAGGCTGGTTCTTCACTTCTTCTGTGAAGCCAAAAAAGGACAGCAATGGCATGCTTGCAGCCCCCTGTAAGTATCAAAAAAGAAAAGTTAAAAACAGTTAACAATTTTCTAATAGCAGGTTAAAAGGAGACACATTCTGCTTGCGTCTTTTTTTATCTTGTGAAAACTAAATTTGCATTGTGTGTTCCTAGCTTAACAGAAACTGGTACAAAAAATACATCATAGTTAGAAAATACTAACTAAAAAATATTTTTTAAAACATGGCACCAGCAGGCATGTATAAATTTTATTTTTCTTCAATATCTCAAAAATTACTGATCTGCTAATTTTTGTTGAAAATATAATTATTTCTTTTAATGTGAAAACTGTATGTGTTGCTAGCTGATACAGTTTGTGAGTTATGATTTTCAACCCCGTTTCTTACCCTCTTTACAACCCTCACCCCCATCAAAAAATAAACAGCTCATTCTTTGGTTCCAAAGGATTTTTGTGCCAAATTTCATCAAAATCGGTTAACTTTAGTGGCTTTTCAGTCATCGTTGTCCAGACAGACAGGCACAGGGAAGAAATTTTGTATTTAGGTCTTTCATGTTTATTTGAGTTATTTTGGTATAAATAAAGTGTTTTTTTTTCGCACATATTTTTGTTTTTGAAGTTAGGAATGCCCCCCACCAGAGAAATGTGAAATGACGCCGAAATTTGATAATTAAACAAGTCTCGGAGATGGTTTGGGGATGCAACCTTTTAATGTCTAAAAAAATTATTCCAATGTTCATAGCTCCTCATTTTGTCCTAACAAACGTAACTTTTTGTGTTGGTATGCTCTAAAAACTTTATGCATAAAGGTCAACTTTTAAAAAATTTAAAGCAGTTTTACTTGGATTTTCCACCCCAGATATGTACAAAAAAAAGAGCAGCGCCTAATATTCTGTAAGTTTGGATACCTTAAAGATATAATTTTCCTACCAGGTGTAATTGCAAAACAGTGGCAGCTGCTATTCTGAAAGTTATAATTTTATCTCTTTTTCTCAAAAAATGTAAATAATAACAATTATTAAGTAATTTTAAGAAGACTTTAAAAAGAGATTAACCAAATATTTTTTTTTAAATGTAATGTAAAATGTGTATAGTTTCAAAAGTTTTTAAAACTACCTGCAGAAGCAGAACAATCTTTGCACTCATAATGCAGCACTTTTTCCTCCTTCTCATTAACAGAAATTTCCACAGTATAAGGAGTATTTCTTACTCTGTGCTCCGGAATTATTTTCGCCTTGACTGTGCAAACATCTCCTTCTCTCTTAACTTGTCACCATAGACCTCTTCGTAACTCTAAAATAAACAATAACACTTAAGCCTTCAATCATTTCACTTTTAACACCAAATCAACCAGACCATGTACATTTTTAAGATACAAACAAAGTAAAAATAATTTCATATACACGTAGAATTGCAACTCTCATATGACACGAGAATAACTGATATGCTGTGCATGCATGCTATGATATTTTTCATAACATGAATTAAATTTGGAACTTCTTTGAGATTAAAAATATAAGATAAAAAAAATACAATTTTTTTATATTTTTACAAATCTGTCTTAGTTATATACCTCAAAATAGTTTTCCCAGATTTTACAGCTGTGGTTAATTATTTCTGATAAAGCTTTTCTAACATTTTGTTTTAAATTTTATAGCAAAATTTTAGGTGTACCTACAAATGACTTTTTTATTATCTTCACATTTTGCAGCTTTTTACTGTTACAAAAAAATCCAGGATGTTTAAAATATAGTAACTGTATTAAATTACTTATTTACTGTCATTTATATTTTGCTTTTAATAAGTTGGTCAAAACCTTGGTCAAAACTAGTAAGAAATCCTGTTGAGTCCAATATTTCCTTGAATATCTGAAAAACTACAAATCTGATATAGTTTTTGTTGGAACTGTAATTATCCATCTAAATACTAAAACCGTGTGTTGCTAGCTGCTAAAAGTATATTTTATTTTCCTTGAATATTTCAAGAACTACAGATCTGACAACAAATTAATTGACTATTATATAATGTTTTGTTTTAAAAGTCATTTTAATTAAATGTTTGGGATTTTCTTTGAAAGATACTTGAATGATTTAATAAGCTAGTCATCAGGTTTTATTAAACCCAAAATCCTAATTTTAAATATTTATTTTTAGTTTAGTTTTTTACTTTATTGACATTCTTTTGTATTTTTTTAAAACTAGAAATTAACATTGCATTTTTCTGAAAAACTTTACCGTCATAAGCCTAATGTGTTAGTAAAGAAATTTGATGGTAATGTAGCACTAAATTATCATCATGTCAGAATTTAGCTCAATCTTGATAGTTTAGAGAGGCATAAAAAATTACTGACATTTGTTTGATGCATAAATTAATTAACAGTCTAATTGACTGTTAGATATCATCATACTTTTCACATTACTTTTCATACAACTGACTATAGACAAAAAAATTATTTATTGAAAGAACTTTATTGCTTAACTCAGTAACCAGTTATTAATGTTTTTAATGTATCTGTTAACTCCTTAAAAAGACAAAAAGAATCTTACCAGACTAAATATGTTTTTTAGTTAAATTTTATACTGTTGTGTGTCTGTTTTCAAATATTTTTCATTGTTCATACTATAACTCCTACTATACTATATTTCATGTCTTTATTTATTAATTAGTATTCAGTGTTGACTATGTAAAATTTTTTTCTTTTGACAAGGTATTTATTTTAATGGGCTTTCTGTTCCCTATAAATATAAATAAATAAATTAAATTACTTGTGCTGAGGTCCTTTCTTAAAAAGTTACCTTGCTTCTTCTTACTTGGCATAAAAAAGTAACAAGGTTTGTATTTTTGTAATCGGGGAAAAAAAAAGTTAAATTTAAAAAAATATGTACAGGCTGTCCAAAAATCATATTTCAAGTCACTTGACAAATGCTTAACAGTCTTACTCATATATTTTGACACAATTTGGATTTTTAATGTACGCAGTTAAACCATAGGGTCATTCCATATCAAATCAACCAAAAAATCACAAAAATTTTACGCGACCAATTCCAATTTTGATGATTTTTGGTATATATTTTCTTCTTACCATAAAAGTTGAAAATGCAAATTTTTAGATTTTTTTGATTCGTAGTTTTTTTTTTTTAATTTTTCAAAATAAAAAAGTCAGCATTTTGACCTTAACAAGAATGTACAAAACTAGCAATATCTCGAGAACCACTTACACTAGGAAAGTAATAAATGGCTCATTTTAAAGTCATTTTGAAGCTCTTTTTTATGAAATATCACAACATAATTTTAACAAAAAAAAAAAATTGGAAATAAAAAATTGAAAAAAAAAATTGAAAAATTCAAAAAGGCCATTTTTAATTTTTTTGAAAAAAATATATAATTTTGGTCAAAGTGTTACTTAATTATCCACAAAATTTTATGATGGAGAAATGATGGGTTCAATGTCAAAAAAAATATCAAAAATATTAAGTACATTTTATAGGCGATTTTTCATGCATGTGACATTTTTAATAAATTTTTTCACATTGAACCCATGATTTGTCCATCTCAAAATTTTGTGAATAGTTTAATAACACTTTAAAGAAAATAATATAATTTTTTGAAAAAAATTAAAAATGGCCTTTTTGAAATTTTTCAAAAAAAAAATCAAAAATTTTTTTTTTTATTTTTTTTTTCAATATATGTTATGCAATATTCTCATATGAAAGATCTTTATAAGAGCTTTAAAATGAACCTTCACCTACTTTTCTATTATAAGTGGTTCTTTGGATATTCCTAATTTTGTGCGTACATGTTAAGGACAAATAAGTGACTTTTTCGATTTTCAAAAATTAATTCAAAATAAACAACTGGTCAAAAAAGTCTGAAATTTTGGATTTTCCAGTTTTTTGGTAGGAAAAACATGTATACTAAAAATCATCAACATCGGAGATGGTGTGGTAAAATACCCTGGTTGACTTGATATGGACTGACCCTAGGGTCATTCCATATCAAATCAACCAAAAAATCACAAAAATTTTACGCGACCAATTCCAATTTTGATGATTTTTGGTATATATTTTCTTCTTACCGTAAAAGTTGAAAATGCAAATTTTTAGATTTTTTTGATTCGTAGTTTTTTTTTTAATTTTTCAAAATAAAAAAGTCAGCATTTTGACCTTAACAAGAATGTACAAAACTAGCAATATCTCGAGAACCACTTACACTAGGAAAGTAATAAATGGCTCATTTTAAAGTCATTTTGAAGCTCTTTTTTACGAAATATCACAACATAATTTTAACAAAAAAAAAATTGGAAATAAAAAATTGAAAAAAAAAATTGAAAAATTCAAAAAGGCCATTTTTAATTTTTTTGAAAAAAATATATAATTTTGGTCAAAGTGTTACTTAATTATCCACAAAATTTTATGATGGAGAAATGATGGGTTCAATGTCAAAAAAAATATCAAAAATATTAAGTACATTTTATAGGCGATTTTTCATGCATGTGACATTTTTAATAAATTTTTTCACATTGAACCCATGATTTGTCCATCTCAAAATTTTGTGAATAGTTTAATAACACTTTAAAGAAAATAATATAATTTTTTGAAAAAAATTAAAAATGGCCTTTTTGAAATTTTTCAAAAAAAAAAATCAAAAATTTTTTTTTTTATTTTTTTTTTCAATATATGTTATGCAATATTCTCATATGAAAGGTCTTTATAAGAGCTTTAAAATGAACCTTCACCTACTTTTCTATTATAAGTGGTTCTTTGGATATTCCTAATTTTGTGCGCACATGTTAAGGACAAATAAGTGACTTTTTCGATTTTCAAAAATTAATTCAAAATAAACAACTGGTCAAAAAAGTCTGAAATTTTGGATTTTCCAGTTTTTTGGTAGGAAAAACATGTATACTAAAAATCATCAACATCGGAGATGGTGTGGTAAAATACCCTGGTTGACTTGATATGGACTGACCCCATACTCACTTTCCAGTCTTAACATTCTTCATCTCAGCGCTAAAGAAATCCATATTATCCAAATAATATAAATTAATTATCTCATGATCCACTTTGGGTAAGTTGTTAGAATCACCCTTCACAAATCCCTTCTCCATATTCTGAGCCATATTCTCTAAAAAAAAAGCAAGAAAAAATCTTAACAAAATTCAAAAAGTTAAAAAACTACTTACCTACAGCTCTCTTTAAAAATCTTTTTATCAATACTTTTTTTAATATAAATATTGAAACCTTTAAAATAAGTGCAAAAAAATTAAAAGAACAGAATATTATCGCTTTAGAATAGATAGCTATATTTGAAGTCTGAAAATACCATCATGGCTGTACCCAAGGGGTGAACCAATCCAGCAAGTGCACAAAATATTTGGCAGGAACTATATTTTAGCACTTGCAGGCCTCCTATATTATGAGTTTCATTTTATCCTAAACCCAGGAGGAACTGGAATATGGACACTTTTTCCAGGAGACGTACAAAATATGGGATCATTTCACCCGTTGGCTGTACCAATATACAGATTTTAAACAATAGCAGAACGAAGTTTTTATAATGTTACTAGTATGAATCTACACTTTTGCAAGCAAATAAGAAAAGCTATCAAAAGATATAGATTTTAGGAGAAAATTCTGTCTTCTAATAGACATGTAGCAAGCATGAAAATTGTTGGATCTGGAGTTGAGTTTTTATGGTGGTTTTTGACGATGCATCAGAAAGCGGCTTTATATAAAGAGAGTGTCTAAAGAGCCGACAATTTATTATGTGTTTTTCATATTTTCGTTTTTTTTCAAACTAAATTAACCCAACCTAACCTAAACCGACTCAATCCAACTTATTAAAAGCCAAAACAACCGAAAAAAACACACTTTAAACTAAATTAACCCAACCTAAAGACTCAAACCAACTAAATTCACCGAACCTAACCTAAACAAACCAACTTATTCAAAGCCAAAACAGCCCAAAAAAACACACTACTTTAAAAAAATATGAAACACATAATAAATAATTATTATTGTCGGCTCTTTACCCTCACGACTATTCAGCCGAATTGTTGGCTCTTTATAGACACTCCCTTATATAAAATTACTTAAAAAAACTTACCAAATATCAAAATTTGTATGCGCACACTCTGTTACAAATCGCAATCAAAAGTTCTTATTCTTCTTGTCTCCGAATTAAGCTTATAAACCCAGCTTAAATTTTCTTAGCAGCTAGGGCTATGGTGGACAGGAACCGTACTGTTTGTAATAACATTCACTACATATATAGTTGTATATTACTTGTAGGCTTTCTAAACGACAATATAAACTTCCGCACTACTAAATGTTTATAATTTTATAAATTAACTTCAAAAGAATCACAACCAAAAAAGCAAAACACAAAAAAAAACGAATTGACAGTATGACTTAAAGTTAGCCGCAGGCCGCAGTTCGCAACCCAGTGGTCCAAATAAAAACTGCACTTTACAAATTACAATGGACCAGCCAAAAATGACGTCACCTGTATTGATTATGACGTCACCTATATTCGTTTTGAAAAATCGTAAGGCCACTGAATCGACGATTAAAAACATTATTTTTCACATAGAAAACCAAAATTTTTTGGGGAAAAAAGTTTTTAGATGGATTTCTTGGACCTTTATGTTTATGTATATTCCAAAAAAAAGGTAACTTTTTTTTTATGGGAAAGCCCCATTGTATTATTAGATTTAAAACCTGTTTTATATTAAAGTTGTTTACTACTCTTCGAATTTTCTTTGATACTCTTAATGTATGGAATTGTAAGAAATGCATTTGCCTAGTTTTGGTCTTGTAATCTCTGTCCTTTGTTTGCTGAAATTTAGAAATAGTATCTGTCATAAGTTTAAGTCCTTCTTAATGTTTCTTATTTTGAAGTCATGAGATTTGTTACAAATTTGAACGGCTCTGTTATACAAAGTTCTGATTTGGTTGTAGCGGAATGATTTGAACCTTCATTTAAATATTGCTCTGTGTGACTGAGTTTTCGATAGACTGTTGTTCTGATGCCGCTTTCTACTCGTATGACAAGTACATCAAGAAAAGAAATTTGTCAAATTTGTTCCAACCCCATTGGGAATTTAATGGTGGGTCTTATGTTATTTAGCTGGTGAAGAAATTCTGAAAGTTGTTGGTCATTCCCGGTCCAGACAATAAAAGTATCATATCTTAGCCAGAGCTTAGATTTATATATTGCGGTATCAAAAAAAAAACAAATAAGTTAAAGTCATGTCAAAATCGGTCCAGTAGACCGACAGAGACAAACAGAAAAGAGAAATTCTAAAAACTGGATTTTCTAAACTATATCGTACCCTCTAAGAATTTTAAAATTATATTAAATGTACTGTCTTTCTAGAGATTTTTTATATATATAGACTAGCTGAAAATTCTGTAGGTTTGCCTGCGGGTTTGTTCCCGTAAACCGATTTTAATAAAATGTCCTGCCCAAGAAGAAGTTTCTGCGGGACGCACAAACAAACAAACAAATAGACAAACAGACAAACAAACAAAAAATTCTAAAAATTGGATTTTTGGTATATATACATGGTGTGTTTAGAAGCCGAAATCAAACATTTTAAAAAAATATTTAATGTATAGAAATGGTGTATCTAAAGATTTATTATATACTAGATGAAGACTTCTTAAAACAAAAAACATTTGGACGAAAAACTGTGTGATTTCTGTCTAAAAAACTGTTAACCAAAATTAAAAATCCTATAGATACGGCCCGAATTCTTGCCTTTCAATAAAAATAGAGTAAAGTTTGGCTTGATGCACCGTCCTCATCTTCTCTGGGCACCCATCTTGACGATACTTTCCTTAGAATCTCAATTGCTTTTGCCCTTGCAGCAAAATCGTTTGTCCAAATGGTCTTCATGGCCTTTCTTGCCGAAAAAGTGCAGGTAGATGGCCCCGACACAGTTTCATGCCATTCTAGAACCCTCTGGTATCTGTAGATCTGAGGGAAAATTTGCGAATTATTTCACACTGACCATTGGTGTGGGATGCAACATAATCCTACATCATGGCAGCCTCCTATTTAAATATGACATCTAAAAAAGCTGACACAGCAGCAAAAATTTCCGAAAAAATAAAAATTAAAAATTAGTCTAAAATATCTTCAAATTATTTATTTAATCTTTTTGTGTCGAAACATTTAGTCCTTGGGAGGAAAAATCAAAAATTTTCGTAAAAGAACTTGGTGCTAAAATCCGCTTATCTAGCTATGAACCTAGATCCACGTATATTTTAATGAAAGGAGTAGGCTCACAATTCAGAGGGCCAATATTTTTTTAGGTTAACTCTGAGTTAAGGTGATTTACCCTAATTTTGAATACCTTTTAACTCGTAACTCGCTATTGAGAAACAGGCCCTAAGGGAACGACTTTCTTCGGAACTAGCCCCATGCAGGAGAAAACAACTGGACAACTGGAATGACTTTAACGCCAGCATATTTGTTTATTTTTTCATTATATTTGTTTTGTTTGTTAGAATTATTCGGCACCGACATGTTAATAAGCAGAGCTTCCTTGGAAGTTTGTACTTGTAGTATAAGTCATTATTTTGAGGGTCAAGGTTAAGTTTTTTTAGTGTTTCTAAGTAAACTATTGTGGTAACTTTTTTGTGTCCTTCTAGATATATGGTTTCATCAAGGCAGCTAGAGAGTATGTGTTATATGCTTTCGCAATTTCTATTATACTTTCTGCACCCATTTGTTGGTATTTGTTTCGTCAAGATATGCTTTTTGTAATTCGTCATTTTTATAACCTGATCTTGTACAATACCAACCATAAAGCATTCAGCTTCTTCAGAAAGCGTGCCAGTTTTAAGCCGTTCAACGGATTTAACGTGATTTACTTTCTGTAAGTCATTAATACATTTCCCGTGCAATTCTTTTGAACGCCAGTTTTGAATTTTATCTTCATCAGTTTTTGCATCAAATGGCTTAAAGTTTTCCACGCGTCTAGTTAAGGGTGGGTCACCTGTATTCGTTCTCACTATGGCCTGATGATGTTTATTATTTTAGTAACGGGAAAACTTTCTTAAGCCTATTATTATAATTATTTTTTTTTCACAGCATTTCTGGACCTGGTTATTGTTAGACCGGAGTGCTTATTATTATTGTTTGCTAGCTCTGAGAACAATCTCATTATTTCTGGGTATACTTGATGACTATATGATGTTTTTGGGTTCTCCAATCTCGTGATATGCAGGCATGGCTGGTAGATCTGACAATTCATCTCCTTTTCCCACTTAAACCTTATCATGTTACCTACTTCTTTCTTCATTAATGGGTGGTAGTCTATCTAACTCAACGTCTTCTGAACGACGGCTTAGGTTCTGCCTTCGTTCGATATTGAATGGTTCTGGTTCATCTATTAATTCTAAATATTTCAAATCAAAAGAAAAATAAATCTAAAAGCGTTTGCTGGAGTCATTCTTGCAATTATTAAAAAATACAAACTACAAAAAAAGTGCCAGAATATAAAGTTAGAAAATTACAACAGTTTAAACAAGCAATAAAAGATACACAATATATTTAGGGATAATTATTATGTAAAAACGACTTCGAGAAAAGTAACATTTAAAAATATAATGAATAGCGTAAAGACAATGAGTAAAACCAATACAATCTAATATTAACATACACAGAAAAAAAAAGAGAGGAATAAATAAATAAAAATTACAGAATGTAAAAATGAAATTTCAGGCAATAGAGGATGCAGGTTTTATTTCGTCGGGCAGCTGATTAAACAATAATTACTCACATACGCCTCTTTAATCCCGAGCAGGCCAAACAAACTACTAGACATCAATTTGACTGTCCCACGTTTCCTTTTACTACTGCTACAACCCAATTCCGGAACAACAATGGACTGATTTATAAAACTGCCTTAAAAAGAATGCAAAATAGTATACTATTTTACCAGACAGGAAACGCCATGCTTTTGTTCGGTCACGGAAAAGGTGTTTGTCTCATTCTTTAAGAGCGCCCTTTTGACAATCAAATACTCTACATAAAGGTAATCTAGAACTTGCTGCGCTCGTTATTTTAGCCAACGCTCTTTAAAATAAATTCAGTAAGGATTTAATCCAAAACTTCCCTCGCTCCAGAAATTTTACGAGACTTATCTAAACTCTTTCAGGGTGTATCCAGATTTTTCCTTGGGGTATCCAAACTTTTTATGGTAGTTTCTGGGCTTTTTCAAAGTGTATCCAGAATTTTGCAGGGAGTATCCAGACATTTACACTGTATGTCCAGACTTTTTCAGGGTGTATTCAGGCTTTTTTATAGTGCATCCAGACTCTTCGCGGAGGTATGCAGACTTTTCTTGGATTTTTTTTAGCTTCAAAATAAACTCTACATTTCTCTATTTACTGAGCGGAATAAAGAAAATACCACACATTCTCTGCGCTTTGCCGAACTTTTTGGCCTAAAAGTGCGAGCGAATTGTCTGTCGAACTCCTGTTTTTCCGTTAAATTTAAAGTGCACGCACTCACTACCCATTCATCAGCGACTTTTTTATGTGCCCTTTAACTAAAACTCTCTTTAACAGCGGGAACCATCCCATATAAAAAAAATCGATGCAAATGGGGATAATAATATTAATACCCTAAAGAGTGTGTGTTATTAGTAATTTTATGTTGTTTAAAAAAAATCGCAAGAAGTAACAAAACCTGTTCTGTCACTTGTTTTTAAGTAAATTATTAAGAAATGAGAGTTAAAATCTACCACACCTATTTTACACTTAAAAAGGCAGAGCCAAGCACTACCCTTACGGTGGTGGCCTTAAAATATTAAATAGTTAATAGACCACTAATTTATCGTCACCTTATTTATTTGCTTACCGTATTACCGTAAAAAGGGTTTTTAAACCACAAACACAAATTACCGCAACCGTATTCAAACAAAACAAATTAACAAAAAAACGAATTATCGCGTCAGTCAAGCCACACCCTTCCTCCCCCTCCCCATGAAAGATATTCGAGTTTTGATAGACTTATAATTTCAAATTATTTTTGGACCGCTTTTAAAAATTTTGAAGCACACTCCTTCCTGCTTTTTTTTAATATTCAAAATGGGGGGTGCAGCCGGATGTCAAACTATACCCCCCTCATTTAAAGCGTAGAGGAAAATGAAATGCAACTATCCCAAAATAAAGAACTAATTTCGAACTATTAATATCACCGAAAGGAATTTCGAAAAACCCACTAGTAACCCCTCCGAAAGATATTCGAGTTTTGATATGCTTATAATTTTGAAATAATTTCGAACTAATTTTCAACCACCTTTAAAAATTTTGAACCACACTCCTTCCTGTTTTTTTTTTTTTAATATTCAAAATGGAGACGTCAAGGAAGGAGTGTGGTTCAAAATTTTTAAAAGTGGTTTAAAATTACTTCGAAATTATAAGCATATCAAAACTCGAATATCTTTCGGGGGGGGGGGGTAATGGTTTGACTGATCTGAATTATCACCTGCCAGCTGCGCTGCAGCTTTTGCTCAGAAATAAATCTGTTAAGCTTCCGTAACTAACGTATTTCGGTTCGGTTATTTTTAGATGCAGGATAAATAAAAATAACCGATTTTGTCTACGGTATCACCAATTTTGATGGTCTAAACGCTCTATTGCTTGACCATAATAATTGAGTAATATTGATATGCCAAAAATTTTTACGGATAACAATATATATATATTGTTATATATTGTTTGTATGTATGCTAATATTGCCCGGTTTTGAGTAATTCCAAGAAACTGGAGGTAGGCGGGTCTTAAAAACAGCTCTAAATGTCATTCCAACACAACATAAATCTTTGCAGTAGTAATGACAACTTTTTTAAAGGTGCTATTAGCAGTCGTAAAGAAAACAAACTTGGAAAGAAATATATCTTTATTTGTGGCAATTACTGAAATTATAGCAAAAAGGAAGGCAGTTTCCAACATTTTAACCAGTTTTAACTTCTAGTCACGAAAACCAAAACCCGAGCAAGGTGTATGGGGCGCATAGTTTTTTAAAAACGCAGTGACGACAAAGGTGTACCTAAAGTAATAATCCAGAAGGCTTGAACTTGGAATGTAGCCTTTATCCTTCATTTCTATAGAAAAGAATAAGGTCACGTATACGACGTCTGTACCGACGTTAACCTAAATAATAAATAAACCCATAAGACTTCAACATCTTTAGTTATCTATTCGGAGCAGATAGTTTGGGATACATCATATAACTATACTTTTGTCTATTTTTTAAACGCATCCGTATACTTATACTTAACGCGTTCAAAACAAAGTCAAAAGTCACTGAATTTTTGTCTTATTTATGCCATTTTTCGAATGTGGCACGATTTTATGCTGGAGGCGATGACCGAACAGCTGACTGCAATCGATACGTGCAATGCGGTCGCAACGATACGTCCACTACGACGTATGCAACGAGTGCAGTTAGCTGTTCTACTGTCGCATTCACCATAAAATCGGGTCACGTTCGAAACATGGCATAAAAAAGTCAAAAATGTAGTGCCGCTTGGCTTTGTTCTGAACGTGTTAGGTTATTAGGTAGTTTATATTGGTCATTTCGCGTAAACGTGGAATATAGCGCAATATTCTGTCTTCCTTTTATCTGTAATAAAACAACCGCTCGAATACAGATATCCGAGTCCAATCTCTGCGGTCTAGCGCTGAGCTTTTTGATCAAGGTCACGTCTTTAACATGCAGAACGTTTAGACCAGACGCAAGCTTACGTCCTATAATAGCGTCTGCTCTATGTTGCTAACGCAGAAATATGAGAAGGGAGTCCAAGAAAGAAATACATGGTAATAAAATGTAAAAGACAGCAACGTTTGGATTTAGTTATAACTAGTACTAGTAGTAGTAGTAACTAGGGGGCGGCCCAAGACCTGGCAAGTAGCCCCAATCGGTCCCTTTTTACCTTATCCCAGCCCAGTCCCCTAATCTTCTACCTGTACCGCTTGAACGATAGTGGGCTCTTCAGACCTTCCTGTTCTCTTCACGAAGTCCAGTACTTTGGCCCACTTGAGAGCTCGTAGGCCCTCTGCATTAAGGTTCGGTTTTCCGAGTACCTGATGCCTCATCCTTACGTATGCTTCGCATTCCGCAACGAGGTACCGTGATGTCTCCGCCCTCCCGCAGGCATGGCAGATAGAGTCATTCCCGATCCCGATGCGAGTCATAGTTATAACTAAACCAAACACGAGGGAATTTTCGTTGTCCGTCCAATAAATTCCTGGTTCATAATTGACACATTTTTGGGTTATCAATAAAAACTTGATTTTTAAGGTCCATTTTCAAACATTTTGCTTTATTAGAGCTTTGCCTTAAATAATTGTGTTCAATATAAGTCTCTAATAAATCCCTAATTTAGTAATTTATAACAAAATGGGAACCTATTTCTAACCACACTCAATACAAGAACATTTTATTTTGTTAATAATAAAAAATAATAATAAACACGATTTTAGATTAGATATTAAGTTATTTGTAATACGATATTTAAGGGTAAATTTGAATACAAAATGCGCTTCTTCCAATTACTTAATCTAAAACAGTGTTAATCAAATTTTGTACGGTGAAAGCTTAATGCATTATCCCAGAAACATTTCGCGGATTTTGCATAATTTTAAGTTTTTTACATAATTTTACGTATCATAAAAATGAATAGTTCACGGTAAAAATAATGATTATTTTAAAAAACAAAATAAAAACAAGATATATTATATATTTTTGGAAAAACCACGGTCTGTGGAGGATACCAGAAGCCTCCGCAAAATTTTGTTAATATTTGATGTGTGGTTTATCTGTTTAAGTAAACGAACTGTTTTTAGAATTCAAATTTACTCTTATTTTTTAAGTCAGATATAAAACAATGTCTTATTACTGAATATTTATTTCAAATGATAGTGTAAAACTACTAAGTTCCTAATTTATAGGGAAATTTGGACTTATTTATAAACAAATTCTAATTATTAATATACCCAGTTCATAATTTACACAATATTTGATTTTTAACGGACTATTTCACTCTTTCATAATTCGACCAATCAGAGCAACGAATTTTGGCGTAAAATAAGTTTTATAGTGGATAAATTGATATCACTTTTAAATTGTTTCGGAAAAAAATTTTATCAAACAAATGGAATTTTTGTCTAGAACTTTATTTTTGAATTTTTTGTTTTTCCAGTCGGGAAATAATCTTACCAAAATTCGGATGCACTCATGATATTATAGCCAAAAAAATTTAAGCAAGGCCGTCCAATAACCTAACTGCTGCTAGTATCAAATGTAAGACATTAACAGTGGGAATTACTAAGACCTAGACCTAGTACCCCCCACAGGTCTAAATATTTATTGTAATATAAATTGTAACACCAATTTTCAGAAAACCCTTATCATATAGAAAAGACACAAAGTCATTGATTATTTTGTAGTGTTTTTGCAAAATACCCCAAAAAACTACTTTTTTCCTCAAAATTTACAATATTTTAGAAGAAAATGCCCAAAAACTAATATATTTGCTATCAAAATGAAAAATGGTTTTTAGCACAAAATAGTTTCATTATCTGTATTTGAGGTTATAAAGTTATATGTCACTTTAATTAAAACTTACCCTTTTTAATTAATTTTTCCAATTAATACTTGATGTCCCACATAATAATAAAATAAGGAGTAGATTAATTTTGTATTTATTTAAAAGGTGTTTTTATTTATGAAATGTATTAAAAAACTTAAATGTATGTTTTGTTTAGATTTCTGTCACTGCCGAAATGTCAGTTTTAAAATATTAACTGCGTTCAAGTCCCAAATAGCGAGTTTGGATTTCTTACCTCTGCTGTGGGCTTTGAGAAAGGAAAGTTTCCTTGAATGAGCTTTTAGATAATCTCAATGTTTAGATAACCTCAATGTTTTAATTTCATTTTGTAAATAAATTCATATAGTTGTTTTGGGTTTTTTGTTTGGTATAGTTTTCATGCATAATCAGTGACCTTCACTTATGTTCGTTTTGCCTCATAAATATATTTTTTGTGCTGAAAATGGGTTCAAAATATGGCGCTTTTCTGGACAAAGTTTGAGGTGTTTTATTGGTTAATAAACAACTGGGATATTAAATAAGGTAAATTAATCCTTGTAAAAACGGTTACTTAAGGAAATTATAAACGAACTTATTACCAATTGCCACAAAACAATCCTTTATGGGGACTATAAATTTAAACCACCCTCCAGAGTTGGTCTTAAAAATAACCATCTTTATAACCTCAAACAGAGATAATGAAGCTATTATCTACCAAATTTTTGGCTTATTCACCATTTGCAATTAGTTTTAGAGAATTTTCTCCGAAAATATGGTATATTTTGAGAAAAAAATCAGTTTTTCAGTTGTGTAAGTGTTTTTCGAAAATTGGTTTTAAAATTTAGTACCCTCTCACAGGTGTAAATATTTAGACCTGTGGGGGTACTATTTTAGATCTTAGTAAATCTCACTGTTCAAGTTGGCAAGCTATTTTTGATTCCTTGTTGTAAGCGTTGATGAGTTTGTGAAAGCGTACTTAAAAAAAAAGAGTTAAAGTTGTGCTTACGGCGCACGACGTAACCAAACCAATTCTTGTTCACTGCTTGATGCACAGTTTTACTTCATACCGCTATGAATAGTACAAAAGTAATTGTAGAAACAGGTGAGACGTAGTCGCTGTTGTACGACGTATCCGTTCTGAGCATGCGCACTCTCTATTTGTGCAACTTTAATTGTCTAATAACATCTCCAATTTTGTCCAGAATGACGCCGTATTTTAGACCCGTTTTCAGAAATAAGTATATATTTATGAGGGCACTAATACGCAAAACAAACGTAAATGAACGTCACTGATTTTGCAGGAAAACTATGCCAAACAGAGAAAACCGAAAACAAGTTTATTAATTTATTTATAAACTGAATTTAAAACCTTTAGGTTATCTAAAGGTTCAAACAAGGAAACTTTTCTGACTGACCTACAGCTATTATCAGTACAGGTTGGTGCAATCCAAAGTTCGAACTCGCTGTTTTCGACAATTTTGTAATCTGCACGCACCCAGTATTTTAAAACTGATATTTCGAGTGATAGAAATGTGAACAAAATTTGCATTTAAGCTTTATAATACTTTTCATAAATTAAGACACTGCGTCTAATAAAATCTCCACTTTTAAAACAAAAGATCAAAAGATCTTGGGTGGAAATAACGAAAATCTCAGTGTATGATGGTGTTTAATGATGTATAGTGGAGGGTGATCAGTGAAACTACTGATGAGCCCACGCTGGTTACCCAGGGCGAAACATCGTTTATCCATTTCTCTTTTCGCTTTGATCTTTTGTGTGTTCCTTGTAGGATACTCATCCAAGTTTGAATTTTCGTTATTTCCACCCAAGATCTTTTGATCTTTTGTTTTTTAGTTTCTTTTCGGTTGAAGTAACTGATTTGGAGGTTTTTTAACTTATTCTTTGTTTTAATTGCCTTAGGAGCATAATCGTACTGGAAATATTAACACGCCAGGACGAATTCGTATTAGGTAACTTGGATAAGTAAGTACCAGTGCGGAACGATGCCTATTTGTGAGTGGTTCAAGGTTGGAAATCTAAGTGTATGATGGTGTTTAATGATGTATAGTGGAGGGTGACCAGTGAAACTACTGATGAGCCCACGCTGGTTGCCCAGGGCGAAACATCGTTTATTCATTTCTCTTTTCGCTTTGATCTTTTGTGTGTTCCTTGTGGGATACTCATCCAAGTTTGAATTTTCGTTATTTCCACCCAAGATCTTTTGATCTTTTGTTTTTTAGTTTCTTTTCGGTTGAAGTAACTGATTTGGAGGTTTTTTAACTTCTTCTTTATCTTTTGTCCAGAATGACGACGTATTTTCAAGCCGTTTTCAGAAATAAGTATATATTTATGACGGCACTAATAGGCAAAACAAACATAAATTTATCTTTTGTCCAAAATGACGACGTATTTTCAAGCCGTTTTCAGAAATAAGTATATGTTTATGACGGCACTAATAGGCAAAACAAACATAAATGAACATCACTGATTTTGCACGAAAACTATACCAAACGGAGAAAACCAAAAACAAGTTTATTAATTTATTTATAAATTGAAATTAAAACATTTAGGTTATCTAAAGGCCAAAACAAGAAAACTTTCCTGACTGAAAGCCCACTCATTTCAAACCTACAGCTATCATCAGTACAGGTTCGAACTCGCTGGTTTCGAAAATTTTGTAATCTGAACGTATCTAATATTTTAAAACTGATATTTCGAGCGACAGAAATGTAAACAAAATTTGCATTTAAGCTTTATAATACTTTTCATGAATTAACACCGTGTCTAATAACATCTCCAAGCTTTATAATACTTTTCATAGGATAAGACACCTTTTAAATAAATAAGTGTGCACGGACAACGTTTCCACAGCAAAACCAATAACAATAATGCTTTTGCTGTTTCTTGCCACAACGTTTCGAAAACGTTATTGAAATGCTGCCACAGCTATTTAGAGGTATATTAACGATATCAACGGCACCTAAAAATGCAGAATTTTTGCACATGCACTGGCAAAAAAATGTATTTGAAAGTACCAATTACTTATACCAATTATATAAAAATAAGTTGCCACAACATTGCGACAGCTAAAATTAAAGTTTAAGTAAGCTAGCTACTTTACAGCTGTGGTTTTGCCCCGATATTGAATGCCAGTGGTTTCGATGTTCTTCGTGCGCCCATCGCTTGATATAGTCACGTATCGAGGTTTTTGGAATTCCAAATATAGGTTCATGTCCTATAAATGGTCTTTCTGTTCCTTTTCTCGCTAAAGAATCCGCGTATTCATTGCCTGCTACCCCTGTGTTCCCCGGCACCCACGCAAGCATGATATTTATCGGGATAGTCAATTAACAAGGGTAAGTTTAATTTTTTAATTTTTTTTTCTTTTAATATGGAACTTTTTTCCTAAATCCGACAAAAGATTGGGTTACAATGATTATATACTGCCCAAATTAACTAGGATTCTTATAAATTAAACTACATCCAAAACTGTAGGTATAATTAAAAACCTAAAAAACACACCACTTTTAAAATCAAAAATCAAAATAAACAAAAATGGCATCAAAAATAGCATCAGTTCAACGCATTTGCGCAAAACGGCCGTAAAATATTTATTTTCATGGCACTTGATCATGATATGTTGCTAACAAAATTACCAAGGGTTAGACTTTATAGCTATATGGTTTAGTGAGTCCCTAATTTATCATAAAATTAGAACTTGTTTCTAACCAAACTCAACACGAGGACTTTTGTCCGTCCAATCAATACCCGGCTCATAATTGACACCGAGAGATGGGTCGATCTGCTCTCCAGAATTCCGTCCGAAATATATTAGGCTCGGGTTATCAAATATTTAATATCTTTTATTACTTTTTCAGAGTTATCCCTTTTCTCTTTGCCATTTTACGATTATTTTATTGGAGCTCGAAGGTTACTTAGAAATTCGGACATGGGTTCATCAGTTAGGGCCAAAATTGTACAGGTTGTTGCACATTTCACGCGTGAAAAACTACTATATTTTTTACTTACGACCAACGAATAATACTAGTTTTACCACCAGCTCAACACGATTCTAATGGCTCAAACTTTATTTATTAATATAAAAGCACTAATTGACGTAAAAATGTGATTTATTTTTCTATATTTTTAGGACAATAAATATTTATTAAACGTAAATAAATCCAATATAATTTTAGTACCTAACTAAAAATAAGTCTCGTTAAATTGACATATTACGCATTTTTAAGAAAAAAGACCTTTTTTTTAAAAAGATATAATACATGAAAATTCCCTTGGTAACCTTATTTATTATGACGCTTTAGATAGAACGTCATTGACACTTCAGGTTATAAAGGTTGTTGACTTAAGAGTGTTCGCGTTTGATTGGTCGCAGGTAAAGTTCAGTATACTAATTCGCATGGTCATTACACGCTTAGATAAATTAAGACTCAAATTTAATCTTTGCGTTTAATGGTCATCATAACATGCTTGTTATGGAAATTACTACTCTTGACCGACCAAACAAAGGGCACTTTTTGTAGGTAGAACTAATTGTGCTCCACAAGTATATGTTAAAAAACATGCAGGTTATTAAAGATAACTTATCTCTAAAAACAAAAGATCAAAAGATCTTGAGTGGAAAAAACAAAAATTCAAACTTGAATGAGCGAAAAGAGAAATGATTAAACGATGTTTCGCCCTGGGCAACCAACGTGGGCTCATCAGTGGTTTTACTGATCACCCGCCCCAAACATCATACACTTTGATTTCCAACTTTGAATCACTCACAAATAGGCATCGTTCCGCACTGGCACTTATTTATCGAAGTCGCCTGATACAAATTCGTCCTGACGTGTTAATATTTCCAATAGGGTTATGCTCGTAAGGCGTAATCCTATTGGAAATAAAGGCGTAACCCTAATGGAAATATTAACACGTCAGGAAGAACCCGGATCAGGCGACTTAAACAAGGCGTAACCCTATTTGAAATATTAACACGCAAGGACGAACCCTTATCAGGTGACTTAGATAAGTGCCACTGATACGGGTTGGTCCTGGCGTGTTAATATTTCCAATACGGTTATGCTCCTAAGGCGTAACCCTATTGCAAATAAAGGCGTAACCCTATTGTAAATATTAACACGCTATGACGAACCCTTTTCAGGTGACTTAGATAAGTGCCACTGCGGAACGATGACTATTTCTGAGTGATTCAAAGTTGGAAATCAAAGTATATGATGGTGTTTAATGATGTTTGGGGAGGGTGATCAATGAAACGACTGATGAGCCCACGTTGGTTGCCCAGGGCGAAACACCGTTTAATCATTTCTCTTTTCGCTTTAGTCCTTTGTGTGTTCCTTGTGGGATGCTCATACAACTTTGAATTTTCGTTTTTGTTACCCAAGATCTTTTGATCTTTTGTTTTTAGATTGTTTTTGGTTAAAGTAACTGATTTGGAGGTTTTTAACTTCTTTCTTTTTTATTTTTACCTTTATCTATATCATGGTTATTAATAGACTCTCAAGCCTCTTCAATAGTTATCTAGAAATTAATTCTAGACCAAAAAATCTTTAAAATATTAACGACTTAAGTTAATTAGCTTGGCCTTAAACCACACAAAAAAATATGACCCCGGGGAATATTAAAAAACTGTAGTAATCTATATTATTGTACTTCCTTGAGTGCAATTTGTTCCTCATTTTTCAAATGAACTTGGACAGCTTGCCGTTCAAAATTGGAAAAGTTTCCTTATTTCGGTTGCTGCTGCCATTCTGCCGCTGCCTGCGAAAACTCGAAATTTCCTGTGTTTCATTATAACGGCCACTATTCTAATTAAAGTTGAAAAGTCTTATAATATAAATTTGTTGAAATTTAACTCTTCCAGACGTGTACAAAAAAGTCATAAGTTTTTGTGAAAGTTAAGGGTTAGGTTCACCGTCCTAAAAAAAAACAGAGAGGAAACTAATCCATACAGATGCTAACTTTTACCCTATCTTCAACGTTTGGTAAACGGGAAAAACTCCCGAAAAAAACCCCTCGTAAAAAAATCCCGGAAAAAAACTCTCACGAAAAATTGATTGTTACATATGAAAATATAAGGGAAAATCAAAAAAAGCTGTTATCGGTTGGGTTGGATGGGTTGGGTTATAATAATTTTTTCTTGGGATTTTTTTGGTTTTATTCCGGTTTTTTTTTTGAAGGATTCTTTCCGGTTTCTTTTTCAGGGATTTTTTTTCTGGCTGTGTTTTACGGGTATTTTTTTCCGGTTTGTTTCCTAGATTCATGAGTTATTACGTCTTACCGATTATAAGGGCTAGTAAGCCTTTTCTATACATGTCACTAACGTAATTTATTCAGCTGTTTTTTGTTGTTATTATTTTTTGTGTCATTTCCTTCTAACGCCTTATGAGAATTTTTTTATTCGTCCTTATTTTAGTACCTGGGATTTTTGAAAAAAAGCAGAAATTCCTCAATTGGAAAAAATTCTAAAAAAATTTAGAATATAGCTAAATTCTGACTGAATTTTATCGTGTTTTTTTTAATTTTCGATGCCTCATCGAGCTCAACGACATGAATAATACAGATTTGATGCATCCTTTTTTACAACTTTACCATCACCTTAAATTAAATCAATTTAGGGCCAGTTTCTCAATATGCGTCAAAATGCGGGTTAAAGTTATCTTCAAGGTGACCCTGGCTTCCAGGCAAGGGAAAGTTATCTTATCCCAGGGTTAACCTAAAAAAATATTGACCTTAAACTGCACAAAACTAAGATTTATAACCCGAAATAATTTGACCCACTGGTAACCCGCTATTGAGAAACCAACTGAAACGTTTTAGAAAAATCAATGAATACGGACCACCAGAATTAGCTCATTCAAAAAAGTTTCTCACCTCATTAAAACTTGGACCTATGGTTGCTCACCATTACTTATATTATAAGGAGCCCAAATAGGTTTATTAAATGCTATGCAATATTATAGTAAATATAACCTAAGAATACATCGGCTAAGCTTTAAAAAAGCTTTTATGCGACACCCTATTATGTCTATGTGCCTTGCATATGAAATTGGCATGATTTTTATTTATGTATTAATAAATTTTATACCCAAGTGCTCAATATAAAACAATAATATACTTTGATAAATTAAAGTACAATTTTTTTTGTTTTTTTAGACTGTAGTAATTTTTTAATGATTCACAAGCTGTTGAAAATTTTGTAAATTTTCTTATTTTATTTTTAATGATTTAATTTCTTCAAGCAACTGTTTGGAAACGTTTAGAACACGTAATTAGTAGATTTTAGGAATGCAAAGTTTCGTACTAATGGATGGATCTATATTATCTTCCGTTTTGGTTGGCTACAGAGCGAGTCCTATGCTCATGAGGAATTAAATATTTAGGACCACTTTTATTATATATAAAATTGATAGTAGTAATTATATAGTGTGTTTTAATATATTTAATACTTGTAATTTCACTGAACAAGACTTCTGTTGGGAAACTTTTTGGTTTAAATGTATTATTTTAATTATCTGCTTCATTGCTTTCTCTAAATTCTCCAAGCTTACGCCATAAGCCCCACCCCAAACTGGAAGGTCGAATGTTATTAAAAACTCGACTATGGCTCTGTAAACATTTTTAACAGATTTAGCTGGTATGCATTGCCTTAATTGGTAAAACTTATATATGAGACATCTGATTTTTTTAAGCAGATAGTCTGGGTGTAAATTTTACTTTAAAAATTCATTCACCACAATTCGTAAATATTTAATTTTATTGGTTTTTAAAATTTTTATTGAGCAACTTTGACAATTATTATTGGTATCCTCATCCTGATAAGAATGTAATAAAATTTCGGTAAAGTTTGGCTGATTTACCAACACCGTCTCAACTAAAAAGCCAGTTAACTTCTACCGTCTCAGTGCCATTTAGCCTACTGTGACTGTCAGTTTTATAACCAAATTTACAGGTAAAATCTGAAATTACTGTCAGTTAGATGTCCAAAGTAGGTCAAAGGATACTAAATGAAAAATGAGTTAACTGGCTTTTTAGTTGAGAATGGTGTTAAACCGATCATAGTTAAAGTAAAAGTCATAAAATAAGTTTTCATCATATTGAGAGTAAGGAGATTTTGACAAAGCCATCGCTTTAAGCTTCTTGTTTCGTTTCTTGTCACGTATTTTTTTCTACTAATAATACTGTGTCAAAGCAGTAAGATGCAATTTTGTCACTAAAATCTGAAACCAGCATAACATTAATAAAAACTTGAATGAGAACTGGACCTAAAACTGTCCCCTGCGAAATTCCAGCAGTGACTATCTTTTTCTCGTTCTTGTAGTTTCTCGCTCTTAAGTCTCTAGTGGTCGGTCCGTCAGATAGTCCGCAAATATCTATCTTTTTTTAAAAGCAGCTCAAGAGAGACAGTCTTTGACAGATCTAGAAAAGTAGCCAATGGCTTCCGACCACTGTTTCTAGCATTTCGTATTTTACAGGCCAGATTGAAAAGTGCATGTGTCGTGGACAAACCACGGAAACCGAATTGATTTGACGCAATTACTTTATTTTTATTTAAGAAACTTACCAGTTGCATTTTTAAAGCTTTTTCCATTATTTTGGCTACGTTGCTAATTAAAATAATTGGCCTATAATTTGTTAATAATGTATCGTACTGTTTTTGATAAAACTAAAATCGAACCAAATAATCCAATACTTTATATTTTGTTTGAATATTGATTACTTTTTTTTGTTTTCAGAGGACCAGCACTTCACTTTGGGGTGAATGGATGGGTGTGATGCACGGCGATGAGATTGAATACGTTTTTGGACATCCTCTGAACATGTCACTTCAGTTCAATTCAAGAGAAAGAGAACTGAGTTTGAAGATCATGCAGGCCTTTGCGAGGTTTGCCACAACCGGGTAAGAACTTTTTTAGTAGGTAATTTTATTCTTGTAGTTTTTGAAAATCATAAACAAAAATTAAATTGAGAAAAATTTAGTTTTTTTGTGTTTGTAGTATCTTACAATTTAAATACATTAATACACGGATGAAGCAATGCAATGTGAAAGTAAAAAAGGACGATAATAAATTTCATTTTTCTTAAAGAACTCGTAATGGTGCCAGGGGTCCGATTTAGCGCATCTAGACAAATATTGGTCGAAATTTTTTTTTATCTACTATTAGTACAAGTTGGCTATGCCGCAAAATCAAATTACTACAAACAAGAAACTATCAAGCAGCCCGTGACCGATCGGACCGAAAATGTCAGAGTAATTTTGAGAAATATTTAAATTTATCATTTTGCACTCAATCATTTATCGAAATATTTTGTCAATTTGTCATACCTACTAATTTCTTTCTCTCTTTCCACAAAATTTCCTTACATTTAGTATATGCCTAAAAGACGAGCATGGCCGACTTGCTTAAAAGTTGTGGCAAACAAACTAGGTATTTTTAAGAGAAGAGAACACTGATTAAATCAGAAAAAGTTTGCTTGCTTGATTGAATGAATGAATGTAGAAATGCGGGCGGGACAATTCCCATGTACGTAGGCCACTTTGTTGAGCCCGTTGCATGTTTAACCCTCGAAGCCTGCCTCTTCTGCAAAAAAATAGATTTTTCTAGGCTGCAAATTTCTTACATCGTCAGCACATAGTTCTCAAGGTGCGACTCTCTTGACCTGGACAGAGCCGAACACTCCAGCAGGACATGCAGAGACGATTCCTCGTCCTCCATGCACCATCGACACTCTGAGTCTCCGGCAATTCCCAGCATGTCTAGGTGCTTATTAAGGTGACAGTGTCCCGTTAGGAGCCCTGTAGCCAGTCTCACGTGCTTCATACATAGGTCGAGCAAGGACTTTTGTTTTTTGGCGCTCACCTCACCAATTAAGAGTTTGGCCTGTCTCATGCTCTGTGTGCTATTCTAGAGCTCCTCAGAGCACCTGTCTAAGTCACTTTTCAGGGCCGTTATGACTTCGCATGCAGGAATACTTAGTATGGGTTCCGGATCTACCGGATCGGTTGATAATCCTTATCTAGCCAAACTGTCGGCCTCTTCATTTCCCGGTACACCTTCATGTCTTGGGCCTAGAGGGGGTTGACCTTGTTGTGCCTTGCCATAGTTATCAAGACACGTTTGTACTTCAATGCAAGGGCAGAGTTAACCCTATCCGACAGTGCAGCCCTACTATCTGAGCAAATGTAAATATCCTTGCCTGAAGCGAACATTTCCCGATTTTTATATATTTTATATCGACACATCAGAACGGCGTATACCTCAGCCTGAACAACAGTCACGTACCTTCCTAGGGAGAAGTGGAACTTCGTCCCCGTGGTTTTACGTTACGCTCCCGCGCCCAACTTGTCCCCCATTTTTGGGCCGTCTGTGTTCCAGACTGTCCCATTCGGGGGCAAGCGACATACATCCATTCCTTCCAGACTTCCCTATCAGGAGTGTAAAACCTAATTGGAAGCTCTGAACTGGTTTGCATCGGTATTCTTTCCTCGTTCAGAACTACGTTACATTCATATAGAGTGCAGTGTGACTCTTGGGATCAGAATAAATAATGACTTTGAAGTCTGTACATGTTCTTTAGCAGGGCAGGGGGTCGATTTAACGCATCTAGACAAATATTTGTCGACAACTTTTTTTTATCTACTATTGGTACTCAAAAGAGGCAGCCCTGCGAGCTTTTCAATAGCACTGATAGGTGCCGTCTTCATGGCGCATGTTGTGCATAAACACGCTAACCGCTGAACTTTGTCTAATTGTGCCCGCTTGCTTGATTACTTTATGAAAATCGATTAAAGTGGCTAATTTTTAAGACACTTTGGTAATTTAATACTAGTTATATTAAAAATCTTGCAATAGATATACACGGTAATCATAAGACCAAAAATTCATTATGGGCCCGCAGTGAAAAAACTAACTACATCCAAAAAGCTCACAAGCCTACAGTGGCTCTTTTGCAGAGGAGAAACCGGCGCAATGAGGACTACCCCTATTCTTGCCCTGGAAATCATCCTATGTCTTCCCTCACTCCCAACTTGGATCAAGAAGGAGGCGATGGCAACTCACCTAAGATTGAGTGGCCAGGGACTCTGGAGGGCGTTCGAGGGGCTGGCGACAAAAGAGTTGCCTCTCCGAAAGATAGGATACCCTATATAAGTATATCAAATTTAATAATATTGAGTATATACCCTAAACATCGGAAGCAATAATCGGGTCAAACCACAATAAATGGCAAACTGAAGCCAAAAGTTGTAGATATCGGTTACCGCAGCCCCACGTTTAATTTAATAATTGGGCGAATATGTTTCTCTATTTTATGTCAGGTCAAAGTTTGTATCCGACAGTTCAGTCTAGTTTTATAATTCAAGAGTTCACAATAAATTTTGAGGATATTTTTACCCTTGGGAATCAAGATGAATTGTTTTGTGTGAGACCTAATTTTTGATTTTGATCTGTACAGAAGCAATAAAAATGTAGGAAAAAAACATAAAATACTCACACAAAATAATATAAATTATTTGTTTATTGCCGCTTGGTATACGTTAAAAATATGTTATTTTATAATTTAATAATCCTGGTCATAAGTGCAGTTATCATCTGTTTAAATCCGAAGTAGGGCTAATCTGTGAGAATTTTCCCTACTATGGTTTACTAAACAAACACGGAAATGTTTTGGTTCAAATTGGTTGATCCATGCCGGAAAAGTAAGTTAAGTTCTGATTGCATTAAAATAAAAAGGTGTCAGGACCTGCTTAGAAAAGATCTGCGTAACTAATATAGTTTAAAGACATCGCCAATAAACAAATTCGACGAGGTGCGAAACTAGTGCCTTGTGGTACTCCAAATAGAGCTGTATATCTCTCCAAAAACTACATACCCATAGAAAGAAAAAAAAATATGATTGATGCGATCAAATGCATTCAAAAAATCAATGTTAATAGACAACCAGAACTAAATAATTCGTATCAGTTCTTCTTTATTTTTCAATCGATTCAATAATTTCCCACCAATAAAAGCCAACGAACCTGACGTGAATCACTTGTTTCTAACCTAATTCTGTCGGGACCAGAGAACTGAGAATTTTTTAAGGGCGCTGCAGAGTCGTTTATTAATGCTCCCTCCATAGAGTCCTTATAGTTTGTAGAAAAAATACATTGGAGAGGCGTATTTTATAGTAATGAACAACGGAGAGCCGACTAAATGAACACCAAAGAAATCGTAAAACAGAGAAACCGTACAACGTAGAAATTGGTAAGGCGAAAATAGGTTCTGTGCCTAACAGCTGTTTGTATGTGCCCTTAGAATAAGAAAGGGCGTAGACCAAGTTATTTTTTTTCTAAACCAAGCCGACTTGTCCCAACTAAACTTAAACTAACCCAGATCAATCCAAAACACTTAAAAAACCAACCCTAACCAACCCACCACCCCTATAAATTTAGCATAAAAAAAATCTTTTCTACGCCCTTTCTTATTCTAAGCTCGCATGCAAACACCTGTCAGGCAAAGAACAGATTTTCGCCTTACTAATTTTTACGTTGTACGGTTTCTCTGTTTTACGATTTCTTTGAGATACATTTCCCAAATTTCGATTTGTACAAAATACGATTTTGCCAAAGTTGGTTTCTATAAATAACGATTCCTGCATTTTACTTTTTTTATTTTATGAGACCTCCTTCATCTAGGAAGCAGGAAGCTTTCGGAATAACTATGAATAAGGCCCTAAATAAACGCGCGGCATTTAAGGCGAGTCTTGTTTTATTGCTTTTTGCGAAACTTGTGAAAGTTTCAAGGCTTGCTCTGTTGGCTGAAATCAAAGAAACGAGTTGTCTCATCCTATCGATTTAAGAATTAGTTCCCAGTCAGTTATCCATGTTCTAAAAATATTGATACTTCGAAAATATTTCCATATAACCGGTTTAAAGTGCGGAAATGTCGAGTATCCCTCAGGTCCAAGGTGCCGGAATTCTTTGTCTGATTATTATATGTTTTGCCGACATCGTCATTTTTTACATTACAAATTTCCAAATCTAAAATATTTTGTAGTAATAGTAAAATAAAACAAATATAGGTATCGTAAAATAAATTTTAGAAATAATCACATTTTTGGTTTTGCGCATAAAATCCTGCAAAGAAAAATGTATTCCCATTTGTTTTAAAAGTTGCCTACCTACACAGGCTAGCAGTTGTTTCCACGATCGTCTATCGACGGGGTATCTTTAAAGGTTTCACTGGGTAGCTGTTCGGTTCCATGTATTGCCTCCTGGTTGTCGAAGGGTCCATCTGGAGTTCCCTCACAGACGAGTAAACCGGCTAGAATTTCTTTCCTAGCACTTCGGAATACATCAGATTGCGCCTGGTTCCCTGAGAAAGGTGTTTATTGTGGTGCCTCATCCACGCGGCCCTGGCGTTTAAGCCACGGCCCCCACACCTGTCCCCGAATCACCACTCAAGTCAAGAGCGAGCCAGAATTGTGTTCACCTAAGGCTCTCTATCTCCGGCACACCGACCCCAAAGAGCTGCGTTCCAAAGGGGTGCGGTATGACGTTCCTTAATAGGATTTAGTCCCCGACTTGTTCAGTCGGGTTCACCCCCGCGACTTTGACGCACCTGTGAGAATTACCGGAGTGGGATTCAGAGAAGGGAGCACTGGGTCTCCTTGGGCCGGGTTAATGCTTGTATCTTGCCAATCCAACCAAACACAAGCAAAGGCCCACGATCGTCTTAAGGACCAGCGGGTAAATTTTACCGCTTTTGGATTAGATTTCGATTTAGCATGACGTCTCACACTAGAATTCCGTCTACTTCATTTCATAAAATACCTAAATAAAATATTTGATAACATCGAGGGGTGCTTCTGTCAATATTTACATGGGAACACACTCATTAAATCATGCTTAAATGGAAAAAAATGGCTTTTGCTGTTGAGTAGCACTATTTACGCATATTTTACATTTGTTTAACTTATAAATAAATACTATATTGTTTAAAAAGATAAAAAAAAAGTGAGAAAACTTTTCCTACGATTTAGAAGTTAAAGTCGAACGAAAGCATGGGTAAACTGTGTGAAGTTCAGTGAGATGCGGTCCATGGAAGCAAGAGAAGCAGTGCTACCCGTAGAAAAATATCATGTTCTTAAATGTAATTTTTGAAATTGGAAACACTTACTTTAGTTACTATTAAAAATTATTTTAAATATCAAGCCTTGACTCAAACCTAGGCACAGCAGAAAGTCTGCCCGCGTATCGTATGCGCGCTGCTTTTCACTACTCTAGAAAAATTTTATCTATCTCAGCTGCTAGGTTGCTGTCGCTATAATACGCCTGCATCAGCAGTATGCCTGCTTTCGTGTGCGCCGGTCGCATGCTTTAGGCGGGCGTGAATGCTATAATTGAAGTAGGTTATTTGCAGGTTTAGAGTGTACGTGCGTCGCGTCATGCGTTATGGAAGACAATATGGACTTGGACGGAAATGCTAATGTTGGTGTGAGAATATGTGGTCTTAATAATAAAGAGTTTTGCAACCTTAAGGTCGTAATTACAATCTGGGGAATTGTTTTAGCAACACTGTAGGGGAAATCAATTTAGCTATGTCGACCTGATTTTTTTTGCAAAATTTTACGTCATTGAATTTGTTTTCCATGGAAACGCGGAGACTTTATTTATGTTTATTCACAGTGAGACAAAAATTTTAAGTTAGGTTACTTATTTTGACTTTTAGCGTTGTGCGCCGCTAAAAAAACAAGTAAAATACTAAAATAAAAGAAAACCATTTATTGCAGAATCACCTGCTCAAAAAACGCTACCCAACTACGTATTAAAGTAACGGTGTAATGTTTATGGTTGCATTTACAAGTGCATTTATAATTGAAATGGAAACAGGTTAACTTGAAAGCATGCAGATTTAAAAATCGGCTACTGGCGCTAGACGAAATATTCGCATTCTATTTTAAACAGGAGCGTCAACGACTAGCAAGAGTCTTTCCGACCCCTAAATGGAGCTTTACTGACCTATTTTGTTTGTACTCAAGTATCCGTGTGTTTTTGAAACTGAGGTTGGGATCTAAAATCTATCCTTTGCGCTCCAAGAATTCACTAGTACACTTGCACATAACTATGCCGCAATAATTTAAAAAAAAAGTTAAAACAAAATAAAAACAAAGTTATGTGGGGTCATGGGCGCCGAATGTTCTACGCGAATTCCCAGTAATCCCAGCAAGCCAGTAAAGTTCTCTTGTAGGCGCGCGACCGCACAAGCAGAGTGGTTTCATATTTGTTCTAAACAATGTTTTTGAAAACACATTTTTGAAAGATAAACATAACCTCGAATGGTTTTTTTGTCAGAAAACGTAAAAATACTCTTCTGTCCCACTGAAGCCCGATTTAAAATTTGTTGACAAAACAGCTGCACTTACTATGGTATTGTATAAATTCTGCAGTCTATCGGCCAACACTTTATCTGCGTGTATCTCCCAAATTCAATGAAGTGTGATTGATTGATCGATTTTCTTTTCCGGAGTGCACAGGCTTTTAGAAAAAAAGACACTTAGTTTTTATTTTCGCTAAAGCAAGGAAATGTAATCCAGAGGAAATTGTTAGTATTTTTTTATGTAAATCGGGTTTGTTCTAAACCGCAATTATTTTGAGGCTTTTGGGATAGATGACAGCACCAGAGCTTTTATTTTGAAGAAAAAAAATAATTGAGAATTTTGAAAAATCCTTCAGATATTTTTGTGAAGTATTTAAAAATGATCACCCCTGCAAAATTTCAGCTAATTCTGATTTTTCTGAAGTTGTCCCTATGCACTCTGGCAAAAAATTAAAGAACGTTGCCAGTTATACTCTTTTACTTAAAATGTGGGGAGAAACTATAACCTTAAGAGTATATAAATATCGCTTTTGTCAATTGAAAATAAAGTTCTCCAAAGCTTGTCAGAGCTTTCTCGTTTTTATGATGACGTCATTGACGAATCTGCAAAAAGGGATCTCTTGAAATTTCATCGCCCGCTGCTGGTGAGGTTGTAGTGTTACGTCATGCTAAATCCAAAACTAAATCTAAAAAGGGCAAAATTGACCCCCATAATTAATGATTCTGATTTTGAAAATTCTGACGAAATATTAGGCGGAACTTCGAAAGTTCGCGTCGTTGGAACACGAACTATCTGTTTCTGGTTTTAGTTTGGTGTGCATTGTAAAATTGGACAAATTAGCCAATTACTTTCAGTTACACGTGCATTAGGCTAAATAACGCACCGACATTTACCGTACCACGAACGAACGAAATAAATGAGCTTTTTGAGGGATTCCGATATGTTTGCGGGCTAATTATTATTTTCGAGAGCGTGAAAAGGCGTTAGGTTCAGGGTAATTTTACCAATAAAACTTGCGTTATTTTTAGTTACATATGTAATAGTTTTAATGGAAATATACACGGTAAAAATATTAGGGACTTCTCGGTACATTGTAGGCTGACTATAATAAAGTTGGAAATTTGTGACAGTTCCGTACGACCACTACATATTTCAGTCAAACCTACATTCGGCTACATAGAGCTCTTTTGTGCGTGGTGCTATCAAAATTATGTTAACTTTCATAACGTTCGTGCCGACCTTAATTAAAGAATGGCATTAACTTAAGCGCTTTTATATACAGAGCGCTTCAGGCTACTCGCACCTATCAGTGGAGCAACCAACACTCAGGTTTGCGATCACCGTGTGCGGCTTCCGTTTAGTACGCCTCTAACCACGGTGGAATTTGAAGTGTAGTCCATGAAACCGGAATTTGGTTAATAAATACGCAAATTTTATTTTCAGCTGCTCAAAAAAAAAATTAGAGCAAATGTTCGAAAAGTCTCCCTTGCTCTATTATAAAAACCCCTACTAATGTTTCTAAGCATGTTAGGGATGATAGTTTGTGTACTAGTAATCCGATTAGGAAATACATTATCAAGATATTCCCTAACAAGGCCAACATTGTGAGTGGGACAATCATCTTGTTGAAACCATGTTTCATCAAATCTCACACCCAACAACTGCCTAGCAATTGGAATAATATGCTGCTGCAGTAGATCCAAGTATCTAGACCATTCAAATTGCCGTCAATAAAAAATGGCCCAATTACGTGTTCCCCTACAATACCTCAACAAACATTTAGTTTTTGGGGATACTGTGTTGTTATGTCAAAATACAAATTCCAATTTTCCCCTGACCAATATCGAACGTGTGTTGGGTTATGTGCTTTCATCTGTAAAAAGAATAGATCTCAGAAAGTTTTCATCACGATTAGCTCTTTCCATCATTGTTTCGCAAAATTTCATACGACGATAGTGGTTCTCCGGAAAAATTTGAGGCGTTTTTGACGCCCGCGGCTTGAAAATAAAGACCCGAGCCGATAGGCGATTAATTTATTTAAAGATTCGCGCAAAAGGCCGGGCCAAAAGATTCGGGGTTCGGGTAAAAAGGTTCGTGTTGTTCGGACAAAATTTGCTGAAGGAATTATTTGGAATAAAATGAAAATTAGAAAAATTATTTACCGTAAATCACTGAGCTGAATTGTGACATAAAAATTAAATTTTAAAACCTTTCCGACGGAAAAATGATTTGACGCACTTGATAAAAAATAATGAGGGTTACTTTATTTCATTTTGTGGGGTTTTGATAGTGGGGTTTGGTGATGGGGTTTGGTGGTGGGGTTTGATTATAAAACCTAAACACTTAATTAAGGAAAACCAAAAAAGTGATAAAGCATAGCAACAATTAGGTACAAACTTATTTAGTAGATATCTACCAACCAAAGAACCTACCACCCAGCAAATAATAATTTTTCGCTTTCCGTCGGCTTTTACTATTTAATCGAAAAACAAAATGAAACATTTTTGGTGTTCCAATTTAATTTCAAGAATTGAGGTCAATGATGTGAGACTAAAAATATTATCTATTCCCACTTTCAAAAATATCGCGAGAATTTGCCGCAATGTTCGTGGCAAATGTCCTCTACAAATGTTCGTTGGAAATGTTCGAGTGTTTGAGCAAACGTCGAAAAAATTTCGCCAGATTTCGCCCGAATTTTTGGAGGAACCTATTCGATTTGTGTAAATGCGCCTTTAAAGTTACATATAAAGAGGGTGCTTACTCCTTGTCGCACCCAAAAACACTTAATGTTGTAGATAAAAAGGCTGCTTATTCGTTGTCGTGTTTCAGAGCGTAGTATTTTGAGTTGATTTTTGTTTGGTAAAAATCTTTCACGGTAAATTCTTGCGTGCTAAGGGTCGGAAAAGTAACGGTTTTTCAATTTCGTCCACTCCTCTCCATTCCTGCGTTTCTCCCAGACCTTGGCGTCCATAAACTACGTAACGCAGCGTGGAAAAGTAGGTAAAGCCCGTTTCTCACTATGCATTTTCTCCATTGATCTTGAGAAGTTGCATGCATTTTGGGTGCTCACACAATGCATTTTCCACAAAAAAGATGCATGAACTCGAGACGCATGGAATAGAACTATATTTTCTAAAAATATTCTAGTAAATTTTACTGCGATAAAATAAATATTATATTGGCAAACCTAGCAATTATCAGATGTTCAACTAAGACTAGGTTGTAGTTTTCAAGATTTTAATTATTTTTTTGCCTGATTTTTCTGTCCCTTGGGAAAAAATTAAATTTATTTATTCACAATGTAAACGCTTTTGGATTGATGCATCGGCAAAATGCACAGTGAGAGGGCTTAAGGTGTTACCATGGTCTTTATTCTTAAACTGCCAGGAGGAGAATTTGCTAGGGAAGTGGGCGTGGCTTACAAAAAAGTGAGATGGAGATATGCCAACCTATAAAAGTGTGAAGAGGAAAAGGATACTCCCGCGGGAGCATTCCCTTCCCACACTTTCAAGAATACAGCCCCAGAGAGGAAGGTTCCGCGTTCTGCTACCATTTTAATCTGAAAAATGATAATAATAAAATAACTAATACTTAAAACTATTTGTAAACTAATTTAAGGAGAGGAGGGGGAGGTTTTGGAACTCTGCAAATTTAGAAATGATATACAGGGACAAACCCACCGCTAATCTACTTTTTTCCATTTTTTTCTTGAACTACTGGAAAAACCTGTGTTTTTCCCTTGCGAAAATAATCCAAAATTTCAACAAGTTTCACAGTTTTCCCAAGTAACATTTATTTTTTTATAATGGCCATCAATACCTTCTGGCAACTACTTCATAAAACAAAAAGTTGTCTTAGGTTCTCTTTAAAACCTTTTCAGGACTCTTATAAACCCCTTATAGGTCTTAAGTGTCAGTTTTTATAAAGGGATACATTACTACTTTCACATAAGTTTTAGTTTTAAAAAATATCTTTAAAAACATTCTCTAACCCTTTATAAAATCTCAAGCCAACTACAAGTAGTTTTCAGATCGTTGTCAGAGGGTTTTAACGCGTCCAATTTGACCCCGCCCCTTATTGATTTAACCATATAATATATATGGTATAAGCTTTCCTTCTTTAAAGTTACAATGCATGCGTTTTTTTATAATTTCATCTTTGTCTACATGCATCAAGTAAAATGTTTACAGAAATGACGAAACTTTTGATGGATATTAATTTCGACAAATATTTATAGGTTATATTATTATAATATTTTATTGATGTTTATATCGATTCTCTACGAGAAATCCTATAAGCCACGTCGTCTTTATCGTGTAGAATTCATTTCTGCCTTCTAAAAACAAAAGTCCGTAATTTAAAGAATTTTTAACCGAATTTGTGGAGAAAAAAATAAGGTTAGTTTTCTTAAAGTTCCTGTAATTCAAACAATAGTGAACAAATAACAAAATGCAGGTCGAACGATTAATAAATCAACTATTAATACATAACTTATTATACTGTTTGGAATTTAAAGTCAAAACTACAAAATTTTTGAATTATGAAACAGTTTAGAAAAATAAGTAAGACATATTTTTTACGTCAAGTTTTATAACTGTTGTCAAAACCCCTATAGAATCCTAAGAAGTTGTAACTACCATTATACTGGTCTCCCTCGATAGTGATTAAACTGTAGTCCCAGTGGTCATTTAGCTATTTTAACTAACCAAAATATTTTCTTTTATATTTGACAGCTTATTCCGTCGTCGCGGATAATTTTGCCAGAAAAATTTGTTTTTTAAAAATAAAATCCATAAAATGTATGGCTTTAAAATCGTTCACTCGCGCAAACCACATAAAAATATTCTGGCACCTTATGTATTGGGCACTTGGCCTTTTGCGCGTGATTTTGGCTTTCTCTTTAAAGCGAAGGTTTTATATCAAAATTATTGAAAAGGTTTTGGTTTCTACCTAACAACTTAAAAAACTCTTACACATGAAAAGCTTAGGGTAAATCTTCAGAAAGTTTTCCTTGGTATCTTATAAAAGCTTGTGCAGCTACCGTTTTGTAGTGAGTATCATTAAAAAGTTTTTATTTCTATCTTATAAAACTTAAATTAATTTAAACCAAAAGCTTTATAAGAAGAGTTTTTAAAATGTTTTGCTAACTATTTTATAAAATTTGAACCATTTTAAGCTAAAAGTTTTATTAGAATGGTTTTTAAAAGGTTTTGATTACGATCCTATAAAACTTGTCAACTTTACACTAAGAGTTTTATAAGAAATGTCGTCAAAAGTTTTGATTGCTAAATTATAAAACTCAAAAACCAAAAATTTTATAGGGAGGCTTTTTAAAATGTTTTGTTTGCTATGTTATAAAACCTAAGACAAAAGTTTTATAAATATAGTAATAAGAATATTCTGATTGCTAATTTTGGAAGAATAATGCATGTCTGGTTTATAACCCCTTATAAAAAAGTTCGAAAATAATAAAACTATGTAGCAACCTAAAATGTTACTTGGGTTATTGTCTGGACCGGAAATGACCAACAACTTTCAGAATTTCTTTACCACCTAAATAAAATAAGACCCACCATTAAATTCACAATGGAGTTGGAGCAAAATTGTCAAATTCCTTTTTTTGATGTATTTATCAAACGACTAGAAAGCGAAATCAGAACAACAGTCTATCGTAAACCCCCTCACACAGGACTATATTTAAATCAAGGTTCAAATCATTCTGCTACTACCAAACTTGGCATAATAAGAACTTAGCATAACAGAGCCGTTCAAATTTGTAACAATTCTCATGACTTGGAAACCGAAATAAGAAACATTAAGAAGGATCTGCAGCAGAATGGTTACAGCCTTAAACTTATAACAGTTACTATGTCTAAATTTCAACAAACAGGACGGAGATTACAAGACCAAAAGTAGTATCAGAGAAAATTCGAAGAGTAGCGAACAACTTTAATATTAAAACAGCTTTTAAATCTAGTAATACAATTTGAAGTCTTTTTGGTAAAACAAAACCGGAGAGCAAACCAAATAAGGAATTCATTCACCAAGTTCCTTGTGAGTATGGTGTATCATACATAGGGGAAAAAAGACCACTATCTGTTAGGCTTAAGGAACATCAGGCGAATACCCAAAGAGGTATGCATGGTCAAAAAAACACCGAATGAAGTGGACAGAAGCAAAGGTTTTGCACACGGAGTCACACTGGAAGAAACGAAAATTCATTGAAGCTGCCTTTATTAGGCAGAATGAGGGTATTTTCAGTAAACCAAGTGTTGAAATTCCAAATATTTGGAAGCCCCTCCTTGGACGGAGCCAACTTCTTAAACTTCACGGTTGAGTGATTTCCCATACTATATAAGTACGTAGCCTTAGGAATTGATTGTGGTTTGCACCTGAAGACGATTAGAGATTGTACTGATCGAAACGTCGTGTATAAATAAAATATAGACATTGGAAGTCCGAAACACAGAGTTTATTTCAAGTTTAAAAAAAAACCCAGAAAATTAGTTTGAAAACTTTATGCGTCCCATAGGACCAAACCTTGGTCCCTCTTAGTAAATACCGGACCAAATGTTTTAGGGAAAGGTGCAGGTGGGGTAAAATAATTTACTAAGGTAAATTCAGTTTTGTTATAATATGGTAATAGTAGTTTACATAACAAACATGTTATATTGGTCATTAAACGCGAAGATGAAGTTTCAGACGCGAGCCGCAGGCGTATGTCTTAATTTCTCGAAGCTTGTAATGACCATAACATTCGAGTTAGTGTGCTATGAATACTTTACCTACGACCAATGAAAATCTGATCAAAAATTATTAAAAACATTAAACGCGAACACTTTTAAGTCAATAACCTTCATAACCTGAAGTTTCAATGACGTTCTAAAACAATTTTTTTTTCTTAAAAATGCGTAATATGGCAATTTAACTGGACTTATTTTTCGTTAGGTACTAAAATTATATCGGATTTATTTACATTTAATAAATATATATTCTCTTAAAAATATAAAAAAAATTATTCACATGTTTGCATCAATTAGTGCTCTTATATAATATTGTCACGCCATCTTGTGGTTTAGGTCTAAGCTTTATTATTATCCTAGGTCCGTAAACGAGCAATTGAAATCGTGTTGAAATGGTCGTGAACCATTGAATATCGACCCCGCCAAATGTTTATCGGAGACTATGCTGTTATTTAAGCACACCCAGGAACCTCAAGCCCCTTCTCAGAAATAGTTTCTGCGTACGTTACTGAATCAAGGCTTTAAATATTTTATGTTTAGGTTAAAAAAAAATGTAAAAAGGCGGAATAGTGGTCTAACGGGCCATTCTACATCTGCATGATATAAAACAACTGCTGATTCTATAATTTAAAGAACTTCTCTTGTTACATTCCTAACATTACGGGGGTCAGCTACAATAACATAAAAATATAAAATTTGCATAGTCGCCTTTTTAGTATACATACATCAGTAATGTAGATTTACAAAAAGTTTATATTGAACTAAGCAAGACGGAATGCGTTGTTAAAAAATAATTTGTCACTGTCACATCCATATCAATGTAGGCGTTCTCAGATTGCTGTGCCAGGGGGTCAATTTTACCTTTACACTACAGTTCCGCCTACGTGATTCAATTCAATTCAAAATAAACCTTATTGTCTGAAAATCAATATTAATCTCATTGAGAAAGCAAGTCCCACTCTAACCTAATTTCTCTATGGTCCTAAGTCTGGCATATACATATAGAATTTTAGGTAGAAAAGAAATACAATTTAAATTTTTAATTAATAATTGACTCAGAAATAATAAAATCAATTTTTTTGCCATACATATAGAAAACACAGATACATCCCTAAAATTATTTTAAAGGTTTTGAAGAAACAACTGTATAATTATAGACTTTTTACCAAAAATGGTAGTTGAGATAATGATGGGAATATCAACATGTGCTAAAAAGAACATTTTAATTAACTTACAATATTTAAGACAAATTACATAGTCAACTATAATAGCTACCCAATATAAAGATAAAAAGAAGATAATAAAAATTGGACAATTAAAAAGTTTCAAAAATAATAGATACCTACACTAAATATCGATTGTTACGCAGTAAAAAGGTAAAAATGTGTAAGTAAGTAAAATAAAATTGTATAATAGAGGGTTAAACTCTTAAAAAGCTAATTTTAAAATGTTGAAAACAACTGCAATATCGTAAAAGACTTAGTAACACTCCTGAATGCTGGATACATTTTATGAAATACATGTTTACATGGGAATACACACCTTATTGAATCAGCTTTTATGGTTTAGTAACTTTTTTTGCACATATATTTAACATTTGTTTGGCACATAAATAATTTTTGCTAAAAGAAAAATTAAAGTCGAAACAAATCACATGTAAACTGTGTGAAATCTAAATCAAAGCGGTAAAATTAACTCTTAGTTCTAAAAGAATTTAAAGGGGATAGGCCGCCCTTTCCCGACTTTCCCTATACACAGGTTCTCAAGTTCACTCCATTCCAACAAGTTAATACGAAGCCCATATACCCAAAATCTGAAACAACAAAACTTACCCTTGGTTAATTTATATCAATTTAGAAGAGTGAATTTTGCTGCTCAAGTCTCTAGATAGACCTAGTTAAGTTGACCTATAACTGCCTTTGTAGTTGGATTTCTTAAACGCCAGGCCTATTATGACATGCACAAAATAAATAATAGCCTTCACGGAAGAAAAACAAAGCCTTTTTATTAATCCAGCTGAACTGTTAGTGGAAAACGCAGAATTTTTTTTGGGGAAATTCTAGGGAAAATTGAACCTTTCTGCGTGTACTAAGATATGGAATCAAATCCACCAAACCCTTGCGGGCTCTTGTAGAATATTTTTCGTGATTTCCGAAGTAGTGCAGGAAATGAAGCTAATTAATTTGTGTTTATAACCTATTTTTTAAGAAACCGTTGAGTCTCTAGCTACGCATTGAGTACTTCATGAAATATGAGGGGGATAAAGAGGGACATTTCAGATATTTCAAAAATTAAGGATTTTAGTGAAAAAAATCATACGTAGACATTTTAAAGCAGTCAAAATTGTCTTTTAAATAAGGTATCCTGCTATAAAATCAGATTAAAGTTAACGAAGTTATCAGAACAATCTACCCCGACGCCACTGTGTTTTATTCTAAAATACTACTAATAAGATATGCATACATTTTATAGAAATGCCTTGAAAAATTTTAATAGTTTATGGGACATACCATGTACGATAATGAACTGAAGAACACAGGAGCGTTGCGTTGGGTTGAGCTGTACCCACACCTTCGCTAATATAAACCGGATTTTATAGCATGACAACTCATTTAAAAGATACTTTTATCTGCTTTAAAATGTCCTCCCTTGCTTTTTTTACTAAAATCCTTAGTTTCCAGTCTGATTTTGCCCCTCTTTACGACCCCCCCCCCCAATATTTCATAAAGTACTCCACGCGTTTCTTAAAAAAGAAAGTCTTTAGAACATATTTTCATAAAAAAATAGCTGTTATTATTTCCTTCTTGAATTTCTTACTGATTGTACTGAAATTGCTTAAAATAAGCAGTGCAAAAGTTTTATGATAGAAAAATTATAGGCTAATTAGGTGATAATTAAATTGTGGGCTCTTGTAGTTTTCAAATTATGGCCCGCACCGCTAGCTACCTCTGTTACTCTACTTTTAACCTCTCTCGCCACCTTTATCACGCGTCATGCTTACCCACAACTTAATTATGCCAGCATAACGTATAATGTATGAATAGTAGTAGTAGTAGGCACGCACTACTACTACTACTACTATGGCAAGTCGGCCCAATCGGTCCCTTTTTACCCCACTCCAGCTCAGGCCTTTAATCCAACACCTGCACCGCTTAAACGGTAGTGGGCTCTCCAGGCCTTCCTGTTCTCTTCACGAAGTTCAGTACTTTGGCCCACTTGAGAGTTCGTAGGTCCTCTGCATCCAGGTTCTGCCGGTCAGTACTCCTGTCTGTCATCCAATATCTTTTCGTGTTCTTCCCAGGAGCCATTTGAGTCTGACCGCGTCCGGTCCGTCGATGAATTCTTTGGACTTCATTTTCCCAGGAGTCTGTCAGTGCATCATTGGCCCATTTAATAAGTCGACTTTGCATCTGTCTCCTTATTGTACCTAAGAGTAGTTCCGGCCCCACGTATTGAGTGCTGGACCCGATCCGAGGGAGTTCATACGCCTTTTTGTTGCCCGACATTCCCGTGTGTCCCGGTACCCACATCACTGTAACCCTCTTGTCTTGACTCAAGGCTTCCAGTGCTTCGACGCACTCTGCCACCAGAGTATTGGCAATTTTTGGCACACTTAATGCCTATAGGTCCGCTTGGCTATCGGAGTATATGTAAACATGCTCCTCCAGACCATTGCGAACCTCTTAGTGATGCCACCATTATAATGGCGAGTACCTCGGCTTGAAAGACCGTAGCTTACTCTCCACGGTCTTGCACGTAGACCCCTGCCCCTGTTTTTTGCCTCTCCGATCGCTTGGAGCCATCGCTATAGCATATCACAAGGTTCCTTTCGAAGTGTTGGTGGAGGTTCTCACTCTGCCAGAATTCCCTATCGGGAAATACAACTTTGTACCTCTGATTGAATCTCCAGGGCATTTGGGTTGCCTTGAGATCAAAGGACGCAAGTGGTATCTCCTTGGTTAATGTGTAAATAAGTATAGCAATACTAAAATAATTTTATATAAAAAAAGCTATGCACTATAAAGAAGAAAATAATTTGTAGCACTCTGATATCATAATAATAAAAGCGATGGGCGCATTATAGGAAGATTGGTAATGTTGACTCGATAAATTTATGTTATTGATTATATTATGATTTTTCGCAAGAATCTGAATTTACTATAAGGCAGAGAAATGCAAGGGTAAGTAAATCCAAGCCAACTCGACCCAAGCTACCCTAACATTTTTCTGTTATATGGATAGACATTATTAGTTTCTAAAAATAATGTGTGCTTTTTCATTAAATCGGTGGGTGCATTCCGGTGCATTCTGGAACAACAGATTTTTTTTTCTATGTAATGAAGTGTTACATCACCATTAAAGTCCACTAAACACAAAAATTTATTAAAAAAATCAAGAAAACGTTGGATTGCAAACTTTTAAAAAACAAAATGGCTTAAGAAACTGGAATTTTCGACAAACGTAGTAAATTAAGTAGAATGAAAGGAAATATCCTAAGCATTCAAATGACGAAAACGATAAGTTAGCTGTCAGCGCCATCCCGTGGGTAAGTACAGTAACTTTGAAATTAACTCTGTGTTTCGGACTTCCATTTTCTATATTTTATTTATACACGTCGTTTCGATCAGTACAATCTCTGATCGTCTTCAGGTGCAAACTACAATCAATTCCTAAGGCTACGTACTTATATACTGTGAGAAATCACTCAACCTTGAAGTTTAAACCAGGCAAATGCATTCCTTACAATCCCATACGTTAAAGGAGTATCAGAGAAAATTCGAAGAGTAGCGAAAACTTTAATATTAAAACAGCTTTTAAATCTAGTAATACAATTCGAAGCCTTCTTAATAAAACAAAACCGGAGAACAAACAAAATAAGGAATGCATTTACCAAGTTCCTTGTGAGTGTGGTGAATCATACATAGGCGAAACTAAAAGACCACTATCTGTTAAGCTTAAGGAACATCAGACGAATATCCAAAAAGGTGAAACCACGAAATCAGGAATTGCCGAACATGCATGGTCAAAACAACACCGAATGAAGTGGGCAGAAGCAAAGGTTTTGCACAAGGAGTCACACTGGAAGAAACGAAAATTCCTTGAAGCTGCCTTTATTGGGCAGAATCAGGGTATTTTCAGTAAACCAAGTTTTGAAATCCCAAATATTTGGAAGCCCCTCCTTGGGCGGAGCCAACTTCTTAAACTTCAAGGTTGAGTGATTTCTCACAGTATATAAGTACGTAGCCTTAGGAATTGATTGTAGTTTGCACCTGAAGACGATCAGAGATTGTACTGATCGAAACGTCGTGTATAAATAAAATATAGACAATGGAAGTCCGAAACACAGAGTTAATTTCAAACACATCATTGTCTCAAACTTTCAAACATACAGTAACTTTCCCAAGATGTATATCTGGTTGCCTAAGAAAACCCTTTCAAAGGCTCCCATTTAGCTTTCCCTTATACTGGTGTGGGTGTTATGTGAATAAATCCTATTCTAAGATTATTATCACTCGTCCCCTGTTCGCTCACAATTTAGTTCAATGGACAAGATGCATCGAATGGGTACAATAGGAGGAAAGGAATGATACAATGAGTGTTTCAGGCTGACGATGACGTGACGTGTCGATGTAGTGCAATCAGACAGACTCCTGGTAAAGGCAGGTTTTGTTTAAATAGCGAGTAAGGGTCTTTACACTACCGGACTGTGTCTGTGACTGTACTTCAGACGCCCATACTGGGCTGCTCCTCCACACAGAAAACTGAGATAATTTGATCTGGTTCTTGAACCACAAATAAACAACCGGGCCCAAATGTCTAACATGGACAAGAGGCATCGAATGGGTACAATAGGTAGACAGGAATGGTACAATAAGTCCTTTAATCGGACGTAACGGGTTGATGGAGTGCAATTAGACAGATTCCTGGTGGAGGGAAGTTTTGTTTAAATAGTGAGCAAGAGTCTTACACTACCTGACTGTGTTTGTTGGCGTATTTTAGGCTCCTTCACAAGAAAAAACGAGTTAAGTTGATCTGATTCTTGAACCACAAATAAACATCCGGACCTAAATGTCTAAGAGACAAACGACTTAAAACTTTCTCAACCCCACAATCATTCGTCAAACGACTTACGGCACAATACTATTCTATTAAGGGGTGTTGCTCGGATCTCTAAAGTCGAACTGCGAAACATCAAAGCAACTTCCCTTAGGCAGCTAAAACTGAAGGTTTAACTTTTCGAACTTTCCCGGGAACTTTGATACAATGTAATTACCTAAACGTTTTTGCTTTGCACCCTTCTATCTGTCTGAGAACAAAATATTCGGCATAAAATTTTTAACATTTTGGTCCACGTGCTCAACTTTCTGAAGTTAGTTTTCAAAAAGTTAGATGGCCCCGAAATTACAAAAAAAATCAGTTTTAATGTATTTTCATCAACAATCAAAAAAATTAAATGAAAAAGTTGTAGATCTCGGAAAAGTCCTATAAAACTATGTATATTGTTTATAGTTAGTGAAACAGTTTCCGAGCTACAGCGACTGAAAGTCGAAAAAATTATTTCAGAACCGCTTTCTGGGCATGTATGAAGTCGCGTGTTGTGGATTATATATTATTATTTATAGCAAGAGCAGTACAAATGAGGTATCAAATTATAGTTTTTGACGTGCGCTACATAAATGACCCATGGGCATGAAAATTGCCGAAAGTATCTGACAGACTGACATTTAGTAGGGTAAATACGTTAAAACTTCAGCGCCCTCTATCTTAACTACAGAGAGTTGAACCTGCAATAAAATCTATTGCAACTTTTATGCCAAAGATTTTTGTTTTTACGCTTTTTTGCTTCCGACCAACAGAAATCGAGAAAATCGATCCTAAAGTTTTTTCAAAATGGCGGATAGTTCCCGAGGAGTGAGGAAAACACAAGCTTGGGAAATTTACTTTCAGGCCTCCCAAAGAACATACAAATCCGTTTTTTTTTTCGAATTCAAATGAGAATTTTATTGTACTACCATCAATTATGTAAAACCATTTTTCCAAATTTTGATCCCCCCTCTGCAAAATTTTATAACATTTTTGTAACCCCTTCCCCTTCTCTTTTAGCACTTAATAAAAGGACTTGACTATCGCGACCCGACATAATATGAAACTAAATGTCAGTCTGTCAGATACTTTCGGAAATTTTCATGCCGACAGACCAGGTCATTTGTGTAGCGTACATCACAAGCTTTAATTTGGTCCCTCATTTGTAGGGCTGCTACTATAAATAATCCACAACAACTCAAAGAATTTTACCGACTTTCAGTAGCCGGAGTTTCACAAATTTCTTATTTAAATTTTTTTAAAAAAATCTCTTTTTGTTGACCAAAATACGCTAAAACTGATTTTTGTAACTTTGGCGCCTCTATCCTTTTGGAAGCTACACAAAGTTGGGCACACAAAAATGTTGCAAATTTTTTGCCGAATATTTTTGTTCTCAGACTTTTTCGTCTCCGACCAACAGAAATAGAGAAAAGTCGGTTAAAGAGATTTTTTAAAATGGCAGATGGTTCCCAAGGAGTGGGGGAAACACAAACTTAGGTTAGGTTAGCGTCATGCCGTGGTTAAGGACAGTGGTACTGGGTGGTACCGTCGGAGTTTGATCTGAAATCACAGTACAGCCCGGAAAGTGGCTATTGCATAGAACCTTTAAGGTTTCTATCCTATTTTCCGTGAACCCGCCGTCCCGTCCGGTCGTTTTATCGATCCGACTGAGGCGGTTTGATTCAGATCTTTGGAGAGAATTTTACGGATTCGTTCTTCTGCGGGGATTTCTGTTATCCCTTCACAGAACTTCCTCCATGAGTCCCTCTTTGCTTTCAGTATTTCCTTATTATAGGAGTTCCATTCGGATTTGTACTGGTCCCAGGACCTATCCTTCTTCGCCCAATTAAATAGCTGTCTGACTTTTTTCCTTTGATTGTCTAGGTTTTTATTGCACCAAGCAGTAGATCTAGAGTGCTTTTTTGTTTTTAGACGATTATTATTTTGATATGCCGATAGAATTGCGGTTTGGATTGATCCTGCCGCCTTTCTATGTCGTCAATTGTTTTGATGTTGTTAGGAACCTCCTTTATGCGCTCTACCAGAGTATGATTGTAGCCCTCCCAGTCAGTGCATTTGGGGTTTCGGTATTTGACTATCGCCTGCTTGGCCGATTTGATATCAAATCTGATATGTCTGTGATCTGAACTCGAAGGCTCGGAGGAAACTTTCCAATTGATATTATTGTTTCTTATGTGCCCTGTTGATATTATCAAATCTAAGACCTCGCATCTATTTGCTACAATAAAGGTAGGATTATTTCCGCGGCTGTTTACAACCAGCCCCCCCCTAATATGTAGTTAAAGAGTGACTCACCTTTTTTGTTTATTTCCGTACTGCCCCATGCTATGTGGTGAGCATTTGCGTCACAGCCTAGGACTAGCTGCAGTCCACTCCTCTTGCAGTGGTTGATGAGTTCAGCCAAGCCTGCAGGTGGTACAGGTGTGTCGCTTGGAAAGTATGCTGCGTAAACTTGGGAGGTTTACTTTCAGACCCCCTGCCTCTGAAATAATATACCAAAAACTCAGTCTGCCCGGATTTTTTTCGACCTCAGATGACAATTTTACTGAACTATCTGTTACCTATGGACATTTTGAAACGTTTAAAATTTTGACAACTTTGACAGCCGTTATGGTAGTATTTTACAACCACTACCACTAGGGCGCGTTGATTTCACCAGAGTTTTGGGAAAACAATAAAAGCTGTCACTTGCAAAAATTACCACAATAGCCTGACGTTTAGATACTGCGCAGACACAGTTATTACTACTACCACTACGAAGTGATCCCAGATCCCATAGCAGTGATTTTTCCATGTCCCTTAGCAATCAAATAAATGTTTTGTGTGTCATGTTTGCGATAACCCAATATACGTGGCTTTGCATTAAGGACACTAATCCTAGAGCAAGCTCTAAAGGAAGCCGGACATTTGTTTTGACACTTGCGTTGTCATTTTTGATTTATTTGCCTCGCTTTTATCATCGGCGGCTCGTTATTATTGTAAATAGATTTTTTATCAAACGATTTAATTTTATTATTCATTCCTGTTGTGTGCCAGGTTGCAAAAAATAGTCCCGCGACGGAGTCCAGCTCTTTCAAGTACCTATTAAAGGTAAGTTATAATGAGTGAAGAAGTATTTTTATCAGAAAAATCAAACAGCAATAGAAGGAGAGCTTGACTGGAAGCCTTCGGACAAAACTTTAACCAGCACGAAAATTTAAGGATTTGTGAAGCAAGTTTTATAACAGTACCAATTTTTGCCCCGACGATAGTGCTTAATAAAGTAGAAGTATAAATTCGATTCCTTGTGTATTTGCGTGCCTTGTGTGTGAACTTGTGTATCCCATTTTATTTCCGGAATTAGTAAAAAAATTATTACGGCGTTGTGAAAGTTAATATTTAGTCGAGGTTAGCTATTCTTGGTAAAAATAATCATTTTTTTAAAGATATAGGTATATAGTTATTTAGTTTTGGTAAGAATTTAAGTACTTCTTTTGGGGCAAGTATTCGCCTGTATATATGTTACCGTAAAACCCCGATTTCAGTTACAACCTGGTTTTCCAAGGAAAAACTAGTTTGGATTAGGTCACTTGGATTAGGTCAGATTAAAATCTAATCTAAACTTATATAATTTAGTCTAATCTAATCTAATATAGAGTTAACAGTTATAACTAGTTTTTACTAGGAAAAACCTGGTTTTAACGGTAACATATAGGTACTCTGATAACAATGCGTTGTATTGGTAAAAGATTTTAAAAATTATAAATCTAATGTAGTTTTAAGTTCATATGAATAATTTAGATAACTTTAATCAGTTTTTTGGAATAATTACGGAATAATTGTTTTTTTTTTACGTATAAGTATATATATAATAGTCAAAAGAAAGCAAAAACTGTTTTAATTCTTTTTGAAACACAGTGACACAAAATGTGTTATTAGTACACCATCATCATACCAACATATAGTACGGTAGTTCATCAAAAATTTAGTTGCTATTGGGGTCCTAAAAAACCCACATCTACAAAAAAAAAAGGATTTTCTGTCGGTCTCCACACATGATAGAGAAGGCATTATGTATTATGATTTTAACCAAAATTTGGTACCAAAGCGTTTTTTTGGCCACCCACCAATTAAATGTTGGATAGAATGATGGGGGTTTAGGAAGAGAAAAGTGTGAAATAGTTGAAAAAATTATAACTTTGAAATAAACATTTTTCTGTTGTTTGGTTCAAATTACTAAGAGCTTTAGTTTTTGAAATATTTAAAAGAGGTGTTAAAATATTTTTTTTAAAACATAATTTTTGAAGAAAAGAAGCAGATATCAATGTACGTTTCCAGATTTTAGTTCCTGTGAATAGTACTTACCTGAAAATTTTGTTGTCTGGTTTTACAAAGGGTTTACCCAACTTCTCGTATTGACAATTTATTCATAACTTTAGTAATTCTGAATGCCTGTCGTTTTACTTCTTTATCAAAATACGGGGAACCCGGACTAAGAGTAAAATCTGTTAGATTTATAATTTTTGCGTATACTTTTTACTTTAGTAACTCGCGACTGTATGATAATGGACTAGTCGTGCTTTCAAGGAATACTTTCTTATCGTATTTATCATTCATTAAAATATTTAAAATAAGAACGAGCCGCCCATAACAAAAGCGAGGCAAACAAATCAAAAATGACAATGACTTTAATAATACCATGTACAAGTCAAAAACCAGCTTTTTGTGATGTTTTCTTCAACTTACCACTAGGCAAAAACTTTAAGCGCCGAAGATGAAATTAAGTCAACAAGAATTAATGGCCAACTTGTCGTTTTTGTTTTTTTACGAAAGTGGTTAAAATAAAATGTGGTTATAGGTCGCCATTTTGATATATCAGCCGCCATATTGAAACGCGTCACAGCTGAACCAAATTTTTTTAACAATATTGTTGGACTTTACCTTCTTATTTTTATTACCAAATTTGGTCTTTTTCGCTTTAATAGTTGATGAATAGCGCCCTTTAGTATGTTATTTTTCCAATATGTTAATTTTACTGCGGTATTTTTCAAGGTCAAACTGAATCAAACTCTAGGGATCGAATGGGGTAACATTTCGAGTGAAAGACCAAGAGGATTTAGAGAAACTATTTCAAGGTTAGTGAAAAACATCTTTAGCCTATTTACTCTTATTCCTTGTATTCTAAAACTGTCTTTATTTTTACGTCGATATACTGTACTGTATTTAAACTGAATTGAAAACTAAAAAATCTAGAAGATTATTTTAAGAATAAAAACAAATAATTACTGTTATATTTTAATTATAAAAAAACTGATATCTTATGTGTATAAAATTTTTCAGTGTTTTCAGTGTTGATAGGCTTTGTCTAGCTTTCCTTTTTCTATGTATTTTAATATCTTTCCTTTTTCTGCATTTCTTAGCAGGTTAATATTATATAATTTTAATGTTTCAATTAAGGATTTAGAAAAAAATTCATTAACTTTCAGTTTAATTTTATTTGTAAAAAACGACAAAACATTATTACATGTATGTATGAAAAAATATTTAATCTAAAGGTAATACAGAAAATATTTTTTCTTAACATTAATAGAGTGAAGTTTTTAAATATATATTTCTTTCTTTTTGCTCATTTTTTTAAATATTTTTTGAATCATGAGATGTGGGTTACTATGATGAATTAGCTATCTTATCTCTGTTTACTCGTTTCTATTGCGATTTTTAATTTGCCTTGACTATTTTTTTTTTCTTAAATTTTTGGTTCATACTCTTGGTGTCATTTACTATCAAATTTTGCCATGTTTTTATGTGGACATATAAATGTTCGTTCGCTGCTTAAAAAATTTGCTACATTACAGGATCATATAGCATTGCATAACTACGATATTCTAGGAATCTTTGAGAGCTGGCTAAGATCTGATGTTGATGATAATGTCACGCAGATAAATAATTATTCCTTTGTAAAGCTTGACAGGGCAACACATGCAGGTGGGGTTGGGGTCTACATAGAAAAGGGAATTGAATTTCGAGTAATCCATAGGGAGTGTAAGGCTTACATAGAGCATATTTGGATTAAGTTAAAAACTTTTAATACAATCATAATAATAGTTAATATTTACAGGCCACCAGATGGCTCTGTGAAGAATTTTTTCATTCACCTTGAAGATATTTTGACAGAAATATATACAAATTTTGACAACATTTTATGCTTGGGTGACTTTAACATAAACTTTTACAACGTGTTTTTAAACAGCACCACCAGGTTAAACAATATTATGGATACCTTAGATTTTAAACAATTAATTAATCAACCAACGAGAATCAGGCAATACACAGAAACTTTAATTGACTTAATATTTTACAATCAAAATGATGTTTTAGACTTTGGTGCCCTCGATATTCTGTCTGTATCTCATCACCACTTAATTTACTGTCAGATAGATTTTCAAAGAAATGTTGAAGTAACACATAGTTTTTCTTACAGGGCTTAAAAAATATAAATTTTAAAATTTTAATTAGACACGGCTGACGCAAAAGTTAGTTTTTTAAATGACAACCTTTTGGTTTTGTTTCAGAAGCACGCTCCTGTCAAAACTATTTTAAACAAAAAAAGACCTTATGCTCCCTGGTTAACTGAGAATGTTCAGTTTATGGTAAAACTAAGAAATCAGGCTCTAGAACGATTTCGATTAACAAAAAATCCTGCCCATTGGGACTATTATAAACAGCTCCCGAATTATGTAACTTCTGCAATAAGATTGGAAAAAAGCGTATCTTAATCATAAATTTCAAAATTGTTCCCAGAAAGAAAAATGGAGAGAATTAAATAAAAAATAACGTTCCTCTGAAAAAACAAAATATTATTCCTGATAATCTTGGCAATGTTAATGAATTAAATAATTTTTTTACCCAAGTAGATCAAAATAACCTCACACCAGATCGAGAAACCTTGAACTTTTATGAAAATCATACTTGCACAAATAGCACTTTTGAATTTACCCCTACCAATGAGACTGAAGTATATGAAACCCTAAGAAATATTAAATCAAAAGCAATTGGCGCTGATGCCATAAATATAACCCTTTTACTTCTTTGTTGCCCTACCATTATTCCTTTTATTACGCACATTGTTAATTATTGTATTGAGCGCTCTTTTTTCCTAACTTCATGGAAACATGCGCTAGTACGCCCCATACCTAAAAAATCCAACCCAGAAAATTTTTCTCATCTTCAGTATATGTCAGTGTTGCCAACTCTATCTAAAGTCCTTGAAAAAATCATAGAAAAACAAATTAATTTATATTTACATCAAAATAACCTGCTTCCTGAGAAACAATCCGGATTTCGAGCCGGTCATAGTTGTGTAACGGCTTTACCTGAAGTTTCAAATAATATCTATCAATGCTTAGATGATAGTAAATCAGTGGTACTTATTCTCCTAGACTACACCAAGGCATTTGATATGCTAAATCATAAAACTCTTTGATCTATCTTAAAATTTATTGGTTTTAGTTTAAAATCTATTAATTTAATCTGCTCTTTTTTGACAGGTCGAACACAGTCTGTGGTTTTGGGCAAAAATATGTCAGAAAAACGCAACATAGAACAAGGTGTACCCCAAGGGAGCATAGTAGGTCCTTTGTTGTACTCAATTTACACCAGAAACTTTTATAAATGTCTACGTTTTTGTTACTATCACATGTACTGTGACGATACACAATTAATATTTTCATTCAAACCTTCTGATGTTGTCAACGCTGTTAATTGTATAAATCAGGAATTGGCTAGATTATTTAGAGAGTCTCGGGCACATCGTTTAAAATTAAAGCCCACCAAGTCAAATACTATTCGTAACCATCTTCTTCATAAACTAAAAATTTCAGTTAATACCATACCTATCATTTTTCAAAATTCTGCAAAAAATTTGGGGGTTATCTTTGACTATAAACTTAGATTTAGCGAACATATTTCCGCCAAACTTAAGAACGCTTATTCTGCATTAAAATCATTATACTCACACCGGCATTATCTTAATCAGAGTACCAAAAAAATGTTATGTGAAAGTCTTTGTCACTCACAATTGAACTTTTGTGATAGTCTTTATGGTTCAGCGTTAGACTCTATAAATACCAGAAGAATACAAAAAGTTCAGAATTCATGTTTAAGATTTATATATGGAATTCGTCGCCGTCAAGGAAGATCCCATAAACTTATTGACGCTAATTGGCTTAGGCCTACACCATTCGTTGTGCTTTTTCTACAAAATTATTAAAACTAAAACCCCATCTTATCTTTTCACAAAAATACATTTTCGTTCTCAATGATCTCATGATCGTAACTTAAGATTCTCAGTTCCGTTCTCAATTCCAAGGCATCATAAAATGCAGCAACTCTTCTTAACAAATACAAAATTACTAATTTTTCCTACACAATAAACAGTTTTATATTAAAATTGAAATCAGTAATTTTTGATAAACAGCGAACGAACTTATAATTTATAATACAGCTAAATTTATAATATAATATAGCTAAAATGACTCTATTTCTATCACTTTATCCTCGGGATAGTTTTATTTTATTTTGAAATATCTAAAATGTTTTTGTCAAATTTGTGATTTACTTTTTTTAATCTTTAAAATTTGTTGAAAATAGTACGACATTTTTATTTTCTAAGGCTTACACTTATGTAGTTGTAGTAGTAGTAGAAAAACTCATATTGTAAAATGCTAGCTTTAAGTGCTTGTCATTAGATTAAGAAGTGCTTAAGTTAAGAACAAAATGTTTGAAAATATGGTTCTAACGGCTTAAACAGCACCTAGGTTGTAAAGCCCGGGAGGCTGCCATAATAGCCAATTAATCTATTGTATTTCTTTTGGATTAATAAACGTCTTTAAATTAAATTTGGCATATATGCCTAATAGCTAGTTTGAGGTAGATTTGAAGTTGGACTGACATAACCTCGAATTATTAAGTTTTTTTAAAAAGAAAATTGCAAAAATCTTGTTTTTTGCGATTTTCAAGGTCATTTAAGGTTAACCTTAAAACATAATTTTTTGAAATCCTCGTTCTCTAGTTATATGGAATCGACTATAATTATGCCCCGGTTGCGAAAGTTGTATTTTTTATGATTTTTACCACCATCTTGAAAGATGACGTTATATCAACCCCTTCTAAATGGATGGTAACCAAACACCCGGTAACACTCGATTGTGCTAGCAATCCCATATAGTCACATGTCCCTTTACTATTATATATGCGATCAAAAAGCGTCAAATTTTACAAGTAGGAGTCAAAATTCAAGTGCGAAGGAAATTTTAATGTGAAATATATATACGTTTGTTGCAAAAAACAAGCGCGGCCTCACAATTCTGCGATTTTCTTGCAGCTGATGAAATTTTTTCGTTGTGGTTTTTGGGGTTATGTTTTCAGAACCACTAATTGGGCGTCTCAAAATGTGTTAAGGTATCGACGTTTGCTGATTATAATTTAATTTGGGTATAAAACAATTCATTTCTTTACTATTATGGCTCAAAAAACGAAAATAAAATAAGGCAGATGTTCTGTACGAAGGAAAAGCATGGCCAACCGAGAATGATTTCCCGAGAAGTTGCGACTTAGAAGTGGATATAAATAGTTATTTCCTCCACAATGCCACATCATTATGCAACTATAATGTGGCAAACTTTTGTAGTGAAATTTAAAGCCATTTCCTAGTGGTGGCGTTCAGCGTTGGCTACTTCAATGAGGCATAAATTTATTGAGTAATAATAAATAATAAATAAAATAATAAAAGTCTGGGCTACTAAAAATTCACGAATTAGAGGAGTTGTTACTGAAACTTGGTATTTTCCCATCGTGGGCACTTTAAAAGAATACGACTAAGAAGTCGTTCTTGGGGGTGATTATTACGTAAGGTGCACTTTTACGCGATACTGGAGAATATTCCAAACTTATAGTCCTAAATTATTGTTTTCACGACCACACTACTACTATAGGAAAGTATCGAAACCTTTACCCATGTAACTGTTACTATAAATGTTAGTTAGATTATTTCATATCAAGAAAAAAGTCAAATTGCGTTGTGAAGAATTAGTAAGAATGATTAATAAAATATCCAAGGAACTTTGGCCGAAACGAAATATTTTTATAGTCGCCATGGCCCAGTGGTTATGGTATTGCCCTAGCAATCATGGGTTATGGGTTCGAATTTAATGAGATTTATAGTCGGTCTAACTCGACCATAGTTTTAGGTTGGTTAAAAACTGCGCCCAACACCCTTAAACCATTTAGCATTAGCATTTGGACGTCGTTTCGACATTGGCGTAGACCACCTGACGTCAGGAAGCTATGTCAGATCGACTACGCACCGACTCAAATTTATAACAAAATGGAGAATACAAATCCGGGTTGTACCGACGGCGCCATACGTGGGTTCCATAGAGAGAATACAGAAATTTGTACTACAATCTAAGTCGTGCTTTGTGCAAATAGCTCAACGACTGGACAACAAACTTAGTTAATATTTTTGTCCAAATTTAGGAAACCTCTACGCTTTAAGTCGAAATGAAACGTTGGCAAACATAAATAAGGTGCCTTTCGTGAACATTAAGATTTATAAATTGTGCGATCTTGAAAACCAGGCTGAACACCAGAAATTATCTACGCACGTCACTTTACTGACACACATGACCAATGCAGGGCTGAAAATACACGATCGCCGCGAATATCAATAAAAAAAAGAATTCTATTGAAAAAGAGACTTCACCATTATTTTTAAAATATTCCTAAATGATATATTTACACATTTCAAAAATATTTTATTGCAAAGTTCATGGAATTTTATGATATTTTATACTAAAATACAAAATTTTCGATCGGCTTTATTGTTTATCCATAACTATCGCAAGGAAAAGATGGCTACGTCATAAAATTCCAGTAAACTTGCCGGAGTTCTACTGAAGCTCCAGTTTTATTTTTCAAATATAACTGGTCCTGGCCGCTAGTGAATTTCTGTTTACTTAATCGGTCACCCGTTCTGGTGAAACATTGTTTTCATCTACAGTGACGCCACTGCAAGATCCTAGAGGGTAAGTTTGACTCGATCTGGTGGGTCTAACCTCTGGTGGTGTTTGGTTAATTTAATCTATTTAGGGAACTTTGCTTCCAAAAAGGATTCCTCTACTACATCTGTCCCACATCGGAACAAAACCCAAAAAGGTGGCAGCAGTGAGTCTTAACGGAATGCCAAAAATTCTAAGCTGCCTTTCATTTTTTTCCCGTTTTATGTTTTGCAACCACGTTTATATAAGACACTAAGTGATCAACATAAGTGATACACAAGACACAATATTTAATTTGGTCTGCATCGGACGGACTTACCTGCTCATGCTGACTGGCTAAACGTGATTCTTGCGCAAGCAATATGATTCTTTTTCTGATGTAGAACGTGGTGGAATATTTGAATTGATTTTTCTTTGGCATTATTAGTTATAACACAAAAAGTACCGCGCGCACGAAAATATAAAAAGAAAGTCTAATTTTCATTACTTTGGGTTGGATTCCAAACCCTAACGTTGAAAAACCGTCAAGTTTAGGTCAAATATCATCATTTATCGCATCCCGTACGTGGGACGAATGTCGTAGTTTTTACTGATTGCAACCTTGGCGGCACAGACGATGGACGATCGTCAGAAAACTTTACTAACATAAGTACAAGTTCAGACGTCGGGTTAACATCTTACTTTGTACTACATGCCAACGATCTCCTTAACGACGTCGAAGCGTTGTCGGGAATCTGCACTAAACTACACACAGGGACTCCAAACGTAAGCTCGACTACTTACGTCCGTTTATATAAGCTACGACGTAGTAACAACGAAATTTAAAATATAAACCTTGACTTAAACCACTAAACGTGCGAAAGAAGACGGAAAAATGCTATTTGGGTTGTCTCACATCGCGTGGCGGAAATACAAAGGTTGACTAAAAATGTTATTTGGGGAGACATGTACCAACAACGGACACCAAACCAGAAGAATTGGATCCGTCCAGTAAAATTTTAAATTTACGTCCTTTTATTGATCCTCATGGAATCATGCGGGTTGGCGGTAACGCAATTCGGATTTTGCCTATGATAAAAATTATTCGAGTTTGTTGTGCCTCAAACATATTTGGACGACCTTGATTTTTGGGAACAAACATAGAAAATTATTTCATGCGGGGCCCCAATCGCTTTTATTAACAATACGAGAAACTTTTTGGGTAACGGCTGGCCGTAGCTTGGGGCGTAAAATTGGTAAAAATTGCCTCCAATGTTCCATATTTGATGTGAGTAATAAAGTGCAACCTATTATGAGTGCCTCGGGCGCGCCTGCAACTAGTTCTCCCATTTACAATTGTTGGAGTAGATTATGTCGGCCTTTTTATCATGAAAGACAAGCCAGGTAGAGGTTGTAAGCTAATTAAATGTTGGGTAACTTTTTACAAGCCTCTCACTTATCTATTGGTCGTCGTTAAAAACCAACAGCGGTTTTTTCAGATAATGGTACGAACTTTGTCAAGACCAATAAGGATTGAATCGAACTGTTTCAATTTGTTAAAAATAACATGGGCATAAAATGGCATTTCATACCTGGTAATCATTTACGAAGAGTATCAGAAAATCAGAAACTATTTTGTTTCGACTTGCAAACTTTGCTTATCCGAATCGAGGGCATATTAAACTCCCGTCCTCTTTCTCCTTTGACATCTGATCCCGAAGACTTAGCCGCTTTGACCCCCTCCCACTTTCTCATTAGAAAACAAATGATGACAATTGTGGAACAACCAGTTGATCATATCAAGGAAAATAGGCTGTCCAATTATCAGCTCCTTCAGAAGTTGTAGAGAAGGTGGTCTCGAAAGAGAGATATCTAAACAATCTGGAAAGGGAAAGTTGGTCGTCATACGTAACGACAATCTTCCACCAGCCAAATATCGGCTGGGTCGCATTTTAAACCTAACCTATGGAAACGATGGAATAGCTCGAGTAGCCTCCATTAAAACAGCAGGTGGGACCAGTTTTCGAGCAGTAAATAGACTGTGCCCTCTCCAAGTTTTGTCAGAAGAATCCTTCAATGCCGGGGACATGAACCATCCTTAAAATGGACTATGCTCTAGTCCGGCGCCGTGCACTGAAGAAACGACGGTGGCGTCTCTATCGACAAAATGAGAAACCTGACACACACACGAAGATTCCGTCACGAACGACATTTTCTTATCATTTTAACATTTGTATCACGAACCAAATAAAGTTTTTCTATCCGAAACACGACTTATTGATGACAACGGGATACAAAGTTATTTCAGTGTTTTCCATAATTTTTTATTGTCTAATAACAGTTTGTAGATATTTACAGTCCATTCCATTTTTGTTTAGACAAAACCTTACCTTAATGACCCACTGAACAAAACCAAGTTTGACAGTTGACAGAAATCCAAACGCCCTAAACTGTTGTTGTTGTCAAATTTAAAGTTTTCAGGTTAAGCTTTATTTGACAGAAATTTTGGAGGAAAGAATATTTGTTTGCATTTTTGCCATAGAAGACTCGTTAAAATAAAATTATTTAAAAGAAACCTCACAATTGTACCACCAGTAAACCTAAGTTTTTGCTTTTTGACACTGCCATGTTTTCACAAAATTTATCGTTATTTTTGGCCTGATAAAGCCGGAAATATGGGCAAACAATTTGAAATGTTGCTTTTATGAAAGCTAGTGACGCTTTTATTTCCAAAATTCTAGATAAAAAACTGTGCAAATAAGGTTTTTTAAAACAATATTATTAACACATGATAATTTAAGTACGAATAAACAACACAATGCAGCACTGGCCCTGTATAGTCCATTTTTTCGATAAGCGTACTGACGTCATCTTTTTGGAACTCTATTTGATACATTATTTTAGACAGCGACAATAAATATGTAAAAAATTCAAGTCGTTGATTGTTTCAATTGTTACTTCAAATTGACAACAACAAATTATTTGACATGCAAACTGCTGACAACAAAGAAACACGTTTTCAGAGGCAATAATGACGTCACTCCGCTCACCAAAAATTGGACTATAGTGCCTGGAAAAATATTTGACTAATTTTAAATCAAAAACTTACTGCAGGTACCAAATCTATACCACCAGGGTCGAGCTGTGTTGGCAGTACTTTCTGATAAGGAATTTTAGAGGGTTAAAACGAGGTTCAATGATTTTAAGAGTTTTAATTTTAAATCATTAAAATATAAGATATATTGTTTTATCAAAATTTAACTAAAACAAAATGACCAAAAATTATGGCTTTGTGATAAGTCGCTACAAGAACAAGGGTGCATGAAAGCATAAGTACCACAATCCTGGGTGGCCCCGAATTTAAGTCATGCTTCCAAAAGGCACAATAAAATCTCAATTTATTGACATAATCTCGTCAAACATAAAATAACTAACTATTTTGCTATGAGCATTGTTTAAGTACAAAATAGACCCCAAAATCATTTCAAAAGACAGAAAAAGTTAAGACGTCTCTCTAGCAGTAGCTTACAGTTGGTGTCTTTTCAAAAAGAAAGTAATAGTAATTAAATAATACAGGTATACTCCAATTTTTTGATGAGCGGACTGACGTCATTTTTTGGTATCTCTATTTGATACATTGTTTGAGAGAGCGACAATAAATATGTAAAAAAAAGTCATGTCGTTAATCGCTTCAACTGTTACTTCAAATTGACAACAACAAATTATTTGACATACGAACTGTTGGCAACAAAGAAATACGTTTTCAGAGGCAAAAATGACGTCCGTTCGCTAGGCAAAAAATTGGACTATAGTAATTTTTATTCGCAAAGTACCAAGCAGTGCTCAAACGAACAATGTAAGTCAAAAACCAATTATGTGAATTCAAATAGTGATAGAATTGTAGAAACATTGTATAGAAATAGATTTCTCAAAAATTAACACTCTAAGGGCAATAAAAGTTTAGGCACTAAAAGTTTAGATAACAACAAAAACATCGATATGTTCTTTTTAAAAAGATAGGGGCGATCGTTACAGTCCACCTGTAACCAACTGTCTCTTCAGGGGGAAACAAAATTACGAACACGTCAGATCGAAAATTCTCGTTGACAGTTGAAGTCAACTAAATCTGTATAAATTTCGGGTGGAAAATATTGTCAGTTTGGTTCTAATCAAATCGTTTAGAGCGACCTTGTATGGTTTTATAGAGCGGCCTATTAAGCTGGCCCGGCTCATTTCTTTTCGATTGAAATCGATTAAATACTTAATAATTGAATACGACCCTGGGCAAGCAGGCGATAGAGTTAAACTTTACTACTTAACCGATAACTTTGTACCCAATAAACGGCTTTGCTGTGTTCTGGTCAAAGACTACGAAACAAACTATTGGATATTTCAGTCAGTATATTTGAAATGTATAAATTCAAATATGGACAACAAAAAGCCGGACTGTTTTGTTTTAACTGTCAATTTTTTATTTATTGTCGGATGGTAAAATAAAAAAGAGTTTCGGAAAGGGAATGAAGTAGACTTTTTGAAAATATGTCAAAAAGTCACATGGTACAAATGTAAGTTACAGGTTTACAATTTGTTATTGCCTCACCTTCCAAAAGAAATGTATCTAGAATAGGATGAAAAAATACCCGAAGATCAATCAAAATGTGGTTCAGAAATTTTGAGAATATAAGTAAGTTGAGGATTCCTAGAAAGTAGAGCTTCATATTTTTTGTGATGCAAGTAGTGAAGCTCTTGCTTAGGTAGCTTATTTCAGACTACTTGGGAAAGAAAAATCAAAAGTGTCATTAGTTTCTGCAAAATGCAAGCTTGGTCCTATTAAAATTATGTCTATACCACGAATGGAACTTCAAGGCACTGTCTTAGCTGCTAGACTAGGAGCTATGATCAAAAGTTAATTACAAAATCACAAATATTTTTTGGTGGACTAATTCCCAAATAGTTTTAAGTTGGCTTAGATCGACTTCTACTAGACTAAAAACGTTTGAATTACACAGAATCCAAGAAACTGTGGATTTCTCTGAAGTTAAAAAATGGAAATGGGTTCCTACATTTTTAAATCCAGCTGACATCGCAACAAAAGCTTGTGGTTGGAAGGACCAGGTTTCCTAAACCAGAGTCCCGTTAACACCGCCAATTTTTTATTTATTGTCGAATTTTAATGCAAAAAATAGTTTTCGAAAGGTAATAAAATAAAGTTTTTTCAAATATGTCAAAAAATTAAGTTTATCAAAAATAAAAATGGCGGATGTCCTAGAGTTTTATGCATCTTGAAAAACTGTTGGGTTTTTTTTGAGACACTTTGTATATTTTTTTTGCAACCAAAAAAAACTTCTACTTAATGTCTGTAAACAGATTTATCATTTAAAACCTTCTATTAAGAAATAAAAAACCTATGGGTTTTCTCGTATGCCAACTTCTTGTAAGAAAAAATAATTGCTAATAAATTTACTTTAACCGGATTTCATTATCTTTTCGCCAATTTTGTTGACAAGGATACTTCAGATGCTAATAATTCTTTTTCTAAATTACAATCAGTCAAAAAATTACATTTTGTGAAAATTACAATTTTATGCATTTTAGAAAACCCGTTGAATTTTTTTAAACATTTTTATGCTTAAAATAAAAGATTGACGTTAATTTTTTACTTTATTCATAAAAGTTTTATACTAGAATCACAATATTTTTCTTATTTCTTAATAGATTTTAACAAATGATACATGGATTAGCAGATAATAATTGCTACTTTTCTGGCATAGCAAAAAATAGACCTACAAAGTGTTTAAAAAAAAGCCAACAGGTTTTTTAAAATGCACAAAATTGTAATTGTCACAAATGTAATTGGCAAAAAGATAACGAAATCCGGTTTACTTAAATTATTAGCAGTTTTTATTTTAGGCAAAGGAGATGGTATACGAAAAAACTCAAAATTTTTTTATTTCTTAATAGAATTTTTCGAATAATAAATCCGTTTCTAGACAATACATAGAAGTTTTTTGTAGCTGCAAAAAAAACATACAAACTGACTAAAAAAAAAAACCATCTATAAAACTTTTGGACATCCGCCATTTTTAGTTTTTGATAAATGCAATTTTTTAACATATTCGCAAAAAGACTATTTCATTACCTTTCCAAAACTCTTTTTTGTGTTAAAATCCGACAATAAATAAAAAATTGGCAGTTTGAAACAAAACAGTCCTTAAACACTTCAAGTAAATATTTCAAAGCATCGGTATGGCTATACCTAACGCGTTCAAAACAAAGACGTTTTGCGGCTTATTTCGAACGAGGCCTGCTTTTATGGTGGACACGAGGCCTGAACAGCTGATTGCAAACGTTGCGTACGTTGGTAGGTCCGTAACTGTAGGTCTGTACGAGTGGAGTCAGCTGTTCTCCCATCGCATCCACCACAAAAGCAGCGCCCGTTCGAAATATGCCGTAAACAAGTGAAAAATGTAGTGTCTTTTGGCTTTGTCTTGAACGGGTTAGGTATACCGGTACCGATGCGTTGAAATAATTACTTTAAGTGTCTAATAGAAACAAAGGATATCCACTGCCTATATTCTATAACTAATAGAAAATTATAATACCAATCAATTTTTCGGGTACAGGGTGATTCATTATATTTGGACACCCCGGTTATATATTATTTTATATTATTATTATAACTTTGACAAAACCTGTAAAATGCCATTCCATATGTCAAATTTTGATATTACCTTTCTTATTTTAAATTGAACACCCTGTATTTTTTTATCTTGTCAAGTTTCATTTTCATTTCATATTTAAAAAATATATCAATTTTCTAGGTGCGGTAAACAGTTTTTGAGGTATTACATATTTTTGGTGGATTTTTGCACTCCTGTTAGTACCGTTACTATTACAGATAGGAAAAAAAATTAAAAACAAAAGTAGTTGAGTTTTTTACGGACTTTATTTATATTTTGCCAGAAAATGTCAAATGTCATTTTTATGTCAAATGTATAAATAACTAAACTAAATTAGGACTACTCTATTTTTAAATACGAACGACAACAATAACGACCCCAAGAAATTTACTAATCTAACAAATGCTTGAACACATTACCATTTACTTCAACACAAAGTTCATAATGCCTTCTTAGGCCAGAAATCGTGTTGATTATTTTATGTCTCAGGTTTCTATTGATATTAATTTCTTCATTATTTCCTCGATTTTCTATTTCTTCTAAGGTGTTCGGGCGATTTGAGTAAATAGTCTCCTTTAAATCTGGGGAGTTTGGTGGCCATGGTTTGGTCCCATTTGAACTAAGCCATTAGGGATAATTTTGATTTAGAAAATTTGCTACTGCTGAAGGTTAAAAAATTCCATCAATAAGCTTCCATTGGATATCCAAGAGCACCCAATAATATGGCAGCAGGACGGGGATTAATTTACAATACTCGAGCAATAACAAATTTTCTAAATCAAAATTATCCCATATGGCTTGGTTCAAATGGGACCACCTGCGGATATTTGGTAGTGGGACCATTTAATCGCCCGACCACCGAAACCGAAATAATGAAGATGATTAATAGAAACGTGAGACATAAAATAATCAACACGATTTCTATCCTAAGAAAGCGTTGAGAACTTTGTGTTGAAGTAAATTTTTTGTTGTCGTTGTTGTTGTCGTTCGTATTTAAAAATAGAGTAGTCTTAATTTAGTATAGTTATTTCCGTAAAACACTAAACAACATGCTTTTAAACTTTTTTTATATCCTTTATATTAAGAGTATAAACGGGAGTGCAAAAATCCACCAAAAACATGCAATATCTCGAAAACTTTTTACCGCACCTAGACAATTGATATATTTTTGAAATAAGAAAGGAAAACGCAACTTAACAAAATAAAAAAATATAGGGTGTTCAATTTAAAATAAGGAAGTTGATGTCAAAATTGGACATATGGAGTAACATTTGACAGCATTTGTCAAAGTTTTCAAAAAATTTGGACAAAATTAATAAAATCTTACCTTAAAACATTTTTTCTATCATTAATATTAACCGCGATAATGTCCAAATATAATGAATCACCCTGTACGTAAATCATGTAATACAGTGTTATTTTTATAAATTTTTCGCACACAAATAAAGTAAAAAAACTAAAATGCGAACAAAAAGATAAAGTGTGTGCCAAATTTCAAAACGAAGTAGCCGGTGGCAAAGTAAATGCTTTTTTGTTTTAGTTTTTTGTATGACGAACGTGTTAAAAAACCAGTGCGTACAACTCTCGGAAACTAGCCACGCTTGTAAAAAGGTACTATTTTAGCCACTAGTTGTAAAAACTACTATTTTGACTTTGTTGTGAATACGTCGTTGGTTATACGTGTTCTGATTTGACTGAATTTTAAGTAAAATGGTTTTTCCGCTTATTATCCAGAGTAAACTATCTTATATTTTTTAAACGTAGCAACCTGTAACAGAAATTTAGTCGGGAAATGTTTAACCAATTTACAGCAAAGTGCGATTTATTGCGCGGACGGTGTCTAAATAAATTTTTGTTTGGCGTTTTAGAGCAAATTAGAAACTGCATGTCGGGTTAGTAGTTTAAAAGAGTTTTAGCCTTTCCCGGTTTTATTTTCTTTGTTTCCGTTTCCGTTCTTCCAGCTTCTCTCGCTCACAAAGTATATGAGATATACAGTGTGTCCCAAAGTCTGAAAAATGTATTTTATAGAGATATATAAGTTTTTAATCGTATAAAAGATCATTTAAGTTAAAAAAGCCGTTTAAAAAAATGTATAACATTTTATACTGGGTGTCCCACAAATAAAATATGACACAAATAAAATATGAGCTATTCAAAAATACCAAACCCAGCCAACACCGTTACGTAAATATTACGTAAAAGTTACAACATTACATAATTTATAATGCCCTGCACAAAGTTCTCTACTTTTTACGTAAATAATACGTTATTAAAATAACGTAAATAATACATGGCAACAAAAAATTTAAAACGGCAGAGACCGATTAACTAGTTACTAGAACGTAAATCGAAAGGTAAAATTGGAGTAGATTTTTTTATATAATATTTATATCTCTTACAAGTAACAACAAGGTAAACTTGACGTCACCTAAATAATGTACTCTTTATGTGACTACTATATACATTTATAGCATAAATATTATATAAATATTACATATTGGAATGTAACATTTATGTAAAAATAATGTCTATAGACAAATTAATTTAGGGTAATGAACTTGTTTTAAGTATATATTTTGAAAATATAAGAAAGAAATTTTAAGTTTCTATTAACTTGTTTTAATGTCACAACAAGGTAAAAAGTAACTTCCATGTTCTGCATAATGACATGCACAAAGTTCCATTCCATATAATGTAATTAAAGAAACATAAATTATGTTATGTAAATATTACGTAAATTTTATGAAAACTTTTTTATGTAAATTTTTTTACTTTATATTTACGTAAATACTATGTTAATGTAACAGATGTGTTTGCTGAGAACACTATGGGCGGTATTTACTAAGATGGACTAAGGTTTGGTCTCGAAAATTTTCCATTCTTTGTTCGAACATCAACAACTCGCAGTATCTTATCTTTTTCTCTATGACACCTAAAGGTCAGACACCTCTGGAAAAGTCGTGATCGCCTTTCTTTAAATTGTCATTTTATTGTTTCCATTTTGCTCGATTGATCAGTGATGGTAAATACTCTCGTAACCATCTTTTCCAAAATATGTCTGCCAAATATTGAGATAATCTCCATTGCTTTTTAAGTATCAAGTCATCTTTCGTAAAATGTCCAGGAACAATCACGTCGACTGATTTTCGAGATATTGCTACTTGATCTTCATAGTTGTTTGAAATGCTTGTTATAGGCCGGCTATTGATGATTGATGTATTCTGCTTCGATGAAAAACGTTTCGAGAACTTCTTCACCTGGGTTCCTTTCTTTTAAAATAGCAGAAACTGCTCTCTTAAAACATCCCGTTAAACGTTCCCAAAATCCGCCTATGTGTGGTGTAATGGGACGTAAAAATTTCCATTGAATACCCTTGTTTAAAATCGTTTAATTTACATCATTGAAGTTTAGTTCTTCCAACGCCTCTAGTAGTTCACAGCTAGCTCCTCGTAGATTGTCAGACTTTTCACGTTGCCTCTTCTATCTAGGAATCTTCTGTTAGCAGGAATACAAGAATCAGTGCTGAGTTAGTGCGCAATTTCGACATGGATCGCTCGTACTGTTACAGTTAGAGTTACAGTATTTCAACAGTCGCTCTTCTGGTACAATACCCATAATTGGCACAACTTGCTTAGCTGATTTACGTCTGCAAGATGGGCAAGATTTTATGCTTTTCTTGACTGCAGATCTTATTTTAGAAATCCAAAATTTTCGTCTTAGTTCATTGGTTACTGTGTCTACTCCTTGGTGTACATTTTTTCTATGATAATGAAGAATTATTTTCTTAGTGTATTGATGAGAGCCATCTAAGACAATTGGTTCTTTTGATATTAAAAAACCCTCCTCTTCCGAAAGTTTAATAATTCGACTGGCAACTCTAAGCAAGCCTTTGGGATCAATGTACACTGAAAAATTGTAAAGTCATTTGGATTTGTTTGCTTTCTTATTTTCAAGATTCTTAAAATCTTCTTTATAACTTTGATTCTGGACTGCTGTACACCATAACTATTCTGCAGATTCTAGCTCTTCTGCTTCTAGACATTTTCCTTAACATTTATTTTCTTCTCTTTTAGCTTTTTGAACAAGGAATTCTCTTCGTACCCAAGCGGTAATTCTTATAATTTTTAACCAACTTGCATCTTGTTTTTTTTCTGGCAGTGCTTCAAAGATGTCAGCTTTTTTCTTTGTTTCCGTTTCTGTAGTAAACATTCCTTCTCGTTTGTTTCTTTTCCCTTTTCTTTGGGCCAATTTTCTTTACTCTGGTATAAAAATCCAATCTCGAAACCAGCAACTTCCAGCAGTCAATTGTTGTTCTAAAGTTTCTCTAGTGTAATCATTAGCTACGTTTCCACTTGTAGGATCCCAATGCCAATCTGTTACACACGTATACTCTAAAATTTCGCTTATTCTTGCAGACACAAATGTAGGCAATTTCCAGTGAGTTTGACTTGGAAAAATTTGTTAAATAGTATCGATTTATTTTAGTCTTCATAGTTGCGTTGAGTTTTTAAGCTATAGACACCATTTTTTGTACATAACCTGAGTAATACAATCATCCTAACCAATGCCAGCTCGCCAAATAGATTGTAATAGGATCCGTATTCTTATGGTGATTGGTGACAATAAGCCAAAAGGACATAGACCGACATTGCTGTACGTAGAATTTGCCTTTTGGTGGGTAATTGCTTGCCATTGCCATTCATAATTTCCGCTGGAACTTTGTGAAAGTTGAGTCTGAAGTTAAAAACATCCAATTTTGACTCCCACATCATTCCTACTCCCTTATAAATTTTTGGCAGACCATACATATGCGGTGCTTTGCTGTAGTGCGGTGTGAGTTTGCGCCTTTTAATGTTGTTAAAGTATCTTCTGTGTTGGTAGAGAGTTTGGTAGATTTTCCTTTCTATGGTGATGGTTAGGTCCTGAGTTATTTCTCTGTAATTTCCTTTTTGTAGAAATTTAATTTATTTATTTAGGCCTTTTACCTCTTTTAGTTTGCGCAGTATTAATTTTACCAACTAGTTTTTGGTCGGTTTTACCTAAACTCTGTGCTTTTGCGACAAAACCGCAGCACAAAATTTGACGCTGGCCCACTTCAAACGTTTATTATTACACTCCGCCGGCTTATGCAGCTACCGTATAGCTATCCTCGAAGCTGGCACAGCTTTTAACAAACCAATATAAAATTAAATAGGGCCCCTTTGAGTGCAAGCGTTTAAAAATAGGGACACTTATTCCATTGCGCAGTGTCTTGAAAGCGTTGATTTTTAAAATATATTGTGTTGCACTCTTGCTCCCTATGTATAGGCTCGCAAGATAAATTGAAAGTAATAAGAGAAAAGGGGGGTGGACACGGTACATTCACAACAATTATTAACCTAACATGGGCGAAAAGAGATACTTTTCCACACGCCGTCGCAGTTGCACGACTTTACGCCCGTGTTAGATACATTTTTTCTACTTGAAACTTGAAATCAGGCACGGAGTCCTTCTCTTTCTTACTTTCAAGAAAAAATGCCTTGGATGTGTATAAATAATTAATTAATCTATGGAAAAACACAAAACGCCAAAAATTCCCATCTGTTCTTATTTGAGAGTGGCAGTTATTGTTGCCAGTGCATTGTTGATTACCGGCTAATGTGTCCCGTGATACGTAGCAAAAGTTGCTCTCTCAGGTATGATGGTACTGGTTGCTGGAATGCAGTAGGTATTGCTATGTTCTAGGAAGAGCTTGCCCTAAGGCATACTAGGAGGTAAGAATACAATGACTGTGGCATGTCTAACTAAAGATGTCTTACAAGGGGTATTGGGGTTTTTGCAGTGACCTTCATGTTACTTTGGGGGTCATTGTAAGTTTTCCTGTGGTATATTTCAATTTTTTGATGAGCGGACTGACGTCATTTTTGCCTCCGAAAACGTTGTTCTTTATTGTCAACAGTTTGCATGTTAAACAATTTGTTGTTGCCAATTTGAAGTAACGGTTGAAACAATCAATGACATGACGTTTTTTTACGTGTTTATTGTCGCTATCTAAAACAATGTATCAAATAGAGATCCAAAAAAATGACATCCGTACGCACGCTCATCAAAAAATTGGACTATACTTGGCCGGCTATGGCTATGAATATTAGAATTTAGGTTTTGTCGAGCTTCCATTAAGTTTTGCGCTCACTTTCGACAGAATGGCGTTGAACTCAGTTTACCCAAGACACACCCAAGCGTGTTTTTCTGTTTCAGTGTTCTTCCATGAATAATTGAATAGGTACCTTCTTTAAAAAGCAATTAAATTAAGGCAGTAAATTTGGGTAGTTTTATTCTCTACTCTCAGAACTTAATTAAAAAGTTATACATTTTGGCTTGAAATGGAAAATCACAGTAAACTAATTTGAAAATTAAAAAAAAACTAATAATATATTCCAAACTTCAAATAACTGGACCGTCAACGTAAAACTCGTACTTGATATATAGGGTTAAAGTTATCGTTGGCGGCGGAGTTATCGGGCTGTAAATAGGGATGGCCAAAAACTATCTATTATTCTATTAACAAATCTGTTGGACAGGACGTGCTGAGATACGAGCCAGAATATATTGCAGATCCTTTTGGAATTGTCAACAAGTTTTTTGTTAAATATTTTTTAAGGAAACTTATAAATTAACAATAAATATTTTAGATTACTGAAACCAGTCTTCACTATGGTGTTATATTATAACTTTTGTCTAATGAATTCGAAAATCTCAAATTTTGAGGTACTCAGATTTTTTGAAATAATATTTACTTTTTTTTAAAATATGTATTTAGTGTATGTAATTAATAGAAGAATCTATTTTAAAGTAGATATATAACAAACAAAGAATATTAAGTGAGCAGACCCCCAAAAATATTTTGTTTTGTGTATTTTAATTTTTATAGTACATTAAAACTTTTCCTAATTGACACCTCTCTGTAGTGGACACCACTATTATTGGACATTTTTGCAGGTGCAAAAAAAATCCTGTATTTTCTTCCTATAGATAGTGGACAACTTTATATAGTGGATTTGATCACTCCCTATTATTATTATATTTTAGAGTTTTAAACTTTCATGGTGGGATTTACTAAAAAGGTTTAGTCTATTTTAGAACGGTCCTAAGTTTAAGTGAACTTTTTGGTTTTAAGCATTTTAAACCAACCCTCCTTGAGTTTTGGACATAATTTGATTTATAAGAAGAATTTTTATAAATTTGGTTATTGAATAATCATCTTAACACAATTTTTTGTTGGATTTAAGAAGAAATTTTCAATTTAGAAGAAAAGAAAATTTAAAAATTTAAACCCACGCGAGGTTTAAATAGTAAACACTCCGTAGAATAAATTTACATTGGGGCTATATGTCACTCTAATTAAAACTTACCCTGGTTAATTAATTTTTCCAATGAATACTTAATGTCACACAACGATTTAGATAAGTAATAATAAAATAAAAAGTAGAATAATTTTATATTTATTTAAAATGTGTTTTTGTTTATGAAATGTATTAAAAAACTTAAATGCAAGTTTTTTTTACACTTCGATCACTGTCGAAATGACAGTTTAAAATTATTAGCGCTGCGTTCAATTACAAACAGCGAGTTCGGATCTTTTACCTCTGAGTCCACCTTGGCTTGCACCAACCTCTACTGATGACAGCCTACAGCTTTAAAATGAGTGGGCCTTGAGTAAGGAAAGTTTTTTTGACTGAGCTTTTAGATAACCTCAATATTTTACTTTTAGATTGTAAATAAATTAATATAGTTGTTTTGGGTTTTTTGTTTGGTATATTTTTCGTGCATAATTACTGACCTTTACTTATGTTTGTTTTGCCTCATAGTGCCCTCAAAAATATATTTTTTCTGCTGAAAACGGGTTCAAAATATGACGTTTTACTGGACAAACTAAGAGGTGTTCTATTGGGTAATGAACAACTTGGGATATTAAATAAGGTAAATCAATTCTTGTAAAAGTGGTTACTTAGGGAAATTATAAACGAACTTATTACCAAATGCCAAAAAACAATCCTTTCTGTGGGCTATAAATTTAAAGTACCCCCCTGAAGTGGTCTAAAAAATCACCAACTTTATAACCTTAAACACAAATAATGAAGATATAATGTGCCAAATTTTTGGCGTATTCACTATTTGCCATTTTGAAACCTGTCAAAAAAAATTAGTTTTATGGCATTTTCTTCTAAAATACGGTGTATTTTGAGAAAAAAAGCAGTTTTTCAGTGGTATTTTGCAATAACGATACAAAATAATCAATAACTTTGTGTCTTTGCTGTCTGGGTAAGTGTTTTTTGAAAATTGGTTTGAAAATTTAGTACCCCGCACAGGTGTAAATATTTAGACCTGTGGGGGGTACTATTTTAGATCTTAGTAAATCTCACTGTCAGTGTCTATTTATTTTTTTATTTTTTCACAACGTTTCGAATGCGAACAAAACTAAGAATACTTAATCTTATATACTAGTATGTGTTCAGTGAACCATAAAAAATCTGTGTTCAGTAAACCAAGAAGTTAAAACTTGGTTAGCTCCATCCTTTCGCAGTTGAAATCCGTTACATCCGAAAAGTATGGATTTCCAAATATCCTTGATGGTGACTCTTTGTTGAGAAAATACATTATGGATCCTCTGTATAAATGCTGTTTTTTAGGTAATTTTATGCCCTAAAAAAAAGTGTCAAACAATGACATTTAGAATATAGGCAAATAGTTACCTCTAAAAAACGCGAAGTTTTTCGGAAAGAGCTACGTTTCCGTGAGATGTTAGTTTGGCATCGTGATGAGTTGGAAAAAGTTTTCCTACGAACGTGCGGAAAAGTAACTTTTCCGCACGATTTTACTATTCCTCACGATTTCTTTACTTTTCCGCACGATTTTTACTTTTCCGCACGATTTTTAATGTCACGTACGATTTTAACTTTAAAGGACAATATCTTAATTCAAAATATATTTTAAATTAAATTACTATCTATGGGTACTATTTTTTATTTATTAAATTCATAGCCTTAACCACTAAACTTAATAAGTCACATACAGGCACTTTAGTAAAAAAATCGTGTGGAAAAGTAAAATCGTGCGGAAAAGTAAAATTGTTCAAAAAATAATTTTTCCGCACTATTGCTGAAAAGTTACTTTTCCGCACGATTTGTTTATCATTAAAAATAAAGATATTTAGCACTAATTAAATGATTTATGTAACTATTCTATGTTATACATATCAATAAGATGGACTCTTGCGGAAAGTACCACTTTCTGCTCTATGTTATGGTAAATAACTATTTTCTATATAGAATGCTTGCATTTTTTATTTTCAAGATGGCCGACAAGGTATTTAATGCAAAAATAACAAAAAACAATTTTCTTCATTATTAACGGATTAAAAATATAATCTAGAATTGTTGTTAGTTAGCGCAGTTTTGACGTAATTTTTTATGAAAAAACTCTTTCAACTTGACGCGCTCGCTAGAATCAGCAGTTTTTGGAGGTATTCGCTTCCCTAAATGTCATTGTTTTTTGTTTTTTTAAGAAAAATCTATTAACACGGGTTGCTGGAACACTGTTGGAGTCCTACATTGGTGAAAGACCTCAATGTGTTGAGGAAATAACATGGGATGGAAGGAAAGTGCGATCAGATTTTAAGGAAATAAAGAAAGGTGTCGCAAGGGTCAGTCCTGGGTCCTCTGCTCTTTATTGTTTACACGAATGAGATTGAAAACATAATCAAAAATGAAGTTTTTGCCTTTGCAGATGACAAAAATGTGTTAGTTAGGAAAATGCTAAAAATGAGTTTAGCAAAACACTACAACGTTTACAAAACTGTTTTACATCAAATAAACTCCAGATGAACAGTAAAAAACACAACTAATTAATTTCAAACCAAGAAACAACAATCTATTATGTGTGCAGTATGGAGGGGAGGAGCTAGTGTTAATAGACTCTGTAAAGTTTCTAGGAGTAACACTGGACAAAAACCTAAGCTAGGAGGAGCAGATACAGGAACTGGCACAGTCTATAAAAAAAATATGTCTATGCTCTGAGAATAATCAGAGACTCCTTATTTCCATGCATATGTTCAACCTCGGATAAGATAAAAGTAGTTTTCTTTTCGTCGCGGTTACGGTTAACCTTGGTCCTAAAATTTCCCAGAAGTATAAGCAAAAGAAGCAAACCTCGATTGTGTAATATATTTAAATATTGTTTAAATTTACAGATAATTGTTAATGTTTACATGTGTATATAATCAAAAGTTTTTAATTTTTATGAATTTTCGGATTATACTTAAATTTTCAGATCAAAAATGATATGACGTCATCTACTGGCTGACATGAACAGAAAAAATCGATGTAGACAGCGCATACTGTCATGTTCGATGCCTTGAGAATCGGAACCAGCCGGTTCAGAATGGTTACGTCCATTTGTTTTGTTTATGTCAATTAATAGATGACGTCATAGCATTTTTGATATGAAAATTTAAGTATAATCCGGAAATTCATAAAAGTTAAAAACTTTTGATTACATACACATGTAAACATAAACAGTTATCTGTAAATTTAAACAATATTCAAAGATATTACACAATCGAGGTTTCCTTCTTTTGCTTATACATCTGGGAAATTTTAGGACCAAGGTTAACCATAACCGCGACAAAAAGAAAACAGCTCTGGCATAATCTTTTTGGGAAATTCTTATGAGGCTCAAAAAATTTTAATAATTAAAAAAAATGCATCAGGGTGATATTAAAGATTAAACAATCAGATAGCTGTAAAAATCGTTTTGTAAACTTAAATATTAAAACAATATTCAACCTTTACATCATAGAATGCATAAGCTTTGTCTCTAAAAATCCAGATCTTTTTGAGAGAAATAAAAAATGTCACCAATATGAAACTAGATTTAAGAACAACTTTCAAGCAGAAAAAGCAAACTTCACATACATACAAAAAAACATAACACACAATATTTTAAAAATATAGAATTCTTTACGGACATCCTTAAGATTGCTTGTCCCTAGAGAAATTCAAAAAAAGGTGGAGGGTTTTCTTGAAGGTAGAGCATATTATTCTCTTAACGAGTTTTTTAAGGATGACAAAAGATTTAAAAAACAAACCTCTTAACATAACTTAATTTAATTAGATTTGCCCCTTCTGCATTGTAATTGTTTTAGTGTGTTAGTTAGTAACAAATGTGATATGTTTTTATACTTTTTTATATTTTTATATTTTTTATTATTATTTGACGAATTCTACACCAAATAGGTATTAAGTATATGTATTTTGTAAAATACTTAAAAATGAACAAGAAATAAATATCTATCTATCGAAAAATTGATTGACACTTTTTTGTAGGACATAAGATTACCTTTAATTTGCTGTACCTCTGAACTTCATAGGGGTTATTTTTATATGACAAATAAACCTCAAAATTAATTTTTGTGTACAGGGCCAATTTTGCGGTTTTCCGAGTATTACTTAAGAACCAATAAACCTATGGTCAAACTGGTACTCTTTATGAAAATGTCGCATTTTTTTTATTTAAACGTTTTTCCATAAAGTACACCGTTTCGTAAAAAAAATAAAAAAACATGTTAATAAACATATGGTTTAAAAAAAAATTGTTTCGATATAAAAACGTAAAAATACAAGGTATTGATGACGATTCTAAAACACCCTTCTACTGAGAATTTAAACAAAGTTTGTTTTAGCAAAATCGGTTTATAAATAAGAAAGCTATGATTTTAAAGACACCTTTTTTCGGCCATCTTTATGGGCTCACCCCAACTCTAGTTCTCCGGTCCAGGTTGGAAGATTTATCGTTTTGGTCTTCTCATAACCTGTTACATCGATGGTAGGTGACAAAAGTCTTATACCCAATGGCATTGGATTTTCGTCACTAGCTTTATATGAAAAATACACATCAATACAAATTTCCTATCGCATGTCAGCCATATTTAGAACACCACATTTACCGTACCATTGATTTTAAGTAGAAAAAAAATGATTTTATTTAAAATGACTTTGCCTCTGACTTTTTATAGTTTAATGGAGAATTTGGTGACTTACGTCAAAGACTAAATTTTGTGCCTGGGTTGATTTTGCCATTTTTCAAGCATTTTTCAAGAACCAGTGAACCTAGCGCCAAACTGGTGATCTTGGTAAAAAGGTCTTAAGAATGCGCATTTTTTTGTTTAAACATTTTTTTTATAAAGTACACCGTTTAGTAAAAAAAACATGTAAACAAACCAAAGGTTTAACAAAAATCGATACAAAGACGTAAAGTACAAGGTACTTATAATGATTTTAAAAGACCCTTTTACTGAGAATCACAACCAAAATTGCTTTAGAATAATCGGTTAATAAATAAAAAAGTTATGATATTTTGAATATCATCCTTGTCGACGATCTTTAATTGCATACCCCCCCTTTATGTCCCCGTTCCGAGTAGGCAGATTTGTTGTTTTTGTTTACTCACAACACCGCACATCTATCGTAGGTTATGAAATATGTTTTTTAGTCGGGTGTAAACATATCTTAATTCCACCAAACAGAAAATATAACGCAACTTATTCTCGAAATATCTTTTGCGAGAAAGACGGGCACATTGCAAATTTGTAAACGTATCAGAACCGTAATCACGTACCTGTTTGCAGCTTATATTAAGGGAAATGATTAAGACTCGGATACAAGCAACGAGCTTACAGGGAGTTGTCTGATGCCTGCATGAAAATTAATATAAATTGCTAGTTTGGACTGGATAAGACATTCTACACATTTAATATGTAAGGCAGTGTCGCGTCGTTAGCCTACTTGGTGTAGATGAGACTGCGGAAACCCATAATGCTAATTTGTTATTCGGTTAGTTTTGATGTTAATTAAGGTCAAATTTACGATCTAGGGAAATAGTTAGCATTGGAGCAGTACTGCCCCTAGTAATATTTTTCCGACTGCGACCACATTCCAACCAAAATTAGTAGTAAATAGTACATTTTTTCCACATTCTTTTAACTGGCAAGACTCAGTTGGTTCGGGTCGGCAATTATGTCTGGTGAAATTGAGGTGCTTTCTGGTGTTCTACAAGGATCGCATATTGGCCCTGTCTTTTTTAATTTATTCATTAGAGATCTTAGTGATGTAATTGTGGACTCGTCCCACCTGGCATTTGCCGACGATTTCAAAATTTATAGAATTATTGAGTCTTACCTAGATACCCTTATGCTGCAGAGAGATCGTGACAATGTTAGTTTATGGTATGTTGGTAATGGTCTCGAGTTAAATGTAAAAAATGTATGTGTATATCTTTTGGTAGATTAAACAACTTGATAGAAAGTCAATATTCTATAAATGAAACCACTTTAAAATGAGTAACCACTATTAGGGACCTGGGTGTTCTATTTGATAGTAAACTGACCTTCTTGCCTCATATTGATGACATTATAAACAGGAGTATGCGAAACCTTGGTTTTATCACTCGTAATACTGATCAATTGTCACCTTGTTGTTTAAAAATGCTTTATTGTTCTCTAGTTCGTTCGTTGTTGAAGTATGCCTCGGTCATATGGTCTCCGTACTATGCATGTCACATAAATAAATTGGAATCTGTTCAAAAAAACTTTCTGAGAACTTTGGCATTTAGAGCTAATATCAATATTGTAAACAACTTCGAAATAGACTATACTATAATCACCAATATCACCAATATAATATTGATAGCTTGGAGAACAGAAGGATTTGTGCTGATGCCTTAACCTTCTATAAGGTCCTTAATGGGGTATACTTTTGCCCTTCTGTTCTGCAGTCAATTGAATTTAATACCATTCATAGAAAAAATAATTCCCCAATGTTTCGCATCGCTTTCCATCGTAGCAATTATGGTTATTTTTCACACACTTTCAGATTCTATAATAATCATGAGCTTGACCCATTCTCTGGCAACCCTCATACAAAAATTAGGAAGATACTACAAGACTGATTTAATTTTTGTGATAAAATTTTGTGACTTTTTTGAGCTTTTGTTGTTCATTATTTCGTTGTTAACTATTAAAAATTCTATTGTAAAATATTTTGTAAATTGTTTCTGCCGTTGAAATATATAAAATAAAATAAAATAAAAAAATTACCGTTGTGTTTGGTGTCCGTACCAGTCATTTTGGCAACGACGCATTTGAGACGTTTTGACAACGACGCAACGTTACGGTTAAATAGCAATATTTTAAAAAAGTTTTCACGACTACCTCAGAAGCATCCGAGTATAAGAATGATCGTCGGATAAGGTGCTCGAACAAATGTTAATATTCCATTTTAATGTGCAATAGACAAAATTTATATAGACTGTCGAAAAATTAAGACTGTGTTTCAAAGTTAATTTTCAAGGAAATTTTTCAGATTAAAAGCCAATATTAGGAAAATCTTGCCAAAAAATCTTGCACACTTTTAAATTTGCTATAACTTTCGATCGAATAGCTCGATTTTAATTTTTGTTAAACTTTTTTGAAAGACAAGGCATGAGACTTTTTTGATACAGTTCAAAATTTGACATTTCGTAAAAATCCAATATGGCGGCCCGTTTTGAATATCGGGTAATTTTCACCCCCCCCCCTGCAAAAAAAGTAGTTGCGGCACTGGAGAAAATCTATGTCATTGGTACAAAAACCTTATGTATGCTCTCTATATCAAGGCATTATTTAATTAAATAGGTTAAGAGATACGAAAACTATCAACCTCTGAAATAAGTGGTTTTTGACTCGACATTTTCATTTATAAAAAAAATTGCAGTTTTTGAATTTCCTTTAACTTTTGATCGGATTACTTGATTTTAAACATTTTTACTTTTTGGGGTGAACAAAGCTTGCGGCTCTGGCATTTTTCGAACATCGAAGATAGCGGGCAGCTTTGACACGCTTTAACCATTGGAAAATTTCACTCCCCTAAAAAAGTAACAAAACAAAATCATATGCTAGGTATGCAGAGGTATACCTTCCTTAAATTAATTAGGAAGTAAACAAGTTAGTGTCATAATTGCCAGCGTTTTCAATAAAAATAGTTTTTCAAAAAAATTACTTTTGCAATATCATGGCTAGCTTGATTTTTGATTTCATCATCATTGCAGGCTTAGAATCAATGGTACAAATATGCAGAAACAGGCAAATTTTAAGCAAAGGGGCATTTAGTTTATGTCACCATACTTGATTATCAATTTTTAATTTCTTAACCGATTTAATTTAGTGATACCTTCATATATGCGGCAAGGAGGGAACGTTTGTCGCATTAATTTAGATTTTCTTCAGTGTAGGTACCTAACATATCTTTTTTCGGGGAAGAGGGGGGGGGGTAAAAATTATCCATTATTTAAAATCGTGCGCCATCATGGATTTTTGAGAAATGTTAAATTTTGAACCATAAAAGCCTTAAGTCTTGTAATTCCAAAAAGCTCAAAATTTATAATATTCTATCTAAAGTTACAGAAAGCAACTCTACTCAATATAAAATCCAGCATTTTTTTAATTTCTTAACCGATTTAATTAAGTATTGCCTTCGTATAGAGAGAATACATAAGGCTTTTGTCACAATGACTTAGATTTTCTCCAGTGCCGCACATATTTTTTTTGGCAGGGGGGTGAAAATTTCCCGTTATTTAAAACGGTTCGTCATCTTGGATTTTTAGGAAATGTCAAATTTTGGACCGGATCGGAAAAGTTTCATGTCTTGTCTTTCCAAAAAGTCAAAACATTTCAAAATCGACCGATTCGATTAAAAGTTATAGCAAATTCAAAAGTGTGCAAGATTTTTTAGCCAACCTTTATATATATATAAAAGGGTTATTTAAAAAAAAAATCTGCAACTAACTCACCGCCTATTAAATTGCCTCTCTCCTCTCCCTTCAATTCAAGAGCTCAAGCAGGCACCTATCTAATTTTTAAAAATTTATCGCAAGTAAATCGTTCATTTATTAAATGGTGAAACTCCCCCCAGAATCGATTTATGGCTACGCCACTGGTTCAACAACTTTAACTTTCAAGTGTTTTTTAATTATAATCAATCAATATATAAAAAAAATGAGTTTTAATTCACCTACTTACCGGTTATTATCTTTAGGAAATGCAAACATAGATTTTCAATCACTTTTCGTTGTTAAACAACGGATGCAAAAGCATAAACCATTATAGTTCAAAATAAAAAAAAAATACGAATCGCTTTAAATCAAATCAGAGATAAACTCACTACTAAAGTCATGAAAGGGAAACACTTACCTTATATAATTACCTTACACCTCTAATAAAACTATTAGTATTTAACTACAGGGTGAATTTGGGGATAATTATTAACAACCCATAAAATTTCTCAAATTTTTTGTATTTTTAAATAAAAAAGTACTTAGAATAATCCTAATGACCGGTACACAGGGAACTCTGCTTTAAAATAAACTACTAAGAAAGAAATCAATGATACGAACAAATTCTATACAATCACACATAAAATAAATCACTAAATTAACGCTTAACTCCCGGCCTACTATGCTAGTTTCCTGTTCGACTGCCAAAAAATAAAAATGTCATCTACTCCCGCACCAAATAGAGGAGATTTTATTGAACTTTATTTCGCATATGCGCCTTCACCAAGTGTACCCAAGCTATCGCTACTCTGTGGTTTGTTATACTCGGGTAGCATACTGGAACTGGCTGCGATGTAAAAGAAACGTAATCTGATAACTCAGGTAAATACACAGCGTTTTATGACGGCTAAAGGCCGTTGCGGCAAAAACTATTTAAAGGTAGTTTTTTTTTGGTTTTTCAACTCAGTAATATTTGGAGGTCGCCTTTTTTTAAAAAGGTCTACATAGGGTAAATAAAAATAAAAAAAAAAGAACTTGGGAATATTCTGAACGGCAAGCGACAAATTTTCGTAAATCTTTACATAGACCTTAAACGATTCTCAGCATAGCCCTTGACTTGCAGTACAATAGATTCCTTCATCCTCTAAAATAATTTTGTATCCATAAATTACCACCAAAATTATCTCAAAATGCGACGTAAAGTAACAAGTAAAGAAACCAATCCAGAATTTTCGCTAAGTTAGTATAAGGTCCATATCAGGTCACTCAAGCCACCCCCCCTCCCCTTCCGAAAGATATTCGAGTTTTGATATGCTTATAATTTTAAACTAATATCGAATTAATTTTATACAACTTTAAAAAAATTTTAACCACCCTAATTTCTGCGATTTTTTATACCTATTCAAGACGGGGCAAGGGTTTAGCCAATTGAAATCCAGTCAGTTTTGTTGGTCATTTATTGGTACCTATGGGCATTGATTTCTTTAATATAAAAAAAAAAACAGGAAGGAGTGTGGTTCAAAAATTTTAAAAGTTGTTTGAAATTAGTTCGAAATGAGTTCAAAATTATAAGCATATCAAAGGTTGAAATTGTTTTGACGGGGGTGTGGCTTGACGTCAACCTGCACCACACACCATATTAAAAAAAAAATCGATATACTAGTGGATTTTTCGAAATTCTTTTTGGTGATATTAAAAGTTGCTGCTGCATCCCCCATTTTGAATATACAAAAAAACAGGAAGGAGTGTGGTGCAAAATTTTTAAAAGTGTTTCAAATTTAGTTTGATATTATAAGCATATCAAAATTCGAATATCTTTGGGAATGGGGGAGTGTGGCTTGACTGACCTTTCATATCGTTCTAAACGTAGGAGAGAGAAAGAGATGAAAACATCTGTGGTGTGACCCCTTGCTCAGTTATCGTACTTAAATACAGACATTTGATGTGTATTGGCTGTCGGGTTTAGGCCCCGTTAAAAGTAAATATACTCCCAATTAATGATATAGCCAAGGTTTCGGTAAGCATCGGATTAAGCCCTCATTTCTTTTTATTATAAAAAAATATTGTTGAGTTTAATTCAATTACATTCTTTTAAATGGCGACTTTTAAATTTTTTATTTTATTTGGCTTTTTTCATTTTAGCGTGAAAGCAGCTTGTGAATCATGTTTTGCTTTTTGAAAGGGTGTAGGTAGAAAGTAAAAAGATTAAACTTCTTTTAGCACGTTCATCTAGTACTCTACAATTTTTTAGCAGATTGAGAAGAAAAGAAATGGCTGCTAACATAGACACTTATCTCTATCGAGTGCACCTTTAAAATCATGGCGAATGCGTGACAGCTCCAGCTGATCAAATGCACGAAAACGTCGTTAAGTACGATAAGTCGTAAGGTTACGATCATCCCTACGTACGAAACGATGTTTCCACGCATTTGATCAGCTGGAGCTGTCACGCATTCGCCATTAATTTAAAAGTACACCTGCTAGATAGGTCGACTCGATAGAGATAAGGATACGAATGCTGATAAAACCGAAAATTAACTTTAAGTGTCTTATTTAACTTCGCCTTTATCCTTAACCTTTGTTAATTTGACGTTTTGTTCTTGTTGGTTACGTCACTTTTGAAACCTCATAATATTCAAAGGAAATAAAAAATTAAAAAATAATAACTACGGTCGTAGATAAGATACAGTACACGCCTTGCATATGGAAATTTACCAAATCAGACCATCGCGTTTAATGACAAAATTGTAGGTAGGTAAACTTAGGATTGATTTTTCTCTTCGTATTTTTGGGTCTCATAACTTTTACTAGCAAAAAATATGGTAATAATATCCATTTTTACCGTAAAAATGTTATATGGTCAAACTTAAAAAAACCTTATATATTTTGGAGTATTTTCAGACTACAGCCGGGGGCCGTATTTTTAAAGTCAGACTCAAAGCACTCACACACAAGTTTCATTTTTACCTCTGTCTCTTTCCATATCGGGTAGAATGGGAGGCGAAAGATATATACGACCAAAGCTCCTCATGTTTTATACCCATCCGATGCATCTTAACCGAAACTGTTCGTACTCGAATGCGGTTCAGACATATGCATAATGCTATTGCTTCCCATTCTACAAGGTAAAAAAAGACAGACGAAAAAAAACTGCGGACACTTTTCTTCTGACTTGTATTTTATTCCTTTTCATTTGTTTTTTGTTCTCAAAGGTTATAAAATATATATTCTGTTTTATTCTAAATTACTTATATATTTAATTTAAATAACAGATCTTCTGGCACTGCCCCTCTCACACACCTTTAATCTTTCAATAAAATAGGGCATATTTCCATCTTTATTAAAAATAACATTTGTTAAATCGATTTTCAAGAAAGGAGAAAAACAAAATAGAAAATTATAGACCATTATCTTTTATCAAATATTAGCAAAATATACTATTCAACAGGCAAAATGGCTTCAGAAGGTTAAAATCTACTGCAAGAGCAGTATTTCAGGTCGTGAAAAAAAAAACATAAGTTTACTAAACAACAAAAATCAAACAACAACAGTATGTATTGGCCTTTCTGCAGCATTTGATTGTGTTGATCATAAAACACTTAAAAAAATTAAACTTGGTTGGCATAAGGGGCATTGCTTGGAAATTAATGGAATCGTACCTGATTAAAAGACCACAAAGCATTGAAGAAACACTAGAAACTGGCAAAAAATAAAACTAGATTTTAATTACATTAAGAGGAAAATTCCGCAGGGGTCTGGCTCCTCTCTCTTGTATATACAAATGAAGTGAAAAACATCATAGAAAATGAAGTCTATACATTTAAAGATGATAAATATGTAATAATGATTTAAAAAAAAAACAAACCACAGAGAGTAGCAGAAACTGAGGAAACATTAGAAAATCTCGAAAATTGGTTTAGGTCAAACAACTTAAAAATTAATGTAAAAAAAATACAAATTATAAACTTTAAATCAAAAACTAAAGAATTGCTGTCTGTACAGTGTGAAGAGGGGTTACTGGAGCCAGCACAAAATTTAAAATTTCGGGGAATTACTTCAGATAACAATCTGGACTGGAGGGCTGACATTCATTAGGCGGCGAGGTCCTGGCAAAGGTATTCCTATGCTTTACGAAAGCTCAGAGATGAGGTAGATTTAGAAACATCAATCTCAGCTTTCCATGAATATATTCAATCAAAAATTAGATATGGTATCACCTCTTGACAAAACTTGCAGACACTGTAACTATTCCAAAAATACAAAAAAATGCATCAGTATTTAAAAAAAAAATAATGAAAGCAGCAAACAACACTTTATAAACCTAAAAATGCATACAGCACAACATTTTCATTTTAGAAAATATAAACTTTATCTCAAAGAACACAGATCTATTTAAAAAATACAAAAACATTCATTTATACGAAACAAGACTTAGAGATTTAAAAACTGAAAAAGCTAATTATAGCTACGTACAAAAAAATGCAACACCCATCATTTTAAAAATCTGGAATCTTTTACCAAATAAATTAAGGCAGCTTTTTCTAAGTCAAATTACGTCAAGAATCAAACATTATATCAATAACAAAGCCTACTGTAGCTTTAACAATTTTATTAATGAAGATCCTGGTCAAATTTTAAACATTTAGAAATATTTCTAGAAACTGTTGGAGATTGACTGTCTTATGACTATAAAAACAAAAATAAGTATGTAATAATTATTGAGAGAGTTATTTTGAAAGTCTGATTTTAAATGTGACGTTCAATATTTTAATTGTGAAAATAAATAAAATACTTATGTAATGATATTAGGTTAGTTTACATGATATTAAGATACCGAAAATGGTATAAATATTTATGTATACTAGTATAAAATATTAAAAAGAACATAAAATGACTAAACTAAATATAAAAATATATTAAAGCATTACCATAATAAAAAATAAATCTTTATAAAACATAAAAAATTATGCCCCAGGAAGCATTTTAGGTTGAGTAAACCAATACTAAAGGTTTTTAATTAGGTAAGGTGTTACTTTTTTTCACCTTTTGAGAATCTTTCATAAGCAGTATTACTAAGCTGGACCAAAAATAGGTCAAATATTGGCTAATTTGGGATTTAGGGATGAACTTGCAGCTTTAATGTAGCTCTCTTTTATCAAGTACTTGAACGAACGATGATAGAACTTTTGATGTTAGAAATAATCCTTCTTGTCAGGTCAAACATTGATTGGCCGCCATATTTTTTGTTATATACTAATTTTCAGTAAGTTTGTTTGTAAGTTAAATCAAATTTTCTACTGCTAAAAAGTGTCCCAAAGCTTTTTAAAACGTTTCAGTTAAAAAACCGTCAGTTCTATCACCACTTAAGTAGAACAGCAGAATATTTGTATAGGGCAAGAGTTCTATCAAATCTTAGGGATATCATACCCATGTTATAACCAAAAATGCTGCTTGGTACTGTAATGAAAGAAACCTTCGGAATTAAGGTTTTAATAAACTGAAAATTCCAGTACAGATATTTTTGACAATGACAGACATAACAACATAAATGGACATATAAAATAGGTACAATTAACAGAGTGGTCAATATACAACATTCTAACCCAATTTCTGACATAATGTGAAAGATATGATTTATGATTTCTCTGTTCCGAATCTTGAAAGGATTGAATGTTTTCAGGAGGACTAGATTTGGTTGGAGCGTCGTCTAAAAAATTTGGTTTGGTAGTTGGATTATATGTGGAAACCATTTCAGGAATATTGTTTTCTGAATTGTACTTATAAGAATGATTTGCTTCATTAGTTGTTTTAACATCGTTATCTTCTTCCTTTAGTGTAACATATCCTCTTGGTGCTCAATGACGAGTTGATAAAAAGATTTCTTTTCCAGTTGATAGTCGTACATGAGCATAATCTGAATTAGCTTTAAGAAGATCTACCTCTTCTACTAGTGGATCCTATTTGCTTTGTCTGACATGTTTCTTAAGAAAAATGGGTCCTGGAGTACTTCACAATGTAGGCATAGATGTACCATTTGTCGATCTTCTAGAATGGTGAAACTTACTTTCATGGGTTATGGAGCTTATTTCTGGGCATAGAAGAGATCTTATTGAATATAAAGAGTCATCCAGTACATCTTGCTAGTGTTTTATATTCAGATTTTTAGATTTAATTGCCAGTTGAACAATCTTTCAAATTGTTCAATTATGTATTTCATACTGTCCATTTCCCTCTGGATTGCGTCCTGTCCTACGACTTGAAGCAGATGGAAAAGAGGCTCCTCTGTCACTATGAATATATCCTGTAGTACCAAATATTGAAAAAATTTGAGTCATACAACTGATCACTATTGAAAAGCACATATCAGAACATGGAAATGCAAATGGAAATCTTGAGTATTCATCCATAATGTCTAGTAAATATTTGCTTTGATTGTTGGAAGATAACGGTCTTTTAAAATCAATATTTAATCTGTCAAATAGAACAGTGGCTTTTATTACGGTTTCTTTGTTTTTTTCAAATCTTGGATTGATTTCTGCACAAACCAGAGAAGCAGATACAACTCTTTCAGATAAACATAATTGTCAATATACAACAGGAACATGTTTTTAATTAGGTGCAGAATGGGCAGATCAATTTTTACAAATACCTAACGTTAAAATTTTTGACTTTTCTTAGAAGGTCAAAGGTATTCTATAATTTGGACAAGTAACAAGTATGAAGGATGGGGTAAGTGGTGGACAGAAAAATATTAGTTAGTTTTGTCCCACTTTTAGCATATCACATGCGTGTGTCGTAATAATAAGCTGGATTGATCCCTGTAAAATTTCCAAATCTATAGAGATTTTTAGTAAAACGTTATTTATTTTTAAACGTTTCCCAACAAAATTCTAAAATAAACTACGTCCGCTGTACTCAATTTGAAGGCATTTACAAATATTGCATAGTCCATCCTGTAAAACGGGAATCGCGTGTAATCTCCCAAAGATATGTGCAACGCGTCTCACAGATTTCCTAATTACCTTTTCAGAGAGAAAAGGGGATTACATCATCCAGACCTTGTCTCGGTCTCGGGGAACCATTCGGGTTTTGATGTTCTCCTTTCACCTTCACAACCGCGCCTCTGTGCTACCAGGCCTAACGATTATTAATCCCACGGCCTGATTAGCAGTGAGTAGGGACAAAAAGAGATGTGCCTTTAGAAGAAAGAATATTTAGCTATAAACTTTTATAAACAGTGAAAACTTTTCAAACAGAGCAAATAGAGAATTTAGTTAGAAAAAGTTTGTTAGGCAGCCAAAACAGCTGAAGCGAGTCATAACTCAAGTAGCATTTTTCAGAAATTGGGTATTATATCCTTGGCATAGGTTATACTTGAGAGTAAACTAAAGTTTCGAACTTCCATTGACTTTATTTTTAAATTTTTCACAACATTTCGATCCAATCTGCGAAGGAACGGTTTCTGCAACTACACAACAACAAAACTCTTCAGACCACACTATCACAAAGGACGACATACGTAAATACTGAAAGGAAGGCGAAACTTAAAATTCCAAAAGGTATCTCAGAAAAAATAAGAAGAATACCATCTTCGGACTGACTTCAAAACGACCACAATAATAAGAAGTCAATTAAAAAAAACTAAATCATCGTCAAAACACCAAGAACTGCATCTACCACGTACCATGCGAGTGTGGGGATATATATATCGCAGAAACCAGCCGATCCATGGAAGTTCGTCTTACAGAACACAAACTGGAAAAATCAAAAATAGTGGGGCTGAGTGTGGCTATTGAACCAACCCCCCTGGATTCTTAAGTTAAAACTATTATTTTCTTCACCTCTCTCACTGGGCCTAACGTTTATTAATCCCACTGCTTGATTAGTAATGAATTGAGACAAAGGAAGAAAGAATATCTACAATTATGTGTAAATGAAAGAAACCCATAAAACACAACCAATACAAAATTCACATACAAAAAAGTTTGGATAAATCGATCCACGCTGAAACTACAAGAACGTTCCATGCTCTAAAAAGCTCGTGTTTTGATGTGTTGATAGATGAACAAATGAAAGTTGATGGCAAACTATCCGAAGAGGTGGTGTATTGTCTCCGTTGTTATTTTACATCTAGGGTTAATTAAAATAATAGTTCAACTCACAAACGTCAAGACGGTCTGGCTATAAACGGAATAAAAATTTAACAATGTTAATGCGGAAAATACTGTCCAAATTGCAGATGCGCTGGAAAATCTAAAAGAGTTGTTGAAACAAATTGCAGTCAAAAATGCGCATGGTGAATGGACAACAAGTCGAACGGATCGATTTATATGGAACTTAATACGTTTGCACTATTTTATTTTCTTTCTCATAAAACGGATTGAACGCGTTTTGAAAACTCTTTAAACTTTTGACATTTTCCTGATGCATTTTGGGGTCAGTTTTTGCCAATTCTGCTTCTTTGTTTATTTTTTTAAAGTGAGTTTACAGCACAATAATGAAAATAGAGGTATGTAAATCCTTTTTGCAGGAATATTGAAAGTTCTAATAGCTTATTATCGGTGTCATTAGTCAATTCAATACGATATCCGTTTTCATGCTCTTGGATCCCGATACGATCCCAAAAAAAGCAGTATGCAGAAAGTTTGAAAGTGAATCATATTGCAAACATGTTCAGTTGTACATGAAAAGTAAAGGCACTGACTGGCATTCAAGAAATGTTCCAATTGTAGAATGGTTATGCCTGTTTGCAACACTTTACCCGTTTCTAATACATCAATTTTTTTTTTACAACAATTAGTTAATTGAGCGAGGCTAAAGAAAGAAAAAGATTTTACTCGAAAAAAGGAACGGCAGCATTGTAGATCTACACGCCGGACGTCGTCGGGTGATATTTCTTTCACAGTCTATCAACGAAGGTAAACAAAGACGGCAATATTTTCTGGGCGTGCTCTACTTTTAATCTGAACCAACCCTGACGTCGTAATTAACGCAATATCGTGAATGTCCAGGTCATCATCCAGCAATATATCCTCAACCTCCACAGATTTTTTGTCCGTGTTTTTACTTTTTTAATAATCTTGTTAGTTAATCATCAATTATAATTATCTTTATTTGACCGGCCAAATTCGGCGCTTCGGTGCATACGAGCCTCAGAGACGTATATTTGAATATTTTGGTCATATTTTAATAAATTAATATTAGAAGAAAACATTGAAAGTGGAAGAGGTCCAAATTTGCAGGCGAATAATAAATAAATAAATAACTAGTTAGGTGAACTGCGGACTTTGAACTTAAATATTGGCCATCTTAAACGTGAACATGGGCAATTAAAACCGCGTACCGAGTTAATAAAATTCATTGTTGAAGTTTAGGTAAATTATGCAGCAAACCAAAAAATTTATGATTTCCACTTCATAGATTAAATAGGTATTAAATATAAAATATTAATTTTAAACCTCATAGTACAAACCAACACATGCTTACCTATTTGCTAAAAGTCACTTATGGAATATAAAGAACTAATTTAAATAGTAAATATTCACCGAGAGTTTTCTTTAAATTTAAATGATTTTTTTACGCCTCTTTTAGAAAACCTTTATTCAATGTTCCTCACGCCTAATTAGCGTACAAGGCGTGTATACTAAAGAGGTGATTTTATGCAAAATTACCTTGATGGAAGCTCAATTACCAAAGGTAAAATCGGATTATAGATTTTGGGCAAATTAACAGGATCTTACAGCTCTAGAAAAAACTGACTTGTCAATAAAAGATTTACACTCCGTTCCACACTTACACTGACAATGACAGTTCCTCTTAGTTTCTATGTTTAAACGTCAGAAATTCTTGTAGCTTTTACACATGATTTTATTACATTTCCGATTCTCATTTAATTTGGTAAACAACAACTTACCATCGGTGTACTGCACGGTTCTATAGTAGGACCAATTTTATTCTGAATCTTTAAAAATAATCTACTTAATTTGCTGATGACACTATGACATACACTTTGTTCCAAATTCACTAGGCCCAATTTTTTGATATTGACGGGGACAGAAAAAAATGCGTTTTCTTTTAAAATTACAAAGTTTAAGAATAAAAATAAAAATGTATACACGTGTACGCATCATCAAAATTTTTTTACAGAACGGAGCATAAGTCTTCTTCTTAAAGGCACACTTTTACGATTTTTCTCTTTTGTTTTAATTGCTTTAGGAGCATATTCTTATTGGAAATATTAACACGCCAAGACGAACCCGTATCAGAAGGCTTATTCTTAACGTTCCGTGAGGTGAGGTGAGCTCACTTTCACCACCTATTTCCACCGGGAAATGAACTCACCTCACATCACGGACCCTCAAGAATAAGCGTCCAGGTGACTTATAATAAAATTTGTAAGTAATTCAAAGTTGGAAATCAAAATGTACGATGGTGTTAAATGATGTTTAGGGAGAGTGACTAGTAAAACCACTGATAAGCCCACGATGGTTGCCCAGGGCGCAACACTTTTTAATTATTTATTTTTTCGCTTTGGTCTTTTGTGAGTTCTTTGTGGGATACTCATCCAATTTTGAATTTGCGTTTTCCCACCCAAGATCTTTTGACCTTTTCTTTTTATATTCTTTTCGGTTGAAATAACTTATTCGGAGGTTTTTTAAGTTCTTTTTCTTTTGTTCTTGCGTAACGTTGTGCAAACTACCGAAAAAGAGCTTCCAAAAGTGGCATGCGCGCTGGAAAACAAAAAACACAAGTATTTATTTTAAAAATGAAATTTGTGTCATTTTATTTGATTTTACTTACGAAACACAATTATTATTATTCATATATACATAGCGTCTCAAAAGTCCGAGTCCACCCTAACACCTCCAGAACAAAAAGAGGCAGAGGAATAAAATTCACAGACAGAGCGGCATCTTTTCACATTTTTGTTCGGGGGGGGGCACATCTAATTAAAAAAAATGTGAACGAAAAAAAACATTTTAGAGGAATTTAGCAAGGGTGAAAAAACTCTTTATTGATGCCCAAATAACTCAAATGAACATAAAAAACAAAACAAAAATAAGTAAAATACTTAGATCTAAACACTAACTTAATGGTTTAGTGGGTAACGGTGATGCAGTAAACCATAGTAGGTGTACTTAAGTTGAAAGGTCTTTGCAAAATGTGTTTTTATTTGTAAAAAGCCAAATTTTGATTGATTCAATATATATTTTCTCGTTCATTTTATTATAATTGATTCAAAACAAGCTTACGGCTTTCTTGGGCAATGTTTTATTGAAATAATTATACCAGCAGCCAACGTTTCGGTCCTAGGTCTGGACCATCATCAAGGCTAACAAGAAAACTAAAACTAAAACTAACTAATTTATTATTAATATAAATAGCTCTTTCACTTAAGAATAAGATATAAAACTCTAGTTTAAAAATATCAAAAAATGTTAAAAAATTTTAAAAAACACACTACACACAAGATCGAGAATAGAAAAATTCGAAAATGTTTATATAAAAAAAAAACAAATCAAAAATTTATCAATTTTAACAACGTAAAAAATATATAGGATATACATGATAGAGTATCTAGGAATATTTTTTTTTTTAAATAAGGTACAAAACTGTAACGAATACATATTTTTTACAACAAGTCACATTTACATCGGTAAAACAGTGAAAAATACTAAAAGCTTACCGCTTTGCGTCGCGCGGCAACATTTTGAAAGCGGCAAAGTTTTTGCGTCCGAAGTACACACAAGATTTTTTCTACAACCCAGCGAAAAGTAGTAATTTGGTTACATTGACGCTCGGCGAGCGAAGTAAAAAACGCTCGCCCCTTGGAAAAGTGCAACTTTGTGTCTTGTTACTCTTCGCTCGGTTGCAGAAAAGAGTAGATTTTTGGATGCCAATGGTGGGCGATGTAAGAGCGGAGACATTTTTTTTTAAGTAATATACCTTCTATATTTTGAAAAATTTCAGTATAGCTTCTTCTTCTGTAAAGGTTTTTAAGTAAAATGAAGAAAACTTTCAAATAAGAGCAACGAGACAAACAATCACTAAATACCCTTTTTCTTAAAAAAAGGAAAGGTTACTAGCGACACGTGTTTCGCACTGTAGTGCTCATCAGTAAAATGATAAAAAAAAACCTGAAACGGGATCCACGTAAAAGACAACCTTCTGTCAAACTACAGAATCGTCAGATTTATACCTTTAATATGAAGGAAAATTAATTGTTTCTACGATATAATTATCTTTACAGATATCCTAAACTCTGGGGTTGATAAATTTAAAAAGTATTTAGCGAGGGTGGTAACAAAAACAACGAATAGGGAGTTTTCCCTCAAGAAAAATGTCTTTCAAGCGCAGAATAATTTCTTTGATAACGGCAATAGAGTTTCTGCTGAAAATCAATCAAAAATTTCCTTAACGTAGTGGCGAAAAACCAAAAAAAATATTTTAGTATTATGAATAACCCGGAATGTCTCTTAATATCATTCTACGATGACACAGCAAAAATTTTTACTGGAAAAACTTGGCAGATCGCTACCAGTTCTGTTGAGAATGTGTTAAAAAAGCTTCCGCTCTAGTTCGATTATAACGAATTAAATCTTAATGCAAAAAATTCTAATATTTAGGAAACCTTCTCTATTTTCCACAGAATCTCTCTATAAAAAAGCAGGACCGTTTGGGTAGAAATTAAGTATCTATGCGCTTAAATCACTTATTATCTTGATTTGACCTTTATATAATCTATATCGCACTTATCATTTTATTACTTATAGTAAACTGAAGTTATATATAATTTCTTTGATAACGGCGGTAGAGTTTCTGCCGAAAATCAATCAAAAGTTTCATTAACTTAGTATCGAAAAACCAAAAAATATTTTAGTATTATGAATAACTTGGATTGTCACCTGATATCGTTCTGCGATGACACAGCAACAATTTTCACTGGAAAAACGCGAAAGATCGCTGCCAGTTTAGCTAAGAATGGGTTAAAAAAGCTTCGGCTCTGGTTAGAATATAATGAATTAAGTCTTAAAAAAAAAGAAAAGATCAAAAGATCTTGGGAGGAAAGAACGAAATTTCAAAATTGGACGAGTGTCCCACAAGGAACACACAAAAGTCCAAAGCGAAAAGGGAAACAATTAAACGATGTTTCGCCCGGGGTGACTAGCGTGGGCTCGTCAGTGGATTCATTAGTCACCCTTAATCCAGACATCATTTAACACCATCGCACACTCTGACTTCCAACTCTGAAACACTCACAAATAGGCATCGTTCCGCATGGTACTTATTATAAGTCGCCTGATACGGGTTCGTCCTGGCGTGTTAATCTTTCCAATAGGAATATGCTCCTAAGACAATTAAAACAAGAAGTCAAAACTTCCAAATCAATTACATCAACCGAAAAGAATCTAAAAAAGAAAAGATCAAAAGATCTTGGGAGGAATTGAGTCTTAATGTAAAAAAAGACTAATCTTTAGAAAAGCTAGTCTATTTTTCACAGAATCTCTGTATAAAGTAGCAGGACTATTTAAGGTCAAAATCTGGATTTATCAAAACCGAAGTAAATTTAACATATCAAGAGAGACAGGAACTAAAAACACGATTATCTTGATTTTACCTTTATGTAATCTACATCGCACTCAACTCTTTATTGCTTATAGTGGACTGAAGTTATATAACAACCTACCATGTAAAATCAAATCAATTTTAAGATAGAGTCTGTACAAAAAGGAGTCATTTATTAGAGATAATAATGCCACATTATACAACACAGTTTCTTAATATAGAAAAGAATATACACTTTATCAACGTTTTTTTATATGAAATTATTATTTTTGTATAACTCTATTTAAGCAAGAAAATCCGCCACAAACATACAAATTTTCTTTAGGTCTACTACTGGGACAACTATGGGACTAGTACGGCGCAGTGTATAAGCAGCCGCATTAAAAGCAAAGGTCTGTGACAGTCATCCATCTGTGTCACCCATCCAGAACAAATCGCTACTACGACGATGCTTAGAAATCACCCAGTGGACTTACACGGCGCGCAAAGTCCTTAATATTTAAGGTCGTTATAACTCAAACTTAACTAGCTATTTTCTTTCTATTTCAGCAAGCCCGTGACCGACGACGTAAATTGGCCGCTATATACAAAGGACCAGCCCCAGTATTTCATATTTAACGCGGACAAGAATGGCGTCGGAAGTGGACCCAGGGCGCCGCAGTGTGCCTTCTGGAACGGGTTTTTGCATAAGCTTAGAGACAATTCAGGTATGATTTATCAAGTATTTTAACCTACGCGAGACTCGGTACGACAGCGCGACACCGTCCCAATTAAAAAAACCCCAAGCAACAATTTTGTTATATTCAATTTCACTGGTGCCACTGTCATTGCCACCAAAAATGGGTTAAAGCCTAGTAATATTCTATATAGGAAAAATGTCATTATTGTCACTTAGTGCGGTCACCATTACGGTTAAAAAATTACCACAGTGTCGTTAAAATGTAAAGTTATACGCGAAAGTAATATATTTAACTATGTAACTATTTAATATTACTTTTACGAGGTAACGACTCCACTGGTTGCAATTCAGTAGCCCCTACTCGATAAAAAACTACAAAATTATGGAGTCTACACGGTCGCCTATCTACCACGCAGTAAGGAGTATAATATGCATATAGCAGAAAAAAGTTGCTTACGAGTTATCGCTACTTCACTGACATTGTAAATCAATGCACTCTCAACTGGATACGGGACGCCGCCGCAACGGCGCCTCCATGTTATTTATTTCTATTTAATATGGAATTCAAATCAAAATTAAAAAATAGCTCATTAAATCACTGATTAGTAGTTGCATGTACCAATAAAAGTAAAAATAATAATATTTAGTTAATAATGCATATTAAAACTAGAAAGACATTTAATTTGGAATCTTAACCTCAAATAATTCCGATTTTTGATCAAAATTTTAGATAAAACTAGGTCAAAACTGAGGGCCGCGCTTTTTTTTTATAAAAGAATCAGCATTTTTAAAAGTAAAGTGCTATGCGTTTATAAATTTAAGGTGTTGTGACTTCAGAAAAGAGGTTATTAGTTATTAGGTACCAATGCAATTCCAAAAACGGTGAATACCTCAAGATATTCTTCTACGGAAAAAGCTCTAAGTTTTCACTAAGGTTTTGTTTTTTTAATTAACGAAAAAATAATCTCATATTTTTTTAAGAATTATAATAGGGCTATTTTGGAATTATTTATCCTGTTTACACAAAGAACAGAAAATCAGTGTCAAAAATCGCAAAGGAAAATAAAAAGAATGCCTGTCAAACTGCTGGGTGTGAGGTATTTTTATTTTCACCAATGGCAAAAATGTAAACAGCTTTACCATTATAACTGATTTTTACCAAAAAATTAATCTACATTAAAAAGTGTACTAAAAAGTATAAAATAACATCATTTTTTTTTTGGTATATATATGCATAAAATCCAACTTATTTTAAGTCCGTGCCTATTAGTAGTCCACTACAATAGGTATATTTACCGTCAAAGCAAGTACATATACTATATATACCAAAGAAATATTTTATTTTAAACTTTTTAGGCCACTTATTTAAAGCCGGTTCAACTTTTTCTTAAAAAGCTTTCATTTTTTAGTTTCTATTCTAATATACTTTCTATGCATCTTTATTACACCTCTTTAAATTTTTTTAATTTTTTCGTAAAAGTGGTGAGAAGAGTATGTTTATTTTTAATAAAACGGGATCAAATTAGAATTAGAATCGAAAAAAAAAATATTTCGCTGACTTAGTATTAAAATGTTCTATCAACATATGCTTTTAATGTAAACATAGAACGTTGTAATACTAGACCAGACCATTTATTAAAACTAAATTCCTTACGGGGTACAATAGGTCCGGAAAAGCTGCTCAAATATCCAAATGCAACTTCAACTCCGCCTTGTCTCTTCATGTTATAGGCCAAAAGAATGCAACGTTCACTTGATCTTGTCTTTTTAAATCACCGGTATTAGTCCAAACTGAAAATTTCCTCTATATATTTTAGGCATTTATTCAAATTAAGGGTCTCCTTAATCGAATAAAAAATGAACTGTGCAAATCATTTAAGCCGTTTGGAACTTATATACACTTCCGGCCACATAAAATGCATACAGCAGAAGTTAGCTGCAGGTCTGGTGAATTTAAGTTTTTCTAATTGAATTGCTTATTGTAACTGACTTTGACGATTTCAAATTACAGCTTAGATCTTTTGCGATAGTAAACACAAAAATAAGTAGATTGACCACACTTTACTAAAAGACTAATATACTAATGAATAAAACAATTTTTTTAAATTATTCTACATTTTATTATAAAAATTTATTCTTAAAGCTCATTATGGACGAAACAAGACCACAATTGTGCGAATAAGAAAAAAGTATCAAGAAAAAGGAATTGTTTAGCAAAAGGAAAGCAATAACTTAATCATAGCCAGCGCACCTCTGCAGGATCGGTAAATTTGAGTAATCTAATTCTTTGCAGACAACCAAAAACGTTCAAAATCAAAAAGAAATTATTAAAAAAACACTACGTAAATTTAAAGAAAAAAAGAAGAAAACGTTTCTTCAGTAGAATGTCATTGCCCCGCCAGCCTCGATAATGTTTACCATTCTTCGTAGCATGGAATCTGCTAAATTTTGAAATAAATTTAGATTTGAAATAATGATTTCGTCGTAGCCTTTGACTATGAACTCCATTAAGTAGGTGGAATTTCTGCGAACAATATTTATTCGTGTTAACTTTTTTGCTATAAGGCCCCCCACATTTTCCATGGAATTGGCGTCAAGAGTTTTTGCCGGCCATGTTTGGAAATGCATGCGGACAGTTATCCTGTTCATATACAAAACCTTCTGGATGAAGAATGGTTGCTCTTCTGGAAGCATAATATTTATGATCATATCAACATAAACCTCAGCCGTAAATCTCCCATGGATTCTTTAAAGAGCCCTATGCCCTCTCGCCGATATCCAACTCCACACATTCACGGAAAATCTTCCAACCCGGTCTTCGTTCCCAGCAACATATTTTTCGAGATACCGTGTTCGTGGCGGGCGATGTATATGGGACTGAAAGATTTTTCATCTGTGAAGACCACTTGTTGCGAAAATTCTTCTTCTTGTAGTGAATAGTTTAGTGCAAACATTAACCTGGCTTGCTTCTTTTCCGCACTAAGTAAGAGTTTCTTGGCAGCAACGCGACATCTAAGCCTGGAACGGCTTATCCGTCCACGCGTCGTTCTTATGGATTTAGGAAAATGTGCTTCAATTTTCGCCTCTGGGGCCATCGCAAATGGGTGGTCTTCAAGAAGGTCGTTCAGCTCGGTCCACTCCGTGGCTTGTGGCTTGTGGCTCCGTCGTCCAGCATAATGGCTGACCAGAGTCACTGTACTGCAGCCATTTTGGCTTAGTGTGCACCCTTTGATTCTAGTTTAACTACTCCATTAGATTCATCTCCTGTACTAGTTTGTACAGGTCCTTAATGAAGCAGTTCCTAGTGGTTTTTGGGTCTAGTTTAACTTTCTTATAGGGTTATACCGCCCATGTTGGGTCGTCAGAGCTGTAGATGTGAAGGCTATGTTATATTCGCATCACTATTGCTTACTCCCCTTCTAAAGTCGGTTAAAAACTGCCTTTTAGCTCATTTGAGGAGAAGGTTGAGCTCGAAAGTCGCTCTTCCGATACGCGCTTATATTATGGATCCAAGCATAAACCATAAAAAAGCCAAATGAACCAAATATTTAAGCAACTAAACTAAATTAGCCAACCTAATTAAAATCCATTTTAAAACCGTCTCTGTAAAATTAAACTGCACGTTGAATACTTCATATAATAAGCTTTGAAATATTTATGGACAAAAAATAATTTTCGTCTCGCTGAAAGGTTTTCCTGATATCTGTCTTCATTTCGCTCTAAATTTTAAATAAACAGATGTATTTAAACCTTAAATCATTCAAGTCATAGAGCAACTACATACGAATAGTTTCTCTGTGATTCAAGCGTTTTTTTCCCTAGACTCGTTAGCCTCTTAGATAGGTATGTACTTTAAGGGTGTGCCCTTGTCATCTGGGTTTTTTATGATGTGATCAACCGATCAGATCAGATCAGAAATTGTAACACTGTTGCTTTCTGCGATACCACATACAGGATTCTGCCCAGGATGGTACTGTTGTTGGCTTAGGCTTCGTAAAAAATAAGTTACTTATAAAGGAAGCAGACAAACAAAGACAGAAGAGGAAAAGATCTTGCGTTTTTAACCAAAATGACACAAAATGGAAAAAGTATAATGAATAGTCAAGTAGTGAGAACTCGCAAAATTTTGCCTACAGATATCATTTTTGTGGTCGCAGGGTATACAAAAGGGAGATTGTTTTATGAATATTAAAAGAAAAATGGCAAAAATGCTTAGGAAAATGTAATGTAACAAAAGAGAAGGTAAATGAGATTGAATCTATCGTATCTGATGCCATGGTAACAAACCGTCAGACAAGTGGTCAAATAAGCTTTGTCGTAGAAAGCGGGGCAATACAACACCTCGTTAACAAAAATTTTGAGAAATACCAGACAGACAGACAGACACTGAGTCAGTAAACTTTAAAATCAGTTTTTTCCAAATCAAGACCCACAGTAACATCTAAAAAAAACAAGAAATAATGCATGCAAGGGTGTTTCATCAGTTTGTTGACAGATGGTTTTGAAATTGATCAGCCATCGAACAGTGATATCGTCGTTTACCAATTAAAAATGGGTCTATTAATCCAAGCCCACTTTTGTCCCAAATTAATTACGTAACCCAGGTTCTTTAATATCAGCAGCAGGGTTCATTTTCTAGTCCTTGCTCGCTTGAATTTTCATATTACCACTCCATTTTAAATCATGCATAACCAAAGAAATGCTTATGTGTACCTAATTTATCCAAGAATTCCACCAATTCTCGGAGCTGGTGGCAATTTGGCATTTGTTGAATTGGTGGAATCTATCTACTATTGGCACCGGTAACTACACTAGTGAATTTACAAATTTGCCCTCTGTAAGAGGTTCGACTCTTCAGTTGTCCCGTCAATGCTTTTGAGCACGCCGTTTATTGGTTGAAATTCCTTCACTTCTCTCAGTCAATCTTTTCCAGCTTACAAAACCCGGAATCGGCACCCTGGAGGCGTTTCTAGGTATTCTCTAGAATTATTTTTATAGGATTTTTTACATATTTCTATTAATAAAAATAGGTACCAAATAAAAACAAAAAAAAATGTAAAACTACCTAGGGTCGATATTCAAAATTACGCAAATTTTGTGTTTTTGCCCAAATTCTTTCAACCATTATTGTGAACTTTTAAAACTGCCAAGAGTTATCAAACCAATTAACTGCGTTTTTTTTTTTTAATAGAAACTAAAACAAAAATGTCTTCTTAATATTTTATAGTAGCACTTACAGCCGGCTACGCTGCTCGTATCTCCACTAGAGTATGTAAACTGAGCTTTTAAATTTTAATTGGCTAAATTTTACGATTTAATTAGAGTATGTAACGAAGAGGGTGTCATCTCGCGATTTATGCAAATTTTATGTTAAGTATTTTTAAAGACAATCACTCTTATTGAATAGTAAGCTTAAATAAGGATTTTGGGAAGGTTCATAAAATCAAAAAAAAAAAATAAAATTGCCAAAATTTCCTTTTTCTTATCAGTCGGTGCAATAGGAGATGAAATGATTTATAAAGAATTCCATGTTTCATGGATTTTTTCAAAAAAGTATGCTATAAGCCTGCTATGTATTAGTTTGCAAGCAATAAAGTCTATTGTCAGTACATGCAACTTAGTAATTATGAAAACAAGTGAAACAAGTAAAATTAAAAATTTACTCGTATTAAAAATTTACTCCTAATTAAACAAAATATCTTCTTAATACTTTATAGCGGCACTTAAGGCACTAGAGTATGTACACTGAGCTTTCAAATTTTATATATATATATTATTGGGTAAGTTTGTTTACAATACATGTGTTGCCTTCCCAGACGTCTCCTCCAGCCTTCTCTATCTTATACCAGATTTTCCTCTATACTTGTTGCTTCCATAAGGCGGCCTCTTTATTTCTTCCTGGTGGTTGCGATATAAAAAATCTTTTGGGCCATCTTGAATCTTTCACCCTTAAAAGATATCCAAACCAGTTTAGTCCTTTTTTTCTATTCTCACCTCTAGTGTCTCTCTGGCTTTCATTGCATTTCGCACGTCTTCATTTATACTGAGTTCTAGTCTGGCACTCATTCATAAGTAGTCCATTTGTGCTGCGTTGATTTTTTTCACTGTCATTGTTTAGCAAATCCTTTTCTTATTTTCCTTCGTTATGTTTTAATCCCACCCTATTGAATTGAGTGCACCTATTCTTTTCCTTGGTCTTTGTATCTTACTCTGTATTTTATCCTGATGGTCTCGCAAAACATAATGATATTAAAAAGTAGTCATTTATTAGTATTTCCACTGGCGATAAGTAACATGGCCCTATCTGATCCAACCCATTTTTTCACTATATATTTCCCGAATCATTTCTCTCATATATGTCCGCTTACATCCACCTGATTCAGTATACTCCACACTTTGCTCTTCAAGACACTGGTAGATGCTTTCTTTAAATCTATAAAAGTAATGCGGACTTCGTCATTTTCGTGGATTTTTTCATTTTTTGGATTTTCTTCTCAATGAGTTGTTGAATTGTAAACACGATCTTCTTTGGAGTAAATCCACACTGGTCCCCTGATATTTGATGCATTACTTATTCTTTAAGACGATTCTGTTAATCCTGCCATATAAACTACTTAAAGTACTGTTTTCACATAAGCTTCTATAGTTGCTTGGATCTTTTCCATCTTCTTTTTTAGCTGTTTTTATCTCATCTAAACATCTACTAAACAAAAAGGCCAATCTTTCCCTTAGTACTTTGCACTCATTCTTGATCATTTCTATCACAATATCATCTGTTCCTGCCCTTTCTCTAATGTTCTCAGCCTCTTCATCTAAAAATTCCTCCGTATTCTCTACAGCCACTGCCCAAAATTTGTTTTCCTTTGTTCCATGTTGATCAAGGACAGGGATTTTTCTTTAATATCTGACTTAGCATTTTTAATGGTACGCCAAACTCCTACATTTGAACCTTTATCTTATTTCGTAGTACTGTATTTTCGTTTTTGTAATCTGTTTTGTTCTTAACGGTTTTAGCACTTAATTTTTTTTGAAAGATAAAAATCTATTAATAAATGGCTAATCTCTTCCATAGTATAATACGCCTTTCGTTTTTTTTTCTTCTTCTCCTAAAAACTCCCTTGTTACTTTACGCATTACTAGTTTTATTCTTTAAAATTTTAATTAATTAAACAATTTTCTGCTTAAATTTCCAAAAATTTTGCCTGCGGTGCAAAGTTCGTTTATTTTTACAATTTTAGTTTAATTTTAAACAATTTATTTTTAATGAATTTAAAGTGTATAAAAATGGCATTTTTAGCATCGCTTTTTCAACATTTTTGCCTTTAGCGCATTTATGACAATATTGTGAAAAATAGGGCTCTCATTATAATTTAATATTTAAATTGCTAATTGTTTTCCAGTAAATGAGCTAACATTTGCAAAAGAACCGCAGCGCGAAATGTTTGTGTACATAAAATAACAAAATGTGAAAACTAACCAAAGTAACTTACAGGCCGGCTGACAAATCTGACGTAATAGTCTAACCATTTCGACCCATACCTATTAATACACTTGACCCTCGACCACACGGAAAAAAATGCATAGTATTTTGTATTATTTTGTATTTTAAAGAAATTATTTTAAGACGTAATACATTTTTATTAAATTTTTAATAGAGCATGTTTTCATTTCAAATATTTTTTTAATTTTACTTAGTTTATTTCAAAAATTAATACCGGAGATGGTTATTTTTGTGGAAATAATATTTAGATTTTCAAAACAAAAAGACAATTATTTAACTGCTGTCCTTAACATACAGATATTTTAGGAAATAAAAGTGCAATATTTTACCATTTTCTATAAAAATATGAACATTTTATGTGGGAAAATACCAAGATTTTAGTTTATAAAAAAGAGAAAAAGAGACATGTATATCGATAAATATTTGAATGAAAATTATTTGTGTGTATACCTTATCTCAAAAGAAATATTTGATAAATGTTTTGTCTTCTAATCTTTCCTTTTTTCACAGATTTTTTCAAAACCAACCAACACATAAAATATCTTTTCTGAAACTTTTAAATCATTTTTCTCGTAGTTTTTAGTCCTTTTGGATTGCTTACAGTTTACTTTTAAAAAAATGCCAAGAGTTCGTGGTCGCCAACAATTTCATCATTTAAACGACCTCGAAAAAGGACGCGTCGTGGGCATGAAAAAGGCTGGTTTTGGTTTCCGGGAAATTGCAAGAAGGGTTAATGCCAATCCATCCGCAGTGTTAAGAGTTTGGAGAAGGTGGTCCAATGATGAGACTTATAGACTTCGTGCGGGTTTTGGACGGCCTAGATTATTACAGGGTCGTGATTTACGGCACCTCAGACTTCTTGCTTTCAGAAGTCGACGGGACAGTATACGCCAAGTAAAAGATACTACTTGCAGCTACAGAACGAGTGTTTTCACGGATGATAGTTAATCGAAGATTGCTTGGTATCGGGCTGAGGGCTTACCGTCCGCTTTAACCTTACAACATAAGGCTCGTCGCTTGGAGTGGTGCAGAGCTCGGCAAAACTGGAATGACGAATAGAATACCAGAAGCTTCAGCGACGAATCCAGATTTTGTTTAGGCGGCCATGATGGACGCATGAGGGTTAGGAGATTTCGAGATGAGAGACGAAATGTAGACTTTGCTGTTGAACATTATACAGCAAGACAGAAAAGTGGTGGTATGGGGTGATATATGTTCAGGAAGCAGATCATCTCTAGTCCTCAACAACGGCAATCTCACTGCTCGACGATATATTGATGAAGCCAGACCGAATATTGCTCGTGAATCACTGAACTTCTTACATGAACTTGGCATAGAGACTCTGGAATAGCCAGCAAGTCGCCTATCGAACACGTATGGGATATGATAGGGCGCAATCTTAGTCGATTACCACGTCCCCTGGAAACTTAGATGAACTCTGGCATACCGTAAGGAGGATTTGGATGAGTGTTCCTCAGTATGATACAGACCATCTTGTTTTGTCGATCAAATACTACTACAGCGTTGCCAATTTGTGGGGATTTTGTGTATTTGGGTTGTATTGCGGGTACTCATTGAAGTAAAACATTTTTTAAAGTGCTTTGTGCTTTCGCGGCGGCGGCGACGGAATGTCTTTCTGCTAAGTCCCTAAAACCCCAAATTCTTCTGCGTCGATTTAATTTTTTTTGTGTTTTTTTAAACCAACCCAATCTAAACAAAATTAAACTAAGCCAATCCAACCCAAAACCACCAAAAAAAAACTATTACGTTTTTGCATTAAAAAAAAATCGGCGCCGACGGATTTGGGATCCTAGAGACCCTAGAAGGTGCCTTCATAAAGAATTTTTCAAAAAAATCAAAAACGGCAGGAAACCGTAGGTATACGGAAGAATTTTTTTACTACTCAAGACATATATAGCGTGCGCCAAAAAATGTTGCACGCTTTTAAATTTGCTATACCTTTTTATTGAATAGCTCGATTTCAAATTTTTTTGAACATTTTAAAAGACAAGACATGAGACTTCCGATGCAAAATTTGAAACTTTGAAAAAATCCAAGATGGCGGACAGTTTTGAATATCGTGTAATTTTCACCCCCCCCCCCCCTGCAAATACGTGCGGCACTGGAGAAAATCTAAGTCATTGCGACACAAGCCTTATGTATGCTTTCTATAACAAGGCATTACTTAATTAAATCGGTTAAGAGATAAAAAATCTATAAATAAATAAATAAATAGTGTCTTTATTCACATATAAATGGTTTACAGATGTATTTATATATTTATTTGGAAGTGGCGATGTTCAACATAGTTGCTCTTTCACATAACCACTTCAAAGAACCAAAACGATAAACGATTATATTATAAGGTATACCTATACTACTTATGCTACACCTATAAATACTATTACCTAACATTCAAGGTTAGTTTATTGATATTCTATTCATAATCTATTAGATAACATACGGGATCTGATTTGCTTCTTAAAGGAAAATGGTGTTTTTAGTTCCTTAATTTTAATGGGTAGTTGATTATATGAACTAATGCGAGAAATTGACTTTGATATCGTTCTTCCAGATTGAGCCATTTACTTTGTGCAAAGCTTTCACTAATGTGATCATATTTTTTAAGTTTAAAGCTAAAACGCATGCAGGAATTTTGAATCTTTTGTAAACTTATATTGATTTGATTTGAAAAGTGAGGGCCAAAAAATGGAACTGCAGTAGTTTAGGCGACTTAAAATTAAAGAATCACAAAGCTTAAGTTTAATGTCCCTAGAAAAAATATCCTTATTGAACTATAAAAGTCTGAATTTATAGTAACTTTTTTGTACAAGTGATTTAACATGACTGTGAAACTTCATGTTACTATCCATGTAAAGGCCTAAGTTTTTGACAGAATTACTTAATGGAATTATTTTTCGATTTACCTGAATCCGAAAATTAATATCAAAGGCAATGGGTATTTTTCCAAAAACAATAACATTAGTTTTTTCCTCGTTCAAAATTAAGTCATGCGCTGTTGAAAGAGATGCGATGTTACTTAGGTCAGCATTGATTTTTTGTGCCGCAATTAGTGTGTTATAAAAAGGTAGATAGATTTGTTTATGATCAGCGACTTGATGGTTAGAACAATGTCTCAAAGAAGTATAAAAATCAGCTGTATAAATAGAAAAGAAGATAGGGCCAAGAACGCTTCCCTGAGGCACACCCCGAATAATATCACGAAAATAAGATTTTTTATGATTGTAGATAGTTCTCTGCTTTCTAAAACTTAAATATTCTTTGACCAAACAAACAGCTTGCTCCGAAAACCCAAAATAAGCAAGCATTTTTAAAAATATTGTATGATTTAACGTGTCGAAAGCTTTACTGTAGTCAAGAAACACTAAGCATGTCAACTTCTTATCATCGTGAGCTTTGAGAATGTCATCATTAATATTAAGCAGTGCTGTCGTTGTACTGTGGTTTGAGCGAAATGCTGATTGAATAGAAGAAAGTATATTTGATTTCTCGAGATATACAGTAATTTGAGAACATAAAATTTTTTCTAACACCTTGGACATGGTGGGTCGAAACTGAGATGGATCAGATGGATTTGTTTTTTTTGGAATTGGAACTATATTTGCTGATTTCCAACATGCAGGAAACTTTGAATTTGTAATGCAAAAGTTAAATATATGAGAGTAAGCATTTTAAGGTTAAAACCTCTGAAATAAGTGGTTTTTGACTCGGCATTGCCATATGCAAAAAAAATCGCAGTTTTTGCATTTGTTTTAACTTTTGATCGGAAAATAAACATTTTTACCTTTTTGGGTGAACATCTAAGATGGTGGATAGCTTTAACACGCTTTAACCATTGCGTAATTTCACTCCTCTAAAAAATTAACAAAACAAAATCAAGGTCATTCTACCTCCCATCTTTGCTAGGTACATGGAAGTATCTCTTGCTAAAATCAGTTAAGAAGTAAACAAGTTAGTGTCATCATTTCCAGCGTTTTCAATAAAAATTGTTAATGGTAATAAAGTTACAAAAATTGCTGTGGTTTTACTTATATTCTTTAGAATTTTTTTGCACACTTATAATTTTAAATAAAAATAATCATTAGTTAACGTATAAAAATCTAGATCAGGCATGTGTTCTTAAGACAGTAGTCTTCCAGATTCAAATCGGGGCTGTTAGCAGGCCACACAATGGGCCTAATAAAATCTGCGACGTTTTCCTATATGCAGAAACAGGCAAATTTTAAGTTTATGTCCATTTAATTTACTGACTTTTAGATTTTGTTCAGTATAGGTACCAAACATATTTTTTTTTTCGGGGAAGAGGAGGAAAGTGAAAATTACCCATTATTTAAAAATGTCCGCCATCATGGATTTTTGAGAATTCTTAAATTTGAACCACAACATAAAAGCCTTAAGTCTTGTACTTCTTTCTAAAATTACCGCAAACAACTCCACTCAATATAAAAGCCCGTATTTTTTTTATTTCTTAACCGATTTAGTTAATGATACCTTGACGCAGAGAGAATACATAAGGCTTTTATGACGTAGATTTTCTCCAGTGCCGCACATATTTTTTTTGCAGGGGAAGAGGTGAAAATTTCCCGTTATTTAAAACAGTCCGCCATCTTGTATTTTTAGAAATTGTCAAATTTTGGACCGGATCGGAAACCTCTCATGTCTTGTCTTTCCAAAAAGTCAAACCGTTTTAAAATTTATTAATTCGATCAAAAGTTATAGCAAATTCAATTTTTTTATATTCGTAGCAGGTAAAAATTACTTTATGGAGAAAAATTTACTGAACCACAAATCTATAAAAAAAACTTTACCAGAAAGACATTCCGTCGCCGCCGCGCCGCCGCGAAAGCACAAAGCACTTTAAAAAATGTTTTACTCGAATGAGTACCCGCAATACAACCCAAAGACACAAAATCCCCACAGATTGAAAACGCTGTAGTAGTATTTGAGGATTGCAAGAGCGACGCCGCACGTTCACGTCCTTACCCTTTGCGCTATTATATTAATTCTTAAAGTAATGGTATTTTATATTTTAAAATGATGTATTACTAAAATATTAATAAAATGATGTTAACATCTTAATAAACGTTTTTTTTTCTTTACTTATAAAGTGTATATTAGAAATAAATAAAAATTATATTAGATTATTCAAAATACATTTTAATTCTTTTTAATCAATTGGATTTTAGCTTTATTAAAATACTATATTTTACAATAGTTAAAATAAAATACATTAACTTTTACAATACTACATCCTTAGAAGTCAAATCTTATTAAGTATATTTTTATATTAGTTTTTAAAATATTGGAGAGGTGCCCCATATAGTAATATAAAATGTATTATGTTTTGAAATAATTATTTTTAAATATAAAATATTAATTTTTTCGTGCATTTTATTTCTAACTAAAGTTGCATTTTCTTCCGCAATGTTGCATTGGCGTTGGACAACGCGAATGTTTTTTTTTGTTTGGTGGAATTAAGATGTTCACACGCAACTAACCAACCAACAATTTTCTGACCAATGACCACATACTTCACCTAAATGGACGTTAATTTGGGTGTATAAATTAGTGATCTTCAGCCGTCTTGCATATTACGACAAAATTTCGTTGCTTTAACGTTAGATAATACTGCAGTGACATTGTTACTGTCTACCCAACGTTTAGCCGACCTGTCACACGTTGGTGCATTTTCTAGTAAACCAGTGACGTCATGTGGACGTTTTTATGAGACTCTAGTTACGTTCTGCCGACGTATCAACGTCTGAACAACTTTCACATTACGTGAACTTGCGACGTTCCTGGCCTGTCTTGCGACGTTTTCCGGCCGGAGTCTTGACGAACTTAAGTGCCCTTTTCTTGTGAAGAAGAAAAGTTTCCAAAGGAAAGGCATTATATTCTCCTTCTCTGCTGCACCTATGTACGGCAGATCGCCCTATCTCTCTCTAGATTTTAAATAACTGGCTCAACTGGTCAGGGGCCTAATTCTTGAATCTCGAGAGAAGGATCGATCCCTCAAGAGAAGGGATCAATCCCGGGGCATATGCTTGTCTGAGAAATGGGACCGATCCCTGGCTTTGGCGTCGGGGAGCGGGAACACCCAAATTTTGATAGAATGGAATGAGCGATCACCGCTCAAGAATACAAAATGCGTTCGATGTGGGATCATTTGACACAAATCTATGTCGTTCCCTGCTCAAGAATTAGGGTCCTGACAGAGAGATAACATTATCCTACAAGTATATGGGCGAAAAAGGAAGACTGGTGCTCTTTAAACAGTAATGACTGATCCACAGCTTCACTTCTTGCCGCTCACTAAAAATACTTTTTGCTTTTGCTTCCAAGAAGTAGGATCTTTGAAGTGTCCTGCCATATTTGATCCGACACCGACCATTTATTTTAGAAAAATCGAATAAAAAGTAAGGTTAGGGGGACTGTCATCGGCAGAACTGTTGAAGCGTTTTCCAGTCGCATGTTGGGTTGATAGTAACCAACGGTCGTGACAAGTGGTTCATTTGGGAATGTTTGACGACTGTAGTCCATTTACGTATATTTTTTGGGATTCTCATAATATTCGCCATTTTTGATGTTGTCGTTTATGTTCGAAGTGGCCGCCATTGTTTATATTTACTAAACACGGCAAAAATTACTACAAACACCATTGAATGGCATTTTGGAGACGTTTTATGTTCCGGGCGAGATAGGTATTTGATCAGGGAGTCCTAAAAAGAGAGCTTTAGTAGAATTCATTTTTTTTACATTAAAAAAAGCAATATTTTTCATTTAAACACAAACAAATCAAGGGCGCGCGTGTTTTTTCATTCCTTTTCTAAGCATATTTGTCAGTAAACCGAATTGCGTTTTTAAATTTTGCTCTCATAGTGGCCATATAAATACTATTTAATAAACAGTAATTATCAAATTATAATTTTTTGTTTGCCATTTTCTGAAGTATATAAAAATAAGTTCATTTTAGTAACCGAAAATCCCAAAGTTTGAGATGGGCAACATTTTGGGTAGTGAAACACCACTAAAAAATCAATAACACAGAGGGCGCTAGTGTCACAGTCATTGCACAACGACGTAAGGACTCAAAAATCATCCACCATTTTGGTGTAAATCCCGGTCGGCATATTGGCTAAAACGACGTCGCATCATAACGTCGGGTCGCATTGCACAACGTCGCTACGCCGTTAAATTGCTGCTTGGGTAAAAACTGTATTTTTAAACGGTTTTTAAGTTTATTCTTCAAATCGTTTCTGAGACTGTGCTAGTACTATTACTTTTATTTATTTCAATCGTTTTCATGTGTTAAATAGGGCAAATATTGTAAAATTTATTAGAATTCATTAAATTTTATGTAGCCTTTATTAATTTGGTTTTCGATGTCAAAATGAGGTATGTCCGAGAATTACGGAAAATCTTCGTTGTTTTTATTTTTTATTTAAGACAAATATACAGGGTTCCTAAGATTTTCCTTAGGGATAGGATTTCAATAAATCAAACAGAAATGGCATAGAAAGTTCTGCGCGCACAAAAGAAACAGGTATATTGAGCAATGGTGTCACTTTGTTATTATCTCCGGACTGCTCTCATGAGAAAAAATTGTCGCCACTCTTTCATTGTGAGCATAAATCATAGTTGCAATAATAAACGTTGACAAGATGTCTACAAATTCCGCTAGATGGCGGCTACACCATGAGATAAATTTAGATGTTTTCAGGTCCAAACCATAGCTTTTTCTTGCTTAAAGGAGGCGGCAGGGTCCATTATTTACGATACTGAGCGATAAACTCGTGAGGTTGTTAACATTAGAAAGAAATATCTTCGCTTTTAATTAAATTTCTTTCCATTCTGTTCTACTAGTGACATCTATCCGGAAACCATGCAGCTAGTACTAGCAGCCAAAGAAATCAATAAACGGCGTTGTCTTTCCTGCAGAGCTTTTTGCTTGCGATATTATTGATTTTAAATAAAGCTGGCCCTACACTACACTTGATATTTTAGAGGTGTTTTATGACATGATCTCGAAACATGTAGCGAACCAATTCTTCAAAACTAGCGGGAGGGTAAAAGCGAAAAATAATAACACCCAAAAAGGGGTGAAAAGATTTATTTTGCTCTGTTTCTTTACAAAAAATGTTTTTTTTTTACGAAAAACTTGAGCTCTGCCACTTTTTTTATTTTTTTCTTCAACTTTCTCGAAATTTTCGTCATACCGTAGAAAAAAATTATTTCTCTCATGGTCATACTCTACTTTTATTTGAAAAAATTTAGAAACAGAGACGGGATCAGTTTTCCTAAAACGGGGGATCTTGGTTTCGAGTGAGAAGATAAAGGGCGCCGCAGGCAAAAATTTTTCAATTAAATTAGCCGAACGTAAAAATGTTAGAAAAACAAAACACGAAATAAAAATGCTTACAATTTTTTTTCAAAAATTACGTAATTTCGGAAACGCAAAGAAATAGGTATAAAGAGTATAATTTTTAAGAAAAAAATATCAATTTTCTCGCCCTCCTCCACTGGGACTACAGGGGCCGTGCACAAATTACGTAATAGTCATAGGGGGGAGGGGGGTTACAAAACGTTACGTAGGGGGGAGGGGGGTTTTCGACAGCGTTTGCATTTGTGTGAAACCAAGAAAATTTGGAATGAAAATAAGTTAAGTTTTTTTTTTGGGGGGGGGGTAGTGGTCTTCAAATCGTTACGTAATATTAGGGGAGTGGCGTGCCAAACCGTTACAAAACATTACATAGGGAGGGGGTCAAAAATTGGTAAAATCACCGTTACGTAATTTGTGCACGGCCCCACATCTGACTGTTCCTCCTTTTTGATTTCGAATCAAAGTGCAAAACCCGGGTTGGACGTTCAAAGGCGTCAACCCGTCCTATTTGCTTGATAAAGTTTCTACGGAAATATCTCAGTCGATTTCTCCGGCCGTGTATGAACACTTTAGGTTAGGAATTTGCATGTATCTCAGTCCCCAGCCTGTAAACAGTGCGTAAGGACAATGGTTACAAAATGAAAAGCCGAAAAATATTTTTTTTACGATATCTTTCATCAGTTTGGTATTAAAGTCGAGCAAAAACAATTTTTATTCCAATCCTAAAGGTATGAAAATGGAAAACATTAGAAAACAAAAACCTGGAATGGATTTACTACGTGTAAGATGTAGTGACAACATTGCCCCATGCCCATCCTTTTCTGCCTAATGTGCTTTTCCGTTTGTCTGCGTCTTATACACGGCTGCTTGGCCCCCTAAGGATTTGCTTAGGAACTCTGTACAAACAACTTATATTCATTTTTTTTTTTAAATATCAGACCTTAACATGAACTAAGTACAACTCGTCCTAACTAATTCCATATGACAAATACATAATAAACAAAAAGTTAAACAAGCATAGCCATATATTTATTAAATCTACAATACACAAACACGCACAACAAGTTGCATATCCACTGGATCATAACTACGTTTACATTTGAACGCATAAACCTTTTGGATCCGTTCGAGTTAAAATTTCGATCGCGAAAGTAATGTTTCGAGCTAACCGCCTTTTGCGGTTTCGAAGGCGAACAACAAAAGCAAAAAACCAAGGAAAAGCACATTGATCATTGTGTTTGTGACCGCGTTCCAAATTTCTAAGAAAAATTTAGTCTGACGTCAGTAAAAATTGATTTAAAATAGCTGTTGGCAAAATAGGAAATCATTATTTATGGGCTTTTAAAAATTAGCAGAAATCTTAGTCTTTATTTTATAATGAACAGTCGGGTTAAAGTTCTAAATTAAAAGTTAGCAGTCGAGTTGAATCAGCAGTAGTTCAGAACAGAAAAATAGTGACTAGTGAATAAGTTAAGCCAGATAAACCATGCGAGCCCCAAAATATCCGGTGATTCCTGGACTAATGTATTGGTGAGGAAAAGTTTGGACTTTTGAACTATGGCTATTCTTTGGTATATGGATGATTTAATGAATTTATATTTACCCAAACATTTCGTGGAATTAACAATAGATTTGTATTGAGTATTTTTGCCTTATACTTATAATAAATAAAATACTTATTATATCTATGAAAAATGGAGTTGTCTGTCTATGCATATCAAATAATAAAGATACGACATCATCGTCAGTTTTATAACAAACGCGCCCTTGTTGCGTACACACTAGTCTAACCCAACACCTACTGTGATTTTGACCACCTTGCCTCCACCTAAAATTTCGTATCTGCGACACAAAATAATAAACTCTAAAAGCTTTTATTGCGGAATCTTATTCTTTCTGCGTATGGAAGGTATTATTTAATTTAGTTGGTCAAAATAGTTATATTCAAAATGTGTATAACTTTTTAACTTCCTAACCGATTTAATTGAACGATACCCTAAAATAAACTTTCCTCGCGAAACCTTCCTCAGTGTTGGATACAAAAAATCGGATCGAGGGGGGGGGTCGTGAAAAGTTCACATGTTTGGGGAATGACAAATCTTGAACTGATGCTAATGCTAAGAGCTATAATTTTTAAATTGGTGTGTGGGTTTTAAACGCTTTGAACTTTTAGTACTTTCTAAAGTCATGTAGCCTTTCTACAGTATTATTTAAATAAAAATTGTGTTTCTCCAAAAACTATGTATTTTTTTTAAATACTAAGAATTCCTAGGTTTTTATTATAGTTTTTATAAATAATAAATATTGGACAAAAGTTTTCTATTATTATCTTTCAGGAAAAAATATTTTTTAATAAAAATATCTTTACGTCAAAGAAAAATTATGTAAAGAATATTTTGGGCGATTCCTTACCTGCATGCTCCTGTTAGGCAAGCCACTGTATTGTGTCTAGGATGCGTTTGTGGCGCACCGTGCAAAAGAAAAGGTTGTTTGCGCCGAAAAAAAAATGTTATGATGCCTTTTTTGTAAAAAGTTTTTGGAAAAACTACATGAAAGTGAAAGTTTTAGGGGGATAAACAGTTTTTCGGGAAGGGCTTTCAAAAGACTTTAAGCAAATTTATATTTACCTCATTGGAATCATGTCAAAACTTTTTTGGGAATCTCTGGATATCTCTTGCCAATATTGTAAAATCTCTAAGAAATCTTTGAAAATCTTTTGGAAATATTTAGAAATTCCTTGGCAATCGCAGGATATCTTTTCTAATCTCTGGGGAATCTTTGGAAACTTTATGACAATCATTAAAATGAAATGACAGCTCGCTTGATAATAACTTGGAATTAACAAAATGGGTAATCGTGTCACATTTTTTCAAGAAGTGTTTCCCCCTTCATTAAATGTATACTTTTTTCCAACTGATAGATTTCACACGATTTGCATCCATAAAAAACGTTAATTTCACCCGTGTGCTGAAATTGACAAAAATTAGATAGATAGTGTACACAACTCGATAGAAAATAAGGCGTGTTGCTTTACTCGGCTAGCGCCTCGTTCACAACATTTATGCTCGTGTAGTAGTATCTGGGATAATCTTTCCATTTAAAATATCGCAAGTAAACAACTACACTGAAACTGTATAATTTCCGAATATAAAGCCTCCACTTCAAATCCTTCAGATCAAATCAAGAGTCAAAGACCTTATTTCAACACTCTGCTAGTCGTAAAATTTTATACGTTTATATACCCTACATGCGGGTATTACTGTATGGAGTGGCACTAAAAATATTATTTCCTTCATTTTCGCCATGCAACTTAGCACTTAAACTGCTTAGGTTTAACCTGCTGAAAGGGTTTGTTTACCCCTCAAGTTTGAGTTGGGTAAAATCTAAATATATTTTTATAAACTTAAAACTTTTTTTAGGAAATTGTAGCACGCAAACCCAAAACGAGGGTTTCCTATGAGTTTTCATACTTAAGTGTCTATGGGTTAACTTTGCGTCTCTCTCGTATAGCCGAGGATGCGAAAAATATACATCTGCAATGATTTGTGGCAATAACTAAGGTTGCGAGTGGATTAACGTACTGCCAAACTATACAATAACAGTATCAATTTTTTTTAAATTTGCCGTTGGCCTTACCTTCTTAAACCTCAAATTTAATAATTTCTTCCATTATTAAATAGGTAGCTGAATTTAAAACACGAAAAAAGCAAAATATATTTTAAACTTTACCTAAAACTGTGAGAGTCCTTCTACAGTTTGGCGCGTCCAAAAATTATGTGTATCGCCTGACATTATAACGAAAACCACGATTTCGATGACAATTGTGCGGTCTAAAAACTCTCTATTTCTTGATCAACTCTAAGGTTAACAAAATTGAGAATTTAAAAAAAGTCTCGTATTCCCAAACCCTATCATATATTCCTTAGCCGAGTGGCAAACAGTCGTATGTCCATAAAAGAAAATTGTTTGTAATAACTTAAACCTGTATTTTAGTTAGCTTAAAAGCTATTTCAATAATCATATGTCGTATTTCATAAATGGTTACATGGTCCAGGGGCAGTCACAGATTTTTTTGAAGTGAGGAAGGTTTAATAGGAACTGGGTGAAATTGAAGTAGGAAAGGACGGCACTGACGGTAGGCCTCCCTGAACCCTTTTTGCCCTTCACCAAGCCAGCCTCTAATCCGCCACCTGCACTATCGGTATGCATGGGGGTGTATTCTCTGGATCCAGGATGTAAAAGCCAAACAACTGATGCCACGTCCTTTGGTATGCCTGGCAGTCCGCTACGACATGTCGAGTTATCTCTTCCTTCCTCTTACAGGACCAGCAGATCGAGTCATTGTCAACCGCGATCTGGCTGAGTCATGTGCTTCCTTAGTCGGTTGTGACATGTTCCTGTCAACAAGCCATTGTTCTTTCGCATTCTTCCCAGAAGTCACTTTTATCTGGTCCCATCTGGGTCTGTCAGCGTCCTGTTTTTCTTTTGCAGGTGGCTGCCATGGCATCGTTGATTCAGGAGTGATTTAGGGCCTATACACCGGGTGCTTACCCCAGTCCTGGCGAGGACTCACATCGGTGTCACTTGTTTGCCTTCTCTTTGGGATTCCAGTGCCTCAGCAGATTCCTCAACTAGGGTGTTGGTGACCCTGGTCGCTCTTAGTGCCTTTAGGGCCACTTGGCTGTCGGAAAATCGATACAGGATTTGACAATTCTGGTTGCCTCAATTGTCCAGCAAACAGCGCTTTAGTTTGTTTTATTCGAAGACGCGAGCGTGAAGGAGATCGTAGACCTAATTTTTCTCAATTAATCACTTAGAAGATCTACAGATTATTTTTATTTATTTGATACAGAAATGATGTAACTAAAATACCACAAAATATTTTTTGTGTAAGACCTGAAGGGCAGGCGTCCCTTCGCGATTCTGTACATCTGAGGAGGGGAGAGGAACCCCGCTTCCTTGTCAATTTTTGTAAAATAAAGGAGTCTACAAGAATCAGATTAAAAAAAAAACACCTTTCTGTTATTAAATTCAATAACAACTTCAAATTAGTTTTAAAGTTAAACAAGACCTGAACAAGGTTACAAAAAGTATCCTAGGTCGAAAGAGTAGAGGGTTGCAGATTGAAAGACTACGGCTACGTTGTTTTAATTACTTTTATTATTTGAAAAAGTATAATTTTGTCTTAAATTTATTTCAACAAGATATTTCGTAAGAATCCGAGATTATTACGATAAATTGTCTCGTAGAGTCGGGACTTTAGCGTAACTGATTATGGAAGGTCAGGCTCAGACTTTTCGAAGTTTTATTGAAAGAACACGGTCAACCAGTAGTAAAAGTTTGTAGATAAACGGACGTTTTAATTCATTTAGCGGATTCTAATTTCATCCCATTTATCGTTAAATTTGACGATATCTTTCTTAGCAATCTTTAAGTTAATTGTGGGTGACATCGGCAACAGCATATTGGTTTCTCAAGTTTATTATCCCTTTCGCTCTCATTTCCTAGCCATTGCGCTTTTTTTAATACACACTATGTCGGCACCCTAAGAACTATCGAACTCGGTATATGTGTTCCTCCTTGCTCTTATTTATCTCCTATAAGGTTGCTGCCATTATTATGGCATATAGCTCTGCCTAGAAAACATGGCTTGCTCTCCGAGTGGATAGCTCTTTTCTAACTTCCTTGTCTTCTAAGTTAACCCTCGCTCCTGTGGTTTGGCTTTCCGACAGTTTAAAACTGTTGCGCTTTGGTGTAAAAGTTTACAGCGTTCTCCCTGTTCTCTTGCTCATGGAAGTTTTTACTCTGCAGTTATAAGAAAGGTCGCAAACCCTTGGCCGAATCTGGTCTTGATTTTAGAATCGATAAAAAAGTAAGTTTAGAATCTACACGAAACGTCAACTAATAAATAAGGAACAAACGGAAGATGGCTGTGGCACTAGAAATATAACGAAAAAACGAAAGTTTTACTTCAGTGCAAAACAAACTTCCTGAATTTTGATTGCTTACACAGAGTGTGGAACCAAAAACGACGCTATTTCATCCTTTTTAGGAACTCATCAGCTAGGTGTACAAAAAATTTCGGTCGCGCTTATGTGCCAAAGATTACGGCTCAAGCGGAAGAAATCCTGTCAATGGCACGCAACCTCCGTGTTTTAGCGTTCATTTTGATCGTTACAAGTTTAACGTAAGACCTTGGGAACAAAACTACAATAACTGCCTAATATCTCGCTTGAATTAGACCTAACCGAAACTGCCTGACTGCTTCTCTCTCTTTTACGACGAAGATCTCTGCCTATATCGCTGGAATGCAGAACCGCCTAATTTCATCTCGTTTTGCTTCATCATTTTAACCTAAGCTGTTCCCCTTCTTTTTTTAAATAAAGAGACAATTGACAATCGGTTCAGTAGTTTTTTTTTTAAGGTTAGTTTCAGCTTTAATTAGTCGTTCCTGATTGAATTTTACACAAAAAAAAATACAAAATACAATATCTTTATCTCAGGGTTTTAGGGGTAAGTCAGGGGTGAGTCAGATCAATCCTTCGACATTAAAACAAGTGCTTTATAAACCATTTCAATTTATTTCATTTAAAAAGCAGTGTCAAAAAAAATAAGTATCATTCCTTATTTAAAAGTTTCAGTCAAAAATATCACATTTGTTGCAGCAATTTACATAATTTACCCTTGTATACGTATACCTGGTTTACAGTTTTAAAGTAGAATTTATGTTTTGTTAAATTATGTCATTAAGAGTAATTTGGAATATTTATTTTTGTTAATTTTGAATCAGTCACCATTTCTTTTTAAAGTGCAGTCCTTTATAAATACAAATGATACATCTTACGTGTCCTTTTAATTGGGCCTTGGAGAGTCTAGGAGGCTGTAAAGAGTCTAGGAGTCTGTGAAGAGTCTAGGAGACTGGGGTTTTGACTTGTCGAGGTGTTATCCTTGCATGATTAAAAAAATCTACCAAATCATGTCCTAGTGGTGGTGGTCACCAATGAGTGAAGTAAACAAGTAGGACTAGGGAGAAAAAGGCCTGTAATAAAAAGTATGCCTTAGACAAAAGCCCACAGAGAAGACAGATATGACTCCATATATATTAGAATGTTAAGTTCTTCAAACTATAAACTCACCTTAAGATGGTGGGCGGCTTACAGTGTCTTGAGCATTTATTTCAAGGATTCGACGTTGTCAGGTCCTAGGAAGGCACAGAAAAGCCCATTTAATAAAAATTTAATGACTCAGGTCAATATATGACACCCAAGTACCTAATGGTCAGTTTATAATCGACATAACCGTAGGCCCTTGCGCGGCATATAGAAATATGAAGATCAAAATCAAGTAGCTCAATAATATGGAAATGTAAAGAGGCTTACCTGATGGATGGCGAAAATGCCGAGGTCACAAAACATATCCATACCAAAAATTCTTGCACATCAAATCCGGAAAGTTTGCTCGAAACTTATTCCGCTAGGCCTCAGCCATAAAATAGTGCAAAATTTGTGGATGTTTAAGGATCCGCAGAAGCGACAAGAAAAATTTAACTCGGCATTCCTTAAAGGACCATGCCAAAAAAAAAAGGAATCGGAAAGTGACAACCCAAATGTCAGAATTATGCCAAAATTAGGTCAGCAGACCACCTCGAACATTAACGAAAAATTTAAAGTAGGTCAGTAAATTCAGGAGTATGATAGGTCAGGATTCACTAGAGGGTGTAAACCAAGACCACACACCGTGGTTGGGATACGATTGTTTACTGATTAGAAATGCTATCTAGTTTTGGAGATATTTATACATAATTAATAATAGAAAGGATGATATTTAATTTTGTTATGTATTTATTTTATATATTTTATAGTTTTCGATGCATTCGCCAATTGTAAACAACCATCAGAAAGTAAACCTTACCCACAACCTTATTCAATACCTTAAATCCCCACAATACGAACGTAACCATCATTGCAACAGAACACAAATATTACGATAAACATGGGTAAACCAGGATTAAGTAATCCCAAACTTCTCAATCTGGCCGACTGTACTCGGACCGGTGTAATTCAGCAAACCGTGACAACAGGTCCTATATTCCGTGTTATTCGTTTCGCATACCAATTAATCAGCTGTGCCAATTATTGGGGTTCTAACCTCACTGATTATTTATATTTTATTGGTTTATTTAAATGAATTTGTTCTTAAAATACTTATTAAAACAGATATTACATATTTCTGAGTGGTCACAGTTACGCGAGCTTCTTTTTTTCTGAAAGAACTATGAGTCACAGTGCCGTTATTAAGGTTGGAGAACCGGCATTTAAAGTCTGGTTTATAGAAGAATTGACCTATTTTGCGCCAAGTTATTGACAGTGGCTAATTAGAATAGGCATAAATTGAGGTTAGTAAGATTAATGAGAGTATTTTCTACTATTTTTAAAATTGTGAAGGTTTTCAGAAAAAAGACCGTAACAAAGCTGCCTGCTTGATGTCGGGGTTAACGCCGCGACTTTCAAGCAGGAGATGCCGGGTTCAAGTCCCGGATCTTGCAGTTAGTCTACTTGGACTTTTTCTTATAAAATTGCAGAATTTTGGAAGATTAAGGAAAAACGCAGTATGAAGCGGAGTAGGCCGAGTTAGCTACAAGGCAGGCTAATTCGTTTCCATACCATCTCTCGGAGAGGACGTTAAGAGGACGGTCCCGTGTGATCCATATATTGATAGTGGAGCACGTTAAAGATCCCTAGCCTCGACAAAGGGGTTTAGGTCTAAATCAAATCCTTCTAGGAAAAGAAAACTGCTTTCGGACCGGTCTGGTGAGCGGGTAGAGGGGTTTATATGTATATATATATTTCAGGACACAGGTGACTTAGAGTCAGACAATCCTGGATTCTACCACTTGAGCTGGCATATTATCTCACTAAGAGATAGATCCAATAAAAGAGAGAGAGAGAGAGAGAGATCTTTTTAACCTCACTTTCTTATTATTGTTATAATATTTCGCATGATAAATCAAGCAATTCTTCTTTTAATTTGCAAGATATCTTTGCTTAAGTGATAAAAATCTAGCGGTAAAAGTACTATTTTGAAAAAGCCCGCGAGTGTCAATCATCGGCGATGTAAGTTCGTACCTGCGACCCCTTCCCTATGCGGAATTGACGTCGAACATTTTCTTTCCATAATAGTTATTTAAACAATAAGGTTTGGAAACGATTCTGCAAATAAACAGAGACTGCAAATAAACAGAGACCAAAAAAATCAAATTTAAATTTAACTCGTTTTCATTAATAAAATGTGTAATATTCTATTTGAAGTATCTAATTAATAAAACAAAGGAGCCGTGACGGCTGCTATGGAACCAACAATATTATTGGGTGACAACAACAAAAATCACAATGACATAAGCGTGCACAAAAATGACGTTAGCGTGTGCAAAACCTTATACACACGGCGTGCGCAAAATGCCGTTTTCAGATCGTGATCTCCGTGCGCAAAACCACCTTTTTCAAGACAGTCGTATAAAAAAGTCATTGCTGCATGGCAAAACGTCTCTTCAGACCTCCACCGCTATGTTAACAATCTAAAAAGTTCTTCGGAACTACGCTTTGTGCGGAAACAGTGAAACAAAGTTAGCTTTGTGATCTGCTATTTAATTATAGTGGTAGAACGATCGAAACCAAGAAAATACCTATTGTAGTCAGCAGTAGGTTGAGGTAGCATTGATACTGTGAGAGACGTATAACTATGCCATCTTTATGCAGGTTTCGTCTACAAGAAATCGAATATAAATCGCAAAGCAACCGAAAGGTGCCGTATAGTGTAGGGGCATATGTCGATAATTTCTATCCCGTGGGATTTTTTATACAGAAGTTTTGTGACTATGTGCGAATTGATAGCTCTTTAGTCACACATTTAAGTGTTATCAAGTGTTTTGTTCGCATCCATGTAGAAGGGGTTGATATGACGACATCTTTCAAGATGGCGGCCAAAAATTATAAAAAATACAACTTTTTCAACCGGGGAATGATTATACTTGATTTCATATAATTCGAGGACCAAGATTCCAAAACATTAACTTTCAAGGTCATCCGACCTTAAATGACCATGAAAATCACGAAAACAGGATTTGTTCCAATTTCTCTTCAAAAAATCTTAATAATTCGACGTTTTATCAGACCAACTTCAAATGTACCCTAAACTATTAAGCATGTATGCCAAATTGGGTCCTTAGAGTTTGATGCAGTTTGAAACTTTATGACCTTCAAAAATATCACAGCAAAATTAACAAATTGCAAAAATAACATACTAAAGGGCGCTAAAAAAATTTTCTTCGTCTATGACGCGTTTCAATATGGCGGCTGATATCTCAAAATAGAGACCTATAACCACATTTTATTTTATCCCATTACGTAAAAAATTTAAAATAACAACGTGGCCATTATTCTTCTTGACTTCTATCTGCTTAATATGAAAAAAAAATTAGTTTATGCATGAAATTGATTGATCTTGAAAATACCATCTAAAATTGAAAAACCAGGTTGTTGTAGTGTTTTTTACAATTAACAACTACGCAAAAACTTGAAGTGCCGAAGATGAAATTAACATCTTAGCCATAAACAAACACTTAATTTTAAACATTTCCACCATTTTTTTTGATCTGGAGTCCCAGATGTTTATGCTATACCCCTGTAATAATGATCTATATGCCTATATACCTGTTGTTTTTACTTTCGGAACTGTGAATTTTTATGTTCTAATCACCTGTCTAGCCAACAAAGTCATTTAAATTACCTATAAAAGAGTTAGCAGAAGTTAGATATACATTACCATATTCTGGACTAGGTGTTTTGGATGCCATTTTCCAAAATGGCGGTCAAAAATCATAAAAAATACAATTTTTTCAACCGGTGCGTGATTATAATCGATTTCATATAACTCGAGGACAAGAATTCCAAAACAATCACATTCGAGGTCATCCGACCTCAAATAACGTTTTGTTACACCAACATCTGGAACGGGAGGTTTAAAATGAAGTGTTTTTTTTTATGGCTAAGATGTTAATTTCATCTCTGGCACTTAAAGATTTTGCGTAGTGGGAAATTGGAAAAAACACTACAAAAAGCAGGTTTTTCAATTTTACATGGTATTGTCAAGGTCAATCGTGGCTATGCATCAACTAAACTTTTTTTTTCTGATAGTAAGCGGAGATATGTGAACAAGAATTGATGGTCACCTTGTCATTTTTACTTTTTTACGAAATTGGATAAAATAAAATCTGGTTATTGGTCGCCATTTTCATATATCAGCCGCCTTATTCAAAAGAGCCATAGCTGAACAAATTTTTTTTTACAAAATTGTTGGACTTAACCTTCTTATCTTTGTTGCCAAATTTGGTTCTCTTTGCTTGAGTAGTTGATGAATAGCGCCCTTTAGTATATTATTTTTGCAATTTGTTAATTTTACTGGGGTATTTTTCAAGATCATGAAGCTCCAAACTGCATCAAACTCTAAAGATCGAATTTGGCATACATGCCTAATAGTTTGAGGTACATTTGAAGTTTTTTGCGATTTTCAAGGTCATTTAATGATCGATGACCTTAAAAGTAGATTTTTTGGAATCCCCTTCCTCGAATTACATGAAATCGAGTATAATCGTGGCCTGGTTGCGAAAGTTGTATTTTTTATGATTTTTGGCCGCCATTTTGAAAGATGACGTCATATCAACCCGTTCTAGACTGTGACTGTGACTGTGACGTGTGACTAAAGAGCTATCATTCCCACATAGTCACAAAACTCCTTCATCAAAAATCCCACATACTTACACATGCCCCTTCACTAGTACTGCACGATTTACAAACGGAAGATGGCTGTGGCACTGTAAATCTAACGGAAAAACAAGAGTTTTATGTACTTTAGTGCAAAATGAACCTAAATTTCGATTGCTCACACAGAGGGTGGAACCTAGGACGACGAGGGTAGAACCTGCCTCTTTACTTTCCTTGTTACTTTATAACAACAACGTAAAAATTTTACTTGCCTTTTGAAGCCTGGCTCAGACAGACTAATAACACCTTGATAAGATATATGGGGTAAAACTGGAGTTACAACTGTTCACCTCTAGGATACAGATATACTTTTAAATCGATGGTGTGCTTCAAAAGTCCCTAGTTGCTCCTTTAGAATTCAGTCCAACAACGGTCGAGGACCGATAAAATCCTTTTACTTTTTCTCTAAGACAGATAAAAACTAGAAAACTTTCAAAAGAAAACTACGTATAAACTCGAATGTTGTAAAGTCTATGTGAGCAAGTTTCGTTGGATCGTCAAATAAAATTTTACTCGGCTCTGGTTGAAGGAATCCGAAAATTTGTCTTTGCCCTAGCAATGGCAAAAAATATTCGAAAACGAGATGGTAAAAAGCTTGTTTAGAGCAAGCTCTGTTAGTTACAAATTTAAACAAAATCTCAGCTACTTAACCCATCTTTTTTAAACAGCACTTATTATTTATTAAATAAGTATCACTTTTGACAATTCTTTAAAAGACAGGAAATCTACAATTAGTCCAGGCTTCATCGTATACCCCCGCAAAAAAAATCTAGGTGCGGAGATTTTCACTTTTGATTCATATTTTTGGATCATTGTAGGAGTTATTTATGTTGGGTAGACATTGATCAGCCAGTGACCACTCTTCTGCGTCTTTCCCTTTTCTCCGCAAATCGAAAAAAGAAAACCACTGATCGAAAGATAATTTCTTTCTGAGTTTTATGTATTATGTTCTATGTCTATTAAAGATAAGGGTTGCCATGGAAACCGAGATAATCAGGATGGTTACACCAAATTATGTACGTTTTCCAAAAAAATTCTCAGATTCAATATTGCTTTTCTGATTTTATTTATTTTTAGGGATTTTGTTCGTTAAGTCAAGATAAACTATAATGAGATTAACGTAATTTTCAATATTATACAGGGTGTCCAAAAAACATCTTTAAATGCAAGTTTTTAATTTTTAATATTTTAATATGCGATAGAGAAGGTCCCAACAAACATTTTTTGTCATTACCATTTTCCTGTACTTGTATATAGGGTGAGCCAGCAATTAAGGTTAAAGTTCCAAAAATTGTTGGTTTTTTTATGAGAAAACTATAAGGTTCATAAAAAAATTCCTTTCAAAATATGATTGTACATTCCATTATAAACAATTTTTATTTAGCACTTCTCCTTGTATATATTCGCACTGCACTTTCTAAAATGGATTTTCCAAATCTAGTAACACAATTAAAGTTTTTTCTAACATAATGCAAAGCATTGTAAAATATTTTTTTCCCACAGAGGTAATAATCTATTGATTTCTGTACAGGGTGAGCCAAAAAAAGACCTTAGAAGTCGTTAAATAAATTATAAATCCCATTTGAAAATATTTATTTTCTTGACCACGATCTACTTATTTTTCTTTATATTGTTTAGAAATAGTATTGATATATATACAGGGATAGTCGAAAAATTGAACTAAAATTATTTAAATCGCTGGCTCTTAAATTTGGTCTTTAAGTGTCCATTTTGTGATAAGGAAAAGATAAAAGTACGGCTGTGTAGGATAAAGAAAAATAAGTAGATCGTGGTCAAAAGAATCACATATATAACACATAGCGAATTCCAAAGGCTATTGTTTTGGCTGACCCTGTCCAAAAATTTAAAAATTGTTATCTTTGGAAAATTTCTTTTTCAAATTCCTGATATTTCCTCAAAAAATACTTTTATTGTGTTCAAGATTGTGTTACTCTTCTTTGAAACTCAATTTTAGAGAGTGCGATTAAGAGTATTTCTAAACGTATTTTTTTGGTCCACTCCGAATATGCAAAGATAAGTGCAAAATAAACCTTATAGTTCTCTCATAAACCAAGGCCCAAAATGGCCATTTTTGGAACTTTACTCTTCATTGCTGGTTCACCCTGTACAACTACAGAATAATGGTAATGATAAAAAATGTTTGTTAGCACCTTTTCTATCACATATTAAAAAATTAGAAAAATTGACCAATATTTTAAAAACTTTGCCTTAAAGTCGTTTTTTGGACACCCTGTATAATATTTAAAATTACGTTGATTTAAATATAGTTTATTTTGGCCTAAGGAATAAAATTTCTAAAAATAAATAAAATCAGAAAACCTATCTTCAATCTTCGAATTTTTATGGAAAACGTACATAAATTTGGTGTAACCATCCTGTTTATCTCGGTTTCCATGGCAATGTTTATATGTAATAGACATAAAAGATAAAATGCAAAAAGAAGTTATCTTTCGATCCGTGGTTTTCTTTTTTCGATTGGCCAAGTAATTTTTGATATATAGCCTTTTCCACAAGGGAAACACACAAAAAAATGCAAATTTTATGCTTTTTAATACAAAAATACAGGCTGGTCACTTAAATAGTTTGGCCCGAGTGATCAATGTCTACCCATAATAAATTACTGCTACAATGATCCAAAAATATGAATCAAAAGTCAAAATCTCTGGACCTAGATTTTCTTTGCGGGGGTGTAAACCTTTACAAAACATTGAAGGAAAACGTAATTCGTAATTAGTTTAAATATATCGAATTGGTGGCCTTAGAAAGAAATTTTATCCTATTTGACAAAAAATCAAAAAAGTGCGCCGAACCGCACTTAGTTTTTACAAAATTTGACTTCGATCTATTCAGCAAACTCTGATGTTTATTTGACTCCAAACAACACCGTTCTCAACTAAAAAGCCAGTTAACTCCTACCGCATCAGTGCATTATAACCAAATTGACAAGTAATACATGCATTTTCTGTCAGTTTATGGCAACGAAAATGAGTTAACTGGCTTTTTACTAGAGAACGGTGTTGCTCCAAAATGTATGGATATCACATGACCCACTTTGAACTTGACTTCGACATTTCCTGAGCTAAGGTCACTGACAGAAAAAAAGAACCTCTACTCTTAAGCTAAATGGTGAGGCATCATTAATAAGTTATTTTCGCATCGATCTTTATCACCTCGCAACGATGAAATACAGTTTTTCCCGGCGAACCTGACATCAATCATGGTGCTTTTCGAGGCTGAAAAAACCATATTTTGCCGTCAATTTCCCGAACGAAATTTATTTTTCGCCGCCATATTATTACCACATAACTCTTACCAGTTCATTACGATCGATGTACAGTGTATTCTTTAAAGTCTAAAAAAAATAGAGACTTATTGGTACCTAAAGTCGACCTAGCCTAGCTTTAATAAAGTAGGCTCTAATTTTGAATGTTCTGTAAGAAGTTTAAAAGGTTTCTGACATTGCTGTCATCCAAACGTGTCATCTATACATGCCATGACACAATACCGTTCTCAAAAAGGGCGCGTTCGTAAACTCAACTGAAATTCACCGATTTGTTGAGTTTGATTTCACCAATTTGGTGGACAGATGGGTATGCCGTCATTACCGATGATTTTCCGATGCCATCGCAAAAATATACGAATGTGATGAAATTTATTTAGCTTTTCAAACTTACCCCTACAGTCTCTCTAGACATTCTAAAGTGGGCTTTAAAATAGGATAATGTAGGCACTGTTTCGCCTGTAAAGTTGTGAAGTCGAACATATTTTTGTTTTAAAACAAATTCCTCCTCATCAGAGTCTGATGAGAAGACTCTTCCACAGTCATTTTTAGCACTATTTAGCCTACTACAGTTAACTAATTTTGGTTTTAGTATCTTTTGGCCTACTATAGGTGTCATATTGACACCTAACTGACAAAAAGTCCATGTTTTACTTTTCAATTTGGTTATAAAAATGGCAGCCACATTAGACTAAAGGGCACTGAGAGGGTAGAAATTAGCTGGCTTTTTAAGTTGAGATGGTGTTAGTTGACATAATTAAAGTTAATGCCGTCCTTTATTAAAGAATAGACTTTATTACCATATTTTATAAACAATACTGATTGTGCTTACCTGGAGTGTGAATAATTAAAGTTTTTAACAGTTATAAAATTAAAAGTTTCAAATATTTTTGTCACTAAAAATACTTAATGTATAATATAATAATATGAAAGTAAAATAAAAAAGTAAAACAAGAAAAAACAGTTGGTAAATTGTAGTCAAAGCACAAAAATAAAAAAAAAATATCAAAAAAATAACAGGAAATACACGTAAGGACAAATAAAGAAACATAATTCGATTTAAAATATTAAGATATACAGGGTGGATTCTTTAAACGGAACGGTGCTTCTAGTGGGTTAGAATTTGGTTTTATAAAAAAAATCCAAAAACACGTCAACTGAGATTTTTAATTTTCTTTAATCGTGCTATCTTGGATTTTTTTTATGTCGTTTTGTTTTGTGTGTGTTTTGCACGTATTCGGTATTTTTACGTTTTTCTGGATTCTTAACTTTTATTTTCCGTTGTTGCTAACGTTGTCGTTTAGATCACTGGGGACGTCCATTAATTAAGTGAGCATAAAATAGGGGTTACGGGGTCCTGCAAATTCCTACCAAATCTCATAAAAAGGAGGAATTATCAAAAGGTTTCCGTCGGTCCCCCGTCCCTGAACATGATTCGACGTAGTAGACAGGGCATAAATTTATTTTATACTTATTTTTTAATGTTACGTCCGCGTACAGGGGTATCTGTTATAATGTATTTTCATATCTATCGATTTTTGATGATCCATATTATTCAAATTATTTTAATTCTAAAAATAAAATTACGTTTTTGGAGGTATTAGGAACTAAAAGCCAAACCACTGTGTAAACGTAACAGATCAGATCAGATCCGATAGAAGTTGTCAATCGTGCGCCGAGCGAGACTGATTTTCATGAGATGCGGGCGCTAGCGCGCGTATCGTTACGTCGCGTCGCCTGACCCGGTAGCTGAAATCGCGTTGGAGGTGGAAACGCCCACCTCTGCCAATTTTCACCAATGAGAGCGCTGGATTTCAGGGCTAAGTTACCTTTATGCGGTGGTTTGTCTTTTAGTCCCTATTAAACGGACTTGCCTAAAATTATGCAACCATCAAAACTGTAACTACTACTTGTTAGACTATAACTAGTTTTTTTTTAATGGTACTTTATGGACCAAATTGGTAAATTTTGAGTTGAAAACGTGTGTTAGGTACAATTTTTTTTCTACGAGTGTTTATGATGACTTCTTGTTCAAAAAATAGTTTTTAGAATACACATTTCCAACTCAAAGTTTAACTACTAACTATAAAAATATTGGCAGGTTCCAATACTTAAGAGCAAAGATTCCTTCTTTTTCTGTCAGTGACCTTAGCTCAGTAAATCTCAAAGTGACGTTCAAAACGAGTCATGTGAAGTCCATACTTTTTGGAGGCAAATAAACATCAGAATTGGCTGAACTAAATCACTTTGAAACGCGATCAGTCATTAGACTTAGGGAAAACCATTTTTTCTTCCACTGGCAACGCTGGCCCAGGCAATACCACGTCACGTTTACCAGCGCCCAGAAGGGGCTCGTTATTTATTTTTTTTTCAGACTCGTCAAATATTTTTGGAAATACAATCTTTAATTTTTTTTATACTCAATAATTGATACCGGGGTATCGAGAGGTATTATATTTGTCATTGTGAAAATATTTATGTAAAGAAATAACATTTTTAAATGTTCTTCAGATAGTTAGTTACCTAACTAGTGCGGAAAGTGATACTTTTACGCACGGGAGGAGTTCGGGCGGGAAAGGCACTTCCGCAAAAGTTAGATATAATTTTTTTGTTCTACGAGTGTTTATGGTGACTTTCTTGATCAAAAAATAGTTTTTAGAACAAACATTTCAAACTCAAAATTTATAAATTTGGTCCATAAAGTAGCACTAAAAAAAATGCGTGCGTTAAAAGTTTTTTCACGCACGCTAGGACAGTTTTTTATGCACGTCGTGTTTATTTTCTTTACGCACGGCATGTGGGAAGTTGAGCTTTCCACATAAAAATTAATATCTGAAAGTAGACTTGTTCCCACGCATTTGCAAAATTGTTTTTTTTACCTAAGTGACCTGCAAAATTTTATTAAAAAATTAGCATAGGTAAAAGTATTTTTTTAGCACAGCCTGAATTCTAAGTCTAATTGGAGTTTTTAGATGCATTTATAAACTCCTTAGATTACATTAAAAATGGAAACAAAATTATGTTTTGGTTTTAATTTAGAGAAGAAGAAAGGAAGAAGCTTTTTAAGCAAGTAGGAAGTTGCTATATTAAAAACGTGTCAACAGTGCCTTTTTCGCCCTTAACGGCCATCGCGTACTTTTTAGGCAAATTACCAAAAAACCAATGTGGAAAAAATAAGCAAATTCGATTAAAAATAGTGGTATTTTGAAAAAGAAAGATACCTATAATATAGATATTATATGAGGGTTTTTCATTGTGTAAAAATAAATGAAATTTATAGACTCTACTATAATTTTTATTTACTATGTACAAAAGTATCTTTACATTTTTAATTAATACAAAAAAAATCTTATGTGGAGAAGTTGTAACAAACATACATTCTTTATCCTGTGTATGATATGTTTTCAAAATTTATATTTGTACCGGAAACGCCTGTACTGTTTATAAACAAATCTCGGCAGAAAAAATAAGCTGACTACAGATAGTATCAAAACTGTGAATTTAGTTATATATATATAACCTCATATAGGATATTTAAAAATGTCGCAGCTAGCGTTGGTTTATTATACAGACCGCTTCAAGCTACTGCGAACAAAGGGGGAATCAAGTCCAATTTACTCTCCGTGCCGTACGACCGAGGTGGATTCGAAGCACGCTGCAGTGTTATCCTTTGGAAATTCATTTTGTTTTTATTATTTTGTTTTATTTCTGCGTTGCTCGAGAAACAGATGGGTAAGTTCTTAATTGACATAATACTATATATATAATAATGGTCAAATCGTCATAACCCAACACACGTTCGATATTGGTCGAGGGAAAATTTGCATTTGTATTTTGACGTAAGAACACAGTATCCAATAAAACTAAATGTTTGGGGGGGGGTATTATAGGGGAACACGTAATTGAGCCATTTTTTATTAACGGCAATTGCAATTTGAATGGTCCTAGATACTTGGATCTACTGCAGCAGCACATTATTCCAACTGCTAGGCAGTTGTTAGGTGAAAGATTTGGTGAAACATGGTTTCAACAAGATGGTTGTTCCGCTCACAATGTTGGCCTTGTTAGGGAATATCTTTATAATGTATTTCCTAATCGGGTCATAAGTACAGGGGGAACTATTTTATGGCCAGCTCGATCTCCCGATCTTGCTCCTAATGACTTCTATCTGTTTTTGAAGAAGCTTTTCAAATTATCACCCCTAACATGCTTGGAAACGTTAGAAGGGGTTTTTATAGTAGGCTCGGATATTGTCTAGCCGAGCAAGGAGGACTTTTCGAACATTTGCTTTAATTTTTTTTTGACTGGGAGAATCTTTTTGGTTTTTAGAATGTATTATTTTATTTTGAGAACTTGATTTTATTTTGTTTCTCCTTATTATTTTCATTGTAACACGTCGTCACTGATAAATCTGAGCAGTTGACAATAAAACGCTCTTATTTATCAGTGACAAAAAATAAGAAAATTACGTTATAAAAATTTGCGTATTTATTGATCAAATTCCGATTTCATTGACTACGCTCCACACAGCACCGTGGTTAGAGGCGTACTAAATACCAAAGGAAAGTCATGCAAGTGGTGATCGCAAGCCTGAGTATTGGTTGCTTCACTGTTAGGCGTGCGGTGTCTCTGCATGTACGTACACTGGCAAATTAGACTTCTTCCGCCCTATGTTCGCAGTAGCTTGAAGCGGTCTGTATACCAAAGTTAGTGTAATTAACTATAAGTGCTTACCATATTGTTTTTATTAGAAATTTGCAAAAATATTCCAAAAAAACTTATTTCTTTCCTATATTTACATTTTGCATTTATTGCAACACTATTTGCACGCCTATGGTGGCCTATAACAACATGGCGCCGAAAAAATATATGATAACTAACCTGTGAAATGTTTGGTTTTCACCTGCAATCTCCAGTTTTCGTCACACTAAGCACTTTGTCATATCACTTTTACCACAAACACTTAAAAATCTATTAAAAAATATTAAAAACTGTCTACTAATCTGTAAAATATACCAAAAACTTGATTATGCTAAAGCTACAACGCCCACTAGAAATTATGAACAGAGCAGCGTACAAACGGTTATATGGCTGACCGGCCACAAATGCGAGGTTGTTACATTGTTGTAGGTTTTATTCCGGATATATATTGAGAAATAAAAATAATTATTCTTTTGGCCAAAACAACAGGTAACTTATATGATATTTCGATCGAAAAAATTAGGTATATTTCAAGTACCATAACATATACCTGCACATTATAAATTCTTTATTGATTTAAAATTGCAGTTATTTGAATAAAAACAACGTATTTCACCATGTTTTAAAAAGAAAACTGGAGAATCTGCATAATTGCAGGTAAATGATAAAAATGTTATAAAAATAATATGTTTGTAAAAACATTACGTGCAGAGATACAACTTTTAGCGCATCGTCTCCAAAATGTTTACCTTATGTCTGATCGCAACTGTGGTAAACATAATGTCTCTATTTAAGTTATACCATTATGAGAGTTTTCTTTTTGTCAGTGACCTTAGCTTGGGAACTGTCGAGATGAAGTTCAAAACGGGTCATATGATATTCATAGTTTTTCAAGTAAAATAAAATCACATTTTGTAAAAACTAATTCAAAGCTCGGGGCACTATTTTGATTTTTTGCTGAATAAGCTAAAATTTCTAAGGCCACCGATTCAAGTGTTTGAATAAGTGACTTTAGAAAGAAATTTTTGCTCATTCGGCAAAAAATCTCCGAGCTGTGAATTAGTTTCTACAAAATGTGACTTTATTTGACTTGACTAACTAATCATATTACCCGTTTTGGAATTCATCTCCACAGTTCCCAAGCTAAGGTCACTGACAAAAAAAAATGTCTACTTTTAATGTATATTTTTAACTACAAACTATAGGCTGCTATATCTATTTTAGAAAAATGTTTTAGGTTTAATATCTTGATAACCGTAAATACTACTCTAACATAATTTGTATTTTTATACAGGTACATATTTGAAGATTTCAAAAAAATAAAAAAATATAGGTTATTCAATTTAAGAAGTTGATTGCTACAACAATATTAGGACAGCCGCTGATAGTGGGAAGGATAAATTAGCTTCCGAAAAAACTATGTATGTTCCAATTTTTTTGAGTTTTTATCCAAATAATTCAAAGTCCTTAATATACGAGATGGAGGGGGGTTACAATTGTAATGGATATACCTGTATACATATTGAGCCCTTTTTAAGTTTGTTCTTTCTTGACCACGTTAACTTGGACGTACATAGTACGCACCAAACAGGACTTATTTTTTATGCACGCATTTTTGTACCTATACAGATTTTATGCAATATTGCCATTTTTGACACGAGCACAACATTTTTTAATTAAATTTGACTTTAGTTATGATTCCATAGTAGCAGTAGTAGTAGTAGTAGAATAAGGAGGGGGGGGGCTCCCGGCCCGGCAACTAGGCTCTACGCGAGCCTTTTTCGCCATCCCCCAGAGCTTCCCTCTCACGCTCCCACTCCACCATGGTCGAACCTTCCCGTCCTTTGGATAAAGGTCAGGATATCCGACCATTTCAGCGTCGGAAGGTGTTCCGACTCGAATACTTCCTCTCTGAAGATTCCCTTTCTGATTCCTCTGTAGACCGGATACCTTGCAAGATAGTGGTGTGAGGATTCATCCTCTTCCCAGCACTTTCCGCAAGTTGAGTGCCGCACTACCTCCATCCTTGCCAGGTGCTTTTGGAGCGCGCAGTGTCCAGTGAGGACTCCTATTAGGGGTCCTATCTCTGTTCGTTTCCTGCGCAGTAACCAGTCCCTTCTTGTTTTGCTGAAGCCCTGAATGAGCTCCTTGGCTTGCCTGGCGTCCTCTGTGTGTTGCCACTCCTGATTTAAAATAAATCCCAGAAACGGTTCCGGTCCGACGTATGCTTGGGCTGACCATTTCCTTGCAAAGTCGTCCGCCATCACGTTACCTGTGATTCCCATCTGTCCTGGAACCCAGACAAGTTCAGCCTCTTTTTCGCCTGCTAGATCCTGGAGGGCGTCCGCGCATTTCTGGACCAGTCCTTTTGGGATTGTAAGTTTACAAAGTGCTTTTATGGCAGCCTGGCTATCCGTACATATATAGGCCTTATCTTCTGTTCCGGTTCTTAATTCTTCCTCTCGTGTGGCTGCCAGTATGGCATATACCTCCTCCTGGAAAACCGTCGCGTACCGACCTAGTGGGTATCTCTTCTTTATCTCCCTATTTCCTATGAATAGACCTGCTCCTGTCAATTCCTTGTCTGATAGCCTTGATTAGACTTTAGTTATGATTAGATACTAATCGGTGTTTAGAATAGGGTGTTTATATTCGAAATTTGCTTGCCAAGATTCACTCCGAACTTCGATTAGTATTATGATTCAAGCTTAATCGGAGGATTACACGTTGCCGGATATGGACGTTAGTGTTTTTTTGTGAAAAATTTTAATCCAGCGGCGAATTTTAAACGCATCAAAGTGAAAGAACTAAAGTCTACTACATTGCCTTCTACCAGTTCTTAGAAGTATTTATATAAACTCTCTTTAAGCTAAGCTTTGGATTAGTCGATCTGAAGTCTTTACTTTGGCTGCTTCTTAGAAATAACAATGTATGTTCTTGACACTGCAAGACGAAAGCAAAAATAAATTATTCTACAGGGTTCCTAAGATTTTCCTTAGGAATAGGATTTCAATAAATCAAACAGAAATGGCATAGAAAGTTCTGCGTGCATAAAAGAAACAGGTATATGGTGCCAGTTTGTTATTATCTCCGGACTGCTTTCATGAGAAAAAATTGTGGCCACTCTTTCATTGTGAGCATAAATCATAGTTGCAATAATAACCGTTGACAAGATGTCTGCAAATTCCGCTAGATGGCGGCCACACCATGAGATGAATTTAGATAAAGAAGAAGTTAAAAAAAAAAAACCTCCAAATCAGTTACTTCAACCGAAAAGAAACTAAAAAACAAAAGATCAAAAGATCTTGGGTGGAAATAAAGAAAACTCAAACTTGGATGAGTATTCCACAAGGAACACACAAAAGATCAAAGCGAAAAGAGAAATGAATAAACGATGTTTCGCCCTGGGTAACCAGCGTGGGCTCATCAGATCAGAAATCTAAGTGTATGATGGTGTTTAATGATGTATAGTGGAGGGTGACCAGTGAAACTACTGATGAGCCCACGCTGGTTACCCAGGGCGAAACATCGTTTATTCATTTCTCTTTTCGCTTTGATCTTTTGTGTGTTCCTTGTGGAATACTCATCCAAGTTTGAGTTTTCTTTATTTCCACCCAAGATCTTTTGATCTTTTGTTTTTTAGTTTCTTTTCGGTTGAAGTAACTGATTTGGAGGTTTTTTAACTTCTTCTTTATTTTAATTGCCTTAGGAGCATAATCCTACTGGAAATATTAACACGCCAGGACGAATTCGTATTAGGTAACTTGGATAAGTAAGTACCAGTGCGGAACGATGCCTATTTGTGAGTGGTTCAAGGTTGGAAATCTAAGTGTATGATGGTGTTTAATGATGTATAGTGGAGGGTGACCAGTGAAACTACTGATGAGCCCACGCTGGTTACACAGGGCGAAACATCGTTTATTCATTTCTCTTTTTGCTTTGATCTTTTGTGTGTTCCTTGTGGAATACTCATCCAAGTTTGAGTTTTCTTTATTTCCACCCAAGATCTTTTGATCTTTTGTTTTTTAGTTTCTTTTCGGTTGAAGTAACTGATTTGGAGGTTTTTTAACTTCTTCTTTATTTTAATTGCCTTAGGAGCATAATCCTACTGGAAATATTAACACGCCAGGACGAATTCGTATTAGGTAACTTGGATAAGTAAGTACCAGTGCGGAACGATGCCTATTTGTGAGTGGTTCAAGGTTGGAAATCTAAGTGTATGATGGTGTTTAATGATGTATAGTGGAGGGTGACCAGTGAAACTACTGATGAGCCCACGCTGGTTACCCAGGGCGAAACATCGTTTATTCATTTCTCTTTTCGCTTTGATCTTTTGTGTGTTCCTTGTGGAATACTCATTCAAGTTTGAGTTTTCTTTTTTTCCACCCAAGATCTTTTGATCTTTTGTTTTTTATGAATTTAGATGTTTTCAGGTCCAAACCACAGCCTTTTCTTGCTTAAAGGAGGCGGCAGGGTCCATTATTTACGATACTGAGCGATAAACTCGTGAGGTGGTTAACATTAGAAAGAAATATCTTCGCTTTTAATTAAATTTCTTTCCATTCTGTTCTACTAGTGACATCTATCCGGAAACGGCCAAACCATGCAGCTAGCACTAGCAGCCAAAGAAATCAATAAACGGCGCTGTTTTTCCTGCAGAGCTTATTGCTTGCGATATTATTGATTTTAAATAAAGCTGGCCCTACACTACATTTGATATTTTCGAGGTGTTTTATGACATGATCTCGAAACATGTAGCGAACCAATTCTTCAAAACTAGCGGGAGGGTAAAAGCGAAAAATAAGGGGCTGCCAATATTTGTAACACCAAAAAAGGGGTGAAAAGATTTATTTTGCTCTGTTTCTTTACAAAAAACTTTTTTTTACGAAAAATTTGAGCTCTGCCACTTTTTTTATTTTTTTCTTTAACTTTCTCGAAATTTTCGTCATACGGTAGAAAAAAATGATTTCCCCCATGGTCATACTCTACTTTTATTCGAAAAAATTTAGAAGCAGAGACGGGTTAAGTTTTCCAAAAATTTATTTAATTTTTTTTATTAATTATAAAATTAAATTAGCCGAACGCAAAAATGTTAGAAAATTACGTAATTTCGGGAACGCAAAGAAATAGGTCTAAAGAGTATAATTTTTAAGAAAAAAATATCAATTTTCTCGCTCTCCTCCACTGGGACTACAGGGGCCGTGCACAAATTACGTAATGGTCATAGGGGGGAGGGGGGTTACAAAACGTTACGTAGGGGGTAGGGGGGTTTTCGACAGCGTTTGCATTTGTGTGAAACTAAGAAAATTTGGAATGAAAATAAGTGAAAAGTTTTTTTTTGGGGGGGGGGTAGTGGTCTTGAAATTATTACGTAATATTAGGGGAGTGGCGTGCCAAACGGTTACAAAACATTACATAGAGAGGGGGTCAAAAATTGGTAAAATCACCGTTACGTAATTTGTGCACGGCCCCATATCTGACTGTTCCTCCTTTTTGATTTTGAATCAAAGTGCAAAACCCGGGTTGGACGTTCGAAGGCGTCAACCCATCCTATTTGCTTGATAAAGTTTCTACGGAAATATCTCAGTCGATTTCTCCGGCCGTGTATGAACGCTTTAGGTTAGGCATTTGCATGTATCTCAGTCCCCAGCCTGTAAACAGTGCGTAAGGCCAATGGTTACAAAATGAAAAGCCGAAAAATATTTTTTTTGACGATATCTTTCATCAGTTTGTTATTAAAGTCGAGCAAAAACATTTTTTATTCCAGTCCTAAAGGTATGAAAATGGAAAACATTAGAAAACAACAAACTGGAATGGATTTACTACGTGTAAGATGTAGTGACAACATCGCCCCATGCCCATCCTTTTCTGCCTAATGTGCTTTTCCGTTTGTCTGCGTCTTATACACGGCTGCTTGGACTCCTAAGGATTTGCTTAGGAACCCTCTATAACTAGACCTTGAAAATAATAGGTAGAAAAGGCATTTTTTTTACTGGCCCTTATCAGTATCAGTATCGAACTGTGCATGTTCAAAATGCTGCCCTCGTTTATATGTGCTAACGCCGGCGTATCCTCACCCCCCCCCCCCCCCACCCGCTCAGACCCACTAAATCTCGACTCAAAAGTGACTATTCGGTTAGTCAAACCAGCTTTCACTGAATCTTTAGAAAATAAAAAAAAAATAAAAAGAAAAAAAATAATTTCCGGTTAAGAATCGCACAAACAGTTAATAAATAGTTTTTTGTCGTGCCCAAAACGCCCGACGATAGGGCCGGATTTTACGGTCGTGCAACTCGGACGGCCGCACGAGGGCGGCAGCCCGAGGGGGTGGCATTTTATACAGATTTAAAAAAAAATCGTGCACGAACAGGCGGCTGAGTGTTGAGGCGCGTGCTACAGAGCAAGTAGTACGAGAACGCCCCCGGCTAATCACCTGCTAGCGATAATCAATAAACTTACCCACGGAGAGATGCGTGCTCTAAAATAAGATCTTTGTTTCTTAGAAAAGGGGAGGCAAATTTTATTAATGTCAGAGTTGGCCGTAAAGTTTTTGGACTGAACTGGTATGTTGTCCTTTTTTCTCCAATAAAAACAAAACATTTATATAAAACACTCAAAGAACTTTTTTTCTTTGTTAAAGCAAATAATAAATTTAAATCAGATATAATTGTACGGCGATGATGATAATTTAAGGTTTAAAATAATTAAGCATAATTTAAGCGGTAAACGTTTGTATTTAAGCAATTTTTTTTATCTTTTTGTTGAGTGGTTGCGTGCACACACACTAAAAATCGAAAGTTTTGTATTTTGTGCAAATTTATTAAATTTTAATTTTAAATTGTGAACATGTTTTCGGCCAAGTATGCCATCATTACACTTCAATAATCATTACTCCTGTCATTTGACTTTACAAACACTTTAAAATTTGGACGCACACATTTAACTTCTTTTTTGAAGTATCAAGTTCTTAAAGCCTTTAAAATTAGCGAAGAACGTGACCATGCCTTAAAATATTTTAACACCTCTAAAAATAAATAATTTCATAAGTATTTAACTAAAGTATTTTAAGGTTGACCATGGCCGTCCATAAAAGATAGTGTCTCTCCGTTTTATATGAAAAAATACATTTTTTAAAATTCTTGAACATTGCTTCTTAGTCTTAGATTTCAACGGAGAGTGTTGTTGGTGGCAACTTGCTTCGCCTTTATAAGGTAGCTCCTCTGCACTTCCTGGAATCTTCCCCTATGCGCGTGAAGATCGTGGTTCTCCGCGCGGGTTTGGAGTGATGACAACAAGAGTTTTTAAATTATATTCAAATCTAACCAACTATTTGTGTGATTGTAAAGAGAAATTAATCCAGCAGTAAGTACCTACCTAGCCATAGAGTGTACACTTAGTTATTTTTTTGAGTTAGTTAGGCGGGCAAAAGCGCTAGGAGTCTGTAAGGGTGCGAGGAACAAATAAAATGGGTGGATAAATATTACAAAATGCTCTTGTTTACTTTGGGATATAAGTATAGGTAATACTTTATTCCAAATTCATGCGGGCCAACTTTTTGGCACTGGCAGCGACAGTTTCATTAAGTTGCTGTGTAAAAATGTCAACCGCCATAATTAAAAATCTCAGTTGTCGTGTTTTTGGATTTTTTTATTCAGCCAAATTCTAACCCGCTAGAAGCACTATTCCGTTTAAAGAATCTACCCTGTATATCTTGTTTCAAATATAATATATTATATAAGAAAATTATTTGTGAAAATTTTTATTGTAAAAAAATTATTTGTCAAAATTATTATTGTTAAAAAATTATTTGTTAAAAATTACCCCCCCCTCCTTCGAAGCAAAAAGTTTTTTATGGGGGCGGCAAAACAAGCTCTTGTACGAGGGCGGCCAAAGAGCTAGATCCGGCCCTGCCGACGAATAACGCTATTTGACACTAGGGACCTTTTGTACCCCTTATGCAAAATCTCCGTTAGGTGACTTTATCGCTTAATAACGTGTTGTGACGTAGCTAACGTCACGTTATTTTTAATGCAGCGTTTTTAGTTTTTGCACGGCCTTTGATTTGTTTAAAGACGACTTTAGACGGTGTTTATTATTATCAAGATTTACAAAGAGAATTTGTCCAATAATATTTTTCATTTAAAATATTTTATTTTTTTTTTTTTACCGTGAATTTTAATTATTAATAATCTTTAAAAACCCAAAAACACAAAAGAGACAAGGGAGGTTATAATAAACAGATCGGAATCACTTATCACATTTGCCAGTGCAAGTCAGTGTTTTACATTTCTTACGAAATTCTACTCAAAGAAAATGATTAAACCATGTCATTTATAAAGAATTTCGAGAAATCCACTGTAGTCTATTTATAAAGAAGAGAGAGTAATAAAACGATTTAAAACCCATTTTCTCGAGCGTAACATTGACGTAAGTGTTTTGCTAACATTTAAATTTAAAAAAAAATAGAAAAAAGAAAGCAGTTAAAAATATATATATTATATTTTAACCTGATAAAGAATTTGTTTATTATAGGTGTTCTGTTTTTGCGCTATAATGCGTAGGTATGCAGATAATGCCATAATTGTTTCAGGTGCATAATTCGAGGATTAAGTTTAAGTAATAATATAATTTTATGATTTTAAGAATTTTAAATTATTAGCAATTTTTGTTTCTTCCTGGTATTATAGGTAATTATGAGTTGGTTCTAAATATTATTTTTCTTAGGTAATTAAGAGTAATTCATTCTGAAAGATTAAAGTTTTTATTATAGTTTTAACTTTTAAAGTGTGTGCAGTTTGTGTATCTAGAAAGTAAAAAAATATGGCTTCTACTCCTAGTACCAATAAAAGTTGTGCGCATTTAACGCTTAGAGGAAAACAAACAGTTCTTAGTGTGTTCGATAATCTGCAAAAAGACTATTAAATATTGACAGTGGATAAGTTGGTAACGAAGGGTTCTAATTTTACCCAATTTGAAAAATCAACTATTTATAGAATACTACATGAAAGAAAATTAGAATCATTAAAATCGCCGCTATTAGAGTCTGGGAGAAAACCAATAGAATTTGATGAGGGTGAAAAAAATTCATTAAGGCGGTTAGTTCATTCCTTGTATTTTAGAAAGGAAATTCTCACTGAGTTTATGCAACAAAAACATAACAGAAAGGCGGTTTTAATAGAAAGCGACGAGATAGTTTGCTGGAGAAGAAAATATTTAAGGCAAATTAGGCAATTGGGAAGAGAGGGCAAAAATATATATTTTCTTGATGAAACTTGGGCAAATGAAGGTCACACTGTTGGCAAACACTGGCAAGATCAAAATGTGAAAAGTGCCCGACGTTGATCGACAGGGATAAAGTCGCCGTCAGGAAAGGGAAAACGTTTGATAATAATTGTGCATATTGACAATGAAAAAGGGTTTGTAAAAGCAGGTCTTTTGGTCTTTCCGTCAAACCATACCGGCGATTATTACGAGGACATGAATGGCGATATATTTCAGCAAATATTAGACTATACCTCCTGGTTCAGTAATAGTAATGGACAACGCCAGTTACCATTCCAGAAGCCTTGAAAAAGTACCAACCACAGCATGGAGAAAAGCTGATATTTGTAAGTGGCTTACAGAAAAAAAAAACATAAATTTTGAGGCAGATATGGTAAAAAAAACTACTATCATTGGTAAATAGCCACAAAGAAAAATTCAATAAAAATATTGTCGATGATGAAAAACGAAACATTTTATTATTTATTATTTATTATTTATGTCTATTAAATAGACATTCTTTTCAAAAGACCTTTCGGAATTCCACTTTTTTCAGACAAAAAGATACCTGCGACTCAAAATTTGTATCAATTCCTTATAATCCTAATTATACGAAAGGATTACAAAAAGTATTTAATAACACAGGTTTTAAATTAGTATATCAATCCGGTAACACAATAAGAAGCTTACTAGGAAATCCCAAGGACAAAACTACAGTTCTAGCATGGATTGTGACAAAAAAATATGTTGGCCAAACGAGACGCTCTATTCAAACACGTTTTAAAGAACACTTAGCACACCTAAAATACGGAAGAACAGAAAAGTCAAATGTGGCCGAGCATGCTTTTGAAAACAATCATAGATTCACATTAGATAACCTAAAACTTCTAAAAATTATACCAAACAAAAGACTTTTGAATGCATATGAAAGTATGGAAATCATTAAATCCAGAAATAGTTTAAATAAAGATACAGGACCCATCCCGTTTAGTACATTTTTCTTTGGTTGAGAGGAGATAGAATTAAAAATCGTGATCAATCACAAATTATTAGTCTTATCTCCTGATGATGCTAACGTTGTTAGCGAAACGCGCGTCGAGTGCAAAAAAGTATAGTTTTGGTTTGTGGAAAACAATCATAACTTTGTTTTATTCCTATCTTATTTTTCACTGCTTTTAAAGAAACATATATCCATCCATTTCATTTTAATTATTTTTTTAGTCATAATAATTGACAAAGTAAAATTTTTTTATGTACATACCAACCATTTGTTTAGCCTTAATTTAGTTTTTAGGTGTGCTTATTAATTATAGTTAAAACGCCAATCCGATTTTGTATATATATTATAATATAATTTTTATTCCTAAAATATATTTTTATTATTTAATTTATAAATTTTTTTGAATAAGGTAATTCGTTTTATTAAATTTTATAGAACTTTTCACATATTTACTATTTTCTTCACTAATCCCTATACTATACCACGGTACTTAAAATGTAAGTTTCCCCCAATTGCGGCGTCTATGAGAATAGTTTATCGCTTGCCTTCTATTGTTCTAGGTTTTTTGTATTCTCCGGTCGAACAGGGTGAGGTATATAAAAATAAAGAAGTTTTACTTGAGGTACATTAGAAAATTTTTAAAAGAGAAGAAAAAGTGATTGATCACTTAGTACAAAATTTATACAAATTTGCATTTTTATTACACTCTCTATCCCTGTTTTCATTTTTTAATATGGTGGGGAGTGCAGGTTGATGTTCAAGCCACACCCCCCTCAAAAAAATTTGGAACTTTGATATGCTTATTTCTTATTTCGATCTAATTTTGTACAACTTTTAAAAAATTTTAACGACCCTAATTTCTGAAGATTAATTTAATATGGAGGGTTTAGCCAATTGAAATCCAGTCAGTTTGGAAGGCATAGAAATATACTAGAAGCGACTAGAAATCACGTAAGAAAAACTATTTCCATCTTTGTTGGACTTTTGGTACCTAATATGTAATAATAATAATAAAAATAATAATAATTTTTTAATTGCATTCTAAAAGTACATTGGCATAATAATAATATTAACAAAATGATGAAAATATAAGAATACAAAAGGGAGCTAGAAGACAATTTATAATTGTTCGGGTCTAGCCCTCTCATTTCTCTTTTACATTATTTAATATACTAAAAATTCAAGAAAAAAAAAGTAAATGTTTTATAAAATAATGTATATCAAAACTATATGTATACATAAAAATATATATTCTTTTTATTTATATTACTTGAATCTATCTAAACTTTAGAAGTTTGCAACCTTTTTATGTTTGTCTATATGGCTTATTAAATAAATACTGTTTTATTTTCTTTTTAAAATTTTGTGTTTTGAGAGCCTTAAATATTATAAGTAAAACTTCTTACAAACATATTCGTAGTATGCTGTGGCGGCGATATCAACCCTCTAAATCTTAGATTCAGGTTATGGACGTCTGTTCTAAACTTAATTCTTGTAGCCAAGTGCGGAGGAGTGCCCGACTTTATAATTTTGTGGAGGAAAACTAAAGAATGAAGTTGTCTGCGCTTTGTCATATCTAACCAATTACAGTGGGATTTACTAAGATCTAAAACAATACCCCTCACAGATCTAAATATTTACACCTGTGGGGGGTACTAAATTTTAAAACCAAATTTAAAAAAACACTTACTCATACTCATAAAAGACACAAAGTTATTCATAGTTTTGTATTATTATTGCAAAAGACCATTGAAAATCAGCTTTTTTTTCTAAAAATATACCATATTTTAGGAGAAAATGCCCTAAAACTAATTTTTTTTTCACCGGCTTCAAAATGGCATATGGTGAATACGCCAAAAATTTGGCACATAATAGCTTCATCATCTGTGTTTGAGGTTATAAAGTTGGTGAGTTTTTAGACCACCTCTGGGGGGTGCTTTAAATTTATAGTCCCCAGAAAGGATTGTTTTGTGGCAATTGTTAATAAGTTCGTTTAAAATTTCCCTAAGTAGCCGTTTTTACAAGAAGTAATTTACCTTATTTAATATCCTAATTTGTTTATTAATCAATAAAACACCTCCAATTTTGTCCACAAAAACGCCATATTTTAAACCCGTTTTCAGCACTACGAGGCAAAACAAACATAAGTGAAGGTCACTGATTATGCACGAGAAATATACCAAAAAAAAACCTAAAGCAACTATATTAATTTATTTACAAACTGAAAGTAAAATATTGAGGTTATCTAAAAGTTCAGTCAAAAAAACTTTCCTTACTCAAAGCCCACTCATTTTAAAGCTGTAGCTTTCATCAGTAGAGGTTGGTGCAAGCCAAGGTGCAAGCAGAGGTAAAAGATCTGAACTCGCTGTTTGTGATTGAACACAGCGCTAATATTTTTAAAGTGACATTTCGACAGTGACAGAAATGTAAAAAACACTTGCATTTAAGTTTTTTAATATATTTCATAAATAAAAACACATTTTAAATAAATACAAAATTAATCTACTCCTTATTTTATTATCACCCATCTAAATCGTTGTGTGACATCAAGTATTAATTGGAAAAATCAATTATCAAGCGTAATGTCGAGAGAAAACTGTTAGATAATTTTTTTCACAAAAATATAATAAAAGAATGAAATCGGTCTTTTTTTAACTCACGAAACTCAATACGTATAACGATGCGCTACAGATACTGATACTAATAAAAGAGCAAATTTGTTGTGATGCTTTCTCCACCTAATAAAATTATTAAGGTGTACAACAACACAACGACTCATATATCACTTTTAGGAGAATCTTGTTCACGTAGTGTGAAAGAACCTTACCAAAATAAAATACCGTTCGCAATTTAAGCTATAAAAGAGCTATTAAAAAGTTTTTCTACGGCAATTTATTTACTGAAATATCAGCCCAGATTCACAGTAATTTTTAGGACGCCTTTGTAGGTGGATGCTATTTTAGAGATAACATGTTAAAGCCCGTAAATATTGGAGAGTTCAGAGAAAGGATATTTTGTAACACCGTGCAAATATAGTAGGGAGTACTTCTTTGAAATTAGAAGCAAATACTATTTCGCAACAAAAATACTACACACAACATTTTCTGCTTTTCTACAAAACCAAAATACAGCTCATATTATATTTCTTACCACCAAAATAGAGTGACTGATGCAAAAGATACTATTGTCGGGGAAGAGGGGGGGAGGAGCTTGAGCTTAACAGTTATATATTTTGTTTTTGATATCTGGGAGAAATTCAATCTTTGGCGTCAAAATGATTGATCCCAAAACTCTCTTCTCCATTTACTTAACTATAAAAAGGTAGGCCTAAGGTTACTTTATTGCTCACCTAGTTCTGAGTTGCAGCTTGAATATCCATTGTTTTTTTGTGTGTTCCTTGTGGGATGGTCATCCAAGTTTGAATTTTCGTTATTTCCACCCATGATCTTTTGTTTTTAGGTTCTTTTCGGTTGATGTAACTGATTTGGAGGTTTTTAACTTATTTTTTTGTTTATAATTGCCTTATGAGCATAATTCTATCGGAAATATTAACACGCCAGGACGAATCCGTATCAGGTAGCTTGGATAAGTACCAGTGCGGAACGATACATATTTGTGAGTGATTCAAAGTTGGAAATCAAAGTGTATGATGGTATTTAATGATGCTTGAAGAGGGTGACCAGTAAAACCGCTGATGAGCCCACACTGGTTGCCCAGGACGAAACGTCGTTTAATCATTTCTCTTTTCGCTTTGGTCCTTTGTGTGTTCCTTGTGGGATGCTCATATAAGTTTGAATTTTCGTTATTTCCACCCAAGATCTTTTGATCTTTTGTTTTTAGATTCTTTGCGCCTGATGTAACTGATTTCCGCCACAACGTTTTGAAAACGTCATGGCAGCTGACAGACAAGGATAAACAACATGTCTTGCATATTTATTTAATTTTAAAACATTTTCAGACTTAGATTTGGGCGTATTTATGTAAAAAAGATTAGTTTTTGACAAATTTCCAATCGCCGAACTTTGCATTTTTTCAAACAATAAATCTAAAACAAAAGCAAATCTTGGCGTTATTGCTGTGGGCCCTCGGTCCCAGTCTATCGGCAGAGGGCGCTTCTTCTTAAATGCTAAATCGTATTGAAAGCAGCTGCATTTTAATAAAAATTAGACTAGGATACAACAAATAACTATCGTTGCCATCTTGGCATTTTGTTCAGTTGTATTTTAAGAAAAAAAGGTAAGATTACAACTATTTTGTTAGTTTAGTTTTAGCATATTTTGGGGTATTAGTTTTACCTTTAAAAGTTGATTATAAATTTAGTAGTCAAACAATTTTAACAGCCAAAATTACTGATTAAATGAAGCTAGCTGTTTTAAAGCAAAATAAGAGCTGTAATAAGGTTTTTGCAGCATTGACTGTGGCTTTAAAGTCTATATTGTCGAAGCTGTGTTACTTGAGCTGCCTGAAAATGGTCCTATTGTGCCCACAAAAGAAAGGTGCGACCCAGGAAAATAAAAGTGAAGAGGTGGGAAAAATTGGTTTTTATAAGAACCAGCCTGTTAACCAAATTAGAGCTCTCCAAAATTTGAAAACAAATAATTATTCCAAACATCTAAGCAGCTTCAGATTTAATGATTTATTAGTTTAGAAAAAAAATTGGGAAAATCGAATATAAAAAGAAATGTAATCTTAAAAACAACATGAAATATTAATTCGAAATTACAATTTAAAGTTTTATGAAACTTATTGACTTTACGTAGCTATTTTTGTTTTAGATTAACTTTAAATATCAAAGTTGAAAGCTGGAAATGGATATACGCCGCTCAGTTTTATGCTTACATTTTATATAAAATATTACAGATTTTCTGTCTGGCAGATAAAGTCTCAGTTCATCTTTTGATAAAATATAAAGATCTATTTATAGTCCCAATTTTTTTTTTATTTACTTAGATTGAAAAATTCCCTTAACTCGCAACAGATTTGATAAATGAGCAGAATCCATAGCACAAGGTATTTTAGAAAACGCTTAGTGGGCCACGTTTGATTAATGGTTTAAAGTATGTTTTAAATATGCCCCATTTTTTTAAATATGCCCAACTGAGTCCTCTGCCCTAAAAAGAAACAAGTGTGAATGCACTTTAGTGGATAAATTCGTAGGAATTTTCAAAAGAAAGCTGCGAAACGGGTATATTTTTTATATGTGACATAGTGATACCTAATATCAAAAGCTAAAATTCCAGTCGAGGATCCTCCATATTCCAACCCCAGAAAACAAGATGGCGGTTGTCAAAGTTAGGAAATATTGTGTTTTTTATAGTGAGAAAGTGGCCTTTAATGCAAAAATATAAAAAAAGTTGACATATGTCATTTCAAAAGAAAATGGCGGCCAGATTTCAAAAATTTAGTTTTTATTACATTTTTTTTATTTTTAAATGAAGATCTTTTCTAATGTTTCATATTAAAGCTACTGACCGGCTTCTTGATCTCACAATAAAAACAATATATTTTATAAGCGGGTACAAAGGCGGCGCTTGATATGTCAAAAATAGAAGAGACCTTATTAAGCGACAACTTAAAAAAAAAATTTTTTAGCGATGCGTTCGTCTCTGCTACAATTTTAAAAAACCTTTTGTTTGACATTTGATATTCAAAGTGGTGGACAAACTATCGAGAAAAAAGTCATTTTCACCTGATGGTGTAGTATTTATACTAACGTCATGCAATATATTAATTTGCACTAAATCGAGGACGCTTGTCTCAAAAATTGCAAAAAAATGCTAAGTAAGGCATGTTCATTTAAAAAATAATAGAAAAGTGACATATGTCATTCACGAATCAAGATGGCGGCGACTAAAATAAACACACAACTTTATTTCTGAAGTACCTAAAATACTATCCTGGGATCCATTCATTACCACAGGCCGGGATTTTTCTTCGCCTAAACAGCTAGACATTCGTTTTTCTTTCATTAACGCAGCTTTGAAAGATGGCTTCGTTGCTCAAACCGAAATACTGAAGCTTTGTAAATAAAATATTGTGTTTTAGAGGGTCGAAAGTTTTTATGTAGTCTAGTAATAATAAAAAAGATTGACAACCTTGATCTTGAGCTCTAAAAATGTTATCTGTTATTGTTTGCGGAGCTGTGGTGACTATAGCTATTTACGTTACTTATCATAGGCAATCACTCGATACCGAGTATCATTTTCTTCTATTCTGTATCGTCGCTATCTGTTGTGCGTTTTTTGATGTCTATGTAAGCCAATTCTCGAGCCGCACACACTTCCACAATCCTGGCACACCCAGTCTTCGGCAGCAGCCGGTTGTTGTTGGTCGTCCATTCTTCCATGTTGTCGCTCCTTTCTACGTTCTCTCTTTTCCGTCTCTGGTCTACGTCGTTGCTCTTCAAAAGTTTGTGCTCCCTCATGGACTGTTCGGCGCCATGAAGCCCTATCGTCTGCCGTGGTCTCGAAGTTGTTTATATCGATGTGAACCTTCATCACATTGCCTTTGAGAACGTCCTTGTACCTTTTTTGTTGACCTTCTTGATTTCTCTTTCATTCCTTCAGTTGTCCAAGAAATATCTGCTTTGGGAGATATGTTTCGGGCATGCGGATAACGTGACCAGTCCAACGAAGTTGGTGCTTGAAGATAAGGACTTCTATACTAGTTGTTCTGGCTTCTTCTAAAACACTTATGTTTGTTCGTCGGTCGTGCCATTTGATTCTCAGGATTCGTCTTAAACAACTTTGGTAGATAATTTTCTAGTCATTTGATATGACTTCTATAAGTGGTCCACGTTTTGCATCCGTATATTAGAGTTGGTATTATAACTTTGTTTTAGACACGAAGCTTGGTCTCCGCATTGACGTCGTGATTGTTGAAGACTCTCTCCGAAAGCCGTCCGAACGTCAATAGTCAATAGTTGCATTTGATGATAGGTGGCTCCCAAGGTATGGGTAATGTTCCACGTTCTGCAGAGGATGGCCATTTATGGAAATATTTGGAGCTTGAGGATTCGTACCTGGTTCTGGTTGGTGAAGAATTTGCGTTTTGGGAAGATTGACCTCTAGGCCAATGCTTTTCTAGGCTTGGTTAAATGCGTTGATTACCAGCTGTGAACTTTCTTCTGTATCGGTCACAATGACGTTGTCATCGGCGTACTGCAGTTCGATTACCCAGGTCGTCGAGACCTTAGTTTTTGCTCGCAGTCTGCCTAGGTTAAGTAGGCCACCGTCGAATCTTTATAGAATTTCCACTTCCGGCGGTAGATGTTCCTCAACAAGGTGAAGCATGGTACCTAAAAATATAGAGAATAGGGTTGGCGCAATAACATACCCTTGTTTAACGCCTGTCGTAATCTGGAATGACTCTCCTGGTCCATCGTTGCTCAGGACTGTTGCATTCATATTGTCGTCATATAATTTAAATATATTTTTGAGGGCATCCAGCTTTTGCCAGTATTTGCCAAAGAGCTTCTCTGTTGACCGAGTCAAATGCTATGAAGAAGCAATCACTCGATATTTAGGGCAATTTTGTTCTCTTGCATTTGTCTGGCACTGAAGATCATGTCAGCTGTGTCTCGATTGGGCCTAAATCCACACTGTGTCTCTGGTAGATTTTTTTTCAGCAATCGGAATTAATCGGTTTGATAGTATCCGTGCAAGTATCTTTCCAGTAGCAGAAAGCAGAGATATACCTCTGTAGTTTCCACATTGGACCTTGTCGCATTTTTTAAAAATGGTAACTATAGAGGCGTCTCTGTGTTCGGCAGAAATGGTCTCAGTGGTCCATATTTTACTTATTAGAGTGTGCATTTAGGAATTAAGTGCGAGACCCCCTTGTTTGTACAGTTCAGCAGCGATACCATCTGTGCCTGACTTGTTATTCTTTAGCTGTATGATTGCCTTTACGACCTCCTCTAATCTCGTAATCTCACTTAGCTGTTGTTGTGTGGTTTTCTCCGGAATTTTGTCGAAGATGTCATTATCGACCTGAAACTCTTTGTTGAGTAGTTCTTGGAAGTGTTCTTTCCATCGTGAGTTTTGATAGAGGATCTGTCTTTAAGCAGTCTTGTTCCATCTTTGGATCGAAGGGGATTGATACCTTGTGTAGTGTCATGTGATTTTATTGTCCACCATTGGTTTTTTAATCTACGTGTTTACCTTTGTATTTCTGCTTTGGCTTCTTGATATTGCCTTTTCTTTACGTTAGAGTTAAAGTGGTTTTGCCAAGCATTATGGGCTTTTCTCTTCCTCTCAATAAGGTCTTAAATTTCTTTGTCATGCTCATCAAAGCAGGAGGCAGATGTTATTGCTGTATTTAACATTCTCCAGTGATCGTCAATATTCTCCGGGAATTCTAAAGTACCCAGCTTTTGATTTAGAGAGACTTGGAATTTTGGTCCGGTTTGATCATCTTTAAAGCGTTACGTTACTAAACCGGTAAAGGTAAAGTTTACAGGATGACACAGGAAATTTATAGGGTGACACCAAAAATTTACAGGGTCCCGTCTCTGGAGACCTGTAATAAGTAACGTCACTAGACCGGAAAATTGGTCTTTACAGGTCGACGCCTGTAAATCTGCGGAGACCTGTAAATACACTCTTCGGACGAGTATCGTACGTACTTTTTTTTCAAACCATCAGAAAAAACATTTTAGTAACTACCACTTTCGTCAAAGCCTAGTCGCGTTACGTAATTTATGAACAGTCCCCTAATAAGATAATGTTAGCTTTCTGCTTCTTGTTGTCTATATATAGCCATTGCCACTAGTTTTTAAGATCAAAACTAAAGAACAACAAGTAAGCTTTTGTGTTTATAAATTATTTTTGAACTTTTAACTTATGCCAAATTGTAAAAAAAACTTTATACAAATTATAGTATAGTGCCTATTACTGACTAACGACCAGTTATAGCCGACCACCGCCAACTTATCTAGTGGAATAGTGATGAAAAAACAAATAAAAAGCAGATTTATAGGTTTTTTCCATTATTTATTTGTAAAGTATAGTTCCTAAGCAAATCCTTAGGGGGCCAAGCAGCCGTGTATAAGAGGCAGACAAACGGAAAAGCACATTAGGCAGAAAAGGATGGGCATGGGGCGATGTTGTCTTTACATCTTACACGTAGTAAATCTATTCCAGGTTGTTGTTTTCTAATGTTTTCCATTTTCATACCTTTAGGACTGGAATAAAAATTGTTTTTGCTCGACTTTAATACCAAACTGATGAAAGATATCGTAAAACAAATATTTTTCGGCTTTTCATTTTGTAACCATTGTCCTTACGTACTGTTTACAGGCTGGGGACTCAGATACATGCAAATGCCTAACCTAAAGCGTTCATACACGCCGGAGAAATCGACTGAGATATTTCCGTAGAAACTTTATCAAGCAAATAGGACGGGTTGACGCCTTCGAACGTCCAACCCGGGTTTTGCACTTTGATTCGAAATCAAAAAGGAGGAACAGTCAGATGTGGGGCCGTGCACAAATTACGTAACGGTGATTTTACCAATTTTTGACCCCGTCTCTATGTAATGTTTTGTAACGGTTTGGCACGCCACTCCTCTAATATTACGTAACGATTTCAAGACCACTACCCCCTTCCCAAAAAAAAAACTTTTCACTTATTTTCATTCCAAATTTTCTTAGTTTCACACAAATGCAAACGCTGTCGAAAACCCCCCTCTCCCTACGTAACGTTTTGTAACCCCCCTCCCCCTATGACCATTACGTAATTTGTGTACGGCCCCTGTAGTCCCAGTGGAGGAGGGCGAGAAAATTGATATTTTTTTCTTAAAAAATATACTCTTTAGACCTATTTCTTTGCGTTCCCGAAATTACGTAATTTTTGAAAAAAAATTGTAAGCGGCGCCATTTTTAGTCCGTGCTTTGTTTTTCTAACATTTTTGCTTTCGGCTAATTTAATTGAAAAATTTTTTCCTGCTGATCCCGTCTCTGTTTCTAAATTTTTTCGAATAAAAGTAGAGTATGACCATGGGGGAAATAATTTTTTTCTTCGGTATGACGAAAATTTCGAGAAAGTTGAAGAAAAAAATTAAAAAAGTGGCAGAGCTCAAGTTATTCGTAAAAAAAAACGTTTTTTGTAAAGAAACAGAGCAAAATAAATCTTTTCACCCTTTTTTGGGTGTTACAAATATTGGCAGCCCCTTATTTTTCGCTTTTACGCTCCTGCTAGTTTTGAAGAATTATTTCGCTACATGTTTCGAGATAATGTCATAAAACACCTCGAAAATATCAAATGTAGTGTAGGGCCAGCTTTATTTAAAATCAATAATATCGCAAGCAAAAAGCTCTGCAGGAAAAACAGCGCCGTTTATTGATTTCTTTGGCTGCATGGTTTGGCCGTTTCCGGATAGATGTCACTAGTAGAACAGAATGGAAAGAAATTTAATTAAAAGCGAAGATATCGATTTCTTTCTAATGTTAACAACCTCACGAGTTTATCGCTCAGTATCGTAAATAATGGGCCCTGCCACCTCCTTTAAGCAAGAAAAAGCTGTGGTTTGGACCTGAAAACATCTAATTTTTAATTAGATTAGATGTTCAAATCTCATGGTGTGGCCGCCATCTAGCGGAATTTGCAGACATCTTGTCAACGGTTATTGGCGACAATTTTTTCTCATGAAAGCAGTCCGGAGATAATAACAAACTGGCACCATTGCTCAATATACCTGTTTCTTTTGTGTGCACAGAACTTTCTATGCCATCTCTGTTTGATTTATTGAAATACTATCTCTAAGGAAAATCCTAGGAACCCTGTATAGGTTTGATGACTTTAGTGTGGTCGATTTTTCCAAAAAATATGCCACCAATACATCTTGATTAATTTTCTTAACATTTTTTAATTCGCACCAGTCTATAAACGCATGAAAGTTTCGCTGGTAGTATAGCGGCGTTTAGATTTTTCAGCCAGCAATCGACGTAACTCTTGAAGCAGCTTATATTATTTCTTTCGGATTTGTTTTCTAGATCTGAGCCCATTTTTGTAACCAAAACTTTTGAAACAGATTTAAAAGAGCTTTCTTAAAAGTGTCAAAACTTGGCCAAAAACGGGACCGGAAAAGGATCAAAAAACCAGAAAAAAGTGGAAATATTTCTAAAGATCATGCCTTCTAATGTAAAACTTTCTGCACGAAAAATCGTACGGAAAGTAGCTATTTTCCGGTCGTTTAAGAAAAAATCAATTTTCGGTCGTGTTTCGTGCGTATTTTCTTTTTAAACTGAATTATGGACGAAACTTACCGCAAACCATTTAAATTACATTGGTAAAGCTCCTTGTAAATTTTTTCTAGATTTTAATTCGTTTTTAAATATAAAAATTTATTTTGGTAAATAATACTGTCAGAAATAGCAAAAATTGACAAACAGACTTAAAATGGGACAGGAACAACAGTTATTGCCTGGTAAAATAAAAAAGGTCCTTTTTGAGAACGTCCTGTATAGAAAAACTTTTCTGAAAGTACGTAATTTCCGCTCTGTTGATTTTTTATAATAATGAAGCTATAAAGTTTTTTTACCGGGTGGGCCATAAAAAACCGGACAAAATGTTCTCCGTTATAACTTTTAAAGCATACACCGATTTTAATGCAACAAACTGTTCTTTGCAGGGAATTAAGCAAGACTTTGATTATAAATATATTTTTTCCACCATATTAAAATCTAAGATGGCGGACAGAAACAAATTTTACCCTTCAAAGAGCCCCGTTTATTTTTATTAAGTCGTTTAAAAGCTTTGTTTTTGCCACGCAGAACGAGGTACGAATCATTAAAATCCGTTAAGTGGTTCCCAAAAAAATAAAAAAATGTCTATTAGTGTTTTACGGATTATGCTATTGCCGTCTCAATTCTGTCTGCGTACATTTTCTGATAAATTCATTATTACTAAACCGATTTTGATGAAATAAAAAGCCTCATGGCGAAAATCGATTGTTCTTTAACTACTGTTGTTGAAATTTGTCGCCATCTTAAAATACAAGATGACGGACAAAATCAAACTTGTCCGTTTAAAAGGCTCGTTTATTTATATGTTCTACAAACTTTTAAATGTTTTTTTTTTTAATTTGTACAAAAGTTCTGCATTCGTCACGTACAACGAGGTATAAATCATAATATAGGTTTGGTGGTTCTCCAAAAATTAATTTTTGTTTCCATCACTGTTTTCCAGAATATACGATTTCAATAAAATAAAAAAACGGATTGAAACTTGAAAGAAGTTTTCTCACAACATAAAAAGTAACGATTCTTATTGAGATCTTGGATTTTAAGCAGCATTTTTCTTTCGTAATTTTTGTAAGCGATCGGTTGTTACCATGATGCTTTGTGTTTCAGTAAAATCAGTTTAGTAATAATGATTTTATAAAGAAATCAATGCAGAGATGCAAGAGTCTAAAATGCAAACAATCGTTAAAGAAGACAATGATATCTTAAGAACTATTAAGGCGATTTTCGTTATGCATGTCGCGGGGCATGGAAAAAAAGGGTAAAAAAGTTACTCGCAACAAAAAAAAGAGCGGCTTTATTAAATGGTGGCAAATTTCAATGGCGATCTTTAGGGAGAAATCTTACCATGATGTTTTTTATTTTATCAAAATCAGTTCAGTAATAATGAGTTCATGAGGAAACACTGGTTAAAACAAAAATTATTTTTTTGAGGATCACTAAACCGATTTTAATTATGCGCGTTGGAGAAAGGACATTTTTAGTTTCTTGAAACCTAGGAATAAACGAGCTTCTTTGAAGAGATAAATTTAATTGTGTAGGCCATCTTGGGTTTCAAAATGGCGAAAAGTTTCGATAGTGATCTTTTTAGAGTTTTTGATCTTCGCCATGATGTTTTTTATTTTATTTGAGAAGGCAATCGTATAATCTGGAAAACAGTGATAGAAACAAAAATTAATTTTTGGAGAACCACCAAACCGATTTTGATGGTTTATACCTCGTTGTGCATGGCTAAAGCAGAACTTTTGTATAAATTAAAAAAAATATATTTTAAAGTTTACAGAACTTATAAAATAATATAATTTTCTCAAAGATTTTTGATATTAATGGTAGTATGCTGACTGGCCGAAGTACGAGTTGTCAATACACTAATACAAAAACATTTTCAGATTTATTCCCTTCTTGCCAGTAAAATTGCTTTCGCTCAATGTCAGAATCCTTACGAATTTCTTGACTTTCCAATGTAATTATCACTAGTAAACTCATTACTAATTGCGGATGGTGGTAAACTACTAGCAAAAATCTTGCGCTCTAACTATGTTACTTTCAGTTGAATATTTTTTTTATTTCTTTCCATTGAATAAATTATTTATATAATTTAATGTCTGCCAAAAATTTTTGGATTGGCTTTCAAAACCTGTTGTATAAAGGGAGTTTCTTTTTCAAAGTTTTTAAGCTTCATTTTTTAAGGTTTTGGATTGTTTGTTTATTTGCTTTTGTACTTTGTAAGGAATTTTCTCTTTAATCGTATCATATATTTTCGGTTGTTTGTTAACCATAGTGCGGGTTTTTTTTGTAATTTTACTTGTCTTAAAAGGTGCGTAAGTATCAAATACATTTAATAACTTAGACGTAAAGAAGTTGACAATATTATCAATGTCATTCAATAAATAAATTAGCTCCTAGTCAATACTCTATAAATGTTCAATGAAAAAATCTAAAAATGGATAATCCCGATAGGTTTTAAATAAAGATGGTCAGAAATAGAGTCCATACCAACAAGCCTAGAATGTGACACAATATCAGCTGATGATCTTCTGACGAGGTCAAGTAATTTTTATGTGTGTTCGGTGATCTTTGGGATCGTTGAAATGTGTAAGATCATGTTTATTTAAAGGGAATAGAAAAGGCGAGAAAGAGGAATGGCCTGGTCTCAAAAGGCTTAAGCTATTTTCTAGTTGATCGAAATGTTAATAGAGATTGCTTTTAGGTGACCTGTATAGAGTTTACATTAAGCCCAAAATTAAAAAATAACTGAAACGAATCCAACCATTTGACATTACGATTATAAAATTAAAATATCAAAATAAAAACATTTTTCAAATTTAAGTGATTTTTCACACAAAAATAAACAATCAAATGTTATCCAAAAACCTGACTGCATAGATTGTAATAAAACCGATAATAAAACTTATACTGGAGAAATTAAACAATAACTTAATAGCAGAATTTTATTTAACATTACAAATATAGACAAACAAACTAAGAATGGCAAGCAATCCCTCAAAAAAGGTAATGGTAAACAAATTTTTATCAAATATATCTTAACCAAACAAAAGACAGACACAAACTTTTCTTTGGTCATCACATTCAAAAAATAGAAACATAAATTTAAATCAATAGACACAAATAATCTTTGGTTTCATCAGCTTCTTCTAATCTTCTAATTTCTGTTGTAATATATTATTGAATATAAAAAATCATTTTAGAAATATCCCCAAACACTTATTCGGTGGTTTATATTAAAAAGAGCTTGGTTTTTATATGCTGAAAAGCTTTTTTTAGTTGTATTTTTATTAGTTCATAGAATAGAATGTAGTTAAAATAATGTTAGTTTTGAAAACCCAATTTACCTTGTAAATACTTCTTTAGCTTATATGACGTAATAAATCGAAACATATTGTGACCACCTTCCACGAAATTTAACTGCATAAAAATCCGAAAAATAAACAACAAACACTTTCTTAAATAAAATCCGCCAAATTAACCAGAAAACTTTTTAATGTATTAAGTTTCCTACTTCAGTTGACTAAAACAAGCCGAGTTGAAGTATGCACAAGCAAAATACCGGTTATGGTAATTTAACCTATTTGCCTATTATGATAAATATATTTTCACCCTTACTGATAATACCCTCAAAGTTGCGCGTAATCCTCCTAAAATGTTATTGTGTTATCATAGATATAAGCTCTAAAACGATTTTGGCAACTTAACCATTATCGTTTCAGAATATTTTAATCGATATTTAATTGATGTGTAAACCACTCTGATATTATTCTAAGTTGATTGTGTTTTTTAACATCTAGACTGAGGTGATCTGGTCATTCATAATTGTTTAAAAAAATCCAAAATTTTTGTGGAAACGAGTTTTATTGCGCTGGCCATAGATACTAGACTCCTTTAAGAAAATTAGGAATAAATTGCTGAACCAACAAATAAAAATTGGATTTTTTGTAGGGATATGGTTTGGTTAGGAGCCGACACCATCAACAAAAAAATAAATATTCAATGTGGGTACAGAAATCGAGGAGTAGGTACATGGTCAAAAATTCCCCAGAGATGGCCCACAATACCTCAAGTTAAACACAAACACGTTTTTCGTTCCGAAATATCTCTACAATGTCAAACAATAACAAACAACAATTACTCACAATTCCACCATTAGCCAACAATGGCTAATAATACCAACCAAAATTCCACGGAAAGACATTGTAATACCACCCTCCAAAATCATCAAGAATACCTGACAATGCCGCTTGGATACCTCGCAATGACCCACAAGGCCACTTCAACGTCCAAGAATGGCTGACAATGCCTCGCAATACTTGCAATGCCTCTACCCTGTACACTAAAATTCCTCATGTATCTCCTTGACAAAAATGGTCTATCTAGAGATTTATTTTTGATTTTATAGTTTGACGAGCATTTGTCCATGATTTTTTGATAAGGAAAAACATGTGCCTAGGTCTAGCTTTCAAATCTCAACCGTTATGTATATTCTAATGGTACTCCACTACAGTAGTAGTACCCAGGCCGGAAAAAACGGATTTTTGTAAGGAAAAGCCCGACTTTTTGATGGACTCCCACATAGCATTAAAAAAAACTTTTACAGATAAGAATATGCGTTATATGTTCTTTACAGTACCTTATTGGCATATGCTGGCTACATACCATTTAAGGATGTACTTATAAAGACATGCATAGGACATGCTAAGAATAAACCATTAAGGAAGATCATTTTGTACATGCAAAAAAAGTTCCGCCGAAAGACATTAATAGTACTTTCTTTTGAGTACATCCTTAGCACATGCTAAGTGCATAAAATTATTAGAACATTATTTCTTGTATTTGCTGCCTATTATTCTAAGAAGCTACCATAAAATAGCACATGACACATTTTTTATCTAGATGTCTAAACGTCTCATCCTATTAATGGAATATTCCCAGAACATCTTACATAGGAAGTTTTAGAAATATACTTATTAAGATATTGTCCGGAGCATCCCGGGGCGTAAAATTTATTAAATAAATAAAATTAAATTTTAGGGATATTCCCAGATATATTTATTTCGGTATTCCAAGAATGTCCTTAATAGACATCCCAGGCATGTCCTTTGTGGACATTCTTTGAATGCTATTTTTAGACATTTTAGGGATGTCTATTTTGCAGACAGGGGAGTTCTCCTGACAGATTAGAAAGTACATGCAAAGAATTTACTTGCTATAACCTAACGTTCATGAATGTCCTAAGTACATCACAAGCATTCAAAATATCCCTAACATCTCCTATTTTCCTACATACATGCTAAGGACAAGAAAAAGTATCTTATATACTTAAAAATATCTTTTATTTATATATATATTTAACATGTTAAGCATATCTGAGAAGAATGTCAGTATCAGAACATTGAGTGGACCTGTCATAACATGTGATTAGGACGGATCGTAATCTATTCTTAGCATGTGCTTCGAATATTTCAGAGCTAATTTAGAATCTTCTTTCTTTGTTGGGGATATTCTATGTACCCTCTAAGGATGACAAATTGCTATATGGGAGCTGGTTCTGAAACTAGTTGGTGGTAGAACTAGTGGAGTAGACCAAAAATCTGAAAGTTTTGTCTTTGGGTAAAATTATCTTCTTTTTTAATTTTTTTTTTTTAATTACTACAACGATAGTTGCATCACAAAAAATCAAACTCTGCTCGTTTATTAACACAATTTTTTACAAAAAACTGCAGTTCTAAATTAATAGTAGTTTACATAACAAGCATGTTATGACGGTCATTACAAGCGAAGATTAAGTTTGAGACGCGAGCCGAATGCGAGTGTCTTAATTAATCTGAGTGTGTAATGACTATAACGTGCGAGTTAGTATACTATACTTTACCTACGACCAATGAAATTTTCATTATAAATATCAAAAATGATTGAAAACACCACATCTAAACAGTTCTAAGTTCATACTTTGTATTATTTATGCAACATTTGTGTTTATAACTAAGAGAATTAAGACAAAATTGTAACCTTTAAAATTTTGAAAAATTCATAAAATTTTGAAAGTTTTTTAATTTTTTTTTGGAATTTTGAAAATGTTTATATTTTTGTTTTTTTTTTTATTTTAAAAATGAAATGTTTAAATTTTCGAAAGTTTTATTTTTTTTTGTAATTTTTAATATCTATAAAATAAATATAAGTTAAAAATATAGAAAAATAACAATTTACATTTCTGCACTTCATCGCCTGGCTACTTACGTCTAAACTTTATTATTATCCTAGGAGCGTAAATGGTCCATTATGGTCGTCTTAGGACGCTTGTTAAACTAGTATCATTCAATTCAATTCAATTCAATTTATTGCCTAACAGGAAAATCCCATACAAAAGACAATTAAAGTACAATTAAAGTAAAGATGAAAAACTTAATTCCTATGTAATGATTGTGTGTAAGACCTTAAGGAAATAAGGATATAAAAGTTAAACAGTGTTGAAAAAGAAATCTATAAAAAAAATCTATAAAAGAAAAACCTATAAGAAACTTATAAACAAGAAACCTTGATAAAACCTTCATTTACAATAGCAAAGTTAGATAATTTAAGATAAGTTAGTTAGATATTATTATTATATAGTAAATACTTAATTTATATAAAATTTAAAATTTCTATCTTACAGTGATGAAATAACAGACACAACTTTCTTTTTAAAGCTGGTAATAGAGCAGTTAAATATATCTAAATCAGTTTTGTTCTGCAGTTGATTAAACCCTGAACAGGCTTGATATAATGGGGCGTTACGGGCAAGATTGGTGGATCTATTTTCTAGATAGAATTTTGGATGCGACCTGGTGTTAATAGGAGGGACATAAAAATTTATATAACTTAAAAGTTCAGGAGAATCCACCTCATTGTTGCATAACTTATATAAGAAAAGTTGACTGCTAAGGATGGCACTATGCTTAAGGGATAGAAAGTTAAATCTTTTTAACAAATTTTCATGGTCACTTCCTCTGGGAGGGTAAGTACCATCGATTTTAAAGCTTAAGTATTTTAAAAAACGACGTTGCACGTATTCGAGCCTGTCACACCAGAGCCGCATATTGAAGTTTAGATTTTATTAAGCTATTATAAAGTGTTATTAAACTGTTAATGTTAGTAAACTCTTTGGTAGCTCTTATAATAAATCCAAGCGACTTCAGTGATGATCTGACTACCTCGTCAATATGTTTGTTAAAATTCAATTTCTTGTCAACTATGATACCCAAGTCACGCATATGGTCAACACTAGGAAGAGTTATATTTTTGAGTTTATAATTAAAATTAATTGTTTGGTGTAGATTGGATATTGACATAGTTTTACACTTAGATATGTTCAAGGGCAATTTATTTTCATCACACCAAGCAGATATTAAGTGAATGTAATTTTGCAATACATTTGCATAGGTCGTCAGCAAACAAAAGGCACTCAGATTTAATGTTTTTAATGATATTGTTGACAAAAATAGCAAAAATTAAAGGGGCAAGATTGCTACCTTGTGGAGCTCCACTTGATGCTGAATAATAGTAAGACCTGTAACCATTGTATTCATATCCATTTGTAGTGATAAAGCCATGATGGAAAAATCTGTGTATACTACATCAAGCTGATTTCTAGTGTTGATGACATTGTAGGCTTTCTCAAGGAAATAAGTAAGGTTTGATGTTGTTGATCTCTTGTTAAAAAAACCGTGTTGCTTAGTTGAAATTGACTTTTTGAGCTGATGGAATAAATTATTATAAAGACAGATCTCGAAGGCCTTCGAGAAGTTGGACAAAATGGATATTGGTCGATAATTAACAACCTGATTTATAGCACCACCTTTGAAGACAGGACAAATTTTTGTTGTTTTCCATTTTTTAGGAAAAATATTGGATTCAATAGCTTTATTAAATATGTCCTGCAGGGGCTCGGATAAACATTGAGCACAGTCTCTCAGTAAAAAAGAGGGAATTTGATCATGACCAGCTGTGTGAGTATTTTTTAATTTATTGAGAGCCTGCAGGACCTCGGAATGATTAATGAAACCTATTTTGATGTTTTGGGAGTTAGTTTGATTTGAAAGATTGGAAGAAAATTGGCTTGATTCTTCATAAACATTTTTGAAAAAATCTGCAAAAGTATTAACAATACTCTGTGGCGAATCTACCGATGATGGACCATAAGACATTGAACTAGGAATGCGAGTTTTATTTCGCTTTTGTCGCACAAATTTCCAAAACTGTTTGGGATTGTTTTTATTGAAGATATTTTGATAATGCGTCTAAGCCTGGAGTAGGCTTCATAATCACTCCCAGACTGGGATTTTTTGTATTTAGTATGAAGGCTTTTCTTTAATTCAATGTTCCTAATTATATCTTCATTGCATGCAGTTCACATTGGCAACGACTAGATCCAGTAGATTGTGACTAGAATTAGTAACTTGATTGAATTGAGTATAGTCGTAAAAAGCAAGAAAATCATTAAGCTTATTATTTATGCCTATGCTGCTAGTTATATTAAAGTCGCCGATAATCACTACTTTCGAGTTTTGGATTACCTCAAAAGTAGAGAGGCAGTCAAATAATCTCTGATAGAGGTTCAGGGGAGAGTTTGACTGTATATATACTACAAAAACAAAAAAAGTAATGTTCCTACTACTAATTTTACAGCCAATGATATCTATTTCAGGTACCAACTCCTCAATTCTGGTTAAGTCTAATTTTGAAGCAGTTATATCATGACGTACACCAAGCAGTACACCACCACCTCGAGTCACATTAAGCACGTCAAGATTGCGGTCTTTCCTGAATACTATGTAGTTGTGGTCAAACAATTCATGATCAAACACCCCCTCTTGTATCCAGGTTTCACTAACTGCTACCATATGATATTCACAGATGGATACTGACTTTAAAAACTCATTTGTCTTGGTATTTAAACCTCTGACATTTTGATACACAATTTCAAAAACCCCATTAGACAACCCAACTAGTTTAAATTATTGGATTGAGTTTTTTGTTTATCAGTAATGATTGTAGGCAAACCATTTCTGTAAATAATTTTAAGGTTAGGCTCCTTCATTTCGTTTTTTATTTTGCGATATTCCTGTAGCTACTGCTGAGTTTTGTCGCCAGCAATGGAGAGATGCTTAAGATTATCACTATTTTTGAGTTTTTTGGAGTTTTGTAAAATATTCAAAGCCATGGAACTAGATTTACATATTATTTTAATGGGTCTCATGGTATTATCCTTTGCTTTACCCAGGCGAAATGCCTGAAAATCTTGCTCACTTATCTGGGTTGAGTCTGCTTGCAAGCACAGCTTAGCCACTTGAACAGCCACTTCCTGTGTGTTCCTGGTAGTCTCAGGGAAGTTAAAATCTATGAGATTATATTTTCTCGACTCCCGGTCTTGATATTCAGAAAATAAATTTTCAATGATCTGCTTTTGCCCAAGGGTGGAATTTGAGTCATTGGGGTTCCCTTTTGGGTTACCATCGTGCAATGGTTTTAGCTCAGATTCGAGCGTTTTGATTCTTTGGATAGGAGGCTGTTGTTTGACTTTAAAATATCATTTTTGTCCTCCATTTCCTTATTCAGCATTTTAAGATATGTAATCTCAACTTCACTTGCTTTTAGATTGATTTTAACTTGAGTGAGGGTGGGGCTCATTGATGGTTTTTGAGCCTTGGTGAGAATATCTTCCTTACATTGCGGGCACCAGAATAAACAGGTTCGGTTTTGTAATAACACAGCTCTAATTTCAGTAGTTTTAATACCACTGCAATTTTTACAAATCACTTTGCAAAGGTAGCAATTCATTGGATCCAAATTCATTGTTGATTATACAAATTTGGGTGTATCTAACCTCAAAGTCCGAACTAGTTGGAATTTTGCACAAAAACACAAAAATACTAGTTTAACTTCATTTCAGTGTGTTTTATTATTGAAATTAACTAATTTTTATATAATTAAACTTATTAAGTTCGGCGATGTTTACGGATTATTATTTGTGAAAATTTTTGTTTGTTTACTGTTCACCTGTCATACGCATCAAGTTTGAATCATGGGTTGGTCGTAAGTAAAGATTATTTTCTGGCAATCTGACCATGTATGATTTTGACTTAAATTTCGATATCATGTTTTGGCATTCCTTATTTATCATAAAGATCTTTAATATAGATTCAGCAACTATAGATCCGTCACTTCACCCTTCCCGCCAATAATTATTTTTCGCGAAAAGTGCGGTTATGTTTCCAAGTGCAAAGGAACTGCCAACATAATACTATTTAGGTTAGCAATATTCTCGAAATGTACAGCTCCGCCTCTTACCTCTTCTACGGTTGTCCGTCAGAGGGCACATTATGACAAAAGTGACAGAATGTCGGTTATGAGTTCTATTTTGAGAAGGTTCGCCAAGGTTTTTAAAAAGTGATTTTGTGATTTCTTCCTGCTAAAAAAATTATGATTTTATCGTTGATTACAATGGCTGAGAAAAAAAGACATCGTTTTCCCAAAGGCAATCATGCAATTTTTCAGAAGTGTTTAGACACAGTAAAGCCCTTAAATGCAAATAAACTAAGTGCTGATGAAATATATAACAGATTTTACGTGTGTGATAAATATTTTGCTCCAGTAAGAGGACATTTTGCACACTGGTCGCAGAGGCCTTAGAGAGTGCTGTACCCACACTTGTATTTGGACCCCATTTAACTATTTATATACAGACCGCTTCAAGCTACTGCGAACATAGGGGGAATCAAGTCCAATTTACTCTCCGTGCCGTACGACCGAGGTGGATTCGAAGCACGCTGCAGTGTTATCTTTTGGAAATTCATTTTGTTTTTATTATTTTGTTTTATTTCTGCCTTGCTCGAGAAACAGATGGGTAAGTTCTTAATTGAAATAATACATTTTTAAAACCAAAAATGGATGTCTACGAAGTTGCCGAAAAAGTGCAGATGGTCAAATCGTCATAACCCAACACACGTTCGATATTGGTCGAGGGAAAATTTGCATTTGTATTTTGACGTAAGAACACAGTATCCCCAAAAACTAAATGTTTGGGGTGGGGGTATTATAGGGGAACACGTAATTGGGCCATTTTTTATTAACGGGCAATTGCAATTTGAATGGTCCTAGATACTTGGATCTACTGCAGCAGCACATTATTCCAACTGCTAGGCAGTTGTTAGGTGTAAGATTTGGTGTAAGCTCCTAATGACTTCTATCTGTTTTTGAAGAAGCTTTTCAAATTATCACCCCTAACATGCTTGGAAACGTTAGAAGGGGTTTTTGTAGTAGGCTCGGATATTGTCTAGCCGAGCAAGGAGGACTTTTCGAACATTTGCTTTATTTTTTTTTTGACTGGGAGAATCTTTTTGGTTTTTAGAATGTATTATTTTATTTTGAGAACTTGCTTTTATTTTGTTTCTCCTTATTATTTTCATTGTAACACGTCGTCACTGATAAATCTGAGCAGTTGACAATAAAACGCTCTTATTTATCAGTGACAAAAAATAAGAAAATTACGTTAAAAAAATTTGCGTATTTATTGACCAAATTCCGGTTTCATTGACTACGCTCCACACAGCACCGTGGTTAGAGGCGTACTAAATACCAAAGGAAAGTCATGCAAGTGGTGATCGCAAGCCTGAGTATTGGTTGCTTTACTGATAGGCGTGCGGTGTCTCTGCATTTACGTACACTGGCAAATTAGACTTCTTCCGCCCTATGTTCGCAGTAGCTTGAAGCGGTCTGTATAGTGTTAAAACACCCTTTCCTTATTTCACCAAGTTTAGTATGACTAATTTTTTTGGATGTCAACAATAAGTTAGAAAATGTGACACTTGTGTATTCCAAACCACGGGTATTACTATTATTTACACCAAGATTTTTTCTACTGTGTGCATTTACCATAAATTGTTTTACTTATATGCAGTAAATTTTTTAATTTATTGAGTTTAAAATAATTTTTTTTTGTTTCATAAATTTATTTTGGAATACAAAAATGTTGCATTTATTATTTTCTTACGTCGTACTAAAAACGAATTTCAAAGAAAATTATTTAATATTGAAAATAGCACAGATAAGATAATATTGTAATATTTTATTTATTATTAAAAATATAGACTAACTAATAATAATAATCTTTAATAATAAAACAACCAGAGGTTTTATACTACAAGTGCATTATTATGGGTAATTTGTATTTATTTTTTAAATATGCCTTTTTATTTTAACTTAAAAAAATTAACAATTTTGTTTAATGTCTAGCAAAAAGCATATTTTTAAAAACTAAACACAAATTGCTTGCAAATTTCAAAAAACAGCGGAAATTTAAGCGAGCACCATCTAGCGGTCATATTACAAACTAACAAAAAATTAATTGTACGGTTATCGCGAATTTAACCATGAGTCATCTAGTGGTCATATTACAAATTAAAAAAAAAATATGGTTACTGGCAGACTCGCCAAACTCCAAATAGTCCCGAATCGTTTAACACGTAACTGTCGTATCTATTGAAGCTCCTTAACCTATGATCTTTAAAGATGCGATAAAAAATGAACATGCCACTTCCTCCGCCTTCGGGTTTTGATCTCGTTCCTTTCCCAGTTTGGAGTTAGGTCTGCGTGATGCTAGCAAAAATATAACTTGATTACCATCCGCTTTGACGTTCCGGTAAACACTTTTTTCACAAAACACCGTAAACGCAGAATAATGCTAACTAAGAGTATCCTAAAATGTTTACAACAGTAAATCGTAAGCAACTAAGGGCAGTTGTATCAATTTTAATCCCTGGTCAAGTTAACCCTGGTCTAGAAATGGCAAACTAGTATGTTACATAACAAGAGAAGAAAGTGAAAGAGGCGCTAGCCGAGTGAAACAACACGCGAGTTTAAGAAAGTTACTTTCTATCGAGTTGTGTACGCTATTTTGCGTACGAACACTGATGAATTGCACTAATTTTTGTATAAATAGGTCTTTAATTTTGCACAAATCAAACGAAACTCCTTTTCTGCACATGTGTGGATAAGTACTTTGCAACACATGTGCCGAAAAGTATGGTGAAATTTTTTTTTTCACACATGTACAAAAAAATTTCTGCATACAGGTGAAATGTACCGTTTTCTAGGTAACTAGGTTTTTTCTTTTTATATTTCATTGCTTTAGCGAAAATAAAAACTAAGTTTCCTTTTCTCTAAAAGCTTGTGCACTCCGGAAAAGAAAACAAATCAATCAATCACACTTCATTGAATATAGAAGACACACGCAGGTCAAGTGTTGGCCGATAGATCGCAGAATTTATACGATTCCATGGTAACTGTAGGTATTTTGTCAATAAACTTTAAATCGGGCCGCAGTGGGACCGAAGAGTATTTTTACGTTTTCTGACAGAAAACCACACGAGGTTATGTTTATCTTGCAAAAATGTGTTTTTAAAAACATTGTTCTAAAACAAATATGAAACCACGCTGCGCGGAAATTACCACGAGTCTATCAAAGAACCAATAGAACTTTACTGGCTCGCTGGGATTACTAGAAATTCGCATAGAAATATTCGGCGCCCATAACCCCACATAATTTTGTTTTTATTTTGCATTTTTTTTTAATTTAAATTATTGCGGCATAGTTATGTGCAAAGGACAGATTTTTAGAACCTTAAGCTTTTTTTAAGTTAACCTGTTGTCAGTATCAGCTAGCGGGAGTGTTTCAAATTCAATTATAAAATGCACCTGTAAATGCAACCTTAAACATTACACCCAGTTACTTTAATAAGTAGTGGGATAGCGTTTTTTTAACAGGTGATTCTGCAATAAAGGGTTTTCTTTTATTTTAGTATTTTACTTGGTTTTTTAGCGGAGCAGAACGCGAAAAGTCAAAATAAGTAACCTATCCCCAAATTTTTGACCAAGTGCTAAAAAACCTCTGGTGTCCCACTGTGGATAAACATAAATAAAGTCTCCGCGTTGCCATGGAAAACAAATTCAATGACGTAAAATTTTGCAAAAAAATCAGGTCGACATAGTTAAATTGATTTCCCGTATATTGTTGCTAAAAACAATTCCCCAGATTGTAACTACGACCTTAACCCAAATATTATCTAATTACTGCTCTTACTTTGGGTTATAGTTGATAAACTAAAATGTTCTCTTTGTGTTCGCAAAGTTGCGCAATTTTCTGGTTTTCGTAAAACTAAAAAAGCTGTCAGAAAAATGCTTTAAACTTTTCACAGGCACCTTGTTAGGATCTATCTAATAATAGGTAATTTTTTCTTATGCACACGCACTTTTTTCCTGCCGTTTGCTTCTTGAAGAATGATAATTGATAATAGATAATGTTTTGACAAGCCACCTGCTTTTAACTTACTCAAGATATTTTGGGAACAGTTTTTTCTTGACGTTTTGCTGTAACAAAATAATTTTGCCTAATGTTTTTTAAATATGTTTATAATTTTTTTTTGTTTATTGACCGTTAAAATCAAAATTTGAATAAGTTCAATTATTAAATTTAAGAATTAGAAACGAAGCAATAACGTATTTTTTAAATATTAGGCCAAAATTATTTTGTTAAAACAAAACATTAAAAAATCTGTCATTTTCTAAATCTCAAAAAAGGTACTACATGCTGTTTTCAAAATATTTTAAGCAAAAATTTAATTTTAACTGATGATTGTCAATTAAACTAAAATTTCGGGTGATCTGTCAAAATGTGGCAACAGGTGTTCATAAGAAAAATTGAACTTCACGGTGCTTTTGTCACACTGAAATGTCAAATATCAAGTCTATCATTGGGTAGGTCTTAAAAACGTGCCTGTAAAAACTCTTATGAGTTTTTTAAAAACTTTAATAATAAAAACTTTAATAATAATAATAAAAACTTTAATAATAAATTCGGCTTTTTTCGCTTATCTGCGGAACTGCCCGAATTTTGAAAACTCTTTTAAAATTTTTAAGGAATGCATCAAAATGCCAAACTTTGTCCTAATTTCAAACTTTTCGTATCTCCTACCGTTTAGGAAATCCCCATGGTGTGCATCAAATTTGGAACACCCTGGGCTAAAATTTGCCTCTTACCCACATAACATTGGTGGAATATTCATGTTGTAGGAATATTCCCTCAAAGTGTTTTTTGGAATATTCTATTGCGAATATGACAGGAATGTTTCAGAACTATATCTTGTTGAATATTCTTTAAGAGTTTGTGATAGTTATATTTCTTTGGTAATAAGATAATAATATTCCCATGATAACGTGATAATCAGGTTATTTTCGTGAATATTCCCAAAAAGAATATTTTCGTCAGGACTTTGTCATGTTTGCTGCGAATATTACTATCTTGTGAAAAGACCGCGATTTAGATGATTTTGATGGATGGCATGTGTTAGTAATATTCCCAATGTTAAAATGTAACATTCCTATGACATTCTTTGTTGTCTAAGTACCTATATGACTATTACATTACATATTAAAGTCAAACTTAAATAAAAAAAAAGCACTTACAGTGTTTTGCTTTAGGATTTTGTGTGCCAGTATGTCTGGCCAAAATCATATTAACGAACTTTATTACTTTATCGAACTTCAGAGATAAACTGACACGTGCTTTATAAATACGAAAAAAACATGAAAAAAATGGCACATATGGAATATTATGTAATGAAAAAATTACTTTCGCTCCTAGTTCGCCCTCTCTCCCTACTAGACCCCGCGTATTTGGTCTTGCGGCCAGTTCTACAGGGTGTTTGTTTATAACTGAAATACTCAGTATCTTTTTTATTATTGAAAATAAAGGGTAGTTTTAAATTCGAAAATTTCTTAGCAAATTACAACAAACTTCAGCGCTATATCAACTTTTTTTTGTTGCTCTTGATATAGAGGGTGTGGTAATAAAGACAATTTTTTAAAATGGAACACTCGGTATATTTTTGCATTTTTCAAAAAATTAGCATCACAAAAATATCAAACACTAGTTGAATATCTCTCGTAGTTCCCAAGATATTTGAGTTTAAGGTTTTAATAATTGTCAAAATAAAATTTATTTATTTATTTATTTACAACAATATGAATTCAAAAATCTAGTGGCCTTGGAACAAAATGATTGAAGGCAAAACCATTTGTCAAAACTACTTTACACAAAACATGTACCTACGGGTATAGAAGGCGATCTGATGACTTAGGGCCCTGTTATAAGTTTTTTGCTACCGTTGCGCCTCTAGTGACTCGGTGTCCAAGCTTGAATTAGGGTAGCGGCGCTGGCGCCGGGAAATTTTGAATTCGGGTATTTTTTAAACTATTTCAGTTCATTAGAAACAACATTATTTTGGAAAACCTAATTCATCAGTAATTAATTTTATTTTCCAAAATATTGTTGATTCTAATGACTATAAATTTAAGAAATAAACCAAATGCGTCATATTTAATATATTATATTATTCTTTTAAAAAGATATATACATATCAATACTATTATATTTATTATTAAACTATATTTATTATGCTTCCCATGTCGGCCTCAATAGCAGCAGTTTCTTTTAGGACTTGCGAGTTTTTTTCATTTTCAAAAAATTCTGTGTAACTGGTTACCCATCAGCATTTTTAAACGGAGTGGGCTAAAAAAAATGTAATTAACAAATAGGCTAAACAAATGCCCTATTCAAGCGTTAATAGACCATCAAAATTTGTGATACCGTAGGCAAAATCAGTTATTTTTCTCCCGTATCCAAAAATAACCGAACCGAAATACGTTATAATTACGGAGGCGTAACGGGGCCCGCTCGGTTATTTTTTGCAACCAACCAGATTTATTTCTGAGCAAAATCTGCAGCTGATAGCTGATAAATCGTTTTTTTGTTTAGTTAGGTTTTTAGTTTTTTTGTGAAAGTTAATTTTCAAAAACAGGAATTGTTTTCTTTTCTATGCTATTTACATTAGCAGTTTTTATGTGGGCAAAAGAATACGGTTACGGTAATTTGTGTTTGTGGTTTAAAAACTCTTTTTAGCATCTCAATTACAGTAATACGTTAAGAAAATAAAATGAAGATAAGTTAGTAGTCTATTAACTCTCTATTGAATAGGCTGTTTTTCCTTTGGGCCCGATTCTTGGATTTCGAGAGAATGGTCGAATGGGAACGTTCACATTCTTCGTTTCGGTCAATAAGAAGGCTCAGAAGCTGCCAAGCTTCTACAGTGCACGCGCAAAGGTAACTCGATTATCATTTTTTTAAGAGCAGCCGTTCTCCTACTCAGAGGGAGTTGTATGAAAGTGTAGGAGTTCCTTCGATACACGGCAATCGGGCGGGGTGGAGGTTCGGCCGTGGTCGGATGGGTTTCAGATAACTCATGATAGCTTTAAAGCCCGTTATTGGTCGATATGAAGGAGGTGACCGTTCCCGTGCGACCTTTCCACCAAAATTCCAGAATCGGCACCCAGATGTAGAAACTTTGCCCGGTACTTACCCTTAAAGTCTGTTTCAGAACCTGGCGGTAAATGCAAGGATGGAATTACATGTCGAATTAGAAGGCTTCGTCCACAGTCTTTTGAATAGTTTTCTGGTTTAAAATGTCGGGTGCGTCCTCTAAACCTATAAAGTATTTCAGATGGCAAACCATTGCCTTTGGCGAGCTTGATCTCTCTGTGGAAAGCGATGAGGCAGAGGATCACTGGGACACAATACTTGGGCATAGTTTTCCAATTGTACTTATTACCAAAATCCAAGAAGTTACTGTAACAGTCCAAAAAAAGGTCAAAAACATACAAAACTAAAAAACATCAATGAAAAGACCTTATGAAAGGAAAGAAAAAACGATGACATTGATGGACATTAATTAAGATAGATGTCATCGGCGCAAATTGTCGCGTGAGATTCGAGACCGAATCCCCAGAGGCGATGTAACTTGTTATTTTGCGATGCCCTTAGTAAGAGTTTTCTCTAAGTCCGTAGGTATTTGCTTTGTTTCAAAAACACCTAGTTGTCCAGTAAGAAGTTATTTAAGTTATAAAATAACGAAAAATGCATCTCTATTCAAGCGAAGAAAACCAACAAATTTTTTTAATGTTTTCGAAAAATAATAAGAGTGCTCCAGCAACCATAAGAGAGTATAGAGAGCGATATCCTGGGAGACCATGCCTAAGTAAATCGACAGTAATTCGCATGTACAAAAGATTTCGAGAAACTTCTTTTCAAAACAAAAAATATATAAATTTTGCAACCCTTGAACCATAAAGCTCATATTTTATGAAAGTATTAGTATATTTGATTGAATATTATTTAAGTTTGATTTCTGACCTGGTTTCTGTTCATTCAACTAATCAATACAATTCTTCAGAATCAATTTGACTGTTTCATTGACCTTTCATTTTTATAGTTTCGTTCGTTCATGACCGCTATAAAAATGTTTGATATTTTTATTTGTTTTCAATTTTGATCACTATCAAAATGGTCTTTTTAATGTAATTTTATCAAAACATTTGCCTGCGATTTGGTTTCAAAAATGGCGTTCTAACCGTCATTTTTGCAAGAATTTTCGCCTGCGCCGCACTGCAAACAAATTAAGAGTAAATAAACAATCCAAATTCCTAAAACCCCTTCAATATTGACAATTTTAGTTTAATTCTAAGTCAAAAATTGCATTTTAAGTGTTATTTTCTCAAAAAATTTTGCCTGCGGCGCATTGAACCATAATTATAACATCACATTTTGGATAAATAAACAATTTTAAATTAGGTTAATCCCCCCTCCCCTCCACCCTCTAAATTTGAGTCCAGGTCCGCGCCTCTAAGCACCTGTTTCCTTGTATCAATTATGGTTACATTTTTACTTTAAATTAAGTTTTTGTTTATTATTTATCGCGCCACTGTACTAAGTAATAGGCTTTTTTGTCAGTGGAATAATATCTATTTCTATTTTATAGATGTTTTACAAGGTCTTAATTTGATTAAAACTGTTGTACTGTACTGTTGTACTGATGTATTATAGTAAGAAGAAATACAATGTATTAAATTATTTATATACCGATCTGAGTTTTTGTTCAAGTTAAACTTCTTGCAGAACATTTTAAACGAATAATGAGACTGCTCAGTTGGCTGTTCCGAATAAAAACCCAATGGTTTATTTGTGATTTCGATAAATCCTGGGATATGGTGTATAACACCGTGTATTTTGGGGGTATATTTTAGTTTAGCCTTTTTTATTTCTGCTTAAACTGTAGTATATAAATGGTATAGTTTGCATCCAAACAATTTCCAAAACAGCTAGTCACCACTCTGTTGAAGCTTTCTAATTACCACATTTTTATGGGTTCTTTGGGTTTAATTTGTATTAGTTGTTAGACTTAATCTGACTTTAGAAATAGATTTTTTTTAGAAGCTTATTATTTTGTTGACTGTAACGAAGCAATTAATGATATCTTAAAATAAATCCATATTTTTATATGAAAGTTTATTGTTTCGTCGACTGTACAAAAAAGTTTCAAAGTTTATATATTTTTTGTTTTGAAAATAATACTTTTTTTAACTGTGGAAGGGAATAATTTAAATGTTTTGCTACATGTGGAGGAAAATCCGAAGTTATCGTTACGAAAAATCTCGCAAATATTAGGGCAAGAAGGGCAAGAGCTTTGCAGATCTCACTGGAAGGTGAGAAGTGTGCTTAAGAAGAATTCTTTCTGGGTTTATAAAAGACAACATGCTCAACAATTAACTCCAGAACAAGAAAGGAAAAGAGTAGAGTTTAACCAACACATGCTTCAAAGATGGAGAAGATAATACGGCGAATCGCATACTATGGTCGGACGAATCCACTTTTCCTACTTGCTGGAAAGTTAGTAAGCAAAATAATAGAATGTGGGCAACCAATAATCCAAATTTTACAAAATTAATCAAAACTCAAGGGAGGCAGTCAGTAAATGTTTGGTGTGGCATTTTAAATAATCGAGTTATTGGACCAGTTTTCTTTGATCGCTCTCTAACAGGAGATATTTATTTGGACTTTTGAGAAGATAACTTGTCAGAGTTTTTGGAAACTTTGCCACTAGAGCAGCTGAGAATGTTAATATATCAGCAAGATGGGGCCTACCCTCATAATGTTCGTGGAGTCCAAAATTTTACAAATCGAAATTTTAATGAATGGATCGGCAAGAATGGGACAATACATTGGGGTCCAAGTAGTTATGATATACACCACTTGATATTTTTTTATGGAGTTACGTGAAGGACAAGGTATATCAGTTTGATATCAGAAACGTTCAACAGATGAGAGGATTAATTCAGCAGTCAATGAGTCAATGAGTCAATGAGTTACATCAGAATTTTTTAGAATTTTTTACGAACACGCTTCATGGACTAAGAATAAGATTCGAGAAATGTATTGAAGTAAATGGTGATAGGTTGGAACGCCTTTTGCGACAATAAAATATTGGTTTAAAAATAGTTAAATTAAAAAAAAAACAATCAAGTGGGATTTTTAATAGAGATAAGCATTGATCTATTTATTGACCATCATGTGATTGAAAATAATTGTTATAATCTTGCCTTTAATTGTTTCTTTTCAAGGCCATTAGGTGTATGGGTTTATATTGTTGGAAATAAAGACATGACCCACTTTGTAACTTGATCAAATGGTCGCTTCCAATACATTTTAGTTTGACAATTATTAAAACTCTAACACAAATATCTCAAGAACTACAAAAAAATGCAAAAAGTTGATATAGCGCTAAAGTTCGTTAGAATTTGCTAAGAAATTTTCGAATTCAAAACTACCCTGTATTTTAAATAATAAAATAGATACTGAGTGTTCCAGTTATAAACAAACACCTTGTACCTCCGCCGACTTGGCCGCGCTCACCTGTCTCCGACCAACACCGTTCTCAACTAAAAAGCCAGTTAACTCATTTTCGTCTTAGTATCTTTTGGCCTATGATCGGTGCCATATTGATACCAAACTGACAGAAAATCCATACATTACTTGTCAATTTGGTTATAAAAATGACAGACACAGTAGGCTAAAGGGCACTGAGGCGGTAGGAGTTAACTGGCTTTTTAGTTGAGAACGGTGTTGCTCCGACCGACCGTCACGTCATGGGGAAGACTCAGCGGGCCCTCACTGTCGGTGATCATCGATGCCATCCATATTGTCATCAATTGGTGAATTGGTAGAATCAGTCAAATAATACTGGTCGACAAGATTTTTCTCACACATGTCGTTTCATTATTTTTAAAATGTAAATACTTTTCTAATATTAGAAAAAATATTCTGAAAGTCCTAACACGTACCGTTTTTCAATAGCTTAATTAGACCATTTTACATTAACAGGTAGTTAGTTTTATTAGAGGAAGGTTAAAACAGATGCATTTTATAACAGAAAAATTACCTGAACTGTATTGTTTAAATATTATACATAAAATCAACTTTAAATAATTTATGGTCACATTTTTACTTCAAATCAAGATTTTTTTATTATTTATCGATTTTGGTAAAATTGAACAGATAGCCTAAATAACATTTCAATTTTAATAAAAGTTTTCGCAAGGTTTTTCGACATATTCTAATAAAAACTCAAGTTTTATAGACGCGTTACAAGTTTCCGAAAACCATAATACCTTATCCCGAGTCATTACCCCTATAAGTTAGTAAGTTCCGTTCCTAAGTTTTTTTTACAATTTAAACGGTGAAATTTCAACTTCGATATCGTAGAAACTTGTTATCATATTTTGTTTCCTCCCACCACCTACTAAAATTTTTTCACTCGCTCCTTTTTTACCCTGTGTATATTCCGCACAGCATCAGCCTGATTACTAAAACCTTTCTTGTTTCATTTCAGGATCCGAAGACCTGCCCTGTGTCAACACCTACTTAAGCAAAATGGGATCGTCGAGTGGCGCCCTCTTGCCCCAGCAAACAATCGTACTTTGCTCCCTACTTTTTATGCTGTCTTACCGCGTCCCCTGGTGGATATAAGGAGAAGCAACGTTTAAGGAATAAAGGAAATATAAGAGAGCTTGTTTACATAAAATACAAATGTAGGACACTTAGGTACATCAAGTCCATTAAGAAAATTTTAGAACCTCCCATCGCTTAAGGATGCTATAGAAAAAATATTTTCCGGAGAAGCAAAACAGTCTATAGAATTCGGCAAAATTAATGTTGCCGAGATGCTTCTGGAAAATGAAACGCAGATGACAGTCTGTTTATTTGGATATTTCTACAAACGATACATGAAAATGTTGTTAATGTTTGTAGATTTAACTAAAACTCAAGACAAATTTAGAAATTATAGTTATTAAAGGTAGAAAAAAATATTGTTTAAAAAATATAAGGTTTTTTAAAGTTTTGAGTGCAAGCAAGTATTCGATTGTAATGTATTAAGAAGTAAGTATATTTTAGTTTTCAAAAGTTGTGTTTGAGAAAACTGTTTGGATAAAAACGAAAGCTGCGTTCTAGTAGCTTTTTATATAAATACTTTATAACTTTTAAAATCTTTTCACTACAATGTTCTTTCAAAACTTTAAAAAATTTAAAGAATCCTATATATTTTTTCAAAGAAAAAAAATTGTTGGTATATTAATGTAAAGCATTTAGTGTGCTTAAAAATAGAGTAGTTTCTAACAGGAGAGTTATAAATATATATTCTGCTGGCTTTCAGTGTGAAAATGGGCTTTGAGCAGCTTTAAGTAGGTATTTTTTCTTTTTGGCATAAACATTTTGGTGTTTGCGTAAATATATGTTGTCTCACACTAATTTTAACTTGGGATCTTATACACATAGGTACCCTCTGAACTAGTACTAAGTTCAAATGCTCGTGTCATAGTCCTTAACACCTCTTGTAGTAGAGGCAAGTAGGCCTTTATCGACCCTTTTTACCAAACCTCCGTGCATTAACAATTGATTGATTTCTTTCTCTAAGAGGGCTTAATTTTGCCTAACACCTCTTTGTCCAGGGCAGGCATTATTCAAAAACTAGGTAGGAGATCATTATACCCCTTCGCAGTGCGTCTGTTCTTGAATCAAGAGAAAATTGCTCCCAGGAAGTCAAATTCTCTTGCTAGTATGCGTCTCATTGGTCCAAATCTTCGGTTTAAATCGGTTTCTCTCAGGTTTTTTCGCGAAAGTAATTCTACTGGTCTTGACTAAGAGTATTACTTTCGATCAATTTCCGGCAAAAGTGAGAGAAACCGATTTAAACCGAAGATTTGGACCAATGAGATACATAGTAGCGAGAGAATTTGACTTGATGGCAGCAAATTTCTTCTCGATTCAGGAATAGACGCACAGGACTCCTCAAACTGAAGATTTTCTCTGCATGACCAACAAATTATGCAAAAAAATTACTCAATCGACAATCGACGAATTACGAAATCTTATTAAATAAATTAACTTTTTTTTCATTTGACGTTTTCTGTTTTTGGACCACAATAACAAAATTTGAAAAAGGGACAATTTACTCATTCAACTCATCGCGGTATACGTATCCACATCTAGCGAGAACCAAGCACATTGATTGGTCAGAAACTTGTAGCACGTTCTAAAAGAGCAGATATATGCTAATTTAAGGTGTTTCTGAACGCAATAGGTGCTGTAACGTGTGCCATAACGATACGTGACACCTATCGCGTTCAAGAACACCTTAGATTAGCATATATCTGCTTTTTTCTAACGTAGTACAAGTTTCTGACCAATTAATGTGCTTGGTTCTCGTTAGATGCGGATACGTATACCGCGATGAGTTACAAATAGCTTTATGTCTCTAGTAAGCGTTTAAATTGGACGGATCCGCAATTGGTCGGTCGCTTTCTATACGCATTTTGCGATATCCAGGCTTTCTGTGTCTTACCTTGTATAGTCCCATTCTCGGAGAAGTCAAGGTCAAGCAGGACCGGTGCCGGGGTGGGGCAACCAGGGCAACTGCCCAGGGCGCAACGATTCGGGGCGGGGGCGCCAAAATCGCTAAAAACAATTCAATTAGAGGCGAAAAAATTATTTGTAAATCATTATATCATAAAAGGCAAGATTAATCCTTGGGCGTAAGTAGGAAAGAGAGGGCTCCTTGGTGTCTGAACTAAGCACTGCTTTTAAAGAAATGAAAGGCCAAACAAGTACATATAGTTCAAAATGTGTTTCATTTGTTCTGCCACCCGTATTACAACGGTTTTGTACGCTCACATTTAAGCACAAAATCTTTATGTTCAATTTAAAACAAATTTTATTAGCGGCATTTAAAACTTCTTAAAGATAACATTTTTAGTATAATTTTCCCAAAATTTTCAACTGCGGCACTATAACGCCGTTAAGATTTGCGATTGTGGTTCATTTTTAAACAATTTTTATCAGCAACATTTAAAACGTCTCAAAAACGGCATTTTTAGGATAATTTTTCAAAAATTTTTGCTTGCTAATATATTAAAATTTTTTAAAAAACTTCGTATTAAAGTATAATTTTATACAATTTTTATCAGTGGCGTTTTAAACCTTTTAGAAATGGCAGTGTACCCGTTTTTATTAGATCGCGATCTTCTTTGTATATCTGTCTGTCTGTTCGGTACAAATCCTGCAATCGATTTTAAATTAACTTTCCGTAAACTGATTTCAATGAAACAACCACGACAATTTCTTGTGGAGCACCCGCTAAAATTTTAATGTCCCTTAAGAGAGGGTCAACATTTTTTTTATCATCGCCACCCCCCCCCCCTCGATGGGTACCGGGTGAGCCAGAAAATAAGCTTAATCCTTGTTTTTACAAAAACTATGAAATGGACAAAAGTAAGTTTCAAGTATGTTGTTTGGTAAAATACAACTAAAATCAGGTGCTTTACACAGGCACATATTAGATACCAAAAGTTCAACAAAGATGGAAATAGTTTTTTTGGTATATTTTTATGCCTTCCAAACTGACTCACTTTCAATTGGAGAAACCCTCCATTTTGAATAAACATAAAAAAATCACAGAAATTTGGACGGTTAAATTTTTTTTAAAGTTCTACAAAATTTGTTCGAAATTAGTTCAAAATTACAAGCACATCAAAGTTCGAAATTTTTTTGAGGGGGTATGGCTTGACGTCAACCTGCACCCCCCACCATAATTTAAAAAAAAAACAGTGTTACTAGTGGATTTTTCGAAATTCTTTTTGGTAATATTACAAGTTAATTTTGGGATAGTTGCTTTTCATTTTTCTCTACACACAAAACTAGTGGCGTTCCAACTATGTGCGTTGGAACTACCACTTCATTTGTCCAGTGATTCCAAATAGGGATTTCATTTGACCGAAAGTTCAAACACACAAAAAGGAAGAAAGTAATTAATAAACCAACCAATAATAAAACTTGAGACCAGGTAGCCGATTCCATGCTTATCGCAATCTCATTAGAGAATGCCCACATGTGCAATCTGCCAGGTTAAGTTGGCCTGTAGCCAAAATAATGGCTTTTTACTACTTTTTAAAATATATCCACCTACCTTTATTGCTTTAGGTATCCACTGAATATTTTATCCTTCTTTTATTTCTACTTTTCAATAATAGGTAATATTCGAAGTAGACTACATGAATCTACCCAACAGGGTTGGTTTTAGTAATCGCATTTCACACCTCTTATCGCGACAAAAAAAAAGAAATAAACAGCATAAACTTAGATTAAAAGTCTCTTTTTAATCTAAGAGCATAAACATTGGATACTGCATGAGGCATTTAGAGGTGTAATGAACTAAAAGGGGCCATCCATAAATTATATTACACGGACTCTTTCGGCCATATTTTCCCCACCCTCCTCTTTTCACAAATCGTCACGTTTCTGGTGATCCGCTTAAAATTAGGTCACAAAATTAAAACATTCACCCGCCCCCTTATTAAAAAAGAACTAAAAAAGTTTAAACCATTTTTTCTAGAGTGAGAAATAAATGTCCGAAAAAATGTGCTACCACCGACAGGTACCTACCTACCTAACATTAGTTGATGTGATGAAGGTTTTTGGCATTTCTTTTATTTTTGTATCTAAAAAACTAACACAACCAAAGTAGTGTGTGGGGTATCTTTAAACGTGTACAAAAATCATAAAATAATAACCAATAACTAAAACATAGGCAAACATAGCATTAAAAATTATATTTAACTTAAAATCGAAGCAGGTAAAGAAAAGCAATATTATACCATTTTATTATATCTAGCAAAAAGAAACATATTTTGCACTCTTAATTTTAAACTACTTTTAGTTTAAAAGAAAAAACAGTTTCTAAATCCATGATTTTTCTCTGCTCGTTTTTTATGTCCCATGAGTTACCAATTTTTGGTTATGGTTGGACTTTGAATAAAAAATTAATATGATTTTATTTTTAAATTGTTCAGATAAACCCTCTACATAATGCATTGGAATATTGTCATTCTGGTATATCTTAAGAGAGAGAAAAATGAGATAAAAAAATGTATTATATAAAATTTGTCCCATGAGTTATCATATAATTTCCCAATACCAAAATTGGAGATCTTAAGTTTGGTCTATTTAGGAAGAATATTATTTGTGACGGGGGGGAGGGGGAGTCAAGAGTTGTCAAATATGGTGTGAAATAATTTATGGCTCTGAGTGCACTCCATAAATTAGAAACACAATTTTTGCCAAATTTGGCACCCCGCCCTCCACCTTGTCATGAATCATTACGTTTCTGATGACTGTCTTCACTAAAGTGACGTCCCAAAATAAAATCTACGCCTCCTTATTTTTATTCCAATTTTGGTAATGTTAAATAATGGTGTCCATTTTATCATTAGAGTGGGGGATCGGTGGTAGCATGGCATCATAATTCTTTTTCGGTCTTTTATTTCTTGCGGCAAAGAAAAATGTGTCAATATTTTAACCGCTCGTTTTTTAAAATTCAAGGGGAAGATATATTTTTTGTAACGTAATTTTATGGTGGTCAAAATTTGTCCACAATGATGTGACTTAATTTATGACTGGCCCCCTTACTTTATTTTACTTGGCTCAGAACCGAACGTTAATTAAAATCTATTAACGTATCTTTATTGTTTACCTACTGTTTGTTTTTTTGGTGATGATAAGAGAGGTGCATAGGAAATTTGATTGGTAATAAACCATGCAATGCATTCGTCTTGATTCAGGCAGTAGTCTTTTTATATTATTGTTGAAAAGTAGGAATAAATAAATAAGAAAACGAAAAACAAGAGTTTTTTTGTATTTCAGTGCAAAATGTTCTTTGTGTGCCACAGCCATCTTCCGTTAGTTTTTTTAATAAATGACATAAAAGACTCGTAACATAAGTCAGTTTTATTTAAAAAGTTTAAAAAAATACAGACAGTGTTAAAATATACGTAGTGTAAGTGAAAAAAAAATTAAAAAAATATGAAACCAGCACTGTCAGAAGGGATTGACCGCGTTCTGTCGTGAATGTTTTCAATAGTCAAAAAAAAAGTAAAAATCATATAAAATAAGTGGAAAAAGAGCTGTTGCGGACAAATTTGGATATCTAAGCGATAGAGGTAGGTGGAAAATGTGTGGAAATATAATGAAAGTAGTGAAAAAGTCATCATTTTGGTACAGACCAACATGACCTTCTAGATTGCACTTAGGCATTCTCTGAGAATGCAACAAGCAATTGTGCATGAGATCGGCTACCAGGTGTATTCGCTGTTTGGCATTACTTTTACCTTTTAAATATAAAGATTAATTTGATACACGGCTCACTTCTGTTGCTGGTGCATCCAACCTATCATTGTCATCTATGTCAAAAACAGATGTTCGTTTTGTTTAAATAATCTCGTAACGTTTTTTTTACAATTAAGTACGTATTCTTTGTTTTTTTAACAACAAATTATGTTTTTTACACACCGTTATGTCCGTCTCTTTGTATAAAGTAAGTTAAAATTAGTTTTTAAAAACATAACAAAGTATTAAAATCTACTTTTTCCCCTCCTTTCTTAGCATTATTGGAGTCCTTGAGAATGGTCATGCCTGAAACCGGTAGGACAATAAGAATTTATCAAAATTAAATTTGGGTTTCAATTAAATTTCAAACATGAATCATCCACATCCTGGAAATCAAATAAAACAACATGATTCAGAGGGTATTTGTGTACAAGTTTCAAAGTTGCATGCATTAGACCTGTTTCGTGGCCCTTTTTTAAAGAGAAGGTGTATTTTAAATGGCAAAAAGTAATAATGAGGTGTGGTTGTTATTATAAGCCTAAATAAAATCAAGTTGATCAAAGCTGATAATATACAGTATATTTCCTTACAAATGCGGAAAGTGTCTCTTTGCCCCATGCGATTGCAGTTAGCAATCAAGTTCGGAGAAGAAAGTTTTCGCAAGAGTAAGGAACATTATTTTATCTTTAATCGTACGGAAAAAACCTAAAATGATAAAATTATAAGAAAACGTTGATCAAATTATAGGTTTTTGTAATAATACCTGCTTAACTATTGTTTATCAATCTTAAAGGTCGAACTACACAATTTTCGGCAACTAGTATAAGTCGGGTTGTTAAGGGCACCGACAAAAATAAATATGAAAGTACCGATTTTTCTATTTTTAAAAGCGTACGGAAAAGTAGTGCTGAAAAAGTACTTTCCGCACCCCGTTAATTGTCGAAGTCGAAGGCCTAAATAAACTCTTATCTTTATAGCGGGTTGGTGCAAGCAATTATGGTAAAGCCATGGTGGTAATTTAAGAAATATTGTAGCATAATTTAAGGGGTACCGTTTTTGTTTAAGCGATTTTTGCTATGTTTTTCTCATTTTTATGCCATGATTTTGCTCAAATTTTAAAGCTTCCTTTCCAAACTTTCGATTTCTAGAATAAAACACTCACATTTTTCAAGTTTTCCCTATTTTTTAAGCGTTCAAAAAAAGTGATGCAAAAAAAAAAAATTTCTCTGTTCAAATGAAGATTATTTAAGGTTGTTGAAGATAGACAGCAGGCTATAAAAAAGTAATGGAGAGAAAGATGGAAATATTGTAAAGCAATTACTTAATACAAATTTCTATTTGGTCACCTGTCTGTCATCTTTAGTAGTTACTTCAATTTTAGTTACAGAAAAGATTTGTGGCATAGAGGGCAAAGGGTGAGGGAATAAATCGGAAAAAAGTTTTTCCTCGACCAGGATTTGAACCCGGGACCCCTAGAATACCAGTCTAATGCTCTACCAACTGAGCTACCAAGGAACCGGGTTTTTAACTGACTATTCATCTTCGTCCGATTCTGGTAGTAGTGGAAAGATCTTTTAAGCCTACTGCAGCTTTAAAAATCCTTTTTAAAAACTTTTTTACGATTTATTCCCTCACCCTTTGCCCTCTACGCCATAAATCTTTTCTGTAAATTAATTAGGGCGCTAAATTTTCCCTTCATTTTATAAAATTGTAATTGTTCAAAGCGTAAAGTGGTATTAATTTATTTCAATCGAAGTTCTTTACAGTCTTTAAATTTACCAAAAAATGTGTCCTACTATAAGTGTATTTAAGCACATCTAAAAATAATGTAACAGGTACTTAACCTAATTATTTTAAGGTTCATCATGGCTCTACCGATATTATATTATTTATTTAAAATACACAGTCTATTTACAACCTATTCCAATATGTCAAAAACAATGGATTCATTTAATTGTCTTGAAAATGCATGTTAGCTCTAAAATTGCCCTTTGATCATACCTACGTATAGCTATTATTTGAAACTCTATGAGCTAGTAAGGCAACACTTATACCGTAATACGTTGTTGCAATTTTCATGGACATGAGTTAGACCAGGATTTTCAAATACTTTGGTCGATTGCGTTCAATTTTTGACTATCGTAAGGGACCAAAAACAAGGAAATCAACCTTATAAAAGAGCATTGCTTTCAATACCTTCAATTATGGTCGTACCTAATTATATATGATATGGCCAGTTTTTTACGGAGTTTCATGTTCAAAGTTCTTACACAATTATTATTCTTGGAATTGCTCCAACATATTTTTGAAATCATATATAGTTAAGAAAAAAAAAGTACAACTGGCCACGCCTTGTTCTTTAACTTTTTAATCTTTTACCAGGTTTTACAGTGCACCAATTATAGTAGACTTCGGGGGAGAAGGGGCCAAGGATAAATAATAAAAAAAAACTTAATTTTATGTAAAAACGAGACCATGACAAGGCTTCTCGGTAAGGGGGGGGTTACGGGTACGCCATTGAGTTTTATTTGCCTCTTTCTCCATATAATCAATAATTTTGTTTTTACTCAACATCAAATTTTACGTTGCTTACCATGGTCAACACACAAAAAACAAAAAATAATGCAAATTACTGCCACGTTGCCAATAATTTCCTCATTTTTTTCCAAGTGGAACATATTCGGAACTTTTGCAAACCAAGTAAATATCAAGGGTTAGCCACAATTCAAGCGGCACTTAAACAAGTGGAGGAGGTAAGGAGAAGTGGTGCACACGGGCATAATTGGTGTCTGAACCCTTTGTAAAACATATCTAAAAAGCTCTAGTTTTTGTTCTAATAGAGTTTTGTTAAATCTCGTCCGATTCTCTAGATTTTGAGCTCTACGAGAAGCTCTCTGGCCTATATTACGGTATCTGTCAAATTTGACATTTTATGAAAATCCGTAATGGTGCATGCTTTTGAAACTGCTGATATTTTTCTCTCCTTTCTGCCAAACTTTTTTGTTAGTCAATGTACCTGATTTCCATTACTCGTAAAGCAATGTCTGTTCAGTGTACAAAGGGGTATCATTCGTAAAAATCGGACAAGAACTACAAAAGCTTAGTTTAACGAAAGAGGGGCTGTTTTTAACCTCTGTAAAATAGATAAAATGCTGAATTTTTATTTGGCTGATTCATTTTTAACTTATTTGCTTTTATTATTTTATTCAGAGTGTCCAGAAAACTTAAATAACATGGCAAAGTAGTTTGGACTAAAACACCAATGGCGTACTAGATTGAATTTAATAGAATAGTGTTTTTAGGCGCACTGTTTACACGGTTAAAAACAGAACCTTTTTCATTAAGCAAAGCTTATTTAGATCTTTTTCGAATTTTGCGGATGATACCTATGTGTACACTAAAAAGACGTGGCTTTTCAGATATTTGAAATCAGGTACATTGGCGTATAAAAAGGTTTGGCAGAAAGGAGCCATTACGGAATTATAGGCTTCCGGAAAGCTCCAAATCTAAAGAATCGGACGAGATATAACAAATCTCTAGTAGAACAGAAACTATAGGTTTTTAGAACTATGTCTTACAAAGGGCTAAAACACCACTTACTTCGTTGGCTTTGAGTTTTATTACTTCTTGTCCGATTTTTAGAAGTAATACGTCTCTGTGCACGACAAAAACGTGTCTTTAAATTCGTAGTTATCTGAGGAATTGTTTTTGGCAACACCATGGCAACGCGGAGACTTTATTTATGTTTATCCACAGTGGGAAACCAGAGGTTTTTTAGCACAGGGTCAAAAATTTATTTTATTTATTTTGACTTTTCGCGTGCTGCGCCGCCAACTCCTAAATGACCGTGATCCCACATACACGAACAAAGGGGAAGCGTGGATTAGGTAAACTAATCCGAATATTTTTACGGTGCATCTGGAGGTAAAGCACATAAGTATAAAATGTTTAAGTTTGCATTTACAGGTGCATTTATAGTTGAGTTGGAAACACTCCCGCCACCTGATACCGACTAACAGTTAAATTAAAAGCATGCAGATTTAAAAATCGGCTACTGGCGCTAGACGAAATAATCGTATTCTATTTTAAACAGGAGCGTCAATGACTAGTAAGAGTCTCTCCAACCTCTAAATGGAGCTTTACTGACCCACCTGTTTTGTTAGTACTCAAGTATTCGTGTGTTTTTGAAACTGAGGTTGGGATCTAAAATCTATCCTTTGTACTCCAAGATTTCACTAGTACACTTGCACATAACTATGCCGCTATAATTTAAATTAAAATAAAAATGTTTGAATCAAAATAAAAACAAAATTATGTGCGGTTATGGGCGCCGAATGTTTCTATGCTAATTCCTAGTAATCCCAGCGAGCCAGTAAAGTTCTCTTGGTTCTTTGATAGACTCCGCGCAGCGCTAGGAATTTTTCGGCGGGCGACTGCACACGCGGAGTGGCTTCATATTTGTTTTAGAACAATGTTTTTGAAAACACACTTTTGAAAGATAAACATAACCTCGAATGGTTTTCTGTCAGAAAACGTAAACATACTCTTCTGTCCCACTGCGGCCCGATTTAAAGTTTGTTGACAAAACACCTGCAGTCACCATGAAATCGTATAAATTCTGCGATCTATCAGCCAATACTGTTTTCTTTTCCGGAGTGCACAGGCTTTTAGAAAAAAGGAAACTTAGTTTTTATTTTCGCTAAAGCAAGGAAATATAAAAAGGAAAAATTTAATCCACAGGAAATTGTGAGTATTCTATTTTTTTTTGTAAATCGGGTTTGTTCCAAAGCGCAATGATTTTGAGGCTTTTGGAATAGATGACAGCACCAAAGCTTTTATTTTGAAGAAAAAATAATTGAGAATTTTGAAAAATCCTTCAGATATTTTTGTCAAGCATTTAAAAATAATCACCTCTGTAAAATTTCAGCTAATTCTGATGTTTAGTTTTCCCTGTGCACTCTGGCAAAAGATCAAAAAATTAAAGAACAAGGTGTTGCCAGTTTTACTTTTTTTACTTAAAATCTGGAGATAAACTATAGCCTTTAGGCAAATGTCTTAAATCAAGTACAGTGGCGCACAGAAAATTTTGACGGGAGGTGTTAAAAATGGGGAAATTTAAAAATCATGCGTTATCTTGGATGTTAACGAAATGGAAACTTTGACAAAAGTTTCTTATAGTCTGAAGCTTTAGATTTGCGCAGAAGCTAAAATCACAAAAATAAAACTTACAATAGCAAAACTATAGCCTAAAAAAAATGTACGGTTTTTTTGGTCCACCTTATATAATGCATACTAGCCATAACCAAACTAACAAATTTGATGACATTGTTTGTTTTGTTAATTACTTTGTCATGTATGAGTTTATGCAACGAAAAAGAACCGAAAAGAAATTTTGGAACTAATCCACTCTTTCTTCAACTCCATCATATAAAAAAGCACCTCCTTGACATACAAGGAACATAGCAGTTTGGTATGTGGTACCTAACTGAAGTCGTAGGAATGTAATAATAACCGGAGAATTGTTCCCCACTTAGGGAATTACTAAGTCGCGGTATGGTATACTGGCAAGTAGTGGGGGAGTAGTAGTAGAGAAGGGGCGGCGCGAAGCCTGGCAAGTAGGCCTCCCTGGGCTCTTTCTGCCTTACCCCGAGCCTGCCCCTAATCTGCCGCCTGCACCAATGGTCTGGCAGTCTGCTCTTCTGGTTTGTGTTTTCTGCCCGCCCATAGGCCCGGCAGGTCGAGTCATTTCCCGCCGCAGTCCGGGTCATGTGCTTCCTTAGTCGGTTGTGACCTGTTATGATTCCTGTCAGCAGACCAGCGTCCCTTCGTGATCTCCCCAGAAGCCATTTTTGTCTGTCTACATCCGGAGCCTTCACGAAGTCCCTGGTCTGTCTGCATCCTGTTCCTCCTCTCCAAGCGGTCTCCATGGCATCGTTGGCCCATTTATTGAGTCGATTTTGCAATTGCCTCTTGGTTGTTCCTAGGAGTGGTTCCGGACCTACATACTGTGTGCCTGCCCCGATCCTGGCGAGCTCGTCGACCTTCTCGTTCTCCGGCACCCCCATATGTCCCGGTACCCACATAAGTGTCACTTGCTTGCCCTCTTCCAAGGATTCTAGCGCATCCGCACATTCCTCCACTAGGGTGTTGTAGATCTTGGGCGCCCTTAGTGGCTTTAGGGTCGATTGGCTGTCGGAGCATATATAAACATGCTTCGCCTTACCGTTTTTTATTTTCTCCATGGCTTCAGCCATTATTATGGCATACACCTTTGCCTGAAAGACCGTGGCTCACTCTCCGAGCGGATAGCTCTTTTAAACCTCCTGGTCTTCTACGTAAACCCCCGATCCTATGGTTTGCTTCTTCGACAGTTTGGACCCGTTGGTGTAACAAATCACAACGTTCTCCTCGATTCTCACTCGATTTTCACTCTGCCTGGTCTTTGGGTTTTGAGCGCTGCCATTGAAATTTCTTTCTCGGCGATTTGAGCATTGACCTGTATCTCTCAGCCGGAGGTGGGTCGCCATCGCTTCTTTTCTGATCCAGATCGGAAACGGTGGCAGTTCCAGAATGGTTTCGAGTGCCTGTATAGGTGTCGTCCTCATTGCGCCGGTTATCCCTCTGCATATTATTCCCTGTAGGCTCCTAAGCTTGAGGGTAGTGACCTTCTCCACTGCTGGCCACCAGACTATGGATCCGTACTGGATCCTTGGTTTTAGTACTGCCGTGTACATCTAGTGGAGGTTTCTGGGGCTCAAACCCCAGGTGCGGCCAACTACTCGACGCAGTTGCCACATCGTTGCCTGCACTTTATTGGTCAATTTCGCAACGTGCGGTGTCCAGGTGTGCCCCTTGTCTAGGGTGACCCTTAGGTACTTCAGTTCTGAAACCAAGTAGTAGAGAAGGGGCGGCGCGAAGCCTGGCAAGTAGGCCTCCCTGGGCCCTTACTGCCCTACCCCAACCCTGCCCCTAATCCACCGCCTGCACCACTGGTCTGGCAGTCTGCTCATTTAGTTCTGAAACCAAAGTCTTTCTCCCCCGTACATCTTGGGTGCTCTCAATCCCTCCATTTTCCTCTTTCTTGTGAACAAGATCATTTCTGTCTTTCCTGGATTGACAGAGAGACCGTTTTGTTGACACCAGTCTTCTATGATGCGTACCGCCCTTTGTATTCTGTTACAGAAGGTGTTTAGGTGGTGACCCACCACCTCCACGACACCGTCTTCGGCGTATGCGTGGGCGTCGAATCATTCCTCTGTTAGGCGTTGCAGGAGAGTATTCATAAGCAGACACCACAGGTGTGGGGATAAGCAGATGCCCTGTGGACTCCCCTAGATTGGCCTGGATCTTTCTCCCTGTTAGTGCAGATTTTACCCATTGGGAGATAGGAGCCTCGGCTCCCCTTCTCTGCAGGGCTGTTGTTATTACTTGCACTTTTGCCTTGTCGAAAGCTCCTTCGACATCAAAAAATACTGCCAGGGCGTACTGTTTGAATTGAAGGGCTTTCTCTGCCTTATGCACTACTGCGTGTAGGGCCGTGTCGGTAGACCTTTCCTCTACATATGCACGTTTCTGTGCAAAGGTTGATTGGTTAGGACTCCTCCTAGTAGGTATCTGTCCACCATTCTTTCCAATGCTTTCATAGTAGCGGGGGAAGTTGCGGATACTTTTAGGAAATTCTAATTCAACCCAAATTGATTTTGGACAAGGTGTTCGTATACTGTCTGTTGCGTTTACCTCTGTAACAAAGGGATTTTTAGTACAATGTAATTTACAAATATTTCACACACTGTATATTCTACAATACTCAAGATAATACCAAATATGGATAACTTCTTCAAGACATTTTTATGTTTTGTATAAACTTTTAGGGTCACTCATTGTCAGATTCTAAAAACATACTGTTTATAGATTTTATTGTTTGTTTTGTTTTTTTTTTCTATTTTGGTTTATTTTTAATATTTTTTGTATCCTGTTTTTTCGCCCCTATTTTTGTTTTTTGTATATTTATATTCATCACTAGGCAAGTGATTAAACCATTTTACAGTTGACTAGTACTAGGATATTTATTTTTTTCTTTTAATTGTTTATTATCTCATTTAACTGTCTAAGTTTAACTTACATATCATGATTTAGCAATAAGTTATAATTAAGTTTAACTTTGTCAATAAGATTATAATATCCTGGACAATAAAGCATGTTGTACTACTACTACTACTACTACTACTACTGCTACTACTGCTACTACTACTACTACTACTAATACTAATACTATACCGGAACAAATATTTAATTAAGGATTCTATGTTGCGAGGGCAAACACAATCCACGGTACCTCTCATTCTTGTGTCATTGACAATTTAACAATAATGTTTTATAAAGTATGCAAAAACAACCTACTGCTTGATCCAAACGCCAAAAGTAAAAGTAATTCGTCAAACCGTCATGTTGCTATTCCTGGTCTAAAATAGATAAACGTGATTAGAGGTATGTCGGTCTGTCTGTCACAGTGTAAAGGGATTAACGATTTCAGCTCGCTTGCTATATTTTTCCAGGAAGGAGGTCTACACCATCCAAGTTTTTTTTATAATTACGAGCCCAACATTGCTTTTAATAAATCATTTTTTACTGGAGAATAAAACAAAAGCTTCTAGATTTATTACTACTACAAAATGTAGGTAAATTTCATTTCATTTATTATTACAGTTTTAAAGAGAAAAAAAAACGGTACCACATGTGGCCTGAATTTACTTCCCAGCAAACATGAATTAAAAAAATAGTACTTTTTAAGTACTTGCTTTCTGCGCTGCCAATAACGGCAAAGTACTAAGTAGGAAGTACTTAGTTAGCATTGATTTAGTACAAGAAAAGTTGTACTTTTACTTTAATTTTTTCTTTGTACTTTTTTAATATTGATAAAAACATAACGGATAAGTACTAAGTAGAAAGTAGTTTCAAAAAAAATATAAAAATAAAACGAGCAACGTAATCTCACACCCTAATAACACAGTACATCCCAGGGATAGTCCCGAAATGATCCATTTGGGATGTTCAAAATATCCCAGGAAATGGGGATTGCCTAAATGTTCCACAAAAGTCCCATTTAGGTCAAATTCCAACCCGCATAACTCCAGAAGAATCTCACACCCTAATAACACAGTACATCCCAGGGATAGTCCCGAAATGATCCATTTGGGATGTTCAAAATACCTCAGGAAATGGGGATTGCCTAAATGTTCCACAAAAGTCCCATTTAGGTCCAATCCCAACCCGCATAACTCCAGAAGAATAATGATTCTTAGATGTAGCACCATCATATTTCCTAATCTTTTTGATATTAATTTTCAAGTTTCCAGTTTCCAGTTCTCGCTGCTTAAACAAATATATCTAATAGTAGTATCTTCTGTGGAGTAAAAATATTACACAAGATGTAAGTAATTTGTACAATACTCGCTGATTTTAACGTCTGTTTTATATGTTTGCCACTACTAATAATATGGTTGATTTTTTGTATTTTTTTTGTACAAATTTTTACATGATCTATTTTTACTTTCGGAAGTTTATTTATTTTTTTGCATTAACTCTGGCTGCACTAAGATTTTTTTTTAAATAAAGTGCAATTTCTCGCTTTATAAAAAACAAAGTACCAAAATGTTGCTTTTTTGGCACTGTTTTAATATATGCAAACTCTACCATATAAAAATAATAAAAAAAGTGCACATCATTGCCGGTGCCAGCAGTTGCCAGCGGTCATAGTAAAATATTAGTAAAGTACCAGTAGATCGATGTTTGCTGGGTTTGGCTTAATGTCACTAAGACCTCAGAAGAGTCAGTGGGTGAGTCTTCTATGCTAAGACCTTGTTCCAGCATGCCAAGTCATAACGGCTCTAAAAAGTGACTTGGACCGGTGTTCTGAGGAGCTCTGGAATAGCACACAGAGTACGAGACAGGCTAAACTACTGATTGGTGAGGTGAGTGCCAAAAAACAAAGTCCTGGCTCCTCATAGGTAGGAAGGATGTGAGAGTGGCAGCAGGGCTCCTAACTGTCGCCTTAACAAGCACCTAGAGATGCTGGGAATTGTCGAAGAATCAGAGTGTCGATGGTACATGAAGGACGAGGAATCGTCTTTGCATGTCTTGCTGAAGTGTCCGGCTCTGGCCAGGTCAAGAGAGTCGCACCTTGGGAACTATGTACTGGCCTCAGGCGACGTAACAAGGTTGCAGCCCAGAAAAATCTGTTATTTTGCGGAAGAGGTAGGCTTCGAGGGCTAAACTATGGATAGTGGGCGTGCAACGGGCCCAGCAAGGTGCCCTACGTACATGAGAATTGTCCAGCCTGGCATTCATTCATTCATTCAAGACCTTGTCTGCCAAAATTCAGAAGACATTAGTATAATAAGAGACACTAAAAAAATATATAAATAAATAAAGAAGGTACATAAAGTGATTTAAAATAAATATCGATCGATACGTGGTGGCGAAATCTAGCTGCAATAGCTACTCATACTTAACCAATCAGCATCTAGATAATAATATACAAAATATACAATTTTAAAAATATCATAAATATTTTAACATACAACAAATCAGATAGATTTAGAAAAATTCCTATAACATACATAAAAGTATTAAAAAAAATAAAATACTTAAATAATAATAAAAAGTGTTAGAAAAGTTGTAATTTTCTACTCTAAAGTTTAAAATTTAGGAAAGATAAAATCTATAAAACTATGTAATAAAAAAATAACAAGAATCAGAAAATGACTATTTATAGGAAAACCGGAATACGAGATCCCCCGATTTAATAGATAGAGAGATAGAGATAATTTGATAGATTTTTTAAGCTTAATGGCAAGAAGTTATATAATTTGATGCAAGAGTATACAAAACTTCTTTTGTACTGTTCGATGCTTGTTTTGGATCACTGTCGTTTGTAAATCGTTAATTCGCCATTTTCAGTGGTAAACCCCCTTTGACGTCGATCAAAAATTAGCTTTTTAGGAGTGTACGCTCAAATGAGATTCATATCACGCTCAAAAGAGTTTTAACGTATGCAATGAGTTCATATGTAAGCCAATCGATAATGTAAACGTGTATCTGTTTGCTTCATAAATATTGTAAAAAAATCAGATATTTAAAATTAGGTATACGAATCCATCAGTTTGGAGTATTATTTGTAGGTAAATACACCGAGAAAATATGCAATAAAATTTTTTAACTTTGTTAGATCAGAGTACGGAAGCCTGCTGCGCGTATGCGACTGGAGACTTTGCTGTAAAGTCAATTCTCGGTCGTCTGCCTGTCTGGGTTGATTTCTATCTTGGCATTTTTTTGGTTTAAGAATGCGAAATAGTAATTTTTATGTCAGGACGAAAGTGAAATTAACGGATTTTGATGGGCGCATTAGTGACCGACGAAAAATGTGTTCCGTCATACTAAATATGTTATAAATATGTTCGGAGACTAAGAATAGCACCAGGGTAACCCCTAGGCCTGTCGTAAGTGGCGACAGGGGGCAACGAACGAGCGAACACCAGTATCGTTAGCTCCCTAAAAAAGAGCTTTAAACTGGTAGCCTCTACCCAGATAGCACAAGTCTTAAAGACGTCTTAAAGACATCTACTTTTAGCCTTAGACGACGAGGCGACTCTAAGATGTCTGTCAATATCTGATAGACGTCTTTCAGACGTCTGTAAGACGGCTGGTTCCAAATCTCGTAGTCTTAAAGACGTCTTAGATATATAATAAAACGTCTTAAAGATAGCTAAAGACACCTCGTTAAGACCTATAAAAAGACATCTTTAAGAGTCATTGTATTTACTCTAAATAATTTTTGAAAAAAATGTAATTACCATTATTGCTATATATCAGTCCAAGGTTTTAGTCACTTGCCCATATAGTACTAAGACATCTTAAAGCTGTGTTAAAGATGCCTTATTCCGGACATTACAGACATCTGGAAGATTTCCTGAATGACATCTTAAAGAGGCCTGAAAGATATCTTATGTTTCAATCTTTAAGATGTCCTTAAAAAGGCATCTTTTAGATGTCTAATGCGTTCATAAATTCAAAGCGAAGGGGTGCGTTCAAGGTTCAGGTATCCGTTATGAAGTCAAAAATCTCTACCATTTATATTTATAGAAGCTATAAAGCAACAAATACACACTTATTACGCACTGATGCAGTCAAAGCGAACCGCCATGGGAAGTTTGTAGGCGAATTCTGGCAACGTTACCAGAAAGCAAGAATAAGCGGAGGAAGTAAAATTTCAAAATATTTTTCCTGGTCTGTGATAAGGCTAATGAAGGAGGGGGATCCGCGGTCGCCTATTTTTATTGCCCAGATAAACAAACTTCGAAAAAATCTCATAAAAACTCGGCAAAAACTAAAAAAAAATATTAGTTTTAAATTTTTCTGGATTTTTTTCACTTTCAAAGTGTCAGATTACTATTAATAAATAAAATTTACTTGACTAAATGTCATTTAAAAAAGATATCTTAGGGATGCCTTTTGGGAAATTTCTTCAAGATATCTACAATAACGAAATACCTATAAGATATCTTTTAAAGGTTTTAAGACGTTTAAACGTTATTTATGGCAACGAAAAAAAAAATATGGGAAAATACATGATAAGTCAAAATATAAAAATTTGTTTACCAAATGATATTTTGACTTATCTGACATTTTCGCGGGGCAAAAATAATTAAAGACAGCGGGATCTATAACATTCGGACCTTGATACATACAATATTACTATTATTTTTTATCATATGTATAAAATTATTTTGTTACCCCTTAATATAATATGTAAAATAAGAAGATTCATTAAGATGTTAATTTTGAAAAATTTAAAGACGTCTTGTGCTATCTGGGTAGGATCAACCTACTAACAACGAAGATAGAGGGGGTGGGTCTCCAGTGTAGCCTTCATACCGGACGGAAGCTCGAGATCCTATTTAGGGCTAGCTTGCAGCAGCACCATTGAAGCTCCCATTACGACAGGGATGTCGAGGATATTTCGTACCGTTTATCCCTCCCATGTAATTTTAAAGTTCATACAAAATTTTGCAACTTCTTATTTGAATCTCTTTTTATAGCTTACGAAACAACGGATATAGTAGGGGTGGTCAAATATGATAAACCACCCTATACATTCAACAAAAATACTGTCCTAAATAGCGAGGTTCTGAAAATTGCTACAATGAGCTTACTTAAGAAAAAAGAATGACAATTTTTAATTGTTTATTTCAGAAAGGAATGGAAAATTTTAACTAATATTTTAAAGAAAAATTAAGTGAAGAATATGAAAAATGTAATAGTGGTTAAATATAATTAAAGCATGCCGTGTTTCAATTAATAGCTACCTAGGTAAAAAATATTAAATTTTTATGTGGAAAACACGAAAAAGTCTTACAGATGAAAAGCTAAATACACTTGACGTGTTGATTATTTGCGTAAATATTTTTTTCCAACTCGACTAAAAAAGGAAAGGAATGAAAGATCGAAAATGATGTTTTTTTCATTCCCAACGTTCCATATTCGTAATGTATGATTTTCCGCTCAAAAAATGTCCATTTTACTTCACGTCACCGACAATCATAAAAAAATTCATAAAAAATTCTTATGTTTAGTCTCTAGTGAAATGCGCATGCGCTAAAAAGTAGATTAGGGACTTAAAGTGAATTATTAGCAGTATCGCATCCCTATCAAATCGACTAATCAAGCAAGTACGCTTTTAAATTTTTGGCGAATGCCTGACAGCGCCTTCAAAAGACGCAGAATCGGTAGGTTGTCACGCATTCGTCATCAGTTTGAAAGCATACCTGGTTGATTGGTCGACTCCATAATTATACGGATCCAGACGCCGATAACGCTAATAATTAGCTTTACGAGGTGAGATTATGTTTTTCTGTCAGTGACCTTAGCTCAGGACATGTCGAAGTGACGTTTAAAACGGGTAATGTGATATCCATAATTTTTGGAGTCCGAACAAGCTAAAATTTCGTTATAATGCCACCAATTCAAAATATTGTAACATATGAATCAGTAGCCTTAGAAAGAAATTTTGTATGGATATCACATGACCCGTTTTGAATGACACTTCGACATTTTCTGAGCTAAGTTCACTGACAGAAAAAAAAATCACTACTGTTAAGTCTATAGGATGTGTAGATAGTGTGTTTAGCATGAAAATATAGTAGTGAAACGCTTTTTTTATTATACATTAGAAAGTAGAACAAGTAGGGAGATACAAAATAATAGAAATATAATAGAATATGTTAAATTGTGTAGAATGCAAAAAATTAGAAAAAACATATACAGAATAAACGACGTGATTTATACGACTGGTAAAAACTTGAGCAAGTTAATTTACAAAATTGCTCCTACACAGGCAAATTTTTATGTAATTGAGCAATTTTTGTTACGGACACTTTCCCCAATATCTACAGGGTGAGCTAGAAATTAGACTTCAAATTACAAAAATGGCCGTTTTTTACTAAACTTCACCTTCGTTTGGGACAAAACCAAAGATAGAATAATAATGGTTTCTGCAGATCCCATTCAACATATAAGGACCTACATTTTTTATATTGGTACTAATCCGTATGTGTACAGGGGCAAGCCAAAAAATAGGCCTGAAATTGCTCAAAATTCCACCGACTCAAATTTATACGAAAATGAGGAATACAAATCTAGGTTGTACCAACGTCGTCATACGTGGGTTCCATAGACGGAGTACAGAAATTTGTACTACAAACTAAGTCGTGCTTAGTGCAAATAGCTCAGCGCCTGGAGGAAAAACTTAGTTAATATTTTGGTCCATATTTAGGAAACCTCTACGTTTTGATTCGAAATAAAAACCAAAAATGCAGTCAGTGTTTCATGTCAAAATTACTACATACTCCATGAGAACATTGATACTTGTAACTTGTAACTGTGCGAGCTTAAAAACCAGGCTGAACACCAAAAATTACCAACGCACTTCACTTTACTAACACACATGATCAATGCAGGACTGAAAATACACGATCGCTACGAATATTCTCACTTTTTCAATAAAAAATAAGATTTTATTGAAAAAAAACTTCACCTCTCTTTATAAAATATACCTAAATGATGTATTTAGACATTTCAACAATATTTTATTGCAAAGTTCATAAAATTTTATGATATTTCACACAAAAATACAAAATTTTCGATCGCTTTATTATTTATCCACAATTACCGCAAGGAAAAGATGGCTACGTCAGAGAATTCCAATAAACTTGCCCGATTTCTACTCAAACTCCAGTTTTATTTTTCAAATCTGACTGGTCCTGACCCCTAGTGAATTACTGTTTACTTAGTCGATCGCGCGTTCTGGAGAAGCGTTGGTTTCATCTACAGTGACGCCACTGCAAGATCCTAGAGGTCGTTGTGTAGGTTTGACTTGATCTGGTGGGATCTGATGGTGTTTGATTAACTTAATTTGTGTAGGGAACTTTGCTTCCAAAACAGATTCCTCCACTACGGCTGTCCGACATCGGAACAAGACCCAGAAAAGCGGCAGCAGTGAGTTTTAACCGAATGACACAAATTCTATCCTGCAAAATTTTGCGATAATTTTTGCGCCTTTTCCAACTGCCTTTCATTTTTTCTTCCGCTTTATGTTTTGCAACCACGTTTATATAAGACGCTAAGTGATACACAACACACAATGGCTTGTGGTTAACTACTTTAAGGCCTTATTAAGTTAAGTTTAAAGTTGAGCTTTCTACCCACTGACTGGACAAACGTGATTTTTGTGCGGGCAATTTCTTTTCCTGTAGAAGGTGGTAGACTATTTGAATCTATTTTTCTTTGTACCGCACGCACGAAAATACAAAAAGCAAGTCTAATTTTCACTATTTTGTGTTGGATTCCAAACTCTAACGTTGAGAAACCTTCAAGTGTAGGTCAAATATCATCAGCACATACATTGGGTACATTTGTCGCATCCCGGACATGGGACGGACGGCGTAGTTTGTACTGATTGCAACGTTGGCAGCACAGACGTTGGACCGTCGTCAGAAAACTTTACTAACACAAGTACTACATGTTCAGACGTCGGACTAACGTCTTACTCTGTACTACACGCCAACGTTCTCCTTAACGACGTCGAAGCGTTGGCGGGAATCTGCAATAGACTACACACAACGGCTCCAAACGTTATCTCGACGACTGACGTCCGTTTATACAAGCTAAGACGTCGTAACAATGAAAGATAAAGTCTACACTAACTATATTTTATACTCTCTCTGGGTTACTTTTGAGTGTATACAGAGTACGCCAAAAAGAGGTTAGGCACTCGCGAAATACACCTATTTCTTGCAAGAAAACCTTTAGCTAAGCAACGGAATTATTTTTTTAAATATGATTTTGCAGACCACAACCAACATTTTTCCATAAACACCTCTTTGAATGTATACATAGCGAGTAAACAAAGGCACTTAGAGTTTCCCAAAATCGCTTATTTTATGTGCATCCTTTTTTGCTGCTCCTAAAAGCGTCTAAATAAGAAATTTTGAGCAATTTGAAGCGTATTTTTTGGCTTACCCTGTACTGTACTAATATAGGTCATTATGTGTTGAATCAGACCTGCAGAAACCATTAGTATCCTATCTTAAACGAAGGAAAGGGTCCATAATGAAAATTGTTTAAGAAAATGGCAGGGTGCTTTATTCCATTTTTGGAAAAAGGCCCGATTTTATGGTGACCTGCACCTTAAAATAGAACCTCGTTCGAAACAAGGCATAAACAAGTCAAAAATGAAGCGACTTGTGGCTTTGTTTTAAATGTAAAATTTGTATGGCTTCGATGTAATTAAAACAATGTTCTTATGCCCACATCTAATACATATCAGATAAAGTTTTTAAAACATATCAATTAACATATCTCGGTTAATGTAAAACATATCATTTTATAGTAGAAAGTAAGAGAAAAAATATTTATCAATTACATTTAGCCAAATTTATGTATTTGTAAATAAAATGGTATTTTTGTTAGATAAATACATAGTGAAGTAGATTATAACATTATTTCTCACTAAAGGTATTGTCGATTTTTTTTTGTTAGATCATATGACAATACTGTCTTAATTTAAAAGCATTTGCTGCAAAACACTTTAAAATGGTAGACGTGGTTTAAAAATGTAGAAAATGTTTTAAAACAAGGTAAAAATTTTAGAAAATAAGAAAATAATTATATTATACACTGTAAGTAAAAACTGGTTAATATGTTAGCACTAAATACCTATTTGCCTTCTCTTATTTTCAAAAACGGCAATATGCTTTTCGCCGTTTTATAATATTAAGTAAAAAAAAAACGTCTTAGTCTTATGAAAAACCTACCTATTTGTTCTGACGACTCTTGTTAAAAAAAAGTCATACAAAATTATACCCATTTACACTTGTTAATTGGCATAACATTTTTCTTGTGTAATATCTCCCAAATAAAGTGTTACGCAAAAATTTATTAAAAGGTTACCTATCAGGGTGCTGTTGCTGGTTCGTAGGAATTCCAATTAATAGCATGAGTAATGTTCCATCCAATATCGTACCCTAAAATTATGCGGAGATCTAAAAACCGTAAGAAGGCTTGGCATATTAAATTAAGTTTCTGGATTTTTCTTTTTTTTTGTTTAAATGATTGATACCGGGACTTTTTTTGCTCTTATATTATATCTTAACATTTTGTAATCAAGTAAATAAAATTAATTTTTGGCCTGCATGAGTTGATCTTGCACTAGTTGGTAATCGATGCCAACAAAAAACTCATGGGATAAGTTGAGGTTAGTTCGAACTCCGGGTTCAGAAGTTAGGTTACGTAGTTGTTATTGGTAGCTATTTTTTTTTGTATTTGCTCTTTGCTAGGGATTTTTGGGAAAGTGATTATTTTATTTTTTATTATTCACAAGGATAGACTTGTTGTGAATACTATAGGCAAAAAATCTAATTGCAAATTTAAAACTATGAAGGTGCCTTTTCCCGTTTTCAATGAAAAAACGCATAAATGCAGCTACCTACGACAAAAATAATTTAAGGAATATCGGTAGGTACTTAATTTGGGCGAGAAGAAAGGAAATGATGAACAAATACAATTTTTATTACAAGATTTTCTGAAACAATAACCAAACCCCAAATGTCAACATCATAAAAATCAATAAACGAAGCAGGCTGATATCTTTATGGCGTCATCAGGTGGGCGGAGCAAAAAAATTACCAAACCGTGTTTATCTAAAGGACCGTGGATATAAGCACGGCTAAACTGGCCAACCGGGCTGAGTTCAGAAAGCCCACATCATGGTGTGGGTGCGCGTTCTCGGTGTGTCTATAATTTGTCATTCTTGTCTAATGTCAGCCGACGTCACAATTTTTTTTTACACCAAAAACAATGGGATAAATAATAAAATAGGCTTTTTGTCCCCTCTTTTTTTCGGATGTTGGGTTTTGGGTTGGTTTCCGGGGGTTGCTTTTCTTTTATGACGTTATCTAATATGAAATGTCCCAAAAAAGGTGAGCAGGATAATGTTGAAAAGATTCTAAAACCGTACTCACCAATTTTTATTTCTTAACGGATCATTTAAATATGAATGGGTCATTAAAAAGCTAAATAAACAACCGAAAATTTTGAAAATTATCAAATATCAGTTGGAACTTTTTGAAACCTCCTGCTGTAAACATTTCTATTTCCTATATTAGTTTTATTCGTTTAAAAACGACTCTAGAAAAAAATCATGAAAAACCATATATTATATATAGTCATATTGAATAAAATTAAATTTCTAAACAGTCTTGTCTTTAAAAATTATCCAAATTTCACCATATAATCAAGCACACCAACTATCGCCCAAGTCGAGATTGAAGTGACGGTGTGGTGTGATAAGCTCACTAACAGACAGACATAATTATATGCAATTTTGACCCTTATTGCCGCATATTAGTGATTTTGCTAATGGCGCTATAAATGCACCAGTAGACACACCACCTTTACTGAACGACGAAAATTTCATATTCCTAAACGGTGATAAACTACGCACCGCTACGTTTTTTACCCTAGTGTGGGCATTCTGAACGCAGCCCTGGTAAAACTAGGAGAACAATTTGGAGACGTTTCAGTCATCTAGTCACTGCTTTTGAGTGCATTTAGAAACCACTTCTCTTTTCAATCGAGCGATCCCATCCAAATCCAGAATCGGCACCCAGAGTATGTTAAAATTAAACTCGGGTAACTAAACTAAACTAATTTTATAAAGAGGTTTTATTTTCTGACCTCAAAACTAAAGGTTTTAAATGCCATATGAAGCGTGGAAGATAAAATTATCTGGAATTTTAATTTTTCTTTAAAAATAGGTAATATAAAAAAAATCCCTATATCTACCTTCTCTATACCACATTATGCAGTGGCGTTGTGAATCGAAGTAAGGGAAGCAGTCAGAGGGGCATCCAGGGAGGGGACCGTAATATTTTGACTGAGGCCTCTGAATTATTAGCCACAATTAAAACACCCAATGGACTTCCATTGTCTATATTTTATTTATACACGACGTTTCGATCAGTACAATCTCTGATCGTCTTCAGGTGCAAACTACAATCAATTCCTAAGGCTACGTACTTATATACTGTGAGAAATCACTCAACCTTGAAGTTTAAGAAGTTGGCTCCGCCCAAGGAGGGGCTTCCAAATATTTGGGATTTCAACACTTGGTTTACTGAAAATACCCTGATTCTGCCCAATAAAGGCAGCTTCAAGGAATTTTCGTTTCTTCCAGTGTGACTCCTTGTGCAAAACCTCTGCTTCTGCCCACTTCATTCGGTGTTGTTTTGACCATGCATGTTCGGCAATTCCTGATTTCGTGGTTTCACCTTTTTGGGTATTCGTCTGATGTTCCTTAAGCCTAACAGATAGTGGTCTTTTAGTTTCGCCTATGTATGATTCACCACACTCACAAGGAATTTGGTAAATGCATTCCTTATTTTGTTTGTTCTCCGGTTTTGTTTTACTAAGAAGGCTTCGAATTGTATTACTAGATTTAAAAGCTGTTTTAATATTAAAGTTCTTCGCTACTCTTCGAATTTTCTCTGATACTCCTTTAACGTATGGGATTGTAAGGAATGCATTTGCCTGGTTTTGGTCATGTAATCTCTGTCCTGTTTGTTGAAATTTAGAAATAGTATCTGTTATAAGTTTCAGGCTGTAACCATTCTGCTGCAGATCCTTCTTAATGTTTCTTATTTCGATTTCCAAGTCATGAGAATTGTTACAAATTTGAACGGCTCTGTTATACAAAGTTTTGATTATGCCTCGTTTGGTTGTAGCAGAATGATTTGAACCTTGATTTAAATATTGTCCTGTGTGAGTGGGTTTACGATAGACTGTTGTTCTGATGTCGCTTTCTACTCGTGTGACAAGTACATCAAGAAAAGGAATTTGACAATTTTGCTCCAACTCCATTGTGAATTTAATGGTGGGTCTTATGTTATTTAGGTGGTGAAGAAATTCTGAAAGTTGTTGGTCATTCCCGGTCCAGACAATAAAAGTATCATCAACATATCTCAGCCAGAACTTAGGTTTATGTGTTGCGGTATCAACCGCGTGTGATTCGAACCACTCCATGTAAATATTGGCCACCACTGGCGAAAGCGATGAACCCATTGGCAGACCGTCTTCCTGAGCATAAAACCTATCTTTCACTTGAAAATAAGAGTTATGTAGGCAGCACTCCAACAACTCCATCACTCCCTCCAGCGGTAGGCTGGTACGTTCATAAAGGGATTCGTCATCAACCAGTCTCTTTCTAATAATGTCTAACGATTCCTTTATTGGGACATTGGTGTATAGACTTTCGACATCAAAACTGACAAGTCTATCCTCGGTTCCTAAAACAAAAGATTTAAGAATATTAACAAAATGGTTTGAATTTTCTACAAATGAAGCGGTCTTGCCTGCAAGAGGTTGAATAATTTTCAAAAGGAATTTAGACAGATTGCTTGTTGGAGAATTTCTGGAACTTGTAATTGGGCGTAAGGGCATTGCATCTTTGTGAATTTTGGGAAGTCCGTATAGATGAGGAGGCTTGCTATAATGTGGTGTAAGTTGAGATCTTGTATTGTCCGGAATATATCTGGAATACTTTTTCAAAATTCTATAAACCTTACTTTCGATTGATTGCGTCGGATCTTTTGGGAGAAGTTTATAGTTTCCTTTAGCAAGTATCTTAGCGGCAGACAAGGGCAATGCAACAGTGATTTTGGACACGGAAACCTATGACCAGAAAGTTGAAGAGGTACTTGCTAAAGGAAACTATAAACTTCTCCCAAAAGATCCGACGCAATCAATCGAAAGTAAGGTTTATAGAATTTTGAAAAAGTATTCCAGATATATTCCGGACAATACAAGATCTCAACTTACACCACATTATAGCAAGCCTCCTCATCTATACGGACTTCCCAAAATTCACAAAGATGCAATGCTCTTACGCCCAATTACAAGTTCCAGAAATTCTCCAACAAGCAATCTGTCTAAATTCCTTTTGAAAATTATTCAACCTCTTGCAGGCAAGACCGCTTCATTTGTAGAAAATTCAAACCATTTTGTTAATATTCTTAAATCTTTTGTTTTAGGAACCGAGGATAGACTTGTCAGTTTTGATGTCGAAAGTCTATACACCAATGTCCCAATAAAGGAATCGTTAGACATTATTAGAAAGAGACTGGTTGATGACGAATCCCTTTATGAACGTACCAGCCTACCGCTGGAGGGAGTGATGGAGTTGTTGGAGTGCTGCCTACATAACTCTTATTTTCAAGTGAAAGATAGGTTTTATGCTCAGGAAGACGGTCTGCCAATGGGTTCATCGCTTTCGCCAGTGGTGGCCAATATTTACATGGAGTGGTTCGAATCACACGCGGTTGATACCGCAACACATAAACCTAAGCTCTGGCTGAGATATGTTGATGATACTTTTATTGTCTGGACCGGGAATGACCAACAACTTTCAGAATTTCTTCACCACCTAAATAACATAAGACCCACCATTAAATTCACAATGGAGTTGGAGCAAAATTGTCAAATTCCTTTTCTTGATGTACTTGTCACACGAGTAGAAAGCGACATCAGAACAACAGTCTATCGTAAACCCACTCACACAGGACAATATTTAAATCAAGGTTCAAATCATTCTGCTACAACCAAACGAGGCATAATCAAAACTTTGTATAACAGAGCCGTTCAAATTTGTAACAATTCTCATGACTTGGAAATCGAAATAAGAAACATTAAGAAGGATCTGCAGCAGAATGGTTACAGCCTGAAACTTATAACAGATACTATTTCTAAATTTCAACAAACAGGACAGAGATTACATGACCAAAACCAGGCAAATGCATTCCTTACAATCCCATACGTTAAAGGAGTATCAGAGAAAATTCGAAGAGTAGCGAAGAACTTTAATATTAAAACAGCTTTTAAATCTAGTAATACAATTCGAAGCCTTCTTAGTAAAACAAAACCGGAGAACAAACAAAATAAGGAATGCATTTACCAAATTCCTTGTGAGTGTGGTGAATCATACATAGGCGAAACTAAAAGACCACTATCTGTTAGGCTTAAGGAACATCAGACGAATACCCAAAAAGGTGAAACCACGAAATCAGGAATTGCCGAACATGCATGGTCAAAACAACACCGAATGAAGTGGGCAGAAGCAGAGGTTTTGCACAAGGAGTCACACTGGAAGAAACGAAAATTCCTTGAAGCTGCCTTTATTGGGCAGAATCAGGGTATTTTCAGTAAACCAAGTGTTGAAATCCCAAATATTTGGAAGCCCCTACTTGGGCGGAGCCAACTTCTTAAACTTCAAGGTTGAGTGATTTCTCACAGTATATAAGTACGTAGCCTTAGGAATTGATTGTAGTTTGCACCTGAAGACGATCAGAGATTGTACTGATCGAAACGTCGTGTATAAATAAAATATAGACAATGGAAGTCCGAAACACAGAGTTAATTTCAAACACATCATTGTCTCAAACTTTCAAATAAAACACCCAAATTTGTGCTCGCACTAATTTGTTCAAAAAGGTTGTACGCGGTTCAGCAAGATTCTTCAAACAATCGACTTAAAACTGTGACTGGAATATTTTCACTGAGGCATCTGGATTATTAGCCACAATTAAAACACCCAAATTTGTGCTCGCACTAATTTGTTCAAAAAGGTTGTACGCGGTTCAGCAAGATTCTTCAAACAATCGACTTAAAACTGTGACTGGAATATTTTCACTGAGGCATCTGGATTATTAGCCACAATTAAAACACCCAAATTTGTGCTCGCACTAATTTGTTCAAAAAGGTTATACGCGGTTAAGCAAGACTCTTCAAACAATCGACTTAAATAAAAATGTGACTGATCAAGTTAAGAAAGTAAGAGAACAGGCAGATAATATTTTCCGGAAAATAAATCAAAATTTAGAATGCATTTTTCGGGATAACACGCAAGATTTTGAGAGTCTTTTGGAACTTCACTATTTTTATAATAATCATGAGTACCTTGAAGAATTATTTTCAAACCAATGCATGTTGAAAGAAGAACTTGAGCTCTAGAATAAAAAATGCGGTAAAAATAAGAAGCTAAAGGAAGATCTAGATAAATTATAATCCCAATGTGATTCTAACATTTTTCCCAACATAAGAAGGATATTACGAATATTTTTGAGTTTGCCAATTTATCAATTACGACTGACACATCTGAGCTTTTATTTTCAAATTTAGAATATTTAAAATCATATTTGCGAAACACTAACCGAGAAGACAGATTAAATGGATTAGCAGTTCTGTATGTAAGCTAGGTTATTGCTGTAACTGTAGAAGAATTTTTTTTACAAAATGCCAAAAACAAAACGAAGAATTTTACTTTCATTTTTTTTTACTATTAACTTTTTATGAAGTTTGTATTTTGATGTTTATCTAGTAAAAAGGGAGTAAATATATAAAACTAGTACGACATTATAGTTTAACTAAAATTCAACTTTTTTTGAGAAACAATTGGGTTCTGCCCCCCCCTCCGAGAAAAATTTCTGGGTGCGCCACTGGAAGCAGTGCTTCCTCTAGAAAATCATCATCTTCTTAAATGTAACTTTGGAAATTATAAACAATTACTTTAGATTGTATTAAAAATGCTAAAAACTATTTTAAATATCAAGCCCATAGCAAATGCGCTTTGACTCAAACGGAATCACAGCAGAAAGTCGTATGCGCGCGGCTTCTAGTAAAATCCAATAGAGGCTATCTCCGCTGCTAGCCTGCAGCTAAAATACGCTGGCACAGCAGTGCGCCTCGAGAGCTCACCTAATTAAAAAAATAAAATTTTTGAAAGTAGATTAAGTATGAAACTTTTATAATTTTGTGTGACTTTTTTTCCAAATACCACGCTTAATAGTCAATTGTCTGTACAATAATTTTTAGATGAGCTTGTTCAACGAACATTTTTAAGGAGATGTGTAAATGTGTATGTGAGTTGCTTGATGTATTTTTAAGCACATCTCTTATATGGATCTTCTAAAATTATATATATATTAATTTTATTTCATACATTATACCAGCTGCGATCCATCAGGGTGCACTATTTTAAATAGTTATTACTACCTAAAAATTATAGGTCAATGTGCCAAATTTTAAGTCAAGTATTGGTCTTTTTCAATATTTTTTTAACGGAAAGAGGTGTATATTAGAAAAAGAAATAAATTTTAAAGATAATATAATAAACGGGCACTATAACAAAATCTAAAATAAAGTGTCCGCAACTTAAAAAATCAGGGTCACTTAGGAATACAAAAGTCGTCAAGGAACTTTGAATTAGTCAGGGAAAGTTAGGGAAATTTCCCCAATGATGGCAAGCAAGACGGATTTTTTGGTGCTCTAGTTTCCAAATTAATGTCGCAGCATTTAATTAAAATATTTCTTTCAGAGAAAAAAACGATTATGAATATTTAATTTTGCGGAATATTTGTAATTCCTACTGCATAAACTTAAGTTTAAAAAAAGTTTCTATTTGAATCAAATTCTTTGTAAGCATAACTGATTATCATAACTTTAAATCTTTTAAATCTAGCATTTCTTGGATATGCTTTTTGAACTGAAGTTTGTGTATAAAAAAATTTTCGTCTAAAATGCTCCCATAACTCTTCACCAATCCTCTCTATTTTTTATTTCTTCTAATTATGAAAAACCTTAATTTTTGCGGAATATTTTTTTTAATTTCAAGTAATTAATATCTGTTTATTAAAAAACCTAGAACCCGTGCGATATTTTAATTGGGATAAATTGCTCATCTTTTTTTTGAGCATAGAGTACCGTTAAATAAGGTATCATATAGCCTGGATCACACAAAAAATAGGATTTGTTTTTAGCTTGGTCACCATATTATTTTCGTTATTTTTTTGTTAAGTATTAGGTCAAAATAAAACGCTTAATCTCATAAAAATTTTAATTAAGGCATGCGTATGATAAAAGATGATTCTAATGTTTCTTCTTATTGACAATCCCAGATGTAAAAACAGTTACAAGGGATAAAAACGTTCGTATTTTAAAATTAAGCAGCGGCGCACCACAAAATGGCTTATGGGCGAAGAGGGGCTAGACCCCTGAAAAATTATCACCCTATAGATTCTTACAGTTACTCGATAAGCTGATTGATGCAAGTCTTAAAAGGTAATTCATAAGTTTTAAATTTAATCTAAATATCTCAGAAACTACAAGAGTTAAGTATAAGCGCCTAAAATATTAATAATGAATTTTGAAGCATAAATAAAATTATAAAGTGGGTATGTAAATTAAGTTTTAATAATATTAATTTACCAAAAAATATCGGCCAGAAAAAATTATTTTTAGGATTGATTTTTTTGAAAGTGTTAAACATTTCTTATATACCAATATAAATTGATGTTCAAAATTTTGTAGTTACTCTAGCCAAACAACTATTAGAGGAAAACTCCTGGCAAATTCCGGTTAAAAAGGCGAATGGGCGATTTTCAGCCCGGTAAAATGATTTTCACCGATCTGGAATAATTTTCTGTTTAATAATTATTTCCATTTTTCAGTCAGTGGCGTAACAATTTAAATTTCATTTGAGCTTTTTATATATAGATATTTAAATTTTGCTTACTTGGTCTTGTTAACGTTTGTTGGGCGACCACTCACTTTTTTTTAATGCAAGTAACTTCTGACTTTGATGATTGTTTTATTTTCCCTGGGTTCAGTACTCAAAAAATAACACAACTTACGTATGCAACCACATCTTCTCATCCAATAACAGAAGGTTTATAATGTTGTGCCCCCTTGCGGAGCAAGACATCGTTCAAAAAATGGCGTCCCTGCAAAAATACCACATTGTCTTATAAGCTTTTGTGTTAGAACCCACTGCGTCAATTTCTAAAGAAATAATTTTGTTCGTTTCTCAGTGGTTTTTAAATAAGATAACAAAAATTTCTACACACACGCAAATCCTAACTAAAATCTAAGTACTTATCTGATGTTTCGGCAAAAACTCTACTGCCGTTATCAAATGAATTATCTTTCTTTAATTTTTCACTTTTTAATACAGCTGATTTGACTGATGTATATTTCAAATATTAACTTGAAAGTTTGGTGTGTCGATAGTAGCCAACAAGGTATTGGGTGAGTTTAATAAAATTTAAGATAAAAAATAATATTTGTTTGAGTGCTTTCGATTTTACATAACATTACAAAAATACAAAATTTAAAGTAAAATGAAAAATAAAGTTTAATATTTTGTTTTTCATTTTAAAATATCAAGTACCTATAAAGATTATCTTTTGACTGACTTAGAAACCCAATTTATTTTTTAAAAAAACCTTTTTGAAAATCTTGTTTTAAACTAGAAGTAAAACTGTATTTATATCAGCTGATATGCTAGCTATTCATACATCTTCATTTAGATAGATGCTAGCTGCTTCTTTGACTTTTCGTTTAATTTTGTCCGGATCTTTTTGTAATATACGGGTTTCTCCCCACATTACTCTATTGTCATTTTTAAAAGAATGTTGGCAAATTTTAAAACTCTCCCAATCTCTCCTTCTGAGGTACCCCTTATAGTCATTTATTCTATTTTCAAGAGGCCTTAAATTTTCTCCAAAGTTTACCACACTCGCAAGGAATTTTATAAACGGTATTTTTTTAGTTTTGTTCAGCAGTTAATGGTTTTTTTTATTAGAATTGATTTAAGAGTATTTGATTTTTTTAAATTGTTCTAATAATATACATATCAGCGATTCGTTTAATTTTTTTTGAAATACCTGGTGTAAAACTAATTATTAAACTTGTTGGTGGCACATTATTATGTCTACGTTCGTGTCTTGGAACTTCGATTTATCTAAAAAATTTTCCATGAAGTTATTTGGATAAGAATTTTTAATTAAGACCTCTTTTATTGTTTGTTTTTCTTGTAAAAATGTATTATTGTCCGAACAAATTATTTTAGCTCCAACGTGTAGACTTTTTATTACAGATTTTTTAACCGATGAGGAATGATTTGCGTTAAAATTTAGATATATATTTGTATGTGTTGGTTTTCTATAAACTGAGGTTTTTAATGTATTTTGTTTGTTTATTAAAACATCTAAAAATTAAATTTTAATATCGTTTTCTACTTCTAAAGTAAATTTTATTGTTGGTTCTTTACCGTTTATAAAATTAAAAATATGACCGGTTTAAAACTAAGTTCTTCTTAAATTTTATTTTCAAAATCTTCCATAAAAATATTACTCATTAGAGAACAAAGTGAGAGCCCATTGCCATTCCAAAATTCTGTTGTATGTTTTAACACATTTTTTAGTGGCGAAAAATCCAAAAACAGTGGTTTCGACATCATGAATCTACCACAAACATATAGATTTTATTTGAAAAGAAACGGAGCTTAAGAGAGCATGGGCTCGAATCTTTTGGTATTACTTGAATATCATAAATTTGCTACGCCACTGCCGTTGGTCATTAAAGTTTATTCTCAAATTGGTTTTTAAACGAAGTTAATATTGGCAAAACGGATCGAAGTGGACTTACTTTTTTCTTGTGGATTTGTTTTTTTTATTTTAATCCTTGCACAATTTTTGTTTTACTTTTAATGATCGCGGAAAAACTTTACTAATAAATAGGGATATTTTGGAAAGCTTATTTGACACTTCGTAGTGGCTGTAATTAGTGCGTCTGCGCTATAGCTAAACGTCATTCCGTTGTGGTAATTAACCACTACCACTGCCGTAAGCTACGAATCCATTTCGTTGTGGTTGTGGTTATTTTTCTGGTTAATTTTAGAGTATTTTGGCGCAATTAATTTTAAAAATAATAAAATATTACCAAGTTCCAACATATAAAACGCTTATTTTGTAAAATTAAGCCAAATTTTTTATTTTTCCTCATCTCTAAATTTTTTTACAAGTGACAGTTTTTAATGTGTTCCAAAAACTCTGGTAAAATCGATGAGTGGTAGTGGTAGTGGTTGTTAAACACTACCACAGCGGCTGTGAAAGTTGTCAAAATTTGAGCATTCCAAAATTTCCCTAATATTTGAAATGGGTATATTATTTGTGGTTCCCAAACTTTTTCAGTTTGCAGCGCACTTACAGGTTTAGTATTCTGTCAGGGCAAAGGACAAACTGTTGCATATGTATAATATATAAAATATGTGCTTTGCAACTTGCTTACTGTATAGTAGCAAACTTTATTTAACACCATTGTAAATCTAGTATTGGCACTAGTTACAAAACACATGAATGAAAACAACTCCAATTTAACGCTCACATAGGTTTAATATTAAACTGACACACAAGAATACATTACTATTGGTGAGCTTGGTGATCTGCACACATTTTTTCAAAGCGGAGAATAAGGCTTGACACTGCTACTCTCATTTCTTGCTCGACGTTGATCTCAATCTCTGTATCACAACTACAGCTGAAAATCCAGCTTCGCATAAATAGGATGTTGCAAAGGGGATTAGAATCCTCAAAGCTTTTAAACTTAGAGCCGGATAATAGAGACATAAAGCTATTTGTAACTCATCGCGGTATACGTATCCGCATCTAGCGAGAACCAAGCACATTGATTGGACAGAAACTTGTAGCACGTTCGAAAAGAGCAGATATATGCTAATTTAAGGTGTTTCTGAACGCAATAGGTGCTGAGATACGATACGTGTGCCGTAACGCATCTCAACAGCTATCGCGTTCAAGGCCTCCTTAGATTAGCATATATCTGCTCTTTTCGAACTTGGTACAAGTTTCTGACCAATTAATGTGCTTGGTTCTGTCTAGATGCGGATATGTATACCTCGATGAGTTACAAATATCTTTATGTCACTATTCATTTTTGACGGATACCCAAAACTCCACCAAATCAGAAGAAGCGAATTTTGATTTTAGGCTGTTGTCGCAAAAGTGAAGAATGAATTCTGGTGGAGATTCTGCATGGAAAGGATTCTGAATACACGCAAATTTTTCGACATTTTCTTCCGTAAAGTATTTTGCAAACCATTCCGAGAGTTTCGAAAGGTGTTCAGTGAAAAGGGACAGCAAGTCTTGAGAGATAAAGAGCTCATTAGAGGCTGAGAATTTATGCAATTCTGGAAAACAATCTTGACCGCCATATTCATTGATTTTTCTGATCCACAACTGCAGTTTTTTCCTAAATGCTGCAATTTTCTCTGATAGTTTCAAGATATGCATGTTATTGCCTTGGAGAGACAGATTTAAGGCATTCAGTTTGTCAAATATATCGCATAAATATGCCAGTTTTAGCAAAAAGTCGGGATCCTTAAAGTATCTGGAGCTTGCATGACCTTCCTCTTCCAGGAAAATGTGGATTTCTTGATGTAGCTCGAATGTACGGGATAAGACGTTTCCATGTGAAGCCATCGTGCACTGTAGTAATATAACAGCGCAGTGTGTTCAGCTCCCATGTCTATACAAAGAATTTTGAATAGTCTGGTTTTTAGCGGCCTAGTTTTTATGTAGTTAATAGACGTAATGATACGTTCCATAACCAAATTCAATTCACAGCCCAACGACTTCGATGCAAGTACTTCCCAATGAATGATGCAATAGGTCCACATGGTATACGGTGCTTTACTGCGAATAAATGCTTGCAATCCACCATAACGGCCAGACATTGATCGCTTTCATCGATACTTTTGCAGAAAAGAAGGTCTTTAACAATAATATTATCATCAAGGAAGCGTACGTAACAAATAAGGTGTGCATCTTTATTACTGTCGGTAGCCTCATCAAGTTGCAGACCAAATTCCTTGCCTTTCATTTTCTCTATCAATTGATCATTAAGATCTTCAGCTATATGATGGATTCTTCGAATAATAGTGTTGTTAGATAAATTAATTTTCCCGCCGATTCTCCTATCCTAATGTTAATCATGTCGACAACAGCCGGTAAAATAAGTTCTTCTGCGATGGTATGAGGTTTCTTGCACTTCGCCGCTCTGTATGCCACTTTGAAAGAGGGCAGCAGTGCGTTGCTAGGTACTGAAGTTTATTGACTAAACACGTTCTTTTGCTTTTTACATTCTGCAACTTTCTTGTGAAAAATTCGCGTGACTTTCCAACCATCTTAGGATGAATGTTTTCGAGATGTCGTTTTAGCTTACTTGGGAGCATATTTTCGACCGGTAGAATTGTCAAACAGAGCACACACTGCGGTCTTTCCTCATGATTTACTTCTACTGAAGTAAAACTAAAGTTTAAATAATAGCACCTGGTTTCTTCTCGCGGCGCCCCGGGGCGCCGCGGTGCACACTTTGGAAACCACTGGTTTATAGGACTAGGTAATATTAATTTTAAAAAATGAGAAAACTAGAGACCCTGTACAAAATTTATTATTTGTTATAAACCCAACGCGATAGACCGGGCAGTTCAATTTAAAATTTTTCACGAAGGTTAAACCCATATACTTACAACAGTCCGTAGATGAATACAAGAAAATTATTTTTCACTTTAAAATTGATCTTGGGTAGAGCAGTGTTGTCATAGATCTGCCCGAGATCGGTCCTGAATCCGTTATCGAATTTCCCGGAACAGTTACCACAATGTTTTTATTTATTTCTATTTTTTGTATTAATATATTACACAGTGATAGCTAATAAAGCGAAAATCCTCTTTTAGAGTTCCTTTTAATTAAAAAGAATTAGAAAGAAGAAAGAATTAACTAATCGGACTGTTTCTCGCTTAATACAATTATTTAAAAAAAAAGTGCGTTTTTTTTAACACCAACGCATCAGTTAGTACGTTTATATGCGCCTAAAACCGGTTTGATATAAGGGCGGTTTAAAATAAAATCGCTTTCTCCGAGGTCAACTAAGTTAACAACAGAATTTTCGGTAAAACGAGGGTTGCGTATTCCTTCAAGTTTAAAAGCAATGCAATAAAGCGTTTTTAAAGTTATTAGGGCAATAAAACGATTTCTTAAATCGCTTTAAAATAAAATAGATTTGGCGCTTTAAGAGGTCCGTATAAACAAAGTAAGTTTCATCAACCTTGGAAATTGGCAGTTACTACGTTTATTCGCACCTAAAACCGGTTTTATATATGAACGGTTTTACATAAAATCGCTTTCTCTGAGGGTTTATAAGTCCTTCATTAAATGTCGGTTTAAAAACAAAACAAATAAAACAACTAAGTTAGCATAATATTTTTTGGGATACCCTGTCAAAAAACCTCATAAAATATCATAGCAAATAACAGATAAAACATCATAAGTTTTTATAACCTGTGCTCATATAAACTTTCTATGAGATTGTTTGAGGCATTGTTTATAAGATCTTACAAGATTTCATAAGCTAAAGTATTATATTTACGTCAGGTGATGTTATTATGGTTTTTTAAAATATTTTATAGGTTCCGGTGGGCGACAACTTAATATATTTGTTTCAAAGAGCATATAAGTTAGGGCAGGTAAAATCTTAATACTTTGATAAGTTTTTATGAGATTTTGTAATATTTTACAAGATTTCATCATATAGTCACGGTACGTACATGTATGGTACGTCCTTGGGATGTGGTACAGTACGTACATTTTATTTCGCATTTAGGACCAAAATTGGACGTAAAATGATCGTAGGTACGTTTGTTTGACACTTTGTTACGTACATTTTTGTATGTACATAGTACGTCCCTAATTGGTAAGTAAGTAAGTATACTGAGTATAGCTTTTTAATTAGTTTTCAGGTGTGTTTTTTGTGAGATTTAATGAGGTTTTTTTGACAGGATGGACATATAAAAATTTATAAAATGTTGTTTTTCTGACTATAAAATCTGTTTAAGGACTTACAAAAAAATTTTACCAACTTAAAATTATAAATGTTCATAGAAATCTGTCAAATTCTATGAGATGTTCTGGTCATAAAATATCCTAAGATCTCATGAAAAACGTTTTTTTCTGCAAACTGTTAAAACATTATAAAAGAACAAGGGAGTAATCATAGAAACCCATAGCATGTTATAAAATTTTGACTATAAAATTTATCGGTTTATATAATCCCATAATGCAGTATATGAGAAAAAGAATGTAATTAAAGAAACCCATAAAGGTTGACGTGTCGGTTTGATTATAAAATCTCTTAGAAAATGCTGCTTTTATAAAACCATAAAATAAGTTAAAAAAATATCTGCACTTATCAAATTCTATAAACTTTCATAAGTCTGTCTTAGTATAGGATCAGATAAAAAACACACATATAACACCACATAAATTCTTACCAAAATCAAAGACATACCTCATAAATTATTACAAACTTTTATAATCCTACAATTTTTCCTCACAAAAGCTTATAAACCTTACAAAAACTGATAAAAATCAGGTGTGATTTTTATAAGGTTTAATGCGGTTTTTTTGGCTGGGTAGCCAGAGTCAAGTATTTCTTTGGGTCGAAAGCAATACACTAAACCGTTTTAAAAGTGTTTGTGCCTATCCTAAAATTTAGAGCGATAAACCACTTTCTTAAATCACTTTAAAATCGTTCGTTAAAGTCGATTTAGAGCTTAAACAAATTTTAGTGCTGTTTATACGACAACATTTTTAAGCCGTCCTTATATAAAAGCGATCAGAAAGATTTGCCTCTCATCCTACCTGTAAAGACACTTATACATACATGGCTGAACTAGTTAAGTTATTTATGCCATTTCCCATTCCCTGCGGTGTGGTTACGTCAAAGGGTTAAGGGAAAAAGTTATTTTTAGACGTTTTATGGGGGGGTCGTAATTTATTAGAGAACGTTAATTTTTTGTCATATTTTGTAGGTATACTTCTGTTCATAATAAACGAGCAAACGTATTTATATAGTATGTTTTCAAATCGTACTCAATACGTATTGAAAAGATTGCATTATTTTTCTGTCATAAAGCATGTTCTCTGTTCTGACAAAAAGCTAAATATATGTAAGAACAAGATGCTTGATTTTCGATATGTATTGAGTACCATATATATGGGTAATCATGACACCCTTGTCATGTCAGGTAAAGTCTCCGTTTTTTTTTGACAGAACTGTATGCAGCATTTAATTGTTACGCCGCAGCGCAGTGCGCAGCATTTTTGCCTGCCGCACGGAAGGTTCCGGGTTCGAATTCAGGCTAGGTGCATGGATATTTCGTGTTTGTTCCACACTTGGCTCACACTTTGGCAACACTGGGAAAAGTCCCAGTATAAAAAAAAATTATCTAATATACCTCAAAATGGCTTTTTTGGAGAGTTTGTATTTCAATTTTCCACCACCGACCTTAAGTACTAGGTTTATACGCACCCAAAACCGTATTGTAAGACATTTTTTTATATTTTTGCATAAAACGGACTTATTAATTCTATGTGCAATACTTTTTCATTCTTATTCCACTATAAGAGGTACTATCTAATAATAACCAATTTTCTAGAATTTCTGTCATCCAATCTTGACTTTCGCAAACCATGCAGAATCTTTGGGAATCTGAAAGAAAACAATTTTTACCTACGACCAACGAATAATACTAATTTTACGATCCCCTCAACATGAATGTAATGGCTCACTTACGGTCCTAGGATAATAATAAAGGTTAGACGTAAACCACAAGATGGCGTGACAAACGATGAAACTTTATAAGAGCACTAATTAACGCAAAAATATGAATTATTTTTCTGTATTTTTAAGACAATAAATGTTTCGTAAACGCAAATAAATCCAATATAATTTTGGTACCTAACCAAAAAGAAGTCCCTTTAAACTGACATATTACGCATTTAAGAAAAAAAACCTTGTTTTTAAAAAGATATATGAAAAGTCCCTTAATAACCTTTATTTATTTTGATCTTTTAGATAGGACGTCATGACCCTGCCAAAAAAACCACTTCAAAACTCTTAAAAACGGATCAAGCATCTTGTTCTTACATATATTTAGCTTTTTGTCAGAACAGAGAACATGCTTTATGACAGAAAAATAATGCAATCTTTTCAATACGTATTGAGTACGATTTGAAAACATACTATATAAATACGTTTGCTCGTTTATTATGAACAGAAGTATACCTACAAAATAAGACAAAAAATTAACGTTCTCTAATAAATTACGACCCCCCCATAAAACGTTTAAAAATAACTTTTTCCCTTAACCCTTTGACGTAACCACACTGCAGGCAATGGGAAATGGCATAAATAACTTAACTAGTTCAACCATGTATGTATAAGTGTCTTTACAGGTAGGATGAGAGGCAAATCTTTCTGATCGCTTTTATATAAGGACGGTTTAAAAATGTTGTCGTATAAACAGCATTAAAATTTGTTTAAGCTCTAAATCGACTCTATTTTAAAGTGATTTAAGAAAGTGGTTTATCGCTCTAAATTTTAGGATAGGCACAAACACTTTTAAAACGGTTTAGTGCATTGCTTTCGACCCAAAGAAATACTTGACTCTGGCTACCCAGCCAAAAAAACCGCATTAAACCTTATTAAAATCACACCTGATTTTTATCAGTTTTTGTAAGGTTTATAAGCTTTTGTGAGGCAAAATTGTAGGATTATAAAAGTTTGTAATAATTTATGAGGTATGTCTTTGATTTTGGTAAGAATTTATGTGGTGTTATATGTGTACTTTTTATCCGATCCTATAATAAGACAGACTTATGAATGTTTATAGAATTTGATAAGTGCAGATATTTTTTTAACTTATTTTATGGTTTTGTAAAAGCAGCATTTTCTAAGAGATTTTATAATCAAACCGACACGTCAACCTTTATGGGTTTCTTTAATTACATTCTTTTTATCATATACTGCATTATGGGATTATATAAACCGATGAATTTTATAGTCAAAATTTTATAACATGCTATGGGTTTCTATGATTACTACCTTGTTCTTTTATAATGCTTTAAGAGTTTGCAGAAAAAAAACGATTTTCATGAGATCTTAGGATATTTTATGACCAGAACATCTCATAGAATTTGACAGATTTCTATGAACATTTATAATTTTAAGTTGGTAAAAACAATTTTTTTTATAAGTCTTTAAACAGATTTTATAGTCAGAAAAACAACATTTTATAAATTTTTATAAGTCCATCCTGTCAAAAAAACCTCATTAAATCTCACAAAAAACACACCTGAAAACTAATTAAAAAGCTATACTCAGTATACTTACTTACTTCTCCAAAAAATATTTTTTTACTCATAATCCTATGCAGCACTCTTCCCGTCCATTTTACGTCGGTACGTCCCGGGACCAATTAGGGACGTACTATGTACATACAAAAATGTACGTACATAGTACGTAACAAAGTGTCAAACAAACGTACCTACGATCATTTTACGTCCAATTTTGGTCCTAAATGCGAAATAAAATGTACGTACTGTACCACATCCCAAGGACGTACCATACATGTGCGTACCGTGACTGTATGATGAAATCTTATCTTAATAAGATTTTACCTGCCCTAACTTATATGCTCTTTGAAACAAATATATTAAGTTGTCGCCCACCGGAACCTATAAAATATAAAAAAAAAACATAATCACATCACCTGACGTAAATATAATATTTTAGCTTATGAAATCTTGTAAGATCTTATAAACAATGCCTCAAACAATCTCATAGAAAGTTTATATGAGCACAGGTTATAAAAACTTATGATGTTTTATCTGTGATTTGCTATGATATTTTATGAGGTTTTTTGGCAGGGTATCCCAAAAAATATTATGCTAACTTAGTTGTTTTATTTGTTTTGTTTTTAAACCGACATTTAATGAAGGACTTATAAACCCTCAGAGAAAGCGATTTTATGTAAATCCGTTCATATATAAAACCGGTTTTAGGTGCGAATAAACGTAGTAACTGCCAATTTCCAAGGTTGATGAATCTTACTTTGTTTATACGGACCTCTTAAAGCGCTAAATCGATTTTATTTTAAAGCGATTTAAGAAATCGTTTTATTGCCCTAATAACTTTAAAAACGCTTTATTGCATTGCTTTTAAACTTGAAGGAATACCCAACCCTCGTTTTACCGAAAATTCTGTTGTTAACTTAGTTGACCTCGGAGAAAGCGATTTTATTTTAAACCGCCCTTATATCAAACCGGTTTTAGGCGCATATAAACGTACTAACTGATGCGTTGGTGTTTAAAAAAAAACGGACTCGGAAAAACCACTTCAAAACTCTTAAAAACGGATCAAGTCTTGATGAGATTTTAAAAGATTTTATTGGTTTGAAGAGATTCGACCTGGCAAAAATGTATGCCACACCAGACACAATTTTCAAATAATTTCTGACTATTAAAAACTCATAAGATTCAATTATGTTACAGCAGACACATGAGATTTCATGAGGTTTAGCAAGCAAGATTTTTATGAGATTTTACAAGATTTCACAAGTCTAAAAGAAGGGACGTTTTTAAAAGATTTTACAAGATTTCATGAGAAATAGGATAAAAGGTTGTGAAAATTTGACAAGATTATATAAGTATTAAAGTGTAGAATAAAGACATGAAAGTACAACCAGATTTGACAAACAAGATGTGAATTTAAAAGATTTTGTGAGTACCTATAAACATAAATTATTAAAAAGAATATATAATCAAAATTTAACTATCAAGATATTTTAAGAGAGTTTGCAAGCAGAATTTTGATGAGATTTTAAAATTAAAAATGAAGGGATGTTTTTAAAAGATTTTACAAGATTTCATTTTGGATATCTTTTAAAATAAAATCTGTAAGAAATAAAAAGTGTTCGACTCATTTTGTCCAAGATATTTAAAGATTTGGCCCACGATTTGGCCTAAAAAGTGTCAACTGCTTGGTCCATAAGGTTGTCCAACTTGTCTATATATTAAACAATGAAAATATATAAATGTATGTTCCGCAGGCTTCTCATTCACTTTTAATATGGATTCGTTTTAAATCTGGAAATTGGTGAATCTGAATGTTGTTTCTCTTAAAATCTGCTAAAAACATGTGAATTTTTCCATGTTTTTTTATAACTACTCAAAACTGCCTGAGAAATCTCATGAAATCTTATTAACGTTATATTATATTTCCATTAAAATCTGCTCAAAACTGCTGAAAACATGTAAACTTATCAAAACCATTGAAACTTTATCAACTTGTTTCTCTTAAAATCTGCTAAAAACTGCTAAAAACATGTGGATTTTCTCATGTAATCTTGTGAAATCTGACTACTTTGATTTAAGTTTTGGTTAAAATCTGCTCAAAAATTAACAAAACGAGTGGAAGCAAAGCCTTTAAAATACTGGTGAAATCTTATCGACTATTATCATAAATTGTTTTAAAAACTTTTTAAAACTCCTAAAAATTCATGATGTTTGACGAGTTTTGAATCTCTTTCCAACATTGAAAGTTCATGAGATTTCACTCGAAAGTGGTGTTTCATAAACCGCATGAAATACGGGCTCGATTCTGGGCGTAAGAGAATGATCATACCCTGAGAAGTGACCACTTCTATTAAAATCCAAAATTCCGTATTCTGGGACCGGCCGATCGCACAAAAGCCATTCGAACGACGCACGGTGGTCGATTTTTCGGAAAACGCGGACATATATGGAAAAATTAAAAAATTCAAAATGTATCTAAATTTGCCCCTATATGGTTGTCAAGATACTGGGCGAATAGTTGGCCAAAGAATAAACTATGCTTTTTACGAGCTTGACAATACGCATCAGTATTCAACATTAAATTTCAAATAGAAGACCCAGAGTACGACAGTATTTAACTGTTAATATCTCGAAAACAATTGAAGATCGACATAGGTTACGTTATATAAAAATGCTTAGAATTTAACTATGTTGGGAATTTGGAACCTTTGGTTGCACTAAAACAAAATTATGATTGTTTTCCACAAACCAAAACTACACTTTTTTGCACTCGACGCGCGTTTCGCTAACAACGTTAGCATCATCAGGAGACGATAAACAATGAACTAAATTAATCTACGCTCTATCTTATATACAATCCTTTAGTGGGCGGAGATAAGACTAATAAATTGTGATTGATCACGATTTTTAATCCTACCTCCCCTCAACCAAAGAATAAAGTGTACTAAATGGGATAGGTCCTCTATCTTTATTTAAACTATTTCTGGATTTAATGATTTCCATACTTTCATATGCATTCAAAAGTCTTTTGTTTGGTACACTTTTTAGAAGTTTTAGGTTATCTAATGTGAATCTATGATTGTTTTCAAAAGCATGCTCGGCCACACTTGACTTTTCTGTTCTTCCGTATTTTAAGTGTGTAAGTGTTCTTTAAAACGTGTTTGAATAGAGCGTCTCGTTTGGCCAACATATTTTTTATCACAATCCATGCAACTAATTTCGTAAATTCCACTTTTTTCTAGAACTGTAGTTTTATCCTTGGGATTTCCTAGTAAGCTTCTTATTGTGTTACCGGATTGATATACTAATTTAAGACCGGTGTTATTAAATACTTTCTGTAATCCTTTCGTATAATTAGGATTATACGGAATTGATACAAATTTTGAGTCGCAGGTATCTCTTTGTCTGAAAAAGGTAGAATTCCGAAAGGTCTTTTGAAAAGAATGTCTATTTATCAGCTTATTATTATTATTATTATTATTATATAATAAATAAGCTGATAAATAGACATTCTTTTCAAAAGACCTTTCGGAATTCTACCTTTTTCAGACAAAGAGATACCTGCGACTCAAAATTTGTATCAATTCCGTATAATCCTAATTATACGAAAGGATTACAGAAAGTATTTAATAACACCGGTCTTAAACTAGTATATCAATCCGGTAACACAATAAGAAGCTTACTAGGAAATCCCAAGGATAAAACTACAGTTCTAGAAAAAAGTGGAATTTACGAAATTAGTTGCATGGATTGTGATAAAAAATATGTTGGCCAAACGAGACGCTCTATTCAAACACGTTTTAAAGAACACTTAGCACACTTAAAATACGGAAGAACAGAAAAGTCAAGTGTGGCCGAGCATGCTTTTGAAAACAATCATAGATTCACATTAGATAACCTAAAACTTCTAAAAAGTGTACCAAACAAAAGACTTTTGAATGCATATGAAAGTATGGAAATCATTAAATCCAGAAATAGTTTAAATAAAGATAGAGGACCTATCCCATTTAGTACACTTTATTCTTTGGTTGAGGGGAGGTAGGATTAAAAATCGTGATCAATCACAATTTATTAGTCTTATCTCCGCCCACTAAAGGATTGTATATAAGATAGAGCGTAGATTAATTTAGTTCATTGTTTATCGTCTCCTGATGATGCTAACATTGTTAGCGAAACGCGCGTCGAGTGCAAAATAGTGTAGTTTTGGTTTGTGGAAAACAATCATAATTTTGTTTTGCTTAGAATTTAGGAACAAAATGCAAAAATGCAATAATATACTGGGTGTTTCATTTGAAAGTTTCGGTTGGTTCGGTTGGCATTCTTTTTAATATATTTCATTTTTACTTTAATTTAGCTAATTAATAAATATATATATTTTTCCTCTTAAAAATGTCTTAAGATAAATATGAAAATCCACACGATCATTCTGACTGTTTGTTGAAACTAAATATTTTGTACGATTAAATTACAATGTGGAAGTTTTTTTTAATGTCCGCGTTTTTACAAAAATCGACCACTGTGCGAGTCCTACTCCAAACGACGGTCAAGTTTACCGTAGCATGCGCCTTAGCGAGTAAAATATCCATCGGTCGTTCATCCAATAGCGTGCTCTGAAATAATACGAGTGACGTTTTTCACACGAGCTTTCCTACAACTCCCAACTACTGGGTCTAGTCGAGAGAACGGCTTCGCTCAAAAATCTCATCTCAGGCGAACGATCACTTCCTATGACTTCCAGAATCGGTACCCTGGGGCTCTATTCTGGGCGTTATAGAACGATCAACACGGTGGTCGATTTTCCGGAAAAAGCGGACATAAATAGAAAAATTTAAAAATCCAAAATGTATCTAAATTCGCCCCTATATGGTTGTCAAGACTAGGCGAATAGTTGGCCAAAGAATAAACTATGCTTTTTACGAGTTTCACATTACGTATCAGTATTCAATATCAAATTTCAAATAGAAGACCCAGAGTATGACAGTATTCAACTGTTAATACCTCGAAAACAGTTGAAGAAGGGTACTTTATATAAAAATGCTTAGAATTTCAAAACAGAATGCAAAAATGCAATAATATACTGGGTGTTTCATTTGAAAGTTTCGGTTGGCATTCTTTTTAATATACCCTATATACATAAAAATATTCTAGTATACTGCAACATTTATATATTGTGTCAATTACTTTAAAGTAAATTTGATTGTTTTAAACTAACATTTTTAATCTAATTTTGTGAAGTGAACTTAAAATTATTTAACATTTTTGGCTAAATAAAACCTATTCAAGCTCCAATCGTCTTGCAATCTACATGTCCTTCTTGGATCCCCCCTTACACCACCACCATAAATTTAGCTAATTAATAAATATATATCTTTTGCCTCTTAAAAATGTCTTAAGATAAATGTGAAAATTCACACGATCATCCTGTTTATCAGCTAAATAAGAAAAAAATTTATCTTTTTATTAAAACTAAATATTTTGTTCGATTATCCGCGTTTTTACAAAAATCGACCACTGTGCGAGTCCTACTCTAAAAGACGGTCAAGTTTACCGAAGCATGCGCATTAGCAAGTTAGGTCACATGATGGTTTCGTCCAATAGCGTGCTCTGAAATAATACGAGTGACGTTTTTCACACGAGCTTTCCTACAACTCCCAACTACTGGGTCTAGTCGAGAGAACGGCTTCGCTCAAAAATTGTTGTTCGAGGCAGCTCTGCGCGTGCCCATAATAGTTTGGTGATTACTCGATCGTCTTGTCAATGCTTTTAAGCGCGTTTATTGGTTGAAACTACTTTTCTTCTGTCAGGCGAACGATCACTTCCTATGACTTCCAGAATCGGTACCCAGAACTCGTGAACTTTTACTAGTTCTTTTTTACGAGTTTTGTCGCGGTATCTTTGGCAGGGGAAACTTTAGGTTATGAGGATTGATGACTTAAAAGTTTTCGCGTTTAATATTTTTATAATTTGTGATATTTATGATGATATTTTCATTGGACGTAGGTAAAGTCTAGTGCACTAACTCGCATGTTATGGTTATTACACGCTCAGATAAGTTAAGACACTCGCCTTCGGCTCGCGTCTCAAACTTCATCTTCGCGTTTAATGAGCATCATAACATGCTTGTTATGTAAACTACTATTTTATGGTTTGTATAAAGTTTGGTTTGGTAAAAAGGTATATAGCAGATTTTAAGAAAAGATAAATAACAAAGCACAAAGAGGTCCTACTTAAACACCGCCATATTATTGTCAAAGTTGGCACAGCTCTATCCCTTTGTTCAGTAAGAAGACACAGATATACGTACTTACACCACCATCAAGTAGCAATGTCGCATCGTGTTTATACATTGGAAAATAGGGGAACACTTTCTGAAGCAGGAAGGAACGATTTCTAATACAAAGATCGAATTATAAACTTTCCGTGGCCGTCCGCCGTTATCGTTTCGATTTTTAAAATACTTTCTATGACATTTGCTACCTCCGGGGAACCTCGCCCAACGCAAAAAAAAATAGACCTTTTCGTTTATATCCGAAAATATGAAATTCCATAGAGGCTTCCGATTTGAACGTTATACATGCTAAAGGTTATCACACACAAACGCTTCACTATGTGCACTGCGGTGGCATAGAGGTTTAACCAATTAGCGCTTGATCTCAGAACGCCACGTTGAAAATTCTGGAGGGCTAATTGGATCATACCTCTATACCACCGCAGTGCACGCAGTGCAGCGTTTGTGTGTGATAGTCTTAAATACTCGATGCTAGACCGCAGAGATTGGACTCTGATATCTTTATTCGAGCGGAAGTCTTTGTTTTTTTACAGATACAAGAAAGACAGAATATGGCGCTATATTCTACGTCTACGAGTATGTCCTACGACCAACTTAAACTGTCCAATAGCAAACCCATGCTGCTCTTACCGCTTACTGCTTGCAGTTCACAGAATTCTATGAACAGAAGCATGCGTCTGCTATAGTTTATTTTCCTTGCGTCTTACAGCAAAGTCATAAGAAAAAAACAACAAAAGTCAATAAAAAAGTAAGGTTATGTTTACCGTCAAACGATTGACTACGTTCAAAAGCTCCATTTTTAACCTCTTGAAATTATCTTTATTTACGGTAACGGTAACCATAAGAGTAACGAAATTTTCCGTTAAAATTTTTGGGCAGATCTACTCTGATTTTGAAGATGCTGCTTTCGCATCTTCGGAATTTGATTGGTAATATATGCTTGACCGACTATATGGTGCCTAAACTATTCAATTAGAACACTTTTTAAAAAACATTAATTTTTCATCCCCGCACGAAATACATTGAAAAATTATTTCGGTGAAATTTGATAAAATTTTAGTATGTTATAGTGGGCTACGAGATATAGATGGTCAAAATTCAAAAAAATGTCGTTTTGGGGTATATTGAGCATTCCCAAAAAGGTATTTCCTGACTGAAATAAAATAAGTTACTTTCTTATTATTATGTTGGTAAAATGTTCTCCAATATAAAAATACAAAAGCTATTTTTGAGCAAAAATTAACGTTTTAGTATTTTCTAGAATAACTGAACCAGTTTTTCTTCCCAGTAACAGTTACTTTGTGTTACATGTTACATAAAAAATGACGAAAATTATTTTCTGCTACGAAATAATTATTTTGCAACTTAAAAATCTAAATATTATTTTGCATTCAGTTAAAGTGATGAGTAAATAAACTTTAAATAAAATGAATTTTATTTAACATGCAAAAAGTTCTATATCATTAATTTTTACAAACAAGTAATCAATTTTTAATTTCCTTAAAAATGATGGAGGGATTTTAATTTATTTTTGCGTACGTCTTTATCATACTCTTATCTAATACAGGGTGCAATTTTTTTACTACTCCTTTGTGTTCTGCATTGGGGATTATGATTTTTTAAAGGTTTCTCAAGGTTCTCTATACTAAATAATAACACTTTTGGTGCGACTGAATTATTTTACGAAGTGCGAAAAATAAAACAGGTAAACTATGCATTGACTTTGCTAGTACTCAATAGAGTATGTAGGTACAGTGGCGTAGCCAGAAATTGGCTATGGGGGGTTTCGTCAATTAGTAATGAAATAATTATGATTTTATGGGGCTACAGAGTTACTTTTATTATTATGGGTTAGATCCTCTGGGAGAGGGAGTTTAACCACCAAAACCCCGCTCTGGCTACGCCACTCTGTATGTATAAGGAAGAGCAATTACCCATAATCATAATTTATGGCATATTATTGTTTGCTTGACAATTCAGCCCCACTAAAGTGTGATATTTAGTTTAAAGAACCTTGAGAAACCATTAAAAAATAATCATCCTAGATGCAAAACATAAAGAAGTGATAAAAAAATTGCACCCTGTATTAAATAAAAGTATGATAAAGGCGTACGAAAAATTAAATTAAAATCCCTTATCAGTTTTAAATAAATTAAATATTGATTACTTTTTTGTAAAAATTAATGATGTAGAACTTTTTGCATGTAACTCGTAGCTAGAAAAAAAAAACAAAAAAATTACATTGAATTTATTTAAAGTTTATTTTCTCATCCCTTTGACTGAATGCAAAAGAATATAAAAATATAAATATTCTTTTGCATTCAGTCAAAGGGATGAGAAAATAAACTTTAAATAAATTCAATGTAATTTTTTTGTTTTTTTTCTAGCTACAAGTTACATGCAAAAAGTTCTACATCATTAATTTTTACAAAAAAGTAATCAATATTTAATTTCTTTAAAACTGATAAGGGATTTTAATTTAATTTTTCGTACGCCTTTATCATACTTTTATTTAATACAGGGTGCAATTTTTTTATCACTTCTTTATGTTAAGTTGCAAAATAATTGTTTCGTAGTAGAGAACAATTTTTTTTGGTCAAAAAATAAAAAAAAAACATGTAACACAAAGTAATCCTTATTGAAAAGAAAAACTTGTTCAGTTTATCTAAAAAATACTAAGACATTAATGTTTGCTCAAAAATAACTTTTATTTTGATATCGCCGAAAATAAAAAATTGTCAAAAAATTTTCCTGTATACAACCTGTTAACATTTTACCAACATAATCATAAGAAAGTCCATGTATGGTTTCTTAGTAAACCATATTCGTTGGTAACTTATTTTATTTCGGTCAGCAAATGCCTTTTTGGGCGTGCCCAAACTACTCCAAAATGACGTTTTTTTTAAACTTTTTTTTACACATTTTTTCTTATCTTTTAACCCACTATAACATACTATCAAATTTCACCTAAATAATCAAAAATGTCATAACATGGCGGAAAAAATGGCCATTTTTAAGATAAGACATCCGTGGTATAGTATCATGATGGTGTTTAGGGTTATTTGAAGCTTTTTTGATCTTCTTAAACAGAGGGTTTATATTAGTGCGCCTGTTTATTATAAAAAAATATTGGAAAAGATCATAAAGGGTATAATTTCGCTTGTCTAAGCAAGCAACCCGCCACAACTATATAATTTATAAGGCACTTAAAGTTAGTTACGGTATCCATAACCCTACCAACTAAACAAGTAGGTACAAATTGAAAAGTTTCGATTTCTGGTCGATTCGATAGGGATGCGGATATGGATGAGAATATCAATATTTGCCTGAGAGTGCCCATTATAACATGTTTTATACCTCATTAAGGTCTGCTCACATAGGAGAGTTTGCGTCAGCGTTGCGTCGAGCGTCGCGTTGACTGCAGGATAAGCAAATGTTATCAAATCGCATACTGCACAGACCTTTATGTTCATGAATATTATTCATGTGAGAAGTAAATCATTAAAATTACCATCAACCTTGTAAATTATTTGTCATGGAACTTGACCGTTTGTGTTTTAATGATCTTCAGGAACACCCCAAATCCTCACGTTTATGGTGTTTTCAACTAGTAACTAGTTCCGTACCGATTAGTTTTTCATGCAAACACTGAAACTTTTGTAGTGCTTGCATTAAGTTACGTTCACATTGTATTTTATATCTGTCTTAAATAAACTTATTTCAAGTTAATAAAAAAAATGTGAATAGGTAGCAAGGCAAAAAATATATCCTTACTTTTGCATAACTATTAATTCGTTTTTGCACAAAATATAAAGTTTTTGGTGGGCAGTATGGATCGGCCTTTACTTTTTTAAGACCATCAGACACACACTTGTATAAGGTCACATTCTTGCTTGCTTTGGGCGCGTTTCTGCAAGCTTAACATAGTTACTAATATTTTCTTTTTCTAAATGCATTCGTCTGAGGGAGACCCAGCATACCAGGAACATACCGCCGGTACACCCTTCGACTTCGCTGTCTAACTACCTTTTTGAGGTAGTTATCTCCTGACAGATATGCGGGGTCGAAGGGTGTAAAGGCGGGTATTTTTTGTGATGGTGTAGTATGCTGGATCTCTCCTAGACGAATGCATTTAGAAAGCCAGCACGAGCCCAAAAAGCTCGTGCCAATAGTGAAGAACTAGTGGAGTGTTTCCCTAACTTTGAACATCCGTCGGACACATAACTACAAAAATGCTATCACTTTTTGTAAGTTGGACTGAAAACCTAATACTTTAATAGAATACGTTTTTTGGTAAATTTAAAGACTGTAAAGAACTTTCATTGACAGAATACCACCTTATGTTTCACACACTTTGTGCTTTGAAAAATTACAATTTTTGCTGTTTTTTTTTGTATAAAAATGGCAAAATAAACATCATATGCACGAAACCACTCAAGATAAATTTATTAAACAATTGCCTTAAATTATTTTCATCTTTCTCTAAAATACTTTTTTATAGCCTGCTGTCTCTCTTCTAAAATTCTGCCCTCTTTCTCTAAATATGTTTCATTTTAACAGAGAAAAAATTATTTTTGGCAGTACTTTTTTTGAACTCTAAAAATTGAGTGTTTTAGTCTAGATCTCGAAAGTTTGGAAAGAAAGCTTTAAAATGTAAGCAAAATTATGGCATGAAAATGTTAAAAACTTGGTAAAAATTGCTTAATCAAAAACGGTACACCTTAAATTATGCTAAAATGTTTTAAGCCTCAAATTACCATCATGGCTTGACCATAATGAAAAGTATAAAACTTCTTCAAAAACATGTTGAACACTAAAAACCAAATTAGTTCTGACTGGTGTAAAACTAGTTCCCATAAGGTGGAAGCGCCATTAAAAACCTTACATACAAAACTTGTCAAGTTTCGTCTCAACATGTTTATTTACAATGTTTTAATGCTTTACACAGACTCAGAAATAGATTAGGAACTATGCTTTTGACGTAAGTTATTAAATTAGTTATACAAAAATGTTTCAAGCACAAAAATAATATTTTTTCCTAGCAAGTAGTCGTATGGCCTTTATATAATTTTAGGAAAATTTTCGAGAGTTTTACAAACATATTCTTTTTCTTATTGTAAAAGCTCTTGGAAACAACTCAGAAATTTTCACCTCAGAAGATAATATGGTCTAGAATGTAAAATTTATTGCAATCAATAAAATAGTGTAAGTTGTATTATAATAGAAAAACTAAGAACACACAAGGCTTGGCAAAACAAAAATCTTGTAGAACTGACAAACTTTTTAGACTATCATTGCACAGGGTGTTTTAAATTACAGCTTAACATTTTCTCTTATAGCCGAAAAATATGTTTAGCCCCAAAAATATAAAAACCCAATTTTTAAAAATAGAAAAACTTGAAGAGGCTCATGAAACGTTATACATTTATATTTTGGGGCTCTGCGCATGTTTTTGGCCTGTATTTTACTAAGGTCAATATTAGCTTAGAGTTATAGGAAATAGGCTGAGTAGATTTAATATACAAATATTGTCAAGCCATATATTAAGTACTCATAATATTTTTAAATATCTAGAGTGACCGAAAAGGTTCAAGAAGAATCAGGTCGCCCTGTATAAATGCTGTAATAACACTATACACGATACATATCAATTTGACTAATGCTGTCCTGTCCAATAAAAAATAAATCTAGAGTTACGTAGCTGAATATGTAATTGTAAAAAAAAATATAGAAGCCTAAAATATTTGATACCTACTACACATTCAACTCAATATATGCATGTGTATTTTCTACAAAATACGATGTATTGAAAATTATACATTTTTAGACTATTAATACAATAAATAAGACTATTTAAAAGTTAAAAAAAAAACAATTTATGAATTGTTTTCTTTTACTTGAGTATAAATAATCTTATTTACTGTATATATAAAAACTATCGTAGAGGTGCCATAACTAATAAACTCTTTTTTTAAGTAAACAGAAATGCCCTAAGTTTGTAGGAAAACACTGTACACCGGCAACGCTGTAAAAAGGCGTTGCCAGCTTTCTGATCTGTTTGCAATTTTTATGTGATATTTACTAAATGTTAAAGAGATAAAATATGTGCTTGTGTTAAATAATAGCACTGGTTATTTGACGTTTTTTATCCGTAAAATCTCACGCTTTAGACGAGATATTTTCTAAAGTTCAAAGAAAGGTGATTCTACGGGTAAAAATTGCGTAGAAAGACACAAAAATTTAGCTGAATAATAAAGGAAAAATCGCTCTATAGCAAAAATGATTTTTTAATTATTGCCCACCTAAATATAAGACTCTTTTATAACCTTTTGTTAAAAAAAATTACACATTGGATATCTAGAAGTTTTTCCTTGTCCTCCCCCTTCCCTTTTGAGCAAGCTGCATCGTCTATGTATTTTTGCTTCACTGCAAGATATTGGAAAAAAAATAATTTTAAAATTTCCACGAAATTACAAATAAAAAAATAAGTCAGCTATCCTCAAACTTTCCTCCTATACAACTTTTCTTTGGAGCTACTGCGTGACAAAAGGGTGCTGGCATTTTTTTGTCCAACAAAAACAACTAAATTTTTTTGTCTAACTAAAACATTTTATTAAACAGATGTCTGTTATAAATGGCATGCGACGCACAGTGATTCAGTTTGCAAATTTTGATGAGAAAAACATAAATTTTAAAAAAGTTAAAGGCGATTACTCCTTAGAATTGTACGCTATCTTTTAAAAGAAATCGAGAAAATTTTGTATTACAAGAAATAAAAGCATTTTCGTTTATTTAGAGATGACTGTTGTTCCTCGAGATTCACAAAAGTTTCGACTGTGCGGCGGTTATTATTTTGTTAAAAAAATGCTTTTGATTGTTTAAAAAACTGGTTGTTGCAGGCAACCTGTGTCGCTCTTGAGAGTCAATATTAAAATTAGAGAAAAATTAGATTATAAGTATATAAAGAAAAAAAAGTGTAGGTAACTTATTTGTAGCTTCAAAAAAAATTATGACAATGTAATAATGTAGGGGCCTATTAGAGAAAAACTTTGTACTATCAAAAATCTGCTTAACCATTTTTTTATATTTTGTATGAAGTGTAATGTTATGCAAATATTTCAGAGGAGAGGTTGGAGTAGGATATTAGAAAAATAAATAATTTTAAATTACATATACAAAATATAAAATGTTGTTTCTAAAAAAAAAGTAACAATTCTTTTAAATAATTAAGAAACCAAGCTTTGATTGTTTATAAAACTATATTTTATATTCGTTTTAGTTTTGATGTGCCTATGATTAATTTTATATATATTTTAAAAATGTTTTTAGGAGTTCATTGTTTCTTGGTCTATGTTAATTGTCCTAAATAAAGCGATGTATATTACCAAAAAAAGTTTTTCTTGTATTTTTATTATTACCCGAAAGTAGTAAAGGTATAATTTCATAAAAATCTTTGAAAAAATCCACAATCTGACAACGCTTTGGTTTGATTTTTTTACTGCCTGAAACCAAAGAAACGAGATATCATTTATGCCAAAATTGTATAAAGGACCCCGCCCGCATTTAGACGAACATTATTTTTTTGACTATAAGGTAAACAATTTAATTAGTTTAACATTACGAATCTTAAACAAAGTAGATTCCTGGAGGTTGAGTTTTGATACTGCATTAACTGCAGCATTTCAGTTTAATTAAGTGGATTAAATAAAAAAGCTTTTCTATTGACGGACCTTGTAGATACAGAATTAAATTAAGTTGATTACCTGTATTCTTATACGTTTTTAAAACTAACTTTAACAAAAGAACAGTCATATCTAAATGTGCTGCATTTCTATTTATTTAATTGGTTAAAATAAAACAAGCTATCCCCTTGACGGACCCTGTAGATTATTTTGTATTCTTTAACATATTTTTTTAGATTTTTATATTAGAGATAATATACTATTTTTAAATGTGCAGTACAAATGCAAAATAGATACTTCTCTTTATTCGTCGCGACCTAAGTCTTAAAGTGGTCTAAAATATAAAAATTAATATCCCTAAATACATACATATAAAATATATATATTTATTTTTTATATGGTGGGAGATAGATATAGAAATAATCAGGTAAAGTTTTATTAAAATTGACCGAGTCGTTTTTTAAAAATAAATTAAAAGGCATGTACGGGTAAAAAGTAAATACTTCAAATGTTATTGAATAGGCCCTGTATGTTAACCAAAAGCTATACAACAATTTTTTGGTAGTTAAACGATTAGCTGTGAACCATTTTAACCCAATATAACTAAAAAAATTACTATTGTTATTCACAAAATGGTTTTTTACAGGTACAATCAAATGTTGTCGGTTTTATTCGGCAGAAAAAAATTTACCTATAAAAGATAAGTCATTATCTAAGAAAGAAGAAGCTACTAAAAAACCAAAGTTATTTTTCTTTAAATGGGTTAAAACTTTTATTTTTTGCTCAAATACAACAAGTTTGTATTCAAAATTCGGTAGTAGCAGAAGTATAAAAAATATCAGTTTTTGACTAGCCCCCATAAATTACCTAATGAACTGTCATAAATGACATCATCATGGGGTTTGTCTACAAGCTTCTACCATTTTATTTTATGATAACTTACTTTTTTTTAAATAAGTGTTATGAGTTTTTATTGATAGAACATAGTCTTTTTTTCCAATTTTGACCGTTTATATCTTAGGAACTAGACATAGAAAAACTTTTATAGTTTCACATTTTTTCTTAGTTATATATCCCTCTACAACATATCATAATTATAGCGAATTGCACCGAAAAAAAAACTTCCCATATAATCCTGTATAACCGGGGTCCTTTACTTTTTTGAAATTAAACGACCGATCAGTGACTTTAGATTTAAAAAGTTTAAAAAAAAATTGCAATTCTTAAGTGAGCAACAAAATTTTTTTTAATAAGACAAAAAAAATAAAAATTGGTTTTGGTTTCGCTACGTCGCGATTAAAATGTGTTATTTCCGTAAAGTATGGGCTTCCAAATATTCTTGATGGTAAAAAAAACAAAGTTAATCTCGTGTCCACAAATAAAAATTAAAGTAACACTCGTGGCGTATTGGACAAAGCGTTTTTGTTTCTCACTTCATTACGACAAGGCCTCCAATGTCTAATGGAGAATCCTGCTGCTGCGAACGGTACCTCTTTTTAAGAGTCATGTTACAGTGATCTTATACTTTTACAGGTTTTTTAATTTTGATGTTTTTGTTTCTCGCTTTATTCGACAGGTGGCGCACACAGGTACTACGTCTCCGCGGATTACAAACTTTTTGTTTTAAATTCGAGAGGTGTGCATAATCCCTGTGTAGCTTCAACTGCCAGGTACAATCCTACGACTCCCTGATGATTCCTAATAAGGATGAAACAGGTCTGTAGGCGTCTGGATTCTCCATTAGACATTGGTCGTAATAAAGTGAGAAACAAAAACGCCTTGTCCGATATCCCACGAGTGTTACTTTAATTTTTGATGGTGACGCTTTGTTGAGAAAATACATTCTGGTTCCTCAGGATGAATGCTGTTTCATTAAATTTCCGCTTGAATGGATTTTCCTTCTTGGCGACGATCTTTGCCTCTTTCCATTCTATATGAAGTTGATTTTCCTAGCAATGTTGAGCTATTTTCGATCAGTTGTGTCCCTTTGTCGAGTTTTGCGTTTGTATTATGTAAGGCGAAATTGGATGTAGATATTCCCACACTTACATGGTACCTGGTAGACGCAGTTCTCGGTGTCATGGGGCTGTGATGTTTTTGTTAATTGACTTCTTATTATTGTGGTCGTTTTAAAGACTGTGTGAAGATGATATTGGTTGCCAATTCTTATTATCTTTTCTGAGATTCATTTGATGTATGGAATTATAACCCAGTAAACACACTTGTGACTTTAACCTAATATTTATATAAATCTAAGGTTCATATTTAAGTAAATCTCACATAAAAATGTCTTTATAAAAAAAATTATGTAAACATTACGTCAAAACTTTGACTGTAAATTAAAGTCATCATAAGCAATGTTAATGTTACGTACATAATATAACTTATGAATAAATTCTTAAAATTTACGTAAATTAAACGTAAATAAAATTATTTACTTTAAACGAAAGTAAACTATTATGTAACAATTTAGGCATTACGTTTACATTTAAAATTTTAAATAACTATTATACAAAACATTTTATTTAATAATTATATCATCTAAATTACGTAAACGCTCTGTAACATGATTCATGTCAGATTAAAATTTTGAAATTTACATAAATAATTTTACATAATTGTTACATATAATTTTGTATGCATTAATTATGTAATCTACGTTATTTAATTTCCCTGTAAAATTATTTACGTCAAGTTAATGTTCTAAATTTTACATAACTATTATATAGTCAATTGAACCGTAAGTTTACATTTGAAATGTTAGATAACTATTATATAAAACATTTTGTGTAATATTTTTATCGTTTAAAATGAAGGAAATTACCAGTGCTTAATAGTTTTTTGTTCCCTGTACAGAGGATGATAATAATATATTTATAAGAGGAAAAACATTTCAAAATTAGAATGCGCACTTTGAGCAACCACCGACGGAACTGCTCAAGCTGCATGCTCATGTCGGAGTTTGATAGTTAACGCTTTGCGCATGTCATGCAGATTAATGTGACTTAAATTTTACCTTATTAATAACTTATTGTGACTAAATTTACATACCAAGGTAAACCTGTAACGGAAAATTTACGTAGTTTTTACCTAACCCTCACGTAACATGGATGTAATATCTATGTAAAAGGTATGTCATTTTTTTACATCACATTTATGTAAGAATTAGGCGGACTCTGCGCATGGCATTATGCAGTGTTTTCGCACATTAATGTGACCCAAATTTTTCCTTATTAATAAATAATTGTGACCTCTATGTCACCTTAAATTTTTCATAACAAGGTAAAACTGTTATGTAAAATATACGTAGTATTTACTTAACTCTTACGTAACATGGATGTGATATTTATGTAAAAGCTATGCCATTTTATGTACATCTCATGGCATTATGCAGAGTTTTCGCATCTTAATGTGACTTAAATTTTACCTTATTGTGACCCCTGAGTGACTTTAAATTTACCTAATACATAACACATAACATAACGGTGTTTACTGGGAAGTTTCGCCTTTCTTTCAGTATTTACGTCTGTCGTTCTTTTTCTTGGAGTGGTCTGAAGAGTTTCATTTATCTTGCAGTTGAAGAAACCGCTCCTTCGTAGATCGGATCGAATTGTTGACTTTGATCGGCGCCAAGGAGGAAAATCTATTCAAGTAGAAATTCGAAAAAACAGCATTCACCCTGAGGAACCATAATGTATTTTCCCAGCAAAACATGGCCGTCAAAGATATTTGAAAACCCATTCACTGAGCACAAGTTAGTTTTACTACTAGTATATAAGACTAGGTAGTCTTAGTTTCTGTTCTTATTCACCTGATGACGATTGCACATACATAAGCATTCGAAACGTTGGGAAAAAGTAAAAAATGAAGACAATAACGGAAAATGGAAACTCCAGTTTTACCTTCCTAAACAGCATTTTTTTCATCTTCCGACTAGTTTTGGACGGCATCTAACGTCAGAGGGAGTATAAAATATAGTCAGTTGACGACGTAAGTCAAGGATTATACTTTATTTTTCGTTGTTACGACATCTTAACTTGTATAGACGGACGTAAGTCGTCGAGATAACATTTGAAGCCGTTGTATGTAGTCTAGCACAGATTCCCAACAACGCTTCGACATCCTTAAGGAGAACGTTGGCATGTAGTACAGAGTAAGACATTAGCCCGACGTCTGCGCTTGTAGTATTTGTGTTAGTAAAGTTTTCTGACGACCGTCCAACGTCTGTGCTGCCCACGTTGCAATCGGTAAAAACTACGACGTCTGTATGACATCCGGGATGCGACAATTGTACCCAATGTATGTGGTGATGATATTTGACCTATACCACGATTTTTCAACGTTAGGGTTTGGAATCCAATCCAAACTAGTGAAAATTAGACTTTATTTTCGTGCGTGCGGTACATTTTTGTGTTATAACTAATAATTCCAAAGAAAAACCAACTCAAATATTCTACCACGTTCCCAGAAACGTGTCAGATTTTTCCGAGGTCCCCTCGCAATTTTTTTTCGGGTGCCCCCCTGTTCTACTCGATTTTTTTTTGTCGACAACAAGAAAGTTAATTCATTAATGCGGAGGCCATCTTTGATGTGAAACCCGGATATGTTAACCTATATTTTATTATTACAAATATTTATAATATATAATAAAAGTAACTATGAAGTAACAAACTAATGGGTCTCATGCTCCCTCTGTATATTAATATTTAAAATTTATGCAATTTTAAAGGAGCTAAAGGGTAGTTGTGTGCGTAATTGGTTTTATATATTATATTCTTTTTTTAAGACTTGCGGGGGGAGCGGTGGCTCTTGACACGCTCCTGTATGTTTTACAGGAAAATAATCAAATTGCACGCGCAAAAATCACGTTTATTCAGTCAGCATAAGCAGACAAGTCTGGCTATGATGAAGTTTAAAGTCTAAAATATTTTAGGGTAGACGTTTTCGAATTTTGTTATCTTTTTTAATCAAGTTTTTTACATTCCTACAAAGCAAAGTTCCCTAGACAGATTAAGTTAATCAAACACCACCAGAGGTCAGACCCACCAGATCGAGTCAAACTTACACGGCTGGCGACCTCTTGGATCTTGCAGTGGTGTCACTGTAGATGAAACCAACGTTTCGCCAGAACGGGCGACCGATTAAGTACACAAAAATTCACTAGAGGTCAGGACCAGTCAGATTTGAAAAATGAAACTGGAGTTTCAGTAGAAATCGGGCAAGTTTACTGGAATTCTCTGACGTAGCCATCTTTTCTTTGCGGTAGTTGTGGATAAATAATAAAGTCGATAGGAAATTTCATATTTTTGTGTGAAATGTAAAATATCATGAAATCCCATAAACTTTGCAATAAAATATTGTTAAAATGTCTAAATAAATCCTTTACGCGTATTTTAAAAAGAATGGTGAAGTTTTTTTGTCAATAAAATCTTATTTTTTATTAAAAATTGAGAATATTCGTGGTGATCGTGTACTTTCGGCCCTGCATTGGTCATGTCGGACAGTAAAGTGAAGTGCGTTGGTAATTTTTGGTGTTTAGCCTCGTTTTCAAGCTCGCACAAGTCTCAATGTTATCATGGGGTATGTAATAATTTTGACATGAAACACTGACGGCATCTTATTTATGTCTGCCAACGTTGCAAATGTAAAAATCTAAGTAAAGAAGTAAGAATATTTTTTTGGCCTTTGGTTGTTGTTTTGTATCAAAGCGTAGGTGTTTTTTAAATTTGGACAAAAATATTAACTAAGTATGTTGTCCAGACGTTGTTTTATTTGCACTAAGCACGACTTACTTTGCCTTTAAAAATGTATTAAAATTTTTTAAATCAAGTGATATTTTAAAGTAAGCTCAAATTGTACCAGGGTAAAATTTATTCTAGAAGAAAAAATGTAATGATAAAATGTACTACTAGCGAAAATCAGATCGACATGTCCAGGGATTTATAAAAAAATAATGTCGAACAAAAAAATATATGATTTTTGCATTGGTCCATACAACTTTGACAGTCAATATCTTAAAAGCTACATTTTTCAAAATTTTATCACTTTGATAAAGGCGTTTGAATGAATTCTCATATTCTCACTTTTTTTTAGAACAATATGTCAAGGTTTCTAAAAACTTTCTACGAGACCCAAACGCTGAGACATTTTGTATAAACAACAAATTAAACATATAAAAAATACGCAAGGAAGTAAAATGGATTGAATAAATTTATCACGCCTACTTATTGTATTAACATTTTTAGACAATAATTTATTTTATACAAAATCAAAACAGACAGCCACTTTAAGATAAGTTTCATGTTAGTTTTAATGGACATTTATCATTCAGCCGGCACTAAACGATTGGGTTCTAAATCTTTCGGGTATTTCTTTCATTCTTTATATTAAACAAGTGTAAATCGTTACTTGAATGAATTTCTTAACGTAAAAATATGCTCTCGTATACATCCCCAGCAACAATTATAGTCAATTTCACTGGAGTGCCAATGTTATTGTCACCAAAAATGGGTTAAGGCGTAGTAATATTTCCCACAACGAACTATTTCTAGGAAAAATGTCATTATTGTCACTTAATGTGGCCACTATTACGCTTAAAAAGTTACCACAGTGTCGTAAAAATTTAAAGTTATAGGCGAAAGTAATATATTCCACTATATAACTATATACCATTACTAGAATCACGAAAAAACTTTACAGTCCGAGGATTACTTCATAGTTGTCACATTTATTACGTTAAATATTACTTTTACGAGGTAGCGGTATATTGATATTATTTTGGTTGAAATTCAGTATCCCCTACTCAATACAAAACTCTAACAGTGAGATTTACCAAGATCTAAAATAGTAGCCCCCACAGGTTTAAAGATTTACACCTGTGGGGGGTACTAAATTTTAAAACCAATTTTCAAAAAACACTTACCCATACAGAAAAGATACCAAAGTTATTTTTTTTTTGACAGATTTCAAAATGGCAAATGATGAATACGCCAGAAATTTGGCACATAATAGCTTCATTATTTTTGTTTGAGGTTATAAAGTTGGTGATTTTTTAGACCACCTCAGGGGGGTCGTTTAAATGTATAGCCCCCAGAAAGGATTGTTTTGTGGCATTTGGTAATAAGCTCGTCTATAATTTTCCTAAGTAACCATTTTTACAAGGATTAATTTACCTTATTTAATATCCCAAGTTGTTCATTACCCAATAAAACACCTTCTATTTTGTTCAGAAAAACGCCATATTTTGAATCCGTTTTTGGATTCAACACAACACAAAAAATATATTTATGAGGGCACTACGAGGCAAAACAAACATAAGTGAAGGTCACTGATTATGCACGAAAAATAAACCAAACAAAAAAACTAAAACAAATAAATTAATTTATTTACAAACTGAAAGTAAAACAGTAAGTTTATCTAAAAGCTCAGTCAACAAAACCTTTTTTTACTCAAAGCCCACTCATTTTAAAGTTGTAGCTTTCATCAGTAGAGGTTGGTACAAGCCAAGGTGCAAACAGAGGTAATAGATCCGAACTCGCTGTTTGTGACTTAACGCATCGCTAATATTTTTAAACTGAAATTTTGACAGTGACAGAAATGTAAGTAAGTTTTTTAATATATTTTATAAATAAAAACAACTTTTAAATAAATACAAAATTAATCTACTCCTTATTTTATTATTACCCATATATATCGTTGTGTGACATAAAATATTAATTGGAAAAATTAATTATTAAGGGTAAGTTTTAATTAGAGTGACATATCATCCCAATTTTAATTTGTTCTACAGAGTGTTTCCTATTTAAACCCCGAGTGGGTTTAAATTTTTTAATATTCTTTTCTTCTAAATTGAAACATTCTTCTTAATTCCAACAAAAGATTGTGTTAAGATGATTATTTAATAAACAAGTATATTAAAATTCTTTTTGTAAATCAAGCTATGTCCAAAACTTAAGGAGGTTTGTTTTAAAATGCTTAAAACCAAAAATTTCACTTAAACCTAGGACCGTTCTCAAAATAGACTAAACCTTTTTAGTAAACCACACCGCAAAAGTTTGGAGTGTATACGGTCGCCTATATACCCCGCAGTAAGAAAGAAATGCACTGATTAGTAGTTGCATGTATCAATAAAAGTAAAAACATTAATATTTAGGTAATAAAACATATTAAAACTGAGAAGATATTTAATTTGGAAATCCTAACTTCAAATAATTTCGATTTTTTATTAACATTTTAGATAAAACAAGGTCAAAACTGGGTGGCACTTTTTTCATAAAAAAATCAGCATTTTTAATCAGTAAAGTGCTATGCGTTTATAAATTTAATATGTTGTGTCTTCGGAAAAGTGAATAAAATCTGTATGTTTGTGGTGGATTCATAATACTGAAACTAATTTTTTGGAGTTTTTCACCACTAACTTAAGGACATTTTTTAAAAAATGAATGGTTTTTACACACTCGCAAATCTTAAGTAGAATCTAAGTCCGTATCTGACGTTTCGGCAGAGGCTCTACTGCCGTTATCAAAGAGATTATTCTTTGCATTTATTTGTTATTATTATTATTTATTTTATTTATTTATTCTACTATTCATTTTTTTTTAAATTTCCTTAAGTTAGTGGCGAGGAACCCAAAAATGTAGTTTCGGTTTCAGAAAAGGGTTTAATAAAATGTAAATTATTAGGTATAGGTTATGATATTGATAATATTTTTGTTTTCTGTCATGTATTTACATATTTTATGGTGTATATCCTGATGATTAAAAAAGATGAACATTTTTTCAATTAGTAACGTGGAAAAAAGAAAACCTATAAAAACCCTATAAAGTCAAAAATACTTCTTTGTGTGGAAAACAGGACGCCGGGATAACGTTTACGTTTACTACCCGCGACGGCGTAACTCCTATATCAAGAGTTTTAATCAATACCGTCGCGATGTAGTTGTATAACCGTCCCAATGCATTTCCAAAAACGGTGAATACCTCGAGCTATAGTACTAGTAAAACCGTCGCTGTGATATGACTGAATATTATAGGGCATGGAGACGGCCACCTCGACGTCGCGTCGCGATTGATTTTGTTGCTTGGGATACAGTATATCCCAAAAGTCTAAAATAATAGATTTTTTCGAGAGGACTTACGGTTTAAATAAAACTTGAATAGGGACATTTTAGGTAAAAAAAAGGTTTTAAAAAATGTACAAGCTTTTTTTCATGGTATCAAAAAAATAAGACTTACCTTTTTTAAATTGGGCCATCCATCTTTTATCTTTTCCAATATATTTTCTATACAAATTTAAACTTACTAAAGATAAAAATGGATCCATAGTATTTGGTATTTTTAAAAAGCTAATTTTTTTAAGGGAGATAGCAAAAAACTAATATATATTTTATATGCTCGACTTTCTAGAAATTAATAATGGTGAAAAATTAATTTCAGTATTTAAACCCGTTTTTCTGGGGCTTTTTGAAAAATATGGTTTTCATTTCCATCGTTTGCTTTTTTAGAGATAATTTAAAGGAGAATTTACTTGTCTACTCTATTTTATCTGTAAATAAGTAAAAAATAAAAAACAAAATAAAAATAGGTGTAAAAAAAGAAAAAATTAAATACCGATACACCATTTTAAAGGAAATTTTATGCTGATTTCAAAAACTGAGTAAAAAGTAGAACACAGAAAGCTTCCGTAGCTAAAAAACGGGTCTGACATAATAACATGTGGTTATATATACAGCGTGGATTCTTTAAACGGAACGGTGCTTCTAGCGGGTTAGAATTTGGTTGAATAAAAGAATCCAAAAACAAGTCAACTAAAATTTTTAATTTCCTTTAATCGTGCTATCTGGGATTTTTTTATGTCCTTTTGTTTACGAAGTTTAATCCCTTAGCGAATTGTAGCCCTTTAGTCCCTAGGTTTATAATATACTATTACTGCTCGACTTATTTCGTTTTGCAAATTAAAAACAAAAAAATTTTGATATAATTTTAACAATAATTTTCTTATGACGTCGTGATTTGAAATTAACTCTGTGTTTCGGACTTCCATTGTCTATATTTTATTTATAAACGACGTTTTGATCAGTACAATCTCTGATCGTCTTCAAGTGCAAACTACAATCTATTCCTAAGGCTACGTACTTATATACTATGGGAAATCATTCGACCGTGAAGTTTAAGAAGTTGGCTCCGCCCAAATATTTGGAATTTCAACACTTGATTTACTGAAAACACACTGATTCTGCCCAACAAAGGCAGCTTTAAGGAATTTTTCGTTTCTTCCAGTGTGACTCCTTGTGCAAAACTTTTTCTTCTGTTCACTTCATTCGGTATTGTTTTGCCCATGCGTGTCCGGCGATGCATGTTTTACCTCTTTGAGTATTCGTCTGATGTTCTTTAAGTCTAACAGATAGTTGTCTTTTTGCTTCACCTATGTATGATTCACCACACTCACGGGGAACTTGGTAAATGCGTTCCTTATTTTGTTTGTTCTCCGGTTTTGTTTTACTAAGAAGGCTTCGAATTGTATTATTAGATTTAAAAGCTGTTTTAATATTAAAGTTTTTCGCTACTCTTCGAATTTTCTCTGAAACTCCTTTAATATATGGAATTGTAAGGAATGCATTTGCCTGGTTTTGGTCTTGTAATTTCTGCCCTGTTTGCTGAAATTTAGAAATAGTATATGTTATACGTTTAGGGCTGTAACCATTCTGCTGCAGATCTTTCTTAATGTTTCTCATTTCGATTTCCAAGTCATGAGAATTGTTACAAATTTGAACGACTCTATTATACAAAGCTCTTATTATGGGTTTACGATAGACTGTTGTTCTGATGTCGCTTTCTACTCTTTTGACAAGTACATCAAGAAAAGGAATTTGACAATTTTGCTCCAACTCATTGTAAATTTAATGGTGGGTCTTATGTTATTTAGGTGGCGAAAAAGTTCTGAGAGTTGTTGGTTATTCCTGGTCCAGACAATAAAAGTATCATCAACATATCTTAGCCAGAGCTTAGGTTTATATGTTGCGGTATCAACCGCGTGTAATATTGGCCACCACTGGCGAGAGCAATGAACCCATTGGCAGACCGTCATTCTCAGCATAAAACTTATCTTTCACCTGAAAATAAGAGTTAAGTAGACAGCACTCCAACAACTCCATCACTCCCTCCAGCGGCAGGCTTCTACGTTCACGAATGGATTCGTCATCAACCAAACTCTGTCTAATAATATGTAGCGATTCTTTTATTGGGACTGACAAATCTATTCTCGGGTCCTAAAACAAAAGATTTAAGAATATTAACAAAATAATTGGAATTTTCTACAAGTGAAGTGGTCTTGCCTGCAAGAGGTTGACTAATTTTCAAAAGGAATTTGGACAGATTACTTGTTGGAGAATTTCTGGAACTTGTTATTGGGATGAGGGTATTACATCTTTGTGAATTTTGGGGAGAGTCCGGATAGATGAGGAGGCTTGCTATAATGTGATGTAAGTTGAGACCTTGTGTTGTCCGGAATATATCTGGAATACTTTTTTAAAGTTCTATAAACCTTACTTTCGATTGATTGCGTCGGGACTTTTGAGAGAAGTTTATAGTTTCCTTTGGCAAGTACCTCTTGTACCTCCATGTCCAAAATCACTGTTGCATTGCCCTTATTTGCCAGGAAGAAAATTGAACATGCAAATACTGTCAACTTCAGCTGACCGGAATAATGCTAAAAATGTTGGATAGTTAAGTAAGAACCCGATGCTTTATACCTATATTTAGTATAAGGTCCTCATGGAAACCATTGTTGTGTCGCCCACCAGCCGCCCTTAATTTATAGTATAAAAAAGGTGACTTTATCGGTGGATGTTGCGCTTTAGTTTTTTTTTGTTTTTCCCAATTTTTTCAGTGTTTACCGCTAGTTTTAAGAACTAATATATTTTTTAAAAAACATCACCTTTCTGATAATTCTGATAGATACATTAGTCCCATTTGGCAATTATGAGAAAATACTTTTTTTTATACCTTCATCAAAAATATGATTTTAATAACTGTCTGCACATAACTAAAGCATGGTTTTTTGGTTACCGATGCAAAAAAACTTTTTTTTTGATTACGAGTACAAAAAAAGATTTCTGTCCATTTCTTACCCAGAGCTAAAGAGAAATAGCGGAAAATAGCAATATTGAAAAAATGTAATTATTCTTGCCCAAGGATTAAGCCATTTCCGCCAGTTTTCACCAAGTATTTACGAAAAAATCATTTAAAAATATCGTCAAAATATCAAATTGTCAAAGATTAAAATGACACAAGAATGAACGCCACCAAGTAAAAGACACATCGCTATGGAAACGATTCTTATTTCATTTACCAGCCGCCTTGATTTATAGTGTAAAGGTGGTATGTTGCAAGAAGTTCTCTTCGTTAAAAGTATATTTTCCTGGTTTTCTTCGATTTTTTGATAAAGGCTGCGCTCGTTATTTAAACCAACGCTTGTAAAAAAAGCACGATTTTAGCCACTTTGTGTGGGCTAAAACAGTAAAAAAAGAAAACTTTTAACTTGTGCATCCATTTTTCTTTCTTAATATTTTATTGCCAAACTTATTAAAGTGTCGTAAAACCAAAGTTCGACTTGGTCATAAATCTAACCCGAAAAAAAATCCGTAAACTTAGGAAAAAAGTATCAAATTTTGCTTTCAATAAAATATATGGCGTACCAAAAAGTTTTCGGATTTTATGTTATTCTTAGGTTTTAAAAAAAGGCCGATAAGGTATGATCGTGAGTAAAATATTTTTTTTTTTATACGGAGACTTTTCATCCATTACAGGATCAATGCCCAGTGTTAGCGTTAGGTTAAAGACAAACACAAAATATCCATGCACCTAGCCGGGATTCGAACCCGGGACCTTCCGTGCGGTAGGCAGATACGCTGTCCACTGCGCTACGGCGGCCGGCTCGTGACTAAAACAAAATTCTTTGCTACCAAAATATAGTAGTTAGACTAAAATAGTGCTTTTGACAGGCGTTAAACTAAAACCGCGAATAGTCTCTTTCTTAAACCTTTATCAAAAACTGCAGAAAACATCAAAGGCGTAAAACAAAAAAAAGCCCAGAAAATATTTTTATATAACATAAAAACACCCTGCTAACAGGATGGATTAAAAACGGATGCGTGGCTAACTCTTGGCTATTTTTTTAATCGGTAAACGAAAAAAAGCATTATAATGGAATTTGCGAACAGTGACTATGGTATATAAAAAACCTAGCACACAGTAATTAATCTACAAGAAAAAAATGAATTTTTCTTGCTACCCGTGCATAAATACTTATTTACGTAACAAGTGAAAGTGTACATACTTAACATAAAAATACTTTTAGTTAAAAACATTGCCGCTGGTCCTGACATCTCTTTTAAAACAAATAAACCAAAATTTTTGCAACATTTTTACAGTGTCCTTTTTTGTCGAAGAAATATTCGTGTATCAATTTCCACCACCTATAACTAGGCAGCTTAAAAAAGCTTATTTAAAATTATGTTTTGTTTTACCTTTTAGAAGCAATTGCTCTATCACCCTTACGATCACCAGCGCCCAGCGGCCAGAAGAAGAACAAGAGGTTTTTTTTTTAATTTTTATACTTAATAATTTACACCTAGATATTTTTGTCATTGTAAAAATGTAAAGAAATTTATACAAACATTAACAGTGGGATCTAAATATTTACACCTGTAGGGGTACTAAATTTTAAAACCCATTTTCAAAAAACACTTACCCATAGAGAAAAGATACAAAGTTATTGATTATTTTGTATTTAATTTTTTTTCTCAAAATATTCCATATTTTAGGCAAAAATGCCCTAAAACTAATTTTTTTTGACAGGTTTCAAAATGGCAAATGGTGAATACGCCAAAAATTTGGCACATATTAGCTTCATCATTATTTGAGGTTATAAAGTTGATGATTTTTTAGACCACCTCTGGGGGGTGGTTTAAATTTATAGCCCCCAGAAAGGATTGTTTTCTGTCAATTGGTAATAAGTTCTTTTTTAATTTCCCCAAGCAACCGTTTTTAAAAAAATTAATTTACCTTATTTAATATCCCAAGTTGTTCATTAATTAATAAAACGCCTCCAATTTTGTCCAGAAAAACGCCATATTTTGAGCTCGTTTTCAGCGCAAAGAATATATTTATGAGGACACTACGAGGCAAAACAAACACAAGTGAAGGTCACTGATTATGCACGAAAACTGTCTCCAATAAAAAAAATCCAAAACAACTGTACCTACTCATTTATTTACAAACATAACTGAAATTAAAACATTGAGTTTATGTAAAAGCTTAATCATCAAACAAAGCTTTCCACTGAAAGATCACACTCAAAGGTCTCAACTGTGCAGTTTTTATCGGTACTTCGCTAATGGCCATTTTATCATGTTCTACCAGAGAACCGAGCACCGAACAGTTTGTTGAGCCGACATGACTCCTTTGCGAACGTATCAGTTGGATTCAGGTATGTTTTTAGCCGCATTTTTTTTCATGACCTACTTTGACGAAATATTTTAATTTGTAAAGTTTTTTCATACTTTCGATGGATAAAAACCCCTTTTAAATAAATACAAAGTTAATACAGGGTCCCTAAGATTTTCCTTGGGGATAGGATTTCAATAAATCAAACAGAAATGGCATAGAAAGTTCTGCGCGCACAAAAGAAACAGGTATATTGAGCAATGGTGCCAGTTTGTTATTATCTCCGGACTGCTTTCATGAGAAAAAATTGTCGCCACTCTTTCATTGTGAGCATAAATCATAGTTGCAATAATAACCGTTGACAAGATGTCTGCAAATTCCGCTAGATGGCGGCCACACCATGAGATGGTCGAGAAAAAACTGGGATTCACAGGCATTGCATTTTTATTTCCTTTCGAGTAGCTTGAGTTTCGTAAATTTTGTGTTTTTAAAATGCCGTATACTCGAGAAGAAAAGATTTTTATTATTAAAAACTTGGGCTTTTTGTTTTCGCGTTTCCAGATCGACCGGTTCCTGTGGCTCAAACTGTCTACAACATTTAACATCGTTTTGAAAGGTACGGGTGCATAAATGGTTGTAGAAAGTGTTACCACGACGGCGAAATACCAGAGCATCCCGTTCTTCCACACAGGGTGGAACGAGACGAAATGGTATGCGCTTACGTTGAGGCACATGAACCATGTTCGACGAAACCGATTGCGGAGGCACTGGATATTCCCAACAATACTTGCCAATGGAACCTAAAAAAATACGGCTACAAGTCGTTTAAGATTGGGAAGTCGCAGGAATTACAACCAGGTGATTATTTTCGCCGGTTAGAATATTGTGAGGTTATGAGGGATAAATGTGACAGGAACGAAAATTTCCTATCAAAAGTTTTGTTTAGTGATGAGAAGACATTTGAACTTCATAGCTCTCACAATCCACAAAATAGCCGCTATTGGTCCCGCGAAAATAAACATCTGCACGCAAGTGTTAGAACGCAACATCCTCAAAAATTAAGTGTTTGGAGCGGTATTGTCGGGGTTCACATTATTGGACCCTTTTTCATTGAAGGGAATTTGAATAGCCAAAAATATGTTGATCTTCTCCGACACCAGGTTTTACTACGGGTGAGAGAACTCAACATAAATTTGGACGAATTGTGGTTTCAGCAAGATGGCTGTTCATCCCACAATTCACGCCAGGCTACAAATTACCTTCGTCAGGTATTTGGTAATTATTTCCACGTATGGAAATATCCTATGGCCTCCTCGATCACCAGATCTTGCGCGAAATGACTTTTTCCTATGGGGTTGTTGGCACGACAAAATTTTTCAACACCCTCACTTACGGCCTACGACTATACAAGAGTTGAGGGCGAAAATTTTGTAGGCGGGCAACTCTATCACCCCTGAAATGTTGGCTGCTACGCGCCAAGAGTTTTACAATAGATTGGGATATTGTGAGGCTCAAGAAGGGGACAGATTTGAACATCTAATCTAATTAAAAATTAGATTTTTTCAGGTCCAAACCACAGCTTTTTCTTGCTTAAAGGAGGCGGCAGGGTCCATTATTTACGATACTGAGCGATAAACTCGTGAGGTTGTTAACATTAGAAATAGATATCTTTGCTTTTAATTAAATTTCTTTCCATTCCGTTCTACTAGTGACATCTATCCGGAAACGGTCAAACCATGCAGCTAGCACTAGCAGCCAAAGAAATCAATAAACGGCGCTGTTTTTCCTGCAGAGCTTTTTGCTTGCGATATTATTGATTTTAAATAAAGCGGGCCCTACACTACATTTGATATTTTCGCGGTGTTTCTTTTTTTCTTCAAAACTAGCGGGAGGGTAAAAGCGAAAAATAAGGGGCTGCCAATATTTGTAACACCCAAAAACGGGTGAAAAGATTTATTTTGCTATGTTTCTTTACAAAAAACGTTTTTCTTTTACGAAAAACTTGAGCTCTGCCCCTTTTTTTATTTTTTTCTTCAACTTTCTCGAAATTTTCGTCATACCGTAGAAAAAAATTATTTTCCCCATGGTCATACTCTACTTTTATTCGAAAAAATTTAGAAACAGAGACGGAATCAGTTTTTCTAAAACGGGAGATCTTGGTTTCGAGTGAGAAGATAAAGGGCGGCGCAGGCAAAAATTTTTCAATTAAATTAGCCGAACGCAAAAATGTTAGAAAAACAAAGCACGAAATAAAAATGGCGCCGCTTACAATTTTTCTTCAAAAATTACCTAATTTCGGGAACGCAAAGAAATAGGTCTAAAGAGTATAATTTTTAAGAAAAAAATATCAATTTTCTCGCCCTCCTCCACTGGGACTACAGGGGCCGTGCACAAATTACGTAATGGTCATAGGGGAGAGGGGGGTTACAAAACGTTACGTAGGGGGGAGGGGGGTTTTCGACAGCGATTGCATTTGTGTGAAACTAAGAAAATTTGGAATGAAAATGAGTGAAGTTTTTTTTTTGGGGGGGGGTAGTGGTCTTGAAATCATTACGTAATATTAGGGGAGTGGCGTGCCAAACCGTTACAAAACATTACATAGGGAGGGGGTCAAAAATTGGTAAAATCACCGTTACGTAATTTGTGCACGGCCCCACATCTGACTGTTCCTCCTTTTTGATTTCGAATCAAAGTGCAAAACCCGGGTTGGACGTTCGAAGGCGTCAACCCGTCCTATTTGCTTGATAAAGTTTCTACGGAAATATCTCAGTCGATTTCTCCGGCCGTGTATGAACGCTTTAGGTTAGGCATTTGCATGTATCTCAGTCCCCAGCCTGTAAACAGTGCGTAAGGACAATGGTTACAAAATGAAAAGCCGAAAAATTTTTTTTTTTACGATATCTTTCATCAGTTTGGTATTAAAGTCGAGCAAAAACAATTTTTATTCCAGTCCTAAAGGTATGAAAATGGAAAACATTAGAAAACAACAACCTGGAATGGATTTACTACGTGTAAGATGTAGTGACAACATCGCCCCATGCCCATCCTTTTCTGCCTAATGTGCTTTTCCGTTTGTCTGCGTCTTATACACGGCTGCTTGGCCCCCTAAGGATTTGCTTAGGAACCCTGTATAATTCTTATTTTATGATTACATATCAAAATGGTTTTGTAACAGTGAGTATTAATCGCAAAAATCAATAAACAAGGGCATGTTTTGATAAGAGTAACATATTATAACGTCAATTTTAATTTGCTCAACAGAGTGTTTACCATTTAGATCCTCCCCTAGGGTTAAAAAAAACTTCTTTTAAATAGAAATTTTCTTCTTAAATCCAACAAAAAATTGTGTTAAGATGATTCTTCACTAAAAAAAATAATTAAAATTATTCTTATAAATCAAACTATGTCCAACACTCAAGGAAGTTGGTATAAAATGCTTAAAACCAACAATTTCACTTAAACTTAAGACCTGTTTAAAATAGGCTAAACCCTTTTAGTAAATCCACTGCACATTTCTAAATTTACTCAAAAATTATTTTTTCCTACGAGCGTGCGGAAAAACGCTTTTCAAGCACTCATTTCCGTGCGGAAAGTGCCACTTTTACGCACTCCGTGCATGAAAAAAAATTCCGCACGCCGTGCGCGAAAAAAAATTTTCACGCACGCTCTTGAGCAAAAAAAATTTTTCACGCACGCTGTTAAGCATGCTTGTTGTTGAGCACGCTGTTGCTCAGTGATGAATCAGGAAGACCTGAAGTCCACGATGGCATTAAGCAACATGAGCAGTGGTACTTTCAATGTTACCGTGATTAATAATTACCCTAAAAATTAATTTTTTAAGCTTGTTAAAGTTTAGTTCTGCATAAAACATAAAATTCGCAGTTTTCACTATTTTTTCATTTTTAGTCTGCTAGGTTTAACTAAAATAATGACAAAATATTTTGATATTCCGCACGCTCGTAGGAAAAATGTTGTACCTAACCCGTGCGGAAAGTATTTTCCGCACTTACGGCTTGCCCAAACTCGTGCGTGCGGAAAAGTATAACTTCCCGCACTTGTTAGGTAAATAACTATTTCTTACTTGCGTGCGAAAAAATAAATTTGTTCACAGCATTTGCATTTCCAAACTCCATGAAAAAAAACATTTAAAAATTTACACATTTTCAGTTGTTAACCATAAAATCATAACATACGCGGAATATTTAGTGTAATATACAGGGTGATTCCGAAGTTGGGACTTTGTTTTTAGCAAAATTCTTTCCAAGTTGAGGAAAAAAAAACTACTGCCACTCTTTTCACATTTTTTCTTGGATTCGACTGAAAGGGTATTCAACATAAAACAAAAAAGTTTTTCGCACAATTTTTATCTGATTTTGGTCATCAGCAGAAGATAGAACTTTCCATTTTCCTGTTGCCCTCACTAAGGACAACTTACAATTTTTTTTAATTTAACTCGATTGTTTTGAGTTGTTGTTTGTGTTAACAAGACGTTTTTGTAGTTAATAAACTTCACATTGAATTTTTCCAATTAGTGCAGCACTGTATTATTTCTGTATTTGGCAATTTTGGGTAAAAACAAGAGGCCGAAATATATCAGTGTTGCACTAGCTGTCTCAATGGAATAGAATATTATTGTTGCTTCGTCGAGGCCGGACACTGTCGACACCCAATTAAAAATGATCAGGACCGTGCTTCAACCTGATACAAAATATATACAAACTCGAGCAATTATAAAGCTCTTATTATATTTGTTCCACGTATACAGTCAAAAAATCATTCTCAATTTATGATACACATTAATTGTCAAAAATTAATATTTATATATTTTATAAATAAAATTAAATTTAATTGATTCTATTTCTGTGCAATATTATGAATTTTAAAGCCCGCAAAATTGTCAAAAAAACCGCTATTTAAATCCATTTTATAGCTACCACAAGCATGTTTTCCAATAAATTAAAATTTAAACAATTTTTCGCTTAAAACTCTACCTGTGTCTGCCAATTCACAGCACGTTACGCCGTAAAATGCGAGATTTTATGGCAGTTTAAAAATTATTCGAGAAATTATTACACTGGAAAATTGTTAAAATTGTATATATGAATTTTGTAAAACATATTTTCTCACAGAAAAGATTCGGGTGAGTAATTACTTATATAACATAAAAAACACTTATTGAATTTTCAGTTAAGGTTTTAAGGGCCATAGTTTGCTACCCAGTAAACATGCTTGCTACGGGAAAAGTCCGGCCCAGTGAAGGACACTCCGGGGCATGGTTGGGCCACACTTTGCTAGTAAAAAACCTTTTGATTGATACCCGGTGATACCCCGGCACTCTTTTTAAGCAAATGCCGTATAATGACCCGCAGTCACTCCCCCGAAGTTTGTAGACAGCCTATTGTTGGCCGACTGAGTAAGATTGGGACATTTTTTTGACCGGGTTGTAGACGAAAGGCCCATAACCATTTTCTTACAGATATTTACATAGGAACTTAAAGACCAAAGGCATATGCTGGCCCGACGTTAGTTTCCCAGCTGTTATTACTTTTTATTGAAAATTGCTATTGGACAAAAAACTATATAACACAACTCAAAATTATAGGTAACAACTGTTGAGCTTTTAAAAGAGGTAAAATCGAAGTTTTTTGTTGCCGTACTTTTATTTTTAGAAAGGAGGATTTTCTTCATATTTTTTATAATCTGTTTTCAAAAGGGCTGCTTCTTTACCCTTTCAACTTTTTTAGTTTTGCTTGTCGTTTGATTTACATGTACAGTGTTAAGTCACTATGCAAGATGGAGTGTGTGTGGCATCAAATCGCCCGTCTTAGTACTGTGTACCATCAATTGTTTGGCATGAATCGACGGTCTCACGGATTGGAATATGGTCTATGTAAAGCATGCTGGCAGAAAATGCCGGGGTCCCGGACTGGCGGCGGCGTAGGTTTTTTGGACCGAGGACATATTGTCAAAAGACCACTTCTATCCTAATTCTGGGCTTGCATTAGGCTGTCACTTTTTTTTAGAACGATGGCCTCATGGATTGGCATATTGATGGTCTATGTCAAGCATGTCGGTAGAAAATGCAGGGGTTCCGGACCGGCATCTTTATTGGCCCGAGAGGACATTTCCGTACTTTTTTGGGACAGAGGTCCCATATACAGATGTATATTGACAATATGTCAAAAGGCCATTTCTAGCCTAATGCTGGGCTTGCATTAGACGGTCTCACGGATTGGGATATTGATGGTCTATGTCAGGCATGCCGGCAGAGAATGCCGGGGTCCCGGACCGGTATCTTTATTGGCCGAGGGGACATTTCCGTACTTTTTTTGGACCGGGATCCCATAAACATACTGCTAAAAGGCCATTACTATGTCCATGATTCTGCAACAGACCAACAATGAACCGTAGTAAATTTTTTACTGGGTAGACTAGAAAAGCTACCTAATGAAGTTTTAAAAACATAGTTTCTCCTCAGATAGTAATTAAAGAGCCTTACTGAACGAGCGGCCGTTTAAGGTAAAGCTACAGTCTCTCCTAGATAATCATTAAACAGACTTACTGAACAAGCGGCCTTTTAAGGTAAAATCCTAAGGCCACAACAGTTTGTCCCCAGATAATAATAAGATATTTATTTAACGAGCGATCGTTCAAGGTCATAGTTTCCCTCAGATAACATTAAAAAGACATATTAAACAAACGGCCTTTTAAGGTAAAGCATTGAGGCTATAGCTTCTTCCCAGAGAGTGAACAAGCAGCTATTTAAACTAAAGCCTTAAGTACATAGTTTCTCTTAGATAATAATTCAAATGATTTATTAATGGGGTGGCCTTTTAATAGATAATAATAAGAACCTTATTAAACAAACATATTGAATCAGCGGCTGTTTAAGGTTTAGCCTTAAAGTCATAGTTTCTCCCAGATAATAATAAAAGAGACTTATTGAAAAAAGCGGATTTTTTCGGTAAAGCCTTAAGGCCATAATTTCATACCAGATAATAATAAAAAAGATGTAATAATGTTTTAGATACATAGTTTCTCCTTAGATAATAATTAACTGGCTCTATTAAACAAGCGGCCGTTTAAGTTAAAGATTTAAAGCCATAGTTTATTAAACAAGCAACCTTTTAAGGTAAAGACTTAAGGCCATAGTTTTTCCATAGATAATAATAAAATAAAATAATAATAAAAAGAGTTTATGAACAAGCAGCCTTTTAAGGTGAAGCCTTAAGACCATACTTCCTCCCCAAGTAATAATAAGAAAGAATTATTGAACAAGCGACCGTTTAAAATAAAACCATAAGGGCTGTTTAAGGTAAAATCTTAAGACCATAGTTTCTCCTCAGATAAAAGAAAAAAACTTATTGAACGTGCGAACGGTTAAGGTAAAGCCTTAAGGCGATAGTTTCTCTACAGGTAATAATTAAAGAACCTTATTAAACCAGCGGCCGTTTAACGCAAAGCCTTGAGGACATAGTTTCTCACCAGATAATAATAAAAAGGCGTACCGAAGAAGCGGCCTTTTAAGGTAAATCCTCAAGGTCATAGTTTGTCTTTAAATAATAATTAAAGAGCCTTATTGAACAAGCGGCCGTTTAAAGTAACGCCTTAAAGTCAAAGTTTGTCCCCAGATCAAAATCAAAGAGACTTATTGAACGAGCGTTAAGCCTTAAGGCCATAGTTTCTTTCTCGATGAGTGCTCAGAGAAAACTAAACATTAGAAATAGCTGATATTTTGCATTGTTGTTTTGTTTTTAAGTTTTTAACAATTAATTAGAATTTTTGATCTATCATTCTCAATGTCTTGTCAACCTTTGTCACCTGTGAACCACTGAACTTTCTCAAGATTAATAAGTTTTAAGTTCTTTTTTGGTCGGACTTAGATTAATCTGGAGCGTCATTGTTTTCCTGTAAATCTTTCTGATCAGATTTGGAACGATTTATTTGTATCATTAATCGTAATAGGAGATGATAGCAAAATTTCAGTTAGAACTTCAACTAAAGACTGCTTATAAGCTTCAAGCTGAATTCTGGGAGAATCTTTAATTTTTTGTCGATAAAGAAAATTTTGGCGTTGTCATCTTTTTTGAAGGTTTTGAACAAAGGACGATCTAGAACAAATCCGATGTTTTAAAAAATTGCATGGTTTTCAACAATTTTCTATGGATTAGTTTATTCCTTTTTCTCTACATTAGCGAAAAAATCTCATCCTGTGTAGCTATTGGTGAGATCAGGTAAAAGAAAATAATTCCCCATAAATGCGCGTTCCCATTGGTCAATGTCGCTGATTTATTTGACAGTAATGACAGTATTTTAAATAGAAATAGAAAATGACTAACGATTTTAGAATTTTGTTTGAATAGGTATATAAGAGATCTCACTTTTTTTGTTAAATTTTGTATAAGGATATCCCATTTTAAATGGCACTCAATACTAATGCCTAAGTAATTTGCTGAATTATTCTTTTTTATATCTATTTCGTCCTGACGGCAATTGATACAAAATTTTATCGTGTTATTTTGCGGCAGACCTGTGCTGTAACTAGAGAAGGGTAGATAAACAGTTTTTTCAGGATTTATTGATAATAAGTTCATATCTAACCATTGTACTATTTTATTTAGGTCGATCTTTATATTATTCTCTACCTCTGCCCAGGTCTCTCCCTCAGTTTGATAAACCGAATCATCGCAGTGAGAAAAAACGAGCCCTTTTAAGTCTAAATTAAGTAAATCAATTAAATAAATTATGAAAAGTACCCGAGAAATAATTATTACTTTAGAAACAGATACTTTAACTTTTTGGTAACGATGATTTAAGTAACTTTTAAACAGTGCGAGTGCAGTACCTCTTATTCCAATTTGGTAAAGCTTTGACAGTAGCCTTTTATGACAGACCGTGTCAAATTCTTTAGCTAGATCCAGAATTACGATTGCGTTTTTTTTAGATTTGCCTATTGAGTTATAAACTTGATTCGCTAATGCAGCTATTGCTTCATTGGTAGATTTTTTTGCTCTAAAACCGAAATGACGAGAAGATAATACATTTTAAAAAACAAAAGATCAAAAGATCTTGGGTGAGAACAACGAAAATTCAAACTTGGATGAGTATCCCACAAGGAACACACAAAGGACCAAAGCGAAAAAAATGATTAAACGATGTTTCGCTCTGGGTAACCAGTGTGAGCTCATCAGTGGTTTCACTTCCCATATATCATTAAAGACCATCATACACTTTGATTTCCAACCTTGAATCACTCACCAATAGGCATCGTTCCGCGCTGGTACCTGGAGGGTGACCAATGAAACCACTGATTAGCTCATGCTGGTTACCCAGAGCGAAACATCGTTTAATCATTTCTTTTTGCTTTGGTCCTTTGTGTGTTCCTTGTGGGATGCTCATCCAAGTTTGAGTTTTCGTTATTTCGGTTGAAGTAACTGACTGCTTTTTAACTTCTTTTTTTTTGTTTTAATTGCCTTAGAAGCATAATCGTATTGGAAATATTAACACGCTAGGACGAATCCGTATCAGGTAACTTGGATAAGTACCAGTGCGGAACTATGCCTATTTGTGAGTGAATTTTGGTTATTTCCACCCAAGATCTTTTGATCTTTTGTTTTTTGGTCGAAGTAACTGATTTGGAGGTTTATTTATCTTCTTTTTTTATATACTTTTTGTTGCGTAATATAGTCAACTAGGCGTTTCTTTAGTGCTTTTTTGGATACTGGATATGATGCTAATTGATGTGTAGTTAATAGGTTTATTTTTAGGACCTTTTTTATGTAGCAGTTTTAGTATGGCAAGCTTAAAGGAAGTTGTAACGTAACCTTCATTAAACAATAAGTTTATAATATGTGTAAAAATACCAATGAGTTCAGTGGAAGTTTCTTTAAGTACTTTGGCAGATATGTTATCGTGTCCAGGAGAGGAGTGATTTATTATTTCAATAACTTCATTTTCTTTGGTTGGTCTAAGTGTCATAAACTCTCTATCATGATTACAGTTTGTTGGGTTGTTATCAAATTAATTTGGTGCGCTACTTTTTTGTAAGATCGCTTGTGATATTTTCCCTCCTATTGAAATATAATGCTCATTAAATATGTTAACAATTGTTTTATCATCTGTGACAGTTTCTCCAGAGGTCGAGATCATTTCGTTGGGTGAATTGTTCACTTATGTTTTAAATTTATTGGTATATTCATTTATTGTTTCCCACATTTTTTTGTTATTGGTTTTATTTTTGTTTACTAAGTTTTTAAAGTATAGTTTTTTTGCTTCAGTTATTAATTTGGTCAATATGTTTCTATAATATTTATAGCGTGCGTAGGTCTGTTGGTTTTTATTTTGTTTGTATCTGTGATATATGTCGTCCCTTTTATCATTGAATTGGCTTTTTTTTAGATGTCAAATAAACTATTTTAATTAAGGTCGCTTGTTTGCTGGCGTTTTGTATCCAACGAGTTACCGTATTTGTGCAAAATTCAATTTTATTTTTGGTAGATATATTATTGTAGTTATTTTGTTCTATGTGTATATATTTTATTTACAATAAATCGGGAAAAAAAGAAGAAAGGAGAAAGCAAGTGAATGAAGATTTGATAAGAAAGAGATTGAAAGAGAACCACCTATTGCTTGCTACTACTTCGTGTTCGTGTATTAACTACTTTTGGACTGTACGATATCTTTCTTCTCTTTCTTTTAGGATTTTGTTGACGGGATATTTCCGACGAAGGTTCTTCTGATTTGTTATTTTGTTGAAATTTTGTTTGTGTTTTCTTCTCAGTCTCCTTTTCTTTTCCGCTACCGTTTCCTCTTGATTCAGTTTCACTAACTCTTCTAAATCTTTTAATTATATTGCTGTGTATGGAGTTCCGTCTATGATAAGTTTAAGTCCTTTTATTTTAGCATTCAGGTTCTGTGTTCTGGTTTTTCTAAGATGGTGTTGCAAAGTTTTCAGTTCTTGCATATCTTGTGGGCAGAGATCGTTTGAAATTCCTATTCCTTTCTTGCTTAGCTCTTTTAAATTTTCTGTGTTTTGGAACAAAGATTTTTTCTTTAAGTATGAAACGAATTCTAGTACAATGGATGCCGAATCGTCTTGGCCCAAGTTGCCGAAATTTTTAATGTGCTCTTCTCGGATGTAAACTTTTAAGATATCGTTTAACAGCCTTAGAGTTTCTTGTAGTAGGTTTTGGCCTTTTCCTATTTTTGTATTAAATAACTCAATGTTATTTCTACGACTTTTGCTTTCTAGTTCCAAGCACTTCTTTTGTAATGGACATATTTCTTTGTTCGCTTACTTTAATTATTTCTGTAGTTTGGCAGTAGTTTATTGTATATCGGTCTTTAAATCAGCCGTCTGCTGAATTAGGGCCCCAAGTAGTAGGTTATAGAGTTGTTTTTGTTTATTAGGCAGAGTATCCATAGTTAAGTTTGACCGTTGGCGGTATGAATCCACTTTTTTAGTATAAATACGTAGATTTGCGAATTTCGACCTTATGGTACAAAGAAGCTTATGGGATTTGTTTATAAGTTGCTTAAATTCCAGTTTTAGTAAGTATCTACTTATGTAACCACTATCAACAGTTAGCCAGTCTACTATCTTATCGCCATGCCCAAAATACCAAATTTTTGACTTGCTTATGTAGGAGTTATCCTTTGTTTTCTGGGAGCAGCTTGCAATACGTGTGCTCGGTTTTGTGGCTGCATTATATATATGATCATAAAAAAGAAATTAAAAAACCTCCAAATCAGTTACTTTAACCGAAAAGAAACTAAAAAACAAAACATCAAAAGATGTTGGGTGGAAATAACGAGAATTCAAACTTGGATGAGCATCCCACAAGGAACACACAAAACATCAAATCGAAAAGAGAAATGATTAAACGATGTTTCGACCTGGGTAACCGGCGTGGGCTCATCAGTAGTTTCACTGGTCACCCTCCACTACACATCATTAAACACCATCATACACTTTGATTTGCAACCTTGAACCACTCACAAATAGGCATCGTTCCGCACGGCACTTATCCAAGTTACCTGATACGAATTCGTCCTGGCGTGTTAATATTTCCAGTAGTATTATGCTCCTAAAGCAACTAAAACAAAAAAGAAGTTAAAAAACCTCCATATCAGTTACTTTAACCGAAAGGAAACTAAAAAACAAAAGATCAAAAGATCTTGGGTGGAAATAACGAAAATTCAAACTTGGATGAGCATCCCACAAAAAACACACAAAACATCAAAGCGAAAAGAGAAATTATTAAACGATGTTTCGCCCTGGGTAACCAGCGTGGGCTCATCAGTAGTTTCACTGGTCACCCTCCACTATACATCATTAAACACCATCATACACTTTGATTTGCAACCTTGAACCACTCACAAATAGGCATCGTTCCGCACGGCACTTATCCAAGTTACCTGATACGAATTCGTCCTGGCGTGTTAATAGTTCCAGTAGGATTATGCTCCTAAAGCAATTAAAACAAAAAAGAAGTTAAAAAACCTCCAAATTAGTTACTTCAACCGAAAAGAAACTAAAAAACAAAAGATTAAAAAATCAAAACATCAAAGCGAAAAGAGAAATGATTAAACAATGTTTCGCCCTGGGTTTTTTTTATATATGATCATATCTAGTCACTTCCCGAAATTTTATGTGAAATTCTTACAACATACGTAAAAACTATTGTAGAGTCAAAAAGAGTGACGGGACTTTCATAACCCCCCCCCCCATTATTTCTGCAAATGGAAAACACTGTTATTTTACGGCATCGTGCAAAACAAAAACGAAAGCTGTCGGTAATATTATTTTCGCAGGAGCATCTATATAACCTCTAGACTCCATAATAAACGAACTTCAAGAACAGTTATCTGCAGAGGTACTAACAGGATTGGCGCTTCTCCATGTTCATAAAAACGTTCCTATAGAGTTGGAGGAAGTAATTAATCGTTTCTCGAGAAGGCGGAAGAGGAAAATTGATTTTGTAATTTGGTTCCATTTTATAAGTAAAATTTTTGGCTTTTTTGCATCTTTTTTTCTCATCTTGGGAGGGGGCAAATATGTCCACTTACCTTTGCGCAACTCATGTATCCTCCCTTACTTAAAAGCTGGATCTGGATAAATCAATAAAGTTATCAAATCCATGTAGTTTTTATTAGCTGTTGAAAACTATAATGATGGAAAATGAGGTAAAATTGAGTCGTTAACGCATCTTTGTAATATTTAAAAATTAATAATTACAACCTACGTATGTCCATATAAATTATTAAACGAAAATATATTTACATTGACAAAATTATTAACCAAGTTAGTAAATAGCATAAGGTTTACTTAGTTTGTTATTCTTTATTGTCTATAAATCTATATTTTATCATACCTGCAAGCAATAATAGCGGTAACCGTTTTGAATAAAATTATACGACTAATAGTAAACTTAAATTTTTAAAAATTTAAATTTTTTACGATTTTTGTATTCATATGTCCCGTAGAGAAAAATGATATCTTTTTGGAAAATTCCAGCAAACATTTTACACATATTTTTAAGTCAACTGGACACTTTTTTTGTGAAGGTGTTCTGTGCTTTTATACTGACAGATGACATGACATGGCAAGCGTCAAATTTTAAGAAAATTTCGTCTGTCGAAATAAAGATTTAAAAAATGATATTACCAGGTTTAATTCTTGATTTAAATCAATCAGATTAACCTGGGAAACAGCAGAAATGTTTTCTACACCAAAATAGCAAAATTTTACTTATTTTATTATACTTATTAACAATCTTTCCTGCAAAAGACCCAGTTGGCTCCGGTTTTATAGATTCATGCTAATTTTGATAATTTACCTATCTGCCCTTAAAGCATGGAAAAGTTCAACCATTTAATAGAAAATACCTGTGTATACCATAGTACTTTGTAAGGTGTCTATATATTCATAACATAAATTCTAAGTTGTTAGTTACATTTTATATAACCTAACACCATTTTTAACCTACCATACCAATATGGTATGGGGGAGTATTAAAATCGTGAAAATTAATTAATTTCATCAAAAATGAGTTACTAAGGTTCCAAAACACCTTAATCGATGAAAAAAAAGTTGTCTGTTGGTCTGTTATCTGTTGTCTGTCTGTATACACGACAACTCAACAACGCCTTAATCGATTTGAACAAAATTTGGTGCAAAAATCCTCTATTGGCAGACTATGAACTGATTTACTTTTGGGTATGGTAGTGGGGGGTTGAAGGGGGAAAAGCAAGTAGCGATATACGGTTTTCAGATTTAAGTTTCCATGAATATGGAGTATTTCTCTATTTGTTTTTTAAATCGGGTTTGTTCTAAATCACAATTATTTTGAGGCTTTTGGGTGACAGGACCAGAGCTTTTATTTTGAAGAAAAAATAATTGAGAATTTTGAAAAATACTGATATTTTTGTTAAGCATTTCAAAAAGATCACCCCTGTTCCCTGTTCACTGGTCACTCTCCCCATACATCATTAAACACCATCCTACACTTTGATTTACAACCTTAAATCACTCACAAATAGGCACCGTTCCGCACTGGTACTTATCCAAGTTACCTGATACGGTTTCGTCCTGGCGTGTTATTATTTGCAATAGGATTATACTCCTAAGGCAATTAAAACAAAAAAGAAGTTAAAAAAACCTCCAAATCAGTTACTTCAACCGAAAAGAAACCAAAAAATAATAGATCAATTGATCTTGGTTGGAAATAACGAAAATTCAAACTTGGATGAGCTTTTCGGTTGAAGTAACTGATTTAGAGATTTTTTAACTTCTTTTTTTGTTTTAATTGTCTTAGGAGCGTAATCCTATTGGAAATAATAACACGCCAGGACGAATCCGTATCAGATAACTTGAATAAGTACCGTGCGGAACGATGCCTATTTGTGAGTGGTTCAAGGTAGGAAATCAAAGTATATGATGGTGTTTAATGATGTATGGGGAGGATGACCAGTGAAACCACTGATGAGCTAACGCTGGTTACCGAGAGGGAAACATCGTTTAATCATTTTTCTTTTCGCTTTGGTCCTTTGTATGTTCCTTGTGGTATGGTCATCCAAGTTTGAATTTTTGTTATTTCTACCCAAGATTTTTTGATCTTTTGTTTTCTGGTTCCTTTTCGGTTGAAGTAACTGATTTGGAGGTTTTTTAACTTCTTTTTTTGTTTTAATTGCCTTAGAATGACGAATGCGTATCAGGTAACTTGGATAAGTACCAGTGCGGAACGATGCCTATTTGTGAGTGATTCAAGGTTAAAAATCATAGTGTATGACGGTGTTTAATGATGTATGGGAGGGGTGACCAGTGAAACCACTGATAAGTTCACGCTGGTTACCCAGAGCGAAACATCGTTTACTCATTTTTTTTTGCTTTGGTCCTTTGTGTGTTCCTTGTGGGATGCTCATCTAAGTTTGAATTTTGGTTTCTTTTCGGTTGAAGTAACTGATTTGGAGGTTTTTTGGTTTCTTTTTTTGTTCTCTAGTGTTATCGGATACTCACAGTATTGCATGATTATCGGTTAGGTACCTTAAGGACTTGTTATATATTAATACCGAATTTGTTTTCCTTACCTAATTTTGTAGCAAGAGTCGCAGGCATTTTCCAGGTTTTTTATTTATTTTATCAACGTAAAAAGTCATAAATTAAGAAAGTTGTGAGCGTGAATTAAAGTTATTTTATGTTCTTTATATTCTTGTTCACTCAGAGTTTTTAGTTCCCTCCAAGTATCTGCTGTAGATGGTAGTAGTAGTAGTATAGGTGCGGCCCGTAGGCCTGGCAATTAGACCTCTTTATGGGCCCTTTCTGCCTTACCCCATTCCTTCTGCTGTACACAAGATTGTAGTGTCATCAGCAAAACTTAATGTTTTAGCCAGAGTTTTACCGGCCCAGATGGCCGAGATGGTTAGCCGGCTGACACGATCAAGTCAGCTTTCTTGTTGGCCTGAGTATCGTGGGTTTAAACCCCGCACAGTCGTAAAACACTACCAATGTGAATTTGGTTATAAGGACACCAGATAATGCTGGACAACCTAACGTATGAAATACACAATGTTTTAGGCACAAAAACAATTTAAAAATCTTTACATGTTCTCTTAGTAAACCTTAGTCTCAGAAAACCATCCCAAGTGTATGGTCTACTTAGCTTTTTTTATTAGTGGTAAATGAAGTATCTATTAACCCCAAGTGATGAATTCAATAGCTGCAAGTAAAACGACCTACTTAGATCCGAGTTTGTTAACCCTTAGTGATTTATCTAATTACCAATATGCGACAAGTCACTTAACATTCTCTTCACTTAGGGTTAGTGAATTTTTCTACTGGTTTGTTAACCCTTAGGGATTTATCTACTTACCAATATACGACAAGTGACTTAACTTTCCCTTCAATTACGATTAGTAAATTTCTCTACTAGTTTGTTAACCTTTAGTGATTTTTCTACTGACCAATATGTGCCAATTCATTTAAAGTGGCATTAAAGACAAGTGAAGGCACCAAATATTGAAAATTCATGCGGAAAAATATATTCATTCTTATAATAATGCATGCTTATAATGATTTGTCTACGTATTGCCAACAAAAGAATTCAACAATGCCATTTGCAACGATAATTGTTCTATTTATAGGGAGATCATGATAAAACTAAGTTAAAAAAACTCGATGACCGGAAACGAACCCGCGCAGTAACTCTTGGTTTAGAGATGCTTGTACATATATATTCACCAAACGCCAAAATTCTCTGATTAAGCTTTAATCATGATTTACACTTTTCAGACCAATAAGAATCCCCCAAGAAGTTTATATTCCGCGGATTAAACCTACTTTTTATAAGCGCATGGTACAGTAGATGCAGCAGTGGTCTATCAACCTACAGGTTGTCGGTTCGAACCCCGTCAGCGCGTCGCACTTTTTTTTATTATTTGTTTTTTTTTGAGGGTGTATTGTGGTAGGATATGGTTTTAGAGCTTAAAAATATATTTTTTATTTTATTTAAAGCCATATTTTGGAAGTTATACCAGTTTTGCGCTATTATAGATTTACTAACGGTTAGTGGATACTTCACTTACGGTAAGCGAAGTTTTTACTTGTGGTTAATATACTATTTTATAATCTTAAGTAGGTGAGAACACTTATGGTAAGTAGACTTGTCTCATATTTAAATGAAGTTTCTACTTGGGGCTAATGAGTTCTTACTTAGGAATAGTGGATATTTTTCTCAGTGTAGCATACGGTTTGCCATGTTAATGATATTCTCATAATGACAGTGAAAAGACAGCTCAGTGACTAAGTAAACCCCTACAGTGGCACGTGAACTAAGGAAATATAACATCGATATCACTGCTCTCAGTGAAACTAGAAGAGCAGGCGAAGGCCAACTTAAAGAACACGGAGGAGGCTACACATTTTTCTGTAAAGGAAAAGAAGAAGATTAACCACATATTCACGGAGTGGGTTTGGCTATAAAAAATGAGATTGTGGACCACCTAACCAAATTTTCATCCGGAATAAGCGCAAGATTGATGACATTGCGCCTAAACCTTAGCAACCACCAACACGCTACTATAATCAGCGCCTACGCTCCAACTCTTGTAGCTAATAAAAACCAAGAAGATGAATTTTATTCTCAACTTAGTGAAGCCGTAATATCTGTACCTAAATCTGATAAACTTATCATCCTAGGTGATTTCATTGCTCCAGTTGGTACGAATTCAAACCTTTGGAAGGGTGTCATTGGCAAGGAAGTTGTTGGAAACATGAACTCAAACGGACTGCGCATTAACCTTATGTTCGGAATATGACCTCATAATCTCAAATACAATTTTTCGACAAAAAGACAAATTCAAGACCTCCTGGCAAGACCCGAGGTCATTTCCAGAAATCAAAAAGACGTAAACACTACAAGAGCAATAACGAGTGCAGACGACTGCTGGAAAGACCATCGCCTGATACGAGCCAAAATGAACTTGCACATTCCACCAAGAAGTAGTCGTCAAAAAAAGCAAATCAGAAGAAGATTTAATGTAGAACGCCTTAAAGATGATCAAACCAGAACAAAATTCCAAGTTTCTCTGAATCAAAAGATGGGTACTTTAGAATACTCGGAGAATATTGACGATCACTGGAGAATGTTGAAGACAGCAATAAAATCTGCCTCCAAAGAAACGGTCGGCTACACACAAAGAAAACATCAAGACTGGTTTGATGAGCACGACAAAGAAATTCAAGAACTTATTGATAGGAAGAGAAAAGCCCATAATGCTTGGAAAAGCCTCCCCAACTCTAACGAAAAGAAAAGGCAATATCAAGAAGCCAAATCAGAAGTACAAAGGCAAACACGTAGATTAAAAAACCAATGGTGGACAACAAAATTACATAAAATGCAACATCTAGCTGAGTCTAACAACACCAGGTCCTTCTTTCAAGCTACTAAGATGATATATGGTCCCACCACACAAGGTATCAATCCCCTTCGATCCAAAGATGGAACAAGGCTGCTTAAAGACAGATCCTCTATCAATTCACGATGGAAAGAACACTTCCAAGAACTACTCAACAGAGAGTCTCAGGTCGATAATGACATCTTCGACAAAATTTCGGAGAAAACTACACAACAACACCTAAGTGAGATTCTGAGATTAGAGGAGGTCGAAAAGGCAATCACACAGCTAAAGAACAACAAGTCAGCAGGCACAGATGGTATCGCTGCTGAAGTCTACAAACAAGGGGGTCCCGCACTTAATTACCAAATGCACATTCTAATAAGTAAAATATGGACCACTGAGACCATTCCTGGCGAACTCAGAGACGCCTATATAGTTACCATTTTCAAAAAAGGCGAAAAGGCTCAATGTGGAAACTACAGAAGTATATCTCTGCTTTCTGTCGCTGGAAAGATACTTGCCTGGATACTATCAAACCGATTAATTCCGATTGCTGAACAAAATCTGCCAGAAATACAGTGTGGATTTAGGCCCAATCGAGGCATAGCTGACATGATCTTCAGTGCCAGACAATTGCAAGAGAAATCTAGAGAACAAAATCGCCCTCTCTTCATGGCTTCATAGACCTAGTCAAAGCATTTGATTCGGTCAACAGAGAAGCTCTAAAATACTGGCAAAAGCTGGATGCCCTCAAAAATATATTCAAGTTCTTAGACTACTACACGACAATATGAATGCAACAGTCCTGAGCAACGATGGACCAGGAGAGTCATTCCAGATTACGACAGGCGTTAAACAAGGGTGTGTTATTGCGCCCATTCTATTCTCTATATTTTTAGGTGCCATGCTTCACCTTGTTGAGGAAATTCTACAGCCGGAGTGGAAATTCTATATAAATTCGACGGTGGTCTACTTAACGTAGGCAGACTGCGAGCAAAAACTAAGGTCTCGACAAACTCGGGAATCGAACTGCAGTACACCGATGACAACGTCGTAATGGCCGATACAGAGGAAGGTCTACAGCTGGTAATCAACGCATTTAACCAAGCCTACAAAAGCATTGGCCTAGAGGTCAATCTTGCCAAAACGCAAATTCTTCACCAACCAGAACCAGGTACAAATCCCCAAGCTCCAAACATTTCCATAAATGCCCATCTTCTGCAGAATGTGGAACATTACCCATACATTGAGAGCCACCTATCATCAAATGCAACTATTGACGCAGAAACACAGCATCGCCTAAAATGTGCTAGCGCAGCATTCAGACGGCTTTCGAAGAGAGTTTTCAACAATCACGACATCAATTCGGAGACCAAGCTTCATGTCTACAACACAGTTATAATACCAACTCTAACATACGGATGCGAAACGTGGACCACCTACAGAAGGCATATCAAACGAATAGAAAAATATCACCAAAGTTGTTTAAGATGAATACTGAGAATCAAACAGCACTAACATAAGTGTTTTAGAAGAAGCCAGAACAACTAGTATAGAAGCCCTTATCTTCAAGCACCAGCTTCGTTGGACTGTTCACATTATCCGCATGCCTGAAACACGTCTCCCAAAGCAGATATTTTATGGGCAACTGAAGGAGGGAAAGAGAAATCAACGAGGTCAACAAAAAAGATACAAGGGCGTTCTCAAAGGAAATATGATGAAGGGTCACATCGATATAAACAACTTCGAGACCACAGCAAACGATAGGGCTTCATGGCGCCGAACAGTCCATGATAGAGCAAAAACTTTTGAAGAGCAATGACGTAGACTAGAGACGGAAAAGAGAGAACGTAGAAAGGAGCGACAAAATGGAAGAATGAAGGACCAGTGTGCCAAGACTGTGAAAGGGTGTGCGGCTCGAGAAAACGCACAACAGATAGCGACGATACAGAATAAAGATAAATCATACTCGGTATCGAGTGATTGCCTATGATGATATGACATCCTTTGACACTGACTTCAAGAATAATGTTTTTAATAGACTAACGAGCGCGTAATTTCGGTGTTGAGGTCCCTCAAAATGAACAGATATTTGGGAGTGTCTTTCATTAATTTTTTCTGACTGAAACTATCTTGCAAACGGGACATCTTTAATTAATTTAATGCTTATCTGTAGACGAAATCTAGACAGGTGTTTTTAGCAGGTCCAAATATAAACTGTTTATAACAAAAACGAAAATAAAGTTGCCATATTCTACCTAAAAATAGATTAAAATGGCTTTAAAATAATCAAGTTTAAACCAAAATTTTATTGACCTTAGCAATCAGATGAAGGTCAGGGGCTTGAGAAGATTTAAATTGGTAACAATTTATTTGAAAAAATATAGTATCTATACCAAAAATACAATAAATACAGTGGCGTGCGCAGAAAGTAGTAATGGAGGTCTTGGTGTTCCTGGGAGGGAGATGGAGACTTGAGTAAGAAAACAGTCTCAGATAATCATCTATTAAGACTTTTCCGGCCATTAAGGATTAATGCCCAACCTAACCAAGTTTTGAGAAGGTTAAAGTAAAACACAAAATATCCATGCACCTAGCCGGGATTCGAACCAGGGACCTTCCGTGCGGCAGGAAGTAACATTACCCACGGCGCCACGAAGTCCTTGCTAAAGCCAATGAAGTGAATATTCAATAGCTCTGAGAGGAGGTTTTTTGATCCAGTAGGTACAGGGTGATCCTCTCTTCCTGTCTAGAGGCTAAACTAAGGGTGATAGAAGGTTCAAACGAAAACTGTCTAAAAGAACTATTTTCTTTAATTTTCCCTGATTGTTTACTAAAAATGTTCCCCAAATCATATACAGGGTGTAACAAAAAACATGTATTCTTTAAATGAGAGATATGATGTGGTAGGCACACCAGTTGATTTTTGGTCTGAGGGTACTACTACATCATATACAATGAGCTTCAGGCTACAGCGAACATAGAGGGAATCAAGTTCAATTTACTCTCGTGGTGTGCCGGACCTCATTCATGGATAAGGGTTCGGCACACCACTCTAAAAGTGGGTATTTTTAGAGTGGAGTGCCGTTGATTGCACACCAGTTGATTTTTGGTCTGGGGGTACTACTACATCATATATGTGAAAATGGTGGGGGTTACCCTACCCCCTCTAAAATTGCCCACCTTTGTATTGGTGTGCCAAGGTACAGGATTGTCCATTTCGTATTAAGGACGAAAAAACGCACATATTATCAAAAAATGGCGAGTGTTACCTATCCATAATATTTTATACCTTAAACTCTTGCTCTATAATTCGAGGTACATTTGAAGTTGGTCTGACAAAACGTCGAATTATTAAGATTTTTTGAAGAGTACCACTCAATCGTTCAAGTTTGTTTAAGGCATCTTTTACTTATAACCTAGCAAAGTCCTCCTTCTCTTCAATTTTTTTCAATACGAAATTTTTCTCTAAATATTCAAAAACATGTTTTTATTATTTAAAAAATTTTAATAACCAGTTAATAAATTCCTCTATATATTCTGGTGAAGGCGTACACAACTGGTCATACAAAAATTATATTTTTGGTTTGTATTTTACTATTAAAACAAATACATATCTTCTAAAAGTTAAGGGTGACTTATTTTTTGATTTATTTAATTTTATTTTTAAATGGGTAATTTCTTGCCATTTCTCTTTTTGTTTTGCTAACTATACGCGAGTATTTTATTTTTTTCTGTTTAATTTCATTTTCTTTGGTTTTATTACAGAATATTATGTTTAAAAAATTACAGTTTATTTTATAGTGATAAGTGTACAAATCAGCTACTCATATACTTGTATATGGGTAGCTGCACTCTCGCCCTTTCAATGTACTTTAAAACTGTATTTTTAGATATATTGAATAAAGTCTATATTTATTTATTGATTTTTTTTTCAAGGTTTTATAAGATTGGATAACCATAAAAGTACATTTTTTGGAATCCTTGTCCTCGAATTATATTTAATCGAGTATAATCATGCCCCGGTTACGAAGGTTGGATGGATTCGAACAAAACCCCCCCGTAACTAAAGAGCTATCAATCCCACATATTCACAAAACTCCTTCATTAAAAATCACACTATTGTGTGAGTAAAGCTCCAAACACACCAACGCGTACCTACCTTGCTTCAAAAACCGCACTCTCTGACGGGAAATGGATTTCAACTTGTGTTAAGTGTAAAGTCACGTGATCCGTTTTTTTAAGCAGAGTGAGCACGCTAGGTGCGAAAAGGGTGTAAGTAGTCTAGGCAAATTTACTTGCAACTACCGCCTACTTACTTAATGGAACTGATATCTAAAAAATGGATATTCGTAGCAGCTTTGGTTCAAAAGTTATACATTTTCTAACAGCAACATGGTAATACTTCATGTTATTCTTCTGTTATATAAGTATACCAGTATGCAAAAATCTGGCACTTGAGCCAGACAAAGGAGCGTGGCCTAATTTGTGACATCATAGCGCTTGGTGGTACAGACCAGAGATGGCGTTGGTGGGAAAACGGTACTCCTGTAATTTTTGTAAATTAAAAATTTAAATTGGAGAAATTAGCCAATTGAAGATTTTAAAATGTGAAAAGTTTAAAGTTAAAAGCCTTTTTGGCCGTGGTGCAAAGCGTTTGTAAATTAAATGTGTGACATCATAGCGCTTGCTGATACGAACCAGAGATGGCGTTGGTGTGAAAATGGTAATCCTCTAATTTGTGTAAATTGGAAAAAATAAAATGTGAAAAGTTGAAATGCATTAATTGTTAGATAGATGAACTAATTCTGTGAAAAATAAAATCGTTTCAAAATTGTTACTTTCGCAAACAACCTATTATTTTTATTGTCTTGAGTGTTTAAAATGCTTTCTGAAAAATATGTTTTACTTATAGGAAGGTGACTAGCGAATTAGTTGATTAATCACATTTATATGTGGTGGTCAGGTTTGTATAAAAGCAAATAAAAAACAGTTTTGCTAATAGTTTGTTTGACCTTGACAGTTAAATAAAATAACCATTAGCAAAAATTAACTGAAAATATTCTCATTAACAAATCAAAAAACACAAAATTTTGAATTTACTTAAGATAAGAACTTTAAAAGTGTTGGTTTGCATTAAATCTTTTCTTGTTTAGGATATCTTAACTATTGTTTTGTATTATAAAATCTAAATCGAAAACTGATAAATAACTATTTCGGAAACTAGGAAGATATTACATAACGTGTTCCGAACTTTTTTCCTCCTAAAAGTCTCTCTAAAGTAAAAAATAAAATCATATTAAAGCATCAGAATAACTATAGTTATTCGCAAGCTTTGAAGGATTTACATTAGTGTTGGATAACTTAACCTCCAAACAAGCAAAAGAAGTGGGCTACACATGCATGCAAATCTTGCAACTTCGTGCATTTGTAAGAAATGAATAAAACAGCGTTTATGCTGCCTTTGTTGAGAAAAAATAGCTGTATTTATTTTTTTTTTGTTTTTATTATTGGTGTTATTATCTAATATTTTTGAATAATTTATTATTGTTTTAGTCAGTTTTCATGATTTTTTTAAAAGGTTTTCAACAGGAAAAGATTTTTTTTTACCAGTTAAATTTGTACTTATTTCGCCAACATTGAAAAATAGTGGATTGTGGTCCTGTCATGGGGGAACTGCAAAATTTGTGTTTGTTTTGGAAACATTTGCTGTGCATGGGGTTGTGAAATTATACGAAACGAAGATTGGTAGAAAAACAAGAATACACGGGTAAATAAATGGTTTTCTAACAATCAAAATACTGAATTAAAAAAAAAGGTTTTTCCTTTGGTGTGGTAATTGTGAATTCATAAGCAAAAATTTAAGCTAGTTCTATATACAAGAAATGCAGTAAAATTATTAGCAGGAACAATTCAAATTCGGAGCTCTTTTTTTCCTTCCTCTCCATCCATTTTTCAAACTTTATAAATATTTGAGAACTCGAAATAGAAAAATTTTTTTCGAAAATAACAATTTCAGTGTCAAATTGGTCAAAATGCTGTCAAATATCGAATGCCAACCACGAAAAATAAAAAATTCCGAACTCATTGCAACGTTGCCAATGTCAATTTATAACTCCTAAACAATTTTAACACGCCAGGACGAATTCGTATTAGGTAACTTGGATAAGTAAGTACCAGTGCGGAACGATGCCTATTTGTGAGTGGTTCAAGGTTGGAAATCTAAGTGTATGATGGTGTTTAATGATGTATAGTGGAGGGCGACCAGTGAAACTACTGATGAGCCCACGCTGGTTACCCAGGGCGAAACATCGTTTATTCATTTCTCTTTTCGCTTTGATCTTTTGTGTGTTCCTTGTGGAATACTCATCCAAGTTTGAATTTTCGTTATTTCCACCCAAGATCTTTTGATCTTTTGTGTTTTTTAGTTTCTTTTCGGTTGAAGTAACTGATTTGGAGGTTTTTTAACTTCTTCTTTGTAAAAGGTACTATGTTTCCAAAACCAATTAGTCGGGGTTGACCAGGTATGGGGAGATCGGATCATAGGGAATTTCAAATATAAAATAGCTAATAATATTGATAGGATTAAGTAATGCGGGTTAACCAGGTCTAGGAATATTGGTTTACGGACAATTTCAGGTATATTTGGCTAATTAGATCCTAGTTTTGAATACCAAACTTCTATTTTGAATTTTAAAGAGATGTTGTTTTATTTATTGTTGCCTTTTAATAGAACTAAATTCAATTAGTCTCTATCTCAAAAACTAGAGCTGATAGAAAAAATCTGCTACCAGGCACCAAATTTTTTTTTAATTTTGTTGGCCTGTATATTCGCTTTTTTTGGACCGCTTTTGGAGGCTACCCCAATGGAGCACAAGTTGGATAAACATAGTGTGACCATAATTTTTTAGAGGAAAAAGAGTAAATAGGTACCTACTTCATAAAATATGAAAGTTAATTTTTAAAATAATACCTATAACAAATGATTGTAACTGTGGCGCACCCAGAAAAATTATTTTACAGGAAGAGGGTTGAGCGTTTTGTTTAGATTTTTAATAAATACTTCAATTTAGCAGGAGCGGATACAGCAGACTTTAAAGGGGAGACGCTTTAGTATGTGTTCGGTTAGGTTAGCGTGTACAAAAAATACTTTTATATTTAAAATCAATGGCTGATTCTTCGGCGGGTAAAGTCTTAATTCTAGATTTGTTTCCATGTCTTAAATATGCCACAGGCAAAAATTTTGAAAAAATTATACTAGAAATGCCATTTCTTATACGATTTGAATGCTGTTGACAAAAATTGTTCAAAATTAATGACGTTACAGTGTCGCTTATATTTTTTATAAAATATTTAAAAAAGGTAAGTTGGGTTAGTGGCAAAAAGGGGCGATCGCCCTCCCTGTATCTGTCACTGAATTTAGACGAAGGGGCTAATCAGATTTCGTGATGTTTGTTGTCGATTTGGCAAGCGGTACTAGTCTACAAAAAAAACAAAATATGCCAAGTCTGCAAATACATACAAAAAAATCATGTAACAAATTAAACTGGACACAACACAGAAGTAGTAGTAGTAGTAGTAGAGAAGGGACGGCGCGAAGCCTGGAAGTAGGCCTCCCTGGGCCCTTTCTGCCCTACCCCGAGCCTGCCCCTAATCCACCCCCTGCACCACTGGTCTGGCAGTCGGCTCATCTTGTTCCACTGTTCTTTTTGCAAAGTCCAGTATTTTGTCTTATTTGAGCGTGTGCAGGTCCTCCTCATCCAGGGTCGGGGAACCGAATACATGGCGTCTCGTCCTCTGGTATGCCTCGCAGTTCGCTATAACATGTCGAGATGTCTCTTCTGCCCGTCCGCAGGCCCGGCAGGTCGAGTCATTTTCTACCGCGATCCGGGTCATGTGCTTCCTTAGTCGGTTGTGACCTGTTATGATTCCTGTCAGCAGACCAGCGTTCCTTCGTGATCTCCCCAGAATCCATTTTTGTCTGGCTACATCCGGGCCCTTCAGGAAGTCCCTGGTCTGTCTGCATCCTGTCCTCCTCTCCAAGCGGTCGCCATGACATCGTTGGGCCATTTATTGAGTCGACTTTGCAATTGCTTCTTGGTTGTTCCTAGGAGTGGTTCCGGCCCTACATACTGGATGTTTGCCTCGATCCTGGCGAGCTCGTCGGACTTCTCGTTCTCCGGCACCCCCATATGTCCCGGTATTCACATAAGTGTCACTTGTTTGCTCTCCAAGGAGTCTAGTGCATCCGCTCATTCCTCCACCAGGGTGTTGTTGATCTTGGGCGCCCTTAGTGCCTTTAGGGCCGATTGGCTATCGGAGCATATATAAACATGCTCCTCCGTACCGTTCTTTATTTCCTCCATGGTTGCAGCCATTATTATGGCATACACTCTCCGAACGGGTAGCTCTTTCGAATCTCCTGGTCTTCCACGTAAACCCCCGATCCTGTGGTTTGCTTCTCCGACAGTTTGGACCCGTCGGTGTAGCAAATCACGGCGTTCTCCTCGAACTGTTCGCGGAGATTTTCACTCTGCCATAGTTCCTTGTCTGGGATGACTACTTTGTACCTCTTGTTGAATCTTCAGGGGTTTTTTGGTCTTTGTTTTTTAATCGCTGCCATTGGAATTTCTCTCTCGGCGATTTGGGCAATCTTAAGATGCCCCGCAGCTTCCCCTTTTCCTCTCCATTGACCTGTATTTTGACATTGACAGCCGGAGATGTATCGCCATCGCTTCTTTTCTGATCCAGATCGGAAGCGCCGGCAGTCCCAGAATGGTTTCGAGTGCCTGTATAGGTGCCGTCCTCATAGCGCCGGTCATCCCTTTGCATATGGTTCCCTGTAGGCTCCTAAGCTTGAGGGTAGTAGTGACCTTCTCCACTGCTGGACACCAGACTATGGATCCGTACTGGATCCTTGGTCTTAGTACTGCCGTACAACACAGAAAATAATAATAGTAATATAAACTTTGCCACACTTGGTTACAGAATTCTGGTAAATAAAGTAAGTAGATTAAAAAATAGTTATAATAATACAAAACGCACATTATTTTCTATTTATTTTTATATGTAGAATGAACTATGCCAAATATAAATAAGTTTTATCACAAAAGTGGTACACTTACCCTGTTGATTAATATACATAATAAAAAAAATATTTGCCCAATTCGTTTTTGTAAAAAACTCGTCCAAACTACAAACATATATTTAACAATTAAACACGCTTGTGAGAAACACCAACTTTCTACATAAAAAAGTCAAACGCTACTTGATTTTTAGTCAAATCATTATTTGTAATTAACGAAGGAGTTATCAGGTGATAATATAGGAAGTTTAAAACACTTCATTTAATAGAGTGAAAATTGTGACATTTGGCGCATATTTTATTCATTCAGACCATAGTGCGTTTCCGAAACAGCCGATATGCGAATTTCTATTTTTTTTTAAAATAATACCTGTGTCAGCCATCTTTAAGTCAATATGGTAAACAGTGCAATAATCCATCATTTAAAAACTTCTGACTATTTAATTTTTGTTTTTTTTTTTGGAAATACTTTGCGATTTATCTTATTTAGTCACACAAAGCGTTAAATTTTGACCACTCTGTACAGGTTTAACTTAAAAACGTATATGAACCACTTACGTGAAATAGGAGAGGTCAGTTAAAAAACTGTTAAAATCCAGTTTTTAATTTTTGCAAAATGAATTAAACATTTTTTTAAAAAACAGTTTGAGTACCATAAAGCGAGCCGCATTTTAAAAAGTGTTATTTAAATTCCATATTCCCTACTTGATGGAATAAGTTTTGTTTTGTTTTTTATTATGCACATAATTTTATTTTATAATAAAATAAAATGTTGTTTTTACGATTCGGCTATCGCTTTTCTTACAATTACCACAAATTTTTGACATTTTAAATGACAGAACTTAAAAAGTGTTTTGATATAAGAAAATAAGCATACATTTTTTTTAAATTAAAATATAATATTAGGAGCCGAGGCAAATACTTCGAAAACGGTTTGAAAATTTTATAATAATATCCCATATCCCACAGATATTCCAGGTAAAATTTGTAAAAAATAATTTTTTTGTGTTAAAACTTTCGGGGATTAGGCTCGGGTTTTATATATTAAATTTTTAAAATTGATTTTTTAAAATTAGGTCGTAATGACATGCGGTGTGTTTTCTGGTGTTCGACAATCCAAAACTTTGCTGTACAAAACTTTAGATGCTATATATGGCAAACAACCAGACAACACCTTTATTTTTAGATAAAATGTCAGTTAAAAAAAATCGTTACTCAATACCTTCTTCTACTCGACCTTTCATTTTCGTGTTCGATTAACTACCAACCACCCTTTTTGGTCCGCCATCCGGATCAAAGCAATAAACATATTTTTTAGGTAAGGTTAAAAACAGGGTTAAAAATAAAAATTTATACTACGGAAACGTCTTCTCACATTGAACCCGTTTAAAAAAAAATCGATATTTACGTCATTGATTAGTGACGTCACAACTCTGATATCTCCTGTTATTATTGGTAAAATTCACATAAAGTTAAAAATATATTTTTTTAATTACTTATAAAATCAGTTTTAATATTGATTTTGCCGCTCGTTGTCAATAACGTTACTTTTCCATCAAATTAGATGGTTTCGAAACCAGCTTCTTGCTCGTTTTGATGCAGCGCATGCGTGTTGCACTTAGACTTCACATTGCAACTTTTTGCCGCTGTCTTCTATTGCTTCTCACTCTTTTCGACAAGCAGAAAAATAGAAATCAGTGAAAATACTTTTTACTGTGGCCTAGGCATTAAATACGGTAAATAATTTGGCTAGCTTTTCGTCAACGCTGCTGTTTTCTCCACAAAGTTTTATTATGTAAATATACTTGTTTTATTATATCTTTGTTTTTTACATGGGGCCTATGAAACATGTGAAGCTCTAATTCAGAAAGCCACAAGCAACATCCCCGGTCTGTCGAAATAACGGCGCCATTTGGTTTTGAAAGTTGGGCAACCTGTAGACGGTGTTTTTGCGATCGTAACGTAGGTGAAAATCCTGTAAGAAGTAAAGCTCCTGCTGGCAACAGCAAAAATCACTTCCACACTACGGTTGCCATACTGACACTCAAATACATACAGAGCGCTTCAAGCTACTGCGAACATAGGCCGGAAGAAGTCCAATTTGTCAGTGTACGTACACGCACGGAGCAACCAACACTCAGGCTTGCGATCACCGTTCGCGGCTTGCTTTAGTATCACAAAGGAAATACCTTCCGTAGGTCGCGGTTTGCTTTAGTACCACAAAGGAAATACCTTCCGTATGTATTTCCTTTGTGTTAGTACGACTCTAACCACCAATGTGAAGTGTAGTCCATGAAAACGGAGTTTGGTCAATAAATACGCAAATTTTGATAACGTAGATTTCTTGTTTTCTGTCACTGATAAATTAGAGCGTTTTATTTTCAACTGCTCAGATTTATGACTAACAGCGTGTTACAATGAAAATAATAAGAAGAAATCAAATAAAAGCAAGTTCTCAAAATAAAATAATACATTCTAAAAACCAAAAAGATTCTCCCAGTCAAAAAAAAACTGGAGAAAATGTTCGAAAAGTCCTCCTTGCTCGGCTAGACAATATCTGAGCCTATTATAAAAACCCCTTCTAACGTTTCCAAGCATGTTAGGGGTGATAGTTTGAAAAGCTTCTTCAATTTTAATCCGAAGTTCTCTTAGAACCCGATTAAGAAATACATTATCAACATATTTCCTAACAAGGCCAGCATTCTGAGCGGGACAATCATCTTGTTGAAACCATGTTTTACCAAATCTCACACCTAACATTTGCCTAGCAGTTGGAATAATATGGTGCTGCAGAAGATCCAAGTATCTAGGCCCAATTACGTGTTCCCCTACAATACCCCCCCACACATTTAGTTTGTAGCCGGAGGACGATTTGAGTCTCTTTTGAATAAAAAGTAGACATCAAATTGTGCAACACTTGTTAGGCTTGTGTGTTTTCTTTTTTAAAACACCAACGGTGGGATTTACTAAGATCTAAAATAGTACCCCTCACAGATCTAAATATTTACACCTGTGGGGGGTACTAAATTTTAAAACCAAATTTGAAAAAACACTTACCCATACCGAAAAGACACAAAGTTTTTCATTATTTTGTATTATTATTGCAAAATATCATTGAAAAACTGCTTTTTTTCTAAAAATATACCATATTTTAGGAGAAAATGCCCTAAAACTAATTTTTTTTGACAAGCTTTAAAATGGCATATGGTAAATACGCCAAAAATTTGGCACATAATAGCTTCATCATCTGTGTTTGACGTTATAAAGTTGGTGAGTTTTTAGACCACCTCTGGGGGGTGGTTTAAATTTATAGCCCCCAGAAAGGATTGTTTTGTGGCGATTGGTAATAAGTTCGTTTAAAATTTCCTTAAGTAACCGTTTTTACAAAAAGTAATTTACCTTATTTAATATCCTAAGTTGTTTATTAATCAATAAAACGCATCCAATTTTGTCCAGAAACAACCCGTTTTCAGCATAAAAAATATATTTATGAGGGCACTACGAGGCAAAACAAACATAAATGAAGGTCACTGATTATGCACGAAAAATATAACAAACAATAAAACCCAAAACAACTATATTAATTTATATATAAACTGAAAGTAAAACATTGAGGTTATCTAAAAGCTCAGTCAAAATAACTTTCCTTACTCAAAGCCCACTCATTTTAAAGCTGTAGCTTTCATCAGTAGAGGTTGGTGCAAGCCAAGGTGCAAGCAGAGGTAAAAGATCCGAACTCGCTGTTTGTGATTGAACGCAGCGCTAATATTTTTAAAATGATATTTCGACAGTGACAGAAATGTAAAAAATACTTGCATTTAGGTATTTTAGCACATTTCATAAATAAAAACACCTTTTAAATAAATACAAAGTTAATCTACTCCTTATTTTATTATCACCCATTTAAATCGTTGTGTGTCATCAAGTATTAATTGGAAAAATCTATTATCCAGGGTTGAGTTTTAATTAGAGTGACATATAACCTCAATTTTAATTTGTTCTACATAGTGTTTACTATTTAAACCCCGCGTGGGTTTCAATTTTTTAATTTTCTTTTCTTCTAAATTGAAACTTTCTTCTTAAATCCAACAAAAGATTGTGTTAAGATGACTACTCAATAATAAAAAAATTTATTAAAATTCTTCTTATAATTCAAACTGTGTCCAAAACTCAAGGAGGGTTGGTTTAAAATGCTTAAAACCAAAAATTTCACTTAAACTTAGGACCGTTTTAAAATAGACTAAACCCTTTTAGTAAATCCCACCGCAAATTTTTTTAACTGAAAGAGGGGACTCGGAAGGTTTTTAATGAATAATTAAAAAATATTGAAACCATTTCTGCATATAAAAAATCTTTTGCACTTGAAGCGCCATCTTTCCACCATGGTATTTATAGTGGTGAAAGCTACCCTTGAAGGAATCCTTACATCAAGGTAACTAAAGAGCTACCTTCGGCCTTCCTTGGCAAATAATGTGAGGTTAAAAAAACAAAAATTTTTTTGGGTTTGATTTGATAATTGGTTTTTTGTCATTTTCTGGGTGGCTTTTTAAGATATCCTGAAAATAATGGATGATTTTTTTGGAATTTATCGATCGGCTGGAAGAAGAAGTCCCTGATCATCATGGTCGTCTTCCAAAGGGATACATACAGGACATGCAAAGTCCCTTCGAGTTCTTTAGTGTTAGAATAGAACTTCGTTCTTGTATTGATGTTTATTATATTTTAAATAAAACACTTGTTTAAAATCAGCGAGTGATTTTATATTTTCCTATTGTTAAAATATCTATTTATTTCTAGCGATGCCCGACACAGAGAGACCGCAAAAATGTTCCTGGGCACCAAAAGCTACCTACATGCATATCCAAAAATATACAGGCTGACTTTACACAATTTACTGTAATGGAGATCCTCATATTTAGAGAAAAGGAGTTTTTTGTCAGATATAGATTTTCAAAAAACACCACACTGCACATTATACTACCCATGAATGATCGAAGATCAATTTAATCACCCAAACAACCGTGGTCTCTCTCAGTGTCCCCAATGTTGGCCTTGATATTTACCCTACGGTATATTGCACTGGAAGTGCGTTTTTATTCGACGAGCAAATCTGGTCGAGCAAAAACGACGCAAGACCGAAGTGTGTGTGCGAAAAGTTGTCATTTTTGCTGGCGTACAAAACCGATGCAAATATCTGACTATATAATAAAACTAAACCGATGTCTGTGCAACTCGCATCCGTCGTTTTTGCTCGACCAGATTTGCTCGTCGAACATAACCGTCCAACAAAAACGCAATCTGTGGGCCCCTTTATAGTGCCCTACTTTTTTATTTTATTAAATTTTTTGGCCAAAAAAAACAAAAATTTTAAAAATAACCAAACCGTAACCACAAAAATTATAACAATGAAGTTATCAGTAATTTATTTGCACCAACCCACCATCATTTTTGTGACGTTGCCGATGCAACCCTACCTTGAAATATTCCTCCCCGAAAGAAGGGACTACACATAAGAAATGAAAGGAGGCCTTAAGGCTTCCTTCGACGTCGGACTATAAATTTGGCCCTTAGTCTGTTTGATTCGAAGGCCCAGGCGTGAAGGAATTTTTTATTAATTTAATACTGAAATGATGCAACTAAAATACAACAAAATATTTTTTTATGTAAGACCTGAAGGGCAGGCGACTCTTTACATCTGAGGAGGGGAGAAGAGCCCCATTTCCTCAGCAAGTTTAGTAAAATAAAGGAATCTACAAGAATTTTTTTAAAAACAACCCTCTGCTAAATTTAATAACAGTCGTTTTAAATTTAAACAAGACGTAAACATGGTTACAAAAAAGTTTTCTAAGTAGAAAGATTAGAGAGTTGCAGATTGAAAGACTGCGCTGCGTTGTTTTAATTTTTTATTCTTTTTAAAAAGTATAATTTTGTTTTAAATTTATTTCGTGAGAACACGAGACTGCTTCAATAAATTGTCTGTAGAGTCGGGACTACTAGTTATGGGAGGTCAAGCTCAGACTTTTTGCAGCTTTATTAAAAAAGAAACGTCAGTTGGTAGTAAAAGTTTGTGAATTAATTTAACAGATTCTAATTTCAAACTAAAATAATAAAGAATCTTTTAGTTAATTGTGGGTGACATCGGCAATAGCGTATCGGTTTCTCAAGTTTATTATCTTCTTCGCTCTCATTTACTACTCATTGCGCTTCTTTTTTCAATACATATACATACCTGTTCTTAATGCAATTTTTAGTGATGGGTATATTTTTTTCTTAGTACAGTATATTATCTTAGATCACGTGATTATATTAAAACAACTAATTTGAGAAAGACAAAAAAACACATGATTTTGAGTGTAGGTATGGTGGACGCATGTGGCAGTAATTTATTCTATGGGTTTTTTCCTAGGTATTGGTCGTAAAATTTGTGGCAGGAAGTTAAACAAAAATTTGAAGTTTGCAGTTTGTTTATTTCTTTGACAATTAACTTCTTATAGTGTATAAGCTTGCAAAAAGTCAAGTTTAAATCATTGTGAAATGAGATCAATTTTCCGAAGGCCGATAACCGCGAATTTTCAAGGTGGACTTACCGGCTTTTTCGAGAAATCATCAGCATTAATTTTTTAATTCGATCTCTTATGTTTAATGTCAATATTATTTAGTGATTCATTATTTATTAAATGCTTGCTTTGTTGCAGAGAAACCTGATTTCTTACCTACCATAAGTAAAATAGTCATTTTTATTAGTCGGTGTAGAAAGGCAAACTATACAGGGTGTTTTAATACTTAAAATTATACCGCCAAATTTTAATTTCAACATTTATTTCTTTTACTGGTGAATGTGCTAACAGAATAGAAAGTTAATAGACACTTAAAGTTAATTTTCGGCGTACTTTTAAATTAATGGCGAATGCGTGACATTTCCAGCTGATCAATTGCGTGAAAACATCGTTTCGTATGCAGGGATGGTCGTAACGTTATGACTCCCTTATCGTACCTAACGAGGTTTTCATGCATTTGATCAGCTGGAGCTGTCACGCATTCGCCATGACTTTAAAAATGCACGTCCTTGATTGGTCGACTCGATAGAGATAAGGATACGAATGCTGATAAAACTGAAAATTAACTTTAAGTGTCTATTAGGGGTTATAAGCCACGGCATGACGTAAACGCAACGTACGTTACGCAGAGAGGATACGTCGCCTAGTCACGACGAGTTAAAAAAAGTATCCAGTAAATTTGTTTTTCATAAGATAACCTAAAAATTGTCGTTTTTTCATCATCGAAATTCTCCGTGGAGAGGCTACTCATTTATTTCCGTAAATTGCAACGTTTTCTGGCCGGTAATGCAACGTAGGCATATTTCCATGTGCATTTTTTCCTTGCTATGAATCAATTTTTTCAACAGTGTAAATGTCATCAATTCCTATCCTTCCTCTTTTTAATGTTGTTTTTTGTGAAAAAATCGTATTTTGCTACTCGTCAACTTTTTATAGCGCGAAGTACCAAATGACAAGACCGACGTAATCTACGTCAAATGTCATTTCTGTCATGCTGACCTTCAACGTTATTTCTTATCGCTACTTTTCTATTGCCCTCTCACTCTTTTACACAAGGTGAGAAATAGAACTGAGTGGCAAGAAGTGAAGCTGTGGATCAGGCATCACTCTTTAGTCGTTTTTTGGTGCCAACATGGTTGCGACGGTCAAATAAAAAACCGCCATTTTAAAGTTTTTGGCCTTTTTGGTTTTGAAACGTTCATAAAGCATATATATAATTTTTTCAGTGATTTTAGATTATACTGACCATCTTTGATCTTTTTTTAGCTTTATATTTGGCATGGCTACCAATTTCTATACAATTTAAACTTATTTAACGACTTTTAAAATTTTGGATATATACATTTTTTTCGTAAAACTTGCTCAGATCGGAGATGCAAGGCGTTTTTTCAATGTAAATAATATATATATTTGTCAGTAAACCGGTCTGCGTTGAAAAATTTCGACAGCGAATATGTTAAAAGTCCATTTTATTATAAAGGGTGGGCCAAAAAATATTGCACACTTTTGAATTTGCTATAACTTTTGATCGAATCGGTCGATTTTAAAATGTTTTGACTTTTTAGAAAGACAAGATATGAAAATTTTTCGATCCGGTCCAAAATTTGACATTTCCTAAAAATACAAGATGGCGGATCGTTTTAAATAACGAGAAATTTTTACCCCCCTCCCTTGCAAAAAAAAATATGTGCGGCACTGGAGAAAACCTAAGTCATTGTGACAAAAACCTTATGTATTATCTCTATACCATGGCATTACTTTATTAAATCGGTTAAGAAATAAAAAAATACGGGCTTTTATATTTAGTGGAGTGGTTTGCTGTAACTCTACATAGAAGTACAAGACTTAAGGCTTTTAAGTTGTGCTTCAAAATTTAACAATTCTCAAAAATCCATGATGGCGGACATTTTTAAATAATGAGTATTTTCACCCACCCCCCCCCCTCTCCTTTTCCCCGACAAAAAAAATATGTATGCTACCTATACTGAACAAAATTTAAATTAATGAGACAAAAGTTCCTTCCCTACTGCACATACGAAGGTATCACTAAATTAAATCGGTTAAGAAATTAAAAATTGATCATCAAGTATTCTTAGCTTAGAAAATCTGAGTAGCCCGATCTAGATTATTATACGTTAGCTAATGGTTGTTTTTATTTAAAAGTATAAGTGTATAAAAAGATTATACAAAATATAAGTGTTTAATGATCAATAACAAAGTAAAATCAGCTTAGGCTCGGCCAAATAACCAATTCATGCCACTCTAGCTAAAAAATCAGTAGTTTAAAACCACAGCAGTTTTTTTTAATTTTATTACAAGTCACAATTTTTATTGGAAATACTGGAAATGATGATACTAACTTGTTTACTTTTTAACTGATTTAAGCAAGTGACACCTTATATATTATATACATATATACATAGATGGGAGGTAGAATGGCCTTGATTTTGTTTTGTTACTTTTTCAGAGGAGTGAAATTATCCAATGGTTAAAGCTTGTTAAAGCTGTCCGCCATGTTGGATGTTCGAAAAATGTCAAAGCCGCAAGGTTTGTTTACCGAAAAATGTAAAAATGCGAAAAAAACTGCGATTTTTTTGCAAATGACAATGTCGAGTCCAAAACCACTTATTTCAGAGGTTTATAGTTTTCTTATCTCTCAACCGATTTAATTAAGTAATGCCTTGGTATAGAAAGCATACATAAAGCTTTTGTCTTAATAACTTAGATTTTCTCCAGTGCCGCACGTATTTTTTTCCCAGGGGGGGGGTGAGATTTACCCAATATTCAAAACGGTCCGCCATCTTGGATTTTTACGAAATGTCAAATCGGATCGGAAAAGTCTCAGGTCTTGTCTTTCAAAAAAGTTAAAAAAAATGAAATCGAGCTATTCGATCAAAAGTTATAGCGAATTTAAAGGTGTGCAAGATTTTTAGGCCCATCCTATATAATTATAGTTCATGATTATTTGTGGCCATTAACCATAGTTGCAATGAGTTGTAATTTTGGGAAAAACATTTTAAGTCTTTCCTTACAATGACTTTATCATATTAGTTGTGACAACGTGTTTCCGACGTCGGAAATTGCGCGTGTAACGTTGTGTTGCACTCAGAAATCATTTAGGTGTAAATGACGGTCGCCTTGTTGATTCTAACAACGTAAACACGCAACGTTTTGTTGCCATTGGCGACGTTGTACTATCCGCAAATTGTTACCTTAGAACAGAAGTAATTTTGCGTAAAACACAAAAAGGAGCTTGGGATAAAAAAAGCACCTTAAATCCTTTGATCACGTTGGAAACAGGTATTGTAAATGGAACATTGGGGATTTCTAATTTTAAATTTAGCCTTAGAGCAAATAGTAAGAAGATACCTTAAAGAAACTTTTTCTTGTGCTAGTGAATTTATTCATAAATGATAATGTAATAATTATAATTTTTTCTTTATTTTATGAATTCGTAATGAATTTGTTAAGCATGCAGTACCAAATTATGGGTAAACAAAGATATTTACCCAGTAGGGATTCTTGTTAACATTTTATTATAATTTTTCAATATTTTATAACATTTTATTATGTTATTTATTTCGTAAAATATCTCTAATTGCACCATGAGGATATAAATTATAACAGAAGATTAAAACAACCGATTATTATCAAATAATAATTATTTTTCCTGTTCTGCCAAGGATTTATCAAAAGTGGGAATTTTTTTAAACTTATCAAGGTTTAAGAAATAAATTTAAACAAAAATAATATGTAAGCTAATATGCGTTATTTCTTACTGATTCCATACATTATAAATATTTTTGTTAAGTTAAAAAAAAAATATTTAAAAAAGTTGGTAAATGCGAAAAGTAACAATTAAACGAAAAAAAGTTTAGCCTTATAAGTACAGAAAGTTCAGATATTTTTAATTTAAAACACGACCTGGGGCAGTATTCTACACCCGTGCCGTGAGTGTGAACAAATTTTTCACTTCTCACTTGGTTTCATGGTGATCTCTGGTTTGAACCATGTGAAAATTGAGAGAGTCAAATACTCAAAGGTACGAAAGCGTAGAAGGGCCACAAAGCAATTTTTATTTTAATTCCGACTTTGAACTCGGAATTCCGACTTTAAACTCAGAACGCTTGTAAAAAGCACTATTTTAGCCACTAGTGGTGAAAACTACTTCTCGAACGAAGAGCCCTTCTCGCAACATACCATCTATACACTATAAATCAAGGCGGCTGGTAAATGAAATAACAATGGTTTTCATAGCGAAGTTCCTTTTTACTCGGTGACGTTCATTGTTGCGATATTTTATCTTTGACAGTTTGATATTTTGACGATGTTTTTAAATTGTTTTTTGTAAATACTACATGAAAACTGGCGGAAATGGCTTAATTTTTGGGCAAGAATAATTAAATTTTTTCAGTTTTACTATTTTCCGCTATTTCTCTTTAATTTTAGGTAAAAAATGAACAGAAGTCTTTGCATCAGTAACCAAAAAAGCCATGCTTTAGTTATCTGCAGACAGTTAGTAAAATCATGTTTTTGATGATGGTATAAAAAAAAGTATTTTTCGCAAGAGAAAAAAATCCTTACTTTATAATTGAAGATGTTATGATGAGTTTCTTAAAAATGATCAATACAGAAAAACAGTATCAAGAAAATACGTTAAACTGTGGTTGTTGTTATTGGCAGATTTTTCGGAAGTGTTTTTTACACTTGCAAATATGTACTTTATGTGTGTTCTTTTAATTCGCACCTTCTATAGGTGCTAATTACTACGATTTCATGTGGAACTGAATACGTTTTCAATACAATTCACTTTCAAACCTTCCATGAAAACGCGGCGAATCGAACTTTTTTTTCGTTGATCCTGCCCAAATTTAATCTCGTTTTTTTTTTATCGTATCGGGATCCAATTGCATGAAAGCAGGTATCGTATCGAACTGACTGATGACACCAATTAATAAGCCGTTAGCACTTGGGTGGCAGTATTGTTCCCACACAAAAAAGTGCCCTAGCAGGCATGATGGTATTAGTAGTAGTATAGGGGCGGCCCGTGGGCCTGGCAATTAGGCCTCTTCATGGACCCTTTCTGCCATTCCCCGTTCCTTACCCTATGCCTCTACTTCCGCTGCACCTCTCTCTCCGGGCCTCCCTGTCTTCTTTGCGAAGTTCAGTATGTCGGCCCATTTGAGCGAGTGCAGCTCTTCTTCCTCTATTGTGGGAAATCCCCACTTTAGCTGCCTTGATCTGGCATACGCATCACATGCTATTAAGTGCTGCGCCGATTCCTCTTCGAGCCCGCAAGCGGGACACACGGGATCTCCCGCTACTCTTATTTGCGTCAGATGTTCTTTCGGATCTTGCCCAAGAGCCATTTAGCTCTGGCTACATTCGGACGATCCACGAATAGCTTGGACTGTCTGCACTTTGACTCTAACCACTTCAGTTCATTGTTCGCCCATTTGTTGAGCTCATTCTGTTTCCTTGTTATTCCCAGAAGAGCTTCCGGTCCAATGTACTGGGTTTCAGCCCCTAGTCTGGCAAATTCGTCGGCTTTCTCGTTCCTTGGTATTCCCTCATACATGATGGTACGGGATTGCTATCTCCTAGAAAGGGTTTTTCGTGTGTCTCTACTGGAAGATGGGAATACAATGACTGTGGCATCTACCTCCACGTGGATGTGGCGGTACCATAGTTTGTCTCCTTGTGACATCTGTGGAAACACCTAACCAAAGACGCCTCACAAGTGTTATTGGGGGTTTCGCAGTGGCCTTCACGTTGGTTTGGGGGTTATTGTGAGACCTCCAATGGTACTTGGATGGCAAACAAATGAGGCATCAAGTGGAATAACTTAATGCCGTATTTTAAAGCCTATATTATATTTTTATGATCTGCAGGAGTTTTGGCCTCGGTGGTATATGCTCCAATTAAGGATTAAACGACTTACCTGTAAGGAAGTTCAATCCAAATTATACGAGATTGGGCACATTCTATTAGATATATACCATGTAGTGACACTTCGTAGCACTTCATACGCAAGTTTTAAAGATAAAAAAAAAACATACAGCACCTGCAGCCTGCCGGATCTCTGGTAGGTACTTTAGTATCCTTCTAAAGCTTTCCTGAAAAACTAAGATCGCCAGGGGCGGGTTGACTAGTGATACTTAAATAGTCTGCATGAAAAATACATGAATATATAATAAGTCTAATAAGATGTGACCAATCTCGTATAATTTGGATTGAACTTCCTTATAGGTAAGACGTTTAATCATTAATTATACTTCAATTGGTCACATCCTATTAGTTGTTTAGATAACATGGCGATATTAGTTAAAAAGAAATTAGGTCATATTTAAGTAGGCTTTTAGGATTCAAGAAAAACCTTAATATAATTCCCCGTTATCCTTCTGTCTTAAAAAATAACTTGACTGATCTTGACAGTTATTAACAGTTTTAACTGCTTCTATTTCTAATAAATGTTGTATGCTTTTTGAATTAATTTTTAACTCGTTTTGGTAAATTTTGGGGTTTGGGGAGTGAAAACTTGAAAAGGTTTTTCCACAAAGGTAACTTTGTAACCTTTTATCTAACTCAAATTAATTTATTTCTCACTCTCACAAAAAATTTGACCGGAATACTTTCTTTCACTGTTTACCTCTAATATTTCCTCCCGGCGCGCCACCTTGTAAGGCCTGGACTGGACCTTGTTCCGTCGTTTGTAGTGGAGAGGTTTCGAAGTTTCATCTCGAAGGGATTTCCCTGAGTTTTTCAGAATTCTCAAAAGTTTTTACATTTTTGCACCTCTCAGCAAAATCTTCGCTAAAAAGAAAAAGATCTGGATTTTGGACAGTGCAATTTCTTGTATTTTTGCATGAAACAATATTGTGGCGGATGTAAAACAACTGTGCCGATTCGGCAAGACCCAAAAGATTTGCATTAGGTGCTTCATCTCCTCCCTTTCTTGTTTTGGCCAAATTAGAGAAAACCCGCTCTAAGGCTGTCAAACCTTTTTCCAAAATTTACAATTTCAAGAGATACGTGTCTCTTTTTTTTCTCTGTTGTCTTGTCTCACTTGAACTTCTGGATTTAATTTGGATCCTTAAAGAATTTGGCAATTTCCGAGAATTTCCCTTATCTTTTTCCATAGAAATTTGCTTCTTCCATCTGCAAGCTAGCTCTGCTGATATGTCTGGACCCAATGTAACTATCATCTGTCACCATTAATATACTTTCTAAGGGGTATCTCTCTATGCTAGAACTCGAGGAACTACTAGATTTTGACAAGAACTGTCAGATTCGAAAAACGACGTGCTAATATTAGACACTTAGGGCGGTATTTACTAAGGACTATAGTTTATCGAAAGTTTGGTTTGGAGGGTGACATGTACATGGGTATCGAAAAATTTATTTTAAGCCGAACCAGACCACAATTTATTAGATAATTTTACATGGATAGACGTAAAAATGTACTGGAATGAGACGCACAAGGCCATTTTTTTAAAAAACAGTCCAAATAATCCGCAAATATTAATAAAATATGAATAAACAAGAAATCTGAAATATGCCAAAGTGACACGGAATGTTTTATTTTGAGTAAAATCATCGTATATTATAGACCACCGCCAAGAGGTGGTTTATCTGCTTTAAATTTTAAAACAGTCACGATTTGGTTGATTTTTTTGTTGAAAATAAATATTTTGAAGTATTTTAATTAGTTAAAAAACCAAATTCCAGGCTTTTCTTGCTTCAATTGGGTATTCCAGCGCGTTTTTTAAGACAATGTATAGGAACGTATAGTATCTCACTTTAAGGTGATTTAGGGAGATCACTGCTCTCTTAAATCAAGAAAAAAGCCTTAAACATATAAGCTTAAAATTAATTTTCAATAATTAAATGAAAACAAAGATTTCTTACATACACACATCTGGTTTGCTTAGGCGTTTGTACACCTTGTCAAGGGCGATTAACTACGCGCCTAAAAAATTAAGAAGTTTAAATTTTTGTGGTAACTGATGGCGAGCGCAATCTTAAAAAGCAAATTTTCACGGTATAAATCTTGCGCTCTAACCGCTGTGCGCTGTTATTTTTCAAGCAAGCAAGCAAGCAATTATAGTGTAAAACTGATTCCGGCATATTCACAAAACGCACAAACGTAACAATCTTCTCCTAAGTAATATTTGATTCAGCGCTAATTAAAGAATAGCGCATGTAAAAAATACTAATAATAAAAGTTCCGCGACTTTTTTGGGTTGTTGGGGATTTCCTTATTTCGTTATTGTTTTGGGGGTTTTGCACGGTTTTGTGATTTGTGCGGTGATGTCATATTACGCGACGGTAAAAGTCTTCAGCGGTAAATTCTTGCGCGTTAGGGGCGAAAGGAACGTGTGGTTTTAGCAATTTTTCTAAATTTTTATGAAAATTCGGAGATTTTTTGCAGAAGCATGGAAAAGGGAGAGCAATTGCCTACTGTCGTTCCTCCCTGCATTTCTCCCAGACCTTGCCTTACGCCTAAACTTCAAATTGCAACCTCTTGGTGGCATCTATAACTTAGGTAATGCCGCGGGGGAATAGGTAAGTGTTACAAGGGGGAGGAAAGAATTCGTAACTGCTTTTTGTTACCATTTTTAACTGAAAGTGATAAATAAAATATTGAAATAACTAAATACTTCAACATTAAAAATATTTGTTACCTATTTAAAGAGAGGAGGGGGGGGGGAAAGAAAGGTATAGAAAATTTGATAAAGATGGACAAAATAAAATTTATCAAAATTGGTGGTTCACGTGTTTCTAGATGTAGAAGGCTTTCTTTTATTTCAGAAGGTACGGAGCAAAACGTCAGCGAGCGAAACGTCAGTTAAGTGTTTTGATAGTTTTCAATCGATAAAAATACATGAATTTAAAATTTTAATTTAATATTTTCATCATATTGAAGAAGTGTTGTGTAAGAATATATCTTTCATATGGACCTCTGCAAATTTAGGGATAAAAAGCGATAAAAAATATAAGTTAGTAGTTATAAATCCACCGTCAATTTACTTTTTTTCTTTTTCTTTTCACGAAATTTTTGAAAAACCTGTATTGTTTCCTTGCGAAATCATTTATGTGATTATAGTAAGACCAAAATTTTAACAAGTTTTATTTAAATTTAAAGAAAAACCCGCAAAATTAGACTAAAAACCACATACGTCCCATAGTCCTAAACCCTAATCCGTCTTAGTAAATATCGCCCTTAAAGTTAATTTTCGGATTTATCGGCATTCGTATCCTTCTCTCCATCGAGTTGACCTGTCGAACAGGTGTACTTTTAAACTAATAGCGAATGCGTGACAGCTCCAGCTGATCAAATGCATCAAAACATCGTTTCGTATGCGGGGACGGTCGTAACGTTACGACTCCCTTATCGTACCTAACGAGGTTTTCGTGCATTTAATCAGCTGGAGCTGTCACGCATTCGCCATGATTTTAAAGGAGCACCTGCTTGATTGGTCGACTCGATAGAGATAAGGATACGAATCCGGATAAAACTGAAAATTAACTTTAAGTGTCTAGTATTTTTTTTAAATAAACATATGGAGTTTTTTATTGAGACTAATATGGCGGGCATAAGTCAAAAACTATGCAGGGTTTAAGTTTTTATGAATAATAAAAACAAATGTGTTTACAGAATAAACAAACCAAAAGCATAATTAATGTGACGTTTTTCGACCCAATTTATTTTTACTGGTGTTGGTTCATTGGAAAGGGGTCAATAAAAAAGAGAAATCTAAATTTTTTCTATGCCGACATTTCTGCCCTTTATTGGGGCCATAAAGGCCCGAAACGAAACGTCGGCATAGAAAAAATTTAGATTTCTGTGTTTTACACCAGCAAAAGCATAATATTTGTTTCACTCCATTGTTTACAACTGACAATTTGCCAATATCCCCCTTACTTGAATCATACGCTTCCTTTTCCTTTCTTTTTTCAGTTTCCTCATTTTCTTCTTTATATGTAATCCATTTGCTTTTCACGTTTTCTCTTGTTAGACTTTTTCGACGTTTTATTCGTTTACTTTTTTTTAAAAGCATGCATTTGTCGCGTGACAGCGCAAAAAGTATACTGAGGTACCTAGAAGAGATCCGGCAGGCTGCAGGGGCGGTATGATTTTCTTATCTCTAAAACTTGCGTATGACGTGCTACGAAGTATTACATCATGGTATATATCTAATAGGAAGTGACGAATCGAATTATAATTACCGTTCTAAATAACTTAGTAGATAACCCGGGCACAAAATTTGTATAGTTTTGCTTTAGGAAACAGTATAACACCGGCTCCTGAAAGGGTGCTGACGACCACTTATGCAATCTAATACCTAATCTAACTGTAACCTTACTGGCTTTAAGAAAGCAAACAAATACTTAAAACTGACAAAAACTAATCTCAAAATGTATCAGGCAAACGTCAAAAACTCAAAACGCGTTCAAATCCCTTCGTGAAAACCGAAAAGTGAATTGCATTGAAAACGTATTCGGTTCGTAGTATTACCATTTAACCCATTTTTTAAATTTGCATAACAATAAAATGTAAACGTCTACAATATTCAGAAATTTGTTTATTTTTAATACAAGGTAATAGAGATTTATAGACAATCACGCCTTAATAAGAAAATGCTTTTCTAAAATTCTATGTAATATTTACTATAACTTTCACTTTATTTGGTGTGGGCCTGTTCTAATTAGTTTTTTTTTAATTTGATATGCTTTTTTTTATTGACGAGGACCGAATAAAGCTGTCAAAACGTTGGCAACCCAAGTGGAACAGATCATATCTGTTGTACAGCCAACTAGACGTTGGTAAAACGTTTTCCCAACTTAAATTAACAGCAAAATGGTTGGCTTTTTAGAATGTGTTTTTAAAACATTTTAAACACTCGGTTTCAAAACCAATTTAATCCAACATTGAAATGGGCCCCAGGAAAGACTATGATAGGAATGTTACACTTTACCATTGCGACTATTACCACCGATTAGTTCGGTGATATTACCAACACATGCTGGCAATAAGTTACGTTTTGACGTGAAACATGACTGTAATGCAGCCAGAATGTTTTTTTACAAACATAAGAGTACCTGGGCACTTCCTCAAAATATTACCATAATATTTCCAGAATGTTTTTTTGCAAAATGATAGTAATGTACACACAAAATGAAAGATAAAGTGCATTCGTTGTAAGAAGTCCGCTAAGCAATATAACCTCTTGAGCAGTTAAGTCGGTGGTTCTCAAACAATAAATTATATTTTTGGAACATGACGAATTACATTTTCTAAATAATAGTAGTTTTTATATCTAGTGGCTAAAATAGTGCTTTTTGCAGGCGTTGGTTTAAATAACAAACGCAGACAAAATTATTTTTTTTGCATCGGTTAATAGGAAAGCCATGGTTTGGATATTTGTAAACAGTACTTAAATCATTTAAAGTTAATAACAAATAATTATTTAAAAAAAGATTATTTCTTAGCTTTTATAGTATTTAGGCAAATTAGTTTTACGAATTCTTTTTTATAAAGTTTTGGTTCTAAAAAGAACCGATATTGCAGGCTTGCGACTTGCATACTAAAAATAGTCTTCATCTGCATCTGAAATATCAACCACGCTTTCAGAATCATCATCATCATCCGTTCTTACTTCGTCTATAACCTGTTCTGCCTCATAAGATTCAAAAATAATTTTTTCCGTGTGTTCAATGCATTTCCGCCATTCTTCTTTGCCCACTTTGCTAAGTGCCACCTCACATAACTTTATAACGCTGGGCTTATTGATATTTTTACAGGCATGTCTGTCATAATAATTTTTGCTAATAACCCATATCAATTCAATTGCGTTGTAATGGCAATGGTAGGGTGGTAATCTCAAAACTTGATGTCCATATTTAAGGGCTAATTCGTCAACCACATATTTTTTTTTAAATGCTCTTTACACTTGCTTAAAAGATCACTTTTTAAAAATAAATTTTTAGTTTATGTTTTTCTTTCACAACCACTCTCTTATTTCCTCTTTTTTCCAGCTACTTGTAGGAAATTTTTCTTCGAGTCTCGTATGGTAAGACGAATTGTCCAAAACAATTAAGAAAGGGTTTTCTAAACTTTTTCAAAGTTTTTCGTCAAACCAATGCTCAAAAATTTTAGCATCCATATTGCCGTGATAATCGTCAGTTTCTTTTGTTGATGAAAATATTAAACTGGCATTTGAAATAAACCCTTCTTCATTGCCTGCATGTATTATTATATATCTTTTTCCATTACTTGCACGGGTACTGGAATAGCAATGTTTCGATTCATCCTGCCAAGACGATTTTGTTGAAGTTCCGTGCGCAAATACCCATGTTTCGTCAAGAAAAACAACTTGCCTTGGCAATTCCGATTTTTTGTTTTTTATGTAATCTCTTAAAAATTTCCATCTTTTCGACACAATATTGGATTTCTCGCAAAGCACTTTTCTGTTGTTCGTTTTTTTATATTTAAAGCCCATCTCTTTTAAAATTTTGGATAAACTGGTAATTCCAATATCGCAAAGTTGTTTTTTCTTTATCTCTTCTAGAATGGCTTTGAGGGTAACATATTTCTAATCGATAGTTTTATCCCTTGGGATAGATCAAAGTTTTTTGAATGCTGTAGAACCCTTTTATATGGTCTCTCCAATTCCTCTCACTCTTTTTTCGAAGTCTCCTTAAGGTCTTATCTGAAATGCCGCAAGCATCAGACGTTCGTTTTTGCATTGCCGAAACAGACAATAATGAGTTATTTTTTTCTAACGTAAAATAACGTTCCATTTATAATAACAAACGGCGTTCATCTAGAGATAGACACCTTCTAGGCGTTGTGTCACCTTGCTGAACATTTTCCATAACTTTGCTTTATAACTGCTTTAAATTCCTTAATTAACACACAATAAGAAACAAACTAAAATAAAATAAAAGCATACCTACTTATTTAATATAAAACATACCATCACCAACTGGAGCAAATTTTTCTTTGGAAATAGTGATTATTAGCATTGACGACAGCTCCAGATTTATCTATAATGACCGCAAAATAATTAAATTCTCGGAAAAATTACCTGTCAAAATCTTTAACTTATTAACTTAAAAGTTTTTTAAAAGTATAAGTGAAAAATAAAATAGAAATATTTATCGTGGTATAAATATAACGCGTAATTCTTAAATAATTTTGTTTTAAGACCGCTAATTTAGCCCACTCATATTTTACCGAATACAGTGAACCACTGGGATGTCTGGTACGATCAGGTACAGCGAGGGCATTATAACTTAACTGACTTACTGTTTAAAAAGCGATAACATCTTTTGGATATTTAATCCGATATCAGCTTCATACAGCGAATCGACTTTATAAATGGCATTTTGGTTGATTGCAGAATTTGATGAAATTTTGGTATGTTGTAGATCTCGACCTACTGATCACATTTTAAGTGGACTATAATCAAATCGTATGATTAGTTTCAAAAGGTGATTTCGAAAGTAGTTACCAACAAGAAAAAGATTTTTGTGAGTTTTCTAACAAAATTCAGTTGAATGTTGCATCAGTATGTATGCACACAACCGTTTTTATTCAGAAATTATATTTTTGTGTACCGAGGTCATCACAAAAGTATTCTCTTTACAAAATTTCTGTTTATTTGTTATGTGTTTATCTCATATACTTACGGCTTAACCTACGTATTAGATTAGTACGTTTTTAACCAGGAAGAATAATAAGAACATTATCTTCATACTTTTAGTTACAGCAGAACAACCAAAAGTGTTTAATACCCTCTTTTGTAAGTACATCTATAGAAATAGATGCATGGAAAAATGATTGGGTGTAGATAGCAATAAAATATTGGGAGATATGTTGTAGATTTAAATTTTCTGAATAATGATTGATGCATATAAAATATGTATATTATATTATATGCCTATAAAATACCTATAATGACCCTGAAACACCTGGGGAAAGAACAGATCATTCCTATACATAGAAAAGTAACTAAGTATAATCAGATAGAGCTGAAGTTTAGCTACCTTAATTCTGATTGAGGTTATAAATATATCAATCACCTACCGCCCAATGAGCATTTTCAGAAACTTCTGGTGACAGATATTTATATAATTATTATAAAGAGGGTTCCATTGATACCCTAGGGTATTTAGAAGTTTCCTACAAGAATTGAATTTGTATATTTGTTTTATTAAAGGCTCTAAATTGATGGTACCCTAAAGTAACATAAAACTGGCGTTAACAATATTTCCACGGACATCTTTATAAAAATAAAAGTCATCGGTTCAAATGTTATATAAATTGGCGTTAACAATGTTTCTACCAACATATTTATAAAAATATAAGTCATCAGTGACAAAAGTTATATAAATTGGTGTTTGAAATTTTTCTGTCAACCCACCTATAAAACCGTAAGTAACTATCAATTAAAGATATATAATAGATTGGTTTTTAAAATGTTGCTATCAACCAACTTATAAAACTTAATTGACACACAACAAATTTATATAAGATAAGATTGAAAATATTTCGAGAGACACTTATAAAAACTTGGGAACTCACACACAATAGTTATATAAATTGGTGTCTGTGATATTCTTATGAACTCATTCATAAACCTTTTTTCCCCATAAGGTTTTTTCTATAATGTTGTTATTAATTTCTTTATATAGTGATTATAATACAACTGTTTTTAGAACAAAAAAAAACAATTTTAATTTATTTTGGCAATTATAATAACAAAACAAACAAGATTTTTTAAGGTTAATTTTGTGACATCAAAAGGCGCGTTTTTGCGATATCAAAAGGAGCGTTTTTGCGACATCAAAAGGCGCGTTTTTGCGAGATACCATACCATTATTATCTTGTTTTAATTACATCAATCTGAGAGAGATAAGAGATCCAAATCTTCTTGAGATAGTTGACGATGACAGATATCGGGATCGAATGCATTTTACCCCGATTCCCACCAGCGTTTCCCATGCGCAGTCACCCTGACTCAAAAAACTCATCACGTGGTCCGACATGAACTTGTATAGGCAAATCTCGCTTAGACCACGTGATACGTGATTTGATTCGGGGGGCCCACGAATGAGAAACGCATAGATAGGAACCGTCTTTTAGAAAAAGAGAACAATATAGTAACCGTGTTAAGGTCGCAAAAACGCACCGTGAAACGTCGACCGCATACACTGATACGGCGGCAAATGTGAACAGCCCGGAAAATACTCGCCTGTATACCCTTCGACCCCGCAATCTAACTATATTCTTGAGATAGTTACCTCTAACAGTTATGCGGGCTTGAAGTGTGTGGGGGCGGCTATTTTTCCTGGTTTGTGTAGTATGCTGGATCTCTCGAGGAATGCATTTAGGAAAAGAGAACAATGGTAACTATGTTAAGCTCGCAGAAACGGACCATCAGTGTTCAACATTGCGCTATCTGCAGCCCTTGGTTCCAAGTAGCATCATTTTTTAAAAGGGTCATAAAATAGTGTTTGTCGAGGTAAACAGTGGTATAGTTGTATTGTTTTTTTTATAGAATTGTCGGAAATTTTCGCCATTTTGGATTACAAAAATAGGTTTTTGGCCTAAATAAAAACGTTATTTATGGGGTTTCAACATGTGTTTCAATCGAAATATTGCTTGTTGGGGTTAAGAACAACATACAAAATTCAATATTTGTCCCAGAAAGAAAAAAACGCTTATGAAAAAAAAACTGATATTCAAATGAATATTTTTTTCCCGTTTTCTCAAGTATTTTTGGAGCCCATGATATTTACGTGAGTGTATTCGAAAACTATACAGTACACACGGGACCGCAGCTGATTTTCAGAGTAGGATGACTTGAAAAACAGCTTTTATTTGACTAGTATATAAATATTCATATTCCTGCTTCAGTTTATCTCACTTTCATTTTTATTTATTTTAGAAGATTGCTGAACACCATTTTATAAATTTTTTTATTGTAAAAAGAAAAAGAATAATACATAACAAGCAAAGGGAAGAAAGATGGAAAATCTATATTTCTAAATCCATAAAAACCTTTAATTTGTTATGTAGTGTTGTTAGAACAGTTGTAAAACCTTTTTATAATAATCTCTATACTTGAGGGCTCATAAGGAAGTTTTATAAAATCTGTATGTTGTTTTTCTATCCATTACTATGTACCATAAATTTTTATAAGCTGGTGTTGAACAGTTGTTTTTCAAGTCTTTTTTACTCATTTAAGAGATATATTAGAGTTATAAAATTATCACCAACACTAAATAATATAACTTTTGGTTATTTTATGAAGGTTTTATATTATTTGCTGTAACTTTTATATAGACAAAAATGCTCATTGGGCGGCTACTTGTTATTTATTGCAACAAGTTTAATTAAAATTCTTAAAATTTCAGCGGTTACTTACCTTCCACGCCAAATATTAATCTGTGAAAATGTAGTTTAGTACTTTCGGTACTTCTCCTGTAACTCAAATTACAAACAGAGTGTGTTTGATAACCTGTCTGATGGTTAGTTTTAATCACTAATCTGTCATTAAAAGACATGAAAATATGTACATAATAAATATACAAAAATTCTCTTAAGTGAATACTTTTGTGATGACCCCGGTACACTAAAATGTCACCTTTAATTAGAAACGGTTGTGCTGCCCACACTCAACTGAGTCTTGTAAGAAAACTCACAAAAATCGTATTAATAAAACAATCGGGTGAGGTTTGGTCGTGGTCGGATAGGTTTGGGATAACTCATTATCGCTTCAAAGCCCATTATTGGTCGATATCAGGGAGAGGACCATTCCCGTGCGAACGTAATCACATTTCTTAAGTTTCGCTTCTACAATCAATAAATAAAGTAAAGGAATTTTTTTTTATTATGCTTTTTCGCAATATATTACTACATTGTTTTTTTTTAATTTTTGTTAATAGAAAAAGTCAGGTTATATCATTTTAAGATGTGTTTCAAACCCGCCTGTAAACATGATTCATATTCGCCTGCTTTTTTAGCGACACATTTGTTTGCACCAATTAAAAATTACTAGGGCGAGTCATGTGGTTAGTGCGTTGTTTTTTAGTCAAATTTCGTTTTGGTTTTCGGCCATTTTGCATCTTTTTGCTAAAAATATAATGTTCATTAAATTTGTTTAGTGCAGTTATATAACAATAATAACCAGTTTTTCCTCTTTTGTAAGTACTGTTGTTAGTAGCCTCAGAGTTAAAGGAATTTTGTCCAACTGATTTAGGCTCACAAATGTCAGGTACATGGCTTTCCAACTTTTTTCTACGTACCCCGGTCAATAAAATATCCCCCCTACTCAGGCGACTAGCAACTTAAATTGTTTTTTTTTTAGAAATATTTGTACTAGTATCTGTTTATGTTATATTTTTAATTAACACCTTAATAAACCGTTTAATAATCTGTAAATTCACGTCAGAAGTTATATAGTTACCTGTTTTATCAGACAAATAATGCGTTTTAACAAATTGCCCATTGACGTAAAACCTTTTGCAAATGAACGACCTGGAAAAATGTACACTTAAATCAAATAAAAAATGTTGCAGATATAACAGCAATTATGAAAGTTTACTCAAGATTATTTTATCATCAAATTAGTAGACGCTTATTGCCAATTGCACCGAAGGTTCTTTAAATCTAGATTTGGATAAATACTGGTTTAACTTTGAACCCGGATTTCAGAAGATTTGTCTACATCAGGCCAGATTTTACTTTAAACCTCGGATAAACTGGCAACAATAAAAGCTGCTGGACAAACATGTTTATCCGCCTCAACTGAAAGCCCATGGTGAAAATAAACTAATGGGAGGTCATTTTAGTAAATTTCTTGTATTTTTTTACTATCATTTGCAACAAGCGACATTTCGTATTTAACTCTTCTTTAAAAAACGAAAAAAAAGTAAAGAAAAAAACAATAAAAACATTGTCAAAGGCATTGACCTTTGCGCAAACACCGTGTCCTTTACTCTGTTTTTTTTTTAACTTTTGATTTATTTATGTATTTATTTATTTGCAATCAACAGACAAAAGTCCAATGACAGATTGCAAAAAATGCCTTAATAATATATTGGAGAACAGAAAAATGCCACACCAGAAAGGACAAATATTTTTGAAGTAATTTGTTTATATAATAATACATTAGGATGCTCTTAAAAATTGACTACATTTCCAAGAAGATTCCTCCATGATAATCATCAAAAAATTAATAAAGAGTTAAAGAGGGTCCAAGGGACGACCCAAATAATTTCAGATCCAGTGCATTAATTAGCTGTAGGCTTAAAGTCTTTACGCAAATTCTTCTTAGCCGGATTTTCCTTTGGCTAGACAACAATCCAATAATCCCTGAGTCACAATCAGGTTTTAGGCAAGGCAGAAGCTGCGATGATACTGTTTTTATCCTACAGTCTGTAGTGGGCAATCATTTAAGACTAAAGCATCGCAATTTATTTATTGCATTTATTTCCAACGAGCTTTCGACTCAATTTCGCATACACCACTCTGGTCAAAGCTCTACGATCTAGGTTTCAGTTCCTATTTTATTCGCACAATTAGGTCGCTGTACGAGGGAGGCTCTGTCCAGATATGAGCTGCTGATGGGTTAAACCGGAAATTCCATATAACTAGTGGAGTTTTGCAAGGCGAATCGCTAAGCCCAACTCTATTCAATTGCTTTATCGCTGACATGGAACGCTTTTTCCGCGAAAAAGGAGCTGACGGTATATCTCTTGATGCCCTGAATGATCTGATTCTATAACTTTTTGCTGACGACCTTGTAGTATTAGACCTCTTGGAGATCGACCTTCAGAAAAAATTAAATATTTTACAGGAATATGCCAAACTAAACCAACTAACCACTGACGAAACCAAAACCAAAATAGCCCTTTTCAGTCGAACAGGAGGTCCCTACAAAGATAATTGATAAACAACCGACCGCTGGTGGTGGTCAACGAATTCGTATATCTTGGCGTTACTTTTTCTGGTTCAGGCTGCTTTAGAGTAATGGCTAACTCGACCGAGCTATTGCGAGTACACTTTCAACTGTCAAAGGTGGAAATATTCAAACAAACAAAATGCTTTACAAAAATTCTACTATTGCCCCGTACTACCTCCTCGATCATTATCAGGCTTGAAATAGGCTCAATCCATTTGTCATTTAAGTTTCTTTCTATGGACGGTTCACGGTTGCCAAAGATTTGCCTCAATCGACAAATAGCACTTCTCAACACGACAGAGCCAAGTGCCAGGTTCAACTTAAGAGCCGCCGCGCAGCCGTCCTTGCATGAGCAGCTCTATACAATCCTTTACAATAAAGATGTGCAAAAAGCGCATAACTCAACTTACACACTATTTTACGCAAACTTCAACCCACTACCTGAAAGTGCACTATACCTAAATTTCGATTGCCCATTGAACTTATTTAGATTAATTGCCCAGCTTCGAGTGTCTACATTTGCCAATTTTCATATAAAGGCATAAGCTACAAAATTGCACAAAATGAAATATGCAGCGTTTGCAACATGTATGAAGCTAAAACACTCCAACACCTTTTCTTTGACTGCCCCTTATATAGAGGCCTTCGCCCTGCAACATGGGCAAATCCGGGCTGTATAGTACAAGTCCTAGATAATCTAACTATTCATGACGTCAAGCAAATAGCCACCGTCATCTTAGGAATACTTAAGCTACGTTCTTTTTTGAGAAACGAATAGGTAAACAGGTATTAGCAAAATTTTTTAAGAGGGCCTTTATCTCCAAATTCTTTTTAAGTTGTTAAGTATAAAAAAAGCAAAATAAATTAGCTGAATTACTAGGTTTATTAATTAGCATAATATTCTTTACATTTATTTGCAATTAGTTTTAGTTGTAAGGTTTTTCCCTGACGCTATAAAAATTTCTAGGCTTAGAACAATATTGTATAAAAATGTAAATTTTCAAAACAATAAAGTACAGTTACAGTTACAGTACAAAAAATTAATAATGAGTGTCTCCTTCATGATTATTTATGCACTCGTCTGTTCTATTGGGCATTGACAAAATAAGATGGTCTATATCCCATACGTGTTCGATAGGCGACAAGTCAGGCGATCTTGCTGGCCATTCTCAAGTTTCTGTGCCAAGTTCATGTAAGAATCAATTGTTTCACGAGCAATATGCGGTCTGGCATTATCTTGTTGAAAGATCGCATTTGCGATAATTTGTAGGTAGGTATGTAAAACTGGCTGCAGCACATCGATATATCTTTGAGCAGTCAGATTGCCGTTAATGAGGACTAAACATATAGCACCCCATACCATGATACTTTGCTGTCTTGCTGTATCACGTTCAACAGTAAAGTCTATATTTCGTCTCTCACCTCGAAATCGCCTAACCCTGATGCGTCCATCATGGTCACCTAAATAAAACCTGGATTCGTCGCTAAAGCGTATGGTATTCCATTAATCATTCCAGTTTTGCCGAGCTCTGAACCACTCCAAGCGGCAGGCTTTATGTTGTGGGATCAAAGGTAGCACCAAAAGCGGACGGTAAGCCTTCAGCCCCATACCATACAATCTTCGATTATCTGTCATCCTTAAACACACTCTTCCTGTAGCTGCAACTAGAACATCTCCTACTTGGCGTATACTGTACCATCGATTTCTGAGAGAGAGAAGTCTGAGATGCCGTAAATCACGACCTTGTAATAATCTAGGGCGTCCAGAACCCGCACGACGTCTAAGTCTCATCATTGGACCACCTTCTCCACACTCTTAACATTAACACTTCCTTTCTCGAAGTCGTTTAAATAATGAAATTGTTGGCGACCGCGAACTTTTGGCATTTTTATATTTTTAGTGAACTGTGAGTAATCAAAAAAGACCAAAAACTACGAGAAAAATGATTTAAGATTTTCAGAAAAGGTCTTTTATATGTTGGTTGTTTTTGAAAATGAATAGAAAAAATCTGTTAAGAAAGAAAAGATTAGAAGACAAAAAAATTATCAAATATTTCTTTTGAGATAAATTATACACACAAATAATTTTCATTCAACTAATTATTCATATACATGGTGTTCCATTTTTTTTGTTCTCCAATATATAATATCCCAGCAATCAGAAAAATTATGCAATAACAATTCTTTTTTAGTAAGAATATAAAAAAATTATAACAAAAAATATGAATACTAAACCACACAAAAATAATTGAAAGGTAATATAAAAAAATACTAAATTCCTAAAAAATCCCTGTAGTAGGGAAATTAAATTAAGTAAATCTACATTGTTCCTCACGTGGTTTGCCAAATTACACATTCTATGCAAAGGTGAATTAAGACCAATATTTGTACGGGATATCTTCAGGTAAAATATTTTATTTCTTTAAGTTAGGTAAGGGCTAACATTAATGCAAATTCATTTATAAAATTAGTTTAAATAAGAATGCTCAAACAGATTGCTTTCTTCTCGATTCTCAAGTGGTAAAGCGAAACTCTGAAAGTGAAGTTTGATACGGGGGATCAAATATATAAATTGAAGGAGGGGGGGCGGTTGCGTGCACGTGGTACAAATGAAGCAAAAAAAAGGGTATTTCGTGCAAAATTTCTTTTATTTTCTTTCTATCAGACCGGTTTCGGCTCAATTACGAGCCATCATCAGTTATTTAAAGTTGTCAAGCCGAAAGTTTGCATTTGGTTTATTAAAACGGTACAGTTGGTGTAAAAAGTCAACGGACTATTTTCTTTGTAGACAAACATTACATATTACGAGAAAAACCACGCCGATCTCAAAAAATCGAAAAAAATTAATTAAGAATGAACTGATTCGGTGGTTTTTTCTCGTAATATGTAATGTTTGTCTACAAAGAAAATAGTCCGTTGTCTTTTTACACCACCTGTACCGTTTTAATAAACCAAATGCAAACCTTCGGCTTGACAACTTTAAATAACTGATGATGGCTCGTAATTGAGCCGAAACCGGTCTGATAGAAAGAAAATAAAAGAAATTTTGCACGAAATACCCTTCAAATTTTTTAAAATATAAAAGCGTAGAAACTTTTTCTTTATTTTTTCAATTTATTCTATGTATTTAATATACAAAGGCGACCAAACAATGGATGCATATTCGAGGATACTTCTAACAAATGAATTAAATAATGTTTCATACATTTTTTGTTACTGAAAATTAGATAATATGCGATTCAAAGGTAAGTTTTGCGCCTAGAGTTACACCTAAATCTTTTATTTCGTTCTTATTTTTAAGAGTTTTATTTTTAATTTCATAGCTAAATTGTTTTATATTTCTTTACGTGTAAAGTAAACGCTAAAACACTTTCTATATTAAAAGTAAGTTTGTTATGAATTACCCACTCGTAAGCACTATCTACATCTTCCTGTAAAAGTTCACAGCCAATTATACTATTAATAATCCTATAAAATTTAAAATTATCTGCAAACAATTCAGAAAAACTGTATTTTAATACGTCGGGCAAGTCATTTATTAGACAATGAAAGAACAATGGTCCCAGATTTGACCCTTGTGGTACGCCTGAAAGTGGTGTAAAATAACATTAACTTCAACAAACATAACTCGTTGCTTTAAGTAAGATGCATTTAGTTCAATTCACTAGAGATTCCAAAGGCGTCCAATTTTTTAAAAAGTATATCATGATCAACTTGATCAAATGCCTTCGAAAAATCCGTGAATATTACATCTACCTCTTTGTTGTTATCTACTGCTTGATTTACGTCGTGCAAAAAACTTAATAAATTAGTTTCATTTGATATTTTAGACATCCATGCTGACTACAGTTAAGGAATCCAGGTGTGCAACAGGCCTAATAATCTCAGATTTTTTGCCGCTTTTAAATATTGGGCATATATTAGACATTTTCCACATTTCAGGGTATTCCCTAGTCTGAATAATAAGATTAAAAATAATATTTAATGGCTTTAAAAACTGATTAATACACGGCTTAAAAATATATGGTGGATTTTTTTTTGGCACAATAAATAAACAAACTGCAGGATCGATGCTACGATATGCACCTACTGCTTATGCAGTGGGTCTTATTCTTGGTTGTCGGAGATTCACACAGAGGGAACCCTGGTCGGTACTTGACCGAAATTCTCTCCGCTTGAGCCGTGATCTTTGGCACATAAGCGTGACCGAGGTTTTCTGTTGTTGTGGTACACCTAGCTGACGAGTCCCTAATAAGGACGAAACGGCGTCGTCCAAGATTCCACCCTCTGTGTGAGCAATCGAAATCCAAGAAGTTCATGTTACACTGAAGTACAAAAAAATCTTGTTTTTTCGTTAATATTTTAAATTTATTATGCAGGACTAGTTTTACGGCGGAGTTAAGTTGCTACTACGCGTACCAATAAACATCAAAAAGTGTCGAAAATTCTTACCATGTAAAAGGCAAGACAGAATTTGTGTGACTTTTCTGAACAGTGGCAGCGACATATTCCGTGGCTATCTATGTTTTTGTGTGTTAGAAAGTTTTAAAGGTTTGTTTACCCCTAAATGCACCGTAGGCACTTAATCGCGATTAGCTATCTAATCCATTCTTTTTCTCTCTCGATACCATATGAATGAACAAAGAGGAAGCATGGATTAGCTATACTAATCCGAATATTTTTACGGTGCATCTGGGGGTTAAACAGAAAAATAAACTTAATAACACAGATTTTTAAATAAAAAATTGGGTTTTTTACAAAAACTGCCTACAAAAATTAAAACTTACATATTTTTTATTTACTGGAACAGTATTAAGAAACTAAATTTTAAAGAATATCAGCAGATAAGTCCTGACAAAAAATCAGTTAGTGTATACTTGTGATTAAAATTCCAGATTTCTTGTAAGGGCGAGATTTTCTAACGGTTTTTGAAGAATCGCGACCTTGTCAAAAAACTAATCAGTACCTGGTCACAAGCTAGATAGGTTGTTCATAGTTAGGGTGATATTAAGTGACCTGTTAGTAACTGATGAAAACAGCGTTCGTATAATTATCATTAAAAATTCGACGGAAGCCAAAATTTAACTCTATGTCACTCAACTATTATGAATTTTTTAAATGAGCTCTTAATTAAACCCATTAAATGCGTTCTATGGTGGATGCGATGACAAAACAGCTGTTTAGAAGAAGCTTAGTTACCCTTAGCCGTTGAATGAATGAAGGAATGTAGAAGTACGGGCGGGACAATTCCCATGTACGTAGGCCACCTTGCTGGGCCCGGTGCACGCCCACTTTCCACGGTTTACCCCAGGAAGCCTGCCTATTTCACAAAAGAACAGGTTTTTCTGGGCTGCAACCTGCTGACATCGCCTGGGGCCAAACAGATGGTTCCCAAGGTGCGACTCTGGTGACCTGGCCAAAGCCAAACACTCCAGCAGCAATGACGATTCTTCGTCGTCCATGCACCATCGACTCTCTGAGTCTCCGGAAATTCCCAGCGCCCCTGATGCGTTTGTAGTGTCCAATGGGTTACTTGTGCAGTTCCCTGTCGGGCGACTTGTTGAAGAAGATCTACTGGGTCCTTGAACAATTTCTTGTTCATCCTTATCTTTAGAGACTCCACTAGTGACCTGTTCGGTTCCCTGTGTTACCTCCTGGTCATCGGAGGGTCCTTCTGGAGTTCCCTCACATATGATTTAGTCAGCTCTGTTTCGGTTGGACCGTTCATGATGACCACGATTTTGATCTAGAGCTTCCTGGGCTCCTTGGATAATTTTATTACATTAGCGGCGTCCGTAGGTGCCCCTGATGCATTTGTAGAGTATTCAATGGGTACTTGGGTAGTGCCTTGTTGGGCTTCTTATGTTGGCGAAGATCTACTGGGTCCTTGAACAGTTCCTTGTTGATAGTAATCTTTAGAGGTTCCACTGGGTACCTATTCAGTTCCCTGTGTTACCTCCTGGTCGTCGAAGGGTCCTCACATACGAGTGAACCGGCCACCCCAGCACTTCGGGGAGGGGGCTGTATACAAACGAACTGTTCGCCTGGTTCCCTGAGGAAGGTTTTTATTGTGGTGCCTCATCCACGCGGTCCGGGCGTTAAAGCCAACGCCCCCACACCCGTCCCCGATCCACCACTCAGAGAAGTCGAGAGCGAGCCAGAGTTTGGTAAGCGCTTCAATAAATATAAATACAGGGTTCCTAAGCAAATCCTTAGAGGGCCAAGCAGCCGTGTATAAGACGCAGACAAACGGAAAAGCACATTAGACAGAAAAGGATGGGCATGGGGCGATGTTGTCACTACATCTTACACGTAGTAAATCCATTCCAGGTTGTTGTTTTCTAAAATTCTTTAGGACTGGAATAACACTTTTTTTTTTGCTCGACTTTAATACCAAACTGATGAAAGATATCGTAAAAAAAAATATTTTTCAGCTTTTCATTTTGTAACCATTGTCCTTACGCACTGTTTACAGGCTGGGGACTGAGATACATGCAAATGCCTAACCTAAAGCGTTCATACACGGCCGGAAAAATCGACTGAGATATTTCCGTAGAAACTTTATCAAGCAAATAGGACGGGTTGACGCCTTCGAACGTCCAACCAGGGTTTTGCACTTTGATTCGAAATCAAAAAGGAGGGACAGTCAGATGTGGGGCCGTGCACAAATTACGTAATGGTGATTTTACCAATTTTTGACCCCCTCCCTATGTAATGTTTTGTAACGGTTTGGCACGCCACTCCCCTAATATTACGTAACGATTTCAAGACCATTACCCCCCCCCCCAAAAAAAAAAGCTTTTCACTTATTTTCATTCCAAATTTTCTTAGTTTCACACAAATGCAAACGCTGTCGAAAACCCCCCTCCCCCCTACGTAACGTTTTGTAACCCCCGTCCACTCTATGACCATAACGTAATCTGTGTACGGCCCCTGTAGTCCCAGTGGAGGAGGGCGAGAAAATTGATATTTTTTTCTTAAAAACTATACTCTTTAGACCTATTTCTTTGCGATCCCGAAATTACGTAATTTTTGAAAAAAAATTGTAAGCGGCGCCATTTTTATTTCGTGCTTTGTTTTTCAACATGTTTGCGTTTGGCTAATTTAATTGAAAAATTTTTGCCTGCGGCGCCCTTTATCTTCTCATTCGAAACCAAGATCCCCCGTGTTAGGAAAACTGATTCCGTCTCTGTTTCTAAATTTTTTCGAATAAAAGTAGAGTATGACCATGGGGGAAATAATTTTTTTCTACGGTATGACGAAAATTTCGAGAAAGTTGAAGAAAAAAATAAAAAAATTGGCAGTGCTCAAGTTTATCGTAAAAAAAAACGTTTTTTGTAAAGAAACAGAGCAAAATAAATCTTTTCACCTCTTTTTGGGTGTTACAAATATTGGCAGCCCCTTATTTTTCGCTTTTACCCTACCGCTAGTTTTGAAGAATTTGTTCGCTACATGTTTCGAGATCATGTCATAAAACACCTCGAAAATATCAAATGTGGTGTAGGGCCACCTTTATTTAAAATCAATAATATCGCAAGCAAAAAGCTCTGCAGGAAAAAACAGCGCCGTTTATTGATTTCTTTGGCTGCTAGTGCTAGCGGCATGGTTTGGCCGTTTCCGGATAGATGTCACTAGTAGAACAGAATGGAAAGAAATTTAATTAAAAGCGAAGATATTTCTTTCTAATGTTAACAACCTCACGAGTTTATCGCTCAGTATCGTAAATAATGGACCCTGCCGCCTCCTTTAAGCAAGAAAAAGCTGTGATTTGGACGAAAACTTCTAATTTTTAATTAGAATAGATGTTCAAATCTCATGGTGTGGCCGCCATCTAGCGGAATTTGCAGACATCTTGTCAACGGTTATTATTGCAACTATGATTTATGCTCACAATGAAAGAGTGGCGACAGTTTTTTCTCATGAAAGCAGTCCGGAGATTATAACAAACTGGCACAATTGCTCAATATACCTGTTTCTTTTGTGCGCGCAGAACTTTCTATGCCATTTCTGTTTGATTTATTGAAATCTTATCCCTAAGGAAAATCTTAGGAACCCTGTATATTTTTTATGTGTATGACGATGAAGATCAACATTTGAAGAGCCATTCGATGGAAATTCGATAAACTAAAATTTAATATAACAAGTAAGCACAGATATGTGGTGACAAATGCTCTTTTGTTTTACTGTCAACTTAAGCTGGTTTTATACAAAAAACAACATAAGATAAGAAGTAAGACCATCCAATAAGAAACCGGATGGTTCCCATGAACGGACTCTTTTGACGTTACTTCCTTATTATTCAATTTAAGGTATCATTTGGGAATATTGGAATTCATGTCCATAGAGAAATGTAACATCTACAAAGCCCGGAAAATTATTTTTCTTGAGTTTTCATAAAATAATCTCTGATAAAAAGCATAGCGGAAATCCCTGCGAAATATTAAGTTGGCCGTGGCTAATGGATTAATGACAGACTCCAATGCTGAGCGACAAATAAAGTAATTCGTCAATCTAGATTTTGACCGTTGCCACTAGAATTTTCTCGCATTCTGGGCCTTTATATATATAATAGTTATATGCTCACAATTAGATAACTGTAAAATTTTTCTCTCTTGTAAGGAAAATCAATAGTTCTTCTCTGTGTTTTTAATAATTTGGGGATAGACTTTGTATAAGAAAATGAATTATTATCGTGATGAAACTTAATGGAGAAAACAGATATTGAATAGCAGTGAAAATTGATTAAAGTCAAGTAAACTTTAGGGTCAAAACAAAACAAATATTTACCTTTATTTTTTCCACACGCTACAAACCCTTAAATTTCTATGTCATCAGGGAAAATTTACTGAGTAAACACATGTGTCAATTACATGCCAAAAAATTATTTTTTTTTGTTTCAAGTACATATTGGTACGCAACATCAAACAATTTTTATTGAAATGAAAAAATGTAGATTTTGAAAAACAAAAAATTCGATGGATGAAAGGGAGAGGAATCGGAGACCAAGATAAAATTTTGAAATTGATTGCTTTTTATCCCGTTTTTATTAGCTCGCTTTTCATCTTTGTCTGATTTGAAATGAGAAGCGGTTTTGACCGCGGCTATTCTTTTGGTCATTGATTTTAAGCTTAGGCTGGTAGTGCACAATAACCATAACCCAACCCGTTTGCTTGGATGGAATGGTCAACCTGGCTTGTTGGAAATTTTACTAATAGCGCCAAAGGCCAGAATTTTCGGCTTAGGACCCACCCAACCTCTTAAATTTAAGGGTAATACAGTGTAGTCTATAAATGGGGCGCAGCCCTATAATCTCGGAGTTGTTCGCCCCAGATATTTTTCCATAGAAAACCTTGAATCATCTTTAAATCTGATATCCAAAGTCATAACTCACCTTCAGATCACGATTCTTCACGAAAGTACTAAAATAAATTTAAAAATCGCTATTTGAAAATATACCTAACCTCTCCAAAACTCACGGTCATCTTTGGTCAAGACCAAAAGTTAAACAGCTGATCAATGGAGTCACAATGTCCCCTATTTTGGTTAAAACCGGTGTCGTTTAGAGACATTTTTATTGAAATTTGGTATATACTTATGTATTCCGGTAACTTATAGGAGCTTATTTCTCACTTATATGTTTCCCATGCGCGGCCACCCTGACTCAAAAAACTCATCACGTGGTCCGACATGAACTTATATAGGCAAACCTCGATTAGACCACGTGATGGGTGTTTCGAATCAGGAGGCCCACAGATGAGAAATGCTTAGATGGAAACCGGGGAGCCTATTCTTGAATATCGCAGGAAAAGTCGCACAAGAACGTTCACATCCTTCGTTTCGGTCAATAAAAAGGCTCAGAAGCTACTGAGCTTGCATGGTGCACGCGCAAAGCTAACTGGATTGTCGTTTTTCAAGAGCGCTCGTTCACCTGGTCCGGGGGCAGGTGTATGAAAGTGTAGGAAAGTTTCTTCGATACACGGCAATCGGGTGACGTTCGGTCGTAGTCGGATAGGTTTCGGATAACTCGTAATCGCTTCAAAGCCTATTATTGGTTGATATCAGGGAGAGGACCGTTCCCGTGCGATCTTTCCTACGAAATTCAAGAATCAGCCCCCGGGTTTGAAACAATTTATTTAAACGATTTTATAATAGAAAAGGATATTGAATAGTAGGTTTGGATAGTTCTCTCAATCGGAGGCGGAGTTTATTAAATACGCGGCAAATTTGAATTGAACGATCATAAAATTTATCACTTTTGAACCAAAGCGGTTACAAATATTCAGTTTTTAGGTTTGACTCACTAAATATTTAGTAATTTTAGAGGTAAAAACAACGTGAACAAAATTTGAACAAAACCCGCTACGAATATGCAGTTTATAGATTAAATTTTAAAGGAAAGACAGAAAACTATGCTGGTAGGGGTAACAGGAGGTTTTTATCTACCCAAAGCTGTTACGAATTTGCGGTTCGGTGATTTCAGTTTAACTTAATGTTTTTAATAATTCTATATGAAAGCAGATACAAGCTTAACAAGTAGTCCGTTTGAAAAGGCTTTGCATTTCTATATGTATGGAATACCCACCCAGAAGGCCACTGTTACCACTGGCTAATGCCTCGAAAGTATTGCATTGAAGGTATGTTTTACTGTTTATCTCGAGTTTTGCCGATCAAATTCAAGATTGTCAATGTCAAAAAAGTGGTGTTATTCGACTGGGACTTAACCGTTTAAAATTCAAACCGATTTTATTCCAGTTTATTAAATAAAACCTCATTTTCTTTCATAAAGGTTGAACACACTATACGTTACTTTGTGTCCCAGCAAACACAAATCGTCGGCATTGAATCGGGCCAATGTCGACAACGTCGACAGTGTATCGGCATCGGCGACTACACTCTGGCCCAATGTTGGTCAGATTGCGATTTTCGGTTTTCGGTTAATATTCGGCAACTGACGGAGGTCCACATTACTACAGTCGACTTTATGCCGACACCACTTTAGGACCGACGATGGTCCGATTGGAACTTTCTTTAATCGATTTAATCGATTAGGATAGTCGACTTTATGCCGAAGCTCACTTTATTTGCTTTAGGGCCGACGATGGTCCGATTGGAACTTTGTTTAATCGGATGAGAATCGGCAACTGACGATGGCCCGATTTACTATAGTCGACATTATGCCAACGCAAACCTTATCTATCGTCAGCATTGAATCGGGCCAATATCGACAACGTCGACATTGTGTCGGCATCGGCGACTACACTCTGGCCCAATGTTGGTCAGATTGCGATTTTCGGTTTTCGGTTAATATGCGGCAACTGACGAAGGTCCACATTACTACAGTCGACTTTATGCCGACACCACTTTAGGACCGACGATGGTCCGATTGGAACTTTCTTTAATCGATTTAATCGATTACGATAGTCGACTTTATGCCGAAGCTCACTTTATTTGCTTTAGGGCCGACGACGGTCTGATTGGAACTTTGTTTAATCGGATGAGAATCGGCAACTGACGATGGCCCGATTTACTATAGTCGACATTATGCCAACGCAAACCTTATCTGCGTTAAGGCCGATGATGGTTCGATAGGAACTTTCTTTAATCGGTTGAGAAACGGCAACTGACGATGGCCCGATTTACTATAGTCGACTTTACGTCGACGACCACTTTATCTGCTTTAGGGCCGACGACGGTGCGATTGGAACTTTGTTTAATCGGACGAGAATCGGCAACTGACGATCGCCCGATTTACTATAGTCGACTTTACGCCGACGACCACTTTATCTGCTTTAGGGCTGACGATGGTCCGATTGGAACTGCGTTTGATTGGTCGAGAATCGGCAACCGACGATGGTCCGATTACGTCACCTTAAAATTTTTAAAGTGCTAGAGATGGCGCTAAAGTCACTATGTTCCCTGTACAGTGGAAGATAATATTATATATATAATGAGCAAAGATATTTCAAAACTAGAATGCGGACTTGACAAGATGGTGGTACCTCTCTACAAGAATCACCTCTAAAATTTTTAAAGTGCTTAAAGTCACTATGTTCCCTGTAAAGTGGAAGATAATATTATATATATAATGAGCAAAGATATTTCAAAACTAGAATGCGGACTTGACAAGATGGTGGTACTTCTCTACAAGAATCACCTCTTCTGCCACTTAAACCAGCCCGACTGGTTAAGTACCCGCATTTTTGAAACTTTGTAGTTTGCCAATGTCGGGCCGCTTTAAGCTGCCACCGACGAACCTCCGTCAATCGCCAACATTGGACCGCTTTAGGAAACCAATGTCGGACTTGAATAGTTTACCGATGTCGGGCCGAGAACAGTTTGCCTACGTTAGACCGACCAAATTAAGCAGTTATGAGCGGATGGTCGGTACTATGTGGTTAAACCATATCGGACCTTAATCGTACGGCGACGGTATGCCGATGTCAGCAAAAAGTAAAATTTACCAGTGGTCCGACGACAGGCCTCAGCGGACAAAAAATACTGCTGGGTTACTTTGTGTATCTACGAAATAATAAGGGGGTTTTGCGCATGGAGAACACGATCTAAAAACGGCATTTTGCGCACGCCGTGTGCTCCTCTTCGGCTCGGTCCACCAATCTGTCTCGATCGTGTGCAAAGAGTCATTTTCAAACCTTGTTGTTTAAATAACTATTTTCCAACTTTTGTTAGTAAACTGATTCCCACCGAGTCTAGTTTGAAACAATACTTTATAGAAATCAATTGAGTTAACTCTGCTGGCCACTTTTGTTTACTTTATAACAAACTTTTTCGATTTCAATTCGATGAGTGTGATAGCCTGACATTGCTGCCATATTCCTCCTTAAGCTGTTAAGAAAATTAATGACAAAATATGAAAAAGTAAGAAAATTTTAAAACAATCCAAGTATTTGTCCATATTGTTTGTTCAAAACCAATTTCTTATTATTTACCAATTACATGCGTTAAATTACAGATAACAAATTAATGATAAATTAAAGGATTAGTTTTTAACAGTTACAAAATTTAATCGTGAAATTAAATGTGCATTCTGGAAAGCTGTTTTTTAATGGGTTCCTCACTGACTTTTGTCTACGACCTGCAAACGAAATGAAGGTAAATATTTTTTTTTCTAATCGCGTGCGAAAAGAGTTTGCTTTTCGCACTATTATTAGTGCTATCAGTTTCACTTTTTTGGATGTGTTTTAAATTTTGTGAATTCTGAAATCTTTAGAAAGTAATATGGATATTTTTCATATAAATGGAAAATGATTTAATGTTTTATTTACAAAAATGAACCCATGTTTAATAAATAACGAGTTAATCAGAAGAAATTGTACAAAAAATTTTGTGAAAATCTAAGTAATAACGTTGATAAATCTCTTGAAATTTTTGTAGGAAAAAATCAAACGTAAACCACACGTTTATCAAATCGGAGTTAATTTTTATAAATAAAACATTAAATAATTTTCTGTTTATCAAAAAACCATCCATTTAACTTTTTGGCCAACTTTTCTGAAAAGATTTTTGTTTACAAAAACCTAATATTTTGGGGTTTTTAAGAAGGCAAAACAAATATTGGATAACATTATCTTTGAGATTTTAGATATTTTAATATTTTAGTATTCTAAGAGGAAAACACTTGTATAATTTTTAAAATGTCTTCGTGGTTTTTATCTCATTTTGCTAAATTGTTAGGGTACCGGGTTTTGAACCCCCTGTTAATTAGTTTAATAATATAAGTCGAAAAAAACTTTAAATGAAAATTTTATAATGTTTGAAATGCTTTTATATTTAGCTGCCAAAAAGAGCAAATTGTCAATGCCAATGTCAAATTTAAATATAAATTCCAAACACGTTTTTTTTTTATTTATAGTGGTTTGCGAGAAAATTGCGAAAATCTTTATCATAAGAATATAGTTTTAAAGAAAGCAATTTTTTTCCAAACCACACTGAAAAAACTTTTAGGAAAGTGATTCTGTCGGCGTGTATTTAGCCAAACAATCTTGCTAGAAGGATGTTTAATAATACTAGGAAAAAAAAGTCTTACATCAATATGTTAGCAAAATCCTTTTTTGTTCCAGCAAGATATTTTAGCTAAATAGGCGTCAGGCAGAATCACTTTGCCGAGTAATTTCCTCAATGAAATGAGAAAGCATGGGTCAATTCAAAAATGCAATAATATATATATATGGTTTTTCATTTAAAAATATAAATTTGATGTCAAATTTTAGCATTTGCAATAACATTTTATCTTTTTTTGGCAGGTAAATATAAAAGAGATAACAGGGGGTTCTAAATATAATGACATAATCGGTACTATAATTCGGATTCTTTCCTGCACAGCTATTCAAAAAATAGAGTGTCGGAACCGAGATTGGCAATATCGAGCATCTACGGCCACAAATCTCTGCTCTATCTTGCGTTACAGAAACACACGCCAAAAGTTTCCCAATTTCGAGAGTTGAAAACTACAGTTTAAGCGGTATAGTTATTACACAGCAGCGTTACTTAAGCTATATTGTTTGTATATTACCTAACGAGCAAATAATGCAAGTTATGGCCATAGTCTATGGTGTATACATATAACTATGAGATAGAATAACGGGTCTGCCCTTGCATTATCCAAAAAGAAACCCGTAGTAACTCTCCGAATCACATGATACAATGAAAGAAAGGTACGATACGTAGCGGATGAAGATCGAAAAACAAAAGGTCGAAAACATAAGATCGAAAATTAAAAGGTCGAAACAACAAAAGATCGAAACTACAAAAGGTCGAAATTAGAAATGGTCGAATACCAAAAGGTCGAAAATACAAAAGATCGAAATTAACAGAGGTCTAATACGAAAAGGTCGAAAATACAAAAGATCGAAATTAAAAAAGGTCGAAATTATAAAAGGTCGAATATCAAAAGGTCGAAATGACAAAAGGTCGAAAGTACAGAAGATCGAAAAAAAAACACGAAATAACCAAAACAACCAACAGAACCCAACATAACCAACTTAACCTAACAGAAGCAACTCAACCCAAAATAACCAACCAAACCCAACCGTCACACAAAATACAGACCGCTTCAAGCTACTGCGAACATAGGGCGAAAGAAGTCTAATTTGCCAGTGTACGTACATGCAGAGACACCGCACGCCTATCAGTGAAGCAACCAGCACTCAGGCTTCCGATCGCCATTCGCTGCCGTTCGCCGCCGTTCGTCTTGTATTTACTACGCCTCTAACCACGGTGCTGTGTGGAGCGTAGTCAATGAAACCGGAATTTGGTCAATAAATGCGCAAATTTTTATAACGTAATTTTCTTATTTTTTGTCACTGATAAATAAGAGCGTTTTATTGTCAACTGCTCAGATTTATCAGTGACGACGTGTTACAATGAAAATAATAAGGAGAAACAAAATAAAAGCAAGTTCTCAAAATAAAATAATACATTCTAAAAACCAAAAAGATTCTCCCAGTTAAAAAAAAAATTAAAGCAAATGTTGAATATCCGAGCCTACTATAAAAACCCCTTCCAACGTTTCCAAGCATGTTAGGGGTGATAATTTGAAAAGCTTCTTCAAAAACAGATAGAAGTCATTAGGAGCAAGATCGGGAGATCGAGCTGGCCATAAAATAGTTCCCCGTGTACTTATAACCCGATTAGGAAATACATTATCAAGATATTCCCTAACAAGGCCAACATTGTGAGCGGAACAACCATCTTGTTGAAACCATGTTTCACCAAATCTTACACCTAACAACTGCCTAGAAGTTGGAATAGGGTGCTGCTGCAGTAGATCCAAGTATCTAGGACCATTCAAATTGCAATTGCCGTTAATAAAAAATGGCCCAATTACGTGTTCCCCTACAATACCCCCCCCCCAAATATTTAGTTTTTGGGGATACTGTGTTCTTACGTCAAAATACAAATGCAAATTTTCCCTCGACCAATATCGAACGTGTGTTGGGTTATGACGATTTGACCATTTGACCATCTGCACTTTTTCGGCAACTTCGTAGACATCTATTTTTAGTTTTAAAAATGTATTATTTCAATTAAGAACTTACCCATCTGTTTCTCGAGCAAGGCAGAAATAAAACAAAATAATAAAAACAAAATGAATTTCCAAAAGATAACACTGCAGCGTGCTTCGAATCCACCTCGGTCGTACGGCACGGAGAGTAAATTGGACTTGATTCCCCCTATGTTCGCAGTAGCTTGAAGCGGTCTGTATACGAGAAACCTGTAAAAAACTTTCAAGGCGGATTTATTAACATACCTGGTTTCAGAAAGAGTCACACTACATATTCTAAGCAAAAGGATCGTTCTATTATAAGAAATGAGGATCTTTTGTTAGTTCGTCCTTATGTAATGTCGACCTTTTTGCATTCGACTTTTTGTAATTTCGATCTCTTGTATTTTCGACCTTTTGATATTCGATCTTCTGTTATGTCGATATTTTGTATTTTCGAACTTTTGTTGTTTCGACCTTTTGTAGTTTCCACCTTCTTTAATATCGACCTTTTTGAATTCGATCTTTTATAATTTCGATCTTTTGTATTTTCAACGTTATGTAATTTCGACCTTTGGTATTTTCTACCTTTCGACCTTTTTGTCCTTCGTTCTTTTTGTCTTTCGACCTTTTGTTTTTCAATCTTTTTTCCGCCGCCCGATTTTTGTGGCGCGAACAGAGAACTACCTACCCACAGCTAATACCAGTTCACCTACAAACATGAAAATTTGAGGACAGTTTGCGTTGATAGCGGAGGAGCTCACCAAGAAAATATTTTTCATTATTTTACCCCTGGAGGGGTAAAAATAGGGGTTGAAATTTTAAAAGGATTTTCTGTATCTCAAAAACAAAAAGCAACATAAGTTTGAAAGTTGATATGTATAGACTCTACTAATAAAATAAGTAAACATGTGCTTCGGCATTTTTTAAAATTCAACAGGAGGTTGAGAAATAGGGGTAAAATAGTCTCTCTTAAAGGGATTACAAATAACTCACATTACAATTACAATAACTTAGAGTTCTAAATCAATGTGGAGCTAAAAATTCGCATTTAGGTTCTTCTTGAGAAGTTAACAAATCGGTGTTTTTGAATTTTTGGGAAATTTTAACTGGTTTTTGCAACCACCCCCGATAAATATTTTAATCTGCCGAAATATGGGTTGTGGGGTATCAAACTTAAGGAAACAAAGTCAAGAATCTAACACATAGATTTTTTTTTGAAAAGTAAAATTTTAGGGTGGGGGAGGGGGTTGTAGGTAGGAATGGTTTTCCGTCAAAAAGTACTACAAGGTTTTAAATTAAACGAAATGCAATCTGGAAAAAAACGAAGGGGTGGGATATATAGATATATATATAGGGTCTAGATGCCTACTATTTTAATTTAAACTAACCATAATGTAGCCTTAATCTACTAGTTTTTTTTTTACTAAAAGGTTTTTAATACACAGTTGGTCTAGGGAGGGGTTTTAAGAAAAAAAATATATAATATTTAAAACATACACTTTTGTTTTTGATCCATCACCAACTACTATTTACCGTAAAAAGTAAAATCCCCTATGTAGCCCTTTTCTGGGGGGCTATTTTTGGAAAATATTCTGGGAACCTTAAATAGCAACCCCCTATTTTGACTTCATATTTGAATTCTCGCTGAAATTCTCTTTCCAATGGTACACCATATCATAAGGTTCACTTCACTAATTTTCGAGATATTGGCTTTCAAAATGTTAAAAATTCAATTTTTTAAGGCCCATATCTTTGAAACGAAACAAAATTTCTCTATTGTTTTTATTATTGATTTTAGAGGTTTTTTACGAGGAAATAAAAAATGAAAACAGTTTGACAATCTGACCTTCTACTTCATACTTTTGAAATAATAATGTCAAAATCACTAAAAATCAATAAACTGTAAATAGGAATGAGCAAACGTCAAACTATTGTCATTTTTTATTTGCTCTTATAAAACCCTCAAAATCGATAATAAACAAAATAAAGATATTTTCTTTAGTTTCTAAGAAATGGGCCTTTGAAAATTTAATTTTTGACAATTTGGAAGCCAATATCTCCAAAGTTAGTAAAGCGAACCTGATGATATGGGGTACCATTGGAAAGAGCATTTCAGCGAGAATTCAAATATGAAGTCAAAACAGGAAACTACTATTTAAGGTTTTTAGAATATTTTCCAAAAATAGCCCTCCAGAAAAGGGCTACATAGGGCATTTTACTTTTTACGATAAACAGTAGTTGGCGATGTATCAAAAACAAAAATCTATGTTTTAAAGATTATATTTTTTTTTTCTTAAAACCCCTCTCTAGACCAACTCTGAATACTATTGCAATAATTTTATACTCTGTAGCTTACAAGATTTAATGTGAGTTAGGTTTACATATTGTTAAATTATACTTAAGAATGCTTTGTAAATGAGAAATTTCTTGAAACAATAAAGCCATTTTGAAATTAAAATTAAAATAGTGGCTCAATTAGGGCATCTTGTATATGTGTGAGCTAAAATTACTTTTTATGGGAATTTACTTATTTTTCACGCTTTATAAAAAATAAAAGTAGTAAAATAAAGTAGCCAAGCACCGTGTTTAAGATTTCGCTCATAATAATCATTAAAACTAAAATGTTCTAAGGAAATTCGAGCATTATTTACGTTAAAGTTATTTATCATGCCGTCAAAAATGCTTCCATATATATTCCAATTTTTTGATGAGCGGACTGATCGTCATTTTTTTGGATCTCTATTTGATACATTGTTTTAGACCGCGACAATAAATGTGTAAAAAATAGGCATGTCGTTGATTGTTTTAACAGTTACTTCAAAAAGTCTGTCACTATGGTCGCGATTCTTCAAAATCCGTCAGAAAATCTCGCCCTTAGAAAAAATCTGACGATTTTTAAACACAAGTTTATACTTAATGCTTATTTTCTGGACTATTTGCTAATATTCCTTAAATATTTTTATGTGTAAAGAAATCTTTAAAACTTTTAACATACAAAACCATAGATAGCCATGGAATATTTCGCTGTCACTGTTCAGAAAAGTCACACAAATTCTGTCTTTCCTTTTACATGGTGAAAATTTTCGACGTTTATTGGTACGCGTAGTAACAATTTAGCTCCGCCATAAACTAGTCCTGCAGAATATCTTTAAAATATTAAATTTAAAAAATGCTAATAAAAAAATGACAGCGTTAGGATAAATATGAAGGTTGCTGTGTTTTTATTTTAAATGAGGCGATAAGTAAAAATCGCCACTTTCCAGAATTCTGACGGGTGAGATTTTCTGTCGTTTCTGAAGAATCGCGACCAATATTGCCAATATTTTGAAGTCGTCACTTTTTGTAATTTAAATTATACCATAACTCTTTTTTCAAACTCGAAATTGTGTACAACTTTTTTGCAGAAATGGATTATTTCCACCACCTTTCTTGCCTCTTATTAAACTCAAAAACTGCTACACGGATATAATTTTTTTTTATTTGGTTTCGTGCAAGATACGTAGCTATAATCTTTTGTAATTCTATTTTTATTTAACGGAAATTAAAGCTATATTGATAAACAATATGCTTTTTAGTAAATAATTTTTATTTAATACTTTTTTCAATTTTTTTCAATTTCTTGTAAATAAAAACCTTTTTATTGATATCCTTAATTTATCAACAATTCAAGGACTCAAACAAATACAATTTTCCTTTTCAATTGTAACAAAATTACAACAACAAATTATTTAAAAAACCTTCAAAAACAAAAAATCAAAAATCTTAGGTGGAAAGAACGAAAATTCAAACTTTGGATGAGCATCCCACAAGGAACACACAAAGGACAAAAGCGAAAAGAGAAATGATTAAACGATGTTTCACCCTGGGTAACCAGCGTCGGCTCATCAGTGGTTTCACTGGTCATCCTTCACCATACATCATTAAACACTACCATACACTTTCATTTCCAAGTTTGAATCACTCACAAATAGGCATAGTTCCTTACTGGTGCTTATCCAAGTTACCTGATATGGATGCGTCCTGGCGTGTTAATATTTCCAGTAGGATTATGCTCCTAAGGCAATTAAAACAAAAAAATAAGTTAAAAAATCTTCAAATCAGTTACTTCAACCGAAAATAAACTAAAAAACAAAAGATCAAAAGATCTTGGGTGGAAATAACGAAAATTCAAACTTGGATGAGCATCCCACAAGGAACACACAAAAGACCAAAGCGAAAAGAGAAATGATTAAACGATGTTTCGCCATGGGTAACCAGCGTGGGCTCATAAGTGGTTTTACTGGTCACCCTCCACCATACATCATTAAACACCATCATACACTTTGATTTCAAACTTTAAATCACTCACAAATAGGCATCGTTCCGCATCCAAGTTACCTGATACGGATTCGTCCTGGCGTGTTAATATTTCCAGTAAGATTATGCTCCTAAGGTAATTAAACCAATTCTCTTTTCGCTTTAGTCCTTTGTGTGTTCCTTGTGGGATGCTTATCCAAGTTTGAATTTTCGTTATTTCCACCCAAGATTATCTTATTGTTTTTTAGTCTATATTTTAAAATAAATATAAATATTTGTAAAAAGTAATAAAAATAAAAAAATACAAAAAATAAAACACAAAGTGTGATACATCATTTTAAAAGAAATTTTATGCCGATTTTAAAAATCAAATAAATAAAGGGTCATTCTATAAGAAAAATACCAACTTTGGGTTATATCGCAAAAACTAGATATGTTAGGAAAAATCCAGTTAGAAGGTTAAGTTCTTTGTTAAAATGTCTTTAAAAAAGCTGTTTACACGAAATCAATATTCTCATAAATAACGAAGTTATGGACCCCATCCCAAAATGCAGACTTTTCAAAATGCCCCCGTAGCTCGGAAATGGTAGGACATATCAAGATGCAGTTCTCGTATTTAAGCTTATCTCAAAAATCGGGCCCGGGACATGCATACTATTTTTTGGCTATCTTGCCTAGAAGTACCCAAATCCCCCAAATCCTAGCGAATTTAGCCCACCTTGTATGTATGTAACTATGTTTGTCCGGGTGGAATTTTGCAACTTAATTTTGCCCATGCTTATATAGTTCCGATGACAATACAAGAATATAGTGTGATGAAATTGACAGCTCCTCCTACTCAAAGGGGGTGGAGGAGGGTACAGTTGAAGTACGCCCGATTTCGTTGAAATTTGGTGTGGTGGGGCACTTGGGGATGGACATAGCGAATTTCTAATCCGATTTTGAAAATTCAATATGGCGGATTCAAGATGTACGATTTTTGGTAATCTTTTGCTAACCAACTTTTGACTAACTTATTCACATCCGATTGCTTTCAAATTTGGCATGCGTTTATAGTTCCGGTGATAATACAATAATTTGTCATTATTAGTCACCCTTCTCTACTAAAAGGGGAGTGGAGCGGAGAAAACACCTAAATTTGTCCGACTTCAACCAAAATTGGTATACGGGGGCTTTTGGGGATAAGGAATACGAATTTTTGATCAGGTTTTGAAAATTCAATATGGTGGATTCAAGATGGATGATTTTCGGTCATGTTTTGCTAACTAATTTTAACTGAATTATCCACATCCGATTGTGTTCAAATTTGGTATGCGTTTATAGTTCCGGTGAAAATACAAGAATATGGTATTATTGGGTACACATTTCCCTCTAAAGAGGGACATACTAAAGGCGCTATTCATCAACTATTCAAGCAAAGAGAACCAATTTGGCAACAGAGATAAGAAGATCAAGTTCAACAATTTTCTTTAAAAAAATTGTTCAGCTATGACGTGTTTCAATAAGGCGGCTGGTATATCAAAATAGCGACCTACGACCACATTTTATTTTATCAAATTTCGTAAAAAAGTAAAAATGACAAGGTGACCATCAATTCTTGTTGACTTTTCTCCGCTTAATATGAAAAAAAAAGTCTAGTTGATGCATAGCCCCGATTGACCTTGAAAATGCCATGTAAAATTGAAAAACTCGCTTTTTGTAAAAAAGTTCCGGAGATGAAATTAACATCTTAGCCATAAAAAAAGACTTCATTTTAAACCTCCCTACCATTTTTTTTTGATCTGGCGATCCAGATGTTGGTGTAACAAAACATTAAATTATGGAGATTTTTTAAAGAGAAAATGGCAAAAATCGTGTTTTTTGCGATTTTCAAGGTCATTTGAGCTCGGAAGACCTCGAAAGTGATTTTTTTGGAATTCTCGTCCTCGAGTTATATGAAATCGAGTACAATCACGCACCGGTTGCAAAAATCGTATGTTTTATGATTTTTCGACCGCCATTTTGAAAAATGGCATCTAAAACACCTGGTCCAGAATATGGTAATATATATCTTACTTATGTTAACTCTTTTATAGGTAATTTAAATGACTTTGTTGGCTGGACAAGTTAGTAGAACATAAAATTCACAGTTCCGAAACTAAAAACAACAAGCATATAGGTCGTTTTTACCGGGGTATAGCATAAATATCTAAGTCGCCAGATCAAAAAAAAATGGTAGAGCGGTTTAAAATTAAGTGTTTATTTATAGCTAAGATGTTAATTTCATCACCGGCACTTAAAGTTTTTGCATAGCTGTAAATTAAAAAAAAAACTACAAAAAGCTAGTTTTTCAATTTTACATGATATTTTCAAGGTCAATCAAAGTCATGCATCAACTAATTTTTTTCATATTAAGCAGAGATAAGTCAACAAGAATTGATGGCCACCTTGTTATTTTTAATTTTTTACGTAATTGAATAAAATAAAATGTGGTTATAAGTCTCTATTTTGAAATATCAGCCGCCATATTGAAACGCTGAACAAATTTTTTTTTTACAAAATTGTTGGACTTGATCCTCTTATCTCTTTTACCCATTTTGGTTCTCTTGGCTTTAATAATTGATGAATAGCGCCCTTTAGTATTTTTCATTAAACTCTAAGGACCCAATTTGGCATATATGCCTAATAGTTTGAGGTACATTTGAAGTTGGTCTGACAAAACGTCGAGTTATTAAGATTTTTTGAAAAGAAAATGGCAAAAATATTGTTTTTGCGATTTTCATGATCATTTTAGGGTCGGATGATCTTGAATTTAAATTTTTTTGGAATCCTCGTTCTCGAATCGAGTATAATCGTTCTCCGGTTGCGAAAGTTGAATTTTTTATAATTTTTGGCCGCCATCTTGAAACATGTCATCATATCAACCCCTTCTACACGGATGCGAACAAACCACCCAGTAGCACTGGATTATGTGACTAAATCCCACATAGTCACAAAACTCCTTCATAAAAAATCCCACGGGATAGAAATTATCGACATATGCCCCTACACTATAATGAATAGATTACCATTTTACGGAAATGACCTCTCGACTAGAGATTTTTCAGACTGGGCAGTACTAAATCTGGTTAGGTACCTATACACACTTTTAGCACTTTTTATGGTTTCTGTTTAACTACCAAATGTTCAGGTTTTTCCTTTTTTTTTGGTTTCCTTTTTTTTGCCTTCTTTATAATTGTTTAGGAGACATAATCTAGAGTATGTTTTTATCTTGTAAGTACCAATTGCTATTGATTTTTACTGCTATAAATATTCTCTCTTTTTTTTTTATTTTTTCCTTTGCAGTCTTAGTAAATTCTGTAACACAAATTGTTATAAAACTGTATAGTTTGAATTAAATTGAAAATAACAAAAGAATAAAATAATTTATATTTTTTAATTTATAACCCGGGGATAGAAAATAAAAACACCAAATAAAAAGCAATAAGTTAGGTTAGGTTTTGTAAAACTGTCACTGAGAAGTGCATTTTGGCGATAGCAAGAACCGAACCGAACAAGCGCCGTGTTCTAAGCCTATAAACGACTCTAATATAATGCTGCAGAAGCACCATGAGCCTATGTAACGAAGAAAGAAGGCAAAGACTTGCTTTGAATAGCGAGGGACCCTCGTTTTTTGAGTGCATGGTGAACCTGCCAATTTGGTATAGTCCGTGATCCTGCGGTTAAGACACTATTTTGTGCCGACATTGTATCTAAACAAATTCCTTTCAGTGTGCGGTCAAAAAACGAGCCAATTTTTTTTCAGTTCCCGGTCAAAAAACGATCGTCTAGCGGCAAGTCAGCGTTGGCACTTGTAACATAATTTTTTCTTAAAAATGAGTTACACGATAATGTCTAACATAATCGATAATTGTAACATATTTTTTCACTCGAACACTTTTAGTTTTGTCGCAGATTTTCTTCTTATTGTAAGAAACCAATTTAAAATACTGATTAAAATTATTTTATTTTATTTATTCAGTGGTGACCCCTCTTGGCAATTAAAAACAAAACTATATTACAATAAAAGTCAAAGTACCATCTACAGACCGCTTCAAGCTACTGCGAACATAGGGCCGAAGAAGTCTCATTTGCCAGTGTACGTACATGCAGAGACACCGCACGCCTATCAGTGAAGCAACCAATACTCGGGCTTGCGATCACCACTTGCATGACTTTCCTTTGGTATTTAGTACGCCTCTAACCACGGTGCTGTGTGGAGCGTAGTCAATGAAACCGGAATTTGGTCAATAAATACGCAAATTTTTATAACGTAATTTTCTTATTTTTTGTCACTGATAAATAAGAGCGTTTTATTGTTAACTGCTCAGATTTATCAGTGACGACGTGTTACAATGAAAATAATAAGAAGAAACAAAATAAAAGCAAGTTCTCAAAACAAAATAATACATTCTAAAAACCAAAAAGATTCTCCCAGTCAAAAAAAAATTAAAGCAAATGTTCGAAAAGTCCTCCTTGCTCGGCTAGACAATATCCGAGCCTACTATAAAAACCCCTTCTAACGTTTCCAAGTATGTTAGGGGTGATAATTTGAAAAGCTTCTTCAAAAACAGATAGAAGTCATTAGGAGCTTACACCAAATCTTACACCTAACAACTGCCTAGCAGTTGGAATAATGTGCTGCTGCAGTAGATCCAAGTATCTAGGACTATTCAAATTGCAATTGCCGTTAATAAAAAATGGCCCAATTACGTGTTCCCCTATAATACCCCCCCCCCAAACATTTAGTTTTTGGGGATACTGTGTTCTTACGTCAAAATACAAATGCAAATTTTCCCTCGACCAATATCGAACGTGTGTTGGTTTTAAAAATGTATTATTTCAATTAAGAACTTACCCATCTGTTTCTCGAGCAAGACAGAAATAAAACAAAATAATAAAAACAAAAGGAATTTCCAAAAGATAACACTGCAGCGTGCTTCGAATCCACCTCGGTCGTACGGCACGGAGAGTAAATTGGACTTGATTCCCCCTATGTTCGCAGTAGCTTGAAGCGGTCTGTATGTAAATATTGTCGTAATTTGAAAACGCCTTTTGATTAAAGGGGTTTCCCCGCCCGCGCCTCGTTTAATTCGCCGATTTTATCGATTTTTCTACTGATTGCCCGGATTCATTTTGATAACGAATAATTTAAGATTATCAAAGACCTTCAACTAAAATAGACCCATCAAGTCATTCATAAATCGCTTTGAAACGCGATCAGTCGTTAGATTTAAAGAAAAACATTTTATGTTCCACTGGCAACGCTACACAAGGCATGCCCCCCCTCACACATACTCCATCCACCAAACTGGACAGGAGCGACTCGTTATTTATAAATGTAAAAAAGGTGGTCTTTATTTTTAGACTTGTTAAACATTTATGAAAATACATTTAAAATTTTCTTATACTTAACAGTTTTTATCGAGTTATGGAGAGATTCTCAATTATGTTTCCTAATGGCGTGCGTAAACTTTTTCGCACGCATTTACATGCGAAATGTTTGGATTTCCCGCACGCGATGCAAAAAAACATAAAAAATTGTTATCAATCTATTAAATGTCAAATTATACACAAAATATGGAGTGCCTGTAGAACTTTATTAAAAAATTAGCCTACGTAATATTTATTTATTTACCTAACTAGTGCGGAAAGTGGTACTTTTGCGCAGTTGCCCGAACGGCGCGTAGAGGAGTTCGGTCAAGCCGTCAAGAACGGAAGTCACTTTATGCGTGTATTAGTTAAAATATTCTTCCTACGAGCCACTATCCGTCGCTCATTTATTAGAAATTATTTTAAAAAAATAAAAGTTTTATTTTGTTGAATAAGTTAAACGTTAATTAATATCGTTATATTATGTACTTCATTTTAAATTATTTCCGATATAAAAAAATTAGTGCGAAAAAGTAACTTTGCCGTACTAGTGCGGAAAAGTAAAGCACTTTGTGCTATTTTCCGCACGTTCGTAAGAAAAAGTATTTTTCGAGCACAGCTTGAATTTTAGGTCCAAGTGTTTTATGCAAGTAGGAAACTAAACAGGTGCGTAGTTGCTTTTTCGCCCTTGACCTCCGTCACGTGGAGAAAAGTTTCACCTTCCGCACTTGTTAGGTAAATAACTATTGTGAAAAAATATACACAGCGTTTTCTAAAAACGGCTAAATCAATGTGGAAAATTTAAAAATAAAAGAAATATTCTGAAAAAGGAAAGTATATTATAGATGTTAAGATGGTTTTCCATTGTTTAAAAATAAATAATATATGCTATAATTTTCATTTAACACCTAGAAAAGTATCCTTACGTTTTTATTAAATTCAAAAAAAACTTGTGTAGAGTAGGTTAAATTTTTGTTTGTTTTTCTCATTTAAATTTTTTTTTAATTATACTGCCTTCGAAGTCAGTATAATTTTTAAAGTAAAAAGTGGCTTCGCGATCATGCGCAAAATGTGATTTCACATGACATAAATAACATAACGTAAAAAGATAAAAGTTGGGCATCTTTTTATGTCTCATGTTATGTTATTTTATGTTATTCTTCTCTGTAAACACCAACAGGGTTTGTCATAAGCTCAACTCTTACCTACCTATTTTGTTCATCATATTTTATACCCAGAATGCTTAATTAATTACACTATTTATAAAAAAAAACCTTGGCAAAAAAATGAGTTCAGTATAGATAATATTAAAACTGTGAAAGTAGCTAGTTATAAATAAATACGATACGCACATCTTACTTTCTTTTTCTAATAAAGTAGTGAAAATATCCTTAAAAAACTTATTTCTTTTCTATATTTATTAATTATATTTTACAACAAGTTGCACGCCAATGGCGACCTATGAAAAGATGGCGTCGGAAAACATATGATAACTAACCTGTGAAATGTTTGATTTTTAACTGCAATCTCCAGTTTTCGGCACACTACGCACTTTTCCATATCACTATTGTCACAAACAGTGTAAAATCTATCGAAAAAATATTAAAAACTGTCCAATAACCTGTAGAATATACCAAAAACCTAATTCCACTAAAATGACAACTGCGTCTACAAATAATGAATGGAGCAGAGTACACACGATTATATAGCTGACCCGCCACAAATGCGAGGTTGCCAAGTTGTTGTAGGTTTAAGGTAGGTTAATTCCCGATATATATTGGAAAATAAAAATATTTATTTTTTCGGTCAAAATATCAGATATTTTATCTAATATTTCGACCGAAGAAATAAGGTTTCAAGTACCATAACACGTACCTACACATTAAAAATTCTTTATTGATTTAAAATTCTGAAGATTCAAAGAAATTTAAATGCAATAATATATATATTATATACACCTCAATTTCTTTATGTATGTGAATAAAAATAAGGTGTTCCTCCATGTTTTAAAAAACATACAAGGGAATTTGCATAATTGCAGGTAAATGATAAAAAAAGTAATAAAAATAATGTGTTTGTAAAAACATTACGTGCGTAGATACAACTTTTAGCGAAATCTGGTATCTTCGCCAAATTGTTTACCTTATGTCTGATCGCAACTCTGGTAAACATAATGTTTCTATTTAAGTTATACCTTTATGAAAATTATAGATTTAAGTTTTTGTGTTATTTTTTGTCGTTTGTGTTTTTGTATGCGATTAAAAATAAATTAAAATAAACATGCCATTTTTTTTATCTAAAACAAATTGTAACATAATTTTCAAGAAAAATCGATAATTTTGGCATCATTGCAGGATAGTTTCCTTATTGGGTGGTGGCAACGCTGTGGCAAATAAACTCTAAAGTGAAAACGCGCGTGAACCGTGCATGAGTCACGTTATTCTATCAGAAAATGCAAATTTTTCCGAAAATAAATGAAAATAAATTATAGAACTTCTTAATCTCACTATGAATCACGGCTAATCCTTTGATTAACTGACCATAGAAATGTAGATTAGAGTTAGTCTTGGTAGAAATACTGTAAAGTACAAAGGAATCTACAGTGGACTACGCACCGTATATAAAAAATTTGACTAACCCCCAAATAATGCAAAGAGAAAAAAGACTGGTTGATTCAAATAAGTATTTCTTTGATAAAAGAGTAACAAGTATTTTTCGAATCCAATAAAAAAAAATTTTTAAGCCACCTATCTTTAGTTGTCATAACAAAAGTTTTATTTGTTTTAAATAATATTTATTGCAAAAGCACCTTTATTAAGAAATTCTTATCTCGAATAACACATGTTCCCAACTAGCATTTATAGTAACATGCAGCCACATGGCAAAGTATAGTAACAGTGTGTTCATCAAAACAACAGTTTTTGGACAGTTTAGAATACTTTCTAGTAACACGTAAAAGTCGATCTTTTACGTATTAATCACCCCAGAAACGACTTGCTAGTCGTATTGCATTCCCAGACAGCACAAATTGTTGGATTGGATGTCTAAGAGCCGTCCAACGTTTTGACAATTGTATTATCCCATGGATATGCCTTGGATAAAATTTTATACAGATTTGGTTGTGAGTATTTTGGCTTTATTTCGAACGCGATACGTATATCGATACGGATGCGTTGAAATATTTACTCTAGTCTAGTAGACACTTATTGCCATGTTTCGAACGATGCCGGCTTCTTTGACAGAATCTCGTTGTATACGGAAGAATGTACGTATCGTTACGGACCCACGAACATACGCAACGATTTCAATCAGCAGTTCTGTTATCACTCTTCGAAACATCGCATAAACAAGTCAAAAATGTAGCGTATTTTGACTTTGTTTCGAACGCGTTACGTATACCGATACGGATGCGTTGAAATATTTACTTTAAGTGTCTAGTGTCTATTACAAAATCAACAAAAATGCACGTAGGTCACAGCAAGGTGTCTATAGACAGACCATCTACAGACACCTTGTCTGATTGACGCAAAAGTTTAAATAAAAATAATTGTACAAAAAACCTGAAACCTTTTTCATTTGAATTTAATCCACTGGACGAAACCATAACAGCATTGAGAAAATTAATGTTTTAAACTCGCTTCAGGTTCTCCTGAAAGACGACATTCTAGAGACGGTTCTGCGCGAGCTTCGTCTTCGTGTAATAGCTCTAGAGATTGTTTTTTGGTGAATGTTGCCGCTTGCACAAACGTAAACTCATCAAGGGCCTTATTGAAATTAAGAAATACATACTTTAACTTTCTGGTTCCTATATTGATTCCCAGACGTGGTAGGTTCATATATTTATTGAATAGCCTAAAACGTTCTTTTGTTTACTATGCCGTACACAAAATTTTACCTCTATTATATTATTATGTTAACCAATTGCAATAAATATTGTTAGAACATTTGGCTATATTATGATGATGTGTCTAGCATGAAAATTATGTTATTCATAAATATATTGAGGTCATAAGGACAGACTACAAGTTTTTTAATCAAATCCTAGCAATAACAAATACAGTGAAAACTATTCAGAAAACAAAATGGAAATGAGGAGGCCCGGATGAATTAGATGACAGAACAATGAATTGCAATTGTTACGTAAGTCAGAAAATCCCGCCCTTACAAGCACAAGTTTAAACTAACTGCGTTTTTTTCAGGACTTATTTGCTAATATTCCTTAAAAGTTAGTTTCTTAATACTGTTTCAGTAAATAAAAAATTGGCGCTAGAAAACACGGATAGTCCACCATTCAATCAATTATTTTATGTTGAAAAGAAATGAAAATATCTCGAAAACTAGAGTTTTGAAAGATTTAAACCTTATAACAAATTTTTTACGTAATAATTACAAAAATCAAAATCTAAAAACCGCATATCCATAGCTGCTTTACTTCTAAAGTTATGATTTTTTAAATATATTTTAACATTTTTTCAAATAACTCGGAAACTAAAGCTCCCACGAATTTGGACTTTATAACAAAATTTGTAGTCCATATTCATGGAAACTTAAATCTGAAAACCGTATATCGCTACTTGCTTTTGTTAAAAAATTTTTTAATATTTTATCCCCCTTTTCCACCTTTCAACCTCCCACCACCCTACCTAAAAGTTAATCAGTTCATGGTCATGGTCTATAGAGGATTTTTGTACCAAATTTCGTTAAAATCGGTTAAGGCGTTCTTAAGTTATCGTGAATTCAGAGAGACAACTTTTTTTTTCTCACGATTTTTATAGTCCCCCATACCATATTGTTATGGTTATTAAGCTTAATTTTGTGTTTAAGCAAACCTTTATAACCTTTAACATACAAAACCACAGATAATCATGAAATATGTCGCTCTCATTGTTCAGAAAAGTCAGATGAATTCATAGAGGTTTTCATCGGTAAAATTGATGAGCCACTTGTAATAAACTAACACTGGTTTGGTGCTGTCAAAAAATTGAGTCAGTGCGGTCTGAGTGCAGATGGAATGGAACATGGAGAAAACTACACCCAAGCCAGAACGCTCATTTCTTTTAAACACTTAACTCAATGTATATAAAAGTATCTTAAGACCATTGAAAAATTTTGAGGTTAATTAGTTCTTATAAACAACCTGCGGCATCTCCAAGTAGTGCGAGAATTTTAGATTTTTTTGTTTATTCTGTGCGCATTTAAAAAAAAAATGGATAAGTAAATACTAAATATTGTTGTACATATATTTTATGTTTGTAATTATAACTTGGTTTATGTGTGAGAGTATCCGCATACTTATTATTAGCCTTTGAGTTTAGATTTTATTCCAATATGATTAGATTTTATTAGTTTTCGTTAAAATTTATAATAAGTAGTTATTTCTAGTAGTTTTTTTGTATACATTTTGCGTTTGTGTTTATTTTGAATTAGGAAAATGTTACCGATCCTTTTTTTAATAAACAGTTTAATTTAAATACCTACAGCTCGACCTACAAAAATAAATATTTGATACATTTCCCTTTTATTTTGCAGATAAAATTCAAAAAGCTAGCAGAGTTCTGCGGTTCGACGATTTAGAGCAAATGACTTCAGATGATGCCTATGCCCTTCTGGACGCGGTATCAATTTCTGAAGAGCAAGCTGAAAATTCGGACTATAATGGTGATAGTGATGCTGATGATGAAAATTTACATGCGATCACAAGTAACTCTCCTAAGCTTTCTCGAAGCCTTTCCCAGCCATTTACATTTACAACAGCTGTTTCAATGGACTGCGACAGTGACGATTCCCTAAATGATCCAGATTTCAAAATTGACGACACTCCCGCCAAACGTAAGCCGTTTTTTGACAGCAGCAATTCCTCAGACGATGAAGAATCTCTAGATAAGCAGCAGCAGTGCTACTAGAAGCTTGCCTGATGGCCAATTGACTTACGATTGGAATAAAATTGCAAGAGATCCACAAGTTTATAAAACATTTTTATATTCAAATGAATCAAAACCAAATGTTTGTATGAACTTTGAATCCCCCAAAGAAATATTAATTCGTAATTTTTTTTCTGAAGGAAGGCAACAGATTTTAGTTGAATCTGAACGTTATGCGACTCAAAGTGGTACTAATAATTTGGATCTATCTGAAAACGAGTTTGATGCCTTTTTTCATCCCCTTCCAAGTTTGAGAATGCATTGGTCCACTGATAAAAACCGCAATGACTTAGATTTTGTCCAGTGCCGCACGTATTTGTTTTGCAGGGGGAGTGAAAATTACCCGATATTCAAAACGGTCCGCCAACTTCGATTTTTGCGGAATGTCAAATTTTGAACCCGATCGGAAAAGTCTCGTGTCTTGTCTTTCATAAAAGTTTAAAAAAATTGAAATCGAGCTATTCGATCAAAAGTTATAGCAAATTTAAAAGTGTGCAAGATTTTTTGGCCTACCCTATACAGAGCGCTTCAGGCTACTGCGAACATAGGCCGGAAGAAGTCCAATTGCCAGTGTACGTACATGTAGGGACACCGTACACCTATTAGTGGAGCAACCAACACTCAGGCTTGCGATCACCATTCACGACTTGCGTTTAGTATTTAGTACACCTCTAACCACGGTGCTATGTGGTGCGTAGTCAATGAAACCGGAATTTGGTCAATAAATACGAAAATTTTTATAACGTAATATTCTTGTTTTCTGTTACTGATAAATTAGAGCGTTTTATTGTCAACTGCTCAGATTTATCACTGACAACGTGTTACAATGAAAATAATAAGGAGAAACAAAATAAAAGCAAGTTCTCAAAATAAAATAATACATTCAAAAAACCAAAAAGATTCTCCCAGTAAAAAAAATAGAGCAAATATTCGAAATGTCCTCCTTGCTCGGCTAGACAATATCCGAGCCTATTATAAAAACCCTTTCTAGCGTTTCGAAGCATACTAGGAGTGATAGTTTGAAAAGCTTCTTCATTTTAATCCGAAGTTCTTCCAAATTATTAGCCCTTTCATGCCCGTAAACTTTATTTTTGATATAACTCCATAGATAGAAGTCATTAGGAGCTAGATCGGGGGATCGAGCTGGCCACAAAATAGTTCCCCGTGTACTTATGACCCGATTAGGAAATACATTATCAATATATTCTCTAACAAGGCCAACATTGTGAGCGGGACAACCATCTTCTTTAAACCATGTTTCACCAAATCTCACACCTAACAACTGGAATAGTATGCTGCTGCAGTAGATCCAAGTATCTAGGACCATTCAAATTGCCGTTAATAAAAATTGGCCCAATAGCGTGTCCCCTACAATACCCCCCAAACATTTGGTTTTTGGCATACTGTGTTCTTACGTCAAAATACAAATGCAAATTTTCCCTTTACCAATATCGAACGTGTGTTGGGTTATGAAGATTCAATAATGGAAAAGTGCTTTTATTTGTGAAAAGAATAGATCTCAGAAGGTTTTCATCACGATTAGCCCTTTCCATCATTGCTTTGCAAAATTCCATACGACGATAGTTGTCCTCCGGAAAAATTTTATGCGTTTTTGACGCTTTGTAAGAATGATAACCATTCTTTTTGAGAACAGGTAAGACAGTGGCTGAAGACGTATCAACTGCTTCGGCAATTTGGTGGCTAGTTAACTTTCGATTTTCCTCCACTACAGCGCAAATCATCACATCTCGTACTTCCTGCTCGTCATTCAAAACAGTGGATTTTTTATGGTTTCTTGGCGCTACACAACCAAACTTTTCAAAATTCTGCACAAACCTATAAATCATTGATAAACTAGGTTCTGGGCGATTTACAAAATTCTCCAAAAAAAGTTCTTGAATAAGTCTCAATGGTCTGCCTTGATAGTACCATTTGACCATCTGCACTTTTTCGGCAACTTCGTATACATCCATTTTTAGTTTTAAAAATGTATTATTTCACTTAAGAACTTACCAATCTGTTTCTTGAGCAAGGCAGAATAAAATAAAATAATAAAAACAAAATAAATTTCCAAAAGATAACACTGCAGCGTGCTTCGAATCCACCTCGGTCGTACGGCACGGCACTACGCAGTAGCCTGAAGCTCATTGTATAATAAAGAAGACACAAACATATAGATTAAACTTTTTGTTTTTCTAAAAGCTACTTTCTAAATTTTATTTTATAGGTTTTGCACCAAGGATCCAAGATTTGACATCATCTTGCAATCTTACATGTTTTGTTAAATAGTCTAGATCTGGCTTAGAGTACTATACAGGGGAAAGTAAAAAATAATAAATTTTCGTTTTTTTGCGTTTCGGAATTTAGTTTTTTTACAAACTTTTCTCCGTCGTATCCGTGTATGAAGCTAATAACAGAAAAAGTTTAATTTTATAATTTTTAACAACGGTGAACTTACTAATTCTTTAATTCATACTTTTTGTTGATTACATAAAAAGACGGGTAGACACATTCAGGATTCCTAATTTATTGTTTATTGGTGTGCTAATGCCTATTTCTTCGCATGTCTGTGTAAATTATTTTGTACAATCATATCTCCAAAAAAAATTAATCTCTAAATGTAATTATATCTGTAAAATACCTACCTACCACGGAATTAATAATTTAATTTAATACACACCTGCTTTGAATACCTACCTACCGGTTTTTTATGTTACTTTTTTTAAGAGGACGCTTAAAACCACACTTCTATTTATAAGCCTACCACATAAGCTCCGGAAATATTTTTAAGAAAAACTGCTGTACAGACCTGGGGTCGTATTTTCGAAACCATACGAAATTATTCGCATGCGACTACTTCCGTCTCTTCCTATACCGTATAGAAAAGGAGGCAAAAGATATGCCGATATGCTGATTCATGGGTAGTACGTGCAAGAATAACCGGTTTTTCATGCGAAACAACACGAATGCCTCCACCCACTCGTGCAATATTGCGTTAAACCAGTCGAATTCGAACGCGGTCCACACATACCGGCTTATCTTTCGCCTCTCATTTCACACGGTATAGAAAGAGACTGACATAAAAATTGTTGATTATTCAGTATACGTATGCGGATATTTTCGTATGGATTCGAAAATCAGACCCCTGGCCTTCAAGATTTACACAGCGTACATGTATGGTAGAGAACTGAGCGTGTGTGTCAGAAAAACCCTGCGCAGCTATCCACCACACAAGACCTGCAGAGGATTTCTTTACCTTACCTCCTCGTACAATGACTTTTGACATCTGGATGTGAAGTCAAATGTATTGTTTTTTTTTAATTAAATAATTAAAATTTTGTTTAAAATAGATATTTTTGCACTGTAGGGACTAAACTAAAGCTAAACACGCTTTTTGGTCCCTCATTTACGGGACTAAATCGGCACTAAATTGGGACTAATCTAAAATTTTAGCGATTAAATTTAAATTTATAATTCAGTAAAGAATTGTAAATTTTAAAAAATTGACAGAAAACAAAGTGTTTTCGTAAAGATTTTGGTAAAAATAAAAATCTTTAAGTGCGAAAAATGTTAGATATATATATCACGTGACCAAAATATATTTTAAGCTCTCACTTCTCTCAATTTACAAATGTTTTGCCTTGGAATAAAAAGTGCCACTTTAGTCCCTATGTGTAATGTACTATTTAGTTAATATTTAGTTAGTTTAAAAAAGTTTTAATTTTTTCTACAAAAAAACTCTAATCAAAATAAAATATAAAAAACGGATGAAAAAGTATAAATGAGGAAATTTCTAGTTTGTTGCAGGATATTTTATTTTTAAACCAAAAAGTCGTTAATTTGTCCTTTTATTTAATATAAATTTAGGAAAGAATTGACAAAGTACTTTTGCCTTTGCCTAAATAAATATAATAATGGCCATTTTGCAGCAGTTCTGGAAGATTAAAACGAGTACCTACCCCTACACTTCTTCTAGAACAAAACACTCACATTTTCAAGTTTTCTCTGATTTTTAAGTGTTCAAAAAAAAGAAAAATGTTTTGATTTGATTTTGATATTTTCCCTGTTAAAATAAAAAATATTTAAGGTTGTTAAAGAGAGACAGCAGGCTATAATAAAGTATTTTGGGGAGAGCTGAAAATAATTTACCACCAATGAAAATGTTATAATTAATATCAGAAATTATTAAAAATATCAAACGCGGGCACGATTTATGTTTTTTATGTTAACAAATATAGAAAAATAATTCAAATTTCTGCGTCAATTATTACTCTTATAAAATAAAGTTCCATGGCTTGTCACGCCATCTTGTGGTTTACGTCTAAACTTTATTATTATTCTAGGACCGTAAATGAGCCAGTAAAATCGTGTTGAGATGGTCGTAAAATTATTATTATTCCTTGGTCGTAGGTAAAAAATATTGCATTCTTATGTTACAAAACTAAACCCTCATTTTAAAAGCATTTTAGCGATCTTTCGGCTTTAGCAGCTGACATTTTGAGGAGGGAAGTGTGTGCTGGTGGTACTTTCTCAAATTTTTAAATAAATTTTGAAAAATTTAAAAAAAGTCCATAAAAACCTACTACTACATTTTTTAAGAATAATCTATGTACTTAGTACTGCTAATGTTTTCCTTGGTAACTATTCATTATTGCAAAAAATTTAATGTATCAAAAACTTGTATGTAGATAAGCTTTATATTATATAGAAATAATAGGTGTTTTTTTCAACTAATTGAGAAAACACTTTTTTTTAAATTTAAACTCCCTCTTAAGAATTTCGCAAACTCTCACTAAATCAACTAAATATAAAAGCCAAAACTTGAAATATTTTAGCAATTAAAACATTTAAATTTAGATGTCTGTAGACCTAATTAATATGTTAATTGAGATTTTTTCTCACAGAAATATTTTTAATATTATTTTTATTTTAATTATTTTTCACTAGGTTCAGTAATAAATACCTATGCAAACTTTGTTCAGTTTTGTTAATAATATAATTAACTATAGGCATTTCTTTAAATTTATTTTTAGATAATTCTCAAAATTCAAAACTATTACCTTATACACACAACGTGTATTATTAAATGTTTACAGGGTGATCCATTATATTTTGATCATGTTTGGACGTATATATCTCGATAACTAATCGGCATAGAATTATAATTCTGGTGTCGTCTGTCGTCTAAGTTGTCTGTTTTTATGTTCACGTAAGGTAATGTCATTTATTGCCAGCATTTAGGGCTATTTAATCATTTATCAAATTACATTGATTAGATGATTCTTTTCTATTAATATTTAGGATTTAAATTATTACACCAATCCTAAGTTTTAGATATTATTCCTTTGGACTTAGGGAGGGGGGGGGTCTTAAGCCTTTCCTTGGGTGCTCCTATAGCTAATACGCATACTTATGTGTGGTCTTCTCCTCCTCTGCTTTATATTATAAAATGACCGAAAACGTTATCATGAAAGCGAGATAGGCCTCGGGATCTGCTCTTAATAAACTTAATCGGTCAAAAACTACTTCGTGGGATTCTTGTTTAAAATTATTAAATGCTGGTGTCATAAACGCATTTCTTCCACTATCCCAGTTTGGAGAAATCAATACGTTGATGCTTTGGACAAAATCCAACTCCCTTTTTAAAAATCTCTACTCTGTCATTTTTAGACTAGAGACAGGTACCACTCACATATATTGCCCTATCTTCAAGTTTATCCAAAAATATGTTTCAATAGACTATCGCAACTCCAAAAAATAAAAGTTTAATACAACTGGGTTCATCAAATCAAAAAATGTTTTATTCAAATTAACATGGATCACCTGTGGGAAATGCTTTCAAAAAATAAAAAAAAGCTCCTCACCTATTACATTTTTTAACACTTTGAAAGTTGATTTAAAAATTTCATTTTATCACGTAAGGTTATTTTTTCCCTTTTTTTTTTAAGCTAGCTTCATAATATATTAAAGAAACATTATTAAAATTTACAAAATATACACATAGAAACTACTAGAAATAGTTATTTATTCTTTACGCTTCTTGCAAAAACTTTATCTTCTTTGAGAAAAGCTACTTTTGGTTGTTTTTTTATCTTATTTAGCTAAAGGAAGATCTATTCTCAATGTCCAACAGTAATTGGCCATCATTTTTGTGTCCCAACACCTCTGGTATATTTTTTCCATCTCTTTATTATCTTGATGAAATCTTTTACCTTCTTCTTTATTGGCGTCTCCAAGACTTTCCGAGAAATAGTCCAAATAGGAATGTAAAAAGTCAATTTTTATGCTTATTTCGCAACCAAGAATCCAGATTTTTTCCATTACGTTTTCAACGGTCTTGATTCTTTATAAATCTCTAGAAATTCATGGATAACTTCTTTAATCAAATTCTGTATCTTTCATCAAGCTTCTAATCTGCGATGCTACAAAAATTCTATCTTGCATTTAATGCATGTTCTCTTCATTACTTTTTCAAATTCTGTATCTTTTATGAAGCTTCTAATCTACTGCTCTACAAAGATCCCCTTTATTCATTTTGGCTCTAACAGAGTCGGAAATGTTTGAGGAAAATATATAAAACAACTTTATGCTTTGTCTAATGCCTTAGCATATTTTTTTATAAGTACAAGTTTTATGTGAACTTTTTAAGGGTCAATAAGACTTTCGCGAATTAGATTTTTTGATCCAGGTGTTAAAGTCTTTCTTTGTGGCGAGTCTCTTTTTATCAAATTATGTTCTCAATTCCTGCTCTCCCACTCACACAGAGACACAAGGGAAGTCCTAATATTTTAAGATCTCCACACACTTGTATTGTATTCGTAAAAGCAATTCCTCTAAATCGGAACAAGAGCAAAAATATTGTCATTATGTAAAAAACGACTTTAAGTGTGAATTTTGATAAAAAATGCGCTTCTTCCAATTACTTAATCTAAAAAACTGTTAATCAAGTTTGTATCAAATTTTCTACGGTGAAGGTTTAAAGTATATCGCAACCATGTGACGGATTTTGCAGAATTTTTTAAATATTTTCTGCCCCTTAAAATTGAGGGCGATCTTAAGAAACGAATATTATTTTTTTTTGTCTTTTCGACAGGTTCCTATAGTTTTTAAATGTTATTTTGTTCTAGATTATTTCCTTTTTTTTACCTTATATGTGTTTAAAAATATGTTTATGATTGACTTTCTTGTCATTTCTTGAAACAATAAACTAAACTGAATTGAATTGAAAGTTTTATTACAAAAATGTGTGGATGGACGGAAATCAAGAAAAAACAGTGTTTCTAGAGGCCGTGCTCAAAAAAACATAAATAAAATATTAAAAAATTAAATATTAATTAAAACAATAACTGATCTGACAAACGGAAAGTTTTTTTTAAATAGGGAGATTTTGCATTTCATTCGACGTAGGATTTTACTACGTACTGGTACTGGTACCATGAGGGTAGCCAGATATGGCGAGAAAATTAGTGTTGGGAAGCAGAAACACTAGAAGTATTTGTTCGGCTTCTAGATATAGAAACAAAAACGGCAACAATTTACATAGCTAAAGGCTTGACAAAGATTGTTTTAACGGTTTTAATGCTGCGATCAAGAAGGTACCGGGAAACCACCTCATTACCGTCCCCAGGAAATATCATCATCAGGACTGGCAAACCAAAAGCCCAGGCCCTCAGTCCCCGACAGGGTGCTACATAGAACGTACAAAGTATGTTTCAAGCTGGAAAAGTTCACAATGTCATGAGAGAACGATTGGACATAGAGATCTTGGGAGCGAGATGAGATGGCCTATCTCAGGTAAATGCCAGATAGGTGACACTATAACGGCGTAGCAGTCATTTTGAATAAAGAAATTTAAAAATCTGTTATCTCTTTTGTTCCTGTGTCGGATCGAGTCATATTTCTTCAGCTAAACTCTAAGTCTTTCCATGTCAATATTATTCAAGTTTACGCTCCAACCAGAACATATTCAGACGTTGACGTAGATGCATTTTACGAACAAGTTCAAATTGCCCTTAGTTTAACAAAAAAAGACAGAAATCACCGTTGTTATGGGGGACTTCAACGAAAAACTTGGAAACGCCCCAAAAGAAGACATTGTTGGAAGGTACAATCTTGGTACATCAAATGAACATGGACAAGTTCTGTCACGAAGGGAATTTTATCATGTCAAATACTTTATTTAAACTTCCAGCTAGACGCCTTTATATCTTCTAAATACGACAGTCCTGAGAGTATCATTAAAATCCAATCTGTATTAAATCTGCATCACAATCCAGTTGTGGCGAAAATTAAATTTACTCTCAAGAAAAATCCTCTCTCAAATAACAAATCCAGACCTAGGTTGAACGAACTTCAAGATAACATGATAGCAACTAAAGTGAAAGTCGAACTTAACAAAAAGCTATTAAAAGATATTTGAGCCTACCGATCAAGATGCAGAAATGGACTGGACAAAAAGGTTAAAAGGGCCATAGTCGAAAGCACAACACTCTTAGGCAAGGACGAAACACGAAATCAAAAGAAAGTTTGGATGACTGATAAAATCCTGGAGTTGATGGATAAAAGACGCAGTAAAAAAGCAACGATCAGTATCATGAAATTAATAGAGCAATAAAAAACAAGATAAGGTCAGCAAAGCAAGACTGGATAACACAGCAATGTCAATAAATAGAAGATCTAGATACTAAACATGACACTTTCAACTTACACAAACGCATAAAGGAATCGGTGGGATTATTTAATAAAAGACAAGCTGGAATTCTTGTGGACAATCAGGGCAAAATCATACCGGATATCAAAGAAAAACTAAAAGAATGGTGTAGCTATATAGAACATCTCTTTACCGAACAGACAGAAGAATTCTCAAACCAAGGTATAGATATAACACCAGAGGAAGTACAACATGCAATATCTTCAGCAAAAAACAGAAAAACGGTAGGGCAAGACAAAGGATACACTGAGGTTTTAAAGCTAACAAAAAACGAAGATTCGCTAAATATGCTGGTCAAACTTTTAAACTTGATTTACCGTAACGGTAAAATCCCTGCTGACTGGCTAAAATCAACCTTTGTTCCGCTGCCTAAAAAACATTCAGTGTAGGGACTACCACCTAACCAGCCTAATGAGCCATGTGTTAAAAATATTTCTTAAGATTATCCATAAAATAATTTATGTAAAATGCGAATCCTTTATGGGTAACACGCAGTTTGGATTTCGTGGTGGGTTCGAGACAAGAGAGGCCTTGTTTCGGTGCCATGCCTGTTTCATAGATTATGAGAAAGCATTTGATCAAGTCTTACACGAAAAGCTCATAGAATCGCTAAAATGAATTGGTCTAGATGAACGGGATCTAAAGATAATCGCTAATTTATACTGGAATCAGACTGCTCAAATCAAGGTTGGTGGCCAACTGTCCGAAGAAGTTCAAATAAGAAGAAGTGTATGCCAAGGTTGTATATTGTTTCCGCTGTTGTTTAATATCTATAGTAACAAAATAATAGAGAATGCACTTCATAACTGCGAAGAGGGTCTGACTATAAAAAGCATAAAAAGCAACAACATACGATATGCCGACGACACTGTCATAATAGCAGACACGCTGGAGGGCCTACAAGAGTTTTTGAATCAAATTGCTGCCAAAAGTTGACAATTTGGGCTTAACTTAAATGTTGGAAAAACAAGATGGATGGTTATAACCAAGGAAAATAACATCCGAGGCATGTTAGAAGTAAATGGTCAGCAAGTCGTACGCGTTAATTCATACAAATACTTGGGTTGCCTCCTCAATGAGAACTGGGACAACATACAAGAAGTTCGTGCAAGAATTGAACAAGCCAGATCATCTTTTACCAAAATTAAATCAGTGTTGTGTAGTCGCGATCTTAATACTACTCTCCGAATTCATGTAGTTCGGTGTTAAGTTTTTAGCATCTTATATTATGGCTTGGAATCATGGACACTGACTGAGGCCATGCGAAAAAAGTTGGAGGCATTCGAGATGTGGTGTTATCGTAGAACACTAAGGATATCTTGGATGGACAGAGTAACTAATGTGGATTTTCTGCTTAGAATAAATAAAGATCTTGAAGTTTTATTTACTATTAAAAAACGAAAACTTGAGTATTTTGGCAATATTTTGAGAAATGACATATATAAACTTATAAAATTGATAATAGAAGGCAAAATTGAAGACCGAAGAGGTCCGGGTCGTAGACGGATATCATGGCTTAAAAATCTTAGGCAATGGTATGGTGTTACTACTACGACACTTTTTCAAAAAGCGGTGGACAGGATACAGATCACGCTGATCACGTTCGAAGAGACCATGGCACTTGAAGAAGAAGTACCGTACTCATCGTTTAATTTTGATTGCAGTAATCGTCAACGTTACTGTCAGTGACCTTAGCTCAGGAAATATCGAAGCGACATTCAAAACGGGTCATATGATTTCCATACTTTATGGAGTCAAATAAACATCAGAATTGGCTGAACTTTGAATGAAATGCACATTTTGTAAAAACTAAGACACGGCTCAGACGATTTTTTTGATTTTTCGCCGAATAAACTAAAATTTCTTTCTAAGGCCGCCGATTGAAATGTTTCAATATTTATTGCAGAAAAAAAATATATTTAAATTATAAAATTTAAAAGAAGTTATCTGCGATAGTAACAAGTAGAGTTCCTGTATGAATTTAGGCAACTTTCATTTAAGAAATATTTAAAAATGCATACAGACACTAGTGGCGAGTACTGAAGTCGCGTTACCTTATTGAAGGGTATAACTGGTCCTGTAAATAATAGAGATGAATTGCCAGTAGGTAGAGTTTAAGTAGTATAACAATACTTTTTTGCGCGGTGTATTTAAGATAAGATATCCTTTAAAAGAAGGAATTGCAAATTTAGGCATCAAATCCAAATAATACGAGAATGATTTTTATTAGACTATACACATCCAAAAATGACAAAAAGATATACACATACAGGGTGTTTTAAAATGCAGTATGAAAAGTTTAAGGGCGTAAAATTAGACTTTTTTTCTATAAACATGTGTCTGCAAAGGCTTCGCAACTGATCTAAAAGCTTGGGGAAAAAAGCTGCACTAACATTTTTGCGAGCTTTTCTTTTAACATTTTGTTCGGGTAAATGTTTGAGCAAATGTTCGGGAAAATTTTTGCAACCTTTTTTGAAACATATTTTTAAAGACGAGAATAATTTTTTTTAAATCTTAGATCGCTGATTTCAATTTTATTTAAAAAATGGAACACCAAAAAACCTTTTTCTTCATTTTTATCAAAAAAAGCCGACCGCAAGCAAAACTTTATTGTTGGTTGTCAGAGGTACTAAATAGGTCACATGCAATATTAATAGTTTACCATGGAGGTAATAAAATTTTATTCCCTTATCTCACTCTTTTGGTTTTGTTTTATTTCCTCTTCTTCTTCAAGTGCTATGCTCTCTTCGAATGTTGGCTATCATCATCGCGATCTGTACTCTGTCCATCCAAGATATCCTTATTATTCCACGATAACAGCACATCTCGGATGCCTCTACTTTTTTGTACATGACCTCAGTCAGTGTACATGCTTGCTTGCCATAATATAAGATGCTAAAAACATAACACCGAAGCACACGAATTCGGAGAGTGGTATTAAGATCGCGACTACAAAACACTGATTTCATCTTGATAAAAGATGATCTGGCCTGTTCAATTCTTGCACGAACTTCTTGCATGCTGTCCCAGTTCTCATTGAGGAGGTAACACAAGTATTTTCAACTTGCTGCCCATATACTTCTAATATTCCTCTGATGTTCTTTTCCTTGGATATAACCATCTATTTTGTTTTTCCAACATTTAAGTGAAGTCCGAATAGCGAACTTTTGACAGAAATTTGATTCAACAACTCTTGCACGCCTTTTCGTCTGTCTGTTATTCTAACAGTGTCGTCGGCACATCGTAGGTTGTTGATTTTTATGCCGTTTATATTCAGACCCTCTTTGCAGTTATGAAGTGCATTCTCTATTACTTTGTTACTATAGATATTAAAAAACACCGGAGACAATATACAACCTTAGCGTACACCTCCTCTTATTTGGACCTCTTCGAACATTTGGCCATCAACCTTTATTGGAGCAGTCTCATTCCAGTATAGACTGGCAATTATCTTTAGATTTTGATCATCTAGACCAACTTCTTTTAGCGATTCTATGAGCTTTTCGTGTTGTACTCGATCAAACGCTTTTTTATAATCTATGAAACAGGCATATACGGGCCCCGACACATCCCTAGACCGCTGAACTAATACCTCAATGCCAAACAGGTCCTTTCTTGTCCCGAATCCATTGTTTGTTTCATTCGTCAAAAAAATAAAACGGAAAAATCCTTGTAAGTAGTTAATTTTTAAAATGTACAGTTGGATATTTTTAGGGGACTTTTTTGAAGAGTAGTTGTTTTTAGGATCCTGGGATGAGGGGAGTTTAAAAAAGTCGGAACGCAGTGCTATCAGACGCTGCGTAAACCAATTTAACTCTGCTCTAAAGTACTTTTTAATTATTTTTAACTACCAACAATATTTTAAAAAAAATTTGTTGGTAGGTATTTTATTAAAAATCCGGAAAAATTAGGTTTCCCGGATTGGGTTGGGTTCGGTCTCCTTTTAAGAAATTTTAGTAAAAGATCTGTGCATTTTGTGGCAAGTGGTCCATTAAAACAGACTGAGAATAATCACAGGTCTGTATACAGGCCAGTACCGACTCAACCAACATATCAATAGAATTGGAGTGAGGAACACACCGATTTGTAGATTCTGTGGAGGAGTGGGGAAAACGTCGGTACATATCCTATGCCACTGCTTAGGACTAATGAGAACAAGGGCGAAAATATTTGACTCTGGGTTAAAAGTGTCTCAAGATTCTCAAAATAGACTGATTTCCTTTATAAGGGAAGTTGGGATGGGTGATTTGTAGACAGGTATGAGCCACAATAGACCTCTTAGGGCGCAGTGGAGGGTGCAGTATGTCATTACTCATAACAAACCTAACCTAAGTGGTAGTGGGTTTTTACGTTATTGGATTACAAACTACAATTTTATAGTGAAAAGTTGGGTAATAGTTTTTTATAATTTTTATAAAATAAAGCAAAATAAACAAACTAAAGCGTACTCAGGCTTTTTTTTGTTTTGCGTCGGATAGCGCTTTATAAAAAGCTTTGTTCTAAAACTTTGGTAAGAAAAATCTGCGCTGACCTTTGTTTGTTGTTATGTAAAACTTGACCAAAAGCCCCTCTCACTACTCTACGGTTTTTACCTTCTCGTCATCGTAAGTACTCCTTTAACATAATAAACTACAAAATCAAAATTGGGAAGGTTACTCTAAGCCTTGGATTACCAAAGGTATCACTCACACAAACACTTTCCACTTTTATTTTTAAAACAATATTTCACTTTGTACCGAAAAATATACAGAAAAATTATTGCACCAGCCAAACAAAATTTGTATGCGCAAAGATTGCAGAAATCAACAAATAAATCTCGAACTACTTGGCAAATAGTAAACGAGATCACAGCACGTAATGAACCGAAACAAAAACTAAACGACGTGCCTTTGAATCCAGATGATCTAAATACCATTTACTGCTCTGTTGCGTCTAATCTAACTCAGGTGCTTCATTCAAATGTGGACTCAATGGAGTACTTATCACATAGAGATGTACCAAACAAGTTTTTGTTTCTTCCAACTTGTGCTCTTGAAATAAAGCAGACGATCAACAACATGAAAAATCTAAACGCAGCAGGCAGTGATGGAACTTCTATTAAAATCTATTGAAGCAATCGAATCCTTTGCATGTGCTGTAAATAAATCATTTCAAACAGGTAATTTTCCCTTATGTCTTAAATCAGCCAAGATGATTCCTCTACATAAAGGAGGAGACACTTCAAATCCATCGAATTATCGCCTTATATCTCTGCTCTCAACACTATCCAAAATTATTGAAAGCATCGTTAACAACCGCCTTATTAGCTATTTTGTTGATAATAGTTTTCTTAGTAAAAATCAATTTGGTTTCCAGAAGGGAAAGAGTACATCTGATGCAGTATTTCATTTTATGGAAAAGCTGCTACTTTCCATTAATAAACGTGAGGCTTCCGCAGCGGTTTTTTGCGACTTATCAAAGGCTTTTGATTGTGTCAGTCATGAACTGCGGCTGCGGAAATTTCACAAGTATGGGATTCAGGGTACCAAGCTTAAGTGGTTTTCAATGTATTTAACGGAAATTTGTTACCTGCAACAGTTCAGAATCTGATGTACAACCAATAACAAGCGGAGTTTCCCAGGGCTCTGTGCTAGGTCCTACTCTTTTTCTTATCTACATTAACGATGTGCTTAGGCTTAACATCACAGGTTCTCTTGCAGATGACGCTACAGCGCATTGGTCGAATAAAGATTTAGAAACCCTGAAAAACATGGTCACCAATGATGTAACTAAAATTAAAAAATGGTGTGATTCCAATAAACTTATCCTTAACCTTTCTAAAACACATATTATTAATTTTCATAAGTCAAATATAAATAATGTGAATATCGACAATCAGTATATTACAAGTGTTAAATCCTCTAAATTCCTTGACTTGGACATTGACTAACAATTAAAATTTAATATTCATATCAAAAAACTAAATAGCAGATTGGCTTCGGGTTGCTTTAGCGTTAGGGTCACGGCAAATGAGCTGGGCAAAACCATAGCCGGGAATGTATATTTTGCGTTAATTCAATCACATTTACGATACTGTATACCATTCTGGGGATGCTGCAGCCAGTATTTATTCCGCTCTGCATTTGTGCTACAAAAAAAGGCTAATCGATCAATGTGTAAAGTTCATCCTTGAACTCACTGCCAGCAACTCTTTATTGACAATAAAATTTTAACTCTCCCATGTATTTTCATTCTGGAGACTGTATGCCTAATACACAAGCATTTGTCAAAACACAAAAAGATCTTCGGCTTCCAATCCCTCATCTTACTCTTGTTAAAGACTCTATAATATATAACGGCATTAAGATGTACAACCACATGCCTATTGATTTTAGAAATGCACCAAATTATAAAAATTTTCGCCAGAAATGTAGAACTGCTCTTCTTGACCTAGCATTTTTGTCGGTGGAATCTTTCTTGAGATATTCGTTTTAATACTCGTATACTTTATGTTTGTCCCGAATAAATTGTGCATTATAATTTTTAATTTAAACACAATATTAATGTTGGTAATTTTATGTTATGGTCCTGATTTTTTTTCATATTTTTATATTTTTATTATAGCGACTGTTAAAAAAATCCATACTTTGACCTGAAAAATACGCCCTTGGCATTGAATTTCGAAACACCCTGTATAACATATATACTTTATATACACTTTGCGGGGCCGCGAAGAAAAATTTCCATTTTAAAATAGTTTCTATTCAAATTCTGCAAAGTCGATAGGACGTTGCGTTACGTTGCCAAGATATTTTACCGTAATTCAATTTTTAAGATGTGTTTTCTGAATCGAAATTTTGCACCCTTGGAGAATAGGGACTTGGGAAAATCTGCTGGTCGGAAAAATGGATTTAAAAAGTAGTTTTCGTAATAAAAATATGTTAATCCGGGGTAAATGTTTGCGTCAACTTTCATTAGGTAAAAAACAAAAGATCAAAAGATCTTGAGAGGAAATAAGGAAAATTCAAACAAAGATTCAAAGCGAAAAGAGAAATGATAAACGATGTTTCGTCACGCCCTATCCCTAATAGAGTTGTGGCGCCATATCACGTCGACGGTTTTACTACTCCTATATCTCGAGGTATTCACCGTTTTTGGGAATGCATTGGGACGGTTATACAACTACATCGTGATGGTGATGATTACTCTAACATAGGAGTTATGTCGTCGCTGGTGGTAAACGGGCACGTTATCCCGACGTCCAGTTTACCACATAAAGTAGTATTTTTGACTTTATAGGGTTTTTATAGGTTTAACTATACAATATTAAACTATATCAGGACACTCCATAACTTTGTAGTTTTGTATTGAGTAGGGGCTACTGAATTGCAACCAAATTAATATCAGTAGAGTCGTGAAAGTAATATTAAAATTAAATGTGACAACTATGAAGTAAGGCTTGAACTGTAAAGTTTTTCGTGCTTCTAGTAATGGTACATATTTATATATATTACTTTCGCGTACATTTTTATATTTCTCCGATACTGTGGTAATTTGTTGACCGTAATAGTGACCCCAATAATGACATTTTTCCTATAAATAGTTTTTTTTTAGGAAATATTACTACGCTTCAACACATTTTTGGTTATGTTGGGAATTTGGAAACTTTGGTTGCACTAAAACAAATTTATGATTGTTTTCCACAAACCAAAACTACACTTTTTTGCACTCGACGCTAACAGCGTTAGCATCATCAGGAGACGATATGTGGAAACAATCATAACTTTGTTCCATTTTTGGTGGCAATGACAATGGCAACAATGAAATTGACTATAATTGTTGCTTGTGTATACTTATATGAATAAATGAATTTATTCAAAATCCAAACTAAGAAATAATTAAAATTAATATAAAAGCTGATTAAATAAATAAAATTTGATTAAATAAATAAATAAAATAAAAATTTAAGGAATATGAATAAAGTAGACAGGGATTGATACTAAGGCAGTTTCTTCAATATATACTCTTAGCGCAATATAAATATGTTATTTAAGATTTGGTTGTATATGTAAAAAAGGTCCAAAAGAAAAAAGAACTTAAATGGATTTATTTTAGTCGAATTAGAGTTAGAATAGGTGACTCTGCTTATCATATAAGTTATACAATTCTGAGTTAATCTTTTGTGTTTCTTTGGTATCTCAGGGTTATTTTGCATTACCTGTATATCAACGGGAGATAATTTACCTGCAGTATTTGGGAGAGAACAAGCCTCCTCCGGTGGATAAAAAATAAAATTCACCTGCTAGGGACAAAATAAATCTAAAAATACGTCCAAACATATTTTTCTGACATATTTTGGCAGCGAGGTAATTTCTTAAAATTTATATTCTAGATTTGGGCATTTTGAGTATTTCTGTTGGCGTGCTACTGCTTTTATTGCAGCTTAGGTATCTGAAACGTTGTTGGAATTCAATTCAATACCCGCTAAATAGTTTCCTCTTCTCCAGTAGGATAGTGCAGGACACTCGAATGATGTGTAAGGCTGATTTATGGTTTTCATCGGATACTCTGCATATGGGTTCATTCTGGGGTACTCCAATCATGTGCAAGTGCTTGCTCAGTGCGCAGTTACATGCTAAGTTACTATACCGATCTAAGACCTTTTAAGTTTTATAATCTGAAAGTTCAATCGAAAAACATACACGGTGTCCTATAAGTTCGGGTCCGCCCTAATATCTCCAAAAAGAGGTAGAGAAGAAAAATTTCACATAATTAGATGGTTTACAAAAAAGTATCTTTTTGGATGCTAATCATCGCACCCGTCATTAAAGAGGCGGAGATAGGGCGGCGACGATACTTTTTTTTAATGAGACCCCTGTATATTTTGGAAAATTTAAATAGAGCTTTTCCTTCGGTTTCCAAAAGTACCTGATTTGTTACCTTATTCTTTAACGGTTTTTAAATAAAATGAGAAAATCATCTCCATAAGACCAATAAGTTAAACAAGAAAACACAAATTCGGTGGTTCTTTGTCTAAATCATTGCTCTTATTTAAAAGTTTTTTTCATTTTATTTAAAAACCGTTAAAGAAAAAGTAACATATTAGGTATTAGTGTAGGGGCATATGTCGATAATTTCTATCCCGTGGGATTTTGAATAAAGGAGTTTTGTGACTATGTGGGATTGATAGCTCTTTAGTCACACAATCAAGTGTTACCGGGTGTTTTGTTCGCGCTCGTGTAGAAAAAGTTGATATGACGTCATGTTTCAAGATGGCGGCCAAAAATCATAAAAGATACAAGTTTCGCAACCGAGGCATGATTATACACTGTTCCGTAATTCGAGAACGAGGATTCCAAAAAATTAACTTTCAAGGTTATCCGACCTTAAATGATCTTGAAAATCGCAAAAAACAAGATTTTTGCCATTTTCTCTTAAAAAAATCTTAATAATTCGCGGTCCAAATGTAAGTAATAATAAATGTAATGTTCAAGATCTTGAAAAATACTCCAGTAAAATTAACATATTACAAAAATAAAGAGCGCTATTCATCAACTTAAAGTGAAGAATACCAAATTTGGTAAGACAGAAAAGAAGAGCAAGTACAACAATATTGTAAAAAAAAAATTGGTTCAGCAATGACGCGTTTTAATATGGCGGCTGATGTATCAAAATGGCGACCTATAACCACATTTTATTTTATTCAATTTCGTAAAAAAGAAAAAATGACAAGGTGGTCATCAATTCTTGTTAAATTGTCGCCGCTGACCATGAGAAAAATTTTAGTTGCTACATGACCTTAATTGACTTTGAAAATACCATGTACAAATAAAAACCCAGCTTTTCGAGATGTTTTTTCCAATTTACCACTACGCAAAAACTTTAAGCGCCGGATATCAAATTAACATCCCAGCCACATAAACAAACACTTTATTTTAAAACTTCCTACCATTTTTTTTTATATGGTGTCCCAGATATTTTTACTATAACCCGGTAAAAATGACCTATATGTCTGCCGGTTCTATTAATTTTTAATGAATGTGTGACTAAATAGCTGTTAAATCCTCATCCTTAAATTTTATTATAAACGTTAATACACAAGTGTAGTCATGCCCTACTGGCATAATGATCATTTTTTATGCTTTTTCAACCGCCATTTTGGAAAATGGCATCTAAAACCACTGGTCCAGTATATGGTAATACATATCTAACTTCTGCTAACTCTCTTACAGGTTATTAAATGACTTTGTTGCCTAGACAAGTGAGTAGAACATAAAATTCACAGTTCCGAAACTTAATGAAAACGACAGGCATATAAGTCATTTTTACCGGGTTTAGCATAAACATCTGGGATGCAATATTAAAAAAAATGGTAAGGAGGTTTAAAATAAAATGAAAAAGAATGAATCTCCGGCACTTAAAGTTTTTGCGTAGTGGTAAATTGTAAAAAACATTACAAAAAGCTGTTTTTTTATTTGTACATGTTATTTTCAAGGTTAATCAAGGCCACACATCAAATAAACTTTTTTTCATTGTAAGCGGTGATAAATCAACAAGAATTAATGGCCACCTTGTCGTTTTTGCTTTTTTACGAAATTGGATAAAATAATATGTTAATTTTACTGGGGTATTTTTCAAGATCATGAAGCTTCAAACTGCATCAAACTCTAAGTATCGAATGTGGCATACGTGCCCAATAGTTTAAGGTAGATTTGAGGTTGGACTGACAAAACCTCAAATTATTAAGATTTTTTGAATAGAAAATGGCAAAAATCTTGTTTTTTTGCTAATTTCAAGGTCATTTAAGATGGGGTGACCTTAAAAGTAAGTTTTCTGGAATCCTCGTTTTCGAGTTATATGGAATCGAGTATAATCATGCTCCTTTGCAAAAGTTGTATTTTTTATGATTTTTGGCCGCCATCATATAAACCCCTTCTACACGGATACGAACAAAACACCCAGTAACACTCGATTGTGTGTCTAAAGAGCTATCAATCCCACATAGTCACAAAATTCCTTGATTCAAAATCCCACGGACTTACACATGCCACTTCACTATATTTTTGGAAACAGAATGAAAAGCTCTATTCAAATTTTAGAAAATACACAGGGTATTCTATTCAAAAAGAGTATTGTCCCCGCCATAGTATATTATATTTGTACTTCTCTGTCTCTTTTGTTTCTGGAAATATTAGGGTGGACTCGGATTTTTAGGACACCCTGTATTTCCATAGTTTTGATGTGGTGGTGTCGTGGTGTTGACTGTCAGTGTGTTCTCCTTATGGCTCCCTTTCTAAAGTGTCTCGTACCGAGGTTCTTGATATTCTGAACACGAGTTCAAGGTCCATGTGATGTCCTGCTATTCCTTGCTTAGATCAGGAGTTTTTGTTGCCGGACACACTCGACTAGAGCTCCAGGCAAGCCAACCCTAATTTATAGTTCATCCGATCACTTGCTGGGCTTTGGTTGATACTTGAGAGTCTAAAAAGATCGTAATATCCTGTCTGGTGTATCGCCTTTCTTAGATTTTTTGCAGGAATATCGCATGTATTTCGACTTGGTTTTTCCTTGCCGAGTTTAATATGCCATGAGCTGTTTCCCCCTCGACATAGACTGTATAGGAATAGAAAACATAACGATTTGTAATGTAAAAAGTCCATCCTGTACGTTCGTAAGTATACACTTGACCAACACATTGAGAGTTTGACCGTCAGAAGCCCGGTTCATTATCGGAAGATATATAATCAGATACAAATCTGGTGTCGCGCGTTAGTAATCTTCAGAAAACCAGACTGTATGGCGGCAAAGAAACCTGGTTATATCTTCAGCGCTTTTTTTCCTTTTGCGGTTTCTTTGATTCAAGTGGTTTCAAGTTCAAGTATTGTTTTTTTTTTCGTACATAGTTTGATGAATGAGCGGTCAGTTGTTTTAAAGGTGCGCGATTTTTTGCCGGTTTCTCAACAAGGTGGACCACTGGACCGGTAGTTGAAGAAAGTTTTCCTGGTCGATTGAGGAAGACTTGCGATTTTTTTTGTGATTTATTAGAGTTTACAATAGTTTAAGGTGAGTTTAAGTAATAGCTTTAAAATAATTTGTTATTAAAATGCTCAGTTTATTTATGGTTGTTAAATTTGGCACTTCCTGGATATTGAAGATTGACAAAGCTTTATCAACTGTATTGTAGCGTTATTTTTTTTTTGTGATTTATTCGGATTTTTTTTTTAGTTTTTAGAAAATTAATTGAGGGGATTTTAAGAAAGAAACATTTTTTTTTAAACCCGAACTTACGTTTATTTTAGTCTGGATGATTTAACAAGATTAAAAGGAATTTGAGGAAGATTTTTTAGCAGATGAGTTTAAACGATAGATTTAAATAATTTCATATAAAATGCTCGGTTTATTTAAAAGCTGTTTTAATTTTCTCTATTCAGAAGTCAAAGTGGGACAGTTGAAAATATTAAATGTGATTTGAGGATTTTTTTCCAGAGGAGATTAAATAATAGATTCATTTGGAAGATTTTTTCTATTTAAAAGTTAAAGTGAGTTTTAGATATAGAGCTTTAGAATTAAAAGCATCATTGATTGATGATTTTTATTAATACTAGCGCTCCTTTCTGCTTAAAAAATTTGTGGCACATACAAATATATTAAATTGAATAAGATAATTAGAGAAAACCAAAAAAAAAACAAATCGGGCACAAAAAAAAGGACAGAATTAAAAATGGTAAATTCTGAAATTATTATCTTTTTTTCAGGTTATTTTCTGTTGCGTTCTCGCTCACTGCACGGAGGGTCCTGGGTTCAAATGCCGGCTAGAGTGAAAACTTGGCTTGATTTATTGATCCTTTTTTCATATTTGCTGTTTTTAAATTTGTCCTTTTTACACTTTAATTTACTTCATTCGTAAATGTTTTAACAGTTTCCGGAAGGATATGATTCTTTGTAAATTTAATGGATCTACACTACAAATTTCTTGCCTGTTTCTGGCAAAATGAACTACTAACATAAATGTTTTGCTGTTTATTCAGAAATACAATTTATGTTGATTTTCTTCAAGAGTGTAGTCTTCTCTAGCAGCTTTCCTTTTTTATTTTAGTTTAATTTTAAAGACTAAGCTTGAGTATAGGATTATTCTCATTTATTTCACAAAAACGAAAGTAAAAATTCATAAAACTATTTTATTTCAAAAGAGACTAGAATTTTTGAAAATTTTCCGTATTTTTACCACCCTTCCAAGCGAAATTTTGTCAGACAGAAAAAGTTGATAGCAAGACTATATATACTCTTAAGATTTAATTGCTTATTTTATGTTTGCTATAAATTTTAGTAAAAAATTAAAAACACAGTAGTAGTTAACTGAAATTTGTCTCAAAATTGGTTTTTTAAAATACTAGAGAAGTTCAGTCGAAAATGACAATTAATTATCTCATTTACTGTTTTAATTTACTCGCAACGTTTCGACGAAAATTTTCGTCTTTCTCAGGCTAAAAAAGTATATAGTATATCTAATCTAAACTTTGTAAAAATCAAAACTGCTCCCTTGTAAAACGTATTGCGTTTCAACCATATTAGTTTGATCCATCTTATTTCCAAATCATTTACATTTATTAGTGCCATGATCACAGTTAATTTTTTTTTATAATGTAATCATATAAAAATCGCACTTTCAAATTTGGATGAATCTTGCCGAATTTGGTGGTTCTGAATCCATATAAATACGTTTCGCTCTGACTGTCTGTCTGTTCGTTGCTTACTTTGTAGCCACTGCGACTTAAAAACCCTTGCCTGCATCAATCATAACAAAATTTTACATAACGATTACTTGTATTAACGCGCAAACCCCTATTGTTTTTAAGCTTTCCCCCATTACATCCTAAAAAACTCCATTCGTAAAAAAAAGATTATTTTCTTATTTTGTAATACCTCGTTGGTAAGCTTATAAAAATCTTAGTTTAATATCGCCAAAAGTTTTAAACACGTATAAAATGCAAAAGATTTTTGAAAAATTGGATTTGTCTTCCATATAATTCAAGTCATTGAGCGAAATGTCATATAAAATGTACCCCATGTTAAGATACAGGCTACACCCTGTTTTCTTATCAAATTTCATCCAAATCTATTTAGCTGTTTTTGCGTGATCGATGTCTATATATAAAGTCTGGATACATCACGGAAAAGTATGGACAAAAGAAAGGTCTGGATACAATCTGAAAAAGCCTGGATACACCCTGGAAAAGTCTGGAAACACACTAAAAAGGCTGGAACCATCCCTAAAAAGTTTGAATTTATCCAGGGAATCTGGATACGTCCATGACAGTTCTGGATCCACTTTAAAAAAGCCTGGGTACATCCTGGAAAAGTTCGGATTCAATCTGGGAGAGGCTGGATAGATCATGGAAAAATATTGTAGTAGTGGTTTTTTATGTATTTTCTTGAACCAGAGAAGTTTTAAAGTAAATCGTTCCTGAATTTATTTATATATGAAGCCATTAATATTTTATTGATCGGTGCTTTAGTTTCAGAGAAAATAATTTTTTTTATATCTTCAAAAACATGATTTTAGTAACTGTCTGCAGATAACTAAAGCATGGCTTTTTTGGTTACCGATGCAAAAAACTTTCTTTTTTGATCACGGGTGCAAAAAAAGATTTCGTTCCGTTTTTTACCCAAAATTAAAGAAAAATAGTGGAATATAGTAATATTGAAAAAATCTAATTATACTTGCCTAAAAGTTAAGCCATTTTTGCCAGTTTTCACCATGGATTTACGAAAAAATAATTTAAAAACAACGTCAAAATATCAAAGTGTGAAAGATGAAAATTTCGCAAGAATGAACGTCATCGAGTAAAACGGTAAATCGCTATGGAAACCATAGTTATTTCATTTACCAGCCGCCTTGATTTATAGTGTAAAGATGGTGTGTTGCTAGAATTGTTCTTCGTTCGAGATTTTTAAAAGTATTTTCCGGTTTTTCTTGGATTTTTTGATAAAGGTATTAAAAAAAATAGCGTTAACAACTCGCGGCTAAACTGTGCTTTTTTTACTCGCATTTTTAAATACCTCACTACGCTCGTTACTTAAACCAACGCTTGTAAGAAAAAGCACTATTTTAGCCACTAGTTGTGAAAACTACTATTTTGACACTACAAAACATTGTTACGACATTTTTTATTACTATCAAAAGGTTTTATCCGATTTGGTGATACCTATAAAAAATATGTTTGAATTTTTGCTGCCAATTTAGTTATTTTGATGAAAAGAGCTAAATTACATATAAAACACACACACAGAAGTCTACTGGTCTCTGCAAAAAGGCATATTCAGTTCCCGCTTTTACCAGCTACAGCTTCCCTTGGCGCTTTATTCAATTTTGACAAGGTAACCTTATTAGGAACACAATCGTGCAGCGAATTTAGAGAAGAGCGCCCAAAAGAAGGGATTTCCACTTTTTTTTGGTGTATCATTTTTGTCTCTAATGGGAAGTCATCCTTAGTTTTCAATTTTTTCATAGGATTTTAAGCAGGATAGGGTTGGCATTACATTTAAGCAGTGGCGTAGTCAGAAATCGACTCTGGGGGAGGAGTTTCATCATTTAATAAAAATCAACTATCGCAAATTTTTAAGGGGAGAGAGGCGGTTTAATATGTGATGAGTTGGTGTGTAAGAAACAAAAATACTTATTTTTTAAAGCAAGTCTCATCTAGTCTTATTTACAGATTTGTTTTAGAATTAACTCTTAAATGCACCGCAGGCAAAAATTTTGAAAAAATTACACTAAACTGCTATTTTTACGCGTTTAAAATGTTGTTGACACAAAAATTGCTTAAAATTAAACAAAATTGTGAAAATATTTAAGATTGGTATAGCGCCGCAGGCGAGAACTTTGACAAAAAAAAAACAAAAAATTCTTTAAAAAATTTGATATCTTAGGTTTTTTATAAAATATTTTTAGATTAGTAGATTTTGGGTTAGATGCCAAGAAGAGGTGGGTTGTGGTGGAATACGTGGATTCGTTGCCAAATCATAAATGCTTCGCAGATGAAAATTTGAAGAAAAATTATACTAGAATACCATTTATTTCACATTTTGAATGCTGGTGAGAAAAATTCCGTATAATTAAACCAAAATTGTTGTTACATTTAATGACGTCATAGCACCTCCAAAACACTCCCTGACTACGCCACTGATTTATAGTACTAGATATGTTTATTAATTTAGTATTAATTAGCATAAGTATAAACTAATAAAATTTTGCGTAGAGCAGAGAATCTGCTGCTGCTGCTCTAGGAAATATCGTGGAAAATGTATTTTTTATTTACAAAAAAATTAAAAAAATACGCGGTAATTTAAAAAATACCAGTCTCTTAATGGATAAGGAGACATTTACCTTATTTAAAAAAATACAGAGACAACGAAAAATGTCAACGCATCTTTAATTTTGAGAGTTTAGAATATAACTCCATCATGTATGTTTACCGACGTATTTTGAAAAAAACATGTTTTACTAACTTTATACAGACATACATTTGAAAAAAACTTCACTAAAATTTTGCAAAATGCTTAAATAAAATCACCAATCCAAATTAAATTAAAACTAGAAACTGACGATATAAAAAATCGCAATTTCAAACATCAGGGAGTTTTTGGTCAGCATACAAATTAACACCTTTGAGGTTACCGTTATTTGACAGGCCGTAGCTCTATTTTCCTACATTCTATTTCTACGCTTACACTGAAAAAAAATGTCCACTAATCTAAGTAAGAATTCATTAGCCCCAAGTAGAAACTTTATTTAAATATGACACAAGTGAACTGTCTACTTGCCATAAGTTCTCTCACCTACTGAATGTTATAAAATAACATATTAACCATAAGAAAATGCTTCACTTACCATATACGATGCGCTTATAACGAAATAGGTTGAAACCGCGGAATATAAACGTTTTCGCGTATTCTTATTAGTCGATTGAAAAAAGTGTTAATCATGATTAAAGCTTAATCAAACAATTTTCACGTTTGGTGGATATATATGGACAAGCGCCTCTAAACCAAAGGTTACCGGGTTCGCTTCCGATCATCGATTTTTTTTTATCTCTCACTTGATCGTTGCAAATGGGATTGTAGAATTCTTATGATGGCAATACGTTGAAAAATCATTATAGGTATGCATTATTATTAGGACGAATGTATTTTTCCGCATGATTTTTCAATATTTGATGCCATCACTTGTCCTGAGTAGAAAAATTGACATACTAAAAAATAAAAAAATTAACGTTTTCCTTTTTAAACTTTTGCTGGTTCTATAGTAACATTTTTTTTAACAAAAATTCTTTAAAATCCACGCTATTTTCATTGTACATTCAATTTTAAAACTTCTTAAACTTATACAAAAAATAAAAAAATTACCGTTTTACTTTTTAAACTTTTGTTGGTTGTATAATAACATTTTCTAACAAAACTTCTTTTAAATCCACACTATTTTTATTGTACGTTCAATTATAGAGCCATGAAGAAGCTCCCTCAACCCATAAACCTACACCTCCAAAAAAAAAAAAATTTAAAATAGGATCGCTAAACCATTCTACAAGTATTCTAAAAATTATTTTTGAATCTTTTTTCCAAAGATACAAACACACACTTTGCGGTTAATAAGAAAGATTTTCTGTTTATATTTGCTGTCTACTATTTATTGTCATTATGGGTGAGCGTATAAAAAAGTTAAGAAAATAAACCGAAATAACTTAATTCTTGACGACCTGTCAAATAACGATAATCACAAATGTTGTTATTTTCATATGCTGACCAAAAGCTCCCCACATTTGTCTGATTTTAACAAATCATTCTTAATCTGTGTAAAAATAAAGAAAATCATCGATTTTATGAATTTGGCATTGAACTTGGTCTTGAAAATTTAATTGCCGAATGCAGCATTAATGTGGTCGTCCTGCAATCTTTGCCAATAAATATGTAAAATTTGGCTATAAAAATGGCTGAGTATAATAAACTATTACTCAACATATTAACATAACCCAAGTAACACAGCTTCGACAATATGGTGCAAAAATGTTAGTGCAGCTCTCATCTTGTTTTAATATAGATAGATTTAATCTTTAATTTTGGCTGTTAAAATTGTTTGACTACTACTTTATATCTAAAAATAGGCTAGAACTTAGACAAAATAAATTTTTATAAAAAAAAACTTTTAAAGAACAAGATTTTATTAAATGCACTCAAAAGTAGGAAATAATTTTTTATACCATAGTAAAAGCGATGGGCGCAAATTAAAATATTTAACCTTGGCAAGCACGGCAATCTCACCCGTTTTCAACTTCTTTAGATGAAAGCATTATATTTATTATTCGAATGGAAGAATAATTTAGTTCTTCTTTTGTAATTCTCTCTTTGTTTTAATTTGCGCCCATCGCCTTTATTAAGAAAGAAAAAAAAATATTTTCTACTTTTTAGTGTATTTAATAAAAGCTTGTTCTTTAAAAGTTTTTTTTTTAATAAAAATTTATTTGTTAGTTTTTAGATTTGTACCATAAATCGTCCATTTTGAATCCGCTATATTGAAATTTTCAAATCTGATCAAAAATTCATATCCCCTTCCCGAAAAACCCCTGTATGTCAATTTTGATTTAAATCGAACAAACTAAATCTTTTCCCCCCTCCACTTCCCTCGCATACCAAATTTGAACATACACCCCAAGTAACAATTTTTATTTATTTTCTTTGTTTGAACTACTACAACCAACAAATCGCTATGCTTGGCTCTTGTCTGCTTAAACACGACTTTTGACGTCTGTCAAATACCAAAAACTCAACCTCGCTCTCAGAGAGTTAAAAGAAAAAATAAATAATTGTTTAATGGATTTAATTTATATTTAACATTAAGTTAGACTACTTATTAACTAGGGTAAATTTGGTAACCATCTAACAACTTTTATTTTTCCTGGAATATTGTCGGGTTTTCAACGACCGCAATGAAAGATGGAACAACGACGCCATAAGGTTGTTAGTTAACTAAGGTTAATTTGTATACCCTAGTTTAACGTTTCCTGGCCGTTTAATCAACGTCAACATAGTTGGTCTACTAGAAGCATATTAGAGGCACAAAAAAATGGTGAGGGAGACATAAATTCAGAAAATCAGTTTCCAAGTGACCAGTGGTCAGACTATCTTGAAATATAAACTAAGGGCCGTTGAACCGGCCCTAAAAAAGGGCTGCGTCCATAAATAAAACACGGCAAGGTGTAGAAGGGGGTGAAAGTTTTATAAAGTAACTGCGCTGCGTAACAGTTTTACTCCAAAAATAATATAAAAAAACAATAAAATATTAATTTTTTATAGGTATTTTTAGGGGGGTTTTTCATATTCATTAAGTGTTGCACAATTTGCAAAAGTATTACGAGGAAGGAAAGAGGGGTTAATTTGTATATCCTAGTTTAACGTTTCCTGGCCGTTTAATCAACGTCAACATAGTTGGTATACTAGAGGCATATTAGAGGCACAAAAAAATGGTGAGGAAGACATAAATTCAAAAAATCAGTTTCCAAGTGACCAGTGGTCAGACTATCTTGAAATATAAACTAAGGGCCGTTAAACCGTCCCTAAAAAAGGGCTGCGTCCATAAATAAAACACGGCAAGGTGTAGAAGGGGGTGAAAGTTTTATAAAGTAACTGCGCTGCGTAACAATTTTACTCCAAAAATAATATAAAAAAACAATAAAAAATTAATTTTTTATAGATATTTTTAGGAGGGTTTTTCATATTCATTAAGTGTTGCACAATTTGCAAAAGTATTACGAGGAAGGAAAGAGGGGTTAATTTGTATATCCTAGTTTAACGTTTCCTGGCCGTTTAATCAACGTCAACATAGTTGGTCTACTAGAGGCATATTAGAGGCACAAAAAAATGGTGAGGAAGACATAAATTCAAAAAATCAGTTTCCAAGTGACCAGTGGTCAGACTATCTTGAAATATAAACTAAGGGCCGTTAAACCGGCCCTAAAAAAGGGCTGCGTCCATAAATAAAACACGGAAAGGTGTAGAAGAGGGTGAAAGTTTTATAAAGTAACTGCGCTGCGTAACAGTTTTACTTCAAAAATAATATAAAAAAACAATAAAAAATTAATTTTGTATAGGTATTTTTAGGGGGGTTTTTCATATTCATTAAGTGTTACACAATTTGCAAAAGTATTACGAGGAAGGAAAGAGGGGTTAATTTGTATATCCTAGTTTAACGTTTCCTGGCCGTTTAATCAACGTCAACATAGTTGGTCTACTAGAGGCATATTAGAGGCACAAAAAAATGGTGAGGAAGACATAAATTCAAAAAATCAGTTTCCAAGTGACCAGTGGTCAGACTATCTTGAAATATAAACTAAGGGCCGTTAAACCGTCCCTAAAAAAGGGCTGCGTCCATAAATAAAACACGGCAAGGTTTAGAAGGGGGTGAAAGTTTCATAAAGTAACTGCGCTGCGTAACAATTTTACTCCAAAAATAATATAAAAAAACAATAAAAAATTAATTTTTTATAGATATTTTTAGGAGGGTTTTTCATATTCATTAAGTGTTGCACAATTTGCAAAAGTATTACGAGGAAGGAAAGAGGGGTTAAATTAGGATAAAATGATGTTAGATAATTGACCGATCATGCAGGGGCCACGATCCTAAACGTTTGTGACGTCACACACTTAAAAATCGCGACGTAATTTTGTTAGCAGCTGTAATGGTTTGATTTGTTTTTGTGCCTACAAACTATGTAACGTCCCCCAAGTGACCCAGAGTTCGACTATGGTCCCTGACCGACTGTAGATACCAAGTAGCAAAGAGTCAGACTACCTTGAAATTAATTTGTGGGGTTCTTCTTTTGATGCACTGGGGTGCACTAGATATATCTATGTCCTTTTCTAGCTTGTATAAATATAAAGGATAGATATAATTAGTGCAAATTGTTGCAGCAAAAGAAAAAGCTATTAGCACTTTCGGCCAATTTCAAAATATAAGACAACTATAGAGGGCACCTCTTTAGTTGCAAAATGGTTAGGTTTTCAGTAAATCAAGAAATGATTATTGCCGCCATACTGTTTTCTTTTCAGGATTTGCGCCTCCGCACCATTTGTGTAAATCGTTAAAAGAATCTTGTTTTTTTGCTGGATTTTAATGATTTTTAGTTAATTTTGGAAATTTTTAAGTATTCTTTTAGATTGGCTACAGTTTAAAATAGGTTTAAGGCATTTTTAAAATTTTCAGTATTTAAATAAAAAAAATTATTTAGCAAAAAAGTTAGAAGGATTGAAGGCTCCCTTATTTTTTAAAGCTAAAATGTCCATTTTTGACGGAAAACTAAGGTTCGTTGTTAAATTTAGTTAGTGGGAACCTTTAAAAAGTCACTATAATGTAATAAATTAACTGAATGTTACCTAGCTACGTATTTTAGAATTATTGATAGATGGTGTTTGGAAATTAGTCCATTTGTGGTTGAAGAGACGTGGAAGTCTTGATTTCAAATCAATTATATTAATAAAAATATTATCCAGAGGGCACTTCAAGTGTAGTCGCTTCGGCGACGGTGTGGAAACTTTGCTAGCGACTCTAGTCGCAGGCAACGTCAACACAACTCAAAAAATCTCCGCCAAATTGGTGCAAAAGCGAGTTGCTAGAACGTTTATACGGCGTTTTCACACAACGTTAAGTCACCTTTGGCAACGTTCAAACGTCGACAAATTGTTACTTGGGACCCTTAATTTTTAGATTTGTACCCTTAATCGTCCATTTTGAATCCGCCATATTAAAATTTTCAAATCTGATCAAAAATTCATAATCTCTCTCCTTATTAACCCCTGTATGCCAATTTTGCTTGAAATCGAACAAACTAAATATTTTTCTCCCTCCACTTCCCTCGTTAGAGGGAGGTGGGTACCCGAGAATATCATATTATTGTATTTTCACCGGAACCATAAACGCATACCAAATTTGAACACAATCGGATGTGGATAAGTCATCTAAAATTGGTTAGAAATTCGTTATCTCCATCCCCAAGTGCCCCAACACATTTCATCACACTACATTCTTGTGTTGTCACCGCAACTACCTAAGCATGCCAAATTTGAAGTCGATCGGATGTCGGGAAGTTGGCCAAAATTAAGTTGCAAGATTCCACCCGAACAAACATAATATGTTTGTTCAGGTTATCTAGTTACATACATACATTGCAAGTTAAATAAAAGCTTGTAAAAATAGTTCTAATCTTAACTTTCTCCCTAAAATACAACTGAAAAAATCGCCAAGATGGCAACGGTACTTATTTGTATTTTAATGCTATTTAGCTCTTGAGAATAAGCGCCCACCTCTATATATCGTCAAGCTGGGACCGTAACCCCACAGCAATAACGCCAAGATTTGTTTTTGTTTCAGATTTATGTAAAAAAATGTAAAGTTGCTTGGTTGCCCCGCGGCGAGCCGGCGGCCATGTTTCACATTATGGTGTAAAATAAGCTCCCAAAAATTTGTAAAAAAATAATCTTTTTTACATATCTACATATGCTGAAATACAAGTCTGTCAATCTTAACTAATTATGCAAGGGATGATTTTTTTTCTTTAACTTAACTGAAGAAAATTAAAAATTTTATAATTAACAAAACCTAGTTTAACAACCAGCGCACTCCGGAATTCACTTCTGAGGGGGGGTTCTAAGGATAAATAATAAAAAAAACTTAATTTGAAGTAAAAATGTGACCACCCACATTTACATGCATAGCATAATTATTAAATTATTACATACTATTTAAGTATATGCTATTAAGGATATCCTTAGCAAATGCTACGAGTGTACCATTTGAGCATGTCCTTTTTAGTACATCTTTAATACATGCAAAGAATATGTCAATTTTAAAACATTGGTCCTTTAACGCACATGCTACTCTGATACCATAAAAGAATGAGCTTCTAAGTATTTTCTTGGCATATGCTAAGGAAATACTACTAGAGAAGGTGTTAGAAAATCGTTAGCATATGCAAGGTATATATCACTTATTGAAACATTATTTGGTTCTTTTAGCGTACATGCTATTCTGGTACTGCCAAAAAATATCAAAAGAATGCGATTCTAGTATTTCCTTAGTATATGGTAAGGAAATACCATTAAAGAATGTAACTTTTCGAACATCTTTAGCATATGCAAAGGATATATCACTTATTGAAACATTATTTGATCCTTTTAGCACACAAGCTATTTTGGTACCGTAAAAGAACATCAAAAGAATGTTATTCTAGTATTTCCTTAGCATACACCAATGAAATACCACTAAATAAGGTTACTTTTCGGACATCTTTAGCATATGCAATAAGCGCATTGTACAGTGGATAAAGCATTGGTCTATCAACCCGTATGTTGTCGGTTCGAACCCCGTTGCACTTTTTTTAATTATTTGTTTTAATTTTTTTTTCTTAGGGTGTATTTTGATAGGACATGGTTTTTAGAACTCAAAAATATATATTTTATTTTATTTAAAGCCATATTTTAGAATTTATACTGGTTTGGCACTACTATAGATTTAACACATGCCAATCATTTGATAAGAATACCTATTAGCACATCCTAAGAACCTGCATAGCATGTGATTAGGGCGGAATGTAATCTATTCTTAGCAAATGCTTAGAATGTTCCAATGTTAATTTAGAACATCCTTAAAATATCCTTTTACTCTTGCTTTGTATGCATAACCAGTTTTTTCGGAGGTGGGGGGGTTTAACCCCTCCTCGGTGCGCCACTGGTTTAACGAGGTATCACGACAGGCCTGGTCAGAAAACAAAAACTCAACAAAATGCGTATTTTTGATTGATAGTTTGTTAAACATCAATCAGGGGCGTAGCTAAGAAGGGTTTATTTTTAGTAAAAATAGTTCATTTTTATTAAATGACGAAACACTCCCCCCCTCAGAGCCGATTTCTGGCAACGCTACTGCATTATTAATATTTATTTTAAATTTCTTCCATTCCTTAATCTCTTATGTAGGCAGACAATTTTGATTTAATTTCCTTTTTTAAGTGGTATATTTCTAGCTGCCGTAGACATTGTCACATGCAAAAAATGTTCTCCAAAATACCTGTGACAACATTTTCATGACGTTTCTAAAACTTTGTGACAGAAGGCAGCAAAATAATTACTGTTATTGTCTGCCGCGAAAGCGTTATCCCAGCTCTTTCACAACATGCCGCGTTAGTTGGGAAACTAAACAAAAAGTCTTAAACCAGCGCGTAAAAATATTTTGCATTTTGTAGAACCTGCAAATCGAACTAGGTTTCGCCAAGTCGAAAATAAAAGAAAGGGAGAATTGAAGTGTGCACTTTAAGTCTAACAAAAAAAGAGCAGTAGCCCTTTTTGTAGTTAGAGTATTACCATAGTCAAAAGTCAGGTCGTTCAATTCAATCAACTCACTTTTGCGAAAAGTTACTGCTTTCTTATCAAATTGGATACTCCCTACTCCTAATTAAATGAACTATCGAACCAATACTTCTTGCTCTATGTATCATTTTTTACAATTTTGCTGTTTTTATTTTCAGATAGTAAAAATGTACACTTCAGTATTAAGCATAGCTACCATTTTGGCTGGATTTATTTCTACAAGTTCAGCTTTTAGATGCCAAAGAACTATTTTAAGTAAGTATGTTTTAAATACAATACAGAAATTCTTAATTGGATCTTGAACTATTTTTTTTTTAAATACGAAAACATTGTTGATAGTTTTAATAGTCATGAATAACGAGTATTTATTTTAGGAGCAAATGGAGTAACTCCAGAAGAGAAGCAAATTATCTTAGATCTTCACAATAAAATGAGGCAGAGAGTGGCATTAGGTTATATAGGAGGACAACCTCCAGCCTCTAATATGATGGAAATAGTAAGTATGAGTTAGTCCTTCTAAAAGATATCCAAGCAAAAAGTAATTTTGTGCTGTCAAGAGCTTTTTGTTTTCTAATCTTAAACAGTAAAATAACAATAACTCAAATTAACGTTTAGTCAAGATCTATTAACATGAAAAATAGGTAACTTTTTTAAAAATAAAATTTTTTAGTAATATAAAAATTAAAATCCCCAAATTTTTCTGAAACATATTTTTTATATTAAACATTTAAAAAAAGCAGAAAAGATCGGGTAATATAAAATTTTAAAATACGATCACTTATATTTTTCAGGACAAGGTAACTTTAAGAAATTTCAAAAAACAAAAATCAGCTAATGGGGTATTGTTCCTAAGTGCGTTTGTAAAAACGCCACATTTCAAAAATTACTGAAAGTTTTTCAAAACTTTTATCTTTTATTCGTATTGGATTCTCAAATCAGGACCGTGACCTAAACTTATTTTTGAGTTTCTGGCTCTCAGGTGGTGCCTTAAAGTAGCAGATTGAGTTTTAAAAGCCTCGCTGGTTCATTTGTCCTCATTTCTCAATTTTGTTTATACGGGTCTTTTAAAGCGCTTTTATATAAGGATGGTTTAAAAATGTTTTCGTATAAACACCAATAAAACCGATTTAAGCACTAAATCGATTTTATTTTAGAGCGATTTAAGAGAGCAGTTTATCGCTTAAGAAACCATTTTAGAGTCGTTATAAACACTTTAAAACGCTTTAGTGCATTTTTTCCAACCTAAAGAAACACTCAACCCTGGTTTTCCGAAAAATCTGTTGTTAACTAAATTATTTTATTTGTTTTTCTTATAAAAGCCCTTTTAGGTGCTTACAAACGTAGTGACACCTTATGTTGTTCATTTTCTAGCAATATTTTTTAAAAAAAGCAAGAAAATTCAATTGGGGCGTATTTTCAAATCGTGGTGAAATACGTCACACTTTTGTTTTTTAAAATTACGACATCATCGTCGAAACCAAAAGAATATACGTCAATAATAATCCTACAAATGTGCAAATATTTTTATATATTTTTTGTTATTAAAAGAACAGACTCAAACAACCACTTTTCTTAATTGAAAGTAGAGATTCTTCTTTTTTTGGCAGTGACCTTAGCTCAGGAAGCCATACTTTTTGGAGTCAAATAAACATTATAAAAATTTTAAGAAAAGATTTGTGGCGTAGAGGGCAAAGGGTGAGGGAATCGGAAAAAAGTTTTTCCTCGACCAGGATTTGAACCCGGGACCTCTAGAATACCAGTCTAATGCTCTACCAACTGAGCTACCGAGGAACTGGATTTTTGACTGGCTATTCGGAAATCCTTTCGCACCCGCATAAAAGAGTCAAGAATGTAGTATATTTTGGCACTATTTCGAACGCGTGTTGAAAGATTTACTTTAAGGGTCTATTATTAATTTTTCTAAACTCATTATTGTAAAAATACTTTAAGTTGCCTTTTGTACAATTTGACAGACAAAAATGACACTTTTACGATTGGAAATAAAAGAAAGATTGGAAATAAAAGACTATATATTTTTTGCAGACATGGGATGACGAGTTAGCGGACAGGGCACAATGGTGGGCGGAAACGTGCCATGTCCAAAAACATGATGAAGCAAGGCATATCTGTAAGTAATTATAGAGTTTTTTTAAACAGCTATCTTCATATTATAGTAAGAATTAAAGTACACTATCGGCATCATAAAAGTGGTACAAAATACTTTTTGTTGTAATACCTTGGTCTATTTTTACAAACAAAGTCACCCATTATTGTAGTTTTCTTAAAGTGTCAATGTATGTCATTCTGTATTTCAGTCTGACAAATAAATAAAAAATGCCTCCACAAATTTCTTTATTTGATAAAGCCCAACTCCTGGCAAAACTACAAGTAGGATGGTGAATTAGGGACGTGGCTAGACATTATGGACGCAGTAAAACCACGATTATAAAAATTAAAAAAAGATGGAACGAAGATCAGACAATAGAGAGAAATCAAGGGACTGGTTTATTGAAAGTTTTTATGGAAGAAAACCCTTTTGCATCTGTTGCCCAGGTAAAGAGATTAACCCAATTTCCAGGATGTGTAAGAGTGGCACGAAATCTCGTAAGGAAAGGCTCTAATTTAAGATGTCGTGTAGCTGCTAAAAAAATTAAACTTACGAATAAAAAAAACAGGCCAGGTTACTTTTTGCCCTTAATTACTCTCTAAAGGAACCAGAGTTTTGGCGAAAGGTAATATTTTCCGATTAAAAAGTTTTCCAGTCCTGTAGTGACAGAAAACAAATTCGGGTGTATCGTCCACCAAGAACGCTCTATGAGGGAACAACCATCGCGGAAGATTTTCGGTAAATATGTGGGGTTGGATTTCTGCTAGAGGTCATTTCGAATCAATGTAAGGCTCACAGCACAGCTTTACGTAGACATTTTAGAGAACACCATGCTTCCAGCCGTCACAGAACTTTTTCAAGACCAGTCTAATTTTTAACAACTGCCCTGCTCATACGGCCAGAATTTGCCAAACTTGGTTTCGGGAGCAAAATATTGAAGTTCTTTCTTGGCCTGCGAAAACCCCAGACGCCAATCCTATGGAAAATATCTTGGGTTTAATTTCAAAAAAGCTAGAAAGCTTTAATGTTGTGCCGGGAAATCAACATCACTTGGTCCAGTTAATAGTCAATGCTTATTAAGAACTGATTGGTAAAAATGAAAACCATTTTGAAATTTTGGCTGATTCTCTACCAAGAAGGTTAAATGGTATGAGGTGAATGGCGCAATGACTAGATATTAAAATTTATATACCTAATAATTTGTTTTTATTGTTTTATAATTTTCGTTACAGTTGTGTTTTTTAATTTTTGTCACAGTTCTTTTATGCGTTAGCGTATTATTGTAATATAAAAATTACTTTTGAAAGCAATCATTGATGTCAATATTTTCACATTTTAGTATCAGTCTGTCACAAAAAATAATCCGATAGTTTACCATACAATTTAAAAAATACCTATGTTTATCACGTACCACTTTTATGATGCCGATAGTGTACACACTTAAATTCTTCCCAAGTAGCATTTGGACGTCAAACTACGTCCTCTACTCGTTGGCTTAAAAACCCCGACGTTGGCAAGCGGACTACATATCTCAGTCCATACGACCCCAATCTGACCTAAATGGGGAATACAAATTCGGGTCGGCACGACGTCGCTAATTGTACTTCGATGGTATAGTAGTTTACCTATGACGACGTGATAATACTTCCGCCAGCTTACATAATTTTATATTATTTAATTGATTACCTAATGTGGTACTTGTTTAGTAAATTTTAGGTGAAATATATATTAACTAATTATAACTCACAAAAAATAAATGTCCACCTTTTTATTTCATTAATAAAAGTTATAAAAAAATCAAAAGATCAAAAGATCTTGGGTGGATCACACACCACAAGGAACACACACAGGACCAAAGCGAAAAGAGAAATGAAAAGAAATTTCGTTATTTCCACTTAAGATCTTTTGATCTTTTGTTTTTTTTTTAGTTTCTTCTCGGTTGAAGTAACTGATTCGGAGGTTTTTTAACTTCTTTCTTATTTTAATTGCCTTAGGAGCATAATTTTACTGGAAATATTAGCACGCCAGGATAAATCCGTATCAGGTAACTTGGAACGATGCCTATTTGTGAGTGATTCAACGTTGGAAATCAAAGTGTATGATGGTGTTTAATGATGTATGGTGGAGAGTGACCAGTGAAACCACTGATGAGCCTACGCTGTGTTCCTTGTGGGATGCTCATCCAAGTTTGAATTTTCGTTATTTCCACCTAAGATCTTTCGATCTTTTGTTTTTTTTAGTTTCTTTTCGGTTAAAGTAACTGATTTGGAGGTTTTTCAACTTCTTTCTTAATAAAAGTTATGTTATTAAAACTTTACCGAGTAATCTAGAGCGAAATATTTCTGCGAGGGCCACCTTACTGACAAAGATGGTCAAGATGGAGCGAAAAATATCTCCCCCCCCCCTTCCAAATTCGCACAAAATAGCAATTAAAAAAAAATATCTAAAAAGAAATATTTTTTTAAAGTACTATTTTGGTTGTAATTAATACTAAAATCACTCAAGAATAATTCTAAACGCATCTTTAAGGCATTATTAAGTCTCTTTTATTGTATTTTTTTCAAGAAAAACAAGAAAAAAATTGTTGTCAATAATGGCTGCCCAAGCTTGCAACTCCAAAATCTATTTAGGCCCTGAAATGCGACGTCGATTAAGGTAAGGCCGACGATGTTTCGTGGGCGATTTAAGTATAGGCGTTAAAACAGTCGGCTTTGAAACGTAAACTGACGTAAATCCGTCTGGGAAAATATTTGTCCAAATTACGTTGCCTATTTTGACATCGTTTAAGGTTCGCATATGCGTACCTGACTACGTAAACGTCGGATTTTATTACAAAAGATATTTGTCGTTTGACTTAGTAGTAGACAACTTTATTTTGTACCCAATACGACGTCGTTTTATGACAGATTATGTTGGAAGACGGATAAATGCTACTTGGGTTTAATTTGTGAAGAAACTTATTGCTATACCGCCACAAAAACTAGGCTTAATTTTTTCCTTCAATGTTTAGGGTGTGCCAAAAAAACGCACTTTTTAAATGATTATGTTAAGAAACAATTTAAATATTCCTGACCCTCCTAAATATTTTTTTCTGTGCGACGCTGTATTAAATCTCAAACGTCGGTTACAAAGTCACATTCTTTCCAAACATATATGTGTAACATTTTAAAAATTTAGCCAAGAGATAAGGAAGTTTGGAATTTTTATATAGACATTTTTATTTTAAATTATTTTTTTGTCCTCCCTAAAAACTAATTTTTCAATTAGTGTGGAAATAAGTTCGCGAATTTCTAAAAATGAAAAATATTTTAAATTTTCCCTCTCTAAATAGGTTTCTAAATTTAAGAAAATTCGCCCCAAAAAAAATTCAAAATTATTTCCATTTTCAGCAAGATTCCCCGTTGGTCAAAATATCGCCACAACATGGACTACCAAACCACCAGAGTCTTACGAAGAAATAAACTCAAACTTTGTGGATGCCATCGAAAAATGGTTTAATGAATACAGATTTTTTAGTTTTGGTGGAGCGAGCAGGGGGAAAACTGGACATTATACCCAGGTTTGTTTAGACAAATCATCGCCCCAAATCTAAAGGTTCCTAAGTAAAGAAAAAGTAACCATGTCACATTTTTTTCATTGCTTTTTTTCTGAAAAATTTTACTTTACTCCAAAATTGCAAAATGTGGGGGCACTAAATACATTGTTTACCGGTATCGGTGAAATGGCTTGGGTTTGCAATATGATAGAGTCCTGATCTTTCTGTTATTTTTAAGAAAAAAATTTGGGGGGGGTCTCCGTTTTTGTTTTTGAGCTATGACCGTTTAAAGGTACGCCCCTGGAAGATAAGAAAATATGCCATGGCTTACTATATTGGCAATATCTTTTCAAAATAGAGAAACAGAAAACCAAAATTCATACTGTATTATTAAGAATATATTTCCAGGTCAGATTTTATTATTTTTTGACCTAAAATATTATAACACACTTATAGGGTAGTCCCTAAAATCTTTAATAAAATCAACTAATAAGAACATGGTTTCATTTTACTAGAAAGGTACGATAAAAAGTCAATGGTCAACTAAAATCACATACGTGAAAATATTCAATAAGTTATTGAAATATTCCGCTCACCAAAATTGGGTGATCTCAATAGAATTCTCATATAACAGCTGTCCAAAAGCTGAAATACGTACTAACTTGTTTCTGGTAAAATATGAAAAAGTATAGCAAATATCCTCTGTTTTATCAGTATTATAGTGCGAGAAGGTGATTTTAATGAGTCAAAGTTACTTACAGAGTGTACCAATAAAATAATCTTGCAAAAAGTGAATTTAAATGAAAAATGGTTATTTTAACTAATTTGTACACAAACACTTCATAGTGTATAGTAAAAATTGGAAAGAGATAGAATTGAATCGCCATAAGAAGTAAATGTTATTTAATTAAAATGCACCGAATTTTCCTTTTAAATTCACTTTTTACGTTGAGGCTTCTGCCGGATTATTTTATTGGTACACCCTGTAAGTAACTTTGACTTAAAATCACCTTCTGGCACTACAATAGTGACTAAACAGTAATATTTGCTTTTTTAAGAAATATTTTACCAGAAATAAGTTAGTTCGTACTTTACCGTTTGGATAACTTAGTTATCTGAGAATTCTAGTGAAACCAACCTATAGGAATTGTGATGAGCAGAATATCTAAATAACTTGTTGTGTTTTCTCAAACATATGAATTTAGTTGAACTTTGAAGTTTTATCGTACATTTCGAGTAAAATAAAACCATGCTCTTAGTAGCTGACTTTATCTAAAGAATTTTAGGGCCACCCTGTATTTGTGTTAAAATATTATAGGCCAAAAATATCAAAATCGGACCTGGATATGTGCTGTTAATAAAACTATATGAATTTAGGTCTCCTGTGCCTTCTTTTTAAAAAAATATAGCAAATAAAGTAGAAAATTGCATATTTTCTTATTTTCCAGCGTACCTTTAAACGGGCATAGCTCAAAAACAAAACCGGAGACCCCCCGAAATTTTTTTCTTAAAAATATCAGGAACGTCAGGGTTCTAACATATTGCAACCCCAAGCCATTTAATCGATGCCGGTAAACAATGTATTTAGTGCCAGTAAATTAAATAAAGTTTAATAAATTCGTCAGAAATATTTTTTTTTAATTTTTATTCGCAGCTCAGAATTTATAAGATGTTGTGCACTTTTCCACGCCATTTTGCTTGCAAATGAATCTACAAAAAAACCCCGGACTAATACCACCGAAAAAATAGCCTGGAAAAAAAAACCGAAAAAAAAACCCGGAATAAGAATCACAAGGAAATAAATAATTCTTACTTAACCCCAACCCAACCTTCTCAATGTACCTATGTAACGGAAAAATTTTCCTGGAGGTATTTGTTCCGGGGGTTTATTCCGGGAGGTTTTTTTTCCGGAGGATTTTTCCGTTTTTTTTTGTTTAAATTTCACATTACCTAAAAATTTTGAATTAATTTAGGTAGGTATGCCATCAAGAGTAAAGAAGGCTTATCTTCGGGATAACATTTTTCCTGCTTACTTGAAAATAAGCTAATGGAATTAAATTATTTCGAACGCTACAGTTTTCTTTTAGAAAAGGCGTGCGAAAATATATTTTTTTTACCTTCATCAAAAACATGATTTTTGTAACTGTCTGCAGATAACTAAAGCTTGGCTTTATTGGTAACCGATGCAAAAAACCTTTTTTTTTCACGGGTGCAAAAAAAGATTTCTGTCCGTTTCCACATCGCTATAGAAACCATTGTTATTTCATTGACCAGCCACCTTGATTTATAGTGTAAAGGTGTACTCTTCGTTCGAGACTTTTAAAGGTATTTTCCTGTTTTTCTTGGAATTTTTGATAAAGGTATTAAAAAAATAGTGTTAACAACTCGTGGCTAAACTGTGCTTTTTTTACTCACGGTTTTAAATACCTCTCTGATCTCGGTATTTAAACCAACGCTTGTAAAAAAATCACTATTTTAGCCACTAGTTATGAAAATTACTATTTATAGGCACTAACTTGTCTCACTTAATTTTTTATTTATTTTGGGCCGCGCACGCTTTTATTTAAATAATAAAAATATAATTAGCATAAACGTTATAAAAAAGTTAATCGTTCATTTTTATGTCTTTTTCAGATGTTATGGGCCGAAACGAACAAAGTTGGTTGCGGTTTTGCATTTTACTATGATGCGGTCAAAGGCTACACGAAAAATTATGTATGCAACTACGGCCCTGGGTAAGTTATTTATAAGTAGATATTTTGACATTACATGAATTATAGTACGCATACTTAGTGGACCCGTAGGTAATTTTTGAGATATGTACCCACCATGAAGTCTCCTGCAGAGGATCCCTATCGCCGAAAGTAAAACACAAAATTCTTACAATTTAAAAATAGGGGAGCAATAAAACTTAGCAATATTTGAACATCTCTTACTTACTCGCTCAGGGTCCCAACTCCTGACGTTAAACAAAAAAAAAACACAAAAAAAATAAAATTATTACCAGCAGAAAGCAACATAGTTATTCGATTTGGTACAAATTCTTGCCGCTTTATGAACTAGTATGTAAGAGCCACCATGAAGTTTTATACATAGTGCCCCAATTTCTGAAATTATACAGATAAAATTAGAGAATAATTAAATTTGACAAATGACATACACGGATTTGCGTAAAGGACCCTTATTCCCAAAGTTAAAAATATTAAATTAATTAACATTAGGTATAACAGTAAATATTACTTATTGAATATCGTAATTTCGATGCCCTCTACAAAATGCTCTGATTCTCTAAAATTAAACTGAGTCCAGAAATTTTTTTAAAATGTGATAAAGTAACCAAATTGGCCACATATTTTTAGGGACGTCCTATTAAATTTTATTATAAATACAAAATACAAGAGAGCTTACCAAGGGACCCAGATAATATTTTTTACACATAAGTTCATAAGGAAAGGAATTTTTGTACCAAATCTGGTAGCTCTAGTTTCTTTTTGGTTTAACGTCAAGAGATCATACAGTCAGCAAAGGACCTTGAGTAACACCATTTATGCTAAAATCTTGCTCAGACTTTAATAAATAATTGTGCCATATTTTATGGCTCCACCATAATTCCTTAAAATCTTACGAATTTTGGGTTTCACCTTTAGGACTAAGGGTCCTCTGTGGGGAAATTCATGGTGGCTACATATCGTAAAAATTACTCCAGGATGCATTTAGTATATACGTATCTTAAAGTTGGACCCCTTATCCTCTGGACTATTACTGATAAAGGAAATTGTACTTTTGGAAAGATTTTACATTATTCACAGATTTTCTTATAATCTTTGATAAAGCCCAAAACCTTATCCTAACATTATTTTACTTTTTGTACCAGTATCTAACTCCGTTATACAAAACAATTCAGGAAATCATCCCGTTATTCCCCGCTACACTAATTGATTTTGGTACTAATTTGTTAAGTTTTTATTGGTTTTTACAGCAGTATAGGAAAAGTCTATATGCCTACCTACGGACCTATCACATTGTTTAAAACTTCTTTGCTTAATAGTTAAAAACCTAAACACCTGACACCCGGCCGTAGCGCAGTGGGCGGCGTATCTGGGGGGCAATTCCAGTGGGCTATCGTTATGAGATAACGATCGCTATCGCCATTATTTTCACTGTTACGGCAACATCGCTTATTGTTAAGTAAAAAGAAGAAGGCTTAAATGGCACGCAACCCGCAATACTTTCCGAAAACAACTGTCAAATGCCGACAGTCAGTCAAGTTTGTTTAGATTTTTGTGAAACTTGCGGCGAAATTTCGGGAAAATAATAATTTTCATGATCTTTTTGCACGCAATATGGACTAAAAATCTGATCACAATGTGATGGTGGTCAACCGTTATTGAATTTTGTTTGGAAAAGCCACTTTCTCTGTGAAGAAAAATCCACATGGGCCTTGTGTGGAAGTGCCTCCAGATTTTTTGTTTGGGTAAGTACTTATACTTACTTTATCTTATGTTCTATTCTGTTCTTTTTGGTGCTTAAAGAACACTACTTACATAATGTAAACAAAAAGATATAGTAGGTCAGTTTTAAGTTCAGTTTATACATTTTGAAAAGACGTGAGCCAGTGGCCAGAAAACCGAAAAATAATTTTATAAAATATTCATACATTATAAGAAAAAAAAGTTGGAAATTCAAGAATGCAGGATTTGTTTGATCCAAGGTTATTACACTGACTTTTTATTAAAAAAAATCTGACATCAACTAATATCTACCTATATATCGAGAAAAAATCAAATATTATTTATTTGGACAGATTATGTTATAGCCAAATTACTAAATATTATGCCTTGTATAAATAATAGTACTTACAACAGAAGTTGAAGAGAGGCGGCTGATTCTGAATTGCTATGCACGATCAAGTAAAAATTTTGCATCCCTTCTCATACTGTCCCCCCTTCTTTAATGATTTTATTTGCACAGGATAGTAGATCTTTTGAACTCCCTCCCTCTGACAGACAGATAAGAATCATGTACCTAACTTTCATACATTCAAATTGATTTTGCTAAAACAAATTCTGATGTACACATTTTCTTTTTTTAAGGTTTTCAAAGTTTCAATGTTTTAATGTAATGTAATTTACTGTTCTTTTTTTAGGTCAACTGTTGAAAATCTCCGAGAGCAGGACCCATGCTGTAGTGCTAATAAGAGAGAAAATAAATTATAAGGTTTGGGAATAAACACTTACCGTAGCTGCTCAATGTATATTGATAAATTATCCATAGAAATCAGTTTTGGTAAGTTTTCAATTCCAACACCTGATTTTAAATTTGTAGGTACACCTATTGTCAAGTAATTCAAACTATCCTAAGATTTTGTTCCATACAGTCAAGTATTGTCAGGTATTATCGAGTTTTCGTACACCTATTGGAGGTGTTAGCCTCTCGGTTTTAGATTCTGAGTTTTGAAAATGGTTACTTAAATCTAGTAAACAAAAACTTCTGGTAAACAAAAACTTCTAGTAAATTTTACCATCAGTACCTATAGACATTGAGTCATTACTTTTTAAAACGACCAATTTAGGATTAATTTATTTGTCAATATTTTTAAAAATTGATAATTTTTAACACTTATATATATATTCCCTGTTTGTAAATATGTACTTACTTGCTTATCATTTAAAATTGTGGTTTCAATAAAGCCGATCTGAAATTACATACAGAATAGTAGCTTTCAAAAGACCCTGTTTAATTGGTCTAATTTTTTTAAATATATTTTTAGGGAAAAGAAAAAAATTTGTGTAAATATAATATTTTTGTGTGGTTTTTGACGAAACATCATTTTAAGTTTCGCAATTATGTCAGTAATAAATAGCCATTTTTAAATATTTATCCTTTGCGTTTCTACATAATTTTAAGACCAAGTTTCTCACCTTTGTCAGAATCAAAATGCATAAAACTTTTAACTTTTCAAACTCTACTGTTGATCAAATTCCTGTCTTAAAAACTCTTTTAGTTTTTATCTACTGTTTTGCAAAGTTTACTAGCTCTTATCAGTAAATTATTTAACCCATCATCACACAAAATTAGTAAAGTTTAAAAAATTTAATAATAATAATTTGTAATTTTACTCGGAAATCATTTTATTGGGATAATTTCAGATAATTTCGTTTTTTTAACCGGTATCAGAGAATTTTTACCTCAACTCCCCCTTCCTTTGGGACGCCACTGGGTAACCATATACACCTATTTAACAAATGTTATGCATTTTTGTTAGATAACGTTCAAAAAATTGGATTATTTAATTCACGTTACATATTTTATGCAGATTTTATGAATGTCACTAATAAAAAGAATAAGTAAAATTGATAATACAGTACCTAAAATGTGTTATAAAAATCTAAACTTTTTACATGAAAAAGTTAGTTCATTTTTTTCCTCGTATTGAAAGGTCATTCATTCATTTTGATTCAGGCCTAGATAAGAAGATTAACTTTAAATTTGGCACAAAATTGGAAAAGTATTGGGAAAAAAACAAAAAAAAATTCAAGTGAACTAACTGGTTAGCTGCTTAGACTATAGATTTGCATACATCACACCTATAATAAATTACTTTAAATTTAATTTCAGATCAATGATTTCTCGTAATTATTAAGATGTATGATGAATACATTTAAGCAGGCAGCACCCCACCCCACCTACGCAACTAAACATTTTAGCGGGACAAAACACATATGGTAAGCTACCTTCACATTAAAAATAAAACATTTTAAAATCCAAAAATTCATCAGTAAAATTAAAAAAATTGGCTACTTTCGTTTCAACCACACATAAATTTCCACTTCTTTATTGCTGTAATTTAAGTTTTTGTTTTCTACTATTTTTATTAGCCACCAAAACGTAAATATTTCAAATTTCAATAGTAAAATCCAAGGTGGAATAAAGTTTTAAGGTAACTTTTTATGTCCACAGGATATTTAAAAAAAAAACATTAAATAACAATTAAAGATCTTGGGGTAACTAGGGGATAAGCCACACTTATTTCGTTAATTTACAAGAAAAACTCAAGCCTTTTTCCACTTGGATCCCAACTTGTTAGATTTTCTGAACTTGTTCCCTTTGTTTTCCCAAGGTTTTTAATTATTATTCACTATCTTGACAGTTTTTTTGATCAACAGTTTACATTACTTTTTCTAAATAATATATACAGGGGCCAAATTCATATCGTTTTTCTTAACAGGCACGTTTTTTTACGACCTTAGCCAGAAAGTTGTTTTATTTTCTCCCTTAATTTCTAAATCAAAGTGCGTTGGACCAAATTCACACAAGCATTGACCATCACTTAAGTTTCTACTTTACCTTAAATATTAAGATGTAGGGTAAACAAAAGATAGTCAATAATAAAATGTTCAAAGTAGAATGTAATGTAAAACTTGGTCCGAACTTTTCTAAAAGAATCTAAATTGGCAGACAGCAATAAAACTGGTGGCCAAAAAATTGGTGAGATATAGTCGATGTATAATAAATTATAAACCAAACCTGAAAGCTTTCAATCTTAAGTAGCCATTTCACTGGCTTACATTTTGAAATACATCTTATTTTTTGTTTCAGGTTAGCAGTGCCCAAGCTGATGAAAGAAAAGTTGCAATCCACCAATTATTGAAATATTAGAAAACAATTTGTAATTCTAAGTAACATTTAAACCAATAAGTAAAATAAATCAGTTTTTTTATACAAAATTTTATTATTTTTGAATAGCAATGTTAAGAGTGACAAAATCAACTCAAATCAATTTTTTCTTTGTAATATAATAAATTGGTAATATTAAATTAAAAACGAGTATAAAGTATTAATCTAGCCAAAAAATTAAATTTATCTAAATGCATTGTAAAAAACTTGCCATGTCAGTCAGTAAAACTTTAAAGTTAATTTAAAAATGCCGCATACATTTAAGGCCCTTTATTTGAAGTAGGTACTAAGTAGGTTTCTTAAATTATATTACTTGCTTTACATTCATAAAGATTGATTTAAAGTATGGTATTTTCCAGGGTATTATTTATAAAAATAAGTTTCTGAGGTAACCATTTATTTTATTATTTAGAATCTATAACTTTGAGTTATTAGTTTTTCTGGTAGCCGTAAAAATAAGTTGACAAAGCAAATATTAAAAAGGCGTTAAAAATTAAAATAATTTGCTTAATTAGCGAACTGCTATATAAATATCATGCTATGCTATGTGTGTGTGGGAATAAATATTATTTAGGTAATTTAAAAATGAATGTAAAATAATGAAGAAATATCATTTAGGTAAATATTAAATCACATCAGTCCAATTTTTTAAAACATCTTCATCAATTCTTTTTTATACCAATCAGAGCTGGAAACAACTTAATACTGTACTTAACTTACCCCACCAAACCAATCTAAAGGCTCTTGAAAAAAACTCTGCCTTATTTTAAAAAGTTTGCAATAACTTAAAATGTTTAAAATAAAGTGGTTTTATAGGTATGGCCGTGAGCAGTAACTGTGGCCCACTCTTTTTCGATGACTCCCCCAAAAAATCTGCGAATTTTTATGAAAAGGTTCTAAAATCGTAGTTAGAATAGGTCCAATGTTCTATAACTATCACTTAAGTGACATTTAAATTTTTTAATTTAAACAAATGTGACCTAACAGAATTAAATAATAAAATTTTATTTCTGTACTATATTTTACACAACTTTTTAATTCATTAAAAGTTATCTTATTATTTAGCATACATTTATATTGCATCAGTTTCTTCTGAAAGTTAGTTTCACTATGTCTATTGAACATCGAATCTTTGTCTAGTTTCATTTAGTGTCTTGGAAGGTTGGTCTGTGTCTTACTTGAATCTATCCAAAGTTAATTTGTGGCCCGAGTTGTGGTCTTGTGTGGTACTATCCTACTAGAATGATTCTTACATGTAGCTCCATTCACATACCCTAGCATGTTATACCTAAAAGGAATTATACACTTTAAGTTTTATCAAAACAGTACTTATCCAAAATCTGATCACAGCTTTAAGTAGTTATTTTTTCTTTCACATTTTCACATCACATTCTTGCCCAGCCTGACTTTAATTTAAGTAGGTGATAAACTCAACTAGTGGGGCCATGCTTATCTATATTCTGTCATAAGGGCTTGCGATTCCTTTTACAGAAGAGTATAAAATATAAACCCAGCTTAAAATAGAAGTTTACAAGTTTGGGATAAGTAAAACAAATATTTCCCCATAACAAAAGCTAGTTTTACTTACTGTGCCGCTCTTTGTGGGCTCCAAATATGGTGTAAACTTATTTTCGTCTTCCATTCGGGTGGTTGGAGAACACAAGATCACAGGAGAAACTAGGCAGCAGGAATTATAAAAAGTATTTTGTTTCCCGATGTCTGCAACCATCGCAGAAGAAATCATGTTAATTTTTCTCAATCAAATTAAAACTTATATTTTTGTTCGAGTTTAGTTGTCAAAGTTGAATTGACACGGCCGCGGCCATTGTGAAACAACAAAACAAACCGCGGTGTTGCCGCGATAACGAATTCGCTACGTAACGATATCGGTATGAGCCACTGGAATAGCCCCCCTGGAAGGTTCCGGGTGTGAATCCTGGCTAGGTGCATGGTAGTTTCGTGTTTATCCCAAAATTGGTTCTCACTTTGAAAACACTGAGCATTGATCCTAAAAAAAAACAAATCAAAAACTATAACCAATTTTGCCTTACATTGACAATTTATCGGATTTTTCTAGGTATAAATAAAAACTATTCAGGAGTTATCATACAAGCACCATTTGACCTTAGAATTTGCTACACTGTATTTTGTATGTATGAATGTATGTATTTAATCTGGTTGTGATTTCCCTGACAGAAACTGAACCGTGCACTGCGGCCTATAATGCCCAGGAATCCACTGAGAGGATTATTAAGATTGTAATTAAAACACATACGACCCGTAAAACTAAAACTCCTGCAGACTACAAAACTTTATTTGGGCTTAGTTCTTTCATCCTCAACTTATGCCAGTTGAAGCTTTAGTGAAAGCTGCTACCCTGTTACTAAGGACACTGATAAGATTGATCTACTTTTCTCCCAATAGTCTGATCAGTGCCTCTGTAATAAAAGACGAAAAAAATACAAAAAGGTTAGAAATAGAGTTTAAATCCTTTGTAAAAAAAAGGCGGCAATGTATTTTTAACTTCAAAAAGATTTTAAGCAAACTTTTCATCACTTTTATACAGAGCCCACCGAAGAAACTGTTTTTTGTTGGGTGGTATGGATTTTAGTTTTTTAAGGCCATCACACACAGACTTGCATAAGGTTCCCTTCTTGCTAGGTTTGCGGCGATAGTTTATCTTTGAATCGACGTCTTAACTGCGTAAACATTACCACACACGTCAAAACCGCGTAAGGCTTTACGTCACAGAGCAAATCAATTAACACCGCTCAAGTCCATTATCGCACAAGACTAATACCGCGCAAACTAATACCATACATAACGTTTACCGTCAAAATAGAGAACCACGCTAATTAAAAATACATTTATTTTATTAAACCTTAACAACAGCAATCCAATGATTGTGTGAAGAAAGCTGTTTCTGGCAAATGGCAAATTTCATGGTAAAACAGCGAATCCCAAAATTTTATTATATACTGGAGAACAAAAAAATGCAACAACATGTATATAGATAATTATTTGAATGAAAATTATTTGTGTGTATACCTTATCTCAAAAGAAATATTTGATAAATTTTTTGTCTTCTAATTTCCTTTTTTCACAGATTTTTTCTATTCATTTTCAAAAACAACCAACACATAAAAGACCTTTTCTGAAACTTTTAAATCATTTTTTCTCGTAGTTTTTAGTCTTTTTGGATTGCTTACAGTTTACCTAAAAAATAAAAATGCCAAGAGTTCGCGGCCGCCAACAATTTCATCATTTAAACGACTTCGAGAAAGGACGCATCGTGGGCATGAAAGAGGCAGGTTTTGGTTTACGGGAAATTGCAAGAAACAGTGTTAAGAGTTTGAAGAAGGTGGTCCAATGATAAGAATTATAGACGTCGGTGTCGTGCGGGTTCTGGACTCCATAGATTATTAGAAGGTCGTGATGTCTGGCTCTCAGAAATCGACGGGACCGTACTCGCCAAGTAAGAGATGTTCTAGTTGCAGCTACAGGACGAGTGCTTTCAAGGATGATAGTTAATCGAAGATTGCTTAGTATGGGGCTAAGTCCTTACCGTCTGCTTTTGGTGCTACCTTTGACCCCACAACATAAGGCTCGCCGCTTGGAGTGGTGCAGAGCTCGGCAAAACTGGAATGACGAATGGAATACCATAGTATGCGATGAATCCAGGTTTTGTTTAGGCAGCCATGATGAGCGCATGGGGGTTAGGCGATTTCGAGGTAAGAGAAGAAATGCAGACGTTGCTCTTGAACGTGATACAGCAAGATGGCAAAGTATCATGGTATGGGGTGCTATATATTTAGGAAGCAGATCACCTCTAGTCCTCATTAACGGCAATCTGACTGCTCGGCGATATATCGATGAAGTGCGGCAGCCAGTTTTACATCCCTACCTGCAAACTATCCCACATGCGATCTTTCACCATGGCCAGTAAGATTGCATCAATTGTCGCCTATCGAGCACGTATCGGATATGATAGGGCGCAATCTTAGTCGATTACCACGTCCCCCTGGAAACTTACATGAACTCTGGCATGCCGTAAGGAGGATTTGGATGAGAGTTCGTCAATATGATAGAGACCATCTTATTTTGTCAATGCCCAATAGAACAAACGAGTGCATAAATAACCATATTGGAGCCACTCATTATTAATTTTTTGATGATTATCATGGAGGAATCTTCTTGGAAATGTAATCAATTACTAAGAGTATCCTTATATATTAATATATAAATAAATTAATTTAGAGTTATTTTTTCTTTGCTGGTGTCGCATTTTTTTTTGTTATCCAGTATATTACCAGGTTGAAATTTGCTTGGTGTTTCTTTGTTCTGCTTTACTATTTTAATAAAATAAATTTATTTTTTCTACGACCACACACGAAAGTAACCAAATTTGCACTCTATAACGCCTCGGAAAGTTTTGCGTTTCATACATATATCAATTTTATTTTCGTCTCTAGATACGAAAATATTTTCTTCTCTAGTGACGAAAATTAATGACAGCAAACCATCCAAACAATGTAGGTATCTAGTAGGCTATGATTTGTAGAAACCTCGGAAATAGAACGAAACCATTTTCGTCCCTGGAGAAGAAAATACTTTCTTCTGTTGAGATAAAAATGAAAAACATTTAAGAATAATAAAAAATACGAATTAAATCGTAAAGTGGTCGTAGGAAAAATAGCGTACACAATTCTAGAGAAAGTAACTTTCTTACACTCGGCTAGCGCCTCGTTCACAACATTTACGCTCATGTGAAATATGTCACTTTCTTCTCTCGTTATGTAATATACTATTTAATTTGCGTGTTTTGTAATAACTGTACTGTACAAGGTAAACGTTTTGCGCGGTAACTGATTTTCGTAGTAAACGTGTTGGCCGCTAAAGTATTTGCATGGTTGTTGACCTTGCGCGTTATACAGGGTTCCCAAGCAAATCCTTAGGGGGCCAAGCAGCCGTGTATAAGACGCAGACAAACGGAAAAGCACATTAGGCAGAAAAGGATGGGCATGGGGCGATGTTGTCACTACATCTTACACGTAGTAAATCCATTCCAGGTTGTTGTTTTCTAATGTTTTCGATTTTCATACCTTTAGGACTGGAATAAAAATTGTTTTTGCTCGACTTTAATACCAAACTGATGAAAGATATCGTAAAAAAAATATTTTTCGGCTTTTCATTTTGTAACCATTGTCTTTACGCACAGTTTACAGGTTGGGGACTGAGATACATGCAAATGCCTAACCTAAAGCGTTCATACACGGCCGAAGAAGTCGACTGAGATATTTCCGTAGAAACTTTATCAAGCAAATAGGACGGGTTGACGTCTTCGAACGTCCAACCCGGGTTTTGCACTTTGATTCGAAATCAAAAAGGAGGAACAGTCAGATGTGGGGTTGTGCACAAATTACGTAACGGTGATTTTACCAATTTTTGACCCCCTCCCTATAGAATGTTTTGTAACGGTTTGGCACGCCACTCCCCTAATATTACGTAACGATTTCAAGACCACTACCCCCCCCCCCAAAAAAAAAAACTTCACTTATTTTCATTCCAAATTTTCTTAGTTTCACACAAATGCAAACGCTGTCGAAAACCCCCCTCCCTCCTACGTAACGTTTTGTAACCCCCCCTTCCCCCTATGACTATTACGTAATTTGTGCACGGCCCTGTAGTCCCAGTGGAGGAGGGCGAGAAAATTGATATTTTTTTCTTAAAAATTATACTCTTTAGACCTATTTATTTGCGTTCCCGAAATTACGTAATTTTTGAAAAAAAATTGTAAGCGGCGCCATTTTTATTTCGTGCTCTGTTTTTCTAACATTTTTGCGTTCGGCTAATTTAATTGAAAAAATTTCGCCTGCGGCGCCCTTTATCTTCTCACTCGAAACCAAGATTCCCTGTTTTAGGAAAACTGATCCCGTCTCTGTTTCTAAATTTTTTCGAATAAAAGTAGAGTATGACCATGGGGGAAATAATTTTTTTCTACGGTATGAAGAAAATTTCGAGAAAGTTGAAGAAAAAAATAAAAAAAGTGGCAGAGCTCAAGTTTTTCGTAAAAAAACGTTTTTTGTAAAGAAACAGAGTAAAATAAATCTTTTCATCCCTTTTTGGGTGTTACAAATATTGGCAGCCCCTTATTTTTCGCTTTTACCCTCCCGCTAGTTTTGAAGAATTGGTTCGCTACATGTTTCGAGATCATGTCATAAAACACCTCGAAAATATCAAATGTAGTGTAGAGCCAGCTTTATTTAAAATCAATAATATCGCAAGCAAAAAGCTCTGCAGGAAAAACAGCGCCGTTTATTGATTTCTTTGACTGCTAGTGCTAGCTGCATGGTTTGGCCGTTTCCGGATAGATGTCACTAGTAGAAGACGAAGATATTTCTTTCTAATGTTAACAACCTCACGAGTTTATCGCTCAATATCGTAAATAATGGACCCTGCCGCCTCCTTTAAGCAAGAAAAAGCTGTGGTTTGAACATCTAATCTAATTTTTAATTAGATTAGATGTTCAAATCTCATGATGTGGCCGCCATCTAGCGGAATTTGCAGACATCTTGTCACCGGTTATTATTGCAACTATGATTTATGCTCACAATGAAAGAGTGGCGACAATTTTTTCTCATGAAAGCAGTCCGGAGATAATAACAAACTGGCACCATTGCTCAATATACCTGTTTCTTTTGTGCGCGCAGAACTTTCTATGCCATTTCTGTTTGATTTATTGAAATCCTATCCCTAAGGAAAATCTTAGGAACCCTGTATCATATTTCGCTCTAAAACGCTAGTACTGATACTTACATACACGGCGTTTTTCGCGGTTAAGACCTTTACCTATCAATGGTAAAAAAAAGATGTTTCTATTACGAAGAGAATTTAAAATACACTCCAACCCAACTTTCATTTAAAGTTGTCACGACGTAACTGGCACCATATAGATTTTGCTGAAAGTAACCCCAACTTGCCCCCGCTACCTGCCTGCATACTATAGCACGACGTAATAATTCCCTAAGTGGGGAACAATTTTCCGGTTATTATAACGTTGCCACGACTTCAAAGTTAGGTACCATACCTGATACGTCGTGGAGGCGCTTTTTATATGATAGAGTCGAAAAAGGAGTAGAGTACTTTCAAAATTTTTATTCGGTTCTTTTTGGTAGCATAAATTCATACAACATGACAAAGTAATTAACAAAACAAACAATGTCTCAAATTGTTAAGTTCGGTTATGGCTAGTATGCATTATATATGCGATCAAAAAACAAGCGCCCCCTCACAATTCTGTTGGTTTCTTGTAGCTGATGAAATTTTTTCATTGTGGTTTTTGGGGTTACGTTTTTACAACCAGCAGCTGGGCCTCTCAAAATGTGTTAAAGCGCATTTACACAGACAAACTTTCCTTTGATGTTGAAATGCCGACAAACATTTACACGAGCCTCTTGAGCAAAATGTTCAAAGAAATGTTCGAGCAAAATCTCGTACAAAAGAACACACGTAAATTTTGGAGAGAATGTTGAGCAAAATTTATTTGAAGAATTGGGGGTATAAAAATTTCTTTACAAATTTAAATTTTATAGTTTTATGGGAATTCATTGAACTTAACTGAAAATAGAAAGACTAAGTTTTAAAACAACGTATTTAAATTAAGTGCTTTCCGACGGAAAAACGATATGATGTCGAAATTCACGTTTTACCTCATAAGCAACCTCGATTGATTTGATTTTTATAGGGGATATGCCAGTATACCATAATTGGCACTTATTTGTTGCTGATGCTGGGTTAGGAGAAGGTAAAAACCGTAGACTAGTGAGAGAAGGTTTTGGTCAAATGAACATTGACACACAAAATTACATGACAACAAACAATGGTCAACGCAGTTTTTTTATGAAAGTTTTAGAACAAATCTTTCCATAAAGAAAGGGCTCTCCGACTCAAAACAAAGAAATTCATTTCATTTTATTGACGCGTAGAACTTGCGTTTCCGATTTTTTAAATATTGAAATTTTTGGCGATTTTTACAAGCTTTTATTTATGTATGTTTGTATGTTCGGCTCAAATCTTGCAAGTCAAATTTAATATTCAATTTCAGTTTTCGGTGTGTATTTATAGTTGCGGCGACAATACAATAATATGGTATTATTAGGCACCCCCTCCCGCTAATGAGGGAAGTGAAGGAAGAAAAAGATTTATTTTGTTCGATTTCAATCAAAATTGGCATACAGGGGTTTTTAGGGAAGAGAATTATCGAACGGATGGATTTATGACCCTTGTCTAAAAAATATAATTTAGCAGTAATAGACTAGACTTTTGAATCGGAATGTTGCCCCTTTGCATATTGTTTGTTCAGTGTCAGTAATCGACCTTGATTATTACATTAAATTGACAGTAAATATCTATCTTCAGCATTTTCATAAACCTTTTGCTTTTTTAAGCAACCCTTGGGGCCTTAAACTAAGTAGGTAAATCTGGTGTGAGGAATTAAAAAAAAAACAATCAAAGCTAAAGTTAAAGTTAGGTTACAAAAATATTTTTAAAAAAAAAAATCCCCTCCCCACCACTCCTCATAGTCGTGAGGCGCGGATTACCGCTTGAAAGTGCAATTTTTGAGTTTTTTGCCGATATTTGAAAAATTCAAAAATTTTTTGGAAAAGAAAAATTTTCCTGGGTTGTTTTTCGAATTTAGGAAAAAAACCCTTAGAAATAAAAAAACTCGCAAGAAAGTCCCAAAAAAACCCCCGGGCAAAAAAATCCGGGAAAAACCCTAAGCAAAAAAATATTATAAGTAACCCTAATCCATGTGACAAAACTGATAGCCAATAATAATATTTTGCTTGCCGTCGGCTTTTTTTCACAAAAATTTAAAATAAAAGTTGGTGTTCCATTTTTTTAAAGAATTGAGATCACTGATCACTGATGTGAAATTTTATTTATTCTCATCTTTAAAAATATGTTTCCAAAACAGATAGCAATAATTTGCTCAAAAATTTAGCCGAACAAAATGTTCAAAGAAAAGCTCACAAAAATGTTCGCGCAAAAAATTTTAAATCTTTTGCACGAGCTTTTGTTTGAGCATGTTCGTCTGTGTAATTGCGCCTTTAGATATAGACGTTTGCTGATCATAATTTAATTTGAGTGTAACACAATTTATTTTATAGTATAGTATTTTTTTTAAATACTGGAGCTCTCAAAACGAAAACAAAAGAAGGCAGATTTTTTGTCCTTCAAAAAAACATGGCCAACCAAGCCTAATCCTCCAATGGCAGAAAATGCTACTTTAAAAAAGCTGCGACTTAAAAGGGATCATAAAATTAATTGCCTCCACACTGCCACACTATTATGCAACTACGTTCTACGTCGGCTACTTTAATGAGGCTTAAAATTTAAAAAATGAAAGTCTGGCTACTACAAATTTACGAATGAGAAGGAACCTCGGAAGGAACCTTGGAGCGACGAGAACTTGGTATTGTCCCGTGGTGGTAAGGAATGCTTTTAAATGACACTATAAAAGAATACGACCAATAAGTCGTTTCTGGGGATGCTTATTACGTAAGGTGTACTTTCACGCAATACTAGAGAGTATTACAAACTTAAAAGTCCCAAGTTATTGTTCTGATGACCACACTACTACTATAGGAAAATGGCCATGTATCTGATACTATAGATGTTATTTAGGAATACAGTACATAAAAATTAATAAATATTTGGTCGCATGCCACCAAGAGTTCTCAAGAAGAAATAGCGATATTTTGTTCAAAATAAATAAAAGTAAAGACAAATTGTGACAGCTCCTGCGAACAGTGCGGAGCTAGTGGAGTATTTCTCTAGATTTGAACACGTGTCGGATACATAATAACTACAAAAATGCTGTCACTTTTATTAAGTTGATTAGTTCCCAAATTCGGCATTTCGCTAATAGAGAATTATCGCAGGAAACGCGAATTCGACATAGGCGTTCCGATAACTCTCTAATTTCCTAACATTATAAGCGCTAAATTTATGCACAAAGTGCTTTCAGCGACCAATATCGTTAAATACATTTTTATTACAGTTCAAGTCGTAAAAAAATTGTATATTTTCGTGTTTTGTTAGTTGCATTTTTCAATTTTCCTAATAATGATCACGCAATTAAAAACACGCCCCGCATTAAGTAAACATAATTTAAAAATATGGTAAATACACATAAACTTTATTATTCAAATTTTGGTTTGTTTTTCTTGTATGCAGTTATGAGACTATTTTTACAATTGTGTTTATTATGTGTGTATTCACGAATTTAACGTATATACAATATATGTAGCCCTCAACTGGCGTGGTGACTTTTTGTGACGTTAACTGCGCGCTGCGGTTTGACGAATCCCAATTTGTTTTCGGATATTCATTGATATTGTTAAAGACATATTTATTTTTTTGTTTTTTATTGTTATCTCAAATATTTCAAATATCTCAAATAGTAAATTTCTATAACATCCTACCTGGAAATGTTCTGATCTTGGGATGCCATATGCTATCAGCCATATTGATATTCACGTTATATACAGTGAATATTCATTTGCTATCTGAGATAACCGAGATTCAAATAAATATTTGCCAAAAAATCCTAACAAATTACTTTATATCTAAAATCTGGGAAGGTCCAAATTAAAATTTTTAATTTGTATATTTTTTGCTTTAATTTTTTTTCTTATTTTAGAGGAAATGTTATCGGTGAAAAACCATACAGATCAGGATATCCAAGCTGTCAAAATTTCGGTATGGTCGAATCCAACACCTATCAAGGATTGTGCTGTAAGTATTTTTCTTTTTAACACATTTCGACATGGTTGAATACAACACCTACCAAAGGTTCTGCTGTAAGTATTTTTTTTCTTTTAAACACAAGAAACAAGCCAAAATTGACCCACAACAAAATAAGCAATGTCAGCACAATTTTGGTATACAGAAAGTGATTCCATAAGACTGGCCACCGAATTTATCTCGAAAAAAAAAAATTATAGAGTTTTTACCCTGCCGAAATAATCTCATTACAAACCATTACAATATGCTAACTTAAATTTATGATATTTTATAATTTTTAACTAGTGAAAGTGATCATATTTCACAAGACAGTTGGTTTACAAAAGTTTAAAATATTTTATGATTTTTAATGTTACAATTCCCCATAAAGGTTTAAGATATTTTATTAAAATAAAAAACGGCACAACTTCAGCAGTTGTAGGAGTAGTAGAATAAATGTAATATGGATTAATAGAGCGCAAACTAAATTATAACCTAACCTAAATTGTAAACTGTTATGACCTAACCCACTATAATATAATAACACACCTTGAGCTTGCCCAAGCTCTACGTATCTAAAAGAAATTGTTCTCGTATTATAAGTACTTATTTGTCGCCAGAAGCTGTGGTCTATAAAAGCCTACAAAGTTTCATAAGCCAAAAAATTTTTTTTTTTGTGAATGTATTTACGACAGATGATGTGATTAGAGTTTTCTCATAGGATTTTATAAGATCAGTTTTTATGAAGGTTTGTGGCTTTGTTTATAATATTTTATAAAACTTCATGAGAATATTTACGACAGTATACATAACAAAGTGAGTAAGTATACTAAGTATGGTTTGTTTTACTAGTTTCTGGGTGGTCGAAAAAAAAACGGAGTTTTTATGAGATTTGTCTACTTCAGAGGCCTTAGTCATGTAGTAAGTAAAATTATAAAAGAATAGTAAATTTATTGTATAAAGCTGTAAAATATTATGAGTCTATTAGATTATAAAATGCCCTGGAAACCCATAAACATTGTGGATATATTCAAACCGATAGTATATATTTTTTTAAAGATGGACACATAAAAGCAGTGAAAATTTTCTGATTTTTATTATTTTTATTATAAGAAACAAGGGTGTAATCATAGAATTCTATTAAGTTTATTGAGTCTGTTTGATTATAAACTCACTTAGAAAACGGTTTTTTCGTAAACCTATGAAATATATGAAAATAGTGCGTTTGTAATATAAAATTTTATACATATTTATAAGTGTCTTAGATTATAGGATCAGATAAAAAATAGATATATAAAATCACAGAAAATCTTACCGAAATCAAAGGCAAAAGTCATAAATTATTACAAACCTTAATAAACGTCAAATTTTTACTCACAAAATCTTATAAACCCTATAAAAACTGATAAAAATCAGGTCTGTATTTTATGAGATTTAATGCTGTTATTTTTGGCAGAGTATTACTAAGACTTGGAAAGGTTGAGCTGCATAAAAATATTTTTTATGAAAAGGGAAGCATCCAATTTACAAAAAAATAACAATTCGCCGAGCCAGTAGCTAGTCTTATTGAACGACACTGTATTAAAACTGAATGATGACTCTATCGTATATGCAAGTCTCACACACTTACGATTTGAAATAATATTTGTTTAATTTTTTATGATTATGTTTGAACAAGCTAAATGTTTGTATCTAATATATCTAGGTACTTTCTGAGATGCCATTGCAATTTTAATTATAATTAAAATTACTTAGGAGTGGTCGTTTTCCGTCTATACTAAAGGCTAATGCCAAAAGCTCTACATGTTCTTAAAAAGAACAATCGAATGGAAGTCGGAAAATTTCGCTTACTTTCGCGAAAATATGAAAATAAATAAGGCAATATCTACGCCTTTATGCAAAACTGTAAGGATATTTGATCTCTACGGTGTAATAGCTATTTACGTTATTGCACCGGAAAATTGGTCTTTACAGGTTGGTGCAGGAAATTAATGGAACGTGCCGCAGGCGAGTCCTGTAATCCTGCGGAGATCTGTAAAGATACTTTTCGATCGTGTGTCATACGTTTTTTTTTCAAACGATCAGAAAAACATTTTAGTACCTACCACTTTCGTCAATGCCTAGCCGCGTTACGTAATTTATGAACAGTCCCCTAATAAGAAATTGCGAGCCTTCTGCTTCTTGTTGGCTAGATAGCCATTTCCGCTAAAGCTAGTAGTTTTAAAATTAAAACTAAAGAAAAAAAATTGGTGCTAGACAGCATGGATAGTCCACCATACAACCAATTATTTTATATTGAAACGAAATGTAAATATCTCGAAAACTGTAGCTTTAAAAGATTTGAACCTAATAACAAAATTATTGGATAATATTTTCGAAAACCAAAATTTCAAAACCGCATATCAATAGCTGCTTTACTTCTAAAGTTATGAATTTTTTATATATTTTAACGTTTTTTCAAATAACTCCAGCTAAATAAAACTAAAGCTCCCATGAATTTGGACTTTATAACAAAATTTGTAGTCCATATTCATGAAAACTTAAATCTGAGAACCATATATCGCTAGTTGCTTTTGTTCCAAAGTTACAAATTTTTTAAATATTTTATCCCCCTTTCCCCCCCTTTCCCTTCTTCAACCCCCCCACCAACCTACCCAAAAAATAATAAATTCATGGTCAGCAGCTAGAGCATTTTTGTACCAAATTTCGTTAAAATCGATTAAGGCGTTCTTGAGTTATCGTGTATACCGACACACCGACAGACAACTTAATAGCCCCCCATACCATATTGGTATGGTGGACTAACAAGTAAACTTTTATGGTTAGAAATGATTTTTGTACTTTTAAGTTGTTCAAAATTGTAAAAAAACATGAGATAAATTATAGCTTCACACAGCTAGTTTAGCGACGACCAGCCAACTTATCAAGCCAAATCGTCACATCAGAATTACAAGGTTCTATCTACAACATTTTGACATTTTAACTTTTTTGCAAAAATGAATGTATAATTATGAGCTTTATCAAACAAAAAATAAATAGAAAAAACCGGTGGGTAGTTTCAGATTTATTAAGAAAATTACAAAGTTCCAAGTGGATGATTTTAAATTATTTTAGAATTAGAAGGTTCTATCGACCAAAATATTTTTAGTCGCGATTTTGATTATACTTTTATTTCTCTGCCAGTCCTGCCTTTTAAATTATCTTTTTGCCGCTTTTAAATAAAAATGTCCCCCCCCTTTCTTACGTTTTCTATGACGCGGCGGACGCATTGGACGTCTGACGCAAGTAATCGTTTCCTTTGGCCCGTCTCCGTTTCGTGCCTATATTCAACCGTATGAGTCAAACGCAGTCCGTCAGCCGCATGCGTCCACCGAATCATAGGAACCGTAACTTTAAGTAAGTATTCTTTTTTGCAAAGTAGTGCATTTAAAAGCCGTAAGAATTTTTTTTTATTAAACTTGTATTCATTCATTTAATTTTCTTAAATTAATGCCAATAAAATTATTTTGTTTGAAAACCAATTTTATACAAAAAAAGTAAAATTAAATTATGTTCTTATGTTTATTTATTGCACGCGACTCAAGTTTTTTTTATCGTTAATCTCCTTGAACACAAATTATTTTATACTTTTTAGCCCATTTTAAAAACGGAGAGCTTTATTAAGACTTATTTTTTATTTAATTAATTACTTTCTGCTTCTTAGTGTATTTTTTTTTGTTTGGGAAATACTGAGTAAATTTAAATCTAAAAACTGCAGCTTTGGTTCAGAAGTTACGAATTTTTAAATATATCAACCCCTCTCATCCCTTCAATCTCCACACACCCATCATCATAGCTTTTTTGTCCATTATAAGGACATATTTAGTAAAACTCAAATCTGAAAACAGCATATTCATAGCATTATTGGTTCAAAATTTATGGATCTTTTAAATTAACCCCCACTCACCTTCTTAACTACCCCGCACCAACGCAGTTTTTATTGTAATATTATAATGTGACTGGAATTACATAAGTTTACCAAACTTTATTAAACTCGGTTAAAGAGAAGTTAAAACTTTTAAATGTACCAAAGTTCTATCTACCAGTTTCTTAATATAAAAATTATTTTGAGAATTACAAAGTTCTATCCCAATTTTCCGTGTCAAACATTGACAGTTTCCTGTGGAAAAAATAGATCAGACCAACTTTTTTAAAATCTTCGAAATTAAGTCAAATTAAATTATTAGTTTAAAATATTTAAACAAAACAGATGGAGCACGATTTTTTAAAAATGCAATTGCCAAAAGTTGCAAGGGAGGTAGATAGAACCTTGTAATTCTAAGGTGACGAAATGATAAAACAACTCATGAAAGGCATATTTCTAGGTTTGTCCCTTATTTACCTATATTATAAAATATGCCACAATGCATCTTCATTAATTTTACTAACGATTTTTAACTCGCAGCAGTTTAAAAAAGGCATCAATATTCCGCTGGTAGCGCTCTTTAGGTTTTGCAGGCAGCAAATCGAAACTGACTCTTGAAGCAGCTTCTATTATTTCCCATGGATTCAAGTCATTTTGTAGATCTGAGTCCATTTTTTTAAAGAAAACTTTTGAAACCAATTTAAAAGGGCTTTTTTTAGAAGTGTCAAAACTGCCAAAAAAAAAACAAAAGCTACAAGCTGTTAACAAGAAGTCATAGCCAACTTGGCCAAAAATGGGACCGGAAAAGCATCAAGGGACCGGAAAACTGAACAAAAAGGGTCCTTTCTTGAGAGTGGAAATATTTTTTCCGTACGAAAAATGTTAAGAAAATCTATTTTCCGGTAGTTTCAGAAAAATAGTTATTTACCGCACAGCTGCTTTGAAGATACAGTTATGAGATTTCGAAGGGGAGGTGGCAAAAGAAATTGACAGTGTCCTCATCTGCATCTCTTTAATTGGTATATAGGGGTTTTTGGGGTGGAGAGACAAGAATTTTTAATTTTAAGGGAAAGGATCTAAAAAGGTTAGATTTTGTTAAAAATTGGTGTACAGGGGTTTTTATTTTTCTCTGTTGAAATAAAAAATATTAAGAGAGAGAGGACAAAATTTTAGAGGTAGATAAAGAGATAATTTAGTGAAGTGCAACAGCAGGCTATAAAAAGTATTTTAGAAAAAGATGAAAATAATTTAAGGCAATTGTTTAATAAAATTTTCTGTTATGTCATCTGTCATCTGTCATCATGAGTGGTTTCGTGCATATTTTGCCATTTTTATACAAAAAAAGCAAACATTGTAATTTATCAAAGCATATGTGAGACATAAGGTGGTATTAATTTCTTTCAATCAGAGTTCTTTACAGTCTTTAAATTTAGCAAAAAACGTGTCCTACTATAAGTGTATTTAAGCATATCTAGAAATCATTTAACAGGTATTTAACTAAATTATTTTAAGAGTCATCATGGCTTTACCATTAAAGTTGACATGTTTTAATAGTATTTGACTGTCATTTAGCTTGTTGCAAAATGGCAACCGATTCCCTCTATGCATTTTGACAGATTTGATATTTGAAATCTGTCAAAATTGCAAACAGGTGCCTTGAAACTTGAAGGCACGTTTTAAGAATTTTTTTTATTAGTACATCATTTTAATAAATTTTCGTCCTGATTTAAGTTTTGCTCAAATATTTTCATATATAAAATTTTAGTCGAATATATAAAAACTTTGAATAGGAACACGTGGAGAAATATGTAAAATCATTTTTAACAAAATAGTCAATATGTGTATTCAATTAGGTAGTTCGATAAAGCGGAATTATATATTTACAGGGTGTCGCCATATACTTATACACATAATATACACGGCATTGCAATACATCCCCGTGAAAATTTTTGTAAGCAAGATTGATCATCTAAATCCAGAAGGCTATGAAAATGTTTAAAACTACAGCAGTTTTACGCATGCCCCTTCACTGTGATGGCCGATGGTATATAAAAAACCAAGCAGATTTCGTTTTTTTACGTAAAAATATATGCCGCCCAAAATAGAAATGTAAGTTCTAGTAGCATTTTATTATCGAAAAATTAATAAAATGTGAAAGTGGCAAGGCAGAAGTTTTCTCTGGATGATACCAAAAATTTTACAGGTATTTGTGGTTCTCTGTACAAATAACTTAGAAGATAAAATAAAATTACAGTACACTATAGTGTGAATAAAATTAAAAACCGAAAAAACACACCACTTTCGAAATCAAAAATCAAAACAAACAAAAATGGCGTCGGGAATAACATCGATCCAACACACTTGCGCAAAACCGCCGTATATCATTCATGGCCTACTTGACCATGATATGTTGATAACAAAATTGCGACTTCCAGGGCGCACAGTGGTTTCTCGTCCATTTTTCTCAACAATTTTTAGGTATTTACACCAAAAATAAGGCACAATATATTATACAGGGTGAGCCTAAATTACTAACGACAAATATTTTTCCATAAAAGTAATATTCGCTTTCATAGAAATTACAAAATAGGTTAAAAAAACTAGCTATTAGTAGAGAAAAAAAAGTTACTTCTATATACAGTTATTATACAGGGTGACCAAAACTAAGTTATATTTTAAAAATATTTTGTGCGAATAATTTGGGGATATTAATTCTAGTTTAAACTTTCCTGTCCAAGCGTGTTTTTATATTTTTTATGCACATTCATAAAAAGCACCTAAAACAAACAATTTTAAATTGAAGTGAGAGAACAACATTTTTACTTCTTTTAAATGCTTGCGTAGATCGTGTTATGTGAAGTTTACAAAAACGTATCTCATTTATAACAAAGACACAGGCATCTATAGGCATCCAATTTATAACATTTATTAAAGTATCTCATTTATAACAAGGACATAGGCATCTACAGACCGCTTCAAGCTACTGCGAACATAGGGCGAAAGAAGTCTAATTTGCCAGTGTACGTACATGCAGAGACACCGCACGCCTATCAGTGAAGCAACCAACACTCAGGCTTCCGATCGCCATTCGCTGCCGTTCGCCGCCGTTCGCCTTGTATTTAGTACGCCTCTAACCACGGTGCTGTGTGGAGCGTAGTCAATGAAACCGGAATTTGGTCAATAAATACGCAAATTTTTATAACGTAATTTTCTTATTTTTTGTCACTGATAAATAAGAGCGTTTTATTGTCAACTGCTTAGATTTATCAGTGACGACGTGTTACAATGAAAATAATAAGGAGAAACAAAATAAAAGCAAGTTCTCAAAATAAAATAATACATTCTAAAAACCAAAAAGATTCTCCCAGTCAAAAAAAAATTAAAGCAAATTTTCGAAAAGTCCTCCTTGCTCGGCTAGACAATATCCGAGCCTACTATAAAAACCCCTTCCAACGTTTCCAAGCATGTTAGGGGTGATAATTTGAAAAGCTTCTTCAAAAACAGATAGAAGTCATTAGGAGCAAGATCGGGAGATCGAGCTGGCCATAAAATAGTTCCCCGTGTACTTATAACCCGATTAGGAAATACATTATCAAGATATTCCCTAACAAGGCCAACATTGTGAGCGGAACAACCATCTTGTTGAAACCATGTTTCACCAAATCTTACACCTAACAAATGCCTAGCAGTTGGAATAATGTGCTGCTGCAGTAGATCCAAGTATCTAGGACCATTCAAATTGCAATTGCCGTTCCCCTACAATACCCCCCCGCCCCGCAAACATTTAGTTTTTGGGGATACTGTGTTCTTACGTCAAAATACAAATGCAAATTTTCCCTTGACCAATATCGAACGTGTGTTGGGTTATGACGATTTGACCATTTGACCATCTGCACTTTTTCGGCAACTTCGTAGACATCCATTTTTAGTTTTAAAAATGTATTATTTCAATTAAGAACTTAACCAATCTATTTCTCGAGCAAGGCAGAAATAAAACAAAATAATAAAAACAAAATGAATTTCCAAAAGATAACACTGCAGCGTACTTCGAATCCACCTCGGTCGTACGGCACGGAGAGTAAATTGGACTTGATTCCCCCTATGTTCGCAGTAGCTTAAAGCGGTCTGTATAGGCATCCCATTTACTTAGTTAAGTATGAAGCTTGGGCTATTTAAATCATATAGGCCAGTTAGGTGTGAACAAGTGCTAAATTACTTAAAACCTCACGCAAACCAGTAATATAAACAAAAAAAAATAAAAAATAATTAATCACTTAACGTTTCCTACTGCCAGCAAAGCCCAGCAAAGATACGAAACAAAAACTATTATTATGTAGTACTCACCTTGTACTTGAACTTCCATTTTATTACTGTTTCAGAAACAACCAATTTTTTTTAAAAATCGGCTACCAATTTTTTTTAAAAATCGGTTCTCCCTCAATACAGAAACTATACCGAATCTCTGTCCAAACGTATTTTTATTTAAACCATACAGAAAGTAATAGCTACGCGAGAGTGACCGATACTGTATTACAGTTGGGAACATTGTTTGACGGCGACACGAGCGCAGCCGGTGGCTACAGGAAGGAACTACTTGTACAGCCAGACGCATAATAAAATGCATATATTCTTTTGGTTCTTTTTTTACAGACACTTACTTATTTAATAATAAAAAGATATGAAAAAAGTCAACAGGCGCCGTTTTTCCATACTTTTTTGTATTAAAAACGCAATGCATTCTGCAACCTTGTACTGTTCCATGCAGCTAAAAGACTTTCTTTAGCTTACAAAAAGTGTTTTGGACCCTTTAAAGATCCAAAATAGGCGAAGGGGGTTATAACTATGTTGAGGAATATTAATATTATATGTAATACTTATCAAATATTAAAGATAACATTTTATTATGTTATTTTTGTTTATTATTTAGGAAAAATTCCGAGTATAAAAGTCTTCCAGATTTTATAAATCTTTTAACCTATATCTCTTTTTTTTGTTGTATTTAACCTATTATCTTCTTGCTTAACTCTGTATAAATCATCACAATATTTTCTTCAGTGTCTCTAGATGATTTGAATGGCATTTTAGAGTTTACAATAAATTGTTAATGCACTATATAGCTAATCCCATAAACTCGCGCGATTTCCATCCAAAACTGATTAAGTTTTGAAAATCTAAAAAACCGCTTGCCATGCTTGACAGACTTTGACAAGCGGTGGCAAAAACCGGCAGGTACAAAATTAAAATTGTTTGAAATATATTTAGAAAATGAAAAATTTTCTAAAAACACAACGATTTAAAATTTAAAAAATATCCAAAATAAAAAAAATCATGGACTTTCTGCAACGTTTCTATATTTTTTTATATTTCTTTTCTTTCTTAAATTCGTAGAAACCAATAAAATTCTAACCGCGCTTTTTGTCCCTGCGCCGCGCTCGTTCTTTAAAACTACTCTTGTTAAAAAGCACTATTTCATCCCCTAATTATAAAAATACTATTTTTCTTGTAATTTTTCTGTAAAGCAAGGACTTTTGTATTGTGCACGTATCGTATTTTTAGCCATCCGTACATAGTATGAGGGCTATTGGGATTTTTTTCACCAAAAATAAGTTATTTGGATCAAAAAAGTCTGTCTGTCCATCTTTTTATATACCTGTCTGTCGGTCTGTCTGTCTGTAACACAATAACTCAAAAACCGCTAAACCGATTCTTATCAAATTTGGCACAAAAATTCTTTGTAACCTGACGCAGAGCTGATTAGTTTTTAATAAGAAACTTTTAAAAAAAATAGTAACTCACGATAATAAGCTTTTGTGAGGCAAAATTTTAGGATTAAAAATTATTGCGAGGTTTTATAATCCTAAAATTTTGCCTTACAAAAGCTTATAAACTTTATGAAAACTGATAAAAATCAAGTGTGTTTTTTATGAATTTGAATATGAATGTGTTTTTTTTGGCCGGGACGGCCATATATAAAATTTTTAAAAAATAACTTTTTTCTAAAATTATCTATCTTAATGTGAAAACCGCGTATCGCTAGCTGCTGCCTTTCATGAATTACAATTTTTTTTTAAGTTTCTTATCAAAAACTAATCAGCTCTGCGTCAGGTTACCAAGAATTTTTGTGCCAAATTTGATAAGAATCGGTTTAGCGGTTTTTGAGTTATTGTGTTACAGACAGACAGATATAAAAAAAAAGACGGACAGACAGACAGGCAACATGACAAAATTTAAAAATAAAAAAAAATTTTTGTCGATCCCAATAGCCTCCATACTATGTACGGATGGCTAAAAATACGATACGTGGAGAACACAAAAGTCCCTGCTTTACAGTTTTAGGATTGCCATCTTAAGACAGCAGGTAAGAAAAATAGTGTTTTTATAATTAGGGGCTAAAATAGTGCTTGTTAACATGAGTAGTTTTAAAGAACGAGCGTGGCGCAGGGACAAAAAGCGCGGTGGTTAGAATTTTATTGATTTCTACGAATTTAAGAAAGAAAAGAAATATAAAAAATATAGAGTTTGAGAAAGTCCATAGTTTTTTATTTTGGATATTTTTTAAATTTTAAATCGTTGTTTTTGCTTGGACTAAAAGTTTAATTTTATATTTTACGAATTTTTTTACCAAACCTACGTGGAACTGGCAAAAATGAGAAAAAAGGTGACTACAGCGAAAACCATCTTTACGGACAGCTCTTATAAGCGGACAACTCTCATATTCGGACAATATTTCTAAAACCAAATTATAAATACCTATGTAAAATATACTATCATAAGCGGACAGCTCCCATAGGTGGACTTAAAAGTCGGAACGGTCGATATACGCTCGTGGGAGTTTTGATTTTTACTACGTTTTCACGTGTAACTAAATACGTTTTCAAGACGATTCACTTTTAAACCTTCCATGAAAGCGCGGCGAATCGAACTTTTTTCGTTGACCCTGCGCAAGTTCTCTTGTGGTTTTCAAAATAGGGAAACTTAAAATCTCTTATACAATGCATATCTTAGAAGCAATTTAGAAGATTGTTCGATTATATGGAGTCCTTTTTATGAAACATACAGGAATGACATAGAAAAGATACAAAAAAAGTTTTTGAGATATCTTTACTACAAAAAATTTGATGTTTACTACTTTGATATCTCGTATGTTGTTTTAACTAATGAGTTCAATTTTAAAATACTTGAGAAAAAAAGAAAAATTGCTGAAGTCATATTTTTGTATAAATTAGTTTGGATTAAAATAAATTGTCCACAACTTCTGAATCAGTTAAAATTTAATATACCTACATATTTGACAAGAAATAATTTTGCTTTTGAGCTTCCTGATCACTAAAAATAGTTTGTTAAATAATGAGTTGGAGCGTATATAGATATATTTCAATTAGGTTTTAATAGTTTTCGTACTAAAGCCTTAAGTGAATTGGAGTTGGTTCTCATTTCCTTATTTCTTTACCTATACAAGATCCATAGCCCATCAATGGGACTGGCCATTAGATCAAGTGAGGTTTCCTAAAATAAGGTCCTTTGCAGTTTTGCAACGTCTATACGTGACACCCATTTACTTATAAACTTAATATATGCTCCCCACTGTGGTTCAGTCATATGTCATTATTCAAACTAATCAGCTCTGCGTCAGGTTACAAAGAATTTTTGTGCCATGTGTTATGTTTTTGATTTTGGTTAGAATTTATGTAGTTTCATATGTGTGTTTTTTATCTTATCTTATAATTAGGCAGACTAATGAATATTTATATAATTTGATAAGTGCAAACTTTTTTTTAACATATTTAATGGTTTTATGAAAGCACCATTTTCTAAGAGATTTTTTAATCAGACCGACACATCAACTTTTATGGGTTTCTATAATTACATTATTTTTCTTTTATAATATATTTGGGATTATATAAACCGATATTTTTATGAGTTTTCTGAGAGACTTTATAGTCAAAATAACTCACCCAATTTTACAGGTTTCTATGATTACACCCTTGTTCTTTTATAATGTTTTAAGAGTTTTTAAAAAAACGTTTTTTCATGAGATTTTGGGATATTTTAGGGTCAGACCAATTCATACAAATTAACAGATTTCTATGAGCATTTATAATTTTATATGGGTTTGTAAAAACAATTTTTTATAAGTCTTTAAATTGATTTTATAGTCACACAAACAATTTTATAGATTTTTATGTGTCTACCCTGCCAAAAAAACCTCATTATTTTTATAAGGTTTTGTGAGGTAAAATTTTAGGTTTATTAAGGTTTGTAATATTTTATGAGTTTATTATGTCTTTGATTTTGTTGAGAATTTTGGTGAGATTTTCTGTGGTTTTATATATCTGTTTTAGCGCACACGTTTTATTTTCAAATATTTCATAGGTTTTCTAAGAGATTTTATAATCAAACAGACTCATTGAACTTAATAGGTTCCTATGATTACAGCCTTGTTTTTATAATGGATTATGGATTTGTATATATATTATGTTTTTTTATGAGACTTTTGGGAGATGTCTACGAACATCTTCTTTTGTCAATGGGTTGATAAAAACACAAGTATTTATATGTCTTCTACAGATTCTACGGTCAGATAAACCCACAAAGTTCTGTATGATTTTACGTGTTCATCTTTAAAAAATATATGCTATGGGTTTAAATATATCCACAATTATTATGGGTTTTCCAGGACATTTTCTAATCTAACAGGCTCATAATATTTTATAGGTTTCTATAATAAATCTACCATTCCGTTAAATCTTATATACTACATGGCTAAGACCTTTGAAATAGACAAATTTCATAAATACTTTTATGACTCATGAAATCTTATAAAATATTATAAACAAAGCCTCACAAAATCTCATAGAAACTTATCAAAGTAATAAGATTTTATCTGTCATAACCTATATGCCCTTCAAAACAAATATATTAAGGCGTCGCCCACCTGAACCTATAAAATCTTAATCTTAATCTTAATAAAAAAAACTATAATCACATCATCTGTCGTAAAAACTTTTATAATCTTTTATGAAGTTTTCTTGGCAGGGCTGTTAATACCATTTTTTTTTAAATTAATAGTATAATTGTTTTTTTTGCAGTGAAAGTAACAAGTCAAAGCTCTTGGTCAAACTACTACTATGGACTATCGAATTTCATCGACAAGATTTTGAAGAAATAAAAGCAATAAAACGTTTACTATTTATCTAGAAAATATCCAAATCCTGTAACAAAAGCTTTAAGAAAAATTTATTTAGGCGTAAGTAAATTATTAGATTTTAAAAGGTGTTGTTGACTGTATTTTTTTACTAAGAGCACGTAAAAAAAAATGAAATGAATGTTTTTGATGGGTCATACTTAAAAAAAAAGGATATAATTTATCTTTTTGAAATTTACAAAGTAACTTGTCCAAGATCGGCGTATGTGCGACATGTGCAAAATGCCTTTTTCAAAGGTGTTCTTTTGGGTGCAAAAAAAACTCTAGAAATACGGAGTAATCAATATAAAGATTCTGAATATACCGATTAAATATGTGCCTCTGATAACGTAATGTCAAAATAGTTTTAAAAGCAAAGTCGGTATCCTTCAAACTGCTATTGGATAGTAAAACTATAACTACGTTTTCACGTGGAATTCAACACGTTTCCAATACGATTCACTTTCAAACCTTCCACGAAAGTAAAACTATAACTACGTTTTCACGTGGAATTCAACACGTTTCCAATACGATTCACTTTCAAAACTTCCATAAAAACGCGGCGAACCTAACTTTTTTTTCGCTGGCCCTGCCCAAGTTCAATACCGCTTTTTTGGGATCGTATCGGGATCCAACTGCATGAAAAACCTGTATTTGACAGACTGATGACACCAATATTAAGCTCTTAGCACTTCCAATATTCCTGCAAAATGTTGGTATATAGGTACAGGGTGGGCTAAATTCGCTGGAATTTGGGGGTTATGGGTACTTCTAGGCAAATTAGCCAAAAAATAGTATACATATCCTTGATTCGATTTTCGAGACAAGCTCAAATTTTTTTGAGATACGCGGGCTTTTTTCTGGGAATATTGCTTTCATTTAAAAATCTTTTTTGTAGACATTTTGACAAAGAACTCAACCATCAAACTGAAATTTCCCTGACGCATCTAGTTTCTTAGATATAACCTAAAGTTGGTAATTTTCTTACGGAATGATCTTTTTTTTCTTTGATTTTTTAAATTAGCATAAAATTCCCTTTAAAATGATATATCACACTTGTGTTTTACTTTTTGTATTTTTTTTTTTGATTTTTATTTTTTCCATAATTATTTGATTTTTTAATTAGTATCTTTTAAACTTTTTTAAGGTAATTTTTACTATAAAGTAAAATTAAAAAAAAAATAAATATAAATATTCGTAAAAACTAATAAAAATATATAAAAAATACAAAAATAAAACACAAAGTGTGATACATCATTTTAAAGGAAATTTTATGCCGATTTTAAAAATCAAATAAATATCATCATCGTAATCATCATCTATAGGAAATCATTCTATAATAAAAACACCAACTTTGGGTTATATCACAAAAAATATATGTTAGGAAAAATCCAGTTAGAAGGTTAATAAGGAAATGGTAAGACATATCAAGATGCAGTTTTCGCATTTAAGCTTGTCTCAAAAATCAAGCCCACCATGTACCTTTGTTTTAATTGTACTGTAAACTTTGGCTTTAAAAAAGCAAACAAAGAAGTAAAATTGGCCAAAACTAACCTCAGGAAAATGTCAAAAGCTTAAATCAACAGAAAAGTGGATCGTATTAAAAGCGTATTCAGTTGCGCGTGAAAGCGTAGTAAATAAATAAAACAAAGCCTTTGTTACAGGTGATATTTATTTTTTCCACTCTATGTACACTACAGGGTGTCCCATTTTGGATGAAAAATTTGGTGAGTAGACGAGAAGAAGAATATAATGCCATGAGTTGCTTTGGAAACTTTTCTTCTTCACAAGAAAAGGGCACTTAAGTTCGTCAAAACTCCGGCCGATAAACGTTGCAAGACCGGCCAGAAACGTCGCAAGTTCACGTAATGTGAAAGTTGTTTAGACGTTGATTTAGAGGATTTTAAGTTACGTTTCCAGTTTTTCAAGTCTCAAGTGCTTTTTGATATACAGAAAATTTGTCGATTATAATAATTGACTATATCTTGCTCAAATTTTAGTGGAATTACTTAAAATCTTGACAGGATTTTTTCTATGCAGTATGTGAAACAAACTTGTAAAAATCAAGTCAAATCTCATAGAGTACAGATTTTTTCTATCAGTTTTTACGAGAAACACAGGCTCCCAAGTAGCACAAAGACGTACAAAGACGTTCATAGTATGTCCGCTCAGGATATTCGGACGTCCCTGGTACTTTTGACGTATTAAGGACGTCTTTAGAACATCTTTTGTTACAAAATCAGATGTCCATAAGACGTTCATTCCAGTGCGTCTTAAGGATGTCGGTTTAAGACGTCCTTGAGCACAAATCTGAGACATTTCTGAGACATTTCCAGAACATTTTTGGCATTGTTTTGGAGACATTTTAAACGATTTAAGATATATTTAGTAAATTTGCAATTGGACGTTACCAGGACATATTGGGATATTAAAACTAATTATTATAATAGTGAAACTTTATGAGTACGCATTCATATAAACATGTTAATAAAGGGAACTTTCGAAAAGTCAAATCATACAAAATATTAAAACTAGGTGCCCACGAAGCACAAATGAAAAAAAAACCTTTTAATGGTATTTAAATTAAATGAAAATAACGTTTTTTCGCAATTTACAGAGAGAAAGAGAGACAGAAATATCACCCGCCACCATGCGTGTAATCTGAACGTTGTCCTATTTTTGTGTTAAAAAAGAGTCTGTTTTGAGTTTGTCGACATTATTTTTAAGGAACTGCGGAAGTCGGCCTAATCTAACTGTAAAATTTTTAACCTTAAAACTAACAATTGGCGGAGAACCCCCTATATAGTGCATAATTACCAATTAATAAGTCCTAAAGACGTCCTAAAGATGTCTTAAAATTTTGATTCTCAACCGGTCCTTAATTGGACGTCCATACCCAAGCAGCAATTCAACAGCGTAGCGACGTTGTTAAATGCGACCCGACGTTATGATGCGACGATGTTTCAGCCAACATGCCGACCCGGATTTACACCAAAATGGTGGATGATTTTTGAGTTCTTACGTCGTTGTGCGGTGACTAGAGTCGAAATAGTAATCGTTCTTGTTACGTTGTAAAATACGACCCAAAATGACTCCACTAGCGTCCTCTTTGTTATTGATTTTTTGGTGGTGTTTCACCACTCAAAATGTTGCACATCTCAAACTTTGGGATTTTCGGTTACTAAAATGAACTTATTTTTATACACTTTAGAAAATGGCAAACAAAAAATTATAATTTGATAATTACCGTTTATTAAATAGTATTTATATGGCCACTATGGGAGCAAAATTTAAAAACGCAATTCGGTTTACTGACAAGTATGCTTAGAAAAGGAATGAAAAAACACACGTGCCCTTGATTTGTTTGTGTTTAAAAGAAAAATATTGCTTTTTTTTAATGTAAAAAAAATTGATGCTACTAAAGCCCTCTTTTTAGGATTCCATGGTTAAATACCTATCTCGCCCGGAACATAAAACGTCTCCAATAGTGTTTTTAGTATTTTTTGCCGTGTTTAGTAAATATAAAGAATGGCGGCCACTTCGAACATAAACGACAACATCAAAAATGGCGAATATTATGAGAATTCCAAAAAATATACATAAATGGACTACAGTCGTCAAACATTCCCAAATAAACCACTTACCATGACCGTTGGTTATTATCAACCCAACATGCGACTGGAAATCGCTCCAACCGTCGATGACAGTTGACAGTCCACATAAACTTACTTTTTATTCGATTTTTCTAAATGAATGGTCGGTGAACTGTGAAATGAAATTTAGTTTTTTCAAATATGGCAGGACACTTCAAAGATTCTACTCCTTGGAAGCAAAAGCAAAAAGTATTATTAGTGAGCGGCAAGAAGTGAAGCTGTGGATCAGACATTACTGTTTAAAGGCTATCTGCCGTACATAAGTGCGGCAGAGAAGAAGAATATAATGCCATTAATTGCTTTGGAAACTTTTCTTCTTCACAAGAAAAGGGCACTTAAGTTCGTCAAAACTCCGGCCGATAAACGTTGCAAGACCGGCCAGAAACGTCGCAAGTTCACGTAATGTGAAAGTTGTTTAGACGTTGATACGTCAGCAGAACGTAACTAGAGTCTCATAAAAACGTCAACACGACGTCACTGGTTTACTAGAAAATGCACCAACTCGTGACAGGTCGGCTAAACGTTGGGTAGACGGTAACAATATTACTGCAGTATTATCTAACGTTAAAGCAACGGAATTTTGTCGTAATATGTAAGACCCTCTGAAGATCACTAATTTATACACCCAAATTAACGTCTACTTAGGTGAAGTATGTGGTCATTGGTCAGAAAATTGTTGCTTGGGTAGGACGTCCGCTTCGGACCCGGGACATTCAAACCTAAATGGGACGTCCTGATGACGCCCTGTTCTACTTGGGCTGGCTCATCGAATCTTATAAAATCCTATGAGATAGCATAAAAATTTCATAAGAACCTATGCGGTTTTTTACCTGGGGTTAAAATATTACAAGGTGTTTTCAGGGATTCAAATAAAAACTAACTTCACGTTTATGACAACCAGTTACAAATGATAAGCAAGTTATAGTCGATTAATAAACTAATTGTAAATATTCACAGGAGTTTGCAAGAGATTCCTAATACCAGCTATCAATAACTCACGATAAAGTAGAATAACTGTATTGTAAATATCGTAACTTAAAATTTAATCTCATAAAAAATGAGACACCCTGTATATCATTTCCTAGTGTAATTTAGAAGTCATCATTTTGTAGCATGCCCGTTTTTATCGATTAGTGTAGTCGATAATTTCTATCCCGTAGGATTTTTTATGAAAGAGTTTTCTGGCTATGTGAGATTGATAGCTCTTTAGTCACACAATCAAGTGTTACCGGCTGTTTTGTTCGCATTCGTGTAGAAGGGGTTGATATGACGACATCTTTCAAGATGGCGGCCAAAAATCATAAAAAATACATTTTCGCAACCGGGGAATGATTGAAAATTGCAAAAAAGAAGATTTTTGCCATTTTATCTTCAAAAAATCTTAATAATTCGACGTTTTGTCAGGATTTGATGTAGTTTAAAGTTTTATGACTTTGAAAAATACCCCAATAAAATTAACAAATTGCAAAAATAACATACTAAAAGGCGTGATTTATCAATTATTAAAGGGAAGGGGACCAATTTTGGTAACAAAGATAAGAAGGTCAAGACCAACAATTTTGTTAAAAAATTTTCCTCAGCTATAACGCGTTTCAATATGGCGGCTGATATGCCAAATTTTCTACCTATAACCACATTTTATTTTATCCAGTTATTGCCGCTTACTATAAAAAAAAGTTAAGTTAATGCACGACCTTGATTGACCTTGAACGTATCATATACAGCTGGTTCGTAAAAAAACTAATACGAAATGTTGTTGTTGTCATGATCATCCTTTGGTATTTGACACTAGGAATTTTAATGTCATAACAGTTTTTTTCCGAACCAACTGTACAATTGAAAAAAAAAGCTTTTTTTAGTGTTTTTTCAGATTTACCACTACGCAAAAACTTTAAGTGCCGGAGATGAAATTAGCAATTTATACCCCGGTGAAAATGACCTATATGCCTATCGTTTTTATCCCTACAAAGCCCTTCTACACAGATGCGAACAAAACACCCGGTGGCACATGAATGTGTGACTAAATAGCTGTTAAATCCTTATCCTTGAGTTTTATTGTGAATGTTAATAAACAAGTATAGTCATGCCCTACTAGCATAATTAGAATTTTTTATAATTTTATCGACCGCCACTTTGGAAAATGGCATCGAAAACACCTGGTCCAGTATATTGTAATGTATATCTTTTTTCTGGTACCTCTCTTATCGGTAATTTAAATGAATTTGTTGGCTAGATAAGTGAGTAGAACATAAAATTCACAGTTCCGAAACCTAATAAAAACGACAGGCACATAGGTCATATTTACCGGGGTATAGCATAAACATCTGGGACGCCAGATCAAAAAAAAGTAGAGAGGTTTAAAATGAAGTGTTTGTCTATGTCGAAGATGTTAATTTCATCACCGGCACTTAAAGTTTTTGGGTAGTTGATAAAAACACTACAAAAAGCTTGTTTTTCAATGGTATATGGTATGTTCAAGATCAATCAAGGTCATGCATCAACTTAACTATTTTTTTTATAGTAAGCGGCAAAAACTAAACGAGAATTGATAGCCACCTTGTCATTTTTGTTTTTTTACAAAATTGGATAAAACGAAATGAGATTATAGATCGCCATTTCGAAAATTTTTTTCTTCGCTTTAACAGTTGATTATTAGCGCCCTTTAGTATGTTATTTTTGTAATTTGTTATTTTTACTGGGGTATTTTTCAAAGTCATAAAGTTTCAAACTGCATCAAACTCTAAGGATTAAATTTGCCTAATAGTTTGAGGTACATTTGAAGTTGGTCTGACAAAACGTCGAATTATTAAGATTTTTTGAAGAGAAAATGGGCAAAAACTTGTTTTTTGCGATATTCAAGGCCATTTAAGGTCGGATGACCTTCAAAGTGTTTTTTTTTAATCCTCATCCTTGAATTATATGGAATCAAGTATGATAATGCCCCGGTTGCGAAAGTTGTATTTTTTATGATTTTTGGCCGGCATCTTGAAAAATGTCGTCATATTCTACACGAATGCGAATACAACACCCGGTAACACTTGATTGTGTGACTAAAGAGATATAGTCACAAAACTCCTTTATAAAAAATCCCACGGACTTACACATGCCCCTTCACTAAATGGGGTGTAACCCCCTTGTGATCATCCAAGTCACAAAATATTAGAAGTAGGTGTTAAAAAACCCGAAATTTATCCCAACTCGCTACTAATAAAAAGCTGTAAGGGAGTCATGGCCATTTGCATCAACTAATTTAGGGTAGCCCTAGCACTAGGGAGCCTCTAAATTTAGGTAAGAGTCGGTTTTCATTTGCTTGAGTGTTTAGGTAACCCCTAAACACCCTAGATATGATACCTAAATCTAGGAAGTCGATTTCCGCCCCTTATCCCTTAACTAAGGTCTACCTTTACTATATCTAACCTAAAAAATAAGTTTGATGGTGTTTTTGTATTCTTTTGATTGTTCGATATCTGATGGATTTACTGGAAAAATTCATGCTGTAAGCCCTGCCCTTACCGTTCAAGATAATTTCTTAAACCTTTTTTATATGCTAGCTGTTTCAATGTACATAATCTGGATATTTAAATGGCGTTTTATAGCCGTATTATTTCTTACTGTACTGCATAATTTACCGGACTTTAAATACGCTAAAAACCCTTCATCAGGTGCTTTATAAGGTCAGTTAAGCCACACCCTCTCCCCCTGAAAGATATTCGAGTTTTGATATGCTTGAATGCTTGAACCACTAAAAATTTAGAACCACTTTTAAAATTTGAACCGTTTTTAAAAATTTTGAGCCACACTCCTTCCTAATTTTTTTTATATTTAAAATGGGGGGTGCAGTCGGACGTCAAGCTACACCCCCTCATTTAAAGTGTACCGAAAAATTAAAGAACTAATTTTAAACTCGTAATATCACCAAAAAGAATTTCGAAAAATCCACTAGTAACCCTGTTTTTTTTTTAAATATGGTGGGGGGTGTAGGTTGACGTCAAGCCACTCCCCCCTAAAAAAATATAGAACTTTGATATGCTTATAATTTTGAACTAATTTCGAACTACTTTTGTACAACTAAAAAAATTTTAACCACTCTAAGTTCTGTGATTTTCTATATTTTTTTAAAAGGGGAGGTTTAGCCAATGGTACTTCGAAAAGACAGGGTTACTAGTGAATTTTTTGAAATTCTTTAAATGAATATAAAAAAAACAGGAAGGAGTGTGTTTCAAAATTAGTTCGAGATTGGTTCGAAATTATAAGCATATCAAAACTCGAATATCTTTCGGGGAGGGGGTGGCTTGACTGACTTGCTATATACCAATGTTTTTGTGATTGCGACAGTAGTGCAGTTACCACTAGTGACAGCTATATATATATCGGTGAGGGCGCTAAGGACACACGGTCAGTATAAATCTGTGGTTCTAACTGTGGCTTTTTTTGTCCAAGAACCAATTTAAACGGAAGTAAACAAATAAAAAAAAAACACTTTTAACAATATTTTGCGATTTAGTAATAAATCAGTGGCTCACCCAGGAATTGATTGAAATATAGAAAAAAAATTTAAGCTAAATTTTTATTATAAAAAAAAGCAATTCAATTAAATTTTTGGCAAAACTAGAGGAAGGTTGGTTTCTTCGTCAAATAGCCAATCACAATACGAAGAAGAAAGAACTGGAGGGATTTGGGCTAAGCATTAAGGGCAATTCACATCAACTGGATGAGTTTTATAAACAACAAAATATTAAAAAACAAAAAGAAATAAAAAAAAACCTATCATTGCACCATTTGCTTAAATAATTTTTTCTAAACGCCTTGGCATTTAGTCTGCTAAATTTTCAAATAAATTTGGATTTTCTTCAACGATCTCTTCACAAGCTCTAATTAGTATCTCCATGAAATGGTCATCATTCGGTGGAAGAATATTATATTTTGATAACTTTTTTGCAATGAGCTCCCATACGTTCTCGATGGGATTGGCATCGGGTGTCTTTCTTGGCCATGGCAATAGTATGCTCCCTGAACCACTGCTGAGACATACTGGAAATAATGCAGTGTGTACCGAGCAGTTGTCTTTTTGATACACAAAACCATCGGGATATAAAGCGGATATTTCCGGAAGAATAATATTTTGTATCATGTTCACATAAATCTTCCTTAAATCCTGAAAAGCACACTTTGGCCCCTTGCCGAAATCCAGCTCCACACGTTGACAAATAAGTGTTCTTTCAGGAAATTTGTGACTTGCTGATCCTGTTGGGGTGTGCTGACTTTGGTCAAACCTTTCCTTTCGTCGAGCAGTTCCTTCGTCTTCGTATTTTCTTTTTAGTCCTACTATAGTGGACTTGTCTCGTCCATAATGATCAGCGACGAAAATTTGGGAAATATCGACTTCCGATTGCTGTCGTGGCATTTTTAAGTTGGACAAGACTGTGGCAATAAAATATGACAATGAGTGGACTTTGACACTTTGTGACAGAAAAGGTTGCTAAATCGGAAAGGACATATTGCATATAAAGTCGGCGTATGCATTTTATGTGTCGCGAAGTGGGAGAGGAAAATGTGAGAAATTTATCGAATTAGGAGGCACCTTAAGGCCTACCTAGAATAATTAGGCCCTAGCTTGGTCGATGCTAGGGCTCAGTTGGTGCACATGTTTATTAATAAATAAAATTAAGTTTAAAAATGTGTGTTTTTAGTTACCCATTTTTTGTTAGTTTTTAATTTTTTTTTATGTATGTGTTGACAAAAACAAACTAAAGACAAAACCAATTCTCAATTTGTTTTTTAAATTGATCGTTTTCTAAATTACACTTCTAGGAAAGTTATCGTAAAATGTGCCAAAAATATACAATGTAAAAAACAGAATTTAATTTCTAAGGTTTTTTGCATTTAAATATTTTAATTAAAAAAAAAAAGTTAAAATAAATTAAGTAATCTTTTTTTATTGTATAATGCATTCAGAGAATGTTGCTAAATTAATAGTCAGTTAAGATTTATTGTTATAAAGGTATTGAATTTTTGTACAAAAATTAGCCTTTAGTAAGTATGTATATTTTTATTAGTAATAAAATATTTAATAATTTCGAATGTTTGAATTGATTAGAAAGCGTCATCTTTCAATAGAAATTTATAGAAACGCTGCAGCTCTTTTAACTCTAAAATCAATAATGCCAAAGAGTAAGGGAATGGAAACTCTCAACTTTAAATCAATGATTGTAAAGCGGCTAATCAATTATTACTTACTCCAAAGCTCCAGGTGAAAAAAAAGAGGGAACTATAAGGAAAATTTTTACCATGACCACTAATTACTTCCTCAGTCTTGTGGTCGGACAAAAACTAACGGTGGAATTTACTAAAAAGGTTTAGTATATTTTAGAACGGAAAGTTTAAGTGAAATTTTTGGTTTTAAGCATTTTAAACCAACTCTCCTTGAGTTTTGGAAATAGTTTGATTTATATGAAGAATTTTAATAAATTTGTTTATTGAATAATTATCTTAACACAATTTTTTGTTGGATTTAAGAGGATATTTTTAATTTAGAAGAAAAGAAAATTAAAAAATTTAAAACCACGCGGGGTTTAAATAGTAAACACTCTGTAGGATGAATTAACATTGGGGCTATATATGTCACTCTAATTAAAACTTACCCTTGTTAATTAATTTTTCCAATTAATACTTGATGTCACACAACAATTTAGATGAGTAAATATAAAATAAGGAGTAGATTTATTTTGAATTTATTCAAAAGGTGTTTTTATTTATGAATTTTTTTTACATTTCCGTCGCTGTCGAAATGTCAGTTTAAAAATATTAGCGCTGCGTTCAATCACCAACAGCGAATTCGGATCTTTTACTTGCACCAACCTCTACTGATGAAAGCTACAGCATTAAAATTAGTGGGCTTTGAGTAAGGAAAGTTTTTTTGAGTGAGCTTTTAGATAACCTCAATGTCTTACTTTCAGTTTGTAAATAAATTAATATAGTTGTTTTGGGTTTTTTTGTTTGGTATATTTTTCGTGCATAATCAGTTACCTTCATTTATGTTTGTTTTGGCTCGTAGTGCCCTCATAAATATAGTTTTTGTACTGAAAACGGGTTCAAAATATGGGGTTTTTCTGGACAAAATAGGTGTTTTATTGGGTAATGAACAACTTGGGATATTAAATAAGGTAAATTAATCCTTGTAAAAACAATCCTTTCTGTGGGCTATAAATTTAAACCACCCCCTGAGGTGGTCTAAAAAATCAACTTTATAACTTCAAACACAAATAATGCAGCTATAATGTGCCAAATTTTTGGCGTATTCGCCATTTGCCATTTTGAAACCTGTCAGAAAAAATTAGATTTAAGGCATTTTCTTTTAAAATATGGTGTATTTTGAGAAAAAAAGGAGTTTTTCAGTAGTATTTTGCAATAAAAATACAAAATAATTAATAACTTTGTGTCTTTTCTGCATGGGTAAGTGTTTTTTGAAAATTGGTTTTAAAATTTATTACCCCCCACAGGTGTAAATATTTAGACCTGTGGAGGTGACTATTTTAGATCTTAGTAAATCCCACTGTAAAAGTTTTGCCGTGTCTAAAGAGCCCACACACTAAGAAATATGTTGCGATGCATGCATCGACTCTTATTCCGTTTTACTATGCAAAACTCAAGTAGTACTGAGTCATCAACTTGGCATTAGCTCCCCTGTGTCCGCGAAGCTGATGCAGGTTTCATAATTCATGGAGTCGATGTGATGCATCACAACATGTGTCGTAATGAGAGTAAACTAGAGTTTCGAATTTCCAACATGTTTCGGCAATATAAACTCTCATCATCAGGGTTTCTGGAAAAAAACCCGAAGAAGAAATGTTAAAGTCAGAAACCCCTATGTAACCTGTCCCAGCATCAACTCTCTTTTTAAGAAAAAAGGCAAAAAAATCACATTCCCAAAAAGTTAATGGAAAAAAGGAAAAATGTAAAAAAATCGATGCTTGAAAAGGTCACACAGTGTGCTTCTAACTTCAGGAGACCACCAGATATTTACAATATTAAAATTGAACAAAGCAATTTTTTTTAATGTATCCTTTACTAAAATTTACCTTTACAGAAACAAGTGAAAACGTAATGAAAATATTTAAAGAATTCTTAAGAAAACATAACTTCAAGTTGTATAACTATTTGAAGAGGACTTACCTAGCCTGAGTTACAAAATGGCGGTCTCCCTGCAAAGAGAACTAAATAGCGTCAGGTGGACATGATATAATTTAGCAAAAAAAAAAAGGAAAAGAACAGTCATCAACCATTGTTCAACTCATCCATTTAAAAAAAAACCGAAGAAATTGTAGGTATAATAATCCACTTACGCGTATAAAGTTGAAAAACATCTGGCATCCATTTTAAGCGTGGAGAAGAAAAGAAAAAACCTTACTTTATTAAGTTATTAAAATATAAAAATTAAAACTAAAGATCCCCCGCCAACAACTTATGCTGGGCGGGTCAAGTATTTAATTTGTCCAGGCATACGTTGTCTTCTTGGACCATTTTTATTTTATCCCTTGCCGAATTGTATACGGTCGGGCTACAAACCTTTCGCCGCAGGAGTAAAAGGGGCACTTTAGTCCTTAGGTTTATAGTGTTCTATTTAATCACCCAAATATATTAAAAAACTTAAAAAAACTACCTGAACTAGTGAAAGCACAAACCTTGCGACAATTATTTTTATGATTTATTATAGATACGTTGCTGCAGTTTGACGTTAGTATTTGATCAAGGGTTTAAAAAAACCAGAGCAAAAAAAGACAATGATATTATTACTATTATTTATATGCATGATGAATGCATACACAAACACTATGTTGAAAGTAAAATCGTAAACAATGATAAGTATTATTAAAGTTGTCACTTTTCTAAAAGACTCAAAGCCCATTTAGTTTATTATTGTTTTCGCAAAAATTGTATAATATTTCTCCTATTAAAAAAAAATCTAAAAAGTTCAAATTATATGGTAATAGCTTAGTGCGTTTTTTTATGATAATTAAAAGTATTTTTATTTTTCGCGATAAAATTGTAATATAAGTAACTTCAAGGGTGTCATGAGTTTCAGAATCAAGTTTAGTCTTTATAATGTTGAAACTTGGTTTTGTTTTTGTGACCCTTAATTTATTTGAATTTTATTTGGCATGTAGTGTCTACGGTAAGTATTTTTTTGTGTAAAGTTTTTTTTTCTCTTAACACAAAAAGAAACCATTGTTTTTAATATATATATATTATAACTTGATCAATGCAGAGTTGAATTTATTCTGTACTTGTCTCCCTGTTAACCCTTGTACAGGTTTAGTGCATACCATTCACCTTTTTGTTGCAGGAAATTATTTTTTTACAATTTTGGTTATTTTTAAAAAATACTAGACTCTCTTGAAATAGTACGTAAATGTGATAATTTATATATTGCGGGAGTTTGAGTTCTCTATAGCATTTACTAAATAACTCTAATGTGTATTTGAGTCAAGCTTTCCATGGGGTAAGATGAGATTAGAAGCATGAACAAGATCTTGACTGAATAATAGTATACAAAGTGCTTCAAAATGCTCTCGACTCGAAATATTTAAACATTTGAATCGGTGGACTTAGAAACAAATTCTAGGTAAAGGTCGTAGTTAGTAGTAGTAGAATAAGGGGGGGGGGGCTCCCGGCGAATAGGCTCTACGCGAGTCCTTTTCGCCATCAGTTATTTAAGGTCGTAGTTACAATCTGGGGAATTGTTTTAGCAACACTGTACGGGAAATCAATGGCAACGCAGAGACTTTATTTATGTGTATCCACAGTGGGGCACCAGAGATTTTTTAGCACCGGGTCAAAAATTTGGGCTTAGGTTACTTATTTTAACTTTTTGCGATCTGCGCCGCTAAAAAACCACGTACAATACTAAAATAAAAGAAAACCATTTATTGCAAAATTACCTGCTAATAAAACGCTACTCAACTACGTATTAAAGTAACTGGGTGTAATGTTTAAGGTTGGATTTACAGGTGCATTCATAATTGAATTGGAAACACTCCCGCTAGCTGATACCGGCAACAGGTTACCTTAAAAGCATACAGACTGAAAAATCGGCTATTTTATTCTATTTTAAACAGGAGCGACAACGACTAGCAAGATTCCTTCCAACCTTGAAATGGAGCTTCACTGACCTGTTTCGTTAGTAGTCGAGTATCCGTGTGTTTTTGAAACTGAGCTTCTAAAATCATTCCTTTGCACTCCAAGATTTCACTAGTACAATTGCACATAACTATGCCGCAATAATTTAAATTAAAAAAAAAATGGTTGTGTTATGTGAATTCCTAGTAATCCCAGCGGGCCAGTAAAATTCTCTTTTTTGGCGGGCTACCGCACACGCGGATTGGTTTCATATTTGTTTTGGAACAGTGTTTTTGAAAACACATTTTTGAAAGATAAACATAACCTCGAATGGTTTTCTGCCAGAAAACGTAAAAATACTCTTCTGTCCCACTACGGACCAATTTAAAGTTTGTTGACAAAACACCTGCAATTACCATGGAATCGTATAAATTCTGCGGTCAATCGGCCAACACTTGAACTGCGTGTGTCTCCCAAATTCAATGAAGTGTGATTGATCGGTTTTCTTTTCCGGAGTGCACAGGCTTTTAGAAAAAAGGAAACTTAGTTTTTATTTTTGGCCAGACAGTCTGTCTAGAAGAAAAAAGCACTTTGCTAAAATAACAAGGTTAGACTGCTTTTTGCTAGTTTAACTGATTTTCTTGCTAATATTACCAAACATTCTTGTTGTATTGGAACTACTTTTTCCTTTTAGCAAGATTGTTTGGCTAAATAGGCGCCAGGCAGAATCAGTTTGCTAAAAATTTTCCTCAGTGAGTAATACCACAAGAGATTAAATTATTTTCGGAAACGCAAAGTTAGGTGTTTTTGGATCGCCGAAGTTGAGAAGGAGGGGCCGATTGTATGAAAAAAATCGACCTACTAACATAGGCATGTGATAAATCAATTTTTTCTACAACTTTCCTTCAAAAAGAAAGCGCAAAGTTGCAGTTTTCCGAGGAGCGAGCGTTTTTTAAATTTGTCGCTCGCCGAGCGGCAAAGGAACCAAATTTTCGCTCGGCGAGCGACAAAGTTAAAAAAACGCTGGCTCCTGCAATTACTTTTCGCTCGTAGAAATAATCTTGTGTGTAATTGGAGCGCAAAAATTTTGCCGCTTACATAACTTTTTTCTTAAGCGGCAAAGTATTACTTTGCGCTCTTAATATACAAATAGCTTTGGGATTTTTAAGTTCAAATCTGTTGCTAAAACAAATTTTGAGGGTAATTTGACGGACTGGGGGGTATTTACGGAGTAAAAACAGTAAAACTGTTTACGTGGAGACCTAACGAAAAAACTTTATTTAAGTTTTTTTACAGATTTCAATAGTTCTGCTCAACCCCGTTATAAAATTAATCAATAACTTGTGGGTATCATCCACCGTTTTAAAATATTCAAAATGGTGTCCGTGAAACAAAAATCAAAAGAAAATCATATAGTTGAGGGGCATATGGACTTCCGTGGGCTTTTTTACGATGATTTTACGAAACGTGTTTTAAACGGTTAGTAATAGGCCACTTAACATCACTCTGCCTGTGAACAGCCTCAAAAGTGTTGCAGTCAGAAATTGAGGTTAGGACGACAAAATATTTTTTTAAATCTTGACCTACGATAATGAAATTTGCTACTCATATTGGCCTTCTGACCAGATTGTATCATAAAATTAAAAAAAAAACATTTGGTGCATCTAGGGGCCGGTAGAGGGCAAAATGTGTTTTTAGATTTTTCCCAGTATCTCCCAAACCACTTATCCTGCACACTTGAAACTATGTGGTTTTGTAGTACAACATATTAATAATTATCTTGATATCACAAAAAAAAAATTTAGCCTGTAAGCGGAGGGCCCTGAACAACCGCCATTTTTTTGACAATTTCGAAAAAAAAATCTATTTACGCAAACTTAACTTAAGGGCATCGAAAATTTATCAAAATCGGTTACTTATAGATCACTCAATATTTCTCCACCTTTGAATAGCCTCAAAAATGTTGTAGTCTAAAAGTGAGGTTAGGTTGACAAAATATTTTTTTAAATCTTAACGGTTTGACCTACGATGATAAAATTTGGCAATTATATTGGCCTTCGGGCCAGATTGTATTATAAAAATAAAAAAATCAACATTTAGTGCTTTTAGGAGCCGGTAGGGGGCGACATGTGGTTTTAGATTTTTCCCTGTATCTCCTGAACGACTTATCCTGACCACTTGAAACTATGTGGTTTTGTAGTACATACTATTACCAATCAGCCCGATATCACAAAAAAATGTTTTAGCCTGTGAACAGAGGGCCCTGAACAGACGCCATTTTTTTGACAATTTCGAAAAAAAAATCTATTTACGCAAACTTAACTTAAGGGCATCGAAAATTTATAAAAATCGGTTACTTATAGATCACTCAATATTTCTCCACCTTTGAATAGCCTCAAAAATGTTGTAGTCTAAAAGTGAGGTTAGGTTGACAAAATATTTTTTTAAATATTAAGGAGCCGGTAGGGGGCGACATGTGGTTTTAGATTTTTCCCTGTATCTCCTGAACGACTTATCCTGACCACTTGAAACTATGTGGTTTTGTAGTACATACTATTACCAATCAGCCCGATATCACAAAAAAAATGTTTTAGCCTGTGAACAGAGGGCCCTGAACACACGCCATTTTTTTGATAATTTCGAAAAAAAAAATCCATATACGCAAACTTAACTTAAGGGCATCGAAAATTTATATAAATCGGTTACTTATAGATCACTAAATATTACATCACCTGTTCAGTGGGGTAATATTTAGTGATCTATCTAATTTTTTTGTGATATCGGGCTGATTGGTAATAGTATGTACTACAAAACCAAATAGTTTAAAGGGGTCAGGATAAGTCGTTCGGGAGATACAGGGAAAAATCTAAAACCACATTTCGCCCCTTACCAGCTCCTAGAGGCACTAAATGTTATTTTTTTATTTTTATAATACAATCTGGCCCGAAGGCCAATATGATTACCAAATTTCATCATCGTAAGTCAAACCGTTAAGATTTTAAAAATATTTTGTCTCCCTAACCTCATTTTTGGACTGCAACATTTTTGAGGCTATTCATAGGTAGAGAAATATTGAGTGGTCTATAAGTAACCGATTTATATAAGTTTTCGATGCTCTTAAGTTAAGTTTATGTAAATAGATTTTTTTTTTCGAAATTGTCAAAAAAATGGCGTCTGCTCACAGGCTAAAAATTTTTTTTGTGATATCAGGCTGATTGGTAATAGTATGTACTAGAAAACCACATAGTTTCAAGTGTGCAGAATAACTCGTTCAGGAAATACAGGGAAAAATCTAAAAACACATTTTGCCCTCTACCGGTCCTTAGATGCACTAAATGTTATTTTTTAAATTATATTATTTAATCTGGCCAGAAGGCCAATATGTTAAGATTTAAAAAAATATTTTGTCGCCCTAACCTCACTTTTTAACTGCAGCACTTTTGAGGCTGTTCACAGGCAAGGTGATGTTAAGTGGTCTATTAGTAACCGATTAAAACAGGTTTCATAAAATCATCATCAAAAGGCCCACGGAGGCCAAATGTCGACTCTATGCCCCCAGCGATAATAAATATGTAAAATCAAGTAATGTCGTTGATTGTTTCAAGTGTTACTTCAAACTGACAACAACAAATTATTTGACATGCGAACTGTTGACAGCAAATAAATACGTTTTCAGAGGCAAAAATGACGTCAGTCCGCTCAGAAAAAAATTGGACTATAATCTGCATGCGATAAAACAATTATAAGGATTTTCGATTTCAGAATTGGTCCTGGTTCTGGTTGACATTATTTTGACATACATTTTGACAGTGGTTCTAAAATAATGACGTAATTTAAAATATTGTGAAGATATCTTTGATTTTACTCAAAAAAAGACTACCTATAATTTTGCAAAATTTTAGAGGTTATGTTTACAACCAAAGGGCCGAACCAACCTCCCAGGCTGGTTCTAAAATTTCATAACCGGGTTGCAACTGTTACGTTATTGTTTTAAAACGAAAGACCGGTTGCGGTTCTGGTTCAATCAGAACCAGGACCAATTGTAAATCGAAAATCCTTTATGGGGTTCTTGGATCCGCTCAATCCAAATCTGTTGTTACAAAAAGGTTTGGTCCTAATGCGCAATTTTACAACTCATAGTTAAACGTCAAGCCTCAGTTTAAACCACAGATGTCGACTTTTTTACGGTTTATAGGTGCAGTTTACCAACAAACTTCGGTTTAACCGTTACCAGCGGTCTGGGTGTTTGTTAAACTTCAGTTTAATAGTTACCGAAAGATTCTAACCTCAAAAAAGTTATTAAAAATTTGTTTTTGGTAAAAAGACTGTAAGTACTTAGTGAAATCGTTATGATCAATGACTTAAAATTTATTTTGGATCAACTGGATGAAGAATGACGAAATTATTGACATTGTCGAAGCACGAATACCAAATATTATTTGTCCTAGAACAAATCCTTTGGAGGTGTCCGACGATATGTAGATTTTAAAAAGAGGTTTGAATTATCTAAAGAGATATACGAAATTGTGCACAAGGAAATTCGACAAGAGTTGGAACATCCCACAGACCAGCAAGTTTTATTCTCACATCAAGCTCACACGTATATATATATATATATATACTGTATATCTTTTTGACAAATCTGAACATTTTTGTCGTCTCAAAAAGTACTTGATTGATTTTTATCAAGTTTGGCTCTAGTTGGTTCCATTTTGGTTAAAATAATCAACCCTATATATGTAATGAAAATGTAGTCTTTCTTCATAGCCGTGGTTTAACTCCGACTTATAAAATTGAGCAACTTGTTTACCGATGGATTAATCCAAATATTAAACTGAAGTTTAAAATATGGTTTAATCTGGAGTTTCACCTTTGGTTGTAAAATTAGCCCTAAGTTGGAGAAGTGAGGGGTAACTTAAACAGCGGCGTAGCAGCATTACTTGGGGCCCCGAGGCAAGGACAATTTATGGTCCCCCTAATAATGTATAAATGTAAATTTTAAATTGTTTTATACAAATTAAAGACGTGTTAGGTAGGTATACCTAAAGTTGTGTTTTATTCAAGTACTTAGATAAATAAAATGCTACCAAACGTTGCTTGTTTTTTATTGTAAAAAAATTAATATTTATTTTAGTTTGGTAACAATGGTAACTTATCATACTATTAGATATATAATATTGTTATTTATTTTATTTAACGCATTTCTATTGTTAACATTATCTCCAACAGTCGCAAGTTTGGAGAGGTCAATAATAATAATTTAAAAGTCCCTTTTCCTGGCTTTTTCATTGCCAAATTCTTTTATTAGAGTCGTTAAGTCCCTTTCGTAAGCAACTTTCGTTGCAATTGAAAGCAAAGTTAAGCTGCTTAATCTACTTTGACCCATTTGTGATCTTAAGTAATCTTTAGATAGTTTTAATTTACCAAACGGCCTCTCAAGAGTTACCACTGTTGCCGGTAATGTTAAAAACAATACAAATGCGGTAAATATTTGAACAAAGTTACTTTCTAAAACTCCGTATTGTTTTTAAAGGCTCAGAAAAATCGCTAGTCGACATATTATTATTTAGATCGATTTTTACAAGTTAGTGTAGAGGCATATGTCGATCCCGTGCGATTTTTTTATGAAGGAGTTTTGTGACTATGTGGGATTGATAGCTCTTTAGTCACACAATCAAATGCTACCGGGTGTTTGGTTCGCATCCGTGTAGAAGGGGTTGATATGACGACATCTTTCAAGATAGCGGCCAAAACTTTCGCAACCGGGGAATAATTATACTTGATTCCAAAAAATTTACTTTCAAGGTCATCCGACCTAAAATGACTATGAAAATCGCAAAAAACATGATTTTTGCCATTTTCTCTTCAAAAACTCTTAATAATTCGACGTTTTCTCAAACCAATTTCAAATGTACCCCAAACTATTAAGCATGTACGCCAAATTGGATCCTTAGGATTTGATGCAGTTTGAGGCTTCGTGAGCTTGAAAAATACCCCAGCAAAATTAACAAATTGCGAAAACAACATACTAAAGGGCGCTATTCATCAATTATTAAACCAAGAGAACCAAATTGGGTAACAAAGATAAGAAGGTTAAGTCCAACAATTTTCTTTAAAAAAATTTTGTTCAGCTATGACGCGTTTCAATATGGCGGCTGATATCTCAAAATAGAGTCCTATAACCACATTTTATTTTATCCAATTACGTAAAAAAGTAAAAATAACAAGGTGACCATCAATTCTTCCATTCTTGTTGACTTATCTCTGCTTAATATGAAAAAGAATTAGTTGATGCATGACCTTGATTGACCTTGAAAATACCATGTAAAATTGAAAAACCAGCTTTTTGTAGTGTTTTTTTTACAATTAACAACTACGCAAAAACTTTAGTGCCGAAGATGAAATTAACATCTTAGCCATAAATAAATACTTAATTTTAAACTTTTCTACTATTTTCTTTGATCTGCCGTCTCAGATGTTTATGCTATACCACGGTAAAAATGACCTATATGCCTGTTGTTTTTTCTTTCGAAACTGTGAATTTTATATTCTACTCACTTGTATAGCCAACAAAGTCATAAAAATTACCTATAAGAGAGTTAGCAGAAGTTAGATATACATTACCATATTCTGGACTAGGTGTTTTATATGTTTGAACCCCATAAAGGATTTGCCAAAATGGCGGCCGAAAAATCATAAAAAATACAATTTTTGCAATCGGTGCGTGATTATACTCGATTTCATATAACTCGAGAACGAGAATTTCAAAAAAATCACTTTCGAGGTCATTCGACCTCAAATGACCTTTAAATTTGCAAAAAAAAAAGATTTTTGCCAATTTCTCTTTAAAAAAATCTCCATAATTTAAAGTTTTGTTACATCAACATCTGGAACGCCAGATCAAAAAAATGGTAGGGAGGTTTAAAATGAAGTGTTTTTTTATGGCTTAGATGTTAATTTTATCTCCGGCACTTTAAGTTTTTTCGTAGTGGCAAATTGGAAAAAACACTACAAAAAGCGGGTTTTTCAATTTTACATAGTATTTTCAATATTTTTTTTTTCATAGTAAGCGGAAATATGTCAACAAGAATTGATGGCCACTTTGTCATTTTAACTTTTTTACGAAATTGTATAAAATAAATTGTGGTTATAGGTCGCCATTTTGATATATCAGCCGCCTTTTTGAAACACGTCATAGCTGAACAAAATTTTTTTAACAAAATTGTTGTACATGACCTTCTTATCCTTGTTGCCAAATTTGGTTCTCTTCGCTTGAATAGTAGATGAATAGCGCCCTTTGGTATGATATTTTTGCAATTTGTTAATTTTACTGGGGTATTTTTCAAGGTCATGAAGCTTCAAACTGCATCAAACTCTAAGGGTCAAATTTGGCATACATGCCTAATAGTTTGAGCTACATTTGAAGTTGGTCTGACAAAACGTCGAATTATTAAGATTTTTTGAAGAGAAAATGGCAAAAATTTAGTTTTTTTGCGATTTTCAAGGTCATTTAATGTCGGATGACCTTAAAGGTAATATATGGAATCGGGTATAATCATGCCCTAGTTGCGAAAGTTGTATTTACGGAACCGTTTCACGGATTTAACATAATTTTTGTTTTTTTTTACATAATTTTACGTATCTTAAAAATGTTTAATTCACGGTAAAAATTATCGATTGTTTTTAAAAATCCAAATATAAACAAGATATATATATTTTTTTTAAAACCACGCGAATAGTCTGTGGGGGATACCAGAAGCCTCCGCTGTGCAAAATTTTGTTCATTTTTAATGCTCGATTTGTCTGTTTAAGGAAACGACCTGTTTTTAGGATTCAAATTCACTGTCTCCACCTAAACAGTTTCCTGTTTAGCCTGTAAATACCCCCACTCCTCCAGATTTCCCCCATTTTTTTTAAACTACAGATTTAAATTCGGTGGACCGAAAACCCCACAATTGATTTATATGCCCCAGAAAAAAAAAATTATGCCAGAGTGACATCAATTCGCTTTTCAACATAGAGCATCTTGTCTAACAAAATTCTGATAGCATTCATTTCCACATGTTTTTAATTTTATTTAGACAATTCTATACGCTTTAATTATAAGCAAGGTTATTGACTTTAATATTTATTTTAATAAAATTACACTAAATAAAAGCACTCTAAGAAATAACCAAACAAAATTCAATTCAGTGGACGCTATTGTCGATTGTGAACTGTCATGGAATAGCGGTCCGTTTGGCTATCACTAGTGATACCAAGATTTTTATTTTGCCCTGTCAAAAATAAAGTCGTTTTATAAAAATCTAAAGTTTTACTTTTGTTTAAGTTAAGTTACACACATTCAGCTGTGATATGGATTACAATGTAATAGTTAATTAGAATGAATTAATGCAAACTCAATAAGAATATAGTAAATTTTTAGGTTAATTAAAATACGTAAAGCCTTGAGATGGGTTACTCATTTAAAATAAGTAATTTTTCTATTGTGTTGTTGGTTAACATGGGAATCTCGTGAAACTTATTGATATCGTATTTAAAACAGATTATTTTATTTTTTCTATACTATACAGTTTATAAAAGTGCGGTCGGTGTCTGGTGCGTTTTTGCGTGACCTTTTTAACTGCCAAAAGTAAGTTAAAAAAAAATTGGCAAGAAAGTTTGTACAATATTAGATTTTTTATTTTGGTCTTTAGTTATGATATATAAGGTCTCAAAAAGTTTTGTGCGCTCACCATACCTAAAGAAAGAAACAAAAAATATACTACTAGAAAACTTTTGAAAATTAAGTTTGGAAACTGAAAAATTTCAAAAAAATTACCCTTGCAACGCCCATTTCTTAAACCGCCAAAAAAACCAGGACAACAGCTATTTTTTTTTAAATTTGTATGCACTTTAAATGATATTTTAAATAATACTTTAAATAAGGATTATTCATATCTTTAATTGTTGCAAATTTTTATCTATTGGGAAGCACTATATGTATATAATATCACAAATTTGAACCTAGTGTTCTAGGAAAATTATAGTGTTTACTAAAAAATGCAACAATATGTATATGGGTTACGTATAGATTATTTAGCAGTTATTAAAGGTGCCATTTATGATTTTTCAATAAATTATCCTTTAGATAGACAATTAAAAAGTGTACATTTTCGTTAGTGTTCCGCAAGAACTATAAGTGATTTCAAAGACATTTAAACCCAAGGGTGGAAAAATGAACGATCAAATAGTTTTTAAAATTTTACTGTTTTGTTGTTATTTTTTACAACAATGCCGTTCTAAACCAGAATGCCCAAATTATGGTAAGTGTATAAAACTACCCTCCCTTCATGACCATTCTGATTCCTTTTCAACACGCGTTATTTCGGCGTACTAGACAAAACCCCTCTAGCTCTGATTATAATAACAGTAAATAATAAAAATGCTTAGATTAATTTATAGTCTAAAAATTGAAACAAAAAATCAGTGTGCTTCATCAGAGAATTGATAAAAAATCTTTAATTGAGAAAAGAGTTCGCGAGTTTCGAAAAACTAAGCAAAGAAAAAAGTATTAATATATATTTTTAAAACAATAGGTATTTACATACAAAGGAAGGAAAGTGTCACTTTTGCCCCCGCGGTTTGTTTGATGCCTGACGTCAGGACGGCATTAAAAAACCAAGGGAGGAAATCCACTCAACTCCAGAGGAATGTATCTCATTGTATATACTACCTAATAATACCTACAGTAAAAAATATGTAAATTTTTATTTTTGTTTTATTATTTGCACAATAATTACAAACAATAGTTTACAAATTGAAGTTTTTAAGTATAGTGAGTTGTGTAACTAAAAATTTATTATACAACTGTGTAAAATATAGAATAAAATGTCATTTTGTTACACAATTTTGCGACCAATACACATCCAGCTACAATTTGTGTTAAAAAAATCCGGTTTTTTTTTCCGTGTACGCGGTAGAGGTAGGTAACATACAGTGGCATTTTCGCCCCTCAAATGCGTGTCGAACATGTTCTTATAAAATAGTTGAGACAAAATCAACTGCTTTCATATTGCCCAAAATAAATATACTAGTTATATAAAATGAGATCTAGTAACAACCTCCGCGGATCCGAGGAAGAATATGCCCTCTCCAAATTACTGTGCCTTATTTTTGATCAAAATATTTCCCCGCCTTCCCCTCTGTTTGAGGAGGCTCTATTCGTACCTAATCGATACACTCGTCGTTACATCTTATGAAACTCATCACCATCCATTTCTCCTGTCAGAATGATGTTCTGTCTGAAATTTTTTAAGAAGGCTACAGCCAACGGAACTAAATGTTGCATTTATAATTTTTTTTACAGCAGGTAATAATAATACTCTAAAACAAATTTAAGTTGAGTGGCCCAAAACGTTAGCTCTCAGAATAAGCTATAGGAAATGTTTTCGATAAAGCTGTATTTTTGTTAGATGTTAGTTTACATATAATTAAAAAAATCATAAACTGCCAGTTCGCCTCAAATTATGTTTTATGTATTTATAGTAAGTATTTAGTTTTTTTATAAACTGTGTCAGTACTTTTTTACGTGTGTTTTGCATTTCTTCACGAAACTCTGATGATGACTCATATGCGATACCATTGGACAATTTTGATTTTGATTAGAATCCATAATAACAGAGAAAAGAAAGGGATAACATTTATAATGGATAGCCCTGTACAATCGATTCATACATTAAAAGAATATAATTTTTTTAAATTTACCCTTGCTGTTTATTCTTAATTCAACATGGCGGGGGAAGCAAGCTCAAATAGAGTTTTTAAATCTCGATGGATTCACCGTTTGTTGGCATCGATGCCTACTATTGTCTACCTACCCTAAAGATTGGTGGAAAGGTTTGATGGATGATGCAACCACAAAAACTATCAGCTGAGTTTTGTTGTTTTTTGTTTTTTGATCAATAGGGTTTGTTTTATTTTTGTGATCAGGGAGGGAACAAAGACATGCTAAGATTGAGGGTAGTCAACACCGTAGCCAAATATGATTTAATGAACCTTATGTACAAACGGGCGTTAAAGTGCACTTTAGCGCCCGCATTTTAGGTCGTAATAACGCCCGCGGACGTTAAAACAGCATTTTATGTCCTACAGACGATAAAACTTATTTTGGGCCCTAAAATATGTGTTAAATTAAGGGTTTTTTTTAAAATTATTTATGAAAAGCAGTCATTCTATAGTTTTATGTAATACACTTTTCTTGAATTTGCAGACGAAAAAATGCAAATTTTTGTTTCAATAATTTTTATTAAACGAACGCAATAATAAAATTAACTAGAGTAAAAAAATAATAACTAACTATAATAATTCCATAGGGAAGACGGCTTGTGTTGTTTCACTTTTTCGTTGAAGTATGCAAGGCGTCTTCTTTCACGATTAGGTCTCTTTCCGGAATGTTTTTACCAGTACACCACAAAACATAATCTTTATAGGTTTTTTCGTATAGTTTTCTTGATTTGGCCGGCAAAAGATTCGTCTTCGTCTCTTCAGCGGCCTTCAGTATATCATCATAATAGAGACGTAAAGCTATTTGTAACTCATCGCGGTATACGTATCCGCATCTAGCGAGAAACAAGCACATTGATTGGTCAGAAACTTGTAGCACGTTCAAAAAGAGCAGATATATGCTAATTTAAGGTGTTCCTAAACGCGATAGGTGTTGAGATGCGTATTGTTACGACACACGTATCGTACCTCAGCACCTATTGCGTTCAGAAACACCTTAAATTAGCATATATCTGCTCTTTTCGAACGTGCCACAAGTTTCTGACCAATCAATGTGCTTGGTTCTCGCTAGATGCGGATACGTATACCGCGATGAATTACAAAAAGCTTTATATCTCTAATATTTTACAAGAAAAACGGTAAAAATAGCGACGAAAACGCAACATTATTTGTAATGATGACTTTGTTGAAATGGTTGCTAATGACAAGCAACTGTGTCTCAGATTGCTTAATTAAGAATGACAGAAATAACCATACAAATGATCACTTTTGAATACTTAACTATTTGTCAACTGGTGATTTATCTATTGTCAAAATATTAGGGAGATTTTGACACCAAAAAAAATATTTTAAAATATTTTTTTTTCAAAAATCATGCGGTTGTGCATAAAACATTGTATCTATCTCAGTCATAAAATGCGTTTAACACACTCAGCGTGTAAAAACCCTCGCCTGGCGGCTCGTGTTTTTATTTCCACGCCGCTGACGTTAAACGACTCCTTTATGACCTAGATATATAAATATCTATTAAATCCCATAATTCATGTCGTTTTTTTTTTAAATAAAAAAAATCAGCTCCTAAAAAAACTGTGCTTATGTTGGTATGTGTCAATTGCGTTCTTAGGTTTTTTCGGTCGAACATTTGACATCCACCGGTGGTGATGTAACTCCACCAATTTCCCCAAACTGATGCAATCAAAGTGACCAAGTCGGTGAGTTTCAATTGACTTTAAAAACTCATCCTATAAAGCTGTAAATTAGATTTTTAACCAAACATAACATTTTTGTACCAAAATGTTGCTGGTTGTTTTTTTTTTCTCCCCTGTCCTCTGTACGACCCTTTTTAATAGTAACCTAATTCTAAGCATAAATTTACCACCCAATTATGGTTCGCAGTACTAATAGGTAGTTGGATTTACACACCATATGTGGTCCGCAGGACAGTGGTGGTGTATGTAAAGATAACCGAATTTACTAAAACAATCTCATCATTTGCCTGGAAACTTTATACCTAATAAAAATAGTAAAAACTCGAAGCTTCCTATTAAACACCTGCTTTCCTTAGATGAGTGTTTATTAACGGGTATTTGCCAAATACGGAAAGTACCGATTCCTTGTTTTCCAAAGTACTCGTTACTCATTGCTTTTGTTTTATATCTGTAGACTACGGGCACTACAGGCTGTAGTGCTAAAAATTTTAAAATACCGTCTTGACAGAAAGTAACGATTATTTTATTTTGATTTTTTTTTTTTTGTTTTGATGCGATAATAAAGAAGTTTTGTTTACGTTTAATAAAACCTGTTGTCTGATATGTTTTTATAAATAATTATAATAAGTAACTAGGCACCGAAAACTATTACTTTTACCTTTTAAATACCAATTTGTTTAAGCCTATATGTTTGATTCCTATGTAAATTAAACTAATAATACCGAAAGTACCTAGTACCGAATATAAAGTAACGGGTATTGATATTAAAAGTAACAAATCGGTACAAGTATTTAACAGTAACGAATGTTTACAACACTATTTGTTAAGATTCTTAGCAAAACTGTAAAATTTAATTGACTTTAGTACTTTATTTGTTAAATTAATGTGCTGGCACCTTTGTTTAGGTATGCACAATTAGTCAATAATAAAAAATAAAGATTTGTGAATATGAAAAAGTAACATCCGACAAAAATCCAGCTTTATTCGAAAAAATTTGCGGTAATTTTCTAACGTTGTCGGGCTAGACAAGGTGATAGCTCCTCGCGAATTTAATAACCAATTTTTTAATAGAATATGGCGTCAGCCAAGCAGAGCAAAACCAAATTGTAAATGAGCATAACAATCTAAGGCTGCAGATAGCCAGAGGGACGCTTCCTGGCCAACCGAAAGGTATCAACCTTAAAAGATTTGTAAGTATTTAACGAAAAACACTAAAAGTTACTTAGCAAATTTTCGAAAGAAAAACTTATGATACATATGATCTATCACATTTTGACCATGTTTAGATGCCTATGGAACCATATTCTCCTAGCAGATTATTTTAATTAATCAGAAATTCTTCTTTCTACAAATATACAGGGTTCCTAAGATTTTCCTTAGGGATAGGATTTCAATAAATCAAACAGAAATGGCATATATTGAGCAATGGTGCCAGTTTGTTATTATCTCCGGACTGCTTTCATGAGAAAAAATTGTCGCCACTCTTTCATTGTGAGCATAAATCATAGTTGCAATAATAACCGTTGACAAGATGTCTGCAAATTCCACTAGATGGCGGCCACACCATGAGATATTGGACCCTTTCATTGAAAGGAATTTGAATAGCCAAAAATATGTTGATTTTCTCCAACACCAGGTTTTACTACGTTTGAGGGAACTCAACATAAATTTGGACGAATTGTGGTTTCAGCAAGATGGCTGTTCATCCCACAATTCACGCCAGGCTACAAATTACCTTCGTCAGGTATTCGGTGATAGAATTATTTCCACGTATGGAAATATCCGATGGCCTCCTCGATCACCAGATCTTGCGCCAAATGACTTTTTCCTATGGGGTTGTTGGCACGACAAAATTTTCCAACACCCTCACTTACGACCTACGACTATACAGGAGTTGAGGGCGAAAATTTTGGAGGCGGGCAACTCTATCACCCCTGAATGTTGGCTGCTACGCGCCAAGAGTTTTACAATAGATTGGGATATTGTGAGGCTCAAGGAGGGGACAGATTTGAACATCTAATCTAATTAAAAATTGGATGTTTTCAGGTCCAAACCACAGCTTTTTCTTGCTTAAAGGAGGCGGCAGAGTCCATTATTTACGATACTGAGCGATAAACTCGTGAGGTTGTTAACATTAGAAAGAAATATCTTCGCTTTTAATTAAATTTCTTTCCATTCTGTTCTACTAGTGACATCTATCCGGAAACGACCAAACCATGCATGCACTAGCAGCCAAAGAAATCAATAAACGGCGCTGTTTTTCCTGCAGAGCTTTTTGGTTGCGATATTATTGATTTTAAAGAAAGCTGGCCCTACACTACGTTTGATATTTTTGAGGTGTTTTATGACATGATCTCGAAACATGTAGCGAACCAATTCTTCAAAACTAGCGGGAGGGTAAAAGCAAAAAATAAAGGGCTGCCAATATTTGTAACAACCAAAAAGGGGTGAAAAGATTTATTTTGATCTGTTTCTTTACAAAAAACGTTTTATTTTTACGAAAAACTTGAGCTCTGCCACTTTTTTTTATTTTTGTCTTCAACTTTCTCGAAATTTTCGTCATACTTTAGAAAAAAATTATTTCCCCCATGGTCATACTCTACTTTTATTCGAAAAAATTTAAAAACAGAGACGGGATCAGTTTTCCTAAAACGGGGGATCTTGGTTTCGAGTGAGAAGATAAAGGGCGGCGCAGGCAAAAATTTTTCAATTAAATTAGCCGAATGCAAAAAACAAGCACGAAATAAAAATGGCGCCGCTTACAATTTTTTTTCAAAAATTACGTAATTTCGGGAACGCAAAGAAATAGGTCTAAAGAGTATAATTTTTAGGAAAAAAATATCAATTTTCTCGCTTTCCTCCACTGGGACTACAGGGGCCGTGCACAAATTACGTAATGGTCATAGGGGGAAGGGGGGTTACAAAACGTTACGTAGGGGGGAGGGGGGTTTTCGACAGCGTTTGCATTTGTGTGAAACTAAGAAAATTTGGAATGAAAATAAATGAAAAGTTTTTTTTGGGGGGGGGGTAGTGGTCTTGAAATCGTTACGTAATATTAGGGGAGTGGCGTGCCAAACCGTTACAAAATATTACATAGGGAGGGGGTCAAAAATTGGTAAAATCACCGTTACGTAATTTGTGCACGGCCCCACATCTGACTGTTCCTCCTTTTTGATTTCGAATCAAAGTGCAAAACCCGGGTTGGACGTTCGAAGGCGTCAACCCGTCCGATTTACTTGATAAAGTTTCTACGGAAATATTTCAGTCGATTTCTCCGGCCGTGTATGAACGCTTTAGGTTAGGCATTTGCATGGTTAAAGTCGAGCAAAAACAATTTTTATTCCATTCTTAAAGGTATGAAAATGAAAAACATTAGAAAACAACAACCTGGAATGGATTTACTACGTTTAAGATGTAGTGACAACATCGCCCCATGCCCATCCTTTTCTGCCTAATGTGCTTTTCCGTTTGTCTGCGTCTTATACACGGCTGCTTGGCCCCCTAAGGATTTGCTTAGGAACCCTGTATAATAACCGTTTGCACCCACCACCATAAGAACAGTTGAACAATTTCTTTAGCTTTTTGAACATATCTGGCAAACTAATAAAAAAAATCAGATATACAATATATTTTCCAGAAGGGGATGTTGTAAGCTATTGAAAAAATATATTGAAGGCATATAATTCCAACAAAAAGTGAATTGTGTGGATAAGTAACATTTAATTGTTAACATAGATTATAATGTATTAGCAGTAATTTTTTCACACCAGAATCATAGTTCAATCCCCAATAGTTATCGAGATATATGCGTCCAACTATGGTCAATATATAATGGATAACCCTGTACAAGCCTTCGTGGAATAAAATATGATTTAGTACGTTTGCACGTGGAACTGAATACCTTTTAAATTCAATTTTCGGTTTTTATGAAGCGACTTGAACGCGTTTTCAACACGGTCTCAGCTTTTGACATTTGAGGTTAGTTTTTGCCAATTTTACTTCTTTGTTTGCTTTTTTAAAGCTAAAAGTTTAGAGCATAATAATATAATACTAATACTTTTTGCAGGAATATTGGAAGTGCTAGTAGTTTATTATTGGCGTCATTATTTCGTTCGATACGATACCCATTTTCATACAGTAGGCCGAAAGAAGTCCAATTTGCCAGTGTACGTACATGCAGGAACACCGCACACCTATCAGTGGAGCAACCAACACTCAGGATTCCTATCGCCGTTCGCCGTCGTTCGCGTTCGCGGCTTGTATTTAGTACGCCTCTAACCACGGTGCTATGCGGAACGGAGTCAATGAAACCGGAATTTGGTCAATAAATACGCAAATTTTTATAACGTAATTTTCTTGTTTTCTGTCACTGATAAATTAGATCGTTTTATTTTCAACTGCTCAGATTTATCACTAACAACGTATTACAATGAAGATAATAAGGAGAAACAAAATAAAAACAAGTTCTCAAAATAAAATAATACATTCTAAAAACCAAAAAGATTCTCCCAGTCAAAAAAAATTTAGAGCAAATGTTCGAAAAGCCCTCCTTGCTCGGCTAGACAATATCCGAGCCTATTATAAAAACCCCTTCCAACGTTTCCAAGCATGTTAGTAGTAGTAGATCCAAGTATCTAGGACCATTGCTGTAATAAAATATGTAAATAAAAAATGGCCCAATTAACTGTTCCTCTACAATACCCCCCCAGACAATTTAAAAAAAAAATACAAATGCAAATTTTCCCTCGACCAATATCGAACGTGTGTTGGGTTATGACGATTCAATAATGGAAAAGTGCTTTCATCTGTGAAAAGAATAGATCTCAGAAAGTTTTCAGCACGATTAGCCCTTTCCATAATTGTTTCGCAAAGTTCCATACGACGATAGTTGTCCTCGGGAAAAATTTGATGCGTTTTTGACGCTTTGTAAGAATGATAACCATTCTTTTTGAGAACACGTAAGACAGTGGCTGAAGACGTATCAACTGCTTCGGCAGTTTGGTGGCTAGTTAACTTTCGATTTTCCTCCACTGCAGTGCAAATCATCACACCTCGTACTTCCTGCTCGTCATTCAAAATAGTGGGTTTTTTATGGTTTCTCGGGGCTACACAACCAAACTTTTTAAAATTCTGCACAAAGCTATGAATCGTTGATAACTAGGTTCTAGGCGATTTACAAAATTCTCCAAAAAAAGTTCTTGAATAAGTCTCAACGGTCTGCCTTGATAGTAACATTTGACTGTCTGTACTTATTCGGCAACTTCGTAGACATCCATTTTTAGTTTTAAAAATGTATTATTTCACTTAAGAACTTATCAATCTGGTTCTCGAGCAAGGCAGAAATAAAACAAAATAATAAAAACAAAATAAATTTCCAAAAGATAACACTGCAGCGTGCTTCAAATCCACCTCGGTCGTACGGCACGGTGAGTAAATTGGACTTGATTCTCCCTATGTTCGCAGTAGCCTGAAGCTCATTGTATACCAGTTGTATACTATTTGGGACAATTGAGTCGTTTAATACTGGGTATAAGATTTTCTATAATGGCTGTACAATTTATGCATACCCAGTAACGAGTTCAATTGTCCCAAATAGTATACAACTGGTGTTTATATAATTTCTCCCAGTGTACGATTTCAAAAAATTGGTGTCAGAAAGAACGTATAGTCCACCATATAATCAATTATTTTATGTTGAAAGAAAATTAAAATATCTCGAAAACTGTAGCTTTGAAAGATTTGAACCTCATAACAAAATTTTTGGATAATATTTACGAAAAACAAAATCTGCAAAGCGCATATCAATAGCTGCTTTACTTCTAAATCTACGATTATTTTTATAAATTTTAAGGTTTATTCAAATAACTCGGAAACTAAAGCTCCCACGAATTAGTTTAATACTAAGGTTCCAAAACACCTTAATCGACGAAAAAAAAAATTGTCTGTCGGTCTGTTGTCTGTCTGTATACACGATAATTCAAGAACGCCTTAATCGATTTTAACAAAATTTGGTAAAAAATACTCTATCGATTGAAAAAACGTTAAGATTTATAAAAAAATCATAACTTTAGAAGTAAAGCAGCTATTGGTATGCATTTTTCAAATTTTGGTTTTCATAAATATTACCCAAAAATTTTGTTCAAACCGAGTTTAATAAATAAAATAATTGATTGTATGCTTTCTAGTACCAATTTTTAGCATATTATGTCATTCTTTAAATCTTTAAAACATAAGCTTTTGAAAAATACAAGAACAGTGTGGCTCTATCTTTTATCGTTTCGAAGATATTCAAGTTAAAATTTGTGTGTAAGGTATAGGAAAATAATTATCATAGGTATTAATAGTGGGTATTTATTTTCTATTAACTTGTCCCTTCTATACAAATTTATAGTTGAATATCTTGGGAAAGATAGATACACCAATGGTATTTGGTAATTTTGAGAAGGTAAGTTAGGGATTGAGAAAATGACATAATATACAGGGTGTCCACTTTAAAAAAAGGTGAGTTTGTGTCATATCTGATTTTTAGGACACCCTGTGTAAAACATTTTTCTTACCGATTGTTTTACACAAGTTTTTTTAAAAATACCTATAGTTCTCTCAAAAAATTCATTCTTCCATACTTCTGTAACAGAATCTATATTATTAAGTTGATTTTTGCTCCAGAATCGCCGCGCGCCGGTGGTATTTTGTAAAGATTCGTTTTTAAACTTAAAATAAATTGTGCAAGATAATTAAACTCATTTAGTTTTTTAATAACTTTTTTAGAGTTGGGATAAGAATTTGGCTACTGCAGCTCAGAACATAGCAAACACCTGCGTCTATGGACATGTTAAAGTAAATGATCGTAAGTTTTTTTTTAGGGCATTTGAGCCATTAAATCTTACTCAATATTTTCTGATATGGAAAAAAGATGACATTTACGTCCATAATAAGTACCTACTAGCAAATGTTCTTTTTAAATTTTATGTGTTTTTAAAAATACAGCAATTACCTCCCGGACTTGAGATGGGTTTTGACGGCTCACAGCTGGAAAACTATAAGTCGTAGCGAAAAAATAAAAACGGTCCCGGACAGAGGCGCGCGGGAATTTTTTGAGTCTGGGGGGGGCTGCGCCCCCCCTCAAAAAAAAAACCCGGAAACACGATATTTTCGACACTGACGGCGTTGGCGGGCAAGTGGGCTCGGGATCGTGTGTGTTTTTGCAACTGTGAGCTGGGTTTAGACCGTCGTGAGACAGGTTAGTTTTACCCTACTGATGACTCGTCGTTGCGATAGTAATCCTGCTCAGTACGAGAGGAACCGCAGGTTCGGACATTTGGTTCACGCACTAGCTCGAGCGGGCTATGGTGCGAAGCTACCATCCGTTGGTTTATGCCTGAACACCTCTAAGGCCGTATCCTTTCTAGTCAAAGGTGGCAACGATATCTCTTAGTGGCGAAAAACCCAAAAAAAGTAGTTTCGACATTATGAATCCGCGACAAACATATAGATTTTATTGACTTTAATAAAGTCGGCACTATTTTTAACAGTTTCGCACGCCTACTACATTTTTTGGGCACTTTACCCATATGTTGTGAGACGGCGCTCTTCTTGGTTGCCGAGGCTATCCGAAACCTACGTTCGGGCAGAACTTTCTTGTGAACGGTGTAATGTGTGCGCGGACCTTCAATAAAGCACGGTATTAACTTTAATTATGTCAACTTTATGGATGGCACAATATATAGTTTTTGGTTGTGCCGCTATTTGACACTGTTGACATTTGAACGTCATATATAGTTACGGACGGACGGTTAACATAAGAATTTTGACGTAAGTGCGTGCGGGTTTGAGTTTTGGCGCGCTTCCATTAAATTCCGCGCCTATTTCCGACAGATGGCGTTACGCACAGTATACCCAAGAGACACCCAAGCGTCCCAGCCAACACAGATACGTAAATATTACGTAAAAGTTACAACACATGTTTACTTTGTCACATAAATTCTAGGTAAACTGGAAATCACAACCAGGTAAAAAGTAACTTCCATGTTCTGCATAACGCCATGCACACTTTCTACGTAAATAATATTTAATTAAAATAGCGTAAATAATACATGGCAACAAAAACTTGGGAAACGGCATATATCGATTAAGTAGTAACTAGAAAAAAAATCGAAAGGTAAAATTTGGGTATTTCTTTTTATATTTATATCTCTTACAAGTAAAATTAAGGTAAACTTGACGTCACGTAAGTAACGTACTCTATGTAACTTCTATATAAATTTATAACATAATTTTATATAAATATTACGTATTGGAATGTAAAATTTATGTAAAATTAAAGTCATATTGTGTATATAATATAATGGAGAACAAAAAAATGCAACACCAGAAAGGACAAATATTTTTAAAGTAATTTATTTATATATTATTACATTAGGATGCTCTTCGTAATTGATTACATTTCCAAGAAGATTCCTCCATGATAATCATCAAAAAATTAATAATGAATGGTTCCTCCATGGTTATTTATGCATTTGTTTGTTCTATTGGGCATTGACAAAATAAGATGGTCTATATCATATTGAGGAACACTCATCCAAATCCTCCTTACGGCATGCCAGAGTTCATCTAAGTTTTCAGGGGGACGTGGTAATCGACTAGGATTGCGCCCTATCATATCCGATACGTGTTCGATACGCGACAAGTCAGGCGATCTTGCTGTCCATTCCAAAGTCTCTTTGCCAAGTTCATGTAAGAACTCCATTGTTTCACGAGCAATATGCGGTTTGGCATAATCTTGTTGAAAGATCGCATTTGGGATAGTTTTTAGGTATGGATGTAAAAGAGGCTGCAGCACTTCATCGATGTATCGCCGAGATTGCCGTTGATGAGGCCTAGAGGTGATCTGCTTCCTAAACATATAGCACCCCATACCATGATACTTTGCTGTCTTGCTGTATCACGTTCAAGTCTACATTTCGTCTCTCACCTCGAAATCGCTTAACTCTCATTCGTCCATCATGGCCGCCTAAACAAAACCTGGATTCGTCGCTGAAGCTTATGGTATTCCATTCGTCATTCCAGTTTTGCAGAGCTCTGCACCACTCCAAACGGCGAGCCTTATGTTGTGGGGTCAAAGGTAGCACCAAAAGCAGACGGTAAGCCCTCAGCCCCATACACGCAATCTTCGATTAACTGTCATCCTTAAAAACACTCGTCCTGTAGCTGCAACTACAACATCTCTTACTTAGCGTATACTGTCCCGTCGATTTCTGAGAGCAAAAAGTCTGAGATGCCGTAAATCACAACCTAGGGCGCCCAGAACCCGCATGACGTCTATAAGTCTCATCATTGGACCACCTTCTCCAAACCGTAAACCAAAACGATGAAAATGATGAAATTGTTGGCGACCGCGAACTCTTGGCATTTTTATTTTTTAAGTAAACTGTAAGCAACCCAAGAAGACCTAAAACTACGAAAAAAAATGATTTAAAATTTTCAGAAAAGTTCTTTTATGTGTTATTTGTTTTTGAAAATTAATAGAAAATATATTTGAAGAAATGAAAGATTAGAAGACAAAAAATTTATCAATTATTTCTTTTTATTTTCGTTTAAATATTTATCCATATATATGATATTGCATTTTTTTTGTTCTCCAGTTTATTTATATACTTTTTATATACTTATATACTAGGTAAAAACTAACTTCCATGTTTTGCATAACGCCATTAAAGAAACATAAGTTATTTTATGTAAATATTACGTATATTTTATGAAAACTTTTTTATGTACATTTTTTGACTTTAGATTTACGTAAATATTATGTTAATGTAACAGATGTGTTTGCTGCGGTGTTTTTCTGTTTGAGCGTTTATTAATAAATAATTGATTAGGTACTTGCTTCAAAACGCATTTAAATAAAAGTAATAAATCTGGGTAATTTTTATTCTCTAGTACCTCGGAACTTAATTAGGAAGGTATAAATTTTTACTTGGAATGGAAAACCACAGTAAACTAATTTTATTTTCAAAATTAAGGCCACAAAATCGGCATAGATTTGACAACACTGCTTTACTGTTTTTGGGCCAATCTATACCGGGCAGAGTATCGGAAACGAGTAAACGGAATCTGTTGAAATTTGGCAGGAATGTTTATTTTTGAATTCCTCACAACCGTATCCAGACAGTTTTTTGCTGGACTCTCTCATATTCGAAATAAAATAAACACGGCTAACAATAGTCAAAAATCTTACCTGGCTTTTTTTTTAGCCTCGTCGATAGTACAGAAATTTGTAACAGCAATTTTTGGATTTTTTATTTTTTGAAAAAAATACACCAAATCCTATTATCTGATAACAAAAAAGTTCTGGTTTTTTTCGTGGTAAGCAATATTCTGCCGGAATTCTGAAACGCGAAGGTCACGTAATTTAGTAGGCCCAAGGAAACTGAAGTGGGTTCGATTGGAGTATTGGAATTCAGGTTCCGCATAGCCACCGGCCACTTGTCTAATAGAACATTCGGAAAATATATTGACACATCCCAAGTGATCAAAATAATACGGAAATTTGCAAGTTTTTTAATGTTGAATAAGGTTTTTTTTTATTCTTTTTAATTTCGAGACACTGCAATCCATGAAGCATGAATTCGAGCATCAAAATCTTTTAAAGAAGCATTAATAAATGGTTATATTCCTAATAAATTATACTTTTCCTCGCATGTGGTGTTCGCACCGTATTCTGAACACTGCACGATCTAACTCGAAATGGTATTAGTGATGCCACCTATTGTTGATCTTTCAAAACAATAGCAAAGCAGTATTGTCAAATCTATGTCGTTTTTGTGGCCTTAAAAAACAAACACTAATAAAATATCCCAAACGTCAAATAACCATCAACGGACAACCTGAACCAAAAGGGCTATTTTGAACTCATATAGTGTCATATAGTGTTAAAGTTATCGTTGTCGACGACGTTTTCGGGCTTTAAATTGGCACTACCAAAAACTATCTGATATGATATGAGCATGTCTAGTTGACATGTTTAGACGACATGTCAGAGTTCTTTTAAACCTCGTGCGAAACTGTCAAAAATAGTGGCGACTTTATTAAATCGACTTTAGCCCCTTATCATTAGGGACTTATCGGTACATAAAGTCGGCATAGGCTGTCTTAAATTAAGACGGCACTATTTTTGACAATTTCGCACAAAGTTTAAAGGGATTCTGACATTGTTGTTGTCTAAATATGTCATCTTCGCTATCAAAATAATGTCGACTTTCATAATGTTTGTGCCTGCCTTTAATAAAGGACGGTATTAAATTTAATTTGTTAACTTTAAGAATGGCACAATATGAGTATGTTTAGATGACATGTTTACATGACAAAAATGTCAGAAACCTTTCAACCTTCGTGCGGAACTGTCAGAAGTAGTGCCGAGTTAGGCTATGCCGACTTTATGTACCGATAAGTGCCTATTATGAAACTCTGAAATAAATTTTAGCTAGGTTTGGTGTAGGTCAAAACATCTACACATCATATGCGTCGAACTATATGAAAGGAGCTAATTGGACAGACCCATTATTGAATCCAAAGTACGGTTGGTGGAACGAATACAAAATATACAAGTATCCCAATGGATTTTCACAGGCTACTGGGCATTACACACAGGTAAACCATCTTTGTACAGGGTGATTTTTTATAACCGTATCTCGCCATAACTTTTTGGCACTGTTTGTCGTAGAAAGATAAAACACAAAGTGAATTGTTTGTTAGGGTTTGTTAAGTGTTGTTCATCTTTTAGATTTGACACTTTTTTGGCAGATGTCAAAGTGTATAACCTAGAGCAAAATTATTGATTCTTTTTAATGGAACACCTTGTATTTTTTTACATTTCTGAATTCTACAAAAAATTACCTTTTTAAAAATACCACACACTGTGCACAACAATTTACCAAATAATGCACAAGTTATGGCGAGGTACGGTAATAAAAAATCACTCACACACAATATCTCTAAAACTATTAAGCGCAACCCAGACGTGTCATATGTTTTTGAAAGAATTTAACAAAAATAAAAAGTGCAAGGCTATTTGACAATTTTTGTCATAAATATTCTAAAATTTAACTCTTTTTAGTCCACCATACCAATATGGTATGGGGGAGTATTAAAATGGTGAAATTTTGACTCTTCTTAATTTTATCAAAAATGAGTTACCGAGGTTCCAAAACACCTTAAACGACGAAAAAAAAAGTTATCTGTCTGTAGTTAACTAAATTTGTTCCAAAAATCCTCTATCGGCTGACCATAAACTGATTAACTTTTGGGTAGAGGAGGGGGGAAAATGGGGATAAAATATTTAAGAAAATTGTAACTTTGGAACAAAAGCAAGCAGTGATATCCGGTTTTCAGATTTAAGTTTCTATGAATATGGACTACAAATTTGGTTATAAAGTCCAAATTCCTGGGAGCTTTAGTTTCCGAGTTATTTGAAAAAACCTTACGAAATAAAGCTATTGATATGCGGTTTTCAGATCGTAAATATTACCCAAAAATTTTGTTATAAAGTTCAAATCCTTCAAAGCTACAGTTTTCGAGATATTTTAATTTCCTTTCAATTTAAAATAATTGCCCAGCAAACACGGTTCCCTCAGGCCTTCGTCGTCCCGATGTCGATTGCCGAATTTGCCGTCATCGGCAAGACGTCGATTTACAACATCGGACCAGCAGTATTTTTTGTCCCCTTTGCGATGTAGGCCCAATGTATGTTTGCCGACGCAGCGTTAGACTGTAGCCCACCGTCGGACCACTGGCAAATTTTACGATTAAGGTCCGATATGGTTTAAACACATGGTACCGACCATCCCTCCATTAAGCTGCTAATTTGGTCGGTCTAACGTGGGTAAGCTGGTCTCGGTCCGACATCGGTAAACTATTCAAGTCCGACATTGGTTTCGTAAAGCGGCCCGACGTTGGTGATTGACGAAGTTCCGTCTGTGGTTGCTTGACAATTGGCAAACTACAAAGTTTCGATAATGCGGGTGCTTAACCAGTCGGGCTGGTTTAAGTGGCTTGTAGAGAAGTACCACCATCTTGTCAAGTCCGCATTCTAGTTTTAAAATATCTTTGCTTATTATATATATATAATATTATCTTCCACTGTACAGGGAACATAGTGACATTTATCTTCCACTGTACAGGGAACATAGTGACATTAGCGCTATTTCTACATACTAGGAAGAAACTATTAAGCAGTTTAAAAATTTTAAGGTGGCGTAATCGGAATATCGTCAGTTACCGATTCTCGACCAATCAAACAAAGTTCCAATCGGACCATCGTCGGCCCTAAAGCAGATAAAGTGATGGTCGGCATAAAGTCGACTATAGTAAATCGGGCCATCGTCAGTTGCCGATTCTCGTCCGATTAAACAAATTTCCAATCGGACCCTCGTCGGCCCTAAAGCAGATAAAGTAGGCGTCGGCATAAAGTTGACTATAGTCAATCGGGCCATCCTCAGTTGCCGATTCTTGATCGATTAAAGAAAGTTTTTATGGGACCATCATCGGACCCAAAGCAGATAAGGTTTGCGTTGGCATAATGTCGACTATGTAAATCGGGCCATCGTCAGTTGCCGATTATCGTCCAAATTAACAAAGTTCTAAAAGTTCTAATTGGACCATCGTCGGTCCTAAAGCAGATAAAGTGGGCGTCGGCATAAAATCGACTATAGTAAATCGGGCCATCATCAGTTGCCGACTTTAGACCGATTAAACAAAGTTCCAATCGGACCATCATCGGTCCTAAAGTGGTATCGACACAAAGTCGACTGTAGTAACCGACCTAAAAATGAAAATCGCAATCTGTCCAACACCGGGCCAGCGTGTAGTCGCCGATGCCGACACACTGCCGATGTTGTCGACATTGGCCCGATTCAATGCCGACGATTTGTGTTTGCTGGGTGATTGTATGGTGGACTATCTGTGCTTTCTAGCACCAATTTTTATTTATTTGATATTGAAATGACGCAACTAAAATACCACAAAACATTTTATATTTAACACCTGAACACCAGGCGCCTCTTCGCGATTCTGTACATCTGAGGAGAGGGGAAAAGCCCCATTTCCTCGTCAATTTTTGTAAAATAAAGGAGTCTACAAGAATCAGAATTTTGTTTTAAAAACACCCCTTTGTGTTTAATAAAAGCTTTAAATTAGTTTTAAAATTAAACAAGGCGTGAACACGGTTATAAAGTGTTCTAAGTAGAAAGAGTACTAAGTGTAGAAAGAGTACTAAGTGTAGAAAGAGTACTAAGTGTATAAAGAGTAGTCATTTTTTTTGCTCTCATTTACTAGCCATTGCGCACCCTAGACAAAAACTGTCGAACCCTGTATATTTTTTGTTGCTATTGGAACCTGGGAGCAGATTTTCTAAATCGACGAAAAGTGTTTGCAGACGAGTACTAACTAACGACAGTAAAAGACATGCCGGTAAATTTCAGCTGCCTTCGAATACGAACGTTTCAGAGAAGATGCATGTGAGTGGTAAAGCAACAGTTTAAACAAGTCTGAGTGTAAAGGCGGATTTACAATTAGGCAAGCAAGCACGCAAGCAAGCAAACAACCGGACAAATTTCAATGTCAAATTTCCCGGCTTTTCCAAGTTTCTCGAAAAGAACAAATTATTTTCTAGGTGTTAAGAAGTTTAAAAACATCATATTTTTTTTATTTACTTGGGAGAATTTTAAGAAATTTTAAAATATAGAGGACCTAGACGCAAGTCGACACACGCAGCTTTATTTTAAAATTTTTTAAAATTCTCCCAAGAAAATCAAAAACATTTTGACGTTTCCCTTCTAAGCACCTAGAAATATTTCGAAAATAATTTGTACTGTTTGAGAAAATTGGAAAAGGCGGGAAATTTGACATTGACATTTGTTCGGTTGCTTGCGTGCTTGATTACTTAATTGTAAATCCGCCTTAAGCTTGCATCTGGTCTAGGCCGAATTCGATCTTAGTACTGACGTGAAGTTGGCACCCCTACATTGAAATTTTGGAACCAAACAAGGTTTAATCATTTGGTAGTCACTTATTTTCGTTTGGTGGTACCCGATTTATTAAAAAAAAAAAAAATAAAAAATTAGTGTGAAGTTGGCACCCCACTTTCGAACTGAACTGCAAAAATTGGTAACATGGTGGACAACAACGCAAAAACGTTTGACAGTTGGGTTTTTTCATTTGATGCTGTCAGTTTGGCAATATTCTTTTTTTAATTATTTTTTTCCTGGCCTGCAGATTATCTTTTTCCGGCCTGGGCTAACCAAACTATTGTAGAGGTTCAATCGTTTGAGGTTGTTTGGTAGTGTTCGGTGGTTACTTCTCTTCGTTTGGTAGGTTTATTGACTTTACTTGGCCCAGGCCGGAAAAAAACATAATCTACAGGCCAAGAAAAAAATAGTTTTTGAAAAAAAACATTGCCAAAATGACACCATCCAACGAGGAAACCCAACTACCAAACTTTTTTACGTTATTGTTCACCATATTACCAATTTTTGTATTTCAATTCGAAAGTGGGGTGCCAACTTCACACAAATTTTTTATTTATTATAAAGCGGATACCACCAAAAGAAAAGTGCGCTATGAAACGACCACAGAACGATTGAACCTAGTTTGGTTCCGAAATTTCAATGTAGGGGTGCCAACTTTACGTAAGTGACCTTGGTACAACTAGTCCCGAAACGGTAATCTGCATCGTTCTAAAAGTTTGATAAGGCTTTAGTGACGAGTGAGCAGCGCGGCACGACAATTGAGTGTGACGGAGGTATGAGCTTTATAGAAAAGGCCGCACGGAGGGAACCGAATATTCGCGATCTTTAAACCATAGTTTAATAAATGGTTCTAAACCAGTGTTATATGCCCATTTGCTCTGCGATTTGCTTAAGTAATGAGTAGTAAAGAAATCCATAATTTTTAAGTATTCCCTAAATTTTATTTATTGCTCTGGCCAAAAAGAAGTTTTCCATAGCTAGGAATTAAATCTTGTTATAACACCATTATTTGTTGTTATTATTTATTATTATTATTATAATTATTATTTATTATTAATTATTCTTTGCGTCAGTTTTTACATTAATTTGTTCAGCTTCAGTAAGGGTCATTTAAACATATCCAGGGTGGATTCTTTAAACGGAATGGTGCTTCTAGCGGGTTAGAATTTGGTTTTATAAAAAAATCCAAAAACACGTCAACTGAGATTTTTAATTTTCTTTAATCGTGCTATCTTGGTTTTTTTATGTCGTTTTGTTTACAAGGTATGGTAAAAATTTTTTTTTTTAAATAGGACACCCTATATAGTTTGACATTTTTTAATTCTAAAAAAAATATCCTTTTGACAATACCACACGCTAATACTCTATCTCTTATGGTTTCCAAGATAGAGGCATTTAAACTTGCATAGAATTGTTGTCTCTGCCCTGTTTTGCAGGGGATATTTGAAGGTATATCGAAGTTTTCCATACTGATTTAGATAAAAATATGTTGACTATCGTAAAAGATAGATCCTACTCTGTGGTATTGCTGAAGAGAGAACTGTTTGCAGATTTCAAAAATTGCAAAATATACAGGGTGTCCTATTTTTTTTTTAAATGCCATACCTCGTAAAGGAAATTAAAAATCTCAGTTGACGTGTTTTTGGATTTTTTTATTCAACCAAATCCTAACCCGCTAGAAGCACCGTTTCATTTAAAGAATCCACCCTGTATATTGACCTTAAAATCCCCAATACTAGAAAGATGCCCTCCAGTGCACATAATCGTAGGGTTCTCAGTATAATTGATCAATTGTACTGTTTCTAAAAAATAAACAGTGATATTTATTTTAATTAAACTAACCAAACAACAAAAAAACTTGCATAAAAATATGTGACCATAAAAACTTGAAGCCATCATCCGTTGGGGCATCATGGAAATTAAATTGAATGTGGGCTTGTCTCTGCATTGACTGGCCGTAATTTGTAAGTCATATAGTCTTACCCGAAACGTCCTCCATCTAACTCCAACTGTTCTTGTATGAGTGGCAAAATATTTCGAACTGTTGGTTTGGTTATCCGGAAACATTGAAAAAATCTAAATCTAAATCTAGACCCTTCTGGCAAAACCATTTTCAATTTATATTCAGCACATCCAAATATTTATTTGTTATTTTTTTTACCGTTTTCGAATTGACAAAAAATGAGGTTAGAATTCTCTCCTAAGGATGATTTAAGGCTCGATATCTGGCATCTTAAATTTAGGTATTCCTTAGACTACAAACCAAATCAGCTACTTAGCACCGTTAAGAGATCCTTAGCGCAAAGGAATCCTTAGAGAAATCGCAGAGCAAATGGACAATAAAGCTTCAAAAATTAAGTAGAGGCAGTTGCGAGGAACAAGCGGAAGTAACTGTGGAACATGATTTTGCCCACGCAATCAAAGACTGATTAAAGACTGATATGCACTGCATGTCTCAGATATACGGAGGTTATGACCACGAGCAAAATAATGTCTGTCTTTTCTTATTATTTGTCGTAAACTTTCTTTATAAAATGGTTAAAAAAGGTTATTGGTGCAATGCAGATTAGAAATTTTTTATTAATTAAAGAACGCAGATATTGGACTCTGATATCTGGTAGCCAAGTTCATGCACAATAAAACAAAATTATGATTGTTTTCCACAAACCAAAACTACACTTTTTTGCACTCGACGCGCGTTTCGCTAACAACGTTAGCATCATCAGGAGACGATAAACAATGAACTAAATTAATCTACGCTCTATCTTATATACAATCCTTTAGTGGGCGGAGATAAGACCAATAAATTGTGATTGATCACGATTTTTAATCCTACCTCCCCTCAACCAAAGAATAAAGTGTACTAAACGGGATAGGTCCTCTATCTTTATTTAAACTATTTCTGGATTTAATGATTTCCATACTTTCATATGCATTCAAAAGTCTTTTGTTTGGTACACTTTTTAGAAGTTTTAGGTTATCTAATGTGAATCTATGATTGTTTTCAAAAGCATGCTCGGCCACACTTGACTTTTCTGTTCTTCCGTATTTTAAGTGTGCTAAGTGTTCTTTAAAACGTGTTTGAATAGAGCGTCTCGTTTGGCCAACATATTTTTTATCACAATCCATGCAACTAATTTCGTAAATTCCACTTTTTTCTAGAACTGTAGTTTTATCCTTGGGATTTTCTAGTAAGCTTCTTATTGTGTTACCGGATTGATATACTAATTTAAGACCGGTGTTATTAAATACTTTCTGTAATCCTTTCGTATAATTAGGATTATACGGAATTGATACAAATTTTGAGTCGCAGGTATCTTTTTGTCTGAAAAAGGTAGAATTCCGAAAGGTCTTTTGAAAAGAATGTCTATTTATCAGCTTATTTATTAAGCCTTCGTCGTAACCGTTTTCGACAGCTATATTCCTAATCCTATTCTTTTCTGCTTCAAATCTTTCTTTGTTTAAGGGGAAATTTACTAATCTATATGTTAAAAAGTGCAAACTTGCAAGCTTATGTTGTAAGCAATGAAAAGAGTCATTTGGAATATACCTGTTGGTGGCCGTGCCTTTTCAAGTCAAGTGTGGCCGAGCATGCTTTTGAAAACAATCATAGATTCACATTAGATAACCTAAAACTTCTAAAAAGTGTACCAAACAAAAGACTTTTGAATGCATATGAAAGTATGGAAATCATTAAATCCAGAAATAGTTTAAATAAAGATAGAGGACCTATCCCGTTTAGTACACTTTATTCTTTGGTTGAGGGGAGGTAGGATTAAAAATCGTGATCAATCACAATTTATTGGTCTTATCTCCGCCCACTAAAGGATTGTATATAAGATAGAGCGTAGATTAATTTAGTTCATTGTTTATCGTCTCCTGATGATGCTAACGTTGTTAGCGAAACGCGCGTCGAGTGCAAAAAAGTGTAGTTTTGGTTTGTGGAAAACAATCATAATTTTGTTTTAGTGCAACCAAAGGTTCGAAATTCCCAACATAGTCATGCACAATTGCTCATGGCAATCTCATCAGAGAATTCCCATATGCAATCTACTAGGTTAAGTTGGCCTGTAGCAAATATAATGGCTTTTTACTGCTTTTCAAAATATTTCCACCTACCTTTATTGCGTAGGTATCCAAATTTGTCTTGAACAGTCTCTTTTTGCAACTATTTTTCCAACTTTACGCGCCAATGTTGTTATTAGTTGACAGAACACGATCAATCTCGGCGGCGGCGGGCCGGTGTCAGCTTTATTTTTAGTACCTATTTTGTCACTTTTGTATTTTAACATGTTAATTTTCTAAGCTTTTTATTTTAACTGAACTAACTAATATTTTATCCTTTTTTTATTTCTACTTTTCAATAATATTATTGGAATATTGGAAGTGAACTGCATGAATCAACCCGTTGGTTTTAGTAATTGCATTTCACCTCTCTCTTATCGCGACAAAAAAACAAACAGTAGGTCAGCATAAACAATGGGTACTGCATGAGGCATTTAGAGCCATGTAAAAATTATATTACACTATTTCGGCCATATTTTCCCCACCCTTCTCTTTTCACAAATCGTCACATTTCTGATGACCCGCTCAAAAAATTTGCTACCACCGACGTGTTGATTCAGGCAGTCGTCTTTTTATATTATTGTTGAAAAGTAGGAATTAATAAAAGACTCGTAACATGAGCCAGTTTTTTTTATGTTTAAAAAAATACAAAAAGTGAAAGAAAAAAACTACAAAAATATGAAACCGGCACTGCCAGAAGGGATTGACCGCGTGAAAAAGCGATAAAGGTAGATGGGAAATGGGTGGAAATGTAATAAAAGTAATAAAAGGGCCATTATTTTGGTACAGGCCAACATGACCTTGTAGATTTCACGCATTCTCTAAAAATAAAATAAACAATTGTGCACGAAACCACCTACCTGTATTCAAGCGGGTCTTTTTTTTACAGATAAAAGGAAGAAGAATATTGAGCTATATTCCCCGTTTACGCGTGCGTCCTATGAACACCTCATAATTATTTCTGCTTTGCTAAATTTACTGAAAAGGTGCTTATCATCGCCTTCATCTTCTTAGTGAGAAGAAAATCGGTAAAAAAGTAGGGTTATATGTATAAAAAAAAAAGTGGTTATATTTAACGTCAACTGTAAAAGTGGATCTGACCGAAACTGTTTCTGCGAACAATCCGTTATTGTTATTAAAAATAAAAATAAGCATAACAATAGCGATAACTTCGCCGTTAAACGTACTTACCTTAGATTAAAAAGAGACAAGATATCTGGTAAAACGAAAAATCCTTGGTAAATAATAACCAGTGTTTATTTACAAATAAAATCACAACAAACAAAAGTATCCTTTTAAATGACGTTAGAACGATAGGGACAGAGAATTCTGACATAAGCTTTTTCGTGTTATTTATTTTAAAATTTCGGGATGTTTTAAGCAGTTTATAAGTCGTTTTAAAACCACATTTTCTCAAAAAAAACGTTTATAGTGTGTTTTTTAACAGTAGGAAATTATTTCAGTGCATTTAAAGTAATATTTTGGAAAAAATCGTGCAATGTTTTGAAAACAAAGGAAGAGCAAGTGAAATCAGTCAGTGGCGTTACATATGCCGGTAGGTACACAGAAAATAAAAAAAAAAGTTTATAAAATATACTTAAATTAGTAGATCCTCAGATTAAAATATCAAGAAACATGTGTTTTTTTGATGAAGTAGTTAATGCCTAATGCGTCAAGTGAGATTTTTTCGAACGTTTTTATAAAGTTTTAAAGTTAATTCACATGTATTCAGGTTTGTAAGAATATTAAATTCCTACCTCTAGTAGTAGGTAATATTATATTTTTTTTCTTGATGTTTCAGGTGCTATGAACTGTGTTTCTTTGTTTTAATTTTTGGCATAATTTTATTGTGTTGAAAATTGAAACTTCTATAAATCATATACAAACTTTGTAAGAGATTTATCTTGTATAAAATTATACCACAAACATTTATTGTTAGGAAGCTTCCAAAGCTCAAGTTGTCAGAATATCATTTTTTGCATGTTTTTTAATTATTTTGCAGATTTCATATAAAAGTAAACTTTAATAATATAATTCATGTGTAAATTTATATTTAAGTAGGTACGCCACTGGTGTGTTTACTGTAAACAACGGAAATGTAAACATTGTCCCACATAATAATATAACCAAACTTTCCGTAAGTGTCAGGTATCTTGTCCCTTTTTAATCTAAGGTACTTACCAAAAAAACCCCATGGAAAAAGTAGTCATCGTTATTTTTACTTTATACTTTTTCAGATTTTCTTATAAAAGGTATTTAAAAAATAGCTCCACTGAGAAGGTGCTTGTCCTTCATTCATCTTCTTTAACACAATAAAATTAGACCTTAACAAAAAAAAGGTGGAATGTATTTAACGTTAACTACAAAAATACAGTGGATCTGAACAAAAGCTCTTGTTGCGAACATTCCGTTATCGATAGCGATAACTTTGACGTTAAATCTACTGACCAAAAATACCCTATTATCCAATCAGTGGGGTGCTTAACTTGGTTTAATCTTACAATTTCTAGATGGCATGGGATGACACAAAATACGTTGGATGCGGCTACACTTACTTTCCAATAAACAACGGGCCATTCAAATATCAGAAATTTTATGTTTGCAACTACGGGCCAGCGTAAGTATACTATCACTTTTTTATCCCTTATTTTGTCACTTTTTATCCCTAAAATTGAAAGCAAGACAAAAAGCAAGTATTTTTATAGAAAATTTGCCAGTAGCAGGTTTTATCATATTTTTTGATATTTTTTCACCCAGACAATTCTTAAAACATAGTTTTTTATACAGTTTTGCCTAGAAAACGTTCTTTTGGAGCCTCTTTAAAGGCTGTTGTGTGTAAGGCGAACTGCCATGGATCGGCTGTTTTCTCTGATGTAGATATCCCCACACTTGCATGGTACCTGTAGATGCAGTTTTTGATGTTGCGGCAATATTGTTTAGTTTTCGTTAATTGACTTCTTATTTTTGTGGTCGTTTTGAAGACAATTTAAAGATTGTATTGGTTTATGATACAAGTAAAACAGATATGATATCACGCAGGATTAGGCGTGGCAAACTGATGTCACCTGGTGAGAGACGTGAGAGACAGCATTCAGTCGCCATTTTTATTACGAAGTGGTCGTTTGTTTGCAATTATTAGGTTTTTCAGATTTCCAAAAGACAAGAAAATGAAAGGTATATGGAAGCATTTTTGTGGACGGGTTGATAACTTTAACGTAAATAATGCTCGAATTTGCTCAAAATATTTTAGTGATAATGCCGTCACCTTAAACACGAGTTGCTTGGCTACACGCCAAAAAAGTACCGATCACTAAAAAAGGAAGCTATTACATCGGAAAACTTACAACCCTAAAATATTCATAATGGACAACAGAATGAATCTCGCAGGAAAGAACGCACTAAGAACAGATAAACTTTCCAACAAAATGGCACAAGCTAATTTGAAAAAACAAGTTGTATGTGAAAGGGGTCTACTTTCTGAGGGTCCGAGTCGAAAATTTTAGCTTTTAAAAATCTTTGTAGATATGTTTTTGGGGGCCCAATATTCCCCCACCCTGTAATTTATTTCCCTTGCGTTTTACCTCGTCATACCGCTTACCTTATGGAAGTCTGAATCCAGCTTGACTTTCTCACAATTCCCAAACCCTTCGTTGTTTTCCAGAATACATTTCGTTTAATTTAAAACCTTGTAGTACTTTTTGACGGAAAACCATTCCTACCTGCAACCCTCCCCTCCACCCTAAATTGTTACTTTTGAAAAAAGATTCCTGACTTTGTTTCCTTTAGTTTGATACCTTACAACCCATATTTTGACAGAGTAAAATATTTATCGGATACAGGGGGGTGGTTGCAAATACCCATTCAAATTTTCTAAATATCCAAACACACCTATTCGTTAACTTTTCAAGGAAAACCTAAATACTCCCTTCAAAACAGACTCACCCCTATTTCTTAACCTTTTGTCTGAATTGTTAAAAATGCCGAAGCACGTGTTCACTTATTTTATTACTAGAGTCTACATACATGTTGTTTTTCGTTTTTGAGATAAAGAAAATCCTTCTAAAATTTCCACCCCTATTTTCTTGGTGAGCTCCTCCTTTATCAACCCAAACTATCCTTAAATTTTCATATTTGTACGTAGTTCCCTGTCCGCACCAGGTGACGTCATGCGCGGATCTAGACGAATTTTAAACCGCTACGAATCATACCTTTCTTTTATTGTATCATGGTATTGGTTGTCTATTCTTCTTATCTTTTCTGAAATTCCTTTGATTCACGGAATTATAATAGTCGCCATCCTTTCAGTATTGACGTCTGTCGTCCTTTGTGTTGATGTGGTCTGAAGTTTTATTAATGGTATAGTTCGAGAAAACGTTCCTTCGCAGATCGGATCGAATTTTTGATCTTCCTTTATTTGAAGCTTCATATGTATTGTAGACGTAGGAAGCTCGATCTATAAAAGATTTTGTAATTCCTAGTTTGGTTGATTTGAAGCTTAAATATTGTCGAGTATGAGTTGGTTTGCTATATACGAAAGTGATTATGGCTGAGTTCTTTTTGGTAAACAGAACGTGGAGAAAATGTATTTTTTTTATAGACATATGTCTCCTTTATTAAAAACCACAAAGAAAATAAAGTGATTTATTTAAATAAAACCAAAACAACACACAAAGTCTATTTCTAAACTGCAATTTTACTGCTTCCTTTTTCCTTTGTGATGTGTTTCTTTTCCTGTTCTTATTGGGCTCCTTTAACAAAAACTCAATATCAAGAGCAAGACGACGACGAGTCTTGAACTATTTTGGCCACAAGAGGCACTGCTCTTGTAAAATTAAAAACAAAAAATTTTAACCAGAAAAGAACCCCGCACGAAATACATGGGTAAAAATGCAACTTTTATAGAGATTGTATGTCCAGTTCTTGAGATATTCTAAAGAACTATTTCTCAGTTAAAATATTGACAGGTATAAATGAATTTGTGTTGCTGAAGGATGGTTTATATTCACCAAATAACTACTATCGCTAAAAATGGTTAGTTCTTATACGGGGTGTGTTCAAAAAAATATAATAATTTTTTGAATATTCATTTGACATTAGTTTAGAAAAAAAAATCAAACATGCACCAGGATTCTTCTATCTGCATCTATTTTAGATAGCTGAAATAGGATCTTTTCCGTTTTTGCCCATAATTTTCATGGTACCATTTTTTGATTGACTGTTTTTCATCGCTTCAAAAACTCGACATGGTTCAGATCTTTGTCCCACTTTCAAAACCTATTAATTTTTAGCATGAAAAGTTGTTGACAGAAAGTCTTTGTTTTACTACAAGGTCTATCCAAAAAAAATTTTGTCCAACAATTTTTGAATATTTACTACTTTTTCTGTGGTCAGTGAGTGAGTAAATCAATTTCACTAATTCAAATGATACTATAACAGGTAGGTACTATTTGTATGAGTTTTTGACCAACTTTCTATGTCTGGTTTATGAACTATAAATTTTTGACGTTAAATTTTTGACGTCAATGGGCTGAAATAGTTACTACTATGAAAACAAGCGGGTCTACCCCAATGAGCATTTTCAGAAACCTCTGGTGACAAAAATTTATATAATTATTATAAAGAGGGTTCCATTAATGCCCTAGGGTATTTAGAGGTTTCCCACAGAAATTGAGTTTGTATATTTGTTTTATTAAAGGGTCTAAATTGATGGCACCCTAAGGTAACATAAAACTGGCGTTACGTTAACAATGTTTCGCCCAACATATTTATAAAAATATAAGTCATCAGTGACAAAAGTTATATAAATTGGTTTTTGAAATCTTTCTGTTAACCAATCTATAAAACCGTAAGTAACTTACAATTAAAGATATATAGATTGGTTTTTAAAATGTTGCTATCAACTCACTTATCAAAACTTAATTAACCAACAACAATAAATTGGTGCCAGTAGTATTCTTATGAACTCATTCATAAACCTTTTCTGCCCATTCTTTCTATAATGTTTTTATTAATTTCTTTGTATAGTGGTTATAATACCACTGTTTTTACAACAAAAAAAAACAAGTTTAATTTATAAGAAAACAAACAAGATTTTTAGGTTAATTTTGTGACATCAAAAGGTCGTTTTTGCGACTTTAAAATGCGCGTTTTTGCGACATCAAAAGGCGCGTTTTTGAGAGTAAGAGATCCAAATCTTCTTGAGATAGTTTTCGATGACAGATACCGGGATCGAATGCATTCTACACCCAATTCCGACCAGCGTTTCTCATGCGCGGCCACCCTGACTCAAAAAACTCATCACGTGGACCGATATGAACTTGTATAGGCAAATCTCGCTTAGACTACGTGATCCGTGTTTTTATTCGGGGAGCCCACGCATAAGAAACCCATAGATGGGAACCGGGTTTTAGAAAAAGAGAACAATATAGTAACCGTGTTAAGTTCGCAAAAATGCACCGTGAAACTTCGAGTGCATACAGTGCGCACGGCTGGTCGGCGGCAATTGTGAACACATCACCTTACGACGCGACGGAACGCAGCCTCAAGGTCCATTTCTGCGAGTTTGACATAGTCACTATTATCCTCTTTTTCTAAATGCATTCGTCTGAGAGAGATCCAGCGTACCAGGGAAATACCTGCCTGTACACCCTTCGACCCCGCATTCTAACTATCTTCTTGAGATAGTTACCTCTGACAGTTATGCGGGCTTGAAGGGTGAGCAGGCGGGTATTTTTCCTGGTATGTGTAGTATGCTGGACCTCTCTCAGATGAATACATTTAGGAAAAGAGAACAATGGTAACTATGTTAAGCTCGCAGAAACGGACCTTCAGTGTTCAACACTGCGCCATCTGCAGCCTTTTATTCCAACTAGCATCATATTTTAAAACGTTGATAAAATAGTGTTGAAAGAGGTAAACAGTGGTATAATTGTATTGTTTTTTTTATAGAATTTTCGTAAATTTTCGCCATTTTGGATTCCAACAAAATAAAAACGTTATTTATGGGGTTTCAACATGTGCTTTAATCGAAATATTGCCTGTTTAGGGTTAAGAACAAAATACAAAATTCAATATTTCTCCCAGAAAGCAAAAAACATATGTGAAAAAAAATAGTATTATTTAAATGAATATTTTTTTCCCGTTTTCTCAAGTATTTTTGGAGCCCATGAAAATTTTTTGAGTGTATTCGAAAACTATACAGTACACACGAAACCGCAGCTGATTATCAGAGTAGGATGACTGGGAAAACAGCTTTTATTTAACCTATAGTATATAAATATTCATATTCCTGCTTCAACTTATCTCACTTCCATTTTAATTTATTTTAGAAGATTGGTAAACACCATTTTATAAATTTTTTATTTAAAAAAAAAGAATAATACATAACAAGCAAAGGGAAGAAAGATGGAAAATTTATATTTCTAAATCGATAAAAACCTCTAATTTGTTATGTAGTATTGTTAGAACGATTGTAAAACCTTTTTATTATCTAGACTTGAGGGTTCATAAGGAAGTTTTTTAAAATCTATATGTTGTTTTTCTATCCATTACTATGTACCATAAATTTTTATAAGCTGGTGTTGGTCAGTTGTTTTTCAAGTCTTTTTTACTCATTTAAGAGATATATTAGAGTTATAAAATTATCACCAACACTAAATAATATAACTTTTGGTTATTTTATGAAGGTTATATATTATTTTCTGTAACTTCTATGTATGTAAAATGATCTAGTTCAACTTTCTAAAATATATGCAGATAAAAGAATCCTGGTGCATGTTTTCTTCTATCTTCTTCTAAACTAATGTCAAATGCATAATCAAAAAATTATATTTTTTTGAACACACCCCGTATAAGAACTAACCATCTTTTAGCAGTAGTGTTTATTTGATCAATATGAACCATCCTTCAACAACACAAATTCATTTATACCTGTCACTATTTCAGCTGAGAAATAGTTCTTTTTTGTCAGCAAATTTACCATTGCAACGCGTTTTTCTAAACTTTGACCCCCAATATCTCATGAACTAGACACACCATCTCGATAAAAGTTGCATATCTTTTAAACCATGATTATTATTATCAAATGTCAAAGTTACATCAAATTCGCGTGAAGTCTATTTACCCATGTATTTCGTGAGGGGTTCTTTACCAGCCACCACAATGCCAACGAATTTGAGAGCTGGTGCAAATAATCAACACTAGAGTACGAGCGCTGGAATATCCTGATATGCTATGACCCCAGAGACTTAAGTGCCTAGAGGCGTGAGCATAGTAGGATAATAGTCAGAGCTGACACAGCGATACATCTTATGCAAAGAGCAAACGAAGCAACAAGACTTATTAACGAATGGATGAGAAAAACCACCCAGAATTAGCACCAGACAAAACCGAAGCCGTTATACTAAGTGGAAAGATAGACCCGCAAAACATTAAGCTTCACCTAAATGGAGTCACGATATCTTGGAATCCACATCGGTGAAAACCAGAAATTTGGAAAGCATATAGAAGAAATCACTAAAAAGGTAACTAAAATTCTGGCTGAACTACAAAGACTTATGCCCAACATAAACGGGCCTAGTACTAGCAAGAGGAAGTTACTATACAGTGTAATCCATTCAATCGTGACATATGGTGCAGTAACATGGAGTCCGGTACTGCTTATAAAGAAGTACAAAAACATCCTGATAAGAATGCAACGGAAAGCCTTACTAAGAGTAGCCTGAGGCTACCGAACGATATCAATATAAGCTATTGAGGTTATGACAGGAATCCCGTCCATAGACCTAATTAAATAATTAAATAATAAAAATGGACACAGTGAAGAAAACAAAGAAACTGCAAAAGAAAAAACACTGGAATCCTGGCAAGCAAGATGGAACCGAAATAACGAAAAAGGACAATGGACGAAAATAATTATTCCCAACATTAAAACACGGATCGACTGCAAATACAAAAAAAATGGATTACTATGACACAAGTTCTAACTAATAGATGATGCAGAACATACGTTAATTTATTTTCCAAGATTTGCGAACTACCGCCAAACAACAAGACACTACATATAGAGAATATGACCAAGAGACCAAGAGAGGATGAATCGGGCACATTCGGTAGACCACCAGAGACAGGTTTCTTTGAAGATTTCTCGTCGCTATAAAATAATAAAAGAGTATGTGCGAAAATTTAAAGTTTTGTTCGGGAAATGCTTCTTTCGTTTCCAATAGACTGACAAAAAAGAGGCAGAATGAAATAAACGACTATTTCTCTTATTGACATCGGGATCCATAATAAATGATACAATTTAATGAATTCTGATATATTTATCAATATTTAGTAAATTTTAAAACTGTTTAAAAATTCGTTTTTTAGTTGCGTGTGATCATATCTTAATTACAACAAAAAAAAAAGTTCGCGTTGTCCAACGCTAACGCAACGACGTGAAAAAAATGCAAGTAAAGATTTTATACATAGTATATCAATAAGACTTCAGATTGATGTTTTGACAACGCCGTTAAATTTTTAAAAATATGTTTTTTTAATGAGTTTTTTAATGTAATCTTTTAAAAAATAAAAGACAGTATTACCATTTAAACATATTTTCTGTCTTTGTTTTTAGGGGAAATAGCGGTCGAGCTCCATACAAAACAGGTAACTCTGGATGTGAAAACCTGTGCTAAAAAAATTACCTAAAACCTATTAAGCCTCAAAGATGTCAAAAGCTAGAATAACATTACTCCTTAAAAAATAAATACTTTTTAAAAATGTGACATTATTTTTTTTAGAGTACAAGCAGGTAGAGAAAATATATAAGGGCAATTTCGGGGTTTTCTGAAAATTTAAGAAAAATGACCCAAGACCTAAATATAGTGTTATAGAACCATCCTTCAAGTATTCCAACAATCAAAATTACTATAAAAAACTAGTATTTTTTTTTTAATTGGTATATGTTGTTCGGATTAACTCCTCTTGGTGGGGTTACTTTAAACAAGGGCATAAAATGCATAGAATTTTAATTTCATACCTAGATATGTGTAAATCCGAATAAATGATTTTTTTTAAACTTACTCTTTAGCTTTAAAAAAGATTTTTGTTTTTAATTTATTTTGCAAAATTATATACCTAATTACAAATAAAAAGTAACATTCTTAAAATTGTTTCCTAAAATCAAAATCTATATATATAATGTAGTACCTAGGAAACCAAATATCCGTATGTGTCTATTTTCTAAAACTTTGTATATTGTAATATTCCCGTGTTTTTACTTTGGAATCCCAACATTTTTAAATAATCAAAAAAATATATGTGTATATATACAAAAACAAAAAAAAATAAACTAACTAAAATAAATAGAATTTCTAAAATAAAATTGAAAATAACATAAAATCACAAATTATATACTAAAAAAGCAGGTACACTTTATAGTATTTACCAAGTTTTAAATAAATTTAAAACTAATTTCTATACAGCATTTTGTTTTGGCGCAGATCTTAAAGGGCTTTTTCTACAGCATCTTTGGCCTGTAGTTATAGTACGACCATACAGACCGCTTCAAGCTACTGCGAACATAGGGGGAATCAAGTCCAATTTACTCTCCGTGCCGTACGACCGAGGTGGATTCGAAGCACGCTGCAGTGTTATCTTTTGGAAATTCATTTTGTTTTTATTATTTTGTTTTATTTCTGCCTTGCTCGAGAAACAGATGGGTACGTTCTTAATTGAAATAATACATTTTTAAAGCCAAAAATGGATGTCTACGAAGTTGCCGAAAAAGTGCAGATGGTCAAATGGTCAAATCGTCATAACCCAACACACGTTCGATATTGGTCGAAGGAAAATTTGCATTTGTATTTTGACGTAAGAACACAGTATCCCCAAAAACTAAATGTTTGGGGGGGGGGAGGTATTATAGGTGAACACGTAATTGGGCCATTTTTTATTAACGGCAATTGCAATTTGAATGGTCCTAGATACTTGGATCTACTGCAGCAGCACATTATTCCAACTGCTAGGCAGTTGTTAGGTGTAAGATTTGGTGAAACATGGTTTCAACAAGATGGTTGTTCCGCTCACAATGTTGGCTTTGTTAGGGAATATCTTGATAATGTATTTCCTAATCGGGTTATAAGTACACGGGGAACTATTTTATGGCCAGCTCGATCTCCCGATCTTGCTCCTAATGACTTCTATCTGTTTTTGAAGAAGCTTTTCAAATTATCACCCCTAACATGCTTGGAAACGTTAGAAGGGGTTTTTATAGTAGGCTCGGATATTGTCTAGCCGAGCAAGGAGGACTTTTCGAACATTTGCTTTAATTTTTTTTTGACTGTGAGAATCTTTTTGGTTTTTAGAATGTATTATTTTATTTTGAGAACTTGCTTTTATTTTGTTTCTCCTTATTATTTTCATTGTAACACGTCGTCACTGATAAATCTGAGCAGTTGACAATAAAACGCTCTTATTTATCAGTGACAAAAAATAAGAAAATTACGTTATAAAAATTTGCGTATTTATTGACCAAATTCCGGTTTCATTGACTACGCTACACACAGCACCGTGGTTAGAGGCGTACTAAATACCAAAGGAAAGTCATGCAAGTGGTGATCGCAAGCCTGAGTATTGGTTGCTTCACTGATAGGCGTGCGGTGTCTCTGCATGTACGTACACTGGCAAATTAGACTTCTTCCGCCCTATGTTCGCAGTAGCTTGAAGCGGTCTGTAGATCTAAGAGATTCATTATAAATGTTAATCCCTCACACTAATAATCACATGTTGTTTGGGGTGCGAATGTAAATAAAAAAAAGGTATAAACATGCTACCGTTTCTGAGCATTATGACTAATTACGAAACGTTATAACATTAGGGTTTGATTACGTTACAAATTAATTTTCTTAAAATAATTAGGACAGGCTTAAGATACCAAGCTGATTTGTAGTTTTGAAAATCAGTTAGCAGTTGGGGTTTGGTTACAAAAGAAGTTATTTGTTGTTAATTGTGATTGTATGAAAAATGTTTCGTCCGTGTGAGGAAAAAAACCAGGTTTGAAAATTGGCAGAAATCGAAACGCCCTAGATTGGTGTTGCTGTCACATTTAAAGTTTTTAGGTTAGGTTTTTAATGACAGAAATTTTGGCAGAAAAAATAATTATTTACATTTTGGCGATGACGTCAGAATAATAGTAGTTTTCACAGCTACTGGCTGAAATAGAGCTTTTTTACAAGTGTTGGTTTAAATAGCGAGCGCAGCGAGGTATTTAAAAACGCGAGTAAAAAAAGCACAGGTTAGCCGCATGTTGTTAACACTATTTTTTTAAATACTTTTGTCAAAAAATCCCAGAAAAACAAGAATATACTTTTAAAAATCTCGAACGAAGAGCACTTCTCACATCACACCATCTTTACACTATAAATCAAGGCAGCTGGTAAATGAAATAACAATGGTTTCCATGGCGATGTGTCTTTTTACTCGGTGACGTTCATTGTTGCGACATTTTAATCATTGACAGTTTGATATTTTGACGATGTTCTTAAATGATTTTTTCGTAAATACTTGGTGAAAACTGCCAGAAATCTTTTTTTTTGCACCCGTGATCAAAAAAATAGTAGTTTACCTAACTTGTGCGGAAGGTGCCACTTTTCCGCACGCGATTGCAGATAGCCGAACGACGCGTTAGCGTACAGCAAAAGGCAGTTTAGTATACAAAAACAACAAACTACAAAGTCACTTTACTATATTTTCTCTACTCGCTTGACTAAATGTTTACTCTTTGTATATAGTGACTAAAATGTTTACCTAACACAAAAAAGAAAATTTGTAAAGATATAGCAATATGTTTGTTTTTATTTTTGGTTTAGTGTGGGAAAATAGCAAAAAGTTAACTTTTCCAGTATCTAAAAGTGAATTTTCCGAACGCTTGTAGAAAAAAGTTTTTTTTTCGTAAACAAAAAAGCCTTGCTTTAGTTATTTGCGAACAGTTACTAAAATATTGTTTTTGATGAAGGTATAAATAGTACATTATATACCTAGGGATAAAAAGACACTATAGTCACCTGATATATTATATACTATTTTTTGCACTGTTGGGCACAGTTTTTGTTAAATTTTTATTAATTTTTGTTTTAAAAAAAAGCAGATCTTCATTATACTGGCCTACAAAAATGTGACAACCAAACTACCATTCTCTGACGTTAAGTCAATTCATATTTATCTGATAATACTTAGTTGCCAGGGCGTAGCCAAGGTACTAGAAAACAAATGGTAAGATACAAACGAAGCCTATAGCACTGTCAAGATTTTTGCGAGTGTATCCATAAGTGAAAAAAGTGTGTGTGTGCCGCAGAGGCAATGAAAGCGCTGCTGCCCGCCAAATCAGAAAAAATATACGAAAAACAGTACAACCATTTCCTTCATTGGTGTAAATCTCAAGATGTTGTAATCCAGAAAAAGTGCTTCTGGCATATTTCTTTCATCATGCCAAAAACCTCAAGGTTTCAACAGTTTGGTCTCATTATTCAATGATTAAAACGAAGCTGATTGCGGAAAAGTTAATTTTATAGCCTGATAATAAGGAGCGGGACTAAAATATTTTAGTCCCGGGGACTAAACTATTTTACTCCTGCGGATAAAAAGTACCATTAAAATTCCTGAAATGAGGGAGTAAAATACGATATTATTCCCCGAAGTGCAAAAAAAAAATAAAAATACCCTACTAGACCTAGTTTGACACGCAACGTTTGAATTTTCCTTGTTTGCACTTTTTGACATTGACATGTTTTAACAAAATATATCGTTTTCTGTGACTAGAAAGGCTGGATGTGGTCAAACTTTTTGAATTGATGCGTTCATGTTGCTTTTATCCCTAAAATTATGGATAAAAAATTGTGCAAGAGTTTTATGAAATTTTAATCACAATATTATCAGCACACATGATAAAAGTAAAATTTAAAAAACTATGCGGCACTGGTCCAACTGTTTTTTAAGGCACAAATTTAAAACTTTAAACCTCAGTTTAAACAACGGATGTCGACTTTTTTACGTTTCATAAGTGCAATTTACCAAAAAACTTTTACGGTTTAAGCGTTACCAGTGGTCTGGGTGTTTGTTAAACTTCAGTTTAATAGTTACCGAAAGATTCTAACGTCAAAATATAGTTATTACAAATTTATCTAAAGTTTGTTTTAGGTAGAAAATTTAACTATTTAGTAAAATCGCTATGACCGAACACTTAAAATTTATTTTTCATCAACTGGATGAAAAAGATGACGAAATTATTGACATCGTCGAAGCACCATGAAGACCAAAAATTATTCGTCCTAGAACCTGGAACATCCCATAAGTTTTATTCTGACACACGTATATATAAATATACACAGAGCGCTTCAGGCTAATGCGAACATAGGCCGGAAGTAGTACATGCAGGGACATCGCACACCTATCAGTGGATCAACCAACACTCAGGCTTGCGATCACCGTTCGCGGCTTGCGTAGTACGCTTCTAATCACGGTGCCAAGTGGAGCGTAGTCAATGAAACCGGAATTTGGTCAATAAATACGCATATTTTTATAACGTAATTTTCTTTTTTTTTGTCACTGATAATAGACTGTTTCATTTTCAACTGCTCAGATTTATACATCAAAATAAAATAATACATTCTAAAAACCAAAAAGATTCTCCCAGTCAAAAAAAAATTAGAGCTAATGTTCGAAAAGTCCTCCTTGCTCGGCTAGACAATATCCGAGCCTATTATAAAAACCCCTTCTAACGTTTCCAAGCATGTTAGGGGTGATAGTTTGAAAAGCTTCTTTAATTTTAATCCGAATTTCTTCCAAATTATTAGCCCTTTCATGCCCATAAACTTTATTTTTTATATAACCCCACAGATAGAACTCATTAGGAGCAAGATCGGGTGATCAAGCTGGCCATAAAATAGTTCCCCGTGTACTTATAATCCGATTAGGAAATACATTATCAAGATATTCCCTAATAAGGCCAACATTGTGAGCGGGACAACCATCTTGTTTAAACCATTTTTCACCAAATCTCACATCTAACAACTGCCTAGCAGTTGGAATAATATGCTGCTGCAGTAGATTCAAGTATCTATGACCATTCAAATTGCCGTCAATAAAAAATGGCCCAATTACGTGTTCCCCTACAATACCCCCCCAAACATTTAGTTTTTGGGGATATTGTCTTCTTACGTTAAAATACAAATACAAATTTTCCCTTGACCAATATCGAACGTGTGTTGGGTTATGACGATTCAATAATGGAAAAGTGCTTTCATCTGTGAAAAGAATAGATCTCAGAAGGTTTTCATCACGATTAGCCCCTTTCATCATTGTTTCGCCAAATTCCATATAACGATAGTTGTCCTCCGGAAAAATTTGATGCGTTTTTGACGCTTTGTAAGAATGATAACCATTCTTTTTGAGAACACGTAAGACAGTGGCTGAAGACGTATCAACTGCTTCGGCAATTTGGTGGCTAGTTAACTTTTGATTTTCCTCCACTGCAGCGCAAATCATCACATCTCGTACTTCCTGCTCGTCATTCAAAACAGTGGGTTTTTTATGGTTTCTTGGCGCTACACAACCAAACTTCTGATAAACTAGCTTCTGGGCGATTTAGAAAATTCTCCAAAAAAAGTTCTTGAATAAGTCTCAATGATGGTCTTGATGGTACCATTTGACCACCTGCATTTTTTCGGCAACTTCGTAGACATCCATTTCTACTTTTAAAAATGTATTATTTCACTTAAAAACTTACCAATCTGTTTCTCGAGCAACGCAGAAATAAAACAAAATAATAAAAACAAAATAAATTTCCAAAAGATAACACTGCAGCGTGCTTCGAATCCACCTCAGTCGTACGGCACGGAGTATATCTTTCTTAAAATTCTGAACATTTTTTGTTGTGGCGTCTGGCTGTATGTCTGTCTGTAACCAACGCTAATATCTCAGAAACTACTTGACTGATTTTTATCAAATTTGGTGACTTGACTGGGTTTGGCTCTAGTTGATGCTGATTTAAACATATGGTTAAAATAATCAACCCCAGATACCAAGAAAATGTAGTCTTTTTAAAATAGAAAAAAAACTTGTTGTGCGTCTGATCCTACAGCTAACCAACAGCTCTTCTTTTCCTCCTGGCTCTGGTTTAACTGCGACTTATAACATTGAGCAACCTGTCTACTAATGGTTTAATCCAAAGGTTAACCTGAAGTTTAAATTATGGTTTAATCTGGAGTTTTACCTTTGGTTGTAAAATTAACCCTTAGGGAGAAACAAACTTGCCAAAAGTCAGATCGAAAATTCTCGCTGACAGTTGACGCCGATTAATTCTCGTATCCACCAACGCGAAAATTCTCCGATTACGCTTTAATCATGATTAAATACAATAAGTTGGTGTCTATAATATGGTATTTTATATTAAAACTTTGTTTGCTAAGACTCATTCTAAACTCCGACTAGTGTTAATCATGATTAAAGCTTAAGCGGTCTGTATAAACTTCGGGTGAAGTTACATATTTTTTTTGCAACCCACCTTTTGAACGTTAATAATACGACCAAATTGTAAAATTCGCTGCATAGTTAGCCTGATGATAAATTGGAGATAATCACTCAAATGTCTACTGTTGAAGCCTGATCAACAAAATTCAATAAGTTTAAAAATTTCCGAGTGGTTACAAGAAAACATAAAGCAAATTTAGGCTACCCGATCGAAGTAACGCCGCTTTACCATATACCGTTTTAAAGATATGATGTAACTAAGCGAGTAAAAATTAACTCTGTGTTTCGGAATTCCATTGTCTATATTTTATTTATATACGACGTTTCGATCAGTACAATCTCAAACGTCGTGTATAAATAAAATATAGACAATGAAAGTCCAAAACACAGAGTTAATTTCAAACACATCATTGTCTCAAACTTTCAAATAAGCGAGTAAAATTAATAAATCAAACCAATAAAATTGGTGGTAAAAAACGGATGCGTATCACGCATGATTGACGATCCAGCCTTAGGGCCATTTGCTTCTTAAGGTGTGGTATGTATTCTTTATTTATTGAGGAAAAAAGTTCTAAACGCCAGTTTAGTTTAAACTAGGTTTAATATTGACAACTTATCTCCTAAATATTATCGAGCATGCTAAACTAGTCCTCATCGCTTCGAACTCTGATCTTTTCCTCGATGAAATTTGTTTATTCCCTTTTTTGAAAGCTTCTCTTTGGGTGATCATTGTCAGAGGAAAATATTTTACTTTTCTTAGAAACTCTCACTTAAATTATTTTTTGAATGTGGATCTAAAATGTTTATAGAATGATTTTTGGAAAAATCAGTAGGTATTTTCATCTTAGGTATTCCTTTTAAGTCTTTAGATATTTAATATCCTTCGGATTGTCGATTATCTAACAGTTTTTAGCGACTTTTTTACCATTGTTCCGTAAAATATTAACTTTTTCAGGTAAAGTATGATTGGAGTGTTCTTCATTATCGCTAACATGCATTATCAGTATTTTGCAAAGTGTAACATTATTTGATGCTAAATGGTCAGAATTTTCATGTTTATCCCTAACATTTTTAAAATCAGACATCCTTCATTTTGAACTTTAGGGGATTTACTCTCGTACAATGTGGGCATATTTCTTATTCTAACAAAAACGTTTTCTTTATCAGATGAATCTTGATTTAATACTTTAAGCCTTGGGCGTACTATTGGAAAAACTTCATCTGTGCCCGAATATATTTTTTTAAAGATTTCTTTTTAAAAACACAATTAAAACATTTTTGGTAGTTGTAGACTTAGCTAGGTCTTTTTTTTGTGGCTTTCAGAGGTGTATTCATATGTGATACACACGGGCCACTGAGGTTAAAATTTATGTATTCCGCCTAATTTAGCCCATGTGTATCATAATGATACACAATGTATTAATAAAATATGTATTACAAAACTGCAAAAATACTACATATATACATTAATTATTTTTCAAAGATGCATTATGAGTTTTAAAAAAACAACTTAGACATAAAAACTTTTTATCAGCACAGCCTGGGCATTTGGTGTTACATTGTTTTGAATGATTGGAGGCATGCCCTCTACCGTACGTTTCTGATTAATGTCTTGTTTTCAGTACTCCCACCAGCGTCAGCATCCTAAAACAAAAACTTTTAGTTTCAAAAATAAAGTATCATATCCTTGCTTTGAATCGCAAAACGACAATAAAAAATACTTATCTAAAGCAAAAAATAGTCATACTACATAAACTATGCTTTTAGTAGACCAAAAAAGGCTTAGTACTCATGCAAATAAAAATAATAAAAAATACCACATACATGCTGAATTTGAGGATTATAATCTACTGTTTTAGGACGGCAACGTTTCTGAACATATTCTATGGACTGGATTCCTCAGAACTCTCAGTATACCAAGATCTGCATCTGATTCGTCACATAAATCACAATCGCTCATATCGCTTAAATTTTCAGCATATTTTTTAAGTCGGTCTTCTGAAAGGGGTCTTTTTGTCCCACGAGACATATTTTAAATAAATACTTGTAAACACAGATTATTTTAAATATTCGCCACATGCTTCCGAAATATCGGAGGAGAGCAAAAAACAATGTGTGGTGCATTATTAATATGACGGCAGCAAAAATCGTAAAAAAAATGATTAAGCGTATCACTAATGCTGTCGCCTTTCCCAATCACTAAAAGCCCATTTAGTTTATTATTGTTTTCGCACAAAGTGTTTTATTTTTCCATTTAAAAAAAACACCCTTCAATTTTTTTACAATAATTATAAACATTTTTCACGATAAATTTGTAATATAAATAACTTTAAGGAAGTCTTTTAAGGTTCACAATTAAATTTCATGTTTACAATGTTTGTACTTAGTCAGGTTTTTGTGGTGCTTAGCTTTCTTGAATTTTCCTTGGCGTGCGGTGTCTACGGTATGTATTTTTTTGTTCAACGATTTTTGCCTCTTAACTAACATCCCTGTGATTTTTTTTTAGTTGTACCTTTGGTGCGTTCCTTTATCTGCTCAGAGAGTGGAGCGTGCAGAGCGTAGAGTTTGATAGAGTGTGGATCGAGCTCGAGTGCGATAAACAAAAAACGAACGCCTTTTTTCCGCACAAAGTTTTTTTATTTAACCTAACCTTCAAATTTGTTTTTGCAAAGTTTGTGTTTTCATTTTTCGCTCGCAAGCACTAATATTTTTCCATTTCCATTTTTTTTCCATCACGAAGACTGTCTTTGCCACATTTTACTTACCTTGTTGCACAATAATCTTGTAATATTGTTCGGCGCTTACGCTTATGTTGCATAAAACATTTTCTTCGTCGAAAATTTGAACGAACAGCATTATAGAAACTAATCAAACATTAAAAAAAAAACTAAACTCGGCACTACTCGGTAAATAAACAAAAATTTCTAGGTTAGTTTCCGCAATTTGACAGTCCTCGATATACTCGCTCAAAAAGCATGGAGCTAATCGAGGAGCGCTTTTCGCTCGTTCAGTCTAAAAACGATCGCGAAAAAGTGGGCACGGTTTACTCGATTTTGGTTAAAAGAACGGGAATTTGCCATTTTGGAGCGCACGGTGCGCATCGGTCAGATAAAAGAACGCACCACTTATAGAAAAACTAAATAAGTTTTTAGAACAAATTTAATAAATAATGCTCATAACTATATAGCAGCCACTATGCAGAGTTGGCGGTATACAGACCGCTTCAAGCTACTGCGAACATAGGGGGAATCAAGTCCAATTTACTCTCCGTGCCGTACGACCGAGGTGGATTCGAAGCACGCCGCAGTGTTATCTTTTGGAAATTCATTTTGTTTTTATTATTTTGTTTTATTTCTGCCTTGCTCGAGAAACAGATGGGTAAGTTCTTAATTGAAATAATACATTTTTAAAACTAAAAATGGATGTCTACGAAGTTGCCGAAAAAGTGCAGATGGTCAAATGGTCAAATCGTCATAACCCAACACACGTTCGATATTGGTCGAGGGAAAATTTGCATTTGTATTTTGACGTAAGAACCCAGTATCCCCAAAAACTAAATGTTTGGGGGGGGGGGTGTTGTAGGGGAACACGTAATTGGGCCATTTTTTATTAACGGCAATTGCAATTTGAATGGTCCTAGATACTTGGATCTACTGCAGCAGCTCATTATTCCAACTGCTAGGCAGTTGTTAGGTGTAAGATTTGGTGAAACATGGTTTCAACAAGATGGTTGTTCCGCTCACAATGTTGGCCTTGTTAGGGAATATCTTGATAATGTATTTCCTAATCGGGTTATAAGTACACGGGGAACTATTTTATGGCCAGCTCGATCTCTCGATCTTGCTCCTAATGACTTCTATCTGTTTTTGAAGAAGCTTTTCAAATTATCACCCCTAACATGCTTGGAAACGTTAGAAGGGGTTTTTATAGTAGGCTCGGATATTGTCTAGCCGAGCAAGGAGGACTTTTCGAACATTTGCTTTAATTTTTTTTTGACTGGGAGAATCTTTTTGGTTTTTAGAATGTATTATTTTATTTTGAGAACTTGCTTTTATTTTGTTTCTCCTTATTATTTTCATTGTAACACGTCGTCACTGATAAATCTGAGCAGTTGACAATAAAACGCTCTTATTTATCAGTGACAAAAAATAAGAAAATTACGTTATAAAAATTTGCGTATTTATTGACCAAATTCCGGTTTCATTGACTACGCTCCACACAGCACCGTGGTTAGAGGCGTATTAAATACAAGGCGAACGGCGGCGAACGGCAGCGAATGGCGATCGGATGCCTGAGTGTTGGTTGCTTCACTGATAGGCGTGCGGTGTCTCTGCATGTACGTACACTGGCAAATTAGACTTCTTCCGCCCTATGTTCGCAGTAGCTTGAAGCGGTCTGTATGTAAGAGATATAAGTTTTAGCTAGATTTTAGATAGCTTATTATTGCGTTTTAATAAATAATAATTTACGACTTAATTTAAATAAATGATAAAATTAGCTAGAGTTACATGTACAACCCACAGAGTAAACTTTGTCGAAGAATCGGTACAGAGTCGCTTTAAAAAACTTGTCGCTATTAACCCAATAGTATTAGCTTCTAAAACAAGTTATAGGTGAATTTTTCCGGACGAAGCTGGATTTTGGACAGATTATCCTTAAAATGCTTCAAACAAATGTCAAAAACTCAAATCGTATTAAAAACGCCTCCAAATTCCTTCATGAAAACCGAAAAGTGTTTGTTTCAGTCGCATGGAAGCGAAACTTGTTTGTTGCATAAAAACCTTTTTTATACCACAATTATAGAGAGTGAAATTTTCTCCAATTTATATTAAACTACTTTTTTCATTGGATGACAAAAAAGATACGAAAGCGCCAACAAAAAAAATTGATATTTTTTTAAACAAATTGTCTTCTAACTCGATAACCAACGCAAACAACTTAAAAACCAATATTGTAAAGAAATCAATTCCCTGCAAGACGGCGCGGTGCGGCGTAATAAATTTCAATCAAGATCGTGTTGTTTCCAGGGAGTGTTTTTTTAACAATAAGGCACTATTTACCCTTTGCGAATTATTTGGCACAGAAAATCTAATATTACTAGACTATTACTTAACTTTTTGTCCCTGGACATTGCCTGTAGTACTACTGATAATTTTTGGTATCTTGAAGACCGATTGCCTGTTGAAGAATCTCCTCTACTACTTCCAGTACTGCGCCTGTTTGTTTTTGGACAGTTTGCTAATTAAACAAAAAATTATGGGACGCTTTGAGGATCGAACCCGTACCTCCCGGGTGAGAGCCAAGCACTCTACCACTAGAACAAAACCTGCATATCAAATGTTTCTGCTAACCGTCTGCGGATAGCAAATGACGACCGCTTTTGGAGCTCGGAGGCATATCCGCCGGTCCACTTCTGGTGGTGCTTTGTTGCTCTCTTTTGGAGTCACAACCATCGACCAACTTAAGCCGGTACCTTGTTGAGTTCGTCTCGACCGCTTATCGCCGACCCCTATACGAGCTGTCACTAATCCGCCAGTTTCTCGTACTGGCCGAGTATTTCCCGCCACTCTTGTGTTTGTTGGGGTAAGTTTTATAACGCTTTTGGACTAGAGAACGTGATAGCTCCTTGCGGATCCAATATACAATTTTGCCTTTAGAATATGGCGTCAGTCAAGCGGAACAAAACTACATTGTAAATGAGCACAATAATCTAAGGCTGAAGATAGCTAGAGGTAAGCTTCCTGGCCAACCGAGAGGTGTCAACCTTAAAAGATTTGTAAGTATAAATACTAAAAGTGGGGTTTCAGGTTAAGAAGTTTGTGAAACGGGGTTAATGCTGAGCTAGATTATAACTTAGTAAATTTTTACCGGGGATTAACTACCCGGATTCAGCCTAATGTTGCCTTAATCTACGGTATAAACGCTCGCGATTTAATCCGTGTTGGACCGACTTGTAAAAATTATGTTGAAGACCAACTGGGGTCCAAACGGACTCCATTTATTTTTTGCTATAGAATCAAAAAGGTTATGTAATGAAATAAAAAACAGGAACATCTACAAAAACTGAAAGCTACAAGCTAATTATCATGTTCGCATTCAACATTAAGCATTTTAATTGAAGAGTGTTGTAAGCAAACGTATTTATGACATTTATAGCAAATTTTTCTACATTTTCTATCCCGGGACCTATCGCAGATCTGACAGCGTCCTTGAGCATTAGGGTGACGTTGGAGTCCAGGTAGCGCAAAAGCGTTCTCAGTGGTGTTTTCTAAATCTGGGAAGACAGTTGTCATATACAGCTTTTTGGCAATTTGAATTGGTTTGTTGTTATACCTTTTAATGACATTTGGTTTTATTAGTCTTTGCCCAATTCCAAAAGAAATATCTTGCGTTTTTGAGGTTTCTGTCTATTCCAATTTGGAAACTTTAGCTGCCACAATTTAAATCAGTTTATGCCGCCCACATTTACGAGATGAGAAAATAACACCATAGGCCAACGATTTTTGTTCTTTTCTTTAATGTGTATTCATTTGACAATTGATCTGATGTGTCAACTGCTCCTTTTGTTTCGTTATAATGTAAAATTATGTCAGGCTTGTAAGATGTTTCTTCACCAGATACTGTATCATCAAAATCCTCACTTGAGAGTAAAATAACTGCCGATTACTTCTAAACGCGAACATACTCGAATATTCCCGTTTATATGGAGCTGGTAAAAGTTCCCTTGGTATAAATGCGTTGTTTTTTCGCACAGTTCCGCACAAAGTAATATTTTTTTCCCATAACTTATCTGCAAGCTCCAAGCTAGTGAAAAATTGTCTGTTGTAATGGCATAACCGCTGCCTAAGTGACTCACCAGATCCAATACGACTCGCTGGCCTTGGTTTTTTTCCGGCCTATTATGTTCTTTTCCTAAAATTAAAAAAAGCTCTAAATACTTACAAGAAAAATATTTTAAAAACATTATAATATATTACCTAAATATACTTGCACATTCACAATATACGATTTTTCGAAATCCCCTAGAGCCCAGACCTTTACTCCATATTATCCAGGTTTGTCCGGCATATAGACTCTGAATGGTGCTTTGCCTCGAAATGGAACCAGTTGTTCATCGGCACATAGATGAGCACTTGGGTGAAGATTCTGTTTGCTCTTCTCCACAAAATTTTTAAAAACATCTCGAATTGGCGCTAGTTTGTCTTTGGCTTTACGTTCTGCTCTTGATTCGAAGTTGCCAAATCTTATATTCTTTTGAAACGGTTTATATACATTGCCGCAGGGATAATAGGGTGGTATATATATATAAGTATCATCATCACACCATAGTGAATGCACGGACTTTTTTGAACATCTGAGTGCACCAAGACCTATATAGGCTTCAATTTCGGAAGAGGTGATATATATGCATTTTCTAGTATTATGTGGATGGTCTTCGTTCCATTGGTTGTAAAAATATTGCATTTTTCTGTTTGTTTCTGTTACAATAATCTCAATTATTTCTGGGCATATAAAAATTAAAAATGCTTCTCTTATGATTGTGAAATGAGAACTATTTTGTGTAAGCCGTAAATTTCTTGACAGTGTATTAGACTTCAGACGTTTCTGCAGACACCTTTTTTCTGAAAACTTAGACCACACATACCTTGGAATGCTTTCATCTTATTTTATCTGGTGATCATCATCTTCGAATTCTATCAAGTCCTTTTCGTGGTCACTTTGTTCCAAAACATCTTTATCCTCCAAATCACTAGCACTATTTTCATTCATCAAGCTATTAAACTCTGCATCATCATTATCAAGCACATACAATAACTCTTGGTCTGTCAAATGTCTATGTGAAGGCAAATTTATACTCATTTTATAATTTTAAACACACTTGTCAACACTTAGAATGCTACTAAAGCAAAACAAACGCGAGCTCGAGCTTGTTCCGGTCTATTCTACCTTTACTTATTTAAGCTAGGGGTTCCCCGGCAAATTACAGAAAGAGGGGTTCCTCAAAAAGTTGATATTTTTTCACGTAAAGATTTATTTCCTCGGCCGCTACGACTGTGACGTCAAAGACCGACTGGGGTACAAGTGGACTCCATTCCTATAAGGAGCTCATATCTTTGTAATCAAAAGGTTTAAAAAATATTGTGAATGCGTATTATGTTGAAAACAAAAATTTAGTAACATAAAAAAACGAAAATTTTTAGAACTCCATTTTTTCAGAAGTTATTAAGCCAGATGTTGGCTTGGGGTACATTTGGACCAAGAAGGGTTAAGGTAATCCAACCACTTTTCTTTTGACATATAAATCAACGGCATAAACGTTAACCGGTCAAACTTTACGGCTTTCTGGGGCCAACTTCAGATAAAATTTCACACTGGCCCGGTCCTGTAAAAAAATGGCACTGGTCTGTTTGAGCGGAACATGACTGCAACATCGGAACTGGGACAAACCTTACATTTTCGGATTTAAATTTTGGTTTTGTTTTCTGTTGCAAAAATATACCATGTGTTACCTTTGTCTTGAACGGTCATTGAACAAATTTAGAAAATTGTTGCCATAAGAGTAATGTGTTGAAAAAAGAACCACCTTAACTACTTTTCCTTGGCTAACACATTGCCCTTATGGCAAATTATTTTTTATTTCACTCGAGAACTGCTAGAGATAAACCCTACATATGGTATATGTTTGGAATCAAGAAAAAAAGATCTATCAAAGTTTTAAAAAATATACAGTGTATTCCATTTAATATAGGAAGGTTGATATCTAAATTTGACCTATGGAATAACATTTGATAATATCTGTCATACGGGTTAGAGGGCTCTTAAAAAATTATAAAACTTTTCTATTTAGACTTTTTTTCTATCATCAATAATAAAGGCGCTAACCAGAGGTTCAAAATATAGTGAATCACCCTGTACCTGTAAACCATATCTCGATTTATTTTGGGTTTTCTGTGCGATGATGTATGGCAAAAAACTGTTCTTCGTCGTCTTCATCGCTGCTACTACTCAGCAGCGAAGAAAATAAACAAAAGTGTTTCATACGGGTTAGAAGGCTCTTAAAAAATTATAAAACTTTTCTAACTAGACTTTTTTTCTATCATCAATAATAAAGGCGCTAACCAGAGGTTCAAAATATAGTGAATCACCCTGTACCTGTAAACCATATCTCGATTTATGTTGGGTTTTCTGTGCGATGATGTATGGCAAAAAACTGTTCTTCGTCGTCTTCATCGCTGCTACTACTCAGCAGCGAAGAAAATGTACAAAAGTGTTTCATACATGCCATCTTCGCTGTTCGCAATTGAAATTTTTAATGACGGGAAATAGTTTTGGGTGCGGCACGAGCCCTAAGAGACGGTGCAGAAAAAAAGGCACTCGGTGCCACACTGAAGATGTCAGTTCCCCAATGGAACAGGACAACTGAAAAAGTGCTTGGCAATGGAACTCAAAAATCGAACCAGATAAGCACCAGTGGCGCACCGATTTCCTTAATGGAATACGTTATTAATTTGAAAGTATCATGAAGTTAGCTTTATAAATTAAATGATTAGTGTACGGCCATACGTCGATAATTTCTATCCCGTGGGATTTTGAATGAAGGAGTTCCGTGACTATGTGGGATTGATATCTCTTCAGTCACACAATTGAATGTTACCGGGTGTATTGTTCACATCCGTGTAGAAGGAGTTGATATGACGTCATCTTTCAAGATGGCCGCCAACAATAATAAAAAATAACACTTTCTCACTGGATTCCATATTATTCGAGAACGAGAATTCCAAAAAATTTACTTTCAACGTCATCCGACATTAAATGGCCTTGAAAATAGCAAAAAACAAGAATTTTGCCATTTCCTGTTCAAAAAATGTTAATAATTCAAGATTTCGTCAGTCTAACTAAAAATGTGCCTCAAACATATAGGCATATATGCCAATTTTATCCTTAGAGTTTGATGCAGTTTGAAGCTTCATGACCTTGAAAAATACCCCAGCAAAAATAACTTACTAAAGGGCGCTATTTATCAACTATTAAAGCGACGAAGACCAAATTTGGTAAGACAGAGAAGAAGGGCAAGTTCAACAATATAATTAAAAAAAATTTGGTTCAGCTATGACGCGTTTCAATACGGCGGCTGATATATCAAAATTGCGACTTATAACCAAATTTTATTTTATCCAATTTCGTAAAAAAGCAAAAATGACAAGGGGGCCATAAATTCTTGTTGAATTGTCGCCGCTTACTATGAAAAAAAAGTTTAGTTGATGCATGACCTTGATTGATTTTGAAAATACTATGTACAAGTGAAAAACCAGCTTTTTGTGATCTTTCTTCCAATTTACCACTTACGCAAAAATTTTAGACGCCGGAGATGAAATTAACCTTTTAGCCATAAACAAACACTTTATTTTAAACCTCCCTACCATTTTTTTGGATATGGCGTCTCAGATGTTTATGCTATACCCCGGTAAAATTGCCTACATGCCTGTCGTTTTTATTAAGTTTCGGAACTTCTACAGGAATGCGGTGGCAAATGAATGTGTGACTAAATAGCTGTTAATCCTCATCCCTGAATTTTATTATGAATGGTTAAAAACAAGTGTAGTCATAGCCTTCTGGCATAATTAGGATTTTTTGTGCTTTTTCGACCGCCATTTTGGAAAATGGCATCTAAAACCACTGGTACAGTATATGGTAATATATATCTAACTTCTGCCAACTCTCTTGTAGGTTATTTAAATGACTTTTTTGGATAGACAAGTGAGTAGAACGTACAATTGACAGTTCCGAAACTTAATAAAAACGACAGACATATAGGTCATTTTTAGCGAGGTATAGCATAAACATCTGGGACGCCATATCAAAAAAATGGTAGTAAGGTTTAAACTGAAGTGTCTGTTTATGGCTAAGATGTTAATTTCATCTCCAGCGCTTAAAGTTTTTGCGTAGGGGTAAATTGGAAAAAACATCACAAAAAGCCGGTTTTTTACTTGTACATGGTATTTTCAAAGTCAATCAAGGTCATGTTTCAACTAAACTTTTTTTCATAGAAGCAGCGACAATTCAACAAGAATTGATGGCCACCTTGTCGTTTTTGCTTTTTTACGAAATTGGATAAAAAAAATGTGGTTATATGTCGCCATTTTGATATATCAGCCGCCATATTGAAACGCGTTGCATCTAAACCAATTTTTTTTTTAACAATATTGTTGGACTTGCCATGCTTCTCTGTCTTACCAAATTGTTTCTTTTCGCTTTAATCGTTGATGAATAGAGCACCCTTTTTTATGTTATTTTTGCAATATTTTAATTTTACTGGAGTAGTTTTCAGGTCATGAAGCTTCAAACTGCATCAAACTATAAGGATCGAATTTGGCATACATGTTTAATAGTCCAAGGTAGATTTGAAGTTGGACTGACAAAAAATAAAAAATTTTGAAGAGAAAATGGCAAAAATCTTGTTTTTTGCTATTATTATGTTCATTTAAGATCGGATGACCTTGAAAATAAATTTTTTAGAATACCAGTTCTCGAATTATATGGAATCGATTATAATTATGCCCCGGTTGAGCAAGTTGTATTTTTTACGATTTTTGACCGCCATCTTGAAAGATGATGTCATATCAACCCCTTCTACACGGATGGGAACAAAATACCCGGTAACAGTCGATTATGTGATTAAAGAGCTATCAATCCCACATAGTCAGAAAACTCTTTCATTCAAAATCCCATGGACTTACACATGCCCCTTCACTAGATCCACGAACGTAGCCACGGTATAAACGCTTGTCTGATTAATATTAATCCAGGCAGTTAATCCCCGGTATAAACGTACTAAGTTAAATCTTAACTATCAATCTCAGCCGTTTATTTCATAATCGTTTTGCGGCTCATTGTTATCGACTGGTAGATAAATAAGATTATGTACTTTTTTAAACTCTGCTGATCCCAGCTAGGCATATCTACGTTATGAATTTGTGTCAAGTAAACTTCTGTACCAAACCATACTTAGAACTGGCATTTGGGTAGTTTTTTTTCCCCTATTTCTTTGTAAAAGCTTAAAAGAAAACAAAAAAGGGAGCTTATAATAAACAATTACTTTTACTTACTAACTAAACTAAAACTAACTTACTTACTAAAACCGCTTTAAGCACTCAAATGATTTTATTTTAAAGCGATTTAAGAAAGCGTTTTATCGGTTCAAACCCGATTTAATGGTCGGTATAAATACTTTAAAAAGGCTTTAGCGCATTGGTTCCAACTTTGAGTATTTAAGCTGGTTTCTGATTTTACCGGAAACTTAGGACGCCCACGCATTGTGCAAAATCAAACCCGTCATTAAACTAATTTAATATCAAACTCATAATTTGCAAAACCCCTTTTTAATAAAACCTGGAATTTATCAAACCATTATTTTTCAAAACCGGAATTCGTAAAACCCGTTGTTTATCAGAAAATTTGAACCGGAGGCGTACAAAAGCGACTAAAACCCACTTTACGTTCCACGGTTTCATTGGCCGACTCAAGGTTACATCTTTGTGAGGTTAGGGATTTTGTGTTTGAATCTTTCTCACCATCACCTTTTATTTTCAAACGCACCCCAGCAGGATTTATTTGGTTAAATTGCAAAAAGGGTTAGGCTCTGGGTTGGGCCGGGTTGGTTCGTTGGGTACGGTTAGTTTTGGCGGGGTTGGTTATTATTTGTGTTTTTTAATTTCTAGCGGAGAGAAAGTTAATAAAATCAAAATTTCTCTATAACCTGACATTCATGTAACCTTGAGTCTACCAATGGAAACGTGGAACACAAAGTAGGTTTTAGTCTCTCGTAGAAGTACACGTAGGTGGCGCGGCATTTCGATGCATTTGTTGCTGCTACACGCACATAGTTGTACAGGATAGCGTTCAATAGTTTCTGTATTGATGTCACTTGCATTCCAGTTAAGAACAATAGAGCGACACCTATACACAAAGTATTGAACACTACCTGTGAATACTTTTAGCCAAGTGTGCGCATATAGAACGAAAAATGCATCGAAACGCCGCGCCGCCTGCGTGTACGCCTCCGGTTCATGTATTATTGGCGAATGCGCAATCAATTTGGCAAAAACTTTCTGATAAACAACGGGTTTTACGAATTTCACTTTTAAAAAATAATAGTTTGACAAATTCCGGGTTTTACAAAAAATGGGTTTGATATTGAATGAGTTTGATAACGGATCTTATACATTTAGAATTTGTTATTGAATGGGTTTGAAGAAATAAGCTTCGGATAAAAAATTGGTTTAACAAATTGAAGTTTTTATGGTGACTCGTTCTTACGATTAAAATTTTTATTAAATACGCTCTGATAAATTCCTGGTTTGATAAATCATAAACGTTCAAAAAATTATTTGTTTTCTTCTTCAGCAGATATTTATGTAAATCTGTTTTAGGCGCCTAATAGCACAGGACATTCCAGGGATATCCCAGTAAGGTGCTGTGAATATCTGAATGTTCTGGCGAATTCACAGTATATTCGTGGGATGTTCCAAAAACGTGCTCTAAATAACTTTGAACATTTAAAAGATATTCTCAGAATATCGTACTTAGTACATTCAGCGAACATTCTATGCAGGATATTCCAGGAATGTTCTGCGAAAGTCCGAAAAATTGACTTTTTTGGACATTGACAGCACATTTAAAAAACATTCTTAGGATATCCTGGACAGAACATTCAGCGAATATTCCGTGCAGAATAATCCCCGAATGTTCTACTAAAGTCCGGAAAATGCCCTTCCTATTGGATATGACTGGATATCCTGGATAGAACATTCAGCGAATATTCTATGCAGGATATTCCGTGAATGTTCTGCCAATTTCCGTAAAATGTCCTTTCCTTTTGGATGTGGACAGCACATTCAAAAAACATTCTTACTTATTCAGGATATTCCACGAATGTTCTGGAAAGGTCCTAAAAGTGTCGTTTAATTTCTCCATTATTTTCAATTAACTTTTTTGCCGTTGTAGAAATAGAACAGCAAAAAATTTATTAAAAAAACCTGTTTGCAAGCGTATTGTGGAACTCGCCTTCCTGAAAAACTGTAAATAGCCGTTTTTAAAGTAATTTTTGAAAAGGAAAAGGAGTTTAGGGCATTTTTATAATTTTTTTTAGAGCTGGGATAGAAATTTGGCCATTGCAGCCCAAAACATAGCCAACACTTGTATCTACGGACATGTTAGAGTAAATGATAGTAAGTTGAATATTTTTTTAAGGGCATAGTTAAAAAAAAAGAAAAGTGTTAAGCTTGGTTTCTTAAGGATCATCCAGTAGTTGATAGGGGTGCATGGACCTCAAGTGAAATTTTACCTATCAATAATCTACTGCAACAACAATCTGCTTGATTCTCGACACGTATTAAGAAAACGATATAAAAACATACCCATTATTAAATACATTTTAGCAAGGTTTGGTGTAGGCCAAAATATTTACACATTCTTTGCATCGTACTATATAAAAGGAGCGAACTGGACGGCGCCAATTTATGGTTGGTGGGACGAATACAAAATATACAAGTTTCCCAACGGATTTTCAGAAGCTACTGGACATTACACGCAGGTAAATAATCTTTATACATGGTAGTCAAAATCCTTTTTTTCTGTCAGGTACCTTAGCTCCTATTGAAATGTATAAACTAATACACACGGAGCACTTTTTTGATTTTTTGCCGAAAAAGCTAAAATTTCAAATATTCCAACATTTTAATCAGTGGCCATAGAAAGATATTTTAGCATAATCGGCAAAACATCAGGGGCTCTATTCTAGGCGTAAGAGAACGATCATATCGTGAGAAGTGATCAATCGCACAAAAGGCATTCGAACGACGCACGGTGGTCGATTTTCCGAAAAACGCGGACATAAATGGAAAAATTAAATAATTCAAATGTATCAAAATTTGCCCCTATATGGTTGTCAAGATACTAGGCGAATAGTTGGCCAAAGAATAAACTATGCTTTTTACGAGTTTGACATTACGTATCAGTATTCAACATCAAATTTCAAATAGAAGACCCAGAGTATGACAGTATTCAACTGTTAATATTTCGAAAAGAGTTGAAGATCGACATAGGGTACGTTATACAAAAATGCTTAGAATTTCAAAACAGAATGCAAAAATGCAATAATATACTGGGTGTTTCATTTGAAAGTTTCGGTTGGCATTCTTTTTAATATACCCTATATACATAAAAATATTCTAGTATACTGTAACATTTTATATTTTGTCAATTACTTTAAAGTAAATTTGATTGTTCTTAACTAATATTTTTAGTTTAATTTTGTGACGTGAGCTTAAAATTAAAATATCATGTGACTTTAACTGTAACCAAAATTATCACGTGACTGGACACTTTTAAATAGTCACAAACTGTATTTGACACATTTTTTGCTAAATAAAACCCATTCAAGCTCCAATGGTCTTTCAATCTACATGTCCTTCGTAGATCCCCGCTCACGCCACCATCACAAATTTAGCTAATTAATAAATATATATCTTTTACCTCTTAAAAATATTTTAGATAAATGTGAAAACTCCCACGATTAAATTACAATATGGTTTACAAAGTTTTTTTTAATATCCGCGTTTTTACAAAAATCGACCACTGTGCGAGTCCTACTCTAAAAGACGGTCAAGTTTGCCGTAGCATGCGCATTAGAGGGTTCGTTCACGTGATGGTTTCGTCCAATAGCGTGCTCTGAAATAATACGAGCGACGTTTTTCACACGAGCTTTCCTACAACTCCCAATTACTGGGTCTAGTCGAGAGAACGGCTTCGCTCAAAAATTGTTGTTCGAGGTAGCTCTGCGCGTGCCCATAATAGTTTGGTGATTATTCGATCGTCTCGTCACTGCTTTTAAGCGTGTTTATTGGTTGAAATTACTTTTCTTCTCGCAGGCGAACGATCACTTCCTATGACTTCCATATGACTTCCAGAATCGGTACCCAGAAGAGTGCTTCGAGCCGTGTCTTAGTTTTTACAAAATGAGCCTTTCATTCAAAGTTCAGCCAATTCTGATGTTTATTTGATTCCAAAAGGTATGGATGTCCGATGACCCGTTTTTCGACATTTTCAAAATAAAACAAAAACTGAACTTTTTATGAACTTTGGAAAAAAGTTATGACGTAAATATGAACGCTTTATATCTATTATTTCCCAAAAATATTTATTAAAGAAAACTTTAACAACGTTAGATACTCTTAAAACTTTGCATTTAAATAAATAACTAAAAAATTATTAAACACAAATTACATTTTAAACAACTACTCCTCTGGCAAATTCCTTGATAGGTATTTAATTACAAACAGCACACCTGTCGCGTTCTGGTCAAAATTTATCTATGTGCGCACAGAACCTTGCTACCGATATGATCCAAGAATCTTTTCTTGCCTCCTATCTCCCAGATTGCCGATTAGTTTCTTCCTTATTGTGTCTCCTCAGGACCACGCAGGTTTCCATCTTTAACTTGTTGGAGATTTATGGAAATTCACGTTGTTCCGAGAAGATCCAACAAGGTCAAAAGTAGTCCACAAATTGGAAGACAGAAAGAAAGAAAAGATTCTTGGATCGTTCTGAACATTTTTTGGATAGTGTATAAACTAATACACACAGAGTACTTTTTTGATTTGTTTTAAAGTGAGGTATCAGAGTTCTCTGCAAACAGAGATCAAATTGTGACCAGAACGCGACAGATGTGCTGTTGGCAATTCAATTTTGTTTCTATTTCTAAAAATTATTTTTCCTTTGTGCACCACTTGCTTTTACCAAGTCTTTGTTTTTAAGGGCCTTCTTCAACCGCTCTTCTGCTACATTTAACATCTCAATAGCACTCATTTCTTTTTCTTTTTTTATTCTTTGGGTAATTTCGTTTTCCAAATGATTTAGACTTTGCCTTTTCGACTTTTTCTTTTCCAACTCTTTTTGAACCATTTCTTCATGTTTTCTCTTTTCCTCTTTTGCTCGTTTTTCCTCTTTAATCTTTTCTTGTTCAATTTTCAGTTTTTCCTCATAGTAACCTTTATATTATATATTATACCTTAAGATATATGCTTTAAAAATGTTTTTTTTTCAAACTCGTCAAGACCTTTAAGAAACTAATTGTTTAAAGTATGTAGATTGCATGTCCCAATGTCTAGAACTGAAGCATTTCTTCTTGCTGTTAGGTATGTATTCATTTCTCTAATTACCTTTTTACAAACATTTGGTCCATATGAACCCAGCGCTACTAATTTCTGGACAAGAATATCCAGCAGAGCCTTTGCAATATTTTCTGCAATTCCATATTCTATAGTATACATTTGAAATGCCGGGAATTTAACTCTATTGACATTTTAGACCAATAGCAAACTCTTTCATAGAAGAGGTGTTGGTAGTCTCATCAAATTTAGTATTAACATGCATAAAAGAGAAAATAGATGTACAATTTATGAAAAACTGAAATTCTGAAAAAATTAACTTTTGCGCTTTTTTAAAGAAATTATTAACTTTTTATGAACATGGATAAAATCATGAACTTTTATAAACTTTATGCACCTAGTTCGGACGCTGCTACTGTCCATATAAAGTTTTTTTTAAAGTGTATTTTTAGTATCTTTTGTTTTTGCCTTGAAGTATGGAATCGAAGATTTTCCTAATCTGGCAACCCACAAATATTCCCTCTTTAATTTTAGAGTCACTGATCCTAGAAAACTTTTCGTTTCAATAACTAAAAACATGGCTTTCTTTGTCCATGGCCTTTACAAAATTTTTCATAGGTGTGGAATAACAATATCCTAAATTCGAAGAGTAGCGAACAACTTTAATATAAAAACAGCTTTTAAATCTAATAATACAATTCGAAGCCTTCTTAGTAAAACAAAATCGGAGAAAAAACAAAATAAGGAATGCATTTACTAAGTTCCATATGAGTGTGGTGAATCACAAATAGGTGAAACAAAAAGACCACTATCTGTTAGGCTTAAGGAACATCAGACGAATATCCAAAGAGGTGAAACAACGAAATCAGGAATCGCCGAACACGCATGGTCAAAACAACACCGAATGGAAGTGGCAAAGGTTTTGCACAAGGAGTCACACTGGAAGAAACGAAAATTCCTTGAAGCTGCCTTTATTGGGCAGAATCAGGGTAGTTTCGGTATTTTCAGTAAACCAAGTATTGAAATTCAAAATATTTGGAAGCCCCTCCTTGGGCGGAAGCAAACTTCTTAAACTTCTCGGTTGAGTGATTTCCCATCGTATATAAGTACGTAGCCTTAGAAATAGATTATAGTTTGCACTTGAAGGCGAACAGAGGTTGTACTGATCAAAACGTCGTGTATAAATATAGAGTAAATTTCAAATACATCATTGTCTCAAACTTTCAAACAACAATATCCTAGTAACAAAACTTATTAATTAAGTTCAAATATTCCTACAAAATTCACTCTTTGCGACTTATGTTATAAGTATTTAAATAACTTATAAAGTACAGGGTGTCCCAAATTGGGTACTTTTGGGGTTTTAAGGTACTTTCAGGTGAGATAGAAAGAAACTAACCCCCACTAAACTTGCGAGGCTCAATTTTCAAGACAACTTCAAAGGGGAAAACCGCATCTTGATATGTCAAGCCGTTTTGAAAAGTCTGCATTTTGGGACAGAGTCTATAACTTCATTATTACTGAAAATTTAGTTTTAATGTAAAGAGCTTTTTTTATAAACTTTTTGAAAAATAATTTAACCACCTTTCCAGATTTTTTTCACCGTCAGTAGTTTCCAAGATATAAGCCAAAGTTAGTATTTTTCTAATGGAACGCCCCATATTTTATTTAAATTTTGAATTTGTGATGAAATTTCTTTTTAATTAATATCCCATATGTGATAGTTTGGTGGAGCCGCTTTTGAGATATTTAATACTTTGCATTTCTGTCTAGTATGCCATGGCATACTCAAACCATTCTGACAATGACTTATTACATTACTGCCATGACCTACTGTAGTTAAAGAGATTTCAATCCTTCTCAATATGGTATTTCTTAAAAAACAAAAGATCAAAAGATCTTGAGCGGAAAGAACGAAAATTAAAACTTGGATGAGCATTCCACAAGGAACACACAAAGATCCAAAACGAAAAAAGAAATGAGGGCGAAATATCGTTTGATCATTTATTTTTTCGCTTTGGTCCTTTGTGTATTCCTTGTGGGATGCTCATCCAAGTTTGAATTTTCGTCTTTTTCACCCAAGATCTTTTGATTTACTTATATTATAGTCATTACACGCTCAGACGAACTAAGCCTTCGGTTCGCATCTCAAACTTTATGGCGTGTAATGACTTAACATGCTTGTTATGTAAACTACTATTACACCTTTCTAGATGGCATGGGACGACACAAAGTACGTTGGATGCGGCTACACTTATTTTCCCGTAAACAAGGGTGCGTTTAAATATCAGAAATATTATGTTTGCAACTACGGACCAGCGTACGTATAAACACTTACCCGCTTTACTTTCTGCAATAATAGTACGTTGGGTATGCTGCTAGTATCGCAAACGTTGTGCAGTTTTGATTGAGAAATACCGCTTTTAGTGGTGAAAGTTGATGTCAAAAGACAAATATTTATATCAAGAGCCACCTTTGATTCCGTGTAAACACCAAAATGGCAGCCTTTAAAGATGGCTGCCATTAAAATCTTTAGGAAATTTTCAATCTTTTCTTCTAGTGGTCGGATTTTATGAAAATAATATGTTTTTATCTTGACGTAGTGATCTCATTAAGATGACCACATTTCGGTGGTCAAAAAACCGGAATAAATTTAAACAGCTGAAGCGTTTTCAGTTTAAGACCGATTTTATTGACTGTTGGCATTATGAATAACATTCTTTTATCGCATTTTAAAAAGTGGCTGCCATTTTTTAAACTAAGATGGCGGATCAGATCAAAAGCTTCTGTAGGACTTTTCATTTTTTTTTCATGGCACACTCAGCAAAAGGGTTTGTAACCAGAGAACGGCAGTAGCACGACGCGGTGGGCGCTAGGCGTCATTTCCCTGAAGCCAAGCAATGTTCCATTAATAACAATAAATACCTACTAAATTTTGTTCTGACTCAATTCTAATCATTTAAGGACTGATTTAAACTTACCTAACTTGACTTCGGTATTTCTTTTCACCTGACAACTCATTCATTCATTAATTTTTTTTTCTTATACTGGGGACTTTTCATCCATTTTAGGATCAATGCCCAGTTTTAGCCGAGTGATTTGCAAAGTTAAGACAAACACAAAATATCCATGCACCTAGCCGAGATTCGAATCCGAGCACTTCCGTGCGGCAGGCCGATAGTCCACCTATAGCGCTACAGAGACATTCAATTTTAAGAAATTTAACTAGAAACAAAGATAGAAAATTTCCTAATGGCAGCCATCTTTCATGGCACACACGGATTCACAGATGGCTCTGGATCTAAAAAGTTTTCTTTTCGCATCAACTACTACCCCAGAAAGTGCCACACCTCAATCAAAAAATGCACGATTCTTTGACGTACCCAACGCACTATAAAGCTTGCAATTTATTTTAGCAAGATAATACACAGTGGAGAACGCCGGAATTGTCCTTTCCCCCACTCCCTGAAAGAGTTTTAACCTCTACATTATTAACTTATAAACTTTCTCTCTGATTTTTTTTTTTTTGGTTTTTTATCACCCAATAAAAGATTTGCAAGGCGACTGTGTACACCCTGTATATATTAAGGCAATTAAGTCATTCTCAATGAGCATTTTGGTCTATAGAGAGGTTACAGTAAATATTATATAACCTTTATAACATAACCAAATGTTATATTTTTTAGTGTTGGTGATAATTTTATTACATCAATAATATATCCCTCATGGTACCTTAAAATATTTTAGCATAATTTAAGCGGTATCGTTTTTATCATTTTTAAGTCATTTTTTAGCCGTGGATTCTATAGTTTTCTGTCCATCGATTCGTAGAATAAAAAACTCACTTTTTTCAAGTTTTCACTGTTTTTTAGCGTACTGCCCAAAAATATTTTTCTTTTATACCTTCATCAAAAACATGATTTTAATAGTAACTGTCTGCAGATAACTAAAGCATGTTTTTTTTTGGTTACTGATGCAAAAATAGTAGTTTTAACACCTAGTGGCTAAAATAGTGCTTTTTTTACAAGCGTTCGTCTAAATATCGAGCGCAGCGAGGTATTTTAATACCTTTATCAAAAAATCCAAGAAAAACAGGAAAATACTTTTAAAAATCTCGAACGAAGAGAACTTCGCGCAACACACCATCTTTACACTATAAATCAAGGCGGCTGGTAAATGAAATAACAATCGTTTCCATAGCGATGTGTCTTTTTACTCGGTGACGTTCATTGTTGCGACATTTTAATCTTTGACAATTTGATATTTTGACGATATTTCTAAATAATTTTTTCGGAAATACTTGGTGAAAACTGGCGGAAATGGCTTAATTCTTAGGCAAGAATAATTCGATTTTTTCGATATTACTATATTTCGCTAGTTCTCTTTAATTTTGAGTAAAACACGGACAGAAATCTTTTTTTGCATCGGTAACCAAAAAAGCAAAGCTTTAGTTATCTGCAGACAGTTACTAGAATCATGTTTTTGATGAATGTATAAAAAAAGATTTCTGTTCGTTTTTTACCCAAAATTAAAGAGAAATAGCGGAAAATAGTAATATTGAAAAAATCTAATTATTCTTGCCTAAAAATTAAGCCATTTCCGCCAGTTTTACCAAGATTTAAAAATATTGTCAAAATATCAATCTGTCAAAGATTAAAATGTCGCAACAATGAACGTCGAATAAAAAGGCACATCGCTTTGGAAACCATTGTTATTTCATTTACCAGCCGGCTTGATTTATAGTGTAAAAATGGTATGTTGCGAGAAGTGCTCTTCGTTCGAGATTTTTAAAAGTATTTTCCTGTTTTTTTTTTTGGATTTTACTATAACAACTCGCGCCTAAACTTTTCTTTTTTTACTCGCGTTTTTAAACACCTCGCTGCGCTCGTTATCTTAAATTACTATTTTTTTATCACGGATGCAAAAAAGATTTCTGTCCGTTTTTTAACCAAAATTCAAGAGAACTAGCTGAAAATAGTAATATTGAAAAAATCTCATTATTCTTGCTCAAAAATGAAGCCATTTCCGCCAGTTTTCACCAAGTATTTACGAAAAAATCATTTAAAAACATCGTCAAAATATCACGCTGTCAAAGACTAAAATGTCGTAAGAATGCACGTCACCGAGTAAAAAGGCACATCGCAGTCGCCTTGATTTATAGTGTAAATATGGTGTACTGCGAGAAGAGCTCTTGGTTCGAGATTTTTAAAAGTGTTTTCCTGTTTTTCTTGGATTTTTTGATAAAGGTATTAAAAAAAAGTTAACAACTGACGGCTAAACTGTGCTTTTCTTACTCGCGTTTTTAAATACCTCGCTGCGCTCATTATTTAAACCAAAGCTTGTAAAAAAAGCACTACTTTAGCCACTAGTTGTGAAAACTACTATTTTTTTGTAAAACTGAAAAATATTCAATGATGTTGGAGACAGAAAACAGTATTAAAAAAACATTTTAGAGAAAGATGAAGATAATTCAATGTCATTTTTGATAAAAATTTCGAACTTTCTGTTTTGTAATCTCTCTGTCATCTTGAGTGGTGTCGTGCATGATTTTTATTTCACCATGTTTGTGTTTTTTTGTGTTTCGGACGTCCTTTGTGAAATGATATATATTTTTCGAAACCGCTTTTTTTTTTCTTAAAATGATTCTATATAAGTTTTTTTTTTTGAAAAAAAACCATAGTTCTCCCAAAAAAACCATTATTCCAGAAAAATAACTTTTGTCACTGATTACTTGTTTTTTTTATAAAGATGTTGGTCAAAATATGGTTAACACTAGTTTTATGTAATCTTAGGGTACCATCAATTTAGAGTCATTAATAAAAAAACAACTATCCAAAGAAAATTCCTGTAGAAAACCTCCTAATCCCTTGGGGCAAAAATGGAGCTCTCTTTATAATAATTATATAAATTTCTGTCACCAGAGGTTTCTGAAAATGCTCATTGGGTTGATGTTTCCTATATTTAAACATATTTTCTATTTTTCTTTTCAGTGGAAATAGTGGTAGAGCTCCATACAAGACAGGAAAATCGGGATGTGAGAACCTTTGTTAATAAACTGCAATTGCGAACTACAAGTTATAATTGAAATTCACGTACCTATGTCGTTAAAAATAAAGATTTGAAATGCAACATTTTTTTTGTCGCAGCATAAATAACATTAGAATAAAGCGGTAGCTGATATCCCAAGTCGCATTTTAGGTGTACTATACGACGAGTCGACGTCGCCTAATACGACCTTATGTCGGTAGCCGACGTCTTCACTTCTATCTGAGGATCCGTTTTCATACCCAAATGAGGACTACCAATACCAAATTGAGTCGTCACGATGCGACCTCAGCAATTGATTTATTAAAAAGGGAATTTGTCATTCGATAATAATGTTTTCAATGAAAATGGCATTCGATGAAAATGTCATTCGATAAAAATGTTTTCGATGAGAATGTCGTCGATAAAAATTTTTTCGATGAGTGTGTTTTCGATGAACGGACAGTGACCCCATTTTTTGGTTATGGTCCGTTACCCTTTTTGTCGAAAAGGGTGGGGCGGAAATAAAGAAAAAATATATTTTTCTCTAGCTCAATACGACCAAGAGGGTAAAAGTGAGCGACAAAACGCGCAACTTCCGACACTGTGTAAAAAACCGTTGATCACGATTTTTTTGTCATAATTCGTTATACCGGCCCATTAAGTACTTTCAAGAAATGTTTGAGGTGAGGTTAGATTGGTTCACGAAGTTTTTCGTCTTTTATTTACATTCTTTCACTTTATTTTGTCGCCAGAAAACTACACTGCGGCCGACGATAAAAAAGTGAACTTCTTTGTACAGGGTGATCCATTATAAGTCCCCCCCCCCCCATCTAGAGACTAAACTAAGCGTGATAGAATGTTCAAACAAAAATTGACTAAAAGAACTATTTTTTTAAGTTTTCTTTGATAGTTTACTTAAAATTTCTCATAAGTCATATACAAGGTGTAACAAAAACATTTTTGAATTCTCAAAAAAATACTGCATACTACTATTTTATCTTTTACGGTTTTCAAGATATTCGCGTTTAAAATGTTAATTTAAATTAATAGCAAATACCAATAAATAATACGCAAGGAGTTGGCTGTGGAATGCAGGATATTAATAACCATGAGGGCAGTGCATACAGCAGGCCATGGAATCACAAAAACAAATAAATAATGACATTTAGTTTTAAATCTAAACCAGTATGTTTAATAGCCTACTGGGTTTCTTCAAAAATTGATTTTTTTAAAACTTTAAACGCAAATATCTCGAAAACCGTAAAAGATAAGATTGTAGTGTGTAACATTTTTGGAAAGTAGATTTTTGGAAAAATTGTCTCATTTAAAGAATACATGTTTTTTGTTACACCCTGTATATGTATTGAGGAGACAGTTAAGTAAACTATCAGAAAAAAAACTTTAAAAAATAGTTCATTTAGCCACTTTTTGTTTGAACCTTCTATCACGCTTAGTTTAGCCTCTAGATGGGGGGGGAGACTTATAATGGATCATCCTGTACCAAATTTGGTAAGTCTGCAAGCTGACGTCTAACCGTGGTTTGATAATTCCGTAAAACAACACTTTTCAAAAGAAGTATATTGGCGACGTCAATCTGACGTTAAACTATTTCCTGTAAGAAAACTATACGCGCTTCGACGCCTATTTGACGTTAAATTACTAAACGTTAAAAAATAGACGCTCCACGACGTCCATTTGCCGTCCAGTTGAAGAACATCAATACTTTTACCTACTTTTATTGTCGATTACCGTCGTAAGTTTCATTTTTGAAAAGTTCAATGAAGACCTAAATATCAACTAAATACGACGTCGCAATAAGTAGCGCTTTGGTCGTTAGTCCAAAAAAGGTTAATTGGGTAATCTTGTATTTGGTATTTATAAAATAATGAAAAAACAACAGTTTTTTGTACTTCAGTGCAAAATGAACTTCTTGTATTTCGATTGCTCACACAGAGGGTGGAACCTAGGATGACGCCGTTTCGTCTCTATTAGGGACTTGTCGGCTAGGTCTACCAAAACAACACAGAACCTCGGTCACGCTTATGTGCCAAAGATTACGGCTCAAGCGGAGAGAATCTCTGTCGAGTACCGACCATGGCGCCCTCTGTGTGAATCTCCGACAACCAAGAATAAAACCCACTGCATAAGCAGTAGGTGCATGGCGTAGCATCGATCCTGCGAGAGCACGGATGTAGAAACCTTGGATTGCTAATACCTATCGGAAATTTTCATGAAAATCACTGCCGCGTGTCTTCCGCCATTTTCGCCGCCATGTTGTGGAGATTTGGGTTGGCGACATTGGTTTCCTTAATTTTAAATAGTAGTGTGGGAACACTGACTGTCAACAGTGTCAAAATATGATTGAATTTGACATTTTTTTGAAAGGTTATTTTTGTTGTTGTTTTTTAATACAAAAACAAAAAAAGTAAAGAAACAAGTCATAAACAAATGCTCCAACGGTCACGCCATTTATCTCTCTCATTTGGTCTGGAGTATGTGCAGGTTTCGAACAAATAAATCTCATCATGGAAACATTGCCCCCCAATTTATAAACAAGGGTACTGTTAAGCCACACGTTATAAATTGTTATATAAATAAAAGCTAGGAACACACGATGCAACTTTTCCATGCATTAAATTTAGCTTTCACAAGAAAAAAAAAAGATGCAAGCAGATTGTGTCTCCTTTTAACCTGTTACTAGAAAATTTGACGCATGAAAAAGATGCATCGTGTGTTCCTAGCTTTATAAACGCTCGGTTCAATTAGTACTGCTGGCTCTCCCGCTCAAGATACGCCTTGATTACGTTGATCTGAATCTGCACAGGGACTAAAACAGCTAAGAACAGATGCACCAACGTGATACAGTAAAAAAAAATCAATGAATAGAGGGAGATACTGACTTTGATAATAGCATATATCTCTCAGCTGAAAGCCAGAGCCATGGCAAGACAAGCAACATTTAGTAATTACAAAAAAAGTACATCTTTGGCACATGGAGTCGAGCATGGAGTTTTACAATATTTGAAGACCTTGGCGGGAAAACCTATTAACTAACAACTGTGTCGACCATACCTTCCCTAAGTTAACAAGTTATTACTAAGATATCCTTAAGTTTTGGTAAGTTTTAAGCATTCAACATTTTTTTGTAGCTCTATCTTTTATAAAGGATGTGGGATTTTGCTCAAAACTGCATATGTTGTAGGTTTCACACACAGTGATCTGGTATGTGGTTTTTGAGATACTGCGTTCAAAGTTAAACATTTTGGTATTCTGGCTTTTCCCTAAAATCAGTTTGTTACACTTTTTGTGAAAATGTAAATAATATTTATGAACCAAATTGTAGTATTAGAATAAGTACCAGAAAAATATAAGTTGTGTTGCACTGGCATCACAAAAATAAAAAATATTGAATTCATATGACCAAGAAATGACTTTTTTAACAAAAGGCAAATTTCAATTGTTATTTTGTCACTTAGTATTTAACAAACATGCTTCAAAACAAAAACTTTGTAACATTTTTAGCCATTTTTGTGATTTTTTGCTATGGGGCAATGATAGATTTTCATCAAGATAAGCAAAATCACACAGAAAGCCAGTTTCTATAAGGAAAGTGCATTATCGTTAAAAAACAAATCTACAAAAAAATGTCAAATGCTGAAAACTTATCAAAACTTAAGGATATCTTAGTAATAACTTTTTCTGCTTAGTTCTTCAGAATCAGAAAACTTTTATTACAAAAATTGTTAACAAAAAACATTGTCACAATTGAATAAATAAGCGTCAAAAATTAACATTAAGGTAAATTTAACTTAAGAATGTCTTCAAAATGTCATTTAGATATTAAACAATGTTAACATTAAGGCTTTGTTAATAAAGATAAAAAATAAATATTGATTTTTCTTTATTTCTAGTAAACTAGTAAAACATCTTATAATTACTGATCTTAAAATAAAAAAAATACTGGCAACAATATCAAAAAAATTGACAATGGAATCTTAAACTACTTACTTAAAATTACATATAGAAAGTTACAAACACATGGAAATGACAACAAGAAAAAGAAAAAAATATACTGATAAAATATATATTCAAATTATTTTTTTTAATGTTCTTTTTAAAACTCATGAAGTATTGTTCTAATTTTGGAAAACTCGATGTGCCAAAGATGTACTTTTTTGTGATCGCTTGCCATTGCTCTGGTTTTCCGCTGATCCATATATGCTATTATCAAACTCCGTATCTCCCTCTATTCATTTATTTTTCTTGGCTTCTAGACCTATAACAACCTCGGATTTATAAACTGTTGGCGCATATCTGTCCCTAGACGTTTTAATTCCTGTTTCAGATTCAGATCAACTTAATGAAGGTTTATCTTGAGCGGGAGCGCCAGCAGCAATGGTTGATAGTACCCTTTGAGTTTATAAATTGGGGGTTATGTTACCATGTTGTAATTTATTTGTTCAAAACTTGCACATTCCCCAGACCAAATGAGAGAGATTATCATGGCGTGGCCGTTCAAGAATTTGTCTGTCTTTTAAATGGTTTTTGTTGCTTGGTTCTTCACTTTTTCGTTTTTGTATTAAAAAACAACAACAAAAAATTACCTTTCTAGAAACGTCATTTTTTGACACTGTGGATAGTCAGTGTTCCCACACTACTATTTAAAATTAAGGAACCAATGTCGCCAACCTAAATCTCCACAACATGGCGGCGAAAATGGCGGAAGACACACGGCAGTGATTTTCCCACAAGGGTATTATCAATCCCTTTCTTTTTTACATCCGTGTGCGAGAGCCATATTACAATGCCATCTGTATGCAGGTTTCGTCTACAAGCAAGCGATTATAATCGCAAAACCACCGAAAGTGCCGTACTGCACGATTTAAAAAGCAAACGGAAGATGGCTGAGGCACCGTAAATCTAACGAAAAAACAAGAGTTTTTTGTACTTCAGTGCAAAATGAACTTCTTGCATTTCGATTGCTTGTTGTGGTACACCTAGCTGACGAGTCCCTAATAAGGACGAAACGGCGTCATCCTTGGTTCCACCTTCTGTGCGAGCAATCGAAATCTAAGAAGTTCATTTTGCACTGAAGTACAAAAAACTCTTGTTTTTTCGTTAGATTTACGGTGCCACAGCCATCTTCCGTTTGCTTATTTATAAAAAAAGTGGAAAGGAAAACTTTCGAAATAATATTAATTTAATAAAATTTTTTTTTCGAATCTTTTTTTATGTATCCCCCGTAGGGTTGCCAGCTCTCCCGATTTAGGCGGGAGTCTTCCGCTTTTTTAAATTTCCTCATCGTGATGCCAAAAGTTTCTCGATTTCTAAATTATGCGAGATGGTTTTTCCATTTCTCTTGAACAGTCGTTTTAATAACCAGAAACACCCACTTTATGCATTATAAATTTGGAACGTAGTCTTTTCACTTTCTTTGATCTCCGAGTCGTTCTCAGATTTTTACCTTAAATACTGGTGAATGCCCAATTCAAGCTATTTTAACGAGTTGAATTGAAAAGGGTCGTCCATTTTCTCAAACAGACTTGAATTTCAAATGTTTCAACTTAAGAAACTCAAAGTCAAACGAAAGTCTCAAAATACAAATTTATTCAAAATTTGGTAGGTTACTCGTGTTTTGCCTACATAGGCATCTTCAGACCTGGTATATATAACTTCACGGTTAAAATTAACATTTAAGGCCACAAAAACGGCATAGATTTCACAACACTGCTTTGCTATTTTTTTGAAAGATCAACAATAGGTGGCATCGCTAATACCACTTCGAGTGAGATCGTGCAGTGTTCAGAACACGTTGCAAACAGGAGGACAAGTATAACTTATTAGGAACGTAACCATTTATTAATGCTTCTTTAAAAGGTTTTGATGCTCGGCTTCATGCTTCATGAATTGCAATGTCTCGAAATTAAAAAGAATTAAAAGAAAAATCATTATTCAACATCAAAAAAATAACAAATTTCCTTAATATTTTTATCACTTGACATGTTTAATTTATTGGCCGAATTTTCCATTAGACAAGTGGCCGGTGGCTATGCGGAAACTGAATTCCAATTATCCAGAATATTTTTTACAAAGAAGAAAACCATAACTTTGTTGTCATCAGATAATAGGATTTATAGAAATCTACAACCGTATCCAAAGGATTTTTCAAAATAAAAAAATCCAAAAATTGCAGTTACAGATTTCTGTATTATCAACGAGGCTAAAGAAAAAACCACGTAAGATTTTTGACTATTGTTAGCCGTGTTTATTTTATTTCGAAAATGAGAGACTCCGGCAAAAAACTGTCTGGATATGGTTGTGAGGAATTCAAAAATAACTCTTCCCGGTAAAGATTGGCCCAAAAACAGCAAAGCAGTGTTGTCAAATCTATGCCGTTAAATTTGACAGCACTGCTTTGCTATTTTTTTGAAAGATCAACAATAGGTGGCATCGCTAATACCATTTCGAGTGAGATCGTGCAGTGTTCAGAACACGTTGCAAACAGGAGGACAAGTATAACTTATTAGGAACGTAACCATTTATTAATGCTTCTTTAAAAGGTTTTGATGCTCGGCTTCATGCTTCATGGATTGCAATGTCTCGAAATTAAAAAGAATTAAAAGAAAAATCATTATTCAACATCAAAAAAATAACACATTTCCTTAATATTTTTATCACTTGACATGTTTAATCTATTGGCCGAATTTTCCATTAGACAAGTGGCCAGTGGCTATGCGGAAACTGAATTCTAATACTCCAATCGAACTCACTTCAGTTTCCTTGGGTCTACTAAATTAAGTGACCTTGGTATTTCAGAATTTCGGCAGAATATTGTTTACAAAGAAGAAAACCATAACTTTGTTGTCATCAGATAATAGAATTTATAGAAATCTACAACCGTATCCAAAGGATTTTTCAAAATAAAAAAATCCAAAAATTGCAGTTACAGATTTCTGTATTATCAACGAGGCTAAAGAAAAAGCCAGGTAAGATTTTTGACTATTGTTAGCCGTGTTTATTTTATTTCGAAAATGAGAGAGTCCGGCAAAAAACTGTCTGGATATGGTTGTGAGGAATTCAAAAATAAACATTCCTGCCAAAATTCAACAGATTCCGTTTTCTCGTTTATGATATTCTGCCCGGTAAAGATTGGCCCAAAAACAGCAAAGCAGTGTTGTCAAATCTATGCCGTTAGGTTTGACAACACTGCCTTGCTATTTTTTTGAAAGATCAACAATAGGTGGCATCGCTAATACCATTTCGACTGCATTGTTCGGAACACGGTGCGAACACCATATGTGAGGAAACCATTTATTAATGCTTCTTTAAAAGGTTTTGATGCTCGGCTTCATGCTTCATGGATTGCAATGTCTCGAAATTAAAAAAATTCAAAGAAAAATCATTATTTGACCTCAAAAAATTAAGAAATTTCCTTATTATTTTTATTACTTGAATTTTCCATTAAACAAGTGCCCAGTGGCTATACGGAACCTGAAATCTACAACTGTATCCAAAAAATTACACCATTTGAATGTTTTTAACACTTTGCGTTTGGTCGGGGCTCAGATTTTTTTTTGTGGGTTAAAACCATACAAATTTCTATAGTTAAAACTGCAAATACGAATTATAAAAGGGTAAAAAAAGCAAGTTGCACTATTGGTACTTCTGAAAAACTGAAAACTCCCGCTTTTTAAAAATAAAAATGTGGCAACCCTAATCCCTCGGTATGCAGAAACAAACAGATACTAATTTTCTAGAGCTTCAGAAAGAATATTTGAAAAACCGTAAAAATACATCCATTGAGATTTTTAATTGCCTTTCATCTCGCTATGTCTAGTTTTTGTTGTTAATTTTGGGAGGATAGTAAAGAAATATTTTTTTAATGAGACACCCTGTATATTTTGACATTTTTAAGATCTACACATATTCTTGTTCCAGTATGCAGACGTTTCACTTACACATTTAGATGGAAATATAATATCAAAAGATGGACCATCTATTATTGTGGAGTAGTTTTGGAAAGAGACTATATAATACGGTAATTTTCGTTCACAAAACAAATATGTATTTACAATTTTTTTTTTGTGAAAAATTACGCAGAATATTTCGCAGAAAGTTAATTTGTAAATTACTCCAAATTCCCATATTTTCTCATTCGAAACAAATAAATTAAATATGAACAAGCCGTGTTGTCGTCTGTTCACAACTTTCTATGAAATAGAAAGGAAAGCTGTCACCTAAACCTAAATCAAGTGTATCGAATTAGGTTCAAAGATTTATTTAAAATCAAAGCTGGTAATACAAAAAAAAATAATGGCAAAAAGAACTACAATATAAGCAAAACATAAGTAGAAATACTTAAAACTAAATAAGTAAAAGCAAAAAGTAAACAAACAAAATTATTAATGTTAAATAGTATGATACTGAACTAATCCTCATCGCTGTCAATAACCCTGCTTCTCTTGCTCACCGGCCTTTCTTGTTCAGCATCGGACTCTGATCTTGCCCTCTTTGAAATTTCTTCCTTATCTTTTTCATCTTCTGATTTTAAAATCTTTTTTTTGCCTTCTTGCACCCTTGTTTCTTGATTATCGTCACTGTCACTATCAGAATCCAATATTTTACTCTTGGATTTGTTCCGGAAGCTTTCATTTAAATCTTTGTTCTTATTTGGTTCGCTGTGACTTGTATCAGACTCGGAATCTGAATCTAGAATGTTTCTAGAATGATTTTGAGAAAAACTAGTAGTTGCATCATTAATATCGACTTGGTACTGAGGATTTTTATATTCTGTGCTCCTTATGTCTTTAAAATATTCTTCAGTTTCGCTGTCTGAGCTAACACTACGAACTATCTTGGATTTTTTAACTTTTTTAGTGTCTAGTTTGTCATTGGTCTGTAAACTATTAAGATCTTTGAGTAAAGACTGGCTCAAGTGTTCTTCATTATCGCCAACTTGTCTAACCTTTTCTTTCTTATTCTCACTTTTAACACCTTCTGATATAGAATCATTAGAATCTTCATCTATATTACTAGCATTTTGAAGATTTTGAACTTCAGGTGATTTACCCCTTTGCATCTTTCTTATTCTATCAAAAACGTCTTCTTCATCGGAGGAATCTTGATTTAAATCATTCAAACTATTTTTGTCACCTATTTGCTCAATAGTTATGGCTTGTTCTACTTCTTCAGGCATGGTTAGAGATTTTTCCAAGGCCAATTGGATTAAGTCACAGTGGCTTTGGATTATTTCAGGGGTAAGGTGACCGGGGATTCTCCAGTAGGTTTCCTAAATAGTAAGAAAATAATAATTAAAGCCGGTAAAATATCAGAAATCCAGGATTTTTCAAATTGAGCACTTTTCAGGGGTTAAAGGTACTCTGGTTTTCAAAAAAACGCATACATACATTTTTCCATATGTCTTAAACTTTGACTTTTTATTAGTGGATACTTAAACAAACCACCAGCTTGAAATGTCTGACAGCATTAAATTCGGTATTACGATGACGTTATGTCATATTGATAAAATCAAAGGTAAAAATAAGATTTCTAATTAAAAAAAATGCCTTAATTTAAAGCAAATTTAAACGACTACGCAACTCAAAGGAGGGTTTTAAGTTTAGTTTCTTGTTTCTAAAATCATGTTTTAATCTCGGATATAATTATTTAATGATACCAAAATCGCCTTTTAAAAAGCATATACATATATTTAAAAACAATCTTTATTAATTGCAAAAGAGTAATTATCACTCGAGTTACAGAAAACGGCTGGTCTATCAGGAGAGCGACCACTCATTTTGGGGTCGATAAAATGACGATAATACAATGAAAAAAACGATGGATTCAAAATAACACAACGGAATTGAAACATCTAATATTAAATATTACTTAAAACAACAACAAAAACGTCTGGGCATTAAAAAACTTAAATTTTGAAAATATTCACGATCTTCTGAGAGCACCTCCAATGCACTATAAAATGCATCGCTTAACTCTTCAGCATTTTGGGGTCTTCAGTTTCTCTGATAAATAATTTTTGACAAGTTGGCCCAATATATTTTCTATTGGGTTGAGATCAGGGCTGCTGGATAACCAAAGAATTTCAATATTATGAACAACATTATATTAGCCGTGTGCACGGGACAGTTGTCCTGCTGGTAAACGAAGTTGTTGTTTTCGTAAAACATCTGCACAGATGGCAACATAACATCCTCAAGAATCTCAACATATCTTTGACTGTTGAATTTTGCTTCCATGTCCAGCTTTCTTAATTTGGTTGGCGTATTTTGAATCAGACCTAGAATATCTTTTCATCATCACCATCATCATCATCATCATCAAGAACATTATTTAATGCAAAATAACCCTGGCCTGTTTTTGTTCTTCCGCCAAAAAAGGTTTTTTTGCAGCAATTCGACAGGAAATTTAAGATTTTTTAATCCTTCTGTTAATAGTTGATAAAGAACCTGAGATTTTGTCTAAGGTGGGCGATAAGCCTTTCATCTTGTATCTCAGAACCTACAGGCTTTCGTCCTGATCCATGTTTTCTATTCATCAAATTATTCTGTATCCGGCGCTTTTTCTATCGTACTATCGTCATTTTATCAACCCCAAAATGAGTGGCCTCTCTCCATACAGACCAGCCGTCTTCTATAACTCGAGTGATAATTTGTGCTTTCGTAAATATTATAATTTGCGGCATTTTTAGCTTTAAAAGTTATTTTCAAAATCAGTTTGACTCATACCGTCTATTTTAAACGGTTGAATGGAAAACATACACTATTAGAAAAGTAAATTTTCCGAGATAGGAAAAATGCATGTATGCATGTATTAAAGTAGATTACGAAGCCTAATTTTTAAGAGCAGTGTAAAGGTGAAAACCGCACCTTGAATAATCCCATTTAGGAGCTACGAAGGCTTTTCTGAAAAGTCTGCATTTTGGGATGGTGTTTATAACTTTTTGATTTTTAAAATTTTTTATTCGGTTCAAACTGATTTTTGGAAAATTTTTTAAAGTAAGATTTTATGTCAAACGGGATTTAATCTGCTACTTTAAATTTTTGAGATATACACATAATTGGTATTTTTCATATAGAATAACCCTTTTTTTTTAATAAAATTTTCTTTGTTTATTTATTGTAGTTTTATTTTTTATTACTCTTTATTTTTTCTATTAATATTTAGTTTTGTCACCAAATTTTTACAAAATTACAAAATAAATGATACAAAAAATATAAAAAAAATATTAAAAAACTAGGTATATCAAAATAAAAAAGAAAAACAAAGTAAAACACAAAGTACATCATTTAAAAATCAAGTAAAAAATAACACTTTTTGTTATATCTCAAAAACTAAGAGCAAAAGATAAAATCCAGTTTGATAGTAAAATTCTGCTATAAAAAATCAGCAAAAAAGTAATTCATACCAATAACATAAATATTTACGCATAAAAAGGTTATAAACCCCATCGCAAAATTCAGACTTTTCAAAAAGCCCCGGTATTTTAAACAGGCTTAAACTTATCTTAAAATTTAAGTGTGGCAAGTAGGTGGTAGTTTTTTCGATCTCTCCTGTAAGCACCGTTAACCTCCCAAAAGTGCCCAATTTGAAATACCCTGTACAATCATTGCTAATGTTTGCCACCTTTTGGAAAATATACGTAGTTATTTAAAATTCTTTATTTTTAACCTCTACCTTAACATTGATTTTCCAAGTAACGCCAACGCTTTCCTGTGGATGGAGTGGAAATATAAAATCAATACGTGGAAGCAATCGAGCGAAGTTTAACCTTGCGTATGGATAGGTAACTTCTGATTATAGCAATACTACTATGGTGGTTTAAAGAAAGATTTGTAGATGGGTGTAACTGTATTAGTATATACCATATAATGTTTATATTTTTCATATAGCATATAGAATCTTTGATGGAACAAAGCAGGTGCAGGATGATTCATCTTCCCCCCCTTACCTCCCTTACTATTAGAGCTGGAAAAAAGTTTTATGTAAAAAAGTTGCATAATTTTTTGTAAACTTTTAAATGATCTAAAAATTAGCAGCAGTCATCGAAACTGTAAAATTTTTACATTAACTTCTTAAAGTATTTTAAATCCCAAAAATATGAAATATATTGGATTTACCTTGGGTGATTCTCGAGTAAAAGAAAAAGTACTTTCTCATAAAAGTAATGTGTTGAACGAAGAACCACCCAAACTATGTTTACTTTTCTAACACATTGTACGTCGTCCCAAATAAATCCAAAACATTGTATATTTTTGGAGTCAGAAAAAAGACCATTTTGAATCAAAAAAAAATATACAGGGTCAAAATTTGCGGTTGCGATGACTGTTGCTAATTTTTAAGGACGTCACTTGAAAGTTTACAGAAAATTATGCAACTGCAGTACATAAAACTTTTTCCAGCTTTAATGTAAGGAAGGTAAGGAGGGAGGGTGGAAAATATGGTGAATCAACCTGTGCTCATTGCATAATATTTAATTTAAAAAAATTATAATTAATTCCGTCTCGGAAAATTAAGTTTACATAGATGATTGAATACGCCTTTAACTTAAACTTCCTTTATAATTTTTTATAAACCGATTATTTGTTTTTAAATTAGGTGCTTTAAAGGTGAATTTGACTAAAAAATGCGCTTCTTCGATTTAGTTAATCTAAAAAAAAAGTTTTTTACATAATTTTACGTGTCCTTAAAATGTTTAATTCACGGTAAAAATTATCGATGATTTTTAAAAAATAAATAAAAACAAGATGTCCCTATATATTTTTTTGAAAAAAACACGCGAACGGTCTGTGGGAGATAAACGAACTGTTTTTAGGATTCAAATTCACTCTTAAACCAAACAAAAATCACGAAAATATTTAAAAGAACAAAGTGGATTTTTTTAGGACTGTTAAATCAAGTTGCCTAAGGTTTAATTTTTAAGGTCAATTTAATTCCTCCCGAATGGTGCGTCTACGGTATAAATGAAAAACATCTAAAAATTAATCTTGCTAATACCTGACATTTAAAAAGAAAAACGACCCAAAAAATTCCAATGATATTAGATATTTAAAAATAGGAAACTAATGAACCACTCTGTTATCTTGAATTTTTTCTAAATTTCATTTTTTAATATTGGACCTATTATAAGAACATCTTAGGGATTCCCTCAACCTTCAAAATATCAAAATTAAAAAAAAAAAAATCTTAGGGATTCCCTCAACCTTCAAAAAATCAAAATTTAAAAAAAATAAATAACATTCTGCTCCTGCGATTTTACGTGTAAGTATTTTATTATTTTTAAACTATCTAAATCCTGAAGATGGATTTAAATAAAAAATGTTTTATCATTGAAACTATTAGAATGAAAATGAATTTCACAATAGAATTTGATAAAAATACAAAAGCAACAAAAATAATTACCATATTTCTGTTACTGTTAATTAAATTTGTATAAAATTTTATACGGTGAAAGTTTCATTATCCCGGAACCATTCACATGATTTTGCATAATTTTAAGTTTTTTACATAATTTTACGTATCCTAAAAATGTTTAATTCATGGTAAAAATTATCGATTATTTTGAAAAACTAAATAAAAACAAGATATTATATATTTTTTTGAGAAACTACGCGAATGGTCTGTGGGGGATACCTCCGCTGTGCAAAATTTCATTAATTTTGGATATGGGTTATCTGTTTAACTAAACGAACTGTTTTTAGGATTCAAATTCACTCTTAAACTAAAAAAAAAATCACGAAAATATTTATAAGAACAAAGTGGATTTTTTTAGGACCGTTAAATCAAGTTGCCTAACGTTTAATTTTAAAGGTCAATTTAATTCCTCCCGAATGGTGCGTCTACAGTATAAATGAAAAAAATCTAAAAAATTTATCTTGCTTATACCTGATATTTAAAAAGAAAAACAACCCAAAAAATTCCAATGCTATTAGATATTTAAAAATAAAAAACTAATGAACCTATTATAAGAACATCTTAGGGATTCCAGCAACCTTCAAAATATCAAAATTAAAAAAAAATAAATAACATTCTGCTCTTGCGATTTTATTATTTTTAAACTAGGGCCGAAACGTTTAAATAAAAAATGTTTTATCATTCAAACTATTAGAATGAACATGGATTTCCCAATAGAATTTGATAAAATTACAAAAGCAACAACAATTATTACCATATTTCTTTTTTACCTGTTCGTCGAACGGCGCCGTACACCCGAATCCTTTTAGCATTTTTAAAAACACGTCATTTTCCATCGCGGACTCCGCGTAATCCATTAGAGGGACTAATGGAATCCCGTCCTCTACGCCTCCCTCTTCATAATCCTCGATGGCGTCCGATAAACTGTCTTTTAGCCATTCGAGAGCTTCATGCATTTCTGAAATGCAAAAGTAAATTTTAAATCACAAAGAAAACATCGTCAAATGTTTACAGCACAAAAAAGGGATTTAACAATAGGGTCCTTTCATATGAGATTAACCAATAGAATAGTGACTTTGGATTTTCATCTTCCCGATTTGGTAATTTCTGATTAGTAAGGCAGTCAACTTTAATTTTTTTAATTTTTGAGGGATTTTGATATTACTTGGCACGGTGTGTGAGGACACGATATCATGTCAAAAATATATGATATTTCGACCGGCGTCGCTTTATAAGTGGCGTCACGGCGCACAGTGGAACGACCTTATGGGAACAGAGAGACATGAGGTTTTTTACTTGAAACTTTTAATCTGGAAAAGCTAGAAATGAGTTTTATACATAGTTATATTGTACAAAGAGCAACGTCTTAAATTAAAAAAAATAGTTACTTTATACAAAAATATAGTGCGTTTTACGAAAACCTATTTTTTTATATGCTAATTTTGCTTAAATGTCACCTAAATTTTTCGTCTTGAATTTTTTGGAAAGAAGGAGCTTTTAATTTTGCCCATACGCTCAACTTCCCTAGCCATCTTGGTAGCAGATCGTAGCAGATAAATGTTATATTTTCGTGATGGTAATACTCCAGCAATTATATTGAGATTACTGGTAAAGCGAATCCTGTCGAATATCAAATTTTGTAAACACAAAAACTTACATGTTGATATATTTTTACCTAATTTGTTCATGTTATTATTATATTTCTGATAAAAAAGACGACTTATTTGTATAAAAATTTCAAAAAACCATTAATCAGTATTAGGCAATCATATAACAAAAATATTTACTAAAGTCAACATTTTATACTAGATTTTTTCTTTATATTTACTTTGCACTGGCATATCATTTAAATAGTAGTAAAATTTGTAATTAGACACACTTGTAGCCAAAATTTAACGCCTTAAGATATCTATCACCCAAAATTACAATAAAATGATAATAAATGGGCTTCTTTCTAAATAATTGTGTGAATTTAATTTTAAAAATATAAAGAACATTTTTTGGTCTATGTCTCTGATATTATACTAAGCCGTTCCTCTGTGCGGCGCCTCAAAGTAAAAGACTGACAATAATCTAGTTTTGATCAAATATCTCAAAAACAAAAATAACTAGAAAAATTTTGTTTTCACTCTTAGGCAGCTAGTATATAAAACTTCTTAGAAATGCATCACAACCTTACTCAAAATGTTGGAGTTTTTTTTTACAAATTGTAGAAACTAGAATTTTGCTCAAATATAAAAGAGAAAAAATTATTAAAAATTTGGATTTTTTTGGTCCCCATAAAACACTTTAGCGGTGATTTTGAGTTCTTATGAAAATTATTGTTTTTTTTTATTTGTGCTACCATAGTATATTAAAATTACTATTATATTTTTACATGGAAAGGCATTTTTAACAAAATACAACAAAAATGTAAGTTACAATAAAATATTTTTACTATCTTTTCATTGCCATTTTTTGCCAAGTTATTATTAAGAACTAAACAGGAATATCAAAAATATATATTGCAGTCAATCAAAATAGTCGAGGCGTATCTAATTAATTAATTTAAACGCAAGACATCTTACGTAAAAGACATTGGATTTAAGGTGCAACTTGTCATCTCTTCTTTTGTGAATTTAAGACTTCTGTATTTTTTAAGGGATATTGATCCTTCACTAGAATTAGTATAAACAACATTTTATAAGATTACCGTAAAAATCGTTATGAAAATGATATTTTACTATGACCTAAATTCATAGATATAATTTTATTGTAAATTTATAGTAAACCTTTATTTTCCCCCGTAGTGCAAAAAAGTTTAATTTCTATTATATAGTAGAAGAGCTGACTACAAAGAATTAAGTACCTAATGAATATAATTTTTTTATCAGTATAACGTAATACCTCATAATGATAAAACTATATAGATAATTGAACTTGGAATAATGTGAAGGACTGTTGTCCATAGGCGTACTGGAAGGGTTTGAATTAATAAAGGAAACTATAAAGTAAAAACAGACTAAAACTGTGCCCCAAACTGATATATCTGCTAACTGCGTCTTTTGGAGGTCTCGCAAGAACAACGGTTTTCTGTTTTGCCACTATATTGCTTATACCTAGATAGTTTAAAAAAATATATTTGCAGTTATATGTAATATTAGGTAGTTGTAGCAACTGCCTTATATTTTATACATACAAGGAATTTTTAAAATACCTAAATGTATTTTTAGTATGTAATTATAGATAGTAATAGTAAATAAAGTACACAGATGGTAAGAAAATAAAATATTTTTAAAAAATGGAGTGAAGCACCTAGTTAACCTAACTGTAGACAGATATTACATGAGAAAAATGGCTGTTTATATAGTACAGAGTTCCCACCAAATTCCCTGACTTTTCCAGGTTTTCCCTGACCATTTTTAAAAAAATTCCAGGTAATTTTTGCATATAAATTGCTTGTCTACGTGGATACCAAGTAAAGCAAAAAAGAACGCTCAAATTTAGCAGGTATTTATATTATCGAGATAAAAAAGTAACAATCAGATAAATAAGACGAGAAACTTTTTTCGAAAATTTATTTCTTGGTTCATATAGCAAGTTATAAAACTAAATTGCACGAAGAATTAATATATATGCACACGAAAAAGAAGACCAGCATAAGCTGGAATACGGAAAAATTCAAGACAGAACAAACACAGGAATAATACCAGAAACCAATTACTGTAATGTAAACGAGATCTGGAAGAACATCCAAGAAACAGTTACTAGGGAGGCTAGTCAAGTGCTCGACAAAAAGAGAAAACAAAGAAGGAAGTAGTTTGATGACGACTGTAGTAAAGCTACGGAAAGACAAAATATCACCAGGAAAAAAACTGCTTCAATATCTAACATCATCTAATATAGAAGAGTATAAACAACTGAGATCTGAAGCATACAGATTGATATAAAAGAAAAAGAGAGCACACCATCTAAATAAAATAGGAAAACAGGCAAAACAACAGAATAAAAGAATACTTTCAGGGGATAACAAAGCACAAAACATGATACCAACCCAGAACCGAAAACTTCCTCTCAACAAACAACGTACAACTGATAACCAACGAAAAAGAGAGATCCTAACTACTCAACGAAGAAGTAAATACCAATACCACACCCATAAGCATATAGACCAGATTTTCACTGTTAGACAAATAATGGAAAAATGCTGGGAATTTGACAGAGAACTTCACCAGATGTTTAGTGATATCAAACTTTTAAAAGCTGATATTCCTGGTAAAAATGTGTACGGAGGATATAAGGTGCAAGATAAGGGTGGAACAGAGCTACTCTGATTTCTCTGGTATCAGCAATGTGCTTAAGCAGGCTAGTTCACCTCAACTTTTCAACATACCGAGGCCTATATTCCACTAGGAAGGACCCAACCTACTACTGCCATTCGCAGATGATGTGGACATAATTGGACAACAGCAGGATTAATCTTCTAAGACTTCTGGCACCACAATATTTCTGCATCTATAACTGATTGCTTAATAAGAAAAGATTACAAAAATGAAGTAGAACCCTTTTTGGCAGTGGAAGCAGTTGCTGTGGAGGTTCCCTTACTTCCAGTAGTTGGTGTAACATGGCTCAAGATCGCCTGAAGCCCCATATTACTCAATTCAATGTTTTTTAAACAAAGCTTTTCTTCTTCAAGTGCCATGCTCTCTTCGAACGTTAGCTATCATCAGCGCAATCTGCACCGTGTCCACTGCTTTTCGGAAAAGTGTAGTACTAATACCATACCATTGTCTAAGATTTTTAAGCCATGATATCCGTCTATGACCCGGACCTCTTCTGCCTTCAATTTTGCCTTCTATTATCAATTTTAAGAGTTTATATTTGTCATTTCTCAAAATATGTGGACTGAAACTGATTCAGCGCGAAACAAATGTTGAGCTTATATACGAGCTGAGCAGAGAAGAACTTACATAATATTTTTTACAAAGTTGGTTTAAAAAATAGGTTAGGATAGAGAAATTCCAGGTTTTGTGTGCCAATTCCCTGACTTTTGAGGATTTTTTGGTCATTCCCTGACTTTACCAAGTAGCTCTCGAAATACCCTGACTTTTCCAGATTTTCCAGGTCAGTGGGAATCCTGTAGTATGTATCAGGGCTGAGCCTCGACAGTCTACCATATATAAATATTAATATCCGACATTTTGCTTCCATTTTTTGTACAATTTGTTCTTTTAAAACAGTAAAAAAAAACATAAAAACCATCCAAACACTATAAAAAAAGGTAGGGTTATGGTGATAGATCGCCAAAATGGCGTCGTGGTAAAAGATAAATGTTGGGCATCTTTTTATGTGTCATGATAAGTTATATGTCATGTTATTTTTCTGCATACATGGTTCGTCATATAAACCCAGCTTAACTCAAAAGATATTTTTTGTTATACATTGGAAGATGTCCTAACGTTTACGAAAATTTTATAATTTTCTTTTGATGAAAGATTCGAGAGTATTATAATAATTCATTTCAAAAAGTTCAAATAGGGTTATATTCTTTTATGGTGTACCAAAAATGGAGACTGAAAGAGTTGACTTATTTAAAAAGAAATATACCGTTGTAGAATGTGGTGGAGGAGGAAATTGCCTGTTCAACTACTTAAGCGTTGCCCTTTTTAGCAATAGTAACTCGAATCAAGTCTTTGAGAACAAATTAAATAAAATTAAACTTTTATTATGAGTGGTTAGCACCCATACTAATTATTTTTTTAAAATCAAACATATTACTTATAATAATTATTTCATACATAACAAGTTGCATCTAGGAGTTTATTTGATATAATAACATATTTTTAATGCATTCTGTCAATTCTTCAAAAATAGCTATCTTTGGGGGCACCCGGCGTGAAAACCGCAAACTGATTTTTGCTTGTTCCTTTAAAAACATAATTCTGGTGGAGGATCAAAATCACCCAGAAAATATGGTAATCCCAAGGACATAAACGAAAAGATGCGAAAATGGACCTAAAATTCAGAGTTTTTTTAAGCTTCATTTTTAGCGTTTGGAGACTAATTATAAACTCCCTGACTGTTTTGGTTAATTTCAGAAATATTAATAAAAATATAAAACAAATCGTTTAAAAGTAACGGATGGGAGAGCATGTTGCTATTTTAAACGAAAATACCATATTTCATCAAAAAAGTCTACTCTACCAAATTCAATAAGTTTGTACAACATAACCTGCAAAGTAATTGTTTATATCTTAACAAATTGTTGTAGATACACTCAAAAGGAGCCTTATTTTTTAAAAGAAACCAAAATCACCCTTAAAGCAATTTAACTGCATCCAATTAATCAAAATTAAGGAAAACACAAATTTGTTCATTTCAACAAGATCACTTTATTAACTTTTTTCTACAAAGACTTGAAATATTTTTTTACAGTGTGATACCTCGTTCTAAAGGGACACTCATCGCCTACCTAAAAGTGAAATAAAACGTTTTCTAGCTATTATGGTTATTTTAATATTTTACAAAAACTAAATGAAAGTCACGACACATTCTAAAGCGTCGCGACGCCAACCACAATGCGATGCTTGCTTTTTGTGAATAGCTTCTTAAGATTATTGATTATACCAATTTATATCAAAATCACCGCAACCTTGGAAATTCTGCCCAACTATGATTCACATTCTATTTATAAAGTAGATGAAAAATCTAAATTTTGAAAATTTTCGGCGCAGTAGGTAGTCCTTTAGTTATTAATTTTTGAAAATTTATTAGTTTATTAAAACTACTTTTCAGAACCTTGTTAAAAGACCTTTTAAACAATGTGTCACCTTACACATTTTAAAATTGAATTTTTTTTTTTAGTTTTGTTCAAAAACAGCATTTTTATTTTTGTTTAAATATATTTTTGTCAATATTTCAGTGAGATACTGATCAAATTTGAAGATGGAGAAATTATGAGTAAAGGTACAAAAAGTAAATAAAGTTTTTATTACACATGATTTTACCTTAAAAAAATTACTTTTGATTAGAGATTGGTGAGCTACTTTTTAATTTTTTAGCAAGCCACACCTCAATTTCCCTAATTGGTCAGTCTTAGAAAAGAAACCAAAAATAATTTAAAAAATTTTGCAAAGAACTACTCATTTTTTTTACAAGATGAGATACAATGGTACATTGGAACAATCATTTAAGAGGTCTTTGAAAGACCTTTTAAACAAGGTATCGCTCATTTCTGATAAGTGGTTTTAGATTTATTCCTATTGTTCTATACTTATGTAAGAGCAAAACTTGGTAATTTCATAACTTTCAAAAATTAATAACAAAAAACACCTGGACCAAAAATTTTGAAAATTTAATTTAAAATAACATGAGTGTATCAAAAATTCTCAAAATCGGAGAAGGTGTCTGCAAAACCCCTGGTTATAACTGTTATTATATTATAATTAGACGAGAACCTGTCCTATTTTCGTAATAGTCCAAGTGACAGGCAGGTGAGCACAAAAAAATGGGGTAACACTTTGACATTTTTATCATAGGTAGAGGTAGGTTTAGAAATATCAAAAATAAATGATTTCCACCTATAACGTGGAGCATTACAATATGGCAACACTGTAAACATCAAAACTTTAAATAGCTTTATTTAAAAATCTGTAGGTTCTATTAAGAAAATGTTTTCTTAGTATTTAAGGTAAATCTGGCCCCTTTAAATGAAAAATAACAAAATTGTCATGCGTCACCTAAAAAAAATTGATATATGTCATCCAAAAAACTCGAAGGACCCTTTTTTCTTGATTTTTAGAACGACTAGGGAACAATGATTGCAATAAATTTTATTTTTATTCTTTACATTTTTTAAGCAACTATTATAATAACAAAAAATGGGGGTGCCACCTGAGTTCACTTTGACAAGTAATTGACAGCCATTTTAAACTCGCCTTGTAAAAACATCATAAACGCCACTCCATCTCTTATACTATAAACGCTACGACAATAAATATTTTTTTTTATACCTTCATTAAAAACATAATTTTAGTAACTGTCTGCAGATAACTAAACATGGCTTTTTTGATTGCCGATGCAAAAAAACTTTCATTTTAGGTCACGGGTGCAAAAAAATATTTATGTCCGTTTTTTACCCAAAATTAAAAGGAAATATTGAAAATATCTAATTATTCTTGCCTAAAAATTAAGCCATTTCTGCAAGTTTTTACCAAGTATTTACGAAAAAATCATTTATGAACGTCACCGCGTAAAAAGGCAAATCGCTATGGAAACCATAGTTGGTTCGTTTACAAGCGGCCTTGATTTATAGCGTAAAGATGGTGTCTTCAGAGAAGTGCTCTTCGTTCGAGATTTTTAAAAGTATTTTTCTGTTTTTCTTGGATTTTTTGATAGAGGTATTAAAAAAACAACTCGCGGCTAAACTGTGATTTTTTTTACGTTTTTAAATACCTCGCTGCGCTCGGTATTTAAATCAACGCTTGTAAGAAAAAGCACTATTTTAGCCACTAGTTGTTAAAACTACTATTTCTTTACACCCTCATCAAAAACATGATATTAGTAACTGTCTGCAGATAACTAAAGCATGGCTTTTTTGGTTACCGATGCAAAGAAACTGTTTTTTGTGATCGCGCAAAAAAAGATTTCGGTCCGTTTTTTTACTTAAAATTAAAGATAAATAGCGGAAAATAGTAATATTAAAAAAATCTAATTATTCTTGCCTAAAGTTAAGCCATTTTCGCCAGTTTTCACCGAGTATTTACGAAAAAATCATTAAAAAACATCGTCAAAATATCAAACTGTCAAAGATTAAAATGTCGCAACAACAAACGTCACCGAGTAAAAAGGCACATCACTATGGAAACCATATTGTTATTTCATTTACCAGCCAGATTACCAGCAGATTTATAGTGTAAAGATGGTGTCTTGCGAGATTTTTAAAAGCATTTTCCTGTTTTTTCTGGATTTTTTGATAAAGGTATTAAAAAAAAATAATTTTTTTGTTATGTCACGAGGTTTCCAAGATATATAAGTGCTAGAAAATTGAGCTGTATAATTTGAACTGCGTATTCGATATTTTAAGCACAAGTATTATATATAATCTTAAGAATGGGCTTGAGACAATACATAGTCTCAGATAGCCATTTCATTTTTATTTTTTTTAAGAAAGTTAAATCTTTAGGACTACCTACGCCACTGAAATGTGTTATTTTATTTTTCTGTACTGTTTCTTAATATTACGTTTTTAGTATATGTTTTTAAAGAAATTTAAATTTCTCCAGATACTTTCATAATATTATACAAAAATGCTTTGAATTATCTTTATTAAACCACAAACAACTCAAAAGTTAGGCATGAATGTGTAGAACATACAAAAAAAATAAAAACCGATTGTTCTAAAGATGACCTAACAAAAGTCAAAACATCGTCATAAAAGAAAAATGAGTTCCTTTCTTTTTCCCCATCCCACAAATTGAAAAGAGCAAAGAATAAAAATACTTACCCATTTCCATAACATCCAAAACAAGCTTAACCAAATCTCTTTTGGAAACCTTGGGTACGGTCTTCTTTCTTTGACTGGCCTTAGCTTTTGCACTTTTCTTCTGACGAGTGTTCGTGGGAGCACCGGATGCTTGAGAAGTGGTCGATTTCTGAGAACGGTTATCGTCTCCCGAGCTAGCGTCTGATAATTCTGAGTCGTGGAATTCGCCGGGTCCGCTTTTAGCTGCAAGAAACACTATAATGAGTTTTGAAATAATTCGCAGCCTTGGATTTAAAAAACCTGCCCAGAGACCGAAAAATGTCGCATCTAGTCGACAGACTGAAAGATAATCGGATGGTAAAGATTGGGTAGTTAGATTTTTGGAGTTGTTTGACTCTTTATAATTCCATAACTGTCGGGATATTAGCCAGGCAACACTGTCACAACTAAAAAGCCAGTTAACTCATTATCGTGTTTGTTATGATCGATACAGGGGTTTTTAAGTTACGTGACTAAAAAGTTAGCCACAGACAGACAGACCGACAGAGCGATACCATCTGGAAACGTGCTTATCTGCATTCGGAACCACCAAATTCGTAGAGATTCGAAGTGCAATTTTTAGACGATTACATTACTTCCCTTGACGAAGGAAGTAAAAAATGAACAACTTTATAGGGAAAACAAAAAATCTGAATAAGCGAAGGTTTGCAATTTTTTATGTTTTTCTTTAAAGAAATATTTCATTATCTATGTTATTTTTACAGAAAAAAAACTTAATTGTGATCTCAGGAGTAATAAATCTAAACTTTTTGTGTTGAAGAATTTTTCATAAGTTTGTATGATAATAAAATATTGAATTAAAATTTTTTGTTGACTTCTTTTATTTTTATCATCAAATATGTGTTCCTGATAGTGAACATTAGGTATATCCACATCTATGTTTTTATGCAATTTTACCTAAATAATCATAGTTGGCTATGAAAACAATTGAAACTCAGAAGACGCTATCTGTCATTGTTTGTCACTATTTTCTTAAATGCGACGAAAGTCTTTTTAATGCTTAAAATTAAATAAACTTTTTAAAATAGTCGTACAAAAGAAATGCAAAAAATTACATCTGAACATGAAGAAATTATAAAATTATATTTTATCAAACAATATTCAAAAGCAAGGCTTTTTGACTACTCAAAAATAAACACGGCAGTTCGTCCTTGTACTCGTTCAAATTTAATAATCAGTTGCTCTTGTACCCTGTGCTATATTGCAAAAACAAATTTAAACAGCACAATAAGATTTAAAGGGAAAACCTCACGATTTCCGTAAGAGATTACGACCACAAAATTTTGCTCTAGTTTGTCAAATTTTCCAAAAATTAAAGAAAAATATGTTTCAAATATAATTAAAGAGAAAGTTGAAAATAGTGTAACTAACTCATGTGTTCAATTGGAAACTGGAACCAAAGGAAAATTAAACCTTATTGTATCAAATAAAAAAATACCAACTGTTCACAACAATGCTGTCACTATAAAAGATATTTCAGAAATGCAAATAAAATTAAACTTAAGTACAAACAGTACTGTAAAATTAGCGTCGTGTTTACATAAATTGAAATCAAAAATCAAAAAAATTACGAGACATATTAGATCTATTTTTTGACAAGATAACGGCAGAATTAGGGAATGGGCAAGAAAATAAGCATGAATCTCTTCAGAGAGACATTATATTTTGTAAATAAATTTTAGCGTTTTTGGATTTTATTATTCAGAAAAGAAATTTAAAGCAAGAAGCTGTCGAGCTCTTAAAAATTGGCCTTGACGGTGGAGGTGGCTTTTTTAAAGTGTGTTTAAATAATCAGACAAAAAAAACTGCTAACCATGAGGACCTTAAAAATTCTGGAGTAAAAAACTATTTTAATGTTTCATATATTTGGCAACTGTTAAGAATTGATGAACTAGAAAATTACAGTATTTCAGCAGATTTAAAATAAGCAAATATTTTAATGGGCCTTACGTCTCATCCGTTTTTTCATGTACATGTTGTGAATCCAATACACAAAACCAATAACAAAACCTAAACAATGAAGGAGATTTGCGCATTATTAAATAATTTGGAATATTTAGAGGAAAATTTACCTTTGAATTTGCTTAAATATGTTACCTGCTTTGAAGATTTTAAAGAAGTCAAAAAAGTGCATTTAAAGTCAATTTGCTGCCTGATTATAAAGAGAAACTGGACAATTTTAAATCATTATTCATTAAATTAGGTATTATGGTAGGTAGGTATGAAATAGGTTTAAAGCACATGAAAGCAGCCATCATTTTTCAAAGACGTTATTAGAAGCTGTTACTTTTTATAACAGTAGCCATATTTAACCCTATAATTACTATATAAATGAACTACTATCTTCTCTTTAAATTAAAATCATTCAATTTGCTGCCTGATTATAAAGAGAAACTGGACAATTTTAAGTCATTATTCATTAAGTTAGGTATTATGGTAGGTAGGTGTGAAATAGGTTTAAAGCACATGAAAGCAGCCATCATTTTTCAAAGACGTTATTAGAAGCTGTTACTTTTTATAACAGTAGCCTTATTTAACCCTATAATTACTATATAAATGAACTACTATCTTCTCTTTAAATTAAAATTATTCAATTTGCTGCCTGATTATAAAGAGAAACTGGACAATTTTAAGTCATTATTCATTAAATTAGGTATTATGGTAGGTAGGTGTGAAATAGGTTTAAAGCACATGAAAGCAGCCATCATTTTTCAAAGATGTTATTAGAAGCTGTTACTTTTTATAACAGTAGCCTTATTTAACCCTATAATTACTATATAAATGAACTACTATCTTCTCTTTAAATTAAAATCATTCAATTTGCTGCCTGATTATAAAGAGAAACTGGACAATTTTAAGTCATTATTCATTAAATTAGGTATTATGGTAGGTAGGTGTGAAATAGGTTTAAAGCACATGAAAGCAGCCATCATTTTTCAAAGACGTTATTAGAAGCTGTTACTTTTTATAACAGTAGCCTTATTTAACCCTATAATTACTATATAAATGAACTACTATCTTCTCTTTAAATTAAAATCATTCAATTTGCTGCCTGATTATAAAGAGAAACTGGACAATTTTAAGTCATTATTCATTAAATTAGGTATTATGGTAGGTAGGTGTGAAATAGGTTTAAAGCACATGAAAGCAGCCATCATTTTTCAAAGACGTTATTAGAAGCTGTTACTTTTTATAACAGTAGCCTTATTTAACCCTATAATTACTATATAAATAAACTACTATCTTCTCATTAAATTAAAATTGAGTTAAATATAATTTTTTTGAGCTTTTATTATTAATTTCACTATTTTATCGATAAAGTAAAAAGTAATCGTTGAAAAATTTGGACAATTTTTATTTTTTTTATTTTTCTCATCAAACTAATATGGTTGAGACGCAACACGTTTTATAAAGGGAGCAGTTTTTATTTTTACAGTTTAGATTAAGCCCTCCAAATTGAGCGAATTTTATAGTGACTTGCTTATCTATTAGTCGACTTTATTTCATTTTAGAGAAAAATATTTGGAAAACTTCAGAAACTCCAAATATATTATACTCTTTAGCCTGAGGAAGACGAAAATTATCGTCGAAACGTTGCGAATGCAGTAAAACACTATACAGACCGCTTCAAGCTACTGCGAACATAGGGCGGAAGAAGTCTAATTTGCCAGTGTACGTACATGCAGAGACACCGCACGCCTATCAGTGAAGCAACCAACACTCAGGCTTTCGATCGCCATTCGCTGCCGTTCGCCGCCGTTCGCCTTGTATTTAGTACGCCTCTAACCACGGTGCTGTGTGGAGCGTAGTCAATAAAACCGGAATTTGGTCAGTAAATACGTAAATTTTTATAACGTAATTTTCTTATTTTTTGTCACTGATAAATAAGAGCGTTTTATTGTCAACTGCTCAGATTTATCAGTGACGACGTGTTACAATGAAAATAATAAGGAGAAACAAAATAAAAGCAAGTTCTCAAAATAAAATAATACATTCTAAAAACCAAAAAGATTCTCCCAGTCAAAAAAAAATTAAAGCAAATGTTCGAAAAGTCCTCCTTGCTCGGCTAGACAATATCCGAGCCTACTATAAAAACCCCTTCTGACGTTTCCAAGCATGTTAGGGGTGATAATTTGAAAAGCTTCTTCAAAAACAGATAGAAGTCATTAGGAGCAAGATCGGGAGATCGAGCTGGCCATAAAATAGTTCCCCGTGTACTTGTAACCCGATTAGGAAATACATTATCAAGATATTCTCTGACAAGGCCAACATTGTGAGCGGAACAACCATCTTGTTGAAACCATGTTTCACCAAATCTTACACCTAACAACTGCCTAGCAGTTGGAATAATGTGCTGCTGCAGTAGATCCAAGTATCTAGGACCATTCAAATTGCAATTGCCGTTAATAAAAAATGGCCCAATTACGTGTTCCCCTACAATACCCCCCCCCCAAACATTTAGTTTTTGGGGATACTGTGTTCTTACGTCAAAATACAAATGCAAATTTTCCCTCGACCAATATCGAACGTGGGTTGGGTTATGACGATTTGACCATTTGATCATCTGCACTTTTTCGGCAACTTCGTAGACATCCATTTTTAGTTTTAAAAATGTATTATTTTAATTAAGAACTTACCCATCTGTTTCTCGAGCAAGACAGAAATAAAACAAAATAATAAAAACAAAATGAATTTCCAAAAGATAACACTGCAGCGTGCTTCGAATCCACCTCGGTCATACGGCACGGAGAGTAAATTGGACTTGATTCCCCCTATGTTCGCAGTAGCTTGAAGCGGTCTGTATGAGAACAATCATTGTTCTTATTTCCCACTAAACTTCTCTAGTACAAATTTTCCGTTTCCTACTACTCTGTTTTTCATTAGTACAGCCAAAATTTATAACAAACATAAAATAAGCAATTAAATACCTAATATAGACATAACATAAAGAAACTCGAGAGTCTTCCCTGTCAGTTTCTCTTGTATTACTCATGCAAAATTTCGCTTGCAAGGGTATTTTTGACCCCACATTTTTCTATCCAAATACAGTAATTATTCAGAAATTTTAATCTCATTTTAAAAGGAAAGCTTAAATCTAGGGCACTCTAGTAATAGATTTATAATTTTGACTTTCATTTTTGTGAAATACCGCTTCAAATATGCCTGCAAGACTAGACAAAAATTGCAAAAAGAACCCGTAGAGAATCCTTAGGATAGGCAATTTATTATATTATAGAACCCATTTTTTTTTTTTCGATAACAAGCTTAGAAAGGTCCTCCGTTTAACATACTCCCTATTCTTACCTCCTCCCTAAAAGTCCCTATTCTTACCTCCTCGAAAACTGTCATTTATAACATCCAAAAAAATCAAAACAAAAAAGTTTTCCTTAGATAACTTCTAAACGGTGACAGACTGTTAAAAGTGACAAATGGCAAAAATGTTGAAAATTTAATTATCTATGAATAAGTAAATAATAATAGTGTAGCTTAAACCACTCCTTCTACGAGAAAAATTGAAAAACCCAAGCAAAAATGATGCCAATTTGAATTCTTGCATATTCTTTTTTAGCATTTTCATCAAGATTTTTCAACCTACTAGTACCAAACTTGGCAGGATTGATCTAAGAGCAATGACCTAAATTATATCAAAAAATTAAATTTTTCCAGTGGCGTAGTCCATGTATCAAAACTCTTTGATACGCCACTGTTACAGACATATACAAAAAAACGCTCCGCTTTTCACTGGATCTTATATCCGCTTGTATTGGCTGCTTCTAGTAATAACATATATTTTTTTTTAGTAAATGTCTTAAATGAAACCGCCAAAGTCACCTACTGTTCCAATACCAATTATAATTTAAAATCATTCGTATATTATTACTAGAAGCAGCAAATACAAGCGGATGGTGTCGTTGGAAATGCAAGTGTATAAGATCCAGTAAAAAGCGGGGCCTTTTTTTGTATATGTCAGTAACAGTGGCGTATCAAAGAGTTTTGGTACATTTCGAAATTTTCTAGTTGGGGACTACGCCACTGGAAATTTACGCCATTGTTCTTAGATCAACCCTGCCAAGTTTGGTACTCGTAGGTTGAGAAATCCTGATGAAAATGCTAAAAAGGAGTTGTGTAACGTTAACCCAAATTTCGGTAGGCGGCCCTTTGTTTGGTGCTCATTTTGCTTCATTTGCATACCGATTCCCTGCTCTAAGCGAGTAACAATTAACAATAATATCGTTTCATAATTCCAGGTAGATCGCATTTGACTGTAATAAATGAAGTAGCGCTTTTCCAATAAAGATTAAAAAACTAACCGTTATTGTTGGAAACAGTATTTGCGAGTTGGAAATTGACAAAACTATTGGTTCGTGGAAACCAATGCTGATTGTGCCATGTTAAAAAGATGTCTTAGTATAAAATTCAGGCCTAAATAGCTAAAAAATTCAACAGATAGCCTTAGCTTCCTGCAAAGCTCAAAATCTAAAGAATCGGAGGAGATTTAACAAATCCCTAGTAGAATAAAATTTAGAGGTCTTTAGGCCTATGTTTTACAAAAGTTTAAAACACCACTTACTTCAAAACAAACACAAAAAAAAGAAGTTAAAACACCTTCAAATTAGTTACTTTAACCAAAAAGAAACTAAGAAACAAAAGATCATCCGCACTGTTACTTATGCCAGTTACCTGATACGAATTCGTCCTGGCGTGTTAATATTTCCAGTAGGATTCAGCTCCTAAGGCAAATAATTTTTTTTTTTATTTATACACGACGTTTCGATCAGTACAATCTCTGATCGTCTTTAGGTGCAAACTACAATCAATTCCTAAGGCTACGTACTTATATACTGTGAGAAATCACTCAACCTTGAAGTTTAAGAAGTTGGCTCCGCCCAAGGAGGGGCTTCCAAATATTTGGGATTTCAACACTTGGTTTACTGAAAATACCCTGATTCTGCCCCATAAAGGCAGCTTCAAGGAATTTTCTGTTAGGCTTAAGGAACATCAGACGAATACCCAAAAAGGTGAAACCACGAAATCAGGAATTGCCGAACATGCATGGTCAAAACAACACCGAATGAAGTGTGCAGAAGCAAAGGTTTTGCACAAGGAGTCACACTGGAAGAAACGAAAATTCCTTGATGCTGCCTTTATTGGGCAGAATCAGGGTATTTTTAGTAAACCAAGTGTTGAAATCCCAAATATTTGGAAGCCCCTCCTTCCAAATTCTTAAACTTCAAGGTTGAGTGATTTCTCACAGTATATAAGTACGTAGCCTTAGGAATTGATTGTAGTTTGTACCTGAAGATGATCAGAGATTGTAATGATCGAAACGTCGTGTATAAATAAAATATAGACAATGAAAGTCCGAAACACAGAGTTAATTTCAAACACATCATTGTCTCAAACTTTCAAACAAAAAAAAACCGAAAAGAAACTAAGAAACAAAAGATCTTGGGTGGAAATAACGAAAATTCAAACTTGGATGAGCATCCTACAAGGAACACACAAAAGATCACGAAAAGAGAAATGATTAAGCGATGTTTTGCCCGGGGTAACCAGCGTGGGCTCATCAGTAGTTTCACTGGTCACCCTCCACTATACATCATTAAACACCATCATACACTTTGATTTCCAACCTTAAACCACTCACAAATAGGCATCGTTCCGCACACTGGTTACCCAGGGCGAAACATCGTTTAATCATTTCTCTGTTCGCTTTAATCGCAGGTGCGACCTATCCTACGAAATTCAAAAATCGGCACCCGAGATCGATAGCTAGCTGTGCGAGGCAATGCAGTGTTAAATAATGGGTGCCTTTACCATTTTCTACATACTTGCAGGGCTAAAAATATTTTCTAGAAAAAGAACATTTGCTTAACTTAAATAACAAGAAGTCAAAAGGATCAATCCCTTGAATCAAGTAAGTAAAAATATAAAATTTATTTACAGTAATTTTGTTTTAAGTTTTTAAATCAACTAAATGTTCTTTGAGTTAAATAAATATATGTCAAGCACACTATTTGGTTGACTTTCAAAAAATATTTTTATTAGGACGATAGGACGGCCAGATATGTACTGTGCGAATGTGCAGCCATTGCACGTCAGCGTCAGTTTATTTCACACAAGCCACAGATCCACGAAGTGGGTCTGAAATACACCTCGAAATACACTTCACCCAAGCAAGTTTCACTGAAAAAAAGTGTATTCTGTATTGAAGGGTAACTGTACTTAAAAAAATATACTTAATGCAAGAACATTATTAAATACCTCGAGCAAATATTTGCTCATTCTTAAATTGAAGAATAATTGTTTTTAAATTAGTAGTTTATAAACTTAAATCTTGTACTATTAAAAAAAGTGACTAAATCTTAAGTCAAGAAATACTTATTCTCTAACTGAATAAATTTCTATGTCTCCCAACAACGAGTCTTACGCGCTCTTAAATTTAGTTGGATCCAAATAAGTTTTAGCATATTTTCAAAAAAACGCATTAAACATCATGAAGTAACATCTCTCTCACAGACTCTGGCAAAAAATAAGTACTTATAGGAAAACAATTTTCTAATAGATAATATAAAGATTAGTTTATGTTATAGTTTAGTGGGTTTAAGAGTATAATCCGTTCTAATCAAATATATAGGATTCCTTGATTCAAGGAATTCTTATTCTTATTTTAAGCTAAAATTGCGTGTTGAATTAAGCATAACAATTATTGTTCCAAGCTAGCAGTTTGGTTGAATAAATAACACTCTTTCTTTAATTCAAGTCAATATTTTTCTTGGTTTGAGTAAGAATTGCCTATTGGATTAACTACAAAAATTGTTGATTTAAATAGCCTTTAAATAAACTTCCCCTAAGTATTACCTGGATTTGCTTCAAATAACTTATGCTTGCCTTATGTATGTGTATACTAGTTCCAACGACTCACTAATTGCTTGGATCAGCATGTTTTGTTGGTTCGAGTATATCTAGCATTATAACATTCTCTGGTAAAGAACAAAAACACAAATGAGTTAATGATTCAAGAAAAGATATAATTTTGATTTAATGGTAAATATGCTTGTTTTCTAGTTTCTAGACAGCAATGAAAATTTCAAAAGGCGCTCTTGCGTAACATTTAACGCATTTTGCCAGAATGAAACTTTTAACTGATTGCAAAGGATCGGCGACACCTGCCTATATTCATTGGAAAAGCTTGTTCAAAAAAAAACTTAATGAACAATAATACCTTACAAAGCAGATTAAAATCTAATAGGATTATTTTTTCTTACGCTAGTATAAATCACAAAACAAGTAACACATCAAGGGGAGTTTTAGTGAGTATTTCTTTCTTTCACTTGTTTTAACACTTGCACACCTATATTGTTGTGAATTTTGAGTCGATACGTTTGAAAGTCATATAAAGAAAAGAAAATCGAAACATTGTTTGTCATGCCCATTGTGTTAATTAATTTAAATCACAAACTACGCAGTTGTAGACTTTATTAGATTATTTAAAAAAATTTGATAAAAAGAAGTAATGATTTTAAAAAGTTTAAAAAACAACAACAGCTTACTCTAACATTGGAAAAGATTGGCATGTGGCCAGTCTTTTAGTTAGTCTCTAGTATCTTTAAGGCTATAGTTTCTCCCCAGATGTTAAGTAAAAAAAAGTACAACTGGTAACGCCTTGTTCTTTAATTTTTTAATCTTTTGCCAGAGTGCACAGGGAAAATTAAACATCAGAATTAGCTGAAATTTTGCAGGGGTGATAATTTTTCAACATTAAAAGCTCTGGTGCTGTCATCTATCCCAAAATAATTGCGGTTGAGAATAAACCCGATTTACAAAAAAATACTCACAATTTTCTCTGGATTACATTTTTCCTGTTTATATTTCATTTCCTTGCTTTAGTGAAAATAAAAACTAAGTTTCCTTTTTTTCTAAAACCCTGTGCACTCCGGAAAAGAACAGCGATAAATCAATCACATTTCATTGAATTTGAGAGACACACTCAGTTCAAGTGTTTGCCGATAGATTGTAGAATTTATACGATTCCATGGTAACTGCAGGTGTTTTGTCAACAAACTTTAAATCGGGGGCCGCAGTGGGACAGAAGAGTATTTTTACGTTTTCTGACAGAAAACAATTCGAGCTTATGTTTATCTTTCAAAAATGTTTTCAAAAACATTGTTCTAAAACAAATACGAAACCACTCCGCGTGTGCGGTCGCCCGCCGAAAAAGGCCTAGCGCTGCGCGGGCATTACCCCGAAGGCGTTTTCTCATAAGCAACTATTTCAAAAAAGTTTCAAAACAATGACGTCACAGTTTGACAAGGCGCTTGTAGCTCGAATAAACTAATATTTCATCGGCACCATCTTAAAAAACCAAAAATATAGAATGAATCTTATCACAAATCTATTTATATAAAAAATCTTTGTGGAGAAGAACAAAAATAAAGACGCCGAGTTGACGAGAAGTTAGCCACAGTATTTGACAGTTAACTAATGCCTAGTTTACAGTCCAACGTCTTGCCACTGATTTCTATTTCTCTCTCTGTCGAAAAGAGTGAGAAGCAGTAGATGGCAGCCGCACAAAATTTTAATGTGAAGTTTAGGCAAAAGACGCATGCGCTAGTTCGAAACGAACAAAAAGCTCGTTTCGAAACCATTCAAATTGGTGGAAAAGTGACGTCATTTATAACGAGCGGAAAAAATTGACATTTAAATTGATTCTATAAATAATGAAAAAAACAAAACCTTTTCAATTTTATGCGGATTTTACTAAATTGTTGGGAAGAAATACAGAATGTTCTAGCTGTAAATGGTTTTGTCGTCACCAATCAATGACGTGTTTATTGACAAAGTTTTATACAAATTTCTAGGCTTAGAACAATATTGTATAAAAATGTAAATTTTTAAAAACAATAAAGTACAGTTAGTTAGTTAGTTAGAAAAAGTTTTTCAAAACGGGTTCAATGTAAGAAAACGCCTCCAGTCTATCAAAGAACCAAGAGAACTTTACTGGCTCGCTGGAATTACTAGAAATTCGCATAGAAACATGCAGCCCCCATAATAATCCAATTTTTTTTTAATTTAAATTATTGCGGCAAAGTGTACTAGTGAAATCTAGGAGTGCAAAGGATATATTTTAGAACCTCAGTTTCGAAAAAAAAAGACACCGATACTTGAGTACTAACAAAACAGGTCAGTAAAGCTCCATTTAGAGGTTGGACAGATTCTTGCTCGTCGTTGACGCTCCTGTTTAAAATAAAATACGATTATTTCGTCTAGCGCCAGTAGCTGATGTTTCAATCTGCATGCTTTTAAGTTAACCTGTTGTCGGTATCAGCTAGCGGGAGTGTTTCCAATTCAATTATAAATGCACTTGTAAATGCAACCTTAAACATTACACCCAGTTACTTTAATACGTAGTTGGGTAGCGTTTTTTTAGTAGATAATTCTGCATTAAATGGTTTAATTTTATTTTAGTATTTTACTTGGTTTTTTAGCGGCGCAGAACGCGAAAAGTTAAAATATGTAACCTAACCCCAAATTTTTTACCCGGTGCTAAAAAATCTCTGGTGTCCCACTGTGGATAAACATAAATAAAGTCTTAGCGCTGCCATGGAAAACAAACACAGTGACGTAAAATTTTGCAAAAAAATCATGTCGACATAGTTAAATTGATTTTCCGTACAGTGTTGCTAAAAACAATTCCCCAGATTGTAACTACGAACTTAAGTTCCCAGTGTCTTAAACTCGGAGACATTAGTAAAAACTGGTAATTGGAAAATTTAAATTTAAATACATCACTTTCTATTAAATAAAAGAAAAACAAACAATTCGCCAAGTTTCCCTTCTTATTTCCCTTTAAAATATTAACCAGACCAGACCAATTACACCTCGCGTTTCGGATGAAATAAATAACTCAAGCCATGCATATATTCAATAGAACTAGTGCATGTAGCTAAACGCTGACAACGGAATATTTGTAGCAAATTCGGTCCAAAAAATATGAATGTTTAAATATATCAACTCTCTCGCACCACCTCATAGTGTAGGGGCATATGTCGATAATTTCTATTCCGTGGGATTTTGAATGAAGGAGTTTTGCGACTATGTGGGATTGATAGCTCTTTAGTAAAAAAATCAAGTGTTACCGGGTGTTTTGTTTGCATCCGTGTAGAAGGGGTTGATGTGACGTCATATTTCAAGATGGCGGCCAAAAATCATAAAAAATACAACTTTCGCAACCGGGGCATAATTATACTCGATGCCATATAATTCGAGGACGAGAGTTCCAAAAAAATAACTCTTAAGGTCATCCGACCTTAAATGACCTTAAAAATCGAAAAAAACTCGATTTTTGCCATTTCAAAAAATCTTAATAATTCGACGTTTTGTCATACTAATTTAAAATGTACCTCAAGCTATCAGGCATACATGCAAAATTCGATTCTTAGAGTTTGATGCAGTTTGAAGCTTTATGACCTTGAAAAACACCCAGGTAAAATTAACTTATTGCAAAAATAACATACTAAAGGGCGCTATTAATCAACTATTAAAACGAAGAAGACCAAATTTGGTAGGAAAGATAAGAAGGTCGAGTCCAGTAACATTGTTAAAGAAAATTGGTTCAGCTATGATGCGTTTCAATAAGGCGGCTAATATATCAAGATGGCGACCTACAACCAAATTTTATTTTATCCAATTTCGTAAAAAAACAAAAATGACAAGTTGGCCATTAATTATTGTTGACTTATCGCCGCTTACTATGAAAAAAAAGTTTAGTTAATGTATGACCTTGATTCACGTTAACGTAAAGTAAAAAACCAGGTTTTTGTAGTATTTTTTCCAATTAACCACTACGGAAAAACTTTAAGTGCCGGAAATGAAATTAACATCTTAGCCATAACTAAACACATCATTTTAAACCTCCCTATCATTTTTTTTGATCTGGCGTGCAAGGTTTTTATGCTATACCCCGGTAAAAATGACTTATATGTCGTTTTTGTTAAATTTCGGAACTGTGAATTTTATGTTCTACTCACTTGTCTAGCCAATAAAGTCATTTAAATTACCTATAAGAGAGTTAGCAGAAGTTAGATATACATTACCATATACTGGACTGGTGGTTTCGTTGCTATTTTTCAAAATGACAGTCAAAAAAGCATAAAAGCTTAATTATATACATATGGCCTGTCAGTCCTATTTTAATATCACAATACTGATTTCGCAGCCTGTCAAATACACCTACTTATCATTTCATTAAATAATTGTATAAATTTAAAAAGTGAAAAAGCAATACGACTAAGTATTTTTGTAACCTACAAAAACAACACCCAATAATACAGTTACAATCAAAAACTTTAAAATGGTAAAACCTCCAGTAAAACATCAAATTTAAAATACGAAAATTAATTTAAATGACAAGAATAAGATCTAATTGGTTTAAAAACAGGTATTTATTATAGCCCCCGCTCATCCCTTTACTAACCAACGCAGTATATTGTATTGTCACTAGTAATACTACAAATTATTTCCGAAAATTTTTACAAACTTACGAATATTTTGAAAATTTTCTAAAAACATTTATAAGCGAGAAAGTTTTAGGATTTAATTTAAACTTGCAATGTATTCGGTGAGAAAATTTCACACCAAATTATGTTTAAAATAGAAACTTTTCAATAGTTATTTATGTATCTAGGTCTTAAAGACAGTGTTTAACGCCCGCGCCGCGCCGTGAAAATAAAGACCCGAGCCGATAGGCACGCTGAGGGCGTTAAACGCAATTTAGGAACGAGATACTTACAATGTTTTATGCACAACCGTGTTTTTTTAGGAGAAAAAAGACTTGAGTTATTCCACAAAAAAAAAATGTTGGTCTAAAGCTCTCTAATATTTTGACAACACACGAATCACTGTTAGTAAGCGGGCGGCCAGTCTATTCATGTCACTTTTTAATCAAGTAATCTAACGAAAACATTGAATATTGCACCTAGCAACACGTAGCAACCAAATAAACAAACTGAGCTTCACTTCACAAAGCAAATACCTACGGACTTAGAGAAAACTCTTACTAAGGGCATCTCAAAAAACAAGTTACAGCGCCTCTGGGGACTCGGTCTCGAAGCTCACGCGACAATTTGCGCCGATGACATCTATCTTAATTAACGCCCAATTAGCAATTTATCGACGTCTCAACGTTGTGCACCGCGTGCCAACGTTGCGTCGCAACGTTTACTTTTACTCAAACACCACCCACTTTTGCACCAATTTGGTGGATGATTTTTTGGTTAAGTCAACGTCGCGATCGCGACTACAGTTGAAGTAATAGTTCAATGGGTTTTGGAGTACAATTATTGGTTCAAAATATTATTCATTATGTAAAATAATAAATACACTATTCGACTACAAATTAAACTATTTTTAACACCATAATATTATTAAAATAAAATGATATTCTATGTCATATATCATGTTTTGCATCATCATAACATGCGAACCAATGCCAAAATATATAAACAGACGGTAGTTTACTGTCAAATGTACAGTTCGTAGCTCTAAAAAACAAGCGCGCCCTCGATTAAGATGATTTTATGAAATTAAAAAAAAAATCATGATTTAAAAATCGCTTCGAAAATCCTCTAAAGATGTTGCTTAGAATTCCTAAGAACAAAATACGGATTTTTGTATGCAAAAAGATCTTAGGTTATTGTAGAAAAAAGCAAAAAAATAATTTTTAATGTTTGTTTACAAACTAGCATACAATGGTTTTAACAATCAATCATGGCGGCACTTATTAGTTTCTATGACAACCAAAGGAGTCCCGTGTCTCGACTGCTTTAACTACTTAACTGTGTTTTGAACGGATCCCCTAACTTAAAGACGCGAACACGCCTCAATTTTTACCCAATCGAAATTGCTCCAAAGTTTGGCTTTCTGCTGCTCACTTAATTTCCGTCCTTGTTGTTTACACAGGGCCTTCCTCTTTTTTTTCGACACACTGGGGAATCACCTTCAATGACAACTGTCACATGTCAAAATATCGAAGAATATTTATACTATTTGTTCTTTTTCATAGTGCAAAATGTTCAAACTAAACTAATAGAAACTTTACAAAACACTTCTTAGTTATTTTTACTGAATTAATTGACGTTTGTATGACAGACAGCAGTGCTCCAAAATTGGCTTGTTGCAAACATAACAGAAAAATTGGTTAGATGAAAACAGGCGTGCTTGCGTCTCCAACAAACCGGCCAGAAAACGTGGAGTAAATTGATCAATTTTTGGTTTAGCACACACCGATTTTTAGTCGGCGCCTTCACAACTAAGGAATTACTGTTAGTACAATAGACGGTCATAAATAGTTGTGATGGCGACTGAAGTTGTGATAAACGTTTAGGCGTCGTATAATAGTCGACGTTGTCGACCGTCGCCATGATAACTATTCTTTATCTGTAAAACAACGTTTAAAATTAGTGTAATTCTAATTTTTACAACTTGCACAACTAAAAATTGCTAGCTGGGTGTCCATTAATGTCATCGTTTTCTCGTTACTTTCATGAGATCTTTTCATTGATGTTTTTTAGTTTTGTGTGTTTTTGGCCTTTTTTGGACTGTTACAGTAACTTCTTGGAGTACAATTGGAAAACTATGCCCAAGTATTGTGTCCCAGTGATCCTCTGCTTCATCGCTTTCCACACCCAAGAGATCAAGCTCGCCAACGACAATGGTTTGCCATCTGAAATGCTTTATAGGTTTAGAGGACGCACCCGACATTTTAAACCAGAAAACTATTCAAAAGACTGTGGACGAAGCCTTCTAATTCGGCATGTAATTCCATCCTTGCATTTACCGCCAGGGTCTGAAATAGACTTTAAGGGTAAGTACCGGGCAAGGTGTCTACATCTGGGTGCCGATTCTGGAATTTTGTAGGAAAGGTCGCACGGGAACGGTCACCTCCTTCATATCGACCAATAACGGGCTTTAAAGCTATCACGAACCACCACCGCGCCCGATTGCCGTGTATCGAAGGAACTCCTATACTTTCATACACCTCCCTCTGAGCAGGAGAACGGGTGCTCTTGAAAAATGATAATCGAGTTACCTTTGCACGTGCACTGTAGAAGCTTGGCAGCTTCTTTGCCTTCTTATTGGCCGAAACGAAGAATGTGAACGTTCCCATTCGACTATTCTCTTGAAATTCAAGAATCGGCACCAAAAGGAAAAACAGCCTCTTCAATTCTTTTGCCCACATACAAACTGCTAATGTAAATAGAATAGAAAAGAAAAAAACAATTACTGTTTTTGAAAATTAACTTTCACAAAAAAACTAAAAACCGAACTAAACAAAAAAATGATTTATCACCTATCAGCTGCAGATTTTGCTCAGAAATAAATCAGGTTGGTTGCAAAAAATAACCAATTAGGTTTTCCAAAATAATGTTGTTTCTAATGAACTGAAATAGTTTAAAAAATACCCGAATTCAAAATTTCACGGCGCCAGCCGCTACCCTAATTCAAGCTTCGAGACCGAGTCACTAGAGGCGCAACGGTAGCAAAAAACTTATAACAGGGCCCTAAGTCGTCAGATCGCCTTCTATACCCGTAGGTACATGTTTTGTGCTTCACTTCTAAATTTTCATACAAACTGCATTGTTTTCGCGATTTCTATGGATGACGAGGAACATCAAAGTTCAGCAGGTCTCCCCAGGGAAATCCTGAATACCGTCGAAGAGGCAAAGGACCTTTTTCTCGCGAAATGCAGAAAACTTTACGAAAAGGTATATAAGGACTATTTTTTGAGAAGAATATTGCTGAAAGTATATGCCTAAACCTAAAAGAAGACACTTTGCTGGCGTACTTCAAACTGCAGCAACTGCATCTTTAATTTTAAGTTCTATTGATTTGTACCTATAATTATGTAATTTGTTTATTGTTGTTCTTGAAATAAAAATTTAAAAAATAAAACAATAGCTTGCTATTCATTGCTGTTACATCCATGAAAAAACTGAAGAAAAACATATCTAGGTAAAAAATCCCTTTGTTTTGAACGTACCAAATGCAAGCCATTTGGCCAACAGAAAAAGCAAAACTACTATAAAATTTCAGCAAAAATTACTTTAATACCGGCGGGCGTTAAGTGATCTGTAGGGCGTTAAAGTGCCACTTATCGCTCTAGAACGTGAGCGGTAAAAGATATTTTAACGCCCGTTTGTGCATAAATTATATTTTTTGACTTTTAACAATAACACAGTTTTGATTGACTGGCCGTTGTAACTAAGCAAAATCTTACCTTTAAAAGTATTTGAGTTTCAAAGCTGTCAGTGTCAGTTTTGTAGCAAAAGTTCTGGGCCGCGGCGTGAGTAAGATGATTCGTTTCCATCAAGCTGATTTACAGTGTGAGTTTTTAAATTTATCGGTGAATCCACCGCTGCCAAGAAAAGTTTATGTTGTCCATTGATAGAGTTACGTAATCCTTGATGGATTTCGCCGATTCACTGATTGAAGCCAACAATGCCCACCGACTCTGGAGGTCGGGGTCGGTCGAAATGGTTTAATGGATTATTTAACCTCACAAAATATAAGCTGTTTTTCGTTTATTGGTTTTTTATCTTATCTTTTATTTTTATTGTGAACCAAAAATGGCAGTAAATTTAAAAGGAGCCGTGACTGCAAAAATAGTTAAAAGATTTCTCAAAAAAACAGTTCCACTGATGATGAGAAGCTGGAGTTTAAGATGAAAAAGAAATTTTAAGATTGAAGGCTATCAAATCGAATTTGGGAAAAGAAAATCCGGATTATTTACCTTATACATTAAAGAAGCAGGTTGATTTTGACCTGATTACTCAGCGAAAATTTCCTGCTCAGGTGAAAATCCCCTTTGTCAAACTTGTCAAAATTAATGATTACCCTTTTCCAAATTCAAAATACCAACAGGTTTTTATTGTCGATATGTCGTTTGGTGATATATAAATAGCGAACATTGACATTTTGGTCTGTTGTATTGTGTTGTACGTTTTTAATTTGATAAATATTCTTCAAAATTCATTTCGGGATGGTGAAATAATCAGAAACTCATTCTTAGATTTTTTTCCATAAGCAAAAAATCTTCGACATGATTTTCGATAGTTTCCCCATACCTTAATAAATTACTACAGAAAATATACCTTGTGCATATTAATAACTGGAAATTTTTTTCTGGATTAATAAGTGGAAATCTTTGGAAATCGCATGACTTGTGTCAAAAATTTCCACGGAAACCACATCATATATTTTATATTAGATTTTCTAATGTTTTAAATAAAACTTGTCCTCTGATGGAAATATAAAGTTTTGCTCGATATATTCTCTATCAGAATATAACGCGTGCATGTCAGATTTTTTATCACCTTAATATTTTTCTACAAACAAATGATTTGCGTTTGTCAGAGGTTGTACTTTATTATTACAAAAACTGTATTCCTATTTGGAGCTGTTACAGAAGAAGAAATCAACTTAATTTAATTACAGCATAGCTGTTAGTAGATTTATTATTTATTTTATGTATTTTTCTGCTTTCGTTCGTGAAATAATCCCATAAATACACCTCAAGCTTAAAAATTATCAGTAATTTTAAAGTTCTGGTGGTATTACTTCCGATAAAATTATTTTTAGGTGTTAATGCCAGATTTTCTACATATGCTGGTTTGAAAAAGTATATAAACGCTGCCTGGTTCAAAACCCGGTTTCTAGAGAGAAAAGCTCCTATGTAATTAGTTAATGGTTTTATTCATTCAGGTACCTGCTATAACGGTTAGCTGGATTATAGCTACAGGTATAAAATTTTATTGCTATTGGTTAAAATGACCATCTCAAAGCACCTAATTTAAAAAAAAAAAACAAAAATTTTATTTTAACAAATTGTAACTTGAAGAACGTTTTTTTGAGGTGCATGTGTTACAAGGACAGATCCAGATGATAATTTCGTAAGACCCATAACAGTAAATAAAAATCGTTGCAAATTTTTTTTTTGTTTAACGACAGAAGTCTAGTACTGCAACTAAACACCGCCCAAACTATTAGTATGTTTTCATATCGTATTCATATATCACGCTCTTTGTCGAAACAGAGAACATGCTCTGTGAAAGAAAAATAAGACAATCTTTTCAATACGTATTGAGTACGATGTGAAAACATACTATACATAGAGGATTGACATTGAAATATTTTGATAGCGCATATATAGGGTGGATTCTTTAAATGGAACGGTGCTTCTAGCAGCTTTAGGTAAGAGGTTTGAAAAAAGCTAAAATCAAATCTTTAATGATTCTTTACGGAATTTCTGCATATGATAAAAAAAAAATTTGGGGCCCCCAACTGGAGGCCCAGGGCCTACCAAATATTCGTTTTTAATTGTGGCACCTTTTTTGGAAAGCTTGTTAAAAAATAAACCTAACGCACCAGTTTTTGTCAAAAATTTTCCAAGCAGAATTCCGAAAGGACATTATTTATCGACCCCCAACTGAAGGCCCAGGGTTTTTTTTCATGAGAAAGTAACATTTGTGGAACCTTTTTGGAAAGCTTGTTAAAAAAGAAATTCTATTAAATAATTTTTTTTGACATCTGTCAATCCATGGGTCAAAAATTTTAAAAAAGCTATTTTTTTTGTGAATTGTTTTAGCTTCAAAATAAACAACGTATTTCTTTATTTAGTAAATGGAATAAAGAAACTACCACACAAGGATATTATTGGCGTAACATGGGCCGCCAATAATGCTCTTGTGTGGTATTTTCTTTATCCCGCTTAGTACCTAGCTTATTTTATCTCGCTTATTCAGATTCAGATTCTTTATTGGTGTTAATTGAGTGGTAACACTCTTACACAAGTCAAAAGAAATACAATAAATAAACCTAATATATACTATAAGAAAACATAGACAAATTTTAAGACACACACTTATAAATATCATTTAAAAACTAAAAACTCCTACATAGTAAGTAAAAAATATTTATATAATACTTAAAAATTACCTACTATAAAAAAAAAATTAAATTTTAAGACAAGCACTTGTAAATAATATAAAAAAAAACACATACTGATATAAAACATGTTAAAATTTTAGAACTCAAAGATTAAATTTAACCAATAAAACAATTCAAATAAAAGAGAGAAGAAAATTATATTTCGGAGAAGTCAGCATTTAAAAATAAACGGAAATCATAGAAAGCATTTCGAATCAAAAATAATTTAATTGTTTTTTTGAATTGCTTATGATTTAGTTCTCTAATTCTAACTGGCAACACATTAAAAAATTTAATACAATAGTACCCAGTCCCGTTTCTGGTTTTCTCCAGGCGAAGTTGTGGTAAAACAACATTATTATGCCCTCTTGTTTTTATTGTGTGAATATCACTATGTGTTGTGAACTTTGGCATATTTTCCTTAATGTACAGCAAGCACAATAAAATGTATTGACATGGAAGAGTCTTAGTACCTAGCTTATTTTAAAGCTAAAACAATTCACAAAAAAAAAAGTTTTTTTTAAATATTTGACACATTGGTTGACAGATGTCAAAAAAACTAATGCCTTAAATTTATTTTTTAACAAGCTTTCCAAAAAAGTGCCACAAGTGGTACTTTCTAATTTAAAAAAAATACTTGGTAGGCCCTGCGCCTCCAGTTGGGGGCCCCAAAATTTTTTTTATCATAGGCGCAAATCCCGTAAAAAATCATTAAAAGATTCGGTTTTAGCTTCTTTTAAAACCTCTTCCCTAAAACCGTAAAATTTAAAGAATCCACCCTGTATATAGCAATTAATAGACGTCTTAAATGCAGGACGTGAGATAAGGTGAGCGAAATTCTCACATACACGTGTGAACTTACCTTCACCACCTATTTCCCAGCAAACATATTGCAAGTATAAAAATAGCACTAATTTGGAACACGCATTTTATAATATTTTTACAATTTGTGCTGCAATGCGTAGCAACAATACAAAAAAAGCGTAAATATTGCACTCGCATAAGGTACTTTAATTAGAGTACTAAAATATTGCTTTATTTGTAATGGCAACGAGTTGTTGTGACCTTTGTAACCTTACTTTATTTGGTTGTCAGTTTTTTTGGGACCTTTTTTTTAAGTGTTTTCAAATTGTTTGATAGTTTCGAAGTTTACGTACTATGGGTTAGAATTATTCGCTCCCCCCCTCCCCCTTACTAAGGTTTTTTTTAAAAGATGACTATGCAGTAAACGTAAAAGGCTATCTGAATTAATGAATGAATGAATACTTTATTCAAAATCCAAACTAAAAAATAATTACAATTAATATAACATCTGATTAAATAAATAAATAAAACTAAAATAAAATAAAAATTTAAGGAATATGAATAAAGTAGAAAGGGATTGCTACTAAGGCAGTATTTCTGCCAGCGCGTAGCTTTTCCCACTTTCTTTAATATATACTCTTAGCGCAATATAAATATGCTATTTATGCTTAATATCTACTATACCTACTAATGCTAGATAATTTATTAAGATTTAGTTTATTTGTAAAAAAGGTCCAAAAGAAAAAAGAACTTAAATAAATTTATTTTAGTCGAATTAGAATTAGAAAAGGTTACCCTGCGTGTTTAAGTTTTTTGGTATTTTTGAATAGTTTCCTTTACGGAAAACAGGATTTAAGGCTTTCATAATTAATTGATGTTATAAATGTTTTGACAGATTGACGTTTTTTGATCGGCAGTTAAAAGGTTAAATATTTTTGATGCCATATAGGTTATACACTTCTGAGTTAATCTTTTATGTTTCTTTGGTATCTCAGCGATATTTTGCCTTACCTGTCGGGTTCTATATTGGTTGGAGTTTATGATGTGTATAGTGTCAGGATACTTTTGTATATATCGTAAGACTTTACTTGCATATAACTGTTGTAATCTAAGTACTGGGAAGTCTTGAAAAAGTTGATCTGTTGAATACAATTGATTTTTTTGCAAAATTATTTTTATACATCTTTTTTGGAGTACTTCTAAATTGTTGAGAGACGCATCGTAACTACTTCCCCAGATGAGTATCCCATACTGAAGTATTGATTCAAAGATTGCATGATATATCGTTTTAAGGTTTGAGATATTTAGGATGTTACGAAGGTTTTTGAACTTAAATTTTATTTTTCTAAGCTTTGAAGCTAGTGTATCAGCGTACTCTTTAAAATTGAGTCGACTGTCCAATGTTAAGCCCAAATACTTAAGACTGTCAACTACCTCAATATTTTCAGAGCAATGACTACCTTGTTCGTTATTACACTCGTGTATAAACAGGCTTTTAAAATTAGGGTTTGTCCTTTCGTTAATAAAAAAGGGTAGACATTTAGTTTTATCAAAATTTAAGCTCCGGATATTTAGGTTGAGGCAGTTTTTTAACCTACTTAAGAGCTTGTTCGCCTTTATTTTTTACTTCTTCCCAAGATGATCCTTTTATGAACAATCCTTTATTATCAGCAAATGCTACTGAAAGAAAATCCTGTCATGGTCCAGAAGGTTATTTATGTAAAGTAGAAAAAATATCGCTCCAAGTACCTAAGGTACACCACACTTTACGACATATTCAGAGCTTACTGCTTTACCTAATGTGACCGTTTGTGTTCGATTTGTAAGGTAGGTTTTTATTAATTTAAACATGACCCCTCTGAAACCCAAACAATGCAGTTTTCATAACAGTAGGGTATGATCTAATGTATCAAATGCCTTTTTAAGGTCTAGAAAAACTCCGGCACAAGGACTAGAATCATTCAAATTTTAAAAAATATTTTTTGTGACTAAGGCCAAAGCATCTTACGTACTCGAGTTATCTCGAAAACCAAATTGTAATTTATTTAAAATGTTATTTCTGTTTAGATAACTCATTATACGTTTCTTTAGCAGTTTTTCGTAAATTTTGGAAAAAACAGATAAGAGGGATATTGGCCGATAGTTAGTAGCTAACTGTTTGTCTCCACCTTTAAAAAGCGGTTTTATATTGGCCTTTTTTAAATGATTTGGACATATTCCAGTTTGAAATGAATTATTGAAAATATAGAGTAACGGTTTAGTTATGGACGAACATATTGTTTTTACTAAGAGGGGGGTGATGTTGTCCAGTCCGGAGGCTTTATTTGTTTGTAATTCTTTAATTGTGTTTATTAACTCGTTTTCCGTGACTGGATGTAGTAGAAAAGACTTTTGAGTTCTGTATTTTTTATCATATTGTGTTAAGTATGCTTCTTGTTTTGTTTCTTTTATTTGTTGTGACAACAAGAAGCACAATGCTAATATTTTCTTATTAGGGGACCGTTCATAAATTACGCAACGCGGCTAAGCGTTGACGAAAGTACTAAAATGTTTTTTCAAACAGTCTTGCTAATTAAAAACAAATGCTAAATATATTTAGCAGAAATTATTAGCAGGAGTATTTTTTAATCCTTGAGTTTTTGACTCTATTGCATTTAAATTAGCCTAATATACATTATTTTTTCGAAGCCCTTATTTGTCCCTCGTAATTAAAAACCCATTTCGCTGCATAAAATCCAAAAATCCCGAAATTAAGTTCGTTTTCCCTTTTAACAGTGGCCCGTTTCAAAGTTGATTGATTAATATTCATTTTCATTTACAAAGAGGGGGTGAATTTTAAAATAAAATCCATTGTTATGCCAGAAGCACCGGATTCTGCAAGGGTATTCTATCAGGCAATAGACCCTTTTTAATTCTAAATCAAAGCAGAGTTAAAGTTTACTTTTATCCCATATTTAAGCAGGTATAATAATACACGAAAATAGTACATTATACACCAAGGGACTAAAGTGTACCTTTTTATCCTGAGGCGAAAAGTTTGGTGCCCGACTGAAGGGAGGGATACAATTCGTCGAGGGATAATAAGACACTTTAGTCCAGAGGTTTATATATTACTTTTCGCACTTCTGTATTATTGTTTACAAAAAAATATTACAGAAAAAAATCAAGAAAATTTACGCACTCTATCAAAAACAAAATATCAAAATAATGTCGGGGGGTAGACAGTAGACACAATTAATTTTCAGTTTTATCAGTAATCGTATCCTTATCTCTATCGAGTCGACCAATCAAGCAGGTGAACTTTTAAAATTATGGCGAATGCGTGACACCTCGTTAGGTACGTAACATTACGACCGTCCCTGCATACGAAATGATGTTTTGACGCATTTGATCAGCTGGAGCATTCGCCATTAGTTTAAAAGTACACCTGCTCGATAGGTCAACTCGAATTTAATTTTAAATGTCTAATTATTTGGACTATATTCGAAAAGTGTGCGAAAGATTTGGTTTCCAAAAGGTGGTGTAACAAATGCAAGGCGTCAACAAAGCTTAGTTGACAACCAAATGTTAATTTTTAAACAAGTCAACTTAAGAAAAACAGCCAAGCTACGCAAGAGATTTTTGGTACCTCAAGCGCGTCAAGATTTCAAAACAAGGAGCTGAGAGATTCTTTGGTTAACTTAATAACAATTATCACAACAAGTAGGTAATATAGATTGTGTAGATTTACTATTGTGTTAAATTTTTGTTTTACATTGTTTTTAATAAAAAAAAAAACATTTGTTTATGCCACTTTTTACTTTAGTCCCTCAGGGACTAAACTGCCGTGTTAACAAATACGAGCGAATGTGCAAATTTCCAGTTTTGAGAAAAAAGCATTTGAAGTTTATGACTTCTTAAAAGTAGTTGTAACTTCTTTGAAAATTTATTTTTTTTTAATTTTTTTTTTGTTTAATTTTCTCATAAAAAATCTTACAGTGGGATTTACTAAAAAGACACAAAGTTATGGATTATTTTGTATTGCTATTGCAAAATACCACTGAAAAACCGCTTTATTCTCAAAATATACCATATTTTAGGAGAAAATGCTCTAAAACTAATTTTTTTCGACAGGTTTTAAAATGGCAAATGGTGAATACGCCAAAGATTTGGCACATAATAGCTTCATTATTTGTGTTTAAGGTTATAAAGTTGGCGATTTTTTGGACCACCTCTGGGGGGTGGTTTAAGTAATCATTTTTAAAGGAATTAATTTAACTTATTTAATATCCCAAGTTGTTCCTTAATAAATAAAACACCTCCAATTTTGTCCAGAAAAACGCCATATTTTGAACCCGTTTTTAGCACAAAAAATATATTTATGAGGGCACTACGAGGCAAAGCAAACATAAGTAAAGCCACGAAAACTGTTTCCAATGAAAAAAATCCAAAACAGCTGTAAGACCTATTCATTTATTTACACACTGAAATTAAAACATTTAGTTTATGGAAAAGCTTAGTCATCAAACAAAACTTTCTACTGAAAGATCACACTAAAAAGTCTCAAATCTGCAGTTTTCAGTACTTCGCTAATGGCCATTTTCTCATGTTCTATCAGAGAACTGGACACCGCACAGTTCATCAGTGGATTCAGGTCTGTTTTTAGCCGCATTTGTTTACATGAACTCCTTTGATGAAATATCTTTATTTGTGCTTTGCGATTACGATGGGTTTCCGTTTGTAAGGTTTTTTTCATATTTTCGATAGATAAAAACCTTTTTTACATAAATACAAAGTTAATGTAATCCTATTTTATGATTACATATCGAAATGGTTTTGTGACAGTGCGTATTAATCGCGAAAATCAATAAATAACAAGGGTAAGTTTTGATAAGAGTGACATAACACATCAAGTTTAATTTTTTGTGTGCAGTGTGTACCATTTAAACCCCCCATACAGGTAAAAAAAACTTCTTTTAAATTGAAATTTTCTTCTTAAATCCAACATCATGTATTAAGATGATTATTCACTAAAAAAATAATTAAAATTATTCTTATAAATCAAACTATATTCAAAACAGTTGGTATAAAATGCTTGAAATCAACAATTTTACTTAAACTTAGGACCTGTATAAAATAGGCTAAACCTTTTAGTAAAACCACTGCTAGTGTCTTGTAAAAATTATTGATTTTGGTTAACTTTTTCTATTAGAAATTAATATAAAATCAAAACGGCAACTTATTAAGAAAGAAGAGTAAATGTTACAGCTGTGACACTTTCGCAGTTCTTTGTTATCATTACTATATACAGAATTTAAGCAACATTTTGTCAAAATCATCGAATAATGAACAAAAATTATAAGTTTTATTGTTATATGTAAAGAACAATAAGAAATTAGCGGCGGCGTAGCCAGACACTGGTTTTGGAGGATTTTGATATCTTGGTTAAATAAGGTTAGCTTAGCAGTATTACTTTTCACTAGTATGATTTATATAATAAAAAACAAAAAGTAGATTTTGATGCAGTTTCTACATAAAAATGAAATTGTACCGCAACGCGCAAACCAAAAATTTTACAAACTAGTAAAAATTGCGCCACGCCGCGCTGTTGGAGGAAAAGAAAAAATCTTTCTAGGAAAAAATTGTGCTAAACCCCAAATAGAAAATAAATTGCTTCACTTTAGGTAAAAGTAGAGGGCCTCTATAGTTTTGACAGTTATTGTTTTACCAGAGGTGGGCAACTCATATTGGCCTCTCTTTCTATTTTCTTTCATATTTGCATGTAAAAACGATTTTATGAAATGGACTGATGTTTTGTTGCCTCTTTTTATAATTTCCCCAGACAGTTTTTGAAAGATTGATTTTTTTTTTGGTTAGTAAAAATATCAAGTTTTGACAAAAAAAACAGTGAAGATACACCCGGAGATAAAAAATGTAAATAATAGCTAAATTTTTGTTACTTTTTTTCTATGTGTGTATGCGTATGTTTGTACCTACGGTATATCACTTACCTCGCAAATTCGGCTATTTTTATTAATTTTCCAGCGGCACGGGTTTTCATAGTTTTTGATACAGCAAAATTCCATTTTTAAACTGGACGTTTCTTAATCAAGAATGTGACAGTGACAAAATTATTTATTGTCAGGGGTTACCAACTATCATTGCCAACACACAATTTGTTTTTAAAAATTTCCCTAACAACTGTCAAATCCAGTTACTCACGTCTGGTAAAACAATAACTGTCAAAAATAAAATAATAAAAGTAAATAAAATAATAAAATTTCCTTATTTTTAAAGGTAGGAACATAATAATAAAGTAAATTTGGTTCCCAAAATAATATTTAATTATTATAATGTAGAACTAGAGGGAATAAGAATACATCACATTCGCTTGCGCACTTGAAAACAGGCGCGAAAAATAGATTGTTAAGAAAGAGCAACGAATGTGTAAGAGCCGGCGCGGCGCGTCTCCAAGCGATTGTATTAAAAAATAAAGCAAAATATTAAGGAAAAACAGCGAATGTGCAGAAAACAACGTGTGTCATTCGGTCTTCTTATTTAATATGACCTAAAAAAGTGCCCATTCGCTGCAGACTGTTACTTTCGCTCTTCTTGTCCAACAATATGATCTGAAAGTTGATTTCATGGCACATTCGCCCAATTTAATGATTTTTTTTTTAATATAAAATTTAAAAAAAAATAAAAGTGGTTTAAAATAAAGCTATGATGATATGTATTATGAAAATGCGAAAAAGTGAATATCGGAAATTTGTAACATTCGATATTCTTTTTCTTTATTAACACGGCAGTAACGTAGCACGTTAGTCCCTGAAACGAGGAACTAAAGTAACCACTTTAGTCCCTGAAGTGTGAAAAACAAAATAAATTAGGCGATTTAAAAGAATACACCTAAAAATATATATAAAATAGGTTTTTTTAAAGTCGAGTTTTATATGAAAATAAAACTAATTTTATGTAATATATATTTTTAAATGTATTTTTTTTAAGTAGGTTCAATCTTGTAAAGTGGAGAGGAATGCATATTATTTAGTCAAAAGAATCCAAATTGGATCTCTCCGACACCGACAAAAAATAATAATAAGAATCGGTCGAGCTCGATCTACGGATAAATTATAACCTCGTCCTTTTTTATGTCGGTTAAAAACTTAATTTTTTACAATCGTATCTCTTGTTTCAGTTTCTCTACGTGGAATATCCCTAAAATGATCGATATCCTTTGCCTTCCATTATTTTTTTTATCATTGACATGAAAAAAATTGTTAATATTATCACTCTAACGTGTCATTTTGCAGAGTTATAAATGATGGATTTCAATGGGATATATATATTTACATTTTTCAATAACGGGATATTTGGAAACTACCAGAAAAAAAACAACTCGTGCTGTTAGTTTTTGCGGTGAAGTAAAGAGGTCGCAAAAATCGTGTTTAAAATTAGGCTTTAATGAAAACTCCAAAACGGACGTTCTAAAATTGTAGGGGTGTTTTTTTGTGTTTCTTACCTTTTTTTTAGATTTTAATTTAATAAAAAAAGAGCCTCTCAGTGTCACCACTACAAAGTTGTTTCCCAGCTAACTTTTGACTAAAAATTTGGCGGCGGCAAGGGCGTGGGCTCAAATGTTTATGAGGCTTATCTATTATTTTAATCAAAAAAACAATTTGGGATATTAAACTAATGGCGCCAGGCAAGTGAACTTGTCAAGAAAACTAGAACTTCAGGAAAACTTCAATATAATTTTTTTTTAAATAATTGTAAACCGTCTTTTATCACAGGGAAATCACTTTAACCTATCACTTCAATATTTATGGTTTTTTACTTATACAAAAACTCTTATTGGAAACACAATCCCACTGACACGTCAAATAGTAACAAGCCACTAGATAAAAAAAAAAACACAAGGGTTTAAGATATAACCTTGTAAGGAAAAATGAGCTGCAAATTACTGTTAATCAATTTAACGTCCAGTGACTAAGGCAACGTCATAACCTGGATTACCAAGCTAAGGACTGACTGATCAAAAAAATGGGAACGCACAAGATTTGACAAAGCACTTGCAAAAATTTTTTTAGGGAGGGAAACTAACGAAGCAGCCTGACTTCTAAATTGGTATCCAGTAAGACAAAATATGCTAAATAAAATAGTAACTAAACATTTTGTATTTTTATCATACCAGGCAGCTTTACCACCGAAACTGTCTCTACAAGAGGGAAAATCAGAAGAAAAATAACACCAAGGTTAGCCCTCCTAAAAGAACAAATATGACTGTTCTCTTAAAAAGACCATAAAAAAACTTGCGCCTTCCAAAAAGGCAAAACCTATAAAAAAAAAACTAGTAAAAAAACTATAAATAAAATAATTCTAAAGGCCTCTTAAAGTAGAACTATACAAAAGCCCTCAAAGGAAGACTTATATGCCACATGGCAAATTTACAGGGGTGCTAAAGCTAAAATGCCGCAAAGCAAAAATATGCAGGACTACTTCCTGCTATTGTAAAACTTTGCTACGCATGACAAAATACACAAAAATACATAACACACTATTCTGGTGCGCACCAAAACTCTTTTGTCTCCAAGCCTGGGTAGAAAAAAAATGATATAAACGCTAACTGAGCAACACTGGGCCAAAAAACTGATACTTAGCTCTACATCCCGTAGAACACCATGCAGATTGTACCATAACCCACAAAATCAGCAACTATGGCTTTTAGACATTGGCCAGCAGGAAAACGTCATAAAAAAGGCTCGGCGACAATCAGCAATCCGGTAAATCGGCGTGTAAGAAAACGGGTTCAGGACATCATGACCAAAGTGAGGTTATGATAACCACCAAAGTGGAAAATTGGATTTTTCTTGGAAATCATTTTTTTTAAAAAGTGGAAGATTCTTTATCAATTAAAGACAGATAGCAAAACAAGCCTGGTTTTCTGGCTCAGGAAGATTGTCGAAGAGCCGTAAATCCCTTCTAAGGCAAAACTCACATAATAAACTCGCCTTTGGCGTAAAATTGCAACATCAGTTGCTTCACATGTTAAATATTTAAATTTATTAAAATGGCTCTGCAGTCTCTTCTTAAGTCTCGGAGATCAAAAAGGACAAAGGAAAGCCTTTCACCGTAGAACATGGTCGAAATTTCTCGACGCGTACGTTCAAAACATTAAGGGAAAACCGCAAATATGCAAAAATACGTTTCTTTTCATACAGAAATGCAACTCCATAAACCGGTTTTTCGAACCTTCTACCCAACACACAGCAGATTTCGATGTATCTGCGCACACTCATATTTTGACGGAAAAATCAATAAGCTATGGTTTAGTAAAGAGCATCGGGATCACCATCCATCTCTCTCATATCCCCAGGGAAATGCAATAAAGCTATCTCAAAACAACAATGAAACGAACAGTCGAAACATTAATTTCGAAATTCACGATTCCCGGATCAGACATGATGAGTGGTTCAATAAAAATACCGATAGAGGACGGCATGCGTATTAAAAATAGGTGGCGAAAACACTTAATGATTTGAAACAGATATAAAATCTTTATTGCATTAAACGCAAATTACCATAGAATTGTAATGATCGTACAAACGATCGTTACAAAATTAATACATGGCCCCATACTGAAATAGTTATTTACTTAATAAGTGCGGAAAGTGATACTTTACTTAAGTTCGGTCAAGCCGGCAAGGCCGGTAAAGACACATTACGCATGTGTTAGGTACAAGATTTTAACTATAAGACTTAAAAATTTCCAAAAAAGGAAAAATATCTATATTTTAATTTTCTAAAATAAACGTAGCGCCATAACATTAACTTTACAGCACAGTGTGCGGTAAAGTACAATCTTTCACATCCAAAAGAGTGTTGTAAAGTACACTTTACCGCACGCGAGTAGTAGTTAGTAGTAGAGAAGGGGCGGCGCGAAGCCTGGCAAGTAGGCCTCCCTGGGCCCTTTCTGCCCTATCCCGAGCCTGCCCCTAATCCACTGCCTGCACCACTGGTCTGGCAGTTTGCTCATTTGGTCTCACTGTCCTTTTTGCAAAGTCCAGTATTTTGTCCCATTTGAGCGTGTGCAGGTCCTCCTCATCCAGGGTCGTTTGCACGAACGACGCGCCAGCGGAGTTCGGGCCAGTCGTAAGTGCGGAAAATACTTTCTGCACGCGTTAGATGCAAAATTTTTCCTACCAGCGTGCGGAAAATTAAAATATTTTGTCATTATTTTAGTTAAACCTAGCAGACTAAAAATGAAAAAAATAGTCAAAACTATGAATTTTATGTTTTATTCAGAACTAAACTAAGAACGCTTATTTTTTAAATTTAAGAATAAGCAAATAGAAGAATAATATTTTTTTCCTACGAGCGTGCGGAAAAACGCTTTTCTCGCACTTATTTCCATGCGGAAACTGTCACTTTTCCGCGTGCGTGAAAAAAAAAGTGGCACACGCAAAATTTGATTTAAGAAATCTTGCAAAAAAAATATAAGCAAAACTTAATTAACTTATTCTTCAATTAACGGAATTTCTAGGTTTTGCAACAACGAGTCTGTGCTTTAAACTTAGCTTGATTATTATTATCGAATTAAGTCTCAGTATTCCTGTCAAAAAGTACCTCAGTAAATCTCATGAGTAAATTAAGTAAAGTAAGGTAAAGTAGTCTTTATTGTACTACAAAATGCTGTAAAAATACAGATGTACATTGTGAAAAAATAAATGCCGATATTTACGCGGAGTACTTCAACAAACAGAAAAAAAAAACATACCAATTTGAACCGCATTAAATAATTAAAAAAAAAAAAATAACATTAAAATTACGTGCAAACTTAGAAACGAATATGACGTAATGAAGTAACAGACTCTGACGACAAATAAATTTATGCAAGTCCAAGGTGTTATATTAGAGGTTTGGTCGCCGTAGTTTAATTTAGGTTATATGTTGTTTAGGATAGGTTAAAGTTTAACTCGATTTGTATCGGCCTGGCGCATGGAAGGTCTTGGGTTCGAATCCCGGCTAGGTGCATGGATATTTTGTGTTGTCTTTAACTTTGCAAAAACTCGGCTAACACTGGGCATTGATCCTATAATGGATGGAAAGTCCGGGTATAAAAAAAAACTCGATTTGTTGGTTTAAGAGTACAATCTGTTTGAATCAAATATAGGATTCCTCGATTCAAAAAATTTTTATTCTTAGTTCGAGCAAATATTGAGTGTTGAATTAAGTATAACAATTATTATTGGTCCAAGCAGGCAATCTGGTCGAATAAAGGATACCATTTCTTTAATTCGAGTAATTCTTTTACTTGGTTAGAGTATGAATTTCGTATTCTAAATATCCATCCAAGTTGTTGTGTATACTTGTTCCAACGACACACTAATATAGAGGACTATCAAAACGCAGCTATTTTTGGATGCACATGTATCCTCTTGGTGCCAGTAGATATTTTTTTTTTCGTTCCATTGGAACTTCCGTACGTTAGAACCCAGCAAAGTGTGGTGTCTTTTGACTTTGTTTTAAACGCGGTAGGTACAGGGTTATCCATGATAAATGTTACCCCTTCTTTTCTTTGTTATTAAAAATTTTACAAGAAATAGTCCTTAACAAAAGTTGCATAACTTTTATAAAATTATGCATGTCAAAATTGTCCAATGTCGTCGCATATGTCAAATTTAGATATCAAATATCTTATTTTAAATTGAACACCCTGTATGTTGTATAAATCATCGATAGATCTTTTCTTGCTGATGCCAAAAATAAAAATATACCTTATGTTACCTTTGTCTTGAACAGTCAATGAACAAATTTAGAAAAACGTAAACTATTTTTTCTTGGCTAACACATTGCCCTTATGGCAAATAATATTTCACTCGAGAACCGCTAAAGATAAACTCTATATTTTTGGAATCAGGAAAAACGATCTATCGAAGTTTTAAAAAATATACAGGGTGTTCAATCAAATTTGAGATATGCGATGCAATTGGCGTTAATAGTTTACTCAAAAGTAAGTAACTTTTTGTTTAAGGCTATAGTTACTCCCCAGATTTTAAGTTAAAAAAAGTACAACTGGCAACGCCTTGTTCTTTAATTTTTTGATCTTTTGACAGGCAAAAGTAAACATCAGAATTAGCTGAAATGTTGCAGGGGTGATCATTTTTAAATGCCTAACAAAAATATATGAAGGATTCTTCAAAATAAAAGCTCTGCTGCTGTCATCTATCCCAAAAGCCTCAAAATAATTGCAGTTTAGAACAAACCCGATTAAAAAAAAAACAGAGAAATACTCACAATTTCCTCTGGATTACATTTTTACTTTTTATATTTCCTTGCTTTAGCGAAAATAAAAACTAAGTTTCCTTTTTTCTAAAAGCCGTGCACTCCGGAAAAGAAAACCGATCAATCAATCATAAACGTTTACACTTCAGGAATGTATAGGATTCCATGGTAACTGCAGGTGTTTTGTCAACAAACTTTGAATCGGGCCGCAGTGGGACAGAAGAGTAAGTTTACCTTTTCTGACAGAAAACCATTCCAGGTTATGTTTATCTTTCAAAAATGTGTTTTCAAAACCATTGTTCTAAAACAAATATGAAACATGTCCGCATGTGCGGTCGCCCACCGAAAAAGGTCTAGCGCTGCGCGGGCATTACCCCGAGTCTATCAAAGAACCAAGAGAACTTTACTGGCTCGCTGGGATTACTAGGAATTAACATAGAAGCATTCGGCGCCCATAACCCCACATAATTTTGTTTTTATTTTGTTCATCCATTTTTTTTTTAGTTTAAATTATTGCGGCATAGTTATGTGCAAGTGTACTAGTGAAGTGCAGAGGATAGATTTTAGATCCCAACCTCAGTTTCAAAAACACACGGATACTTGATTACTAACAAAACAGTAACAATACGATTATTTCGTCTAGCGCCAGTAGCCGATTTTTAAATCTGCATGCTTTTAAGTTAACCTGTTGTCGGTATCAGGTAGCGGGAGTGTTTCCAATTCAATTATAAATGCACCTGTAAATGCAACCTTAAACATTTTATACTTATGTGCTTTAGCGGCGCAGAACGCAAAAAGTCAAAATAAGTAACCTAACCCCAAATTTTTGACCCGGTGCTAAAAAATCTCTGGTGTCCCACTATGGATAAACATAAATAAAGTCTCCCCGTTTCCATGGAAAACAAATTTATTGACGTCAAATTTTGGAAAAAAGTCAGGTCGACATAGTTAAATTGATTTCCCGTACAGTGTTGCTAAAAATAATTCCCAGATTGTAACTACGACCTTAAGGCCCTAATTTCTCCCCAAATATTTAGGAAACACACACAACTACAACTGGTAACGTCTTTTTCCATAACTTTTCCAGGGTGCCCAAAAAAAACTAAACAACAGAATTAGCCGATATTTTGCGCGGTTGTTTACTTTTAAATTCCTAACAAAATTATCTAAAAGATTTTTCAAAATTTTCAATATTTCGTTTCGATAAAAAAGCTACATCTTTTTTACAAGTTTCGAACCCGATTTAAAAAAAAATTGGAGAACTATTAATCATTTTCTCGGCATTACATTATTCGTTTTTATATTTCCCTGAATGAGTGAAAAAAAAATTGGTTTCCTTTTTTCTAAAAGCCTGGGCACCCCGGCCAAAGAAATCAATGATCGATAAACCTTGCTTTTAAAGCGCTTCTATGTCATTGAATTTGATAGAGAAATGCCTAGTTTAAAAGTTGTAATATAGATCGTAGTACTGTTACAGTCATATACAGCGTTCCTAAGCAAATCCTTAGGGGGCCAAGCAGCCGTGTATAAGACGCAGACAAACGGAAAAGCACATTAGGCAGAAAAGGATGGGCATGGGGCGATGTTGTCACTACATCTTACACGTAGTAAATCCATTCCAGGTTATTGTTTTCTAATGTTTTCCATTTACATACCTTTAGGACTGGAATAAAAATTGTTTTTGCTCGACTTTAATACCAAACTGATGAAAGATATCGTAAAAAAAAATATTTTTCGGCTTTTCATTTTCTAACCATTGTCCTTACGCACTGTTTACAGGCTGGGCACTGAGATACATGCAAATGCCTAACTTAAAGCGTTCATATACGGCCGGAGAAATCGACTGAGATATTTTCGTAGAAACTTTATCAAGCAAATAGGACGGGTTGACGCCTTCGAACGTCCAGCCCGGGTTTTGCACTTTGATTCGAAATCAAAAAGGAGGAACAGTCAGATGTGGGGCCGTGCACAAATTACGTAACGGTGATTTTACCAATTTTTGACCCCCTCCCTATTAATGTTTTGTAACGGTTTGGCACGCCACTCCCCTGATATTACGTAACGATTTCAAGACCACTACCCCCCCCCCAAAAAAAAACTTTTCACTTATTTTCATTCCAAATTTTCTTAGTTTCACACAAATGCAAACGCTGTCGAAAACCCCCCTCCCCCCTACGTAACGTTTTGTAACCCCCCTACCCCCTATGACCATTACGTAATTTGTGCAAGGCCCCTGTAGTCCCAGTGGAGGAGGGCGAGAAAATTGATATTTTTTTCTTAAAAATTATACTCTTTAGACCTATTTCTTTGCGTTCCCGAAATTACGTAATTTTTCAAAAAAAAATTGTAAGCGGCGCCATTTTTATTTCGTGCTTTGTTTTTCTAACATTTTTGCGTTCGGCATAAAAAAAGTGGCAGAGCTCAAGTTTTTCGTACAAAAAACGCTTTTTGTAAAGAAACAGAGCAAAATAAATCTTTTCACCCCTTTTTGGGTGTTACAAATATTGGCAGCCCCTTATTTTTCGCTTTTACACTCCCGCTAGTTTTGAAGAATTGGTTCGCTACATGTTTCGAGATCATGTCATAAAACACCTCGAAAATATCAAATGTAGTGTAGGGCCAGCTTTATTTAAAATCAATAATATCGCAAGCAAAAAGCTCTGCAGGAAAAACAGTGCCGTTTATTGATTTCTTTGGCTGCTAGTGCTAGCTGCGTGGTTTGGCCGTTTCCGGATAGATGTCACTAGTAGAACAGAATGGAAAGAAATTTAATTAAAAGCGAAGATATTTCTTTCTAATGTTAACAACCTCACGAGTGTATCGCTCAGTATCGTAAATAATGGACCATGCCGCCTCCTTTAAGCAAGAAAAAGCTGTGGTTTGGACCTGAAAACATCTAATTTTTAATTCGATCATCTCATGGTGTGGCCGCGATCTAGCGGAATTTGCAGACATCTTGTCAACGGTTATTATTGCAACTATGATTTATGCTCACAATGAAAGAGTGGCGACAATTTTTTCTCATGAAAGCAGTCCAGAGATAATAGCAAACTGGCACCATTGCTCAATATACCTGCTTCTTTTGTGCGCGCAGAACTTTCTATGCCATTTCTGTTTGATTTATTGAAATCCTATTCCTAAGGAAAATCTTAGGAACCCTGTACTTATAAACCTAATATACACGGCATTGCAATGTATCTCCGTAAAAATTTTTGTAAGCAAGATATACCTATATATATATATATATAAATAGGTGTCATAACGTTCTACGACGTCTGCCGATACCCAGTCGCCTTTCGGATTGGTTGTTCCATTGGCCTTCTTCTAAGCCCCTCTCTTGCATTTCCTTATTGATTCCTTCTATTTAACTCTTTCTGGACCTCCCTCTCCTTCTCCTGCCTGTTGGCGTCCATTCTAGAATTTGTTTCGGAAGCCTCTCTGGTGTAATTCTTTGGACGTGTCCATACCATTTTAGTTGTTTTATTTTTATTTCTTCCACCACTGTATGTTTTATCACCATCACTTCTCGTATTCTTTCGTTTCTTATCATCTCCAACTTGGATTTACCAGGCGCTCGTTTCCAGTAGTCCATTTCCGCCATATTTTTATTTTAAAAAAGCGCGCGAGTTTTGAAAAATGATATCTTATTTAATTATGATTTGTTTTTTCTCTCCATTGGGCCAAAGTACTGTACTTCGTGAAGAGAACAGGAAGGCCCGGAGAACTCACTACCGTACAAGCGGTACAGGTGGTGGATTAGGGCTGGGGTAAGGTAAAAAGGGACCGATTTGGCCGAATGAATTTATTATTTTAAAGTGTGGTTATTAGCACTAAGCTATTTACACCGCAGCGCGTTCGTGTTGTATTCAATGGAACGACATTTCATCACTGCTAGATGTCAGACGGATGTCAAACCCATCAGTCAACCGAATGTTGGCACCGATGTTCCACCGCTGTAAAAAACTGTTGAATTTACAAACTCGCCCTTTATTGAGTTTATAAGTATATGGTTCTAGTGTTCAGTCGAGATCATTTGGCGGATTTAATGGCGTTTCATGGTAATTACTAACATGCGCGAAGTGTCGCTAAAAACTAATTCCATAGATTAAAAGAACATTTCGTTGTAATAGATGACATGTGGACATGACATCTATTACAACCAAATAAATTTATTTTTCAAACGAAAAAAAATGCTTTCTCATTTGAAGTTCTGTTCGAAAACTTTCATTTTTCATCGGCTCGCGATCCGAAGTCATTCGTTTCATTAAAAAAGAAAAAAAAAAGAAAACAATTGTTGAAAGTGTCCGTCTTTTCAACGTTCTCCATGGAACAAAATTAATGCCACGTCTATCCAAGAATAATTCGGTGCCAGTAACAGATATTTAGCACACAAAGTGAGAATTGGCTAGTTTTGATAATCGCAAGGCAAATTACAACAAAATACAACCACACCTCAATTGTAAAATTCTATTGAGTTTTTTGGTCTTGTGGTGCAGAGAGGAGAAGAGTGGAAAATCCAATTGACACTGACATTCCCAAAATTGTCATGTTGCTTATTGAAATCGATATACCAAATGTGCGCAATTTGGCGGTTGCTGGAGATCAATTTTACAGATTTTAAATTTAGTTTACACGTGCTTTGGTTTGACTTTAACTTAACTAATATAAGAAATGGCAAAACAACTTTGTCACGTTTTTTTTTTACTTTTTTAACCAACAATAGTTTATTTATACACTGATCACAAATGTAAAATATACGCGCAAATAATGTTACTAAACAATAAAAGCTCATTTATTTTTTAATTCAAGAATGATTTAATAAAGTGTTTGTTTCCATGTAAATTGTTGAAAAAAGCACTCTTGGATGTAGAGATATTTTATGAAATCAAGCAGGCGTAATTGCTGGAGTGACGTCATGCTAAATCGAAATATAAATCTAAAAGCGGCAAAATTGACCTCCTGGTCGCAGGTAAATATCTCCCAAATAATTCAATTCCTTAGAAAAACGCATATTCTGTTTGTCTAAAAGATTTAGATGTAGGATACATAAGTCATATTCCTGATTTGACTATAAATTTGAAACAATCTTGTTATTGTTTAAAACCAGAAAGCGCCACTACTAAATTGGGTAGAGCAGTATTTAAGACATCTTCTAAATGTTTTTTTAATTATTCATAATGCTGTTAAGCTTCAAAAGGATCTTTCAACACTACTTCAACATTTTCGTCTTCATACAAACGTTTTCTACGCGGATATTACACAGATATATCGACAAATTGTAGTTCATCCATCTTAAATTGATTGGCAACACATTCATTGCCGTTTTTCTTCCTCAGAAAACGTTCAAGATTATTTGCCTCTTCGCATCACTTACGGAGTTTCTCACTCTTTTTACCATTGCTAAGTAAATAACTGACGACCGTGACGACACACGAATCAAAATACTTGTCAAAGCTGTATATTAGCTCCTGACTATAAATGGCACAAAAATAAACAACCTTACCTAAGATATGCAGACGACACAGTCATAATTGCAAAGGGTTTGCAATTTTGGCTTAACTTTAATGATGGAAAAACATTGATTGATTGATTGATTGAAATATCTAAGTTGCTTGCTCAATGAGAACTTGGGCAACATGCAAGAAGTCAGTGCAAGAACTGAACAAGGCTAATCATTTTTTATCAAAATAAAATTAAAAAAGCACTACAATTTTATTTCAATGATCAAATCAAATCACGCTGATAATAGTCAACTTTCATAGAGACAAATATAGAAGAATCTGACGACATATGCACTAACTACGCTAACAAACAAACAACGAACCCAAAACAATAACAGTTCGCACAGTAAATATTTACACCTGTGTGTGGTACTAAATTTTAAAACCCATTTTCAAAAAACACTTACTCATAGAGAAAAGATACAAAGTTATTGATTATTTTGTATTGGTTTTGCAAAATACAACAGAAATATTCCATATTTTAGGAGAAAATGCTCTAAGACTATTTTTTTTTTGACAGGGTTCAAAATGGAAAATGGTGAATACGCCAAAAATTTGGCACAAATTAGCTTCATCAACTGTGTTTGAGGTTATAAAGTTCATGATTTTTTAGACCACCTTTGAGGGGTGGTTTAAACGTATAGCCCCCAGAAAGGATGGTTTTGTGGCAACTGCTAATAAGTTCCTTTATAATTTCCCTAAGCAACCGTTTTTACAAGAATTAATTTACCTTATTTAATATTCAAAGTTGTTCATTAATCCAATTTTGTCCAAAAAAACGCCATATTTTGAACCCGTTTTCAGCACAAAGAATATATTTATGAGGGCACTACGAGGCAAAACAAACATAAGTGAAGGTCACTGATTATGTACGAAAACTGTCTCCAATGAAAAAAATCGAAAACAGATGGACCTATTCATTTATTTACAAACATAACTGGAATTAAAACATTGAGTTTATCTAAAAGCTTATTCATCAAACAAAGCTTTCCACTGAAGGATCACACTCAAAGGTCTCAACTCTGCAGTTTTTATCGGTACTTCGCTAATGGTCATTTTATCATGTTCTACCAGAGAACTGGGCACCGAACAGTTCATTGAGCCGACATGACTCTTTTGCGAACGCATCAGTTGGATTCAGGTCTGTTTTTAGCCGCATTTTTTTTATGACCTACTTTGACGAAATATTTTTATTTGTGGTTTGCGATTGCGATGGGTTTGTGTTTGTAAAGTTTTTTCATACTTTCGATAGATAAAAACCTCTTTTAAATAAATACAAAGTTAATCTAATTCTTATTTTATGATTACATATCGAAATGGTTTTGTGTCAGCGAGTATTAATCGCAAAAATCAATACACAAGTGTAAGTTTTGATAAGAGTAAAATATAACGTGAATTTTAATTTGTACAACAGAGTGTTTACCATTTAGATCCTTCCCTTAAAAAAACTTCTTTTAAATATAAATTTTCTTCTTAAATCCAACAAAAGATTGTGTTAAAATGATTCGTCACTAAAAAAAAATAATTAAAATTATTCTTATAAATCAAACTATGTCTAAAACTCAAGGAAGTTGGTATAAAATGCTTAAAACCAACAATTTCACTTAAACTTAGAACCTGTCTAAAATAGGCTAAACCCTTTTAGTAAATCCCACTGTGCGGGTTTACATAATAAGCATGTTATGATGGTCATTAAACGCGAAGATGAAGTTTGAGACGCGAGCCGCAGGTGAGTGTCATCTGAAATCAGAAATATTTAAAAATATCAAACGCGAATACTCTTAAGTCAACCACCTTCATAATCTGAAGTTTCAATGACGTTCTATCTAAAATGTCAAAACAAATAAGGTTTTTTTTTTCTTAAAAATGATGTCAATTTAGCAAGACTTATTTTCAGTTGCGTTAATTAGTGCTCTTATAAAACAAAGTTTCATTGCTTGTCACGCTATCTTGTGGTTTACGTCTAAGCTTTATTATTATCCTAGGATCGTAAATAGGCCATTAAAATCGTGTTGAAATGATAGAAAAATTAGTAGGTAAACAAAATTTCTTATATGTATATGTCACTGTCATCGAGTGCGACTAATGTCTATCTGGTGCTTTTAAATTGGAAAAAAGAAAAGTTACAGACGCTTTATCTTTTTCGCTATGACACATCCATTCGCAACAAACAATCAGAAAAGCGGCCCAAGAATGAAACAACTTTCTATTTCGAAAAGATAGATTATTTTGAAGGGTCGGGTCGTCCCAAAAAGGTCTTAATAACGAAAAAACATATCAAACAGTTGTCCTTACGTGCGATAGCTGAGATGAAACCCATTATTTCCTTCCCACACGAAATTGGACAATGTAAATAACGCAAACATAGAATCTCAACCAATCAAACAATTTGAAGACGCTATTAATTTTGCTTTTCGCCAATTGTTTAAGATTGTATGCTATGCGTTATGTAACCTTGAGCATGTTGGTTTGTGTCTGCGGGCCCTAACTCGCTGCTTACTAAACCTTAGTAGTAGAAGTGGGGGCTCTCGGTCCGGCGACTAGGCTCTATCAGAGATCTCTTATCCAACGAGATGCGACAGTCGGCGTCGGCACCTTTGAAGTTGGGGGTCCCGTTTTCCGTGACCTTGATTTCATATCCATCGCTGTAAATGGGTGTTAGACCCGCTCCGACTGGCTCGTCAGATTTAGTCCATGAGCCGGAGCCGAAAAACCGGTTTAATTTTTTGATGTATTAATAATTAATTAGCTATACGTAGATAAAAAAGCAAACGGATTTCTTGGAGAAGGGGAACAGAAAGATATGTCAAATAAATTTCAAGTAATTTTTTAAATTCGTTATATTGTGTCTGTTATTCTTTAATGTAGCAGAAAAATATAACTGAGGAATACAAAAACAATCAAGGCTGAATTATTTTACATTTAAGTTAAAAATAAAAAAAGGGTAGAGCAGAGTAATGGCGTCTCGACAGCTAAGGTATTTAATGTGGCACAAAAATATAATTTGAAAACACAAAAGTAATCAGGGCTGATATTATTTACATTTAATAAAGTCAAAAATTTCAGCTGATTACCAAAATATTGATGGATTTGAATTTTTGTTAGTATAGCATAATGGCGTCTTGAGAGCTATGGGTATTTAATGTGATAGAAAAATATAACTTGAAAACACAAAATAAGCAATCATGTCTGAATTAATTTGCATTTAGTAAAGTTAAAACCTACAACTGCTTACTTTAATGTACGCATTAGGTCGCCTAAAACTTATTTTATGTATTTGTTAGTTTTTCAAACCATCAGAGCAATACAAAAATGTTCTCGTTAATTAATAGAAATGTACATAGCAGGTTTTAGAGTGACAACGACGATATATTGTTATAAGTAAGTAGGTATTTAAATATGTAAAAGGGCTTAAAAAAATATGTGTACCTATACTTACCGTTTTGTATCTCTAGGAAAAGGGAAAAAATTGATGCCCATACCAGTTTTTGACACACAGCCGCGATAAGCACACCAAGTGCCCGGCATGATTCAAAATACTGATAAATAAATCAAAACCAAAATGTGGCAAGAACGATGTCAAAAATAGAAAAACTCTAACGAATAAGCGCACACCAACAAAATGCGAAAATCTCTCGGCCTACTCGGGCCAATAAATCAACGAACGGGTCAGGAGGTTTTGAAGCTTATACTTGCAGTCCCGATCATGCGCTGACTGTCGCATCCCTTTTTTGTCATCCTCCAGAGCACTCCCCTTACATTTACACTCTCACACTGTAGAACATTCCTGTCCTTTAGATAAAGGTCAGAAGGTTCCGGCTCGATTTTTTTCTGTTGGAAGATTCCTTCTTTGATTCCTCTATAGACTGAATATCTTGCAAGGTAGTGAAATAAGTATTAGTCCTCTTCCCAACATTCTCTGCAAGTTGAAGCTGAAGCTTCGGATTAGCTCTTTGGCTTGCCTGGCATTCTCTGTAACCCAGGCAAGATTTAGGCCTAAAGCATGCCTGCGCCTTAATGTTATGTTAGGTCAATTTCCGGATATAAGTAACGTAAAAATTTGCCGTTTGCAGACTCCAATATGACCATTGAAGCATGAGCCAGAGTGGTTTATGAGCTTAACACTAAAAGAGCTGGTAAAGTGTTGCTGCAAAAAAAGGCTCTTTGTCATCAAAATTTTCATGCAGAACCTCAAATGTATGAGTATCGCCCGTCTTGCACCATTTATGGGTGAGTAGGTGTCTGTAATCTTTCACTTAGACTTAGATGTCATTTAAAATTTTAAATAACTTTGAACTACCAAGAAACCGTCTAAAAATAACACAGGCCGACGTCAGTTTAGTTGCAGAAAGGAGAACCATTTTTACTGATTAATTTTGGATCGCTGATTATGGCAATGATAACAGTTTTGCTCGATTAGCTCGTAATTTCACGTTTTGCGTGGCTGCCATTTTTACTATATTCTTAAAGGTCGGCTTGAGTTTCTAGCAAAATAGCCTTAAGCTCTTTGTCATTGGCTATTGTTTTGTCCGAGCAGGTAAGACCGCCTCGTCTATGTGGCGACAATGGCGCGGAGTCGCGGATTTGCTCGGACCTTCTAGACGCGCCGGTAGTGTCGCGTGAGTAGACAAAGTCAGTTTTGGTTTAATACATAACATAAGTGATCAGTTAAGAGTATTTTACGTGTGTTTCATTGTTTTTGATTTCTTAATTCGTGCTGTTGTCTTCTTAGTAAATACTCTAGCTCTACATTGTGTGCCGTTTTTCCGCTTTTGCAACATGTCAGGTTCTTCTCGTAGAGTTTGTAAAAATTCACCGGACCGATTTTGTTACATTTGTGTAGTATTTCCGGTGCAGTCACAGATTAGACCGATGAATGATGTTGTGAAGAAAGCATACTATTTTTATTTCAACTGCAAAATCGGTGATCAAGATAAAAGCTGGGCTCCTCATGTATGCTGCCTAATGTGTTATGCGACCCTTACAGCCTGGCTGAAAGAAAGTAAAAAAAGCATGCCCTTTGCAATTCCCATGATATGAAAAGAGCCCCGGAATCATCATGACGACTGTTATTTTTGTTTAACAAATACAATAGGAGCTAATAAGAAGAAACAACGTGCCATTCAGTATCCAAACTTGCCATCCGCAATAATACCAGTGCCGCATGGAGAATCTTTACTGATACCTACTCCGCTAAAAAACTGTGAAACAATAGATATTACAGAAAGATCGACTGACAAAAGATTGCCAACAGAAACTTATGAGGATACAACATCAACATCCTCGGATGAAGATACGAGAGACAGTACCTTACTTTTAAAGGATGAACCTCACCTTATACTACAAAATGAATTAAATGATTTAGTTAGAGACTTGCAACTTTCAAAAGAGAAAGCTCAAGTTTTAGGTACAGTGGAATTTGCTGGCTCCTGGAACTACTTACACTCAATACACAAAAAGGAATGAACCTTTTTCAGAATATTAGAAAATGGAAGGTTCACTTTGCGTATGCACGGACATAAATGGACTGATGACCGAGTTAGAAATTCAACACAATCTATCCGAATGGCGTCTTTTCATAGATTCATCAAAGTACAGTCCTAAAGCAGTTTTACTGCATAATGGGAACATAAGGCCGTCTGTTCCTCTGGCACACTCTATTTCGATTAAAGAAACGTATGAAGATCTCGCCCTAATTCTAAATCATATCAACTACAAAGAACATAGCTGGCAAATTTTTTGAAGATCTGAAAGTTATTGCAATATTACTTGGCATGCAAGGTGGATTTAAAAAATACTGTTGTTTTTTGTGTCTTTGGGACTTAGAGCTACAACTAAACATTACTTACAAAAAGAGTGGCTCCCTAGAGAGTCATTTAGGCCCGGTACTAACAATGTCAAGTATGAGCATCTGGTAGATCCAGCCAAGATCCTGCTGCCCCATCTTCATATTAAGTTGGGCCTCATGAAGAATTTTGTCAAAGCTATGAACAAAGAGGGTGCAGGATTTAGTTACCTTAAACAGTTCTTTCCAAAATTAAGTGATGCTAAATTAAAGGAAGGAATGTTTATAGGACCTGATATTCGTAAATCGATGCGTGATGAATTGGTTGAACAGACTTTAAATGAAAAGGAGTTAAAATGTTACGAAAGGTTTTTTGGGCAAAAATAAAGACGAAAATTACCAGCAGCAACTTCTGGTCTCATATAAAGCTTTGGGATGTCGCATGTCCTTGAAAATCCACTTTCTTCACTCACATCTCGACTTCTTTCCGGAAAATCTTGGAGATATTAGCGATGAAATGGGAGAGCAGTTTCATAAGGCTATAAGAACGATGGAAACTCGATGTCAAGGACGTTAGAACTCTGCAATGATGGGAGACTACTGCTGGTCAGTAAAAAGAGAAGATCCGTCGTTTCATTAAAGAAAGAAGTAAAACTGATGGTTTTTTTGCGTTTTTATTGAAGTACATATTGCACACATTCTGTGTATGTAATACTATTACATACTGTATGTATGTAACTATTAAATACTATAATAAATAGTTTTTAGTTGATTTTATTTAACAAATAATAATTGTCAATAAATGTATTCTAGTTCTACTGGTGTATTTATTAAATTAATTCCGTATTCATCCTCACTTACGTCATTTATTTGGCTGGTGAACATGATAATAGTTTATGCGCCCAGTAAATAATGGTAAAATTGGCAACTATCCGTTACACAAAAATACGAGCTAATGGATAAAAACGGTTATCATATTCGCACTCAGCAACCCTAAATTAGTTAGAAACAGTGGATTTTCTTCAAAGTTCAAAAACGTCGGCCTGTGTAATCTGTATACAAGCCACTGTCGACTCAACACTCTGGGACGAAAGTGCCCCAATACTTCAAGAAAGTCTCGCTAAACAGACTAATTTCGTCTATCAAGGAAATTGGGCTGATCGAATCATAAACATGTATGAGCCACAATAAACTTCTTAGGTCGCAGTGAACGGAGAGCAATAGCACCATTCATAAACCTAACCTAACTAATTTTCTTTTATTTCTAATCTTGTTTAGAAGAAGAACATAATGTTAATGTATATTTTAATTCTAAAGGGTACAAAAAGACAGCTCATGCATACGCTGACATCACAAACATTTATTGCGGGTCAACCAAGTCACTTTTCTTCTTTTATTTGAAACATTTCCAAAAGCATAAAGAAAAAACTTGTCGTAATTTTCATATTATTGGGTCCTAAAACGGGTTTCCTTTTTGATAAGAATCATAAGGACGTCCAATATTGCCGCATTATTTTATTTAAGACCTTAAACGTGCGGATCAAGAAGACCCTAATTTTCAGTTGAATGAAAGTCAAGACAGGTTTGCGAGAAATATTTTTAAGGGCCGGTTTCTCAATAGCGAGTTAGTGTTAACTCGAGCACCACAACCTTATAAAAATATTTAAAATGCAGGTTAGACTTAACTCCAGGGTAACCCTAGCTTCAAGGCGAGGGTAAGTTGTTTTACCCCAAGGTTAACCTAAAAAAATATTGGCTTAAAACTAGTACAATCATTTTAAAAATAAGCAAAAAAATCTACAAAACTTAAAAAATAAATAATAGTTGTAAACAGTAGTACCTTTAAGAAACTAAAATGATATAAAAAATATGGATAAAACTTAAAGCGAAAACATATACTTAAATAAAAGTTGTCAAAAACACCGCGAAAAAATAATGCTTTTTTAAAATAAACTTGAAGGACATTTAGGGTCTAAAGATTGTCAAATTATGTTTGTGTTTTAAGATTAGTTATAATCAGTCAAGAAACCTTAGGACTAAATGGCTTTAACCCACTTGCGTGTCGTGTCATAACTCACTTGAGAAATTATACCACTTAGTACCACCAACCTCGTGGTATAAATTTCTCTCACGTGATTTATTTTCATTATAACACACAAGTACCATAAATTACTATTAATAATTCTATGGTAATGTCTTCTTCTGAATCGCTATCATCCAAATCTTCAGAATCAGAATCCTCTCCAAGTCTTGAAGAGCTATCAGTATAGCTTGATGCTCGAAACGTAGATAAATTAATTGTGTTTTAAGTCTTTACTTTTCGCTTCCTCGTCACACACTTTTATTACATTTGCAAGAATTGCCTTTGAAGCTGTATCCAAATGTTCCGACATTTTAAAAATAAAATTTTAAACACTTCTGTCACTTTTCCACTACAATACGCACGTAAAAACTGAGTTAGTAATATGTAATAAATAACATTTTATACCTAATTATACTTAACTTTCCGGAATTGGCGGGCGGAGCCTCCTTCCCCCTTCTCGAATCGGGGAGTTTGGATTACCTGACAGTCCAACAGAAAAACACTGTATGTTCACTAATTTCAAAAATGAGATTTTGTGTTTTTTGAATTTTTTTTAATAAAAAGTTTTTTTCAAAAAACAAATAAAACTAGATGATTTTAATATATTGAAAAAAAAATCTTCATGTTACATAGCATAAAAGCCGTAGGTGTAAATCTAGGAAATCCTAACATACAGTGTTTTTCCGTTGGACTATACAATAAAAAAAATAAAATAAGCTATACTTACCTACCACAAACAGAGTTTAAGAACTAGGAAGAATTTAAGCGAATAATGCATCATACGCCACTGTTTATATCTTATTCAGCCCTTAGTAAGTACCGATTTCCAAAACACAATAGAAGGTGTGAATTGTGAACGGGCCGGGTTCTTTAATAACAATAGAGACTCGAGCAAAAGAGTACCTGTTGAACGGGCTGGGGTCGATTTAAGGGATGAGCCCCGCTAAATTTTAAAATATAAAATTTTGTTAATGATAAATTGACGAGAAATTGACTAAAAGTGAGGTTCACCCGGTAAGGAAGAAAGACAGAGAAAGATAAAGACTAGCTGTCTCTTTTGCCCTTTTTTTAAACTGGCCACACAGTATACATCACAACTCAAGAATGCACCCCTTTACAATATTTGTTGGGGACAATACTCTCGTAAACCGTGCTCTATTCACATGAATGACGGAAAACCGTTGATATTATAACGCATAAATCCACCCCCTCATTTTTACTGGATATTTGAGCCCTTATCAGTAGGCGCAACGCATCGACGATTTCCACATAACGTAAATATGAATATCCCGGGAATAATCCGAAAGAAAATCGGTGAAAAATGACAATAATAGTGACAGTTTAGACCGGCTAAGCGGAAAATATATCGTCAGCTGATCGGGTTTGAGGCTTTAGCTCGCGCATCACTAGCTACCATAATAACGTAAAGTTACTAGGTGATCATACGTGCTTTTTTTCCTAAATATTAAATAAACTCTTACGTTCTTTTTTTTCAAACGGGGTTTTATTCAAATTTAAAAACTAATTTCGACATGTTTTATAAAGTTTATCTGTTTTGTAGCAATTGTCACAAATTATATCGTCGGTTAAAAGGCAAAATGGACTAAGTCAAAAAAGTTAAATTTTAATTTTAAATTCTTACTAGTTTAAAGTGCTCCTTTTAATTGGTAATTTTATTTTGAGGATTTTCAATTTTGTATGAATAAAATTAGTGTAAAATTAGTGCTAGTATGAAAATTGTATCTGTCTCTATTGTTGCACGAATAAAATAAAAAACGAAAAAAAGTGACTTTGCCTTTAGGACGATATTATATAGCAGTGTGTATCTTAACGATACTTAAGGCAAACATTTTAATAATATACAGGGTGTCTTATTAAGAAGAATATATTTTTTTTTTCCATACCTCGTAAACAAAATGACATGACAATGATTAAAGAAAATTAAGAATCTCAGTTGACGTGTTTTTGGATTTTTTTGTAAAACCAAACTCTAACCCGCTAGAAGCACCGTTCCGTTTAAAGAATCCACCTTGTATATATAGGAGCTTTGAGAATTTCGTTCGATTTTTTCTAAATTGTTAATAATTTTTTCTTTATCCGAAAGCGTAGAAGCGACAAAACCTACTTTCTTTAAGAATTTCGAAAAAAGTATGAATTTTGTAAAAAAAATTGTGAATTCATTATTTGTTCTATCAAATTTCGTAAAAATGCATGAATTTACAATCCTTTTACGAAATTCGCACTTTTTTACCAAGTTTCGGAAAAACAGTGTAAGTCTTGTAAAAACTTTGCGAATAAAATATAACTTTGCAGTTTTTTCAGATCTTTTTCAAACACGTAAAAAAAGTTTGATAGATTTTAATCATTTGTTTTTCAGTTGTTTTTTTTTGCTTGAAGTTTTCTAGGACGAGAGGGACACACTGTTTGAACTATGTTTTGGACAACGGTCATATTTATGACCTTGATAATGATATTTCAGTGCAACTAAGCTATTACACGTTTATACAATATGCCTCTAGGGGCACTTGCTCCTTGAGGCATGGGTCTGGCACATGCCGTCAGTGGCATTAGTAAACTATTATTGATGCTATGCGATCATATTTTCTATCACTTTGGTACGTTAAAAACCTCTTTCTTAGAAAACAATTTTTATCTTGATTTTTTTGACACTTTTACTACCGCAGGACAGACGGCCGCTAGATGTACCATGGGCCACTTGAAAATAATAATACCTCTCAAAATCGAAATCGTCAACAATAGCTCCGTGTTAAGTAGTAAAATCACAAATGTAGAGTTCTCTCCACATAAAACTGGTACAGCAGAAGTTAGCAGCCTGTTTAATTTTTAAAATTTTTATAGTATGGCATTGTCTTCCTATAAGTGACAATGTCACAGACTCATGACAACATCATGCTTTGCATGTCAGTGTTATCCAAATTTAAAAAAATGCCGCCGACCCTTCCAGATTCCAGAAAGCTCCGATCGATACCTCCGACATAAAGGCCAGTCAACACCTTCCGTTTTAGTACCCTTTTGCACGTATGCCGCCGCCATTTTTGATACTGTTGACACATATTACATTAGTTAATTGTCAAAATGGTCGCCACATACGTTCAAAGCTCACTAAAACGCGAGTAGATGGAAGGCCTATTAAATATCGGAGGCATCGCTCTGATCTTAACAAAACTAGACGGTGGTTGGTCTATTCGGCAAATAGCTATTCATTATTGGACAAGCAAGTCATCGATACATAAAAAACCGATCAAGAGGAGGGAACTATCCACCGAAAGGAAGGCACCGGTTTGACGAAGGTTACTAGCCAAGAAGCAATCAATTTTCTGGAAAATCATCCGCTTGCCAAAGCGAAAGAAGTAAAAATTGCTTCAAATTTTCCAGGATCCATAACAACATTAGGCAGGAGGATTAAACGTTCGAGGCTAAGGTGTCCCATTGCGGTAAAAAAAATTAAACTAAGTGAGGAAAAGAAGCAGTCTCGATTAATTTTTGCGTCGAATTATTCTCTGAGGGACGAAGAATTTTGGCAGCAGGTGGTTTTCACAGATCAGAAGATCTTTAATTCCAATAGCGATAAAAAACAATTTCTGGTTTATCGACCACTAAGAACCCGATACGAAGAACGATATAATGCTGAAAAGGAAGACAGCGCCGGAAGACTTTCGGTAAATGTTTGGAGCTGGATATCGGCTAGAGGACATGACGATCTATTTAGAATTAATGGGAGATATACAGCCGAAGTTTACGTTAATATGCTGGAAAATGTAATGCTTCCAGGGATGAGAGTCCCTTATCGGGATAATTTTGTATTCCAACAAGATAACTGTCCAGTTCATACGGCCAGAATTGCGCAGCGATGGTTTCAAGATAAGAATATCTAAGTTTTGCCTTGGCCTGTAAAATTTTTGAAGACTTATCGCAAAGAAATTACCCAGTTTCAATATAATTCATTGCTGAAAATCCAAAATTATTTGAAAATTTAGCCAATTTAATGCCCAGAAGACTTCAAAACATCATTGTTCTTGAAATCGATTTATTATGGTTACTATCGTAGACTTGCTTCTTTTTTAATCAGCTAGTCGAATAGAGCAAATACTGTGCAGCTTTTGTTTAGCTAATAAAAGATTTTTGCTTTTTTGAAATGGAGCTTTTATTCTTAGTGGCCTTATATTTTAAATTGGTACAAAATAAACAAGCCGTCTCCTTAAAAAAAGTTTATATATGACAACGTCAAAAAGTCATTGTTGCACATAGGAAAATATAAAAAATCGTGAAATTAACTCTGTGTTTCGGACTTCCATTGTCTACAGACCGCTTCAAGCTACTGCGAACATAGGGCGGAAGAAGTCTAATTTGCCAGTGTACGTACATGCAGAGACACCGCACGCCTATCAGTGAAGCAACCAACACTCAGGCTTCCGAACGCCATTCGCTGCCGTTCGCCGCCGTTCGCCTTGTATTTAGTACGCCTCTAACCACGGTGCTGTGTGGAGCGTAGTCAATGAAACCGGAATTTGGTCAATAAATACGCAAATTTTTATAACGTAATTTTCTTATTTTTTGTCACTAATAAATAAGAGCGTTTTATTGTCAACTGCTCAGATTTATCAGTGACGACGTGTTACAATGAAAATAATAAGGAGAAACAAAATAAAAGCAAGTTCTCAAAATAAAATAATACATTCTAAAAACCAAAAAGATTCTCCCAGTCCAAAAAAAATTAAAGCAAATGTTCAAAAAGTCCTCCTTGCTCGGCTAGACAATATCCGAGCCTACTATAAAAACCCCTTCTAACGTTTCCAAGCATGTTAGGGGTGATAATTTGAAAAGCTTCTTCAAAAACAGATAGAAGTCATTAGGAGCAAGATCGGGAGATCGAGCTGGCCATAAAATAGTTCCCCGTGTACTTATAACCCGATTCCGATATTCCCTAACAAGGCCAACATTGTGAGCGGAACAACCATCTTGTTGAAACCATGTTTCACCAAATCTTACACCTAACAACTGCCTAGCAGTTGGAATAATGTGCTGCTGCAGTAGATCCAAGTATCTAGGACCATTCAAATTGCAATTGCCGTTAATAAAAAATGGCCCAATTACGTGTTCCCCTACAATACCCCCCCCCAAACATTTAGTTTTTGGGGATACTGTGTTCTTACGTCAAAATACAAATGCAAATTTTCCCTCGACCAATATCAAACGTGTGTTGGGTTATGACGATTTGACCATTTGACCATCTGCACTTTTTCGGCAACTTCGTAGACATCCATTTTTAGTTTTAAAAATGTATTATTTCAATTAAGAACTTACCCATCTGTTTCTCCAGCAAGGCAGAAATAAAACAAAATAATAAAAACAAAATGAATTTCCAAAAGATAACACTGCGGCGTGCTTCGAATCCACCTCGGTCGTACGGCACGGAGAGTAAATTGGACTTGATTCCCCCTATGTTCGCAGTAGCTTGAAGCGGTCTGTATATTTTATTTATACACGACGTTTCGATCAGTACAATCTCTGATCGAAACGTCGTGTATAAATAAAATATAGACAATGGAAGTCCGAAACACAGAGTTAATTTCAAACACATCATTGTCTCAAACTTTCAAACATATAAAAAATCGTATTTGCAGCTACCTTCTCCTGTACCAGTTTTATGTGGATAGAAGTGTACAATCTAAACCCTCTAGGAAGATAAACATAATTTGAATATATCAGGGCACTACATTTAATTCCATTTCCGGCTTTGAATTTTTCAAGCGCCGAATTTTTTTGGCGCCAAATTTTTCTGCGCCGAATAGGCGAAGGCGAATTGCCCTAGACCCTTGTGAGACGCTCCTACTGTTTGTAAAATATATTATATCATAAATGGACATCAAAATCCGTAAATCAAAAATGTTCAGGTCTAACTACTTTCGTATTTTAGTCCTAAGTATTTATTCCCAACCAACTTAAGTAGTTCATTACAGGGAATAAAAAAAACATAAACATTTGGGTACAACATGCATTAAGTAAATATTTATAAATATTATTAAATTTAAATTATACTAATTGTAAAAATGGTAATAAATAAATTGTCATTAAAAAAATGATATAATAAAAAGTACTAATAATAATAATACAATTAAAAACCGGGAAAACAATAATTACATCATTCTAAAAGATCTTTTTTAAAGTCTTTTTTAAATTTAATACGTATATTCTTATTTTTTTTTCTTTAGTACTATTTGACAGTTTAAAATAAGAGACTTACCGGTACATAAAGTCGGTATAGCCTGACCAACGCCGCTATTAACTAAAAAGCCAGTTAACTCATTTTCGTTTTAGTGTCCTTTGGCCTATGATCGGTGCCATATTGACACCAAACTGACAGAAAATCCATGTTTTACTTATCAATTTGACTATAAAAATGGCAGCCACAGTAGGCTAAAGGGCACTGAGGCGGTAGGAGTTAACTGGCTTTTTAGTTAAGAACGGTGTTGGCCTGACTCGGCACTATTTTTGACAGTTCCGCACGAAGGTTAAAACTTTTCTGACACAAAGTTTATGTTAAGTCAACATGATTTTGGCAGCTCCGTGATCAAAAAAGCTCTGGCTAGATATCCCAAGCGTAGGTTTTGGATAGACCTAGCAACCAAGAAAAGCGCCGCGCCGCGCAGTCCCATAACAGATGTGTCAGTGCCTAAAATTATGTAGTAATTGTTTACGTTTGTGCGGAACTGTCAAAAATAGTGCTGACTTTATTAAAGTCAGCTTATAATGTCCGACAAGTCTCTAACGACTTGTTGGTACAGGTTTTACGTTGACGTCCAAATATTTGACGTCTGGAATATTTTATTAGTTTTAGTTCTTAATTTTGAAAATAAAATCAGTTCAGTGTGGTTTCCGAGAAAGTAGAGGATAAAAACTACTCAAATTTATTGTTTTTATTTAAATGCGTTTTAAATTATTCACGAACAAACGCTCAAACAGAAAAACACGCTTGGGTGTGTCTTGAGTATACTGAGCAAAATGCCACTCCGTCGGAATTTAATGGAAGCCCGCCAAAACACAACACAAAATTCTTATATTAACCGTCCGTACTTTTGTAGCTTTTATGGCAGCCCTTAACCATATATGACGTTCAAATGTCAACAGTGTCAAATAGCGTTAGTAGTCCGGTGTTTTATTCGCGACCAAAAACTATCTAATAAAGCAACCTTTCTGCGTGGGTTTATAGTGAGAGGAGTGACGCGACAGCAGGACGCCAAAAATAACCTGCGATGTTTACAAACCATGTATCATCAACCGACCCTTAAAAAAACCTTCACCCCTTTAATGTACTATGGATCGACAATGATTTACTGCGTTTAATATCTTTCACCGATCGCTGCTTTTATGTTTTTCGTTAGGAAATGATATATAGGGAACTAAATAATGCCGATACGGGCGCGTCGCGTCAGGCGGCATATGAAACATGGCGACACACTTGTTAATTTTTTTTCCGTCGATGTATAGCGGTTTTTATACAATGTGCAGTACAAAACAATTGAGTCAGAAGCCTTGTCGTGACCAACGGTTCTCTATTAAGGTTAACGTTTTTCGCAAAATGTGTTTTGTTACTAAATTTTTTCGGAGCCTTAGGGTGGTGAGGTCCGGTGTGGAGTAGGAAGAAAAAGATATGCCGATATGCTGATGCACGGGTAGTGTATGAAAAAATAACCGGTTTTTCGTGTAGAACAATTCGCATGCCCTCCATATGCGAGTAATATTGACTAAAACCAGTCGAATTCGAACGCGGTGTACAAATACCTGCTTGCCTTTAGCCTCTCATTCCACACGGTGTGGAAAGAGTTACGTAAAAATTAAAATTAATTTAGTTTATCCTAAAACTGCTTTTTTTTGTCGAAAAATATAAACGTACAGAAAAATATTGAAAAAGAAAAAGACTTTTTTGTACTTCAGTAAAAAATAATGTTGTTTTTTATTTTAGTCGCCGCCATCTTGATTTGTGAATGACAAATATCACTTTTTCTGTTTTCGGAATTTACCAAGTGCTTTGTGTTTAACAATTAAGGAAAAAACACTTTTTTACTTAATTGTCCGCCATTTTAACTAACGCATTTGTTTTTTTTTACTCAAAAATTTAAAACTAATTTAACTTATACTAAAACTGCCTTGGTTTGTGCAAAATTGATAACGCGCAAAAAAATAATGACGTTTCTTAATTTTAGTCGATATCACCTTGATTTGGGAATGATATGTGTCATTTTTTTGCAACTTTTGAGACAAACGCCTTCAATTTAGTACAAATTGATATATTGTATGACGTTAGTGTAAATACCATACCCGAAGGGGAAACTTACTTTTTTCTCAATAGATTCACCGCTATTTTGAATATCAAATGTCAACCCAAATGTTTTTTAAAATTCTTCTAATAACTTCTACTAAAAAAAAAAATATTTTAATGTTGGCTATAGGTTAATAGGGTCTCTTATATTTTTAACATATTAGGCGTCATCTTTCTACCCGCATATAAACTCTATTTTGCTTTATTGTAAGATCAAAAAGCCGATTACTAAGATACTAAAAAAGATCATCACCTAAGTAAAAAAAATCAAAAAGAAACTAAATCTTTGTAATCTGTTTGTTTGTTTTTGTTTTGAAGTAACATACATCAACTTTTTTTATATTTTTGAATTGGACCTCCTCAGTATTAGCGAGTTGATTTCGATTTGATTTTTGTAAAAAGGTAGAAAATACATTTTGTCCTAACTTTGACAGCCGCCATCTTGGTTTCTGGGAACGAAAAATGGAAGATTCCCGACTGAAATTTTAGTTTTTGGTATTAGGTATTACTATGCAAAAATATAAAAAATATACCCTTTTTGCAGTTTCTTTTTACGAATTTACACCACCAATGTACCAAACCCTCGGTACACTTTTTTCTGCGAAAAACAAATAATTTTTTTAATGAAAAATGTGAGGTTCTGAATTTTTTTTACACCAACCGAATAATGCATTTTCCGTTCGAGCCGAACCGCAAAAACCGCGGCGTTCAGGCCGTGACGTCACTACGCCCTCTTCGTACGATCGGATTTCTACACTAACGCACTCTAGATATGTGTTTCATAACGGTTGGAAAGTTTTCTCCGAAAAAGTCATAGCCATCTTCATTATGCCTAGAATAGATAGAAAAATATAAACACTTACTTAAAAATGCGCTTGCAATTTTCCGTAACATTCCTAAACGAATTCAAAACTTTATTCACAATCGAATAATGCGAAACCCTATACGCTGCCCGCATTTTAAGCTACCAAAGATATCTTCCTTTGACATTTTCAATATACAGTTTTGGCTCGATATTGTGTACATAAGAGCACAAATAATATTACAGTTATAAGGCCAAGAGAAAACATCTGCATAAGAGAAATTTAGGATTTTGGGAAATTTATTTTGTCGCTCTTCCTTTTTTTAAAAGCATGCAAATTGTGGAGCATGCTGTTCGTGTAATCTATGTAAGCATTATCTCAACAACCGAAATTTCCATTTTTTCCTCTCCCTCTTATCTTTTTAACTTAAAAAGAAGACGAGGTTAAATAAAGTTAGACGCCTTTCCAAGCAACAGTTATAGTGAATTTAACTGTTGCCATGTCGTAGCGTAGTAATATTTCCAACAAAAAACGTTATACGCGAAAGTAATATATTCCACTATATAGTAGTAGTAGTAGTAAGGGGCGGCCCGCAGGCTTGGCAATTAGGCCTCTTCATGGGCCCTTTCTGCCATACCCCGTCTCGCACTATATAAGTATATACCATTACTAGAAGCATGAAAAAAACTTTCCAATCCTAGGCTTACTTCATAGTTGTAACATTTAATTTTTGTCATATTACTTTTACGAGGTAACAACTGTACTGATATTAACTTGGTTGCAATTCTGTAGCCCCTAGTCAATACAAAAACTACAAAGTTATGGTGCATATAGTGGAAAAACCTTACCTACGAGTTATCCTCCTTTACTGACAAACACTTCATTAAATATTTGTTGAATAAAAAATATTAAAATTGGAAACATTATTTTGGAAATGGAAAATGCTCCGACAGCCAAGCGGCCCTAAAGGCACTCAGTGCGCCAAAAATTGCCAATACTCTGGTGGAAGAGTGCGTAGAAGCACTGGAAGCCTTGAGTCAAGACAAGAGAATTACAGTGATGTGGGTACCGGGACACACGGGAGTGTCGGGCAACAAAAAGGCGGCTGAACTCGCTCGGATCGGGGCCAGCACTCAATACGTGGGACCACTCTTAGGTATAACAAGGAGACAGCTGCAAAGTCGACTCATTAAATGGGCTAACGATGCACTGGCAGACTCCTGGGAGAGCGAAATAGGATGCAGACAGTCCAAGGAATTCATCGACGGACCGGACGCGGTATATTGAACTACTGACAGGGATACCACAACCGACTTAGTAAGCATCTGATTCTGCGGGGAGGGCGGGAGGGCGGAGGAGACATCCCGGCACCTCGTTGCGGAGTGCGAAGCATACCTAAGGATGAGGCATCAGGTACTGGAACAACCGAACCTGGATGCAGAGGACCTAGGAGCTCTGAAGTGAGGCAAAGTACTGGACTTCGAGAAGAGAACAGGGAGGCCCGGAGAGCCCACTACCGTTCAAGCGGTATAGGTGGTGGATTATATACTAATTTGGAAATCCTAACCTCAAATAATTTCGATTTTTTTATCAACATTTTAGAAACCGCTTTTATTTATCAAAAAACCAGCATTTTCAATCAGTAAATGCGTTTATAAATTTCAGATGTTGTGACTTCAGAAAAGTGGTTAATAAAAAGGTATAAGTTATGATATAATGTTTTTGTTTTCTGTCATGTCTTCACATATTTTATGGTATATTTCTGATACAGCTTAGAAAATGATCAACATATTTTCAATTATTAATAATCAAGACAAGAGAAAACCTATAAAAACACTATAAAGTCAGAAATACTACTTTTTGTGGTAAAAAGGACGTAGGGATAGCATGTCCGTTTACAAAATAACTCCTATATCAAGAGTAATCATTACCGTCGCGATGTATAGTCATATAACCATGCGTTCCCAAAAACTAATTTATCAAAAGTTCATTAAGAAAGCCGAAAAGGTGCATAAGAAAAGATACAACTTTAAAAAAATTGAATGGAGCTAAAAAAATAAACTAAGAAGCATAGAATAAAATAATTCTTATTTTTTACATAAACTAAACTTTTTTGAATGCGGCTTAGCGCCTTTATAGTAAACTACTTATACAAACGCTGCACGCCGCCGCGGACTTTTCAGCGTCAACACAGATATTTGGCAAACCCTAGATCAAAATGCCAATTTAAACAATGCTTCACCAAATCAGCCTCTTTAAGGGGTTAAGCATAATAGAAATAAAAACAACTTTATTAAGTGAGCCACCCACTAGTGGTTGCAGTCAAAGGTGCCGTGTGAGCGCAAATGAAGGTGTACCGGGAAATGAAGAGGCGGATAGATTGGCTAGACAAGGATCATCAACCGATCCGGGTGCTTATTCTTGACGGGTAGGGAGTAGAAGAGGCGAGAGAAGTAGGCGGTGTTTTCTAAAAAATTGGCGACACTGTATTCTTGAAAAAAAGTTGAGAGAGTGAGCTGCTCCCGAGAGAGCAGTCATGTTCTCTTAGTAAGACCCAGTAGTAGATTCCGATCCCCCGGTATTGTAACCTAACTTTTATATTGATTTTATCTGTTTTTGTTTTTTCTGAGGCTAAAATGAATGTTGAAGACTGCACAATGCTCGGGAAGTCGTGGAAGATGCAGTGGAACAACTACGGGATCCAAGGGATGTTTTGGACAAAAGAAACCCCTTTGATTTAACGGAACATAAATCCTATGTCCAATTATTCGGATATTTCTTTCCATAAAATAACGCTTGCCGCACACGTGAATGTAGCAGAGAAAGTCCCCTGTACATATTCGGTCTAGAGCAGATAAATTCTATAAGCACATCTTTTTGTTGGCTCGATAAAGGCCTGGATTTGTCCACATTTGTTTTTGCAACTTTTTTCTCCATTTTGTAAAAAATATTAACAAACGAAAAACAGCGTTATGTACATTGAGAAAAATTTTGGTTGGTTTGGTAGGTCAAAATGTGTTGCGTTTTGATTGGTTGCACAAACTGGCAACTATATTGACCCGCCCACTCCCCATATCTCAAGAATGCGGATATTTGCTCCCGGGGACCGTGAGCTAGGGATCAATCCCCGGGAGCTTCCCGGGGATTCTCTCACTTTCAGGAATAAGCACCTCGGTAGGTCCGGAACCCGTACTAGGTATTAAGTGACTTAGATAGGTGTTCTGAGCTCTGGAATAGCACACAGGGTATAAGATAGACCAAATTCCTGATTGGTGAGGTGAGCGTCAAAAAAATAAACTCCTTGCTTCATCTAGGTAAAAAGGATGTGAGACTAGCAACAGGTACACTGTCGCCTTAACAAGCATCTAGAGACGCTGGGAATCGCCGAAGACTCAGAGTGTCGATGGTGCATAGAGGAAGAAGTATCTTGTGTCCGGCTCTGCCCAGGTCAAGAGAGTCGCACCTTGGGAACCATCTGCTGGCGCCAGGCGATGTAAGAAGGTTGGAGCCCAGAAAAATCTGTTATTTTGCGAAAGAGGCAGACTTCCAGGGCTAAACCATGGCCCAGCAAGGAGGCCTAAATATATGGGAAATATCGCGCCCGCATTTCTACATTCATTTATTTATTTATTCATGAGCGCACTCCGCCTGAACAAAATTAATCAAATCGGAATTAATTGCTGAATTATTTGGAATTAAAGTTCAAACTTTGACCAGCAGGGGTTTGCTCATCGTGGCTGCCTCCAAGTCTATTTTCCTATGACTACAGGCAGCTACAAGCCGATACAGCTTCGTGTGGGTATGTGGGGCACTTTTGATTGTATTGTATAGGCCGGAGTTGCGGAAATCGCCCCTGTGAGGAAAATAACATAATTTTGTTATAGCCTCGGGCTACATCCACTTTATAGCGGTATGCATTTAAACGTTATATTAAATTTCTCGAGCTCCCAAGTTCACGGGTTTATTACTGCGGTGATATTAGAAAATTATATTAGGAAATAATACAATTTTCAGTTTAAAATATAGATTCTATTATTAAAACATGAGATTTGAGCACGATTAAAATTTTGATAGCAGTCAAGTAAATCATCGAGTACACCCTCCAAAAAAGTTTAAAATGGTTGGATGATGGAGCTAAAAATTCTGAGGTTTAGGGCCCCAAATTTTAACTTTTGATTAATGTTTTTGGATCATTGTAGAAGTAATTTATCTTGGGTAGACATTGATCACCTGGGCCAAACTATTTTAGTGCTCACCCTGTATTTTTGTATTGAAAAGTTTAAAATTTGCATTTTTTAGTGTGTTTCCCTTGTGGAAAAAGGCTAAATATCAAAAAGTACTTGGCCAATCGAAAAAAGAAAACCACTGATGGAAAGATAATTTCCTTGCATTTTATGTATTACGTTCTATGTTTATTAAAGATAAGGGTTGCCATGAAACCCGAGATAACCAGGATGGTTACATCAAATTATGTACGTTTTTCAAAAAAAATCGCAGATTCAATATAGATTTTCTGATTTTATTTATTTTTAGGGATTTTATTCGGTAAGCAAACATAAACTATATTTAAATAAACGTAATTTACAATATTATACAGGGTGTCCAAAAAACGACTTTAAATGAAAGTTTCTAAAAAATTGGACAATTTTTGTAATTTTTTTTGATGTGATAGAAAAGGTTCTAACAAACATTTTTGTCATTACCATTTTCTTCTAATTGTACAGCGTGAGTCAACAATGAAGAATAAAAATGGCCAAAATGGCCGTTTTGGACCTTGGTTTATAAGAAAACTATAAGGTTTACAGAAAAATTGATATATGCCATTATAAAAAATTCTTATTTGGCACTTATCTTTGCGTATATTTGGGGTGACCCAAAAAAAATCGGGGTGACCCAAAAAAAACGTTTAAAAATATCCTTAATCGCACCCTCTAAAATGGAGTAACACGATAAATGTTTTTTCTAACATAACACAAGGCATTGTAAAATATTGTTTTTTCCAAAGTACAGGGTGAGCCAAAAAAGACCTTAGAAGTCGTGAAATATGTTATAAGTCCCATTTGCAAATATTTGTTATGTGAATTTTCTTAACCACGATCTACTTATTTTCTTTATATGAATGAGAAATAGTATTCATATATATATATATATATATATATATATATACAAGGTAAGTCAAAATATTTAAACACTGTCATACTTTAATTTGTATTTTTGGCTAAATAAGGGTTTAAAATCCTGAATAATATACATTTTTCTACAGGTAGTATCTTCAGCTTTCAGATCTATATAGAGCGTAGTTTTGAATTACCCTTTACATAAATGAGGAATAATATAAAGAGAAATAAGTAGATCGTGGAAGATATGTAAAATGTGTGCAAATTCGATTTATAATTTATTTAGCGACTTCTAAAGACCATTTTTTTGGCTGACCCTGTATAAAAATTTTAAGATTGTTCCTTTTTGATATTTAGCCTTTTTCGACAAGGGAAACACACAAATACAGGGTGGTCACTAAAATAGTTTGGCCCTGGTGATCAATGTCTACCCAAGATAAATTACTGCTACAATGATCCCGAAACATGAATCAAGTCAAAATCTGGGGACCTAGATTTTTTTGCGGGGTTATAGGATGGGGCCACGACAGTTCCAAAGGCTTCCCATGCCTCCTTTTTTTTTCTCAAACACAGCGTCAAATGCCGAATCCACGAGAAGTTTCTTATTTGGAATTCCAAAAAATTCCCTCTTTTTATTTTATGTCTACCTCTATATTCATAGTTTTCATGAAGTTTTTAAATAAGCCAAGTTTGATATGTAACAGCGGAAGTAATATTTTATTTGAAGAAACTAACGGATTGTTCGTAATATTTTTCACGCCCGATACAAAAGATTGTCTATGTGGCCAATTTCTCCTTTTATAGGGATTCTTGTTAGTACGGCTATCCCATTCGCATAGAAAAAAACAGTTGTATTTTGTATAACCCAACTGCATGTAAAGTAAAACAGCTACTACCTTCAAATCTGCACAAACGTGCCAACCATATTTGTTATATCATAATCATTGGTTTCGGACATAAATTGGTCAGATATATTGAGTTTAACCGATGTCGAAGACAGTACAAACTTACTTATAAAAAAAATTAAAGGGCTGATCGATCAGGCAACTACAAAAAAAAACTCTAAATAGCAAAACACAGAAAAGACATCTTTGGATTACATCAGCACTTGCTAAATGAGTCAACATCAAGCAAAAACTATATTTAAAGTATTAATATGATCCACAAAACGTACAAAAAGAACGGGCTTATAAAACTTACAAAAACATGCTAGACAAACTAATCATTGCAGCGAAAATAAACTATTTTAAATCAGAGATAGAAAAAAACCAAAATGACCCAAAACAACTATGGAAAGCGATAGACAAATTCACAAATAATGTAAAAACTAAAGATAAAACAAAAGAGATTTATCAGGGTACTGTCACAATTAACACAGGCAAAGACATAGCTGATAGCTTTAACAGCTACTATGCCAAAGTAGGAAAAGCGCTCGCGGAGCGAGCTATACAAAGGAATTTTATAGAAAAAAACTATGGTATATAAACCAACAGATCCAGTTTAAGAGCTTAATCCAAAAAACTCTCCAAAGTGGAACTTAATACCTGCAAAAATTCTAAAAACTTCAAAAAACATAAGTACGCCTATCTGTCATATTGGTCGCGATTCTTCAGAAACGACAGAAAATCTCACCCGTCAGAATTCTGGAAAGTGGCGATTTTTACTTATCGCCTCATTTAAAATGAAAACACAGCGTCCTTCATATTTATCTTAACGTTGGACTCCGTCATTTTTATAATAACATTTTGTAAATTTTTGATATTCTGCAGGACTAGTTTATGGCGGAGCTAAATTGTTACTACGCGTACCAATAAACGTCAAAAAGTGTCGAAAATTCTCTATGTAATAATTCTAATGTAAAAGGAAAGACAGAATTAGTGTGACTTTTCTGAGCAGTGACAGCGAAATATTCCATGGCTATCTATGGTTTTGTATGTTAAACGTTTTAAAGGTTTGTTTACACATAAAAATAAGCTTAATAACATACATTTTTTAAATAAAAAACAGGGTTTTCAGGAAAACAGCTTACAAAAATTAAAACTGACATATTGTTTATTTATTAGAACAGTATTAAGAAACTAAATTTTAAGGAATATTAACAAATAGTCCTGACAAAAAAGCATTAAGTCTAAACTTGTGTTTAAAAATCGTTAGATTTTTTGTAAGTAGTGTTTTTCCCCAGAACCTAAAAATAGGTATCGTAGAGCCCATGCACAAAAAAGGAGACAAAAACTTTTTAGAAAATTACAGGCCTATTTGTCTAATTTCGAACATAGCAAAAATTGTGGAAAAATTAATGAAAAAACGTATCGTAGAATTCCTAGATAAAAACAATGTGATTTCTTACCGTCAGTTTGGATTTAAAAAAGGTATTTCAACCGAAAATACAATACTGTTTACCACAAACAAAATAAGTCAAAGTCTGGATAACAACAAGTCTGTCTGCTGTGTATTCCTTGATTTGCCAAAAGCCTTCGATACGGTGGACATAAAATTATGTTCGACATCCTCGAGATCCTTGGTTTTAGAGGTCTGTCCTTTAACTTATGCAAGTCGTATCTTACAGAAAGAATACAAAAAGTTCAGATATGGTGCACGGTGCTTGGCTCCATACTAGTTTCAATCTATATAAACGATCCTCTGGAAATTGATAGAACGGGATTAGTGGCATCTTTCTGTGATTTCTATTGTACTTTATGAAGGGGATAACTGGGTTGAAGTCAAACAAAAAGCAGAATTATATTTTCACAAAATTAAAAACTGGTTTGATGAAATCTCTTTGACTGTCAATGTCCAGAAGACCAAATATATATCTTTTAGTTGTACAAAAAAGAAGCGACCACATTTTAACACTCTTAATGTAGGATCCTTTCAAATTAATTTTTAAATTCAGACAACTTAAAGGTATCCTAAATACATCTGGGGGCTGTGTACCATTGTCTTGCACAATCTCATATACAATACGGAATAACAGCTTGAGGATGTGCTTTAGAAGCGCACTTAAAACAACTGGAAGTAATCCAAAAACTGTTTTTAAAAATTGTGCTTAATAAACCACGCACTTATCGAAGAAATCAATTTATGGGACATCAAACAAATTTACGCATTTAAAACAATAATTTCTCAATACAAAAATCGCAGTACTCTGGAAACTATAACTCACACATATAAAACCCGATTTAAACAAAATTTTGGAATAAAAACAGCAAAAGTTTAAAAAAATCATATTCAAAACTTGGCTTTTTTTCTTGTCCCACATATCCATAGACAGATTCCAATCAACATTAGGGAAATTCACAAATTAAATATATTTAAAAATAAATTAAAAGAATGGTTAAAACTAATAACAAGAGACAATCCACAACATTTTGAAATCGAAATATAAATAGTAAATGTTTTAGTAAAGAATTTAATTTAGATACCCTTTTAAGTAGTACCTGGTCTAGAGATAAAACCCCACGCACAAATGAAGACTTCAGTGGACTCTTTCATTTCTTTTCCTCATATTGGTTGAATGGTACCAAAAGGTAGTAAAAACTATGAAAATGTAACATAACCTATTAGGGTAAAGTCCGGATAGATGTCTCACTTTTTGAAAAAAAATCACAGAAATGAAATGAAGAAAAAAATTATATTTTCAAATGCATAAAAAGATTCTTTAAACTATCTTTTATAAAAATACTGGTCTTAAAACATTATAAAAAAATCATTAACTACTCGTAAAATGTTTTGAAAAAAAACTGTTTTTTTGGCAACTCTCCCCCTGGGTTCAGAGAGATGTCCAACTAGGAGATATGCGTTCATGGCTAACGCAGGCAGACTGTTGGTTTTTAACAAAATGTACAAAACAAATCCTTTAAAAAATCCTATATAATCCTAGAAATGTAATACTATCTCATTTTATAATTTTTCAAGAGTATCAAAAACATACAAAAAATTATAGGTAAAAAATAATTTATTTATTATAAATTTATTGCACAATAATGTTTTATCACGTGCTCCACAAAATGTACTAACCATAGCCAAAATATTACTTTCTAAATAGCTCTTTGATTTCACGGACGGCAGGTGACAATTGCACTCTATTTCCATGTCACGTCATTTGCGGCATCTCTCCCCCTGCGGCATCTATTCGGACTTTACCCTATCTTTGAAGAAAACCTAATAGATGTTATACATGAGAACTACATAAAGGCAAAGAAAAGGAAAATTCAAAGTGAGCAATAATGGATATTATTGAGAGTAACAAAAAAATAAGCCACAACGTCACGACATCTACCATATGGAATGTCGCCAAGGAGGAAAATCTATTCAAGCGAAAATTCAAATAAATAGCATTGATCCTGAGAAACCAGAATGTATTTTCTCAAACAAGTGTCACCATCAAGGATATTTGGAAACTCACATTTTTCCTACGGAAAAATTGCGTTCAGTTTGCTGACTACAAACCCACGAAGACGGAAAATACTAGACATAAAGAACATACCTACATATATCCATAATATAGACTAACCACAACAGAAAACTGACACTATGAATCAATTAAGTTCTTTAACGTATTATCTATTGCTACAAAAGAAATACAATCTTTTAAATTTAATTTTAATGAAAAGCAGGTTTTAATTATTTATGTGAAATTGAGCTATACACAATCAATGATTATCTTAGCTATAGAATATAAGAAAACTTTTTCAGAACATGTGTTAGGTTATATAACTATTTATGATATTAGTATTCGGCTATTTTAAAACCCTTTATTTGCATTTAATTTTAATAGTTTTATGTGTCTATTTTTATCGCACTTGTTTTTTTTTCCCAGTGTTTTTATTAATATCTCGATATTCTAGAGGGTGTTTGTTTAATTAAAAGTTGTGTTGTAACCTATAGTGATATTACGATTTTGTCAATTTTAATCTTTATCTGTTTCAAGTTAACTATAACTAAACTGGTATTTTAAACGATTTTGTTTAGCAACTAATATGTAAATTTTTGACGACCAAAATGTACGTTTGTATTGATTTTGGCTAAATAAACTATTGTCGGTTTGAAAGTTTGAGACAATGATGTGTTTGAAATTAACTCTGTGTTTCGGACTTCCATTGTCTATATTTTATTTATACACTACGTTTCGATCAGTACAATCTCTGATCGTCTTCAGGTGCAAACTACAATCAATTCCTAAGGTTACGTACTTATATACTGTGAGATATCACTCAACCCTGAAGTTTAAGAAGTTTGCTCCGCCCAAGGAGGGGCTTCCAAATATTTGGGATTACAACACTTTTTACTGAAAATACCCTAATTCTGCCCAATAAAGGCAGCTTCAAGGAATTTTCGTTTCTTCCAGTGTGACTTCTTGTGCAAAACCTTTGCTTCTGCCCACTTTATTCGGTGTTGTTTTGACCATGCATGTTCAGCGATTCCTGATTTCGTGGTTTCACCTATTTGGGTATTCGTCTGATGTTCCTTAAGCCTAACAGACTTTTAGTTTCGCCTATGTATGATTCACCACACTCACAAGGAACTTGGTAAATGCATTCATTATTTTGTTTGTTCTCTGGTTTTGTTTTACTAAGAAGGCTTCGAATTGTATTACTAGATTTAAAAGCTGTTTATATATTAAAGTTTTTCGCTACTCTTCGAATTTTCTCTGATACTCCTTTAACGTATGGGATTGTAGGGAATGCATTTGCCTGGTTTTGGTCTTGTGATCTCTGTCCTGTTTGTTGAAATTTAGAAATAGTATCTGTTATAAGTTTAAGGCTGTAACCATTCTGCTCCAGATCCTTGTTCATGTTTCTTATTTCGATTTCCAAGTCATGAGAATTGTTAAAAATCATTGACAAACCTATTAAGCATACCTCTAATATAAGCAAGACAGAGGAAATCGCGTTGAAGAATCTTCAAAAGGACAAATCAGTTAAAATCTTACCGGCAGACAAGGGCAATGCAACAGTTATATTTGACACGGAAACCTATGACCAGAAAGTTGAAGAGGTACTTGCTAAAGGAAACTATAAACTTCTCCCAAAAGATCCGACGCAATCAATCGAAAATAAGGTTTATAGAATTTTGAAAAAGTATTCCAGATATATTTCGGACAATACAAGGTCTCAACTTTCACCACATCATAGCAAGCCTTCTCATATGTACGGACTTCCCAAAATTCACAAAGATGCAATGCCTTTACGCCCAATTACAAGTTCCAGAAATTCTCCAACAAGCAATTTGTTTAAATTCCTTTTGAAAATTATTCAACCTCTTACAGGCAAGACCGCTTCATTTGTACAAAATTCCAACCATTTTGTTAATATTCTTAAATCTTTTGTTATAGGAACCGAGGATAGACTTATCAGTTTTGATGTTGAAAGTCTATACACCAATGTCCCGATAAAGAAATCGCTAGATATTATTAGAAAGAGACTGACTGGTTGATGACGAATCCCTTTATGAACGTACCAGCCTACCGCTGGAGGGATTGATGGAGTTGTTGGAGTGCTGCCTACATAGCTGTTATTTTCAAGTGAAAGATAGGTTTTATGCTCAAGATCACGATCTGCCAATGGGTTCATCGCTTTCGCCAGTGGTGGCCAATATTTACATGGAGTGGTTTGAATCACACGCGGTTGATACCGCAACATATAAACCTAAGCTCTGGCTGAGATATGTTGATGATACTTTTATTGTCTGGACCGGGAATGACCAACAACTTAAATTCACAATGGAGTTGGAGCAAAATTGTCAAAGTCCTCTTCTTAATGTACTTGTCACACGAGTAGAAAGCGACATCAGAACAACAGTCTATCGTAAACCCACTCACACAGGACAATATTTAAATGAAGGTTCAAATCATTCTGCTACAACCAAACGAGGCATAATCAAAACTTTGTATTGCCGTTCAAATTTGTAACAATTCTCATGACTTGGAAATCGAAATAAGAAACATTAAGAAGGATCTGCAGCAGAATGGTTACAGCCTTAAACTCATAAACGATACTATTTCTAAATTTCAACAAACAGGACAGAGATTACAAGACCAAAACCAAATGCATTCCTTACGATCCCATACGTTAAAGGAGTATCAGAGAAAATTGGAAGAGTAGCGAAAAACTTTAACATTAAAACAGCTTTTCAATCTAGTAATACAATTCGAAACCTCCTTAGTAAAACAAAACCAGGGAGACCACTATCTGTTAGGCTTAAGGAACATCAGACTAATACCCAAAAAGGTGAAACCACGAAATCAGGAATTGCCGAACATGCATGGTCAAAACAACACCGAATGAAGTGGGCAGAAGCAAAAGTTTTGCACAAGGAGTCACACTGGAAGAAACGAAAATTCCTTGAAGCTGCCTTTATTGGGAGAATCAGGGTATTTTCAGTAAACCAAGTGTTGAAATCCCAAATATTTGGAAGCCCTTCCTTGGGCGGAGCCAACTTCTTAAACTGCAAGGTTGAGTGATTTCTCACAGTATATAAGTACGTAGCCTTAGGAATTGATTGTAGTTTGCACCTGAAGACGATCAGAGATTGTACTGATCGAAACATCGTGTATAAATAAAATATAGACAATGGAAGTCCGAAACTCTAATTTACTCTCAAGTTCAAAGTTGTCCACCACCTTCAAACAACAATGGATATTATTGTCGATCTACAAACTAAAATGCTAAACCTGCTGATGACATGAAATTTTACTTTGATTATATACGATCGACGAATTCGCTTGACATAAAAGACCTTGTTGAACTGAAAAGTTGGACAACATAATGATGGCTTATAAACGTTAATGATAAGAAGTCATGCTCTTCAAATAATTCACATCTGCCTGTAACAACCAAGAATTAGTTTTGGTAGAGAACCAGAATGACAGTGCCTAAAGATCTTAAAGAAGGCAAATTTCATGACATACTTCTTAGTAAGGCGAACATATGCAGGTCAAGCTTAAAGCACGCCATAGTTGTTTTTCTTGAGTTAGTAAATACAAAGTTAAATATGATTAAAACTATGGTAAATGCGGGTATTAAACCGTATTTATTAGATTATTCTAAATAAATTATATAATACAATTTATAGCTATAGCTACAAATCCTCCCTTCCTTTCACTGACAATTTTAATTCCGATCTAGTTAATGAATTTGGAAAACGAGATAATTCAATGCTAATAAATTTTCTTCTTAATCCGGAAAATTGGCAATAAATCTTTTACTTTTAAATTGTTTTGAATATCCATTCGAAAATAAGTAGAATTAATTTATAGAATTTATAAAGGGCAAGATAAGTAATAAAAGCTCTTTTCTTTTAACGCTTTGCATTTAAAAGCACAACTCTACTATCAACATTTTGTAGGTAGTTTATTTCTGCAATGGAGTTCGTGCATTCTATTATATTTTTGGGACGCTTAAATTACCTAAAAGTTTCCTCACATTTTTTTCTGCTTCTTTATCGTGTAACGGGTGTTCCATAAGTTTTGGCGCAAAGTTCAAGGAGCTCAAAAGAAATACCTAAGTTACTTACCAAGTTGGCTTTGGTAACAAAAGTTTCCTTGTTTCCTAGGTTTCAATTTGACATATTTACGTTTTAAGTCAGTTTGTAAAAAATGTCTTACAAATTGGAAATAAGAAAATCTATGTATAATTTGGTTAGGCAAATGCCCGAAGCTGAAATAGTGCGAATCTTTCAACATCAAGATATATCCAGAAGAACTATTTATCGAACCATATTGGAATGCGAACAGGGTATTCCTTGTATGAACTTTCCGAAAAGTGGAAGACCAAGGATTTTCACCCCCCCCCCCTCAGTGCAACAGAGTGGTAAGGTCAGCTTAAAACAAGGTCGGGGTGTCTGTAAGGAAGCTAGCGAGAAGAAAACAAACTTCAAAACGTACTATTTGTACAATTTTGAGCAGAAATGGTAAAAAATACCGCAAAAGGCAAAAATGTCCAAAATACACCTCTAATCAGCTTGCCCGGATACCTCCATGGTGTCGTTCTCTTCGACGTGATCATTTTGCGAATAAAAAATCTATCATAATGGACGATGAAAAGTACTTCACTTTGAAAAAGCAGAAATTCCAGGCAATCAAGGATTTTACCCGATAATATAGAGGAGACTCCGGACAACGTAAGATTCAAAGAAAAAGCCAACACTGACAAAATTTTAGTGTGGTGTCCAATTTCCGAAAGGGGTATAGGACATGTACGGGGCGAAGCATTAACTAGCAGAGGTTATATTGATAACTGCCTAGTGAAACTCAATGAGTTTATTCAAGAACATCATGCTGGAGACGAAATTATGTTTTGGCCCGACCTGGCATTTTGGCATTATGCCAGGGAAACGCAAAATTGGCTTCAAGAGCATAATACTTTTGGGCCCACTTGGCAAGGAAAGTGTACGCCGCAGACTGGACTGCTCAAAATGAAGGCCAACTGCGCCGCAGAATTTTAATCAAGTGCAGAGAAATTAATATTGTCACCGCCCAGACCCTTGTGAGAGGTATCCGAACAAAGTTGCAACTTGTTGAGGAACACGGACCGCTGCATATACTAAAATAGATAAATTATATTCATAGAAAATCAACTTATTAAAAAAATATATACAGTTTATATAAAAGTATACGACTTTTTTTGTGCCAAAAACTTATGGGACACCCGTTAATTTCGCTTCAAATTTGGTATCCTTGAAAAAACCTCCGTAAGTCTTCGTGACGTCACTGCTGCTTAACGTTGCCAACTTCAGAGTAAATACGACCGGTTTTTTTCGCTAGTCCTTCGAGATTACGATCAACCAACCAATTGATTGTTTCTGGCTAGCGCAGGCTCATAACCTATATTTGTTTACCACTTTTTTTTGAAAAAGTGCTTTAAATTTTATTTTACATATATAAATAATCTGTGGCTTTAAAATGCAGTGTGGGCTGTTCAAATAACCCGAAGACGCGTCCGGAAAAAGCAATTTTCAACATTCCGAAGCACTTGTGTTGTATTGCGACTAGTTGATTTTAACTTTGAGGATTATATTAAGTTGATGTTCATTAATAAAAACGCCTTTCAAACTACATTTTTGACTTGTTTATGCAATGTTTCGAACGATGCTCGCTTTTTGTAAGGGTGCGATGATAGAGCAGCTGATTGAAATCGTTGCGTATACATATACGCTCGTGGGTCCGTAACGTTACGTACATCCCCCCGTACGCAACGAGTGAAATCAGCTGTTCTATCATTGCATCCGTCAAAAAAGCAGGCATCGTTCGAAACATGGCATGAACAAGTCAAAAATATACTGTATTTTGGCGCGTTAGGTATACCGTTACTGATGCCTTAAAATATTTACTTTAGGTGTCTACTATGTTAATCTAGATTTTATTTCGCCGTACGTAGTAGGTCATCTCTCGGATTACGTAACGTGTATTTGTTTTTCAAACTGTCAAGTTTTCAATATCATTTTTACGATCTTATATAATAGTTAGTTCTACAAGCTTTACCTGTAAAAAATTTTTTTCCATTTTGAATATTTTTAGTATATTCACAATCCATCTTAAATCAATATTTTATGTCCTAATGTTAACAAAAGAAATGGTTTAGATAGTAAAATTGTGTTAAAATAATATAGTTTTAGATCTATGTGGATTCCCTCTTATATAAATATTTCGTTTTTTATAAAAAATTATTTTGTGTTCATAAATCTAATAAAACACTCCTCAAATATTTTTTTTAAAATACAAAACTTATTACTACATTTTTAAAATTTGGTTAGAATGGTTGTTTGGTACACAAATATTGGTAAATTAATTACCAAAAAATCCAATAAACACTACAAAAGTCAACATTTGTTACATAGTGAATTTTTAAAATTATTACGTATAAACAAGCAAATCATAAAATGTTGGAAAAAAACTAAAAATGATAGTCGATGTTGTGTTCGAGTTCTTCCCCATTTTTTTTTAGGATTTGTTAATAAAGGTATAGGGTTTGCAACTCCTGGCTAACTTTAACTTGTTTTTTCATCGCGTTTTTAAATCACTCGATGCGCTCGTTATTTGAACAATTGCTTGCAAAAAAAACTATTTTAGCCGATAGTGGTAAAATAGCTATTTATCTAACAAGTGCGGAAAGTGATACTTTTCCGTACGCAGAGCGGAGTTCGTGCCAGCTGTCAAGGGCGGAAAAGACACATTTCGCACGTGTCAGGTAATTGGGCATGGAACCAGAGGTTTTCGATCGGTATGATGCGAATGCATCTAGCCTCTCATATCCAAATGCCAACCTCACCTTCTCGTGGTGCTCCCTGTCTAAAACAGATGAGGCTCTGGCGACCGAATATGGCCGGTATAGCCCTATGCGGAAGTTGAACTAGACCCAATAACGACTAGGAACTGCTCCATTGAGGACCTGTACGAACTCGTACAGGGGAGTGGAGTGGTTAAACTAGGATCAAAGAGTGCACAATAAGCCAGTAATGGCTGTAGTGCAGTGACTCTGGCCAGTCATTAGGCTGGAGACACAATCGGGAGGGTTTTAGTCGGTAGGAATCCGACACTACCCGGGCTTTCCTGGTAGAGGAGAAATGACTCTGGCAGGAAAGTAGTTCGGGCGTCTTATGCAAGATTTCCCTTTGATAGCTTTGAAAAAAAAAACGTGTCAGGTACAAAATTTTTCCTACTACGTGAAATAGTTATTTAAATTTTATTTTAAATACTTAAAAAAAAAATCGTTCCAGAAAGACACAGGGTAAATCCATTCCCGCACTGAAAGTGCACTTTTACGCACGCCAATAGGAAAACTACTATTTTCCATTTTCCGTTGAAACGCCACCGTACCGAGACGCTAAAACGCACCCTTCTTTTCTATTTATATAAGCTAGCTTACAACACTTAGAGCAAATCAATTATGCACCCAAACGAAAAAATATAAAAAGCTTTTTAAATCTCCAGTTTTTACGAGAAGTTTACGAGGTAAGATTTGAATAAAATATATGCGCTGAAAGATTTGAGTTCCTGAACTGAAAACATTAAGTAAACTTATGTCTTTTTAGTATAAGTGAAAGCAAATATTAGCTTGAAAGTCAAAACACAAAACTTGCTTATTCTAGACTTAACATTTTAAGATGGTCTTGTCGAACATTCAGAATTTTAGAGAAAAATTCTATAAAAATATGAATTCAAGGAGGCGATTATAAATTCCGAATAATTACTACGTTTTCATGTAGAACCGACAACGTTTTCAATTCGATTCGCTTTCAAACTTTCCATGAAAACAGGGCGAATCGAACTTTTTTTCGTTGGCCAAGTTCAATACCGCTTTTTTTAAGATCGTATTGGGACCCAACTGTCTGAAAACGGGTAACGTATCGAAATGACTAATAACACCAAGAATAAGCCATTAGCACTTCCAATATTCCTGCATGAAGTAAGTATACACAGAAAAAAGATTTAATTGAACCAAATAAATATTTGATAGATCATATCTGATGAATCCCTAATGAGGTCGAAACGGCGTCGTCCTAGGTTTCACCCTCTGTGTGAGCAATCGAAATTCAGGAAGTAGATTTACAGTGCCACAGCCATCGTCCGTTTGTTTTTTAAATAAATATTTGTTTCAAACGGTCCAAACAAATATTTATTTTAATCAAACAAATATTTATTTAGGTTAAAATTAATTTCTTTAGGTCAAATAAATCTTGCTTGACAGAAATAAATATTTATTTGATTCAAATAAATACTAGTTTGGATCATGGAAAACAAACATTTATTTGGCTCAATTGAACCTTTTCTCCGTGTTCTTATATTATTACACAGGAAAAAATTGACCGGAGTGAACCATTTTTTTTTCTGGAGAGTGAAAAAATTAAGTTAAATTTAGGAGTGATTTTTTAATCGTTTTTGGGGACTTCCATTATTGCAATTCAATCTCAGTATAGAATACTCCGAACTGCTGTAAATAGGTCCAGTCTGATTTAAACTACAATTAAAAACTCAAATTAGAGAAAAGTTAGATCCATAATGAGTGAAAAATTGAAAGCACCCGCGAATATTCTATAATCAATCGATAATGAAGCACAGAAACTGAAACTAGAAGAGCATAAACCTATTATGAGTGCAGCATCGACTTCGACCGGCAGCGTTCGGAAGCCGTCGCAGTGTTCGGGTAGTTAATTTGTTGAAACACTTCATATTTGCTAGATTGCTGCCTTTAACCTTTGCACGCGGATGTTCTTTTTTCGAAGATATTAAAAAAATGGTGGTATTTAAGTTAAAATTCGAAAAAATCGTGAAACGGTGCAAGGCCGATGGAGATGAAATCTGCACCGACACATTTCAAATGAGAGGCAAGTACCCTGCACGTTATTTAAAATTATTTTTATGGCGTAGGTAACGCCGCAGTGTGTACGATTATGTAGGTAACTGACTTTCAAATTAATTTTTTGTGCTTATTACCATTGAGTTTTTTAAAACATGATAGCAATACCATATTTTTCCTGTGCACGTGAAGCGGTACGTATGTACCTAGGTACATTAATAAACGAATAACTATCTTAAAACCAAATTCCAGAATGACCCATGCTAGCTAGGTTTTTTTATTCTTTCGATATAGCCGGTACCTACTTATATACCTACTCGGGAGATAAAATTGGAAGTAAAGTAAAATCTTTAAATATTCGATCAATACCCATATTTTTTCGTTTTTTTTTTAATTTGAAAGTAGAGTAAAATCTTCAAATACTTGGTCATTCGCTTTATTTTTTCATTCTTTCAGTTTAAATAAGCATTCATACCTCTCACTAAATTATTGATTTTCATTTCGGAGGTCATAGTTGCCAAAAATAAATCGTTTTATTCGCGATTAGAATGATTGTACCGAGAATTGCACATAAACCAAAATTATGTCTTATTTTAATTTTTATTTGCCTGTATAAACCCAGTTTACATCTAGAGTTTATTTTACTTGATGACGACTAATTACTCTACAAAAGTCCAAACCAATTTACACAATTCTGAGTAAAAATTGTATCTTATTCTCCAAAACAGATTTATTCTTCTTAATTTGGAGTGAAAAAGTGGTGCAACAGACCTCCAAAATGAGTTAAATAGCAACAAAAAAGGCAGATTTACTCAATTCCGCGTAAAAAATTTGTAGACAAAATATCCAAAGCGAGTAAAATTTACTTTAATATAGAGTTTAATTTCTCAATTTTAATTGAACTAACTCTAAAAAAGGACAATTTACTCAAATATGGGTCAAACTTACCCAATGTTGTTAAAATATACCTTTGAACATGTTTACTCAAAAAAAGAGTTAATTTAATTAATACCCATTTTTGTTTTGCTCTTATTTGCTTCAACTCGCTCAATATAAGTATTCAGTGATGCTCTTAGTAGAGTAGTCACTCTTAAGAATTTCACTCACTCAGAAAATTTTGGGTTCACCCCTAAATATATCACTCCAATTGGTTTTGACCTGTCCTAGAAATTTCACTCTAATTTTTTTACAGAGTATAGTCAGGACCCACATAAACAGAGGGGCCACGACCCTAAGCCATTTTGACGTCATGCACCTCACAATTGTGACGTAATTTTGGCGGGAGTTGGCAACAAAATTATGTCACGATTGTGAGGTACGTGACGTCAAAACAGTTCAGGGTCGTGGCCGGTCTGTTTATGTAGACCCTGTTATAGTATTATTGTACCGTAAATTTATTGGCCCTAGAAAACCAACAAAAAAGTAAAACTGGCAAAAACTAACCTCAAAATGCATCAGGCAAATGTCAAAAATTCAAATCGTGTTCAAAACGCATTCAAATCGCTCCATGAAAACTAAAAAGTGAATTGTATTGCCAACGTATTCAGATCCACGTAAAAACGTAGTAACCCTGCTATAAAATTAACTTAAAATTAATCAGAAAAAAATTAAACGCCAAGTCCCACCTTACTAGGAAAAAAACCTAGCTGTCCGGTTTAAATTAATGAACATGGGGCCAGAGTCGATATAAAACCTTTTTGTGTATGTCCAAAAAACCTAAAAATTTTACCGTCCTTAAGCTGACGATCCATCAAAGCCAGGGAAAGTAATGAATAATTTCTGGTCATTCATTTACCACTGATTTTAAAAGCAATCCGGAAAACTATTTTAGTAATATTTAGGATTTTAGGTATACGCAGCACATAAAAATTGCTTCCTTCCTAACTGTATCGTACTTCATTACCATATTAAGTTGGAAGCGGTAAGTACGTTTTACTGCTCTAGGGAGGTAAGTTCTTACGCAGGAAGCTGAAAATTACTACTATACTATTTTGCACTTGTTGCACTTCTAAGTGGTATTATACTTTAAATAGACAATTAATAATATCAAAACTTGTTTAGAAGCGTAAAATAAACTTAGATATTTAAACTAAGTAAAATCTTTTTATTTTCATATGCTAAGAATTCTCCGGGAATCCAATATTTTCGCGATCAATATTTATTTAGAACATAAATAACACAACCACAAAAATATGACAAAAATTTTCTGACATGAGGGTGGGACCATGTAGTAGGAGAGACGAACCACCCGCGATTTCTCGTGGCAATAATTCGTGCTGCGGCGGCGCGGCGTGGAACTATGAAACAGAGTTATTTGGTCTTCGGAAATACAGACGTTTGTTTATCTGTGTAGTTTTTTCAAAATAGTTGCAAATTTGCTTTTCAATCATCATTGAAATTTGTTGTGGTCTTACTCTCCGAAAAGTTAATTCATTTGAGGTAAGTTTTGGGTAAAAGTTTCAATATATTATACCTAAGCTTCACAATGTAGCATTCGCGTGTTTAACTGCTTGCTAATTTTCTGGTCCATCTATTCTCCAGTCATAAAAAAAGGAAAGAAAAACTAAATTATTGTGGTTCATCTGTCCTACAGTGGGGTGGACTAGCGCTCTAGAAGAGAAGGCCCAATTTAAACTTTTTGTATTTTGGTGTTTTATCAATATTTGTTAGATTACATTACTTTTTAGACTATTACATTCACAGATATACGAACCCCTTTACATTTCAGTATTTTTTCAGCCGCGAGTTGTTAACAATATTTTTTTAATACCTTTTTCAAAACATCCACGAAAAACAGGAAAATACTTAAATCTCGAACGAAGAGCACTTCTCGCAAAACACCATCTTTACACTATAAATCAAGGCGGCTGATAAATTAAATAACAATGGTTTCTATAGAAATGTGCCTTTTTACTCGATGACGTTCATTATTGCGGCATTTTCATCTTTGACAGTTTGATATTTTAACGATGTTTTTAAATGGTTTTTTCGTAAATACTTGGTGAAAACTGAGAGAAATGGCTTAATTTTTAGGCAACAATAATTAAATTTTTCCAATATTACTATTTTACGCTATTTCTCTTTAATTTTGGGTAAAAAACGGGCAGAAACCTTTTTTGCATCAAAAAAAGCATCTAGGTAACCAAAAAAGCCTTTAGTTATCTGCAGACAGTTACTAAAATAATGTTTTTGATGAAGGTATAAAAAAAACTCTTTTTAGCATCTCAATTACGGTAATACAGTAAGGTAAGCAAATAAGGTGACGACAAATTAGTGGTCCATTAACTCTCTATTAAAAGGCCATTATACCGTAAATACATCAAAATTTGTTTGATAAAAAATGGGTTAATAAATAAAAAAGTTATTATTTTTGAATAAACCTTTATTGTAAGATGGCGGAAGAAGTAAGCGTCCCTCAGAGAGAGACTTTTTTTTTAAACTGTTATACGGGTACAGCCTGTTTTTAAAGCTAATGCTTTTACAAAAACTGAAAAAAAAACGTAAATATGAAATAAATTCACTAGAGAGGGTAAAAAAGCGTTAAAGCCCTTCCATGTACTTATACTCAATGGAAATTTCCATATCACAGGACTGACCACTTACGTTCCTCGTGCTCTTTAGTAAAAGCAATGTACAAAAAGAGAAAAGGACTACGTTTGAATAAGGGAAGGGTTCTCAAGAAAAATTGTTTGGGGTCGCGCTTGTGTATGCAGACTTTAAATGGAAATAAATTAGTCAAAACGACATTCGGGGGCACCTGAAAATTATTGCATAGCCACCAAAAGAAATTAAAGACTTTAAAAAATGTCGACAGCAGGCACGTATAGCCATCCATAAAATCTTAAAAAAAAATTAAAAACAAATTATACGGTTCGTGAGTTACAACTTTTTTTAAAGTTTGATCCCGCCTCTTACCCTCTTGCCATCCCCCCCCCCCTCATCAAAAAACTTATCAGCTCTGCGTCTGGTGACAAAGACTTGATCTTAAAATTGATTTTAAGCCGAACCATACCGCAATTGATAAAATATTTTTACCTGTTTGACGTCAAAATGCACTGGAATGAGACGGGTAAGGCCATTTTTTCTTAAAACAATAATCCGTACAAATCAATAAAATCTTGGTAAACAAGAAATCTCGAACTTCGAAAAGGAACTTTTAGAGTGTTTCATTACTAAAAAAAATTAAATTTCAGGTTTTTTCTGCTTTAACCCAAATAAGGCCACAGTCCTTTTAAAAGCCTATGTGCAGATTTCTGTGCTGAATAGTTACAAGTATCTTTTGATAGATGCCAACTATCTACTTCTTCTTCTTTGAACGTTGGCTATCATCAGCGCGATCTGCACCCTGTTCACTGCTTTTCAGAAAAGTGTCGTAGTAGTAACACCATACCATTGTCTAAGATTTTTAAGCTATGATATCCGTCTACGACCCGGACCTCTTTTGCCTTAAATTTTGCCGTCTATTATCAATTTTAAAAGTTTATATATGGCCAAAATATTCAAGTTTTCGTTTTTTGATGGTAAATAAAACTTCAAGATCTTTATTTATTCTAAGCAGAACATCCACATCAGTTACTCGGTCCATCCAAGATATTCTTAGTATTCTACGATAACACCACATCTCGAATGCCTCCAATAAGATGCTAAAAACTTAACACCGAAGCACACGAATTCGGAGAGTGGTATTAGGATCGCGACTACACAACACTGATTTCATTTTGATAAAAGATGAACTTCTTGCATGTTGTCCCAGTTCTCACGCGTTCGACTTGCTGCCTATTTACTTCTAACATGTCTCGGATGTTCTTTTCCTTGGATATGACCATCCATTTTGTTTTTACAACATTTAAGTTAAGCCCGAATTGCGAACCTTTGGCAGCAATTTGATTCAACAACTATTGCAGGCCTTCCAGCGTGTCAGCTATTATGACAGTGTCGTGTTGTTGATTTTTATGCCGTTTATGGTCAGACCCTCTTCGCAGTTATGAAGTGCATTCTCTATTATTTTGTTATAGATATTAAACAACAGCGAAGACAATATACAACCTTGGCATCTTCTTATTTGAACCTCTTCGGACAGTTGGTCATCAACCTTTATTTGCGCAGTCTAATTCCAGTATAGATTAGCGATTATCTTTAGATCTCGGTTATCTAGACCCAACTTCTTTTAGCGATTCTATGAGCTTTTCGTGTTGGACTCGATCAAATGCTTTCTCATAATCTATAAAACAGGCATATCTTTAGACCGCTGAACTAATTCTTTTGTGGATAATCTTTACAAATATTTTTAATATATGGCTGATCAGGCGGTAATCACTACACTTTTTTGCTAAATGTTTTTTCAACAGCGTAACAAAGGTTGATTTTAGCCAGTCAGCAGGGATCTACAACCATCTATACTTGTTTTAAAACAAACATTTTACCAACCGCTTATGATTGTTGTATGTGTGTGAGTTTTTGTGGATTTCAGCTTAAGTTTTTGAATGATATTTAATTGCATTTTGTTTGACTTTAAACATGGCTAATAAGAGGTAAGCAAAATTTATTATTTAGTGCTTGTTTCTGTATAGTTTCTTCAAAAATATATAAAAAGTGGTCTTAGGAAACTATTTTACTAAATTTGAGGTTAGACTTTATGTATTCCTTTTGGTGTTCTTTTAAAAGCACTGTGGCCCAATACTGGAAGAAACTGCCAAAATTTCACAAGACTTTGAAAGAAATTGAACAAATTCATAGTGAAATTCCAGAAAATATATACATTCATTTTTTCCACCAAGGAATGCCAATTGTGAAAATACCAATGAAGATTCTGGAGAGGAAGGGGATGGCATTATGACATAAGTGGCATGACAACAACTTCATAACTATTGCATCCAATACCTCTCAGGAGTTTTCCACATCATACGTAAAAAGATTTTCGCAAAAAGAACATTCTTATATGTCATCCTTGTGTTATAAAAAAAAATATAATGAAAACATGGGCGGCGTGGATATAGAAGATCAAAATATCAGTTTATACAGAAGTCAATAAGAGGGAAAAAGTGGTACTTTCCACTCATCACTCCTTCATTAAGACATGAAAAAAGAGACCGAGGCGACCATCTGCCAACCTTCACGGACGTTCAAAATATGACCGAATAAATCATTTGATATGTTATCAAGATAATCCGACCCGAAACGAAAAGCAGCAATGCACCAAAAAAAACGTTTGGTTGAAGTTGAAATTTTACTTTTATATTTTTTTGTTTATTTTTAAGTAAAAATGCATTTTCGTTATGTTCTGTAGCCTAGCAAACAAGTCTAAATAAATAATGCTTAGTGCCTGAGGCCACCGCCCGTTTAAAAGAACACTTTCCTGGAGTAAAACTATGCAACTTGAAACCCAAAAACCTTTTAAATTCTTTTATATAGACAATATGACCCCATCAAACCGAAAAAAAAATACGCAAATTCAATAAAAATAGTTTCGGCCCTATTTGGGTTAGAGAGTAGAGATTCTTTATTTTCTGTAAGTGACCTTATCTCAGGTAATGTCGAAGTGCCGTTCAAAACGGATCATGTTATATCCATACTGTTAAAATGAACATTTGGCAAAAACTAAGGCACGGTTCGGAGCACTTTATTTATTTTTTACCGAATAAGCTAAAATCCACCGATTCAAAAGTCATGTTATCTCGAATTCTGACAAGACATAAGTCGTTTATCTGAGGGACACATTTTTTTTTAAACTTGTCAAAATGACATATGGATGACACAAACGTATTTAAAATGATTTTACGTCTTCAGATCAACATCGTTCTTAACTACAAAGCCAGTTAACTCTTTTTAATTTCTTTTGTGCCTTTTATCCTACTGTTCCCACCATTTTTATAACCTTTAAAACCGAGAAATCAGGGAAAAAGTCGGGAATTCGGTAAGGTCGGAAAATATCCTGGAAAAAGTCGGGATATTTGCTAAGAATCCTTAAATTTTTTAAATAGTTTTGACCTGGTTAAGATTCCCTGGTATCTATATAAAATTTACATACAACTTTTTTTGCCGGCCTCCGTAGCGCAGTAGGTAGCGTATTTGCTTGCCGCACGGAACGGCCCGGGTTTGAATCCCGGATAGCATGGATATTTTGTGTTTATTTTTAACACTGCAAAAATACTTTGATACATTGGGCATTGATCCTACTATGAAAAGTCCCATCAGTACAAAAAAAACATAAATTTCAATGAAATTTTCTCCAGTAGCGCTACCTAAAATATTTAATATTATACAATATCAAATAATTTTTTCAGTGGGCAATCGCCCCTCCCCGCTTTGCACCTCACCAAACCCAAAAAAATTTGCTTTTGGCGCTCACTAATTGTTACAATTTTAGTTAACAGTTTTTATCAACAGCATTCAAAACGTGTAAAAAATAGCTTTTTTTGTATAACTTTTCCAAATTTTTGCCTGATGCGAGCATATATGACATTTCCCCAACACATATAAAACTGAGACTAAAAAAGACTTTTATCTTCTTATTTAATTTTCACAAAAATTGTTTTGTGAACCTAACATCAAATCTATGGATTCTTTGTTTATTTTTTTTGTAAATTTTTGAAAAAAAGGAAAAGCTTTTGGACAGGCATTTAAAAACGCCGTACGCGAATCCCCTAACAAAGAGAAGAAGAATAAAAAAAGGAAAAAGTAAGCCTCCATGCGCAAAAATTCGCGTTTTGATTGGCAGGAACTGATCTCTTATTTTATGTTATTTCTCTGTGTGAACACCCAATTTTTTTTATTCTATGTTATCTTATGTTATTTTTAACTTATTTTTTCTTACGTTATTTTATTTCTATATGAACCCAGCTTTATATGTAGGTACTATAACATCACTGATTGTTATAATTTTAGTTTAATTTTAAGCATACTTATGACAGGATTTTGGCAAAAAATCTAGGATTGACACCAAATCCCACACCAAACCAGAATTTTCTGCTTAAACTGCAAAAAATTGCTGCAGCGCTATGACATCGGTATTTTTTTAAAATAATTCGGGGAAAACAGGGGAAAAGTCGGGAATTTTATCTAGGGAATTTTGTGGCAATCCTGTAACCAAATTGACAAGTAAAACATGAGTTTTCTGGCAGATACTATGTAATGTTTTTTTAGTCAAAACATTACAAGTCAAATTAATAAAAGCAAACCTACCAATTTTCTCAATACCTCAACCTGAATTCCTACACTAATCTTGCTATTAACTCCAGCATGCTACAAAATCGTCGCAAAGCCGGTTTTTACTAGCCTAATCAACGTATGCGAAAGCCATCCATCTAGTTGTCTTTGTCGAACATACGTAAAAAGGTACAGGAATCACATACGTCGAAGCAGATAATGCGAGAGAATATCTATCCTTTTTCATCTTTCTCCATGTAATAAAGACAGCCTACGTAGAACGGTAATCTTTACTATTTAAAATTTTAATATTATAAATGCATTTAAAGTGTTAAATTCGACGAAGCAGTCGTCTTGGTTAGTGTAAAAAATTTAATAAAAAACAGTCAAGTCGGAGTGTAGTTGGGGAACCAGTGAATTTTAAGGGGTCCCGGGGTAAAGGGAGTGACTACTATAAAATAGAAAGACACCAAAAGATGAGCTCTTTTCAACACTAGAAATGCAGCACTAAGTGGTGTCCAAAAAAAATTAACAACAAAGTGAAAAATGTAATCTGACAGATTCATAAGCCAGAACAACCGGTATGTTTTTCTATTTTCTATAAGCCTAAATTATTTTTTTTGATTTCTTACTATTACTTACAAAATTGAGGATTACTGATTTTTGAATTATATTATTTTTTTAAATAGCTCAAAACCATTTTTTTGAAATTTTTGTAAAGTTTTATTAGGTACCTTTAAAACTGGTCAGTGTGCAGTTCACTTAATTTTTTATAATATAACAAGCATATTTTTATAGTTCATTAAATTTTATTTTTTATTTCTGTTAGAAATTGGTAGTTAGAGCAGTGTCATAATTATTCAAATCCACTGCACAGTTTGTAAGACCTAAAATATATTTGGAAGAAAACAAGATTCAAGGAATAACCTTAAAAATCAATAAGAAAAATTTGTAAAAATTAATTTTTTTGTAAACCTTGATTTTTATTAACTCATAGAATAGTGGGGGCTGATGTAAGTTTTTTATTAATAGGCTTTAAGGGCGAACCGTCTACCAACTTTAAGGGCGAACCGTCTACCAACTTTAAGGGCGAACCGTCTACCAACTTTAAGGGCGAACCGTCTACCAACTTTAAGGGCGAACCGTCTACCAACTTTAAGGGCGAACCGTCTACCAACTTTAAGGGCGAACCGTCTACCAACTTTAAGGGCGAACCGTCTACCAACTTTAAGGGCGAACCGTCTACCAACTTTAAGGGCTAACCTTCTACCAACTTTAAGGGCTAACCTTCTACCAACTTCAAGGGCTACCCTTCTACCAACTTCTAAGATCACCTTTCTACTGACCACACTTCTCATAATGACCACCTAGGCTTAAACTGCCACATCATGGTTTAAAGCCTACGACCAACTCTTTAACCAGCGTTTCCGTCAAGCTACTTTCCATCTTTTTACTTCTACGATGAATTAAGACCAAGTTCAGAGATTTCCAATCCAATCATCCAACTTCCTGTGTCCACCCGGAGTTCTTGAGTTTCCATGTGGCATGGATTGCGTCAGCAGTTTTATCGAGAGTCCAGGGAGGGGTACTGATGTCTGGTGCGATTAGGATCTACGGTTAAAAGCTAAGTACACCTGTTTTTATTCTTACTAACTTTCCTTGCGTCTTAATTTCTTCAACTCAAGCGGTCAACATGGTCAAATTTGCCTTTTTCACAATTTTTTTGATTTTTTTATAAATTTTTTTGGCACTTATATTTGGAAGTGGTGAAGCCAAATATATTTAAGTTTCGTTATTTACGGAGTGTAACTAACTATTGTATAGTTTAGTGTGTTTACCTACACCCATAAATGTTGGTTTATAATTCCTTCAGAATTATAAACCGTGTGACCTTTTTGGTTTTATTTAACCTTTGTTTTGGTAATATAGTTTTGCAGTTTATTACTTTTTTTGATAAATGGATACTGGGTGGAGTTATAGTTGTCTGCGTGTAATATATACTGTCATATACCGTTATATACACTATACTAAGTTAACTATATTAATTAATATGAGATTTCAGTCATTGTAAATTATTTATTGATTTTTTTTCAAATCTTGTTAATTTTTTTATAAAATTATTTTGTTAATACATTTACTAGTTGAGATATTTTTGTTTAATTTCATAATATGAATCTTTGAAAATAGATTTTAAGAGGCTCAACTTAAAATCGTACTCTGAAATAAATATTTGAATAAATTGAGCAGTTCAATTTTCTGTCTTTGCAACTAATAGACAGGGCGCCCACAAAATAGTTTGGTAAAAGATAAAATTAAAGAAGATACAACCTGTTACTTAAGTAAAATTTTTCAAAATTAATATTAAAAATTCTTATTTCAAAATTCTTTTTTATATTTGCAACTTAGGTTTGAACCCACGCCCTGTGCTCTCATTACAAAACATTGAGTCATACCTAGGCATTTAATTAAAAGAAAGAAGGAATAAATTCATTTTTATTATTATAAAATACAAAGAAAAAGAGTCAAATTTTAACAACAATTTTTCCTTTTTCTAAATAATTTCCCTCGAGTAAATAATTACAAATGGCGCCCAACGTGGGGCTCGAACCCACGACCCTGAGATTAAGAGTCTCATGCTCATATCTCAACGTTTTAATTTAAATTTTTTTGATCATTATTGTTCAACTTTCATTAAATTGATAAAATTTTCCCTAATTTTCTATTACTGAGTTGTCTTTTATTCACATTTTTGTAACGATTTTAGATAAAATGGAACCCTCATACCTTTTGATTGACGAATTGGATTGGGAGCTGATGATCAGATCCAGAGACACTCAAGGTGAGCGGAAAGAAAAGAACAAGTTGCTGAGAGAACTTCGGAAAACGGAAAAAGCAGGACCTATCAACTACCCAGAAGTGAGCCTCGACTTTGACAATGAGAATGGCCTATGCAGGGATAAGCTGGAAACATTGGAGAGTATGGTAGTTAAGTTTAATCTCACCAAGCGCCATACTAAATATCGGGTTATAACAAATCGCCTAGCGCATATTCTAAACCGAATTTCAAGGTTCCCTGAAGCAAAATCAGAAACCAAACAGGAACTTTCTTCGAAAGTCTCCTTCCTCTTGACAGTTTTAAATCAAAAGGCCAAAGCCAACAAATCTTTATTATTATTAAAATCCCCAAGCTTAAGAGAATCTATAATTGAAGAAGATAACTATGAATCTGAAGTATATAAAGATAGTGAGACTGAAAGTGTGCATGACTCGTCAGATGACGAAAATCTCGAATTGGTTTTAATGTCAAGCACCCAACATGTTTCTCCTTTAGACGACGGTACGGAAAATCAAGTAGAGTCAACCCCCCAGAATATTTCTCAATTAGACCTCTCCCAAATATTAGATAGAATTGCTAGTTATACCAAAAAAGACCCGAAACCTAACATTCAAATTTCAACCCAAAGTATACCAGGAACAAGTTTAACTCCAACAAATCAGCCCACATCGCAAACAGCTGGTACATCGGCACCAAACTCCATGTCAAGTCCATGTCAAAATATGTCAAACCCAAGTCAAACGAGTCAAAGTTTAAATTTTAATCAACCCTTGCAAACATTGCCTTTAAATAACCCCATTAATCCCATGGCCAATGTAAACCCAAACAATATAGGTCAAAATTCCATGTCAAACCCGTGTCAAAATATGTCAAACCAAAGTCAAACTGGCCAAAGCTTAAATTTTAACCAACCTTTGCAATCCCCGTCTATAAACAACCCGATCAACACCAATGCTAATTTAAATCAAAATAATTTAGGTCAAAATTCAATGTCAAACCCATGTCAAAATATGGCAAACCAAAATCAAACTAGTCAAAGTTTAAATTTCCATCATCCCTTGCAAACGCTGCCTATAAATAACACCATTACCCCCAACTTTAACTTAAATCAAAGCAATGTAGGTCAAAACCCGATGTCAAATCAATGTCAAAATATGTCAAACCAAGTGCAAACTATTCAAAGTTCAAATTTTAGTCAACCTTTACAAATTATGCCTATGAATAACCCCAATACAAATTTAAATCAAAGCAATGTAGGTCAAATTTCAATGTCAAATCCAGGCCAAAATATGTCAAACCAAAATCAGACTAGTCAAAGCTTAAATATCAACCAACCCTTACAAATACAGGCTATAAACAATCCAAACAACCCCAACGCCAACTTGAATCAAAGCAATGCTGGTCAAATTTTAAACTATCAATCCATGATGGGCTCAAATTTTTATCAACCATGTCAAAATCAAAACCTTGGTAATCAAAATATCAACTACCAACCTACTTTAAGTAGCGGTATAAATCCAGCCTCTAATTTTTTACCCAATTTAAATTTAAATCCAAACCAAAACCAGTTATATAATCAGACGTCAGGTTGTCCACTTAATCCTCAGGTCAATTTTAACCAACAATTATCAAACCCAATAGGTAATTATCAGACCAACCCAACCTTGAACAACTCACAACATTTTTCCAACCAAAATTTAAACTTTCAGCCTGCTACCAACCAAATACCTAGTCAACAGTTTACCCATCAAACATTTGGTCAAACTCAATTAAACTCTCAGCATCAGATTTTATCTAATCAAAATTTTAATTCTCAAAATTTAAATACTAATACTTTTTCACAATTTCCTTTAACCAGTAACCACCCAAATTTTGTTCCACGTCAATACTTTCAAAACAACAATAATAATTTAAATTTTGCCAATCCCTTGCCTCAAGTTCCTACTCAACTACCCCAGTATGGGATCCAACAATTTTCTCATTCAAAAAATTATTCTGGTCAACATAGCAATGATGCGAATTTATTCAGAAAAATAGGTTATATTCATCAAAACAATATTAAATTTACTGGTAGTGGGAGTGTACTGACATTTTTAGATAAAGTCGAAGAGTTTGTGTTGTCATACAACATTGATAAAAATCAACTTCTAACATTTGCACATGAATTTTTTGAGGGTCAAATTAGAACTTGGTATCGACAAATAAAGCAAAGAATAAATTCTTGGGACGATTTGGTTAGGGAATTAAAAATAAACTTTTTACCGACTAATTTTGAAAATCAACTTTGGCAAGAAATACATTCTAGGACTCAGGGACCTAACGAAAGGCCAATCATTTTCATTAGTATTATGCAAACTTTATTTACTCGCTTAACGAGACAAGTTAGTGAATGGGAACAGGTCCAAATTGTAATAAAAAATTTGCAACCTTACTACCAGAATCATTTGGCATTGAAACAAGTTATGAACCTCGATGAATTGACTTATTTGTGTAGAATGATAGAGGAAACAAAAATTAGATCACAAAACTTTCAGACTCCTTCTACAAATAATAATATAAACTTAATGGCACCAGAATTAGCCTATCAACGACCAAAGAACAATTTTAAGATTAATGAAATTTCCTGTGATGATCCTTTTTACCAAAATCCAAGTCTTACCAATGAAAATTCTCAAGGTACAAGCGTTTCAACTTCTAATATTCAACTTCAATCAAATTCCCCAAGTCAAACTGAAAACCTTGAACCAAACATTAGTGCCCTAAACAGTTTAATTTGTTGGAATTGTGGAGAAAAAGATACCCATACTTTCCAAAAATGCACCAAACCCAGAACGAAATTTTGTTATAAATGTGGTTACAAAAATAAAACAGTGCGTGAATGCCCGGTGTGTTCAAAAAAACTTGCCCAGCGCAGCTCCAAGGTCGGGTGGGACTGCGAATGCATAAAAAATACCGACCAAACTGGTCAAAAAATCATTACTTCCACTGTTTCCACTCAAACTATTTCCTTTACATCAGCGCAGACCCAAACAGAAAATATATCCCCTCAAATAAGTTCTTTACAACCCCTTGACCGTACACAGCATAAAAACTTTACTCACAATAAAAAAACTCAAGGTGACAAAAGTAAAACTTATTCTGACCAAAATAAAACTCAATATGATAGCCGAAATTTCTTCAAGCAAAATAAATGGTCAGAATGGCTTCAATTTGTTAAAAACTTTTCTTTAACCAAGAACCTACCAAATAACGACTTAAAATCCTCCCAAAAAGACCATTTTCTCAATAAAAATAAACCTTCAAAATTTCAAACTAAAGCTCAAAAACCCAATCATAAAGAATACTCCAAGCAAAACAACTGGTCGGAATGGCTTAATATTGTCAAAAATTTTTTTCTTAACAATCAAATTTCACCGCTTTTCCTTCAACATGGTAACGACTTGAGGCCATATATATCCATTCAATTCAAAAATTTAGATATTTCAGCTTTATTAGACACCGGAGCTATGAAATCTGTCTTGGGCAAATCGGGATATGAGTTAATGCTAAAAAATAAAATACAAATCTTGCCACATAATTACAGTTCTGTTAGCACAGCTGATGGGAATTCTCAAGAAGTAAAGGGTCGGGTTATTATTCCTATTTCTGTTGAAAATCACACAAAAAAACTTGAGTTTTTAATAGTGCCCAGTATAAAACACAAAATGATTTTAGGGATAGATTTTTGTAGAAAATTTAATTTATATCTTAATTTTGCGGATAATTCTTTTTGTTTCAATGAAACATCACAAGATAATCAATTATCATCCCTAAACAGTAATAATAAAATTAAAATAAATCAAAATTTGTCACCAGTCCCTCAAATTAGAAATACCCCTGGCCATTCTCAAATTTCTTCCATTTCTCAACATAAAAACCCTAGCTTTAAATATGATTGTCAATTCTTATTAATTAAAGATATAGTCAACAATTTTTTTAAAAATAATCCTATCAGAAATGAAAAGATACACACAACAAGCTTAATATTTCCTGAAATAAAATTTGAACAGTCGATCAGTAAACCACCCTCTACCAATGACCCTATATTGGATTTACTAGACCTTTTACAAAATGAAAATTTTTTTGATGACATTGATGAAATTTTATCTCAGATCTCCATTGACGAAATTGTTGTTCAAGAACAGAAATTTAAAGCTTGTATTCAGTCTGAAAGTGATTTAAACCCTGAACAAAAAACGAAATTGGAGTTGGTTATAAAGAAATTTGAAACCTTAGTGTCAGAAAAATTGGGTTGCACTAACCTAATAACTCATAAAATTGAAGTTACCACCCCAGAGCCATTTCGCAAAAGACCATTTCTCTTAAGTCCTTATATGCATAAACATGTTAACGATGAAATTGACCGGATGTTAAGGTTAGATGTTATTACCCCCTCTCGTAGCCCTTACAGCTCAAACGTTCTTCTTGTGCCTAAGGCCAACGGGGAAAAGAGGTTATGTTTTGATGGTCGGGATCTTAACAAAATTACTAAGAAAGACCGATATCCATTACCAAATCTAACCAGAATCCTGGATAAAGTTAAAAACGCGAAATATCTCTCTTCTATTGACCTTAAACATGCGTTTTGGCAAATTCCGTTACATGACCAGGATTCAATGGAGAAAACAGCTTTTAGCGTGGTTGGTAAAGGTCATTTTATGTTTACAAAAATGCCCTTTGGTCTTTGTAATTCAGCGCAAACTTTACAGAGGCTAATGGATACCCTTTTTGACCCATCAATTGAGAATGATATTTTTGTCTACCTTGATGATCTGGTGTGTTGTACGGATACATTTGAGAAACATGTTGAAACCTTGACAAAAATTTTTGAAACATTAAAATCCGCGAGTTTTACTATTAACTTAAAGAAATGTAAATTTTGCCTTCCATCATTGGAATTTTTGGGATATGTAATTGATAGAAATGGTCTACATGCTAACCCGGAAAAGGTATCTGCTATTGTTAAATATCCAAGGCCTCAAAATGTCACTGAAGTTAAAAGATGGGTAGGAGTCACTGGGTGGTACAGACGGTTTATAAGGGGTTACTCTGATTTAATTTGTCCTTTAACCAAACTAATGCAAGGAAAGAATAAAAAGCAAAAAATTGACTGGACGGATGAAGCTGAAAAGTCCTTTCAAGAACTTAAAACCCGCCTTATAACCACGCCGGTATTGGCCAATCCCGATTTTTCAAAACAATTTATTATTCAAACTGATGCCAGCAATTTTGCGGTTGGCGCTGTGCTTGTGCAGGGTGAGGGTGATGATGAGAAAGTGATTTGTTATGCCTCTAAAACTTTAACGCGTACTGAGCAAAATTGGACGGTAACTGAGCGAGAGGCTTATGCAATAATCTTTGCCGTAACTAAATTCCGGCCTTACATTGAGGGAAGTTTTTTTAAAATTTATACTGATCACCATGCATTACTTTGGCTGTCAAGAATTCAACAACCAGTGGGACGGTTAGCTAGATGGTCTATCTTTCTTTCTCAATTCACATATGAGATCATTTTTCGAAAAGGTAAAAATAACATTGTACCGGATGCTTTAAGTAGAATTGAAATATCCTCCTTTGAATGTTACACAGACAGGTGGTATGACAGAATGTTAAAACAAGTATCTGATGACCCTTTAAAATTCCCAAATTACTCAGTACAAGAAAATCGGTTGTATAGGTATATAGAGTCTTCTCACGGGATTAATACCAACTTAAAAAATTGGAAATTAGTGATACCAAAGTCAGAGAGAATTAATATTATTAAAAATCATCATGATTCCCCTTTATCAGGCCACTTTGGCGTAAATAAAACTTATAATCGTATCTTAGAAGAATATTTCTGGCCAGACTTGAAAAAGGATGTAAAAAGATACGTTTCAAAGTGTGATATATGTAACCAACAGAAAGCTTCACAATTAGGCCGCCTTGGTGTAATGGGGGTTGGAAAACAAGTTGATATGCCTTTTCAATTAATATCTATGGATATCATGGGTCCGTACCCTAGGTCCAAGTCAGGTTTTTCATATCTGTTTGTCGTTGTCGATTGGTTCACTAAATTTACAATTTTACATCCCTTGAGACGTGCTACCGCTCAAGAAATTTGCAAGTTTGTCGAGAATCATATGTTTTTGACATTTGGTACTCCTATGACTATTGTCTGTGATAACGGGGCCCAATTCATTAGTAACGAGTTCAGGGACCTTATTTCACGGTATAAGATTAAGCATATTTGGTACAATGCAAAATACCATCCTCAGATAAATTTTTGCGAACGTTATAACCGCACTATTAAAACTTGTATTCGATGTTTTTTAAATCAAAACAAACATAAAGAATGGGATAAATATCTTTACCAAATCATGAGTGCTTTGAATAATTCAGTAAATTCAGTTACCAAATATAGTCCATCTTTTCTGGTGTTCGGGCGGATTGTACCGATTTACGGTGATTATTATGGAAAACTAGAAAATATGTATCAATGTCCCTATAAATTTGCTAACGCTGAAACATTGGTTGGTGAATTGGCTAAACTACCAGAGATATACCAAAAGGTTTCTGTTTTGCTTCAAAAATCACACCAAACGAATGAAAAATATTACAATCTCCGAAAGAGAAACATTGAATTTCAGGTGGGTGATACGGTTTACAAGAAAAATTATGTTCTCTCCAGTGCGTCTAAAGCTTTTGCTGCTGGACTTGCTCAGCGTTTTATTAAATGTCAAGTTACCAAGAAAATCAGTCCTTTAATATATGATCTTCTGGACGGTAAAGGTCAGGTTTTTACCCGGATCCATGTTAAAGACTTAAAACCAACCTTGAGTGAATCGGACTCTGAAAGTGAGCATCCCTAGCCTTTAAGTCAGTTAGTTTGTACTAGTAACTAAGTAATTATAAGAAAACCTAAATGATGTACCCTTTTAACTATTATTTTGTAAGTGTCAAAGGCAAATCTTATTTTTTCGTAGAAGGGGGGTATTTGTAATGTTTTTTTAGTCAAAACATTACAAGTCAAATTAATAAAAGCAAACCTACCAATTTTCTCAATACCTCAACCTGAATTCCTACACTAATCTTGCTATTAACTCCAGCATGCTACAAAATCGTCGCAAAGCCGGTTTTTACTAGCCTAATCAACGTATGCGAAAGCCATCCATCTAGTTGTCTTTGTCGAACATACGTAAAAAGGTACAGGAATCACATACGTCGAAGCAGATAATGCGAGAGAATATCTATCCTTTTTCATCTTTCTCCATGTAATAAAGACAGCCTACGTAGAACGGTAATCTTTACTATTTAAAATTTTAATATTATAAATGCATTTAAAGTGTTAAATTCGACGAAGCAGTCGTCTTGGTTAGTGTAAAAAATTTAATAAAAAACAGTCAAGTCGGAGTGTAGTTGGGGAACCAGTGAATTTTAAGGGGTCCCGGGGTAAAGGGAGTGACTACTATAAAATAGAAAGACACCAAAAGATGAGCTCTTTTCAACACTAGAAATGCAGCACTAAGTGGTGTCCAAAAAAAATTAACAACAAAGTGAAAAATGTAATCTGACAGATTCATAAGCCAGAACAACCGGTATGTTTTTCTATTTTCTATAAGCCTAAATTATTTTTTTTGATTTCTTACTATTACTTACAAAATTGAGGATTACTGATTTTTGAATTATATTATTTTTTTAAATAGCTCAAAACCATTTTTTTGAAATTTTTGTAAAGTTTTATTAGGTACCTTTAAAACTGGTCAGTGTGCAGTTCACTTAATTTTTTATAATATAACAAGCATATTTTTATAGTTCATTAAATTTTATTTTTTATTTCTGTTAGAAATTGGTAGTTAGAGCAGTGTCATAATTATTCAAATCCACTGCACAGTTTGTAAGACCTAAAATATATTTGGAAGAAAACAAGATTCAAGGAATAACCTTAAAAATCAATAAGAAAAATTTGTAAAAATTAATTTTTTTGTAAACCTTGATTTTTATTAACTCATAGAATAGTGGGGGCTGATGTAAGTTTTTTATTAATAGGCTTTAAGGGCGAACCGTCTACCAACTTTAAGGGCGAACCGTCTACCAACTTTAAGGGCGAACCGTCTACCAACTTTAAGGGCGAACCGTCTACCAACTTTAAGGGCGAACCGTCTACCAACTTTAAGGGCGAACCGTCTACCAACTTTAAGGGCGAACCGTCTACCAACTTTAAGGGCGAACCGTCTACCAACTTTAAGGGCGAACCGTCTACCAACTTTAAGGGCTAACCTTCTACCAACTTTAAGGGCTAACCTTCTACCAACTTCAAGGGCTACCCTTCTACCAACTTCTAAGATCACCTTTCTACTGACCACACTTCTCATAATGACCACCTAGGCTTAAACTGCCACATCATGGTTTAAAGCCTACGACCAACTCTTTAACCAGCGTTTCCGTCAAGCTACTTTCCATCTTTTTACTTCTACGATGAATTAAGACCAAGTTCAGAGATTTCCAATCCAATCATCCAACTTCCTGTGTCCACCCGGAGTTCTTGAGTTTCCATGTGGCATGGATTGCGTCAGCAGTTTTATCGAGAGTCCAGGGAGGGGTACTGATGTCTGGTGCGATTAGGATCTACGGTTAAAAGCTAAGTACACCTGTTTTTATTCTTACTAACTTTCCTTGCGTCTTAATTTCTTCAACTCAAGCGGTCAACATGGTCAAATTTGCCTTTTTCACAATTTTTTTGATTTTTTTATAAATTTTTTTGGCACTTATATTTGGAAGTGGTGAAGCCAAATATATTTAAGTTTCGTTATTTACGGAGTGTAACTAACTATTGTATAGTTTAGTGTGTTTACCTACACCCATAAATGTTGGTTTATAATTCCTTCAGAATTATAAACCGTGTGACCTTTTTGGTTTTATTTAACCTTTGTTTTGGTAATATAGTTTTGCAGTTTATTACTTTTTTTGATAAATGGATACTGGGTGGAGTTATAGTTGTCTGCGTGTAATATATACTGTCATATACCGTTATATACACTATACTAAGTTAACTATATTAATTAATATGAGATTTCAGTCATTGTAAATTATTTATTGATTTTTTTTCAAATCTTGTTAATTTTTTTATAAAATTATTTTGTTAATACATTTACTAGTTGAGATATTTTTGTTTAATTTCATAATATGAATCTTTGAAAATAGATTTTAAGAGGCTCAACTTAAAATCGTACTCTGAAATAAATATTTGAATAAATTGAGCAGTTCAATTTTCTGTCTTTGCAACTAATAGACAGGGCGCCCACAAAATAGTTTGGTAAAAGATAAAATTAAAGAAGATACAACCTGTTACTTAAGTAAAATTTTTCAAAATTAATATTAAAAATTCTTATTTCAAAATTCTTTTTTATATTTGCAACTTAGGTTTGAACCCACGCCCTGTGCTCTCATTACAAAACATTGAGTCATACCTAGGCATTTAATTAAAAGAAAGAAGGAATAAATTCATTTTTATTATTATAAAATACAAAGAAAAAGAGTCAAATTTTAACAACAATTTTTCCTTTTTCTAAATAATTTCCCTCGAGTAAATAATTACAACTAAAACGATAAAGAGTAACTGCCTTTTTAGTTGAGACGGTGTTGCTTCAAATATGATGCAGGTTGACCTTTTTATAAATTTTTTTAGGATATTTAGGACAAAAACCAAAACATTTTAGGACAGTTTGGAAAAATTTGAAGACATTTTCTTTCCCGTACCAAATTCCTTCTGCAAGGCAACCATGAATGTTTTAAAAAACTTCAGGTTAACCATACTTATATTAATTAGCAGTTTTGGATCCAGTCCATATTTTAAAAAAAATCAAATGCTACTTCTTTAATATCTTTGGAACTGCAATGGCCCATAAGTACAGATCCAATATAGACCGCTGGTATCATTACGTCGTTTACAGAATCCCAAAACTGAATATACATATCCAACTGTTTTTTGACCTGTAAATTTGTGATTTTGTCAAATAATAAAGAGTAAAGAATATAATTTGTTTTTGTGCGAACCAGTTCATAAGTCCTCTGCTTTCGTAGATTTGTCATTAATGGAAAAATTTTCTTGGTTCCTATTAAATAATAATTTCGGCTGCTCCCCCTTTTCATGAGATTTTTTTTTATTTTACAATATGCAGAACATTTATCCTTTTAATTTTTTTTTATCAAAGGAAAAGTATTTTCCCAAGAATTTTTGTTTGTCTATTTGGCATTTTGTCCTACAAAATACAAAGTATATAATCCCTCTAAATACATATTTGCTTGGAGATAATAACATAGGTTCGGTGAGCCTTACCATAGACATTGGACAAAAATGATAGAATAAACTCGAAAAAAAAATCAGAGAAAAAATAACTTTTTTATTTTAGTTAAAATTTAAGGACATTATCAAGGAATTTTAGGACAAAGTGTTAATTTGAGAAAATTTTAGGATTTTTGTCCATTTTTACTTAAAATTTTAGGACGCAGTCAAAATTTTAGGATTTTTTAGGATTTTAGGACATTTGTTCACCCTGATGATGCAATATACAGGGTGTTTCAATTAAAAATCGAAAATTAAACTCGTGTTCATGAATACTGTAACAGTTTGACATGTGTTTGAAATTTTGAGAATCCTATCCTTAAAAATAAAGCTGCTAAGTTAACTTTGTTACACCCGGTATATTGAAGTCAAGCTATGCATGTTTTTGGTGTGACCAAGACGTATTGAATGATCTGCTTACTTTAATTTAGTTCTCCATCTTTTTCGTGTGACGTTGATTACTTTTAGATTAAGGTAGGAAATATATTACGTCAATACAACTCACAAGAGACTAAAAAGCCAGGCAGCTAACCCTCACTGAGCATAACGAACTCAAGATATATATAGATACCAAACTAGATTATTTGCCCAACTTTCCCGAGCCATATTTTAAAGCTTAAAAACATCCATCAGGTTACTTGGTTTCCAAGTAAACGGCGCATTCTAACATCTGCACTTGTCTTATACTCTAGTCTATGAAATACGAAATAAGAACAGTATCATCTATTCTTTAAAAAATGTCTCAATAACAGTCCCTTTAAATCAGATAATGAATAACTACTTGAACCAGATAGGGGGCGTGGCCTAATTCGTGAAGTTAGCGCCTGTTGGTACGGGTCAGAGATGGCGCTGGTGCGAAGCGTAAAAACGGTAATTGAAGATTTAAAAGTATGAAAAATTTAAAGTTAAAAGCTTTTTTGGTCATGGTGCAAAGCGTTTGTATATTAAAAATTTGATGGCTCAGCAGTGAATTTTTGAAAATTAAAGATGTAGGAATTAAAGAATTATCGTGCTGTTTTTGGAAATTTGCCAATTGGAAGAAATTCGTGACGTTCGTTACGCGTAAAAACGATAATTCTTTACTTTTTGAAAATTAGAAATTTTAATTCGAAATATGCCGATACCCAGGCAGGATCACAAGAGATTTGTCGTAGCGAAAAGCCCGGTAGGTTGCTGAACTAACAATTTATTCCTTATTTTTTTTTTATTTAAGTTGTGATTAACATCACAACTTAAAATAAAAAAAAAATGTGGAAAATACAAGTTTCCCGCCGTCAAACAGCAGAAAGAAAAGTTATTTGTTTCCCTTTTCTTATTGTCATTATTATATTCACCCAACCTAAAACATTTTTTTTTCAAGGTGCATGTCAAGAGAGAGAGAAAGGGGCGGTAACTACAAAAATGCAAGTACATTGTTACTCCCGGTGTTACTCTCAACTTCACGGCAATCAAAATAACACTGGCCACCGGATTTATCTTGGGAGCTACTAACGCTAGGACTTGGGGAAAAAACTTTTATAATAAAATCGGGTGTTAGGATTTCATTAAACATATTTTTGTTTTTTTAGTTGCCCATAGGGACACCAATCATAACTTCCAGCTATAAAAAATCCTTGAAAAATTGTACACAATTTAGACTCCCCACATATACCCCCTTACGTGGGGAAACGATAATGTAACTTTTTGTTTAAAAGTACATTACTCTTATGTGTTGAGTAAATTAATAATTTTCCCTTTGTGAGGAAAAGCTTAAAAAAGGCAATGTTTTCAATTTTCTCTTAAAAGTTGTGTATTTTTACTTCATGCTAATTTAGCAGATTGCTAAAAACCGTATGCTCATATTTAATTTATTTTCCAAGATATTTAAAAAAAAGACGTTAGAGACACAGTGGTACTTTCAATGTTACCGTGATTATTAATTACCATAAAAATTAATTTTTTAAGCTTGTTAAAGTTTAGTTCTGAATAAAACATAAAATTCGTAGTTTTGACTATTTTTTCATTTTTAGTCTGCTAGGTTTAACTAAAATAATGACAAAATATTTTGATATTCCGCACGCTCGTAGGAAAAATGTTGTACCTAACGCGTGCGGAAGGTATTTTCCGCACTTACGGCTCGCCCGAACTCCACTGGCGCATCGTTCCTGAAAACGCCGGTGTGTGCGGAAAAGTATAACTTTACGCACTTGATAGGTAAATAACTATTTCTACAACCGAGCGAAAAGTATCATGTTTGCGCTTCAAATTGAAAGCGTACAGTTGCACTTTTCGCTCGGTTGTAGAAAAAATCTTGTGTGTAATTCGAGCAAAAAAACTTTGCCGCTTTCAAAACATTGCCGCGCTCCGCATAAAACTTTTTTCTGAAGTGGCAAAGTATTACTTTGCGCTCCTAATACACAACAATAACACGTGCCAAAATCTTTTTTCCGCCCTTCACTGCTTGACGGAACGACGTGCAGCGAAACGGCAGTTGCTTGCGGAAAAACGGATTCTCCGCACGAGTGTTTTTTAGCACCATGTGCTACTTGCTACTTTTATATTCAACCAAACAAACCGTAAATTCTAGAAAAACCTAAAAGTAAAAAAACTGGTGTTGCGTTGTAGAATTCTCTACAAAGTGAAAATGTTAACCTTGCCAGACTTTAAAGGCTTATCCCCGTACTTATTTCGCGTTACTGTCTTAAAACTTTCACAACACACTGCCTCCAAAGAAAAGTTTAAACCTTTTAGGGCGGGCAAAAGGCCATATATTATTAAAATCAATGTTTTTAACGGTAAACTTGTTACGGAGTTCAAACCAGGCGAGGGAATTAAAAAAATATTTTTTTATACCTTCACCAAAAACATGATTTTAGTAACTGTCTGCAGATAACTAAAGCATGGCTTTTTGGTTACCGATGCACAATTTTTTTTTATTACGGGTGCAAAAAAAGATTTTTGTCCGTTTTTTACCCAAAATTAAAGAGAAATAGCGGAATATAGAAATATTGAAAAAATCTAATTATTCTTACCTAACAGTTAAGCTATTTCCGCCAGTTTTCACCAATTATTTACGAAAGAATGATTTAAAAACATCGTCAAAATATCAAACTGGCAATGACTAAAAGGTCGCAACAATGAACGTCATCGAGTAAAAAGGCACGTCGCTATGGAAACCATTGTTATTTCATTTACCAGCCGCCTTGATTTATAGTGTAAAGATGGTGTGTTGCGAGAAGTGCTCTTCGTTCGAGATTTTTAAAAGTATTTTCCCGTTTTTCTTCGATTTTTTAATAAAGGTATTGAAAAAAACTCACGGCAAACTGTGCTCTTTTTACTCGCGTTTTTAAATAGCTTACTGCGTTCGTTATTTAAACCAACGCTTGTAAAAAAAATCACTATTTTAGCCACTACTTGTGAAAACTACTATTTCCTATGTCAGTGTGGATTGTTGGTGACCGAACTTACATTTTCTTAAATATTTTACAAAAAAACATGAAAAAGAATAAAATTTTTAGCTTAAGTGTCAAAAAACTTTGCCTGCAAGGGTATAACGTCGAGTTTAGCCAAAATTTTAGAAACCACACCACGAAGGATAATGGGTAAGAAGTTTACTATCAAGCTTGACACTTTCACTGAGCAAATTTGCATCTATTTCAACAACTATTTCAAAAATATACACTGAGAAAACATGGCCAAGTAGGATTCCTACATTTTCCCCTAGTAGTAAGAGAAGTTTTTGTTTAAACAAACAACTCAGTTACTTTAAGCAAATCCAGCTATTTGGGTTGAATTTATTAGCACTTAGTGATTTCTTATTGGCTCTAAGTGAATTTACTTAACTCTAATCTATTTGTGGTAAAAGAAAAATCTATCTGTGGTAAAGAAGACACTTTATAACCACAAATGATCAAATTATTAACCAAACCACTATTAGCCCTTAATGATTTTCCTATTTATTGCTTGAATTGTAAAAAGTTTACATACCGAGAGTTTGGCATTTTTGCATGGTGCAGTGGTACAAGCTTGGCCTGGCAACCCCCCAGCCAACACAGTTACGTAAGTATTACGTAAAAGTTACAACACATGATTACTTTGTTACATACATTTTAGGTTAACTGGAAGTCACAACAAGGTAAAAAGTTCTCTACTTTTTACCTAAATAATATATCATTAAAATAGCGTAAATAATACATGGCAACAAAAAATTGGGAAAAGCAGATACCGATTAAGTAATACCTAGAAAGTAAAACGAAAGGTAAAATTGGGGTATTTTTTTACATAATAGTTATATCTCTTACAAGTAACATCTAGGTAAACTTGACGTCACGTAAATAACGTATTCTTTAGGTAACTACTATATAAATTTATAACATAAATGTTATTTGAATGTAACAATTATGTAAAATTAAAGTAATATTGTGTACATAATATTTGTATACTTCCAATGTCATAACAAAATAAAACGTAACTAGCATGTTCTGCCTAAGGCCAGGCACAAAGTTCCCTTCTGATTACGCAAATATAATTTAATTAAAGAAGCATAAGTTATGTTGTGTAAATATTACCTAAATGAAAACTTTTTTTATTAAAATGTTTTGACTAGATTCACGTAAATACTATGTTAATGTAACAGATGTATTTGCTGGGCCGTAGGTTGAGAGTTCAGGACCCATTTTCGTGTTCCATTTTTTTTTATTTATTTCTTTTTGTTACGGTGTACTGTGATAAGTCATGGTTTTTAGAACACAAAAATATATTCCGATTCTGGATAAAATCACACGAACCTGCGACCATCTGCATGCATACCTCTAATACAAGCAAGACAGAGGAAATCGCGTTGAAGAATCTTCAAAAGGACAAATCAGTTAAAATCTTACCGGCAGACAAGGGCAATGTAACAGTGCTTTTGGACACGGAAACCTATGACCAAAAAGTTGAAGAGGTACTTGCTAAAGGAAACTATAAACTTCTCCCAAAAGATCCGACGCAATCAATCGAAAGTAAGGTTTATAGAATTCTGAAAAAGTATTCCAGATATATTCCGGACAATACAAGGTCTCAACTTACACCACATCATAGCAAGCCTCCTCATCTATACGGACTTCCCAAAATTCACAAAGATGCAATGCCCTTACGCCCAATTACAAGTCCCAGAAATTCTCCAACAAGCAATCTGTCTAAATTCCTTTTGAAAATTATTCAACCTCTTGCAGGCAAGATCGCTTCATTTGTAGAAAATTCCAACCATTTTGTTAATATTCTTAAATCTTTTGTTTTAGGAACCGACGATAGACTTGTCAGTTTTGATGTCGAAAGTCTATACACCAATGTCTTGATAAAGGAATCGCTAGATATTATTAGAAAGAGACTGGTTGATGACGACTCCCTTTATGAACGTACCAGCCTACCGCTGGAGGGAGTGATGGAGTTGTGGGAGTGCTGCCTACATAACTCTTATTTTCAAGTGAAAGATAAGTTTTATGCTCAGGATGACGGTCTGCCAATGGGTTCATCGCTTTCGTCAGTGGTGGCCAATATTTACATGGAGTGGTTCGAATCACACGCGGTTGATACCGCAACATATAAATCTAAGCTCTGGCTGAGATATGTTGATGATACTTTTATTGTCTGGACCGGGAATGACCAACAACTTTCAGAATTTCTTCACCACCTAAATAACATAAGACCCACCATTAAATTCACAATGGAGTTGGAGCAAAATTGTCAAATTCCTTTTCTTGATGTACTTGTTACACGAGTAGAAAATGACATCAGAACAACAGTCTATCGTAAACTCACTCACACAGGACAATATTTAAATCAAGGTTCAAATCATTCTGCTACAACCAAACGAGGCATAATCAAAACTTTGTATAACAGAGCCGTTCAAATTTGTAACAATTCTCATGACTTGGAAATAGAAATCAGAAACACTAAGAAGGATCTGGAGCAGAATGGTTACAGCCTTAAACTTCTAACAGATACTATTTCTAAATTTCAACAAACAGGACAGAGATTACAAGACCAAAACCAGGCAAATGTATTCCTTACAATTCCATACGTTAAAGGAGTATCAGAGAAAATTCTAAGAGTAGCGAAAACCTTTAATATTAAAACAGCTTTTAAATCTAGTACTACAATTCGAAGCCTTATTAGTAAACCAAAAGCAGAGAACAAACAAAATAAGGAATGCATTTACCAAGTTCCTTGTGAGTGTGGTGAATCATACATAGGCGAAACTAAAAGACTATCTGTTAGGCTTAAGGAACATTAGACGAATACCCAAAAAGGTGAAACCACGAAATCAGGAATCGCCGAACATGCATGGTCAAAACAACACCGAATGAAGTGGGCAGAAGCAAAGGTTTTGCACAAGGAGTCACACTGGAAGAAACGAAAATTCCTTGAAGCTGCCTTTATTGGGCAGAATCAGGGTATTTTCAGTAAACCAAGTGTTGAAATCCCAAATATTTGGAAGCCCCTCCTTGGGCGGAGCCAACTTCTTAAACTTCAAGGTTGAGTGATTTCTCACAGTATATAAGTACGTAGCCTTAGGAATTGATTGTAGTTTGCACCTGAAGACGATCAGAGATTGTACTGATCGAAATATCGTGTATAAATAAAATATAGACAATGGAAGTCCGAAACACAGAGATAATTTCAAACACATCATTGTCTCAAACTTTCAAACACACAAAAATATATATTTTACTGTATCTAAATTCATATTTTATGACTTAATTAGTGTTTGCCGACTGTGTAATTAAGTTTTTATTTATTATAAATAGTTTCTTTATTTACCATAGTTTTCCATTCACCATCAATAGATCGCTCCCTTTGCCTAAATAGGTAGATATTTTGTCTCGTATTTAAGTGAAGTATCTTTTTTCTTAATTATTTATTAATTAGAGAAACTGATAAAATTTTAAAATAAATTCAAATTTATAATTTAAAACCTTAATCAATCCTGAAGGTCTGTATCCTTCGTATGAGGCCTAAGGTCCCCAAGACCGCAGCAGCATTTCCTCTCTGTATTGCCAGGCTGATCCTCTGGGTGAAGAAGCTTCTAAAAAGTTCACTTTGAATTTTCAAAGAGAGATCGTTAACCAACCTTTTTAATTCTTCATCCCAGAGACCATGTGTTTCTACAGAGAAAGGTAGCGGACAACCAGCTCTTCATACTTCTTTAGTTTCTCCTATTTACCTAAACGTGTAGACGCACCCGCTTCTTTATATGTTTTGTTTATATATGAGCTAGGTTGTATCTACACATTGCGTCCCACAATAAACTCTTTCCTACTCTCCAAAGTTACTCCCCGTTTTCCATCTGCCCTGCAGATACCAAGAGGCTTAAGCTCAGAGGGAACTTCGGCGCAAGCTTAATGATGTGAGTGATCATCCGCTGTCTGGACAGCCTGCCTGCACTTTTTGGGCAGTTAAGCTCGCGAAGGCCATATTTATCTGTTTGCTCACTGCAAATGCAGACATGCTATTTATAGACCGGAAGTCCAACTCTTAGGGCGATGGAAACATGGAATACCAAATCGTCCAACTGATTCCCAACAGAGGCCGCAGGAAGAGCTTTCAACCATGAAAGCCAGAAGATGCGCTACATCTCTAGGTTCTTGACAGCCAGAAAGAAGACTATCAAAAGAGGTCTGGCACAACACGATGTTAAATTTCTTCTGTTTTCTTGGGATATTTGCTTGAAATTTGTCGAATTTAGAATATTTAGCCCAGTTATCAAAAAAAATATATTGAATAAATCGTCAGTAGAATGCTTTCAATTAAAGGTATAACATCGCTTGTGGAACCTAAAAAGGCGTGAATGAATCTCGTATTCCAAGTCCACTCATTTGGACTGGAAGAGACTTTGTAACCAAGACATTTCTGAGTAAATTATCGTACTTTTTAAGTGCATGAGAACTGGTCCAACAAGGAGCGCGTCTTAAAATACAAGAAAGTCGAAGAATTGCAAAAGAGTGTTTAAGAAGAAAGAAACTAGTGTGTGAACTCAAATATGTTAAATTTTTTGAAAAATGTTCTAAAATAGTATCTTTAATCTTATAAATGGGAATTTTTTCTAAGTGTAGCGTTCAGTTTACCTAAACCTTGAAAACAAGCAAATTCATCCCAATGCACCGATTTGAAAGGACGACAGCTAAAAAACAAGTTCGAAAACAATACAAATCCAACCAAACAAAACGACATTGTTTCTCTTGCCGTCGCCCCTGCAGCAGCTTATTCACCCGATTGGGGATGAAAAGGGAGTCAAGTGGGCTTTGGTTTTGTTTAGATTTATTCGTTAAGCACAGTACCCACTAAACGGAGTCTATTCCTATACCGACCGCACTTTGATCAAAGCTTACACATAACACTAAGCAACAAATTGTTTTTTAAAGATTGCGGATAAAAATAGAGTTTTTCGATTGTTTATGACTGAAATAGAGCCAAAATGTGTTTTGAAATATTTTCGTAGGTTGTAAATAAAAAAAAGATCGTTCTTTATATTCGTCACTCACATCTCCACAGTTTTCGGGGAAGTAGTCTAAGTTAGTGTATAGAAAGTTTATTTTTAAGCACATATTACATCCCATATTTTCGTATGTAGAAGTTTGTTTAGAATCTCTGGATAATTGTCTGCTCCTTTATTTCTTAAGAATTTGGTAACCACCATTCAAAACGCTTCCCATGCCTCTTTTCCTTTTCCCTTAAGCACAGCTTCAAATGCCGAATCCATGAGAAGCTTTCTTATTTGAGGTCCCACAAAAATTTCCTCTTTAATCGTGGCTTCACTTATTCTCGGAATTTTTGTTTTATGTAATTGAAGGAAGGAAGATCTCTCTCTTAGCTTTAACGAAGTTTTTAAATAAGTTTGATATGTAACGGCATATTTGAAGTTCCTTCATGAATTGTTCCTAATATTTTTCACTCCCGGTACAAAAGATTGTTTTTTTGGATAATTTCCTCTTTTATAGTGTTCGTTTTTAGTTCAGCTATATCATTCGCATAGAAAACAACAATATTTTGTAATAAGCAAAACAGTTACTACCTTTAAATCCACAGAAATTTAACAAAAAAAACGTAAACGGAAAAACTTTGGACACATGTTAGACAATGACAAATAAGAACTCTTGAATAATAAAGGAGAGAATGAAGGCAAAAAATGTCCGGGTCGTAGATGATCTCATGGTTTAAACATCTTGAATAATGGTATGATGTCGGTACAATGACATTTTCCAGAAAACCAGCAGATAAAGTAAAAATAGCTCTGATGTTGTTGGAAGAAAACTCGAGGTACTTGGAAAAGAAGAGACAAATTGGATTTTGCGATCAGCGTTTTAAAAACCTTCAGGCTCTAAAGTTTACTAATATTACCTTATTGGTCAGCACTCGAGGCCCTGTATACAATTTTTGACAGTCATTGATTTACCAGATGTGATAAAACGTTGAGGTGGAAATCTTAACGTCATTCCACCAAACTAACACCAAACGTTGCAAATATGGTGAAAAGGTTTAAAAATACGTTTATATTTGGAGTTTCAGCAAATTGAAAATACAGTAGATTCGAGTAGATTCGAAAATTCAAAAGGTTCGTGACAGTACTTGCGCGATCGAACTTTTTACTCGAACGGATCCAAAAGATTTATGCGTTCAAATGTAAACGTAGTTGTGATCGACACAAGTGGATATGCAACTTGTAGTGCTTTTTTGTGTGTTGTAGGTTTCAGCAATAAAGATATGGCCATTTTTGTTTGACTTGTTGTTTAATATGTATTTTGCCATATGGAATTATGACGAGTTGTACTTGGTTAGAATAAAGGCCTAATATTTTTTTAAAAAATGAGTAAAAGTTCTATGTTTGTAGATATAAGTTTACTAAGTTTATTAAAAAACACAAAAAAATAAAGTGGTATATTTAAATAAAACCAAAATCAACACACAAAGCCCAACCGTCTGTGATTCTTATTCCTTTAATAAAAATTCAAGGTCCCGTCAGAATAAAAATATTCTAAAGAGCAAGACGACGACGAGACTTGAGACATTTTGGCCACATAAGGCACTGCTCTTGTAAAATTGAAAACCAAAAATTATAACCAAAAACATTTCCATCCACCACAACGCCAACGAGTTTGAGAACTAGTGGAAATAATCAACGCTAGAATATGTTCGCAAAGTTTTGGTCGGGAAATGCTTACTTTCTTTACCAATGGCCTGACAAAAAAGACAGAATGGATAACGACGATTTTCCGTAATTCTCGGACATACCTCTGTTTGACATAATAATAGAGGCTTGATCTACATAAAATTTAATGAATTATTTTCAATTTGACAATATTTACCCCATTTCACAGCCGAAAACGATTGAAATGAATAAAAGTAATAGTTCTATCACAGTCTCACAAATTATTTTAAGAATAAACTTGAAAACTATTTAAAAATATGTTTTTTAGTCGCGTGTGAACACATCTTAATTCCACCAAACAAAAAAAAACATTCGAGATGTCGAACGCCAATGCAACGTTGCTAAAAAAACGCAACTAAACTTGATTTGGCAGTTGTTAACGAAATAGTAAAGAAGACAACAATTCCTGTTTTTGGAAATTCATTTTCACACAAAAATTAAAAATCTAACTAAAAAAGAACGAATTGTCACCTACCAGCTGCAGCTTTTTCAAAGAAATAAATCTGGTTGGTTGCAAAAAATAATCGAGCAAATCCCATTAAGTCTCCGTAAGTTATCATATCACTAATTTTTATGGTCTATTAACGCTATATTGATATACTTGCGCCGACGAAATTGTAATTACTGTTTTTTTATTAAAAAAAGTTTTTTTTAATAATCTTTTAAAAGCAGTCTGGAGAAATTACAAAAAGAGACAAACGAACATCAGACCATTTTATAAAATCGGTTTTACGAATACGAAAAAAACTAGAAAGAGAGGGCCGTATAAACAACAACTGTCAAATGTATAGAAGGCCTCTAGTCTAGACCAGTTAATCAGGTTAAACATAGTGTACAAAATGTTTTAAAAGCCATCTAATATTACTGCTTTTCAATAAAAAAGTTGGTAGTGTATGACTTGGCCTAATGACTTAGTTTTTATATATTTATATAATGTATTTATTACTTATCTTATAATAAGGATAAAAACAAAGGGTACTTTACTATGGTAAAGTATCCAGCTGATCTTCGGTATTTTTTTTTGCTGTATCAGACTAGGAATATTTTTGTTATTTTTTTAACGTTATACTGTTAAAAATTTAAACGCTGTTGAGTTTTTCGATTTTGCGCTTTGACGATAATTTGAATCGGCCTTAATATAGACCCCAGCTGAGAAATGTTTATCTTGATTTGTTTTCGTTTGTTCAGTTGACTTTTCCGGGTTCAGATCGTTAATTAGATTTATCAGGGGTTTGCAGTCTTTAATTATTTACGGACTGGATGAAGCGCTGCGCCGTCCTCATCTCGTGACGTGTTTGATTAATATTGCTTGTTATCAGGAGGTTAGAAACAAGTAGAAATATTGTCACATTAGGATAAATTTTTTGGCATTGTTTTAAAAATAAATTGTAAGGAAATAGTAAAAAGCACGTTCCTGAAACTAGCAAAGGAAGGTGAGTAGAACAATTTTTTGTAGTAATTAGGTGCTAATTAAGTGCGTCACATAAAAATTTAGTGCTCCTTTTTTTAAAAAAATACAACATGTTCTGTTAGCTTCAAATGAACTCAGCAGAGCAATACATCAAAAACTATCGGTACTAAAATTATCATAGTGTATAATAAAATGCTAATTAAGTGCCCCATTTAAAAATTTAGTGCTCCTTTTTTTTAAACAATACAGCATGTTCTGCTAGCTTCAGATGAACTCAGCAGAGCAATATTACAATCAAAATTACCATAGTGCCTAACTCGGTGTATAATAAAGTGCTAATTAAGTGCCCCATTTAAAAATTTAGTACCCTTTTTTTTAATATAGCATATTCTGCTATCTTCACCTAAAGCTAGCAAAACATGCTATATTAAAAAAAGCAGCACTAAATTTTTAAAAGGGGCATTTAAATAGCGCTTAATACGGACTTAGTATCCACTATAATAGGTTTTTTTCAACGATTTTTATCGCATTGCTCTGCTGAGTTTATCTGAAGCACAACATGCTATTATTAAATTTGTGCTATTAAAAAAAAAGTTTAAAATTTTTAAATGGGCCACTTAATTAGCACTTTATTATGCACTATGATAACTTTGATTCCCATGGTTTTTAATGCATTGCTCTGCGGAGTTCATCTGAAGCTAGCAGAACATACTGTATTATTGTTCAAAAAAAGAGCACTAAATTTTTAAATGGGCACTTAATTAGCACTTTATTATGCACTATGATAATTTTGATTCGGCTGATTTTTAATGTATTGCTCTGCTGAGTTCATCTGAAACAAGCAGAACATGCTGTATTTAAAAAAAAGGACTACTAAATTTTTAAATGGGGAACTTAATTAGCATCTAAATATGCACTATAAAAAATATTGTTCTGCTCACCTTGCTCTGCTAGCTTCAGGGACGTGTAAAAAACTAATTTAAGGATATGCAGTCATGAAAAAAGAGATTTTTGAACGGTTTATTGTACACACCAAAAAATATCAATTAAAAGTTTGCCCCAAATTTTGACCGCTGGAAATATCAAAACCGGTTTATGTTGAAAAAGAAACTTTGGTTGGATTTTTATTTTTATTATTTTATTTTTTTAAAGGGTTGAACTGACAAATAAATATTTTCTGCATTATGTTTAATAAAGTCTGAACTATTTTTGACAGTTCCGCACTAGTACTACATATTTTAGGAACTTTACCCATCTGTTATGAGACGGCTATCTTCTTGGTTGCCGGGGCTATCCGAAACCTATGTTCGGGCAGGTGCTATCTAAATAATGTCGTCTTTCATAATATCTTCTACTAATCATCCAGCCCCTTCAAAAGAAAATCACCGTCATTCGTCAAAAATTCAAAGCACTTCGTGCACCTCTTTAGAGACATCAACCTACAACCTGACGACCAGTTTGTACCCTAATGTACCACTTGAAGAATCGCTCCAAATCATTGAACAGAAGCTAATCAAAGACAACCACCTGTCTGATAGAATCTATCAATCACTGCCATTATGGATTTGTTGAAATGCTGTCTGCAGAATTCTTCCAGAAAAAGATATTTTCGTCAGGAAGATGGTTTACCCATAGGATCTCCACTTTCGCCGGTAGTGGTCAACATCTTTACGAAATCCTTTGAAGAAGAAGCTCTGCGAACATCATGGCATCATGGCTTCGATAAATTAGAGCTCCGGGACTGTAAAACGCGCTAGTTCAAAATTTGTACGCAATTTTTATGAAAATGATACCAAAAAAATTACCGGACCATACATAGACAATATGGAGGCACTTATTTGGTTATTTCGTCCAGTTTCTTAAGTATCTTTGGTCCCCACAGATGCTTCTTAGGATACTTACACTCTAAGCTTAATAGCTTATAAAAGTTTATGTAATTTTTGTTTGAATAATTTAAGGTTATGAATGGAATTTTTGAATAAGTCTGAATACGTGCGGTACGTGTCGCGATTTCTATGGAATGGGCGGCGCGTTTATACTGCATTGCGTACCTGGTTGGCGTCGATTCTTCTTGTGCTGTGATTTGAAGATGTATGGCCATCTTAGCGCAAAAGATTTTTATAAAAATTAAAAACAAGAAAAACAGAAAGCTCGTTCAAAAGCTTGCAAGTTCATTAATCTAACCATAATTACTACCGTAGATCGCAAACCAGCTCATACTGGAAAATATCTTAACTTTAAATCAAACCACTCCACACCAACCAAAGTGCAGTGGGAATTGCAAAATCTCTTATAGATTGAGCCACCTATATCTGCAAACAAAAGTAGCTTTAAATAAAGAAAAGTTAAAAATTCGATCCTATCTGCGAAGGAACGGTTTCTCCAACTGCACGATCAAGAAAACTCTTCAGACCACATCAAATCAAAAGACGACAGACGTAAATATTGAAAGAATTCCATACATCAACTGAATCTCAGAAAAGATAAGAATAATAGGCAACAAAAACCATCTTTGGACCACAAAATGACCACAACAATAAAAAGTCACTTAACAAAAGCTAAATCACAACGACTCGGTACGAAGTGTGGGGATATCTACATCGGAGAAACCAGCCGACCCACAGAAGTTCGCTTTACAAAAACAAAATTATGATTGTTCTCCACAAACCAAAACTACACTTTTTTGCACTCGACGCGCGTTTCGCTAACAACGTCAGCATCATCAGGAGACGATAAACAAACAAACAAACAAACATTGTTTATCGTCTCCTGATGATGCTGACGTTGTTAGCGAAACGCGCGTCGAGTCCAAAAAAGTGTAGTTTTGGTTTGTGGAGAACAATCATAATTTTGTTTTAGTGCAACCAAAGGTTCCAAATTCCCAACATAATTATTCGCTTTACAGGACACAAACACAAAACTCGACAACTGACTCGACTGCTTCTTGTTGTCAACATCAACAAGAAGCAAAGATCTATCAAGCGGAAATTCGGCTCAGTTAAGTTTGCCCCCCCCAGATCGATTTTCTCAAAAATTTTTATGCCAAAATTTTGCACATATTTTGCACAATTTTGCACACCACAAATCAAATTTTGCACACCTACCTACGAGAAACTACAGCCCATTTTCTGTGGGGGGGGGGGCAAACTTGACGTTGCCCCCCCCAGTCAATATTTTTCAAAAAATTTATGTCATTCAAAAAGCCTAATTTTGCACAACTATTTTTAAATTTTGCACACTTCCCATGCCGTTTTCTTTTTGTGGCGTTTACGGTTAAACTTGGTCCTAAAATTTCCCAGAAGTATAAGCAAACGAAGGAGACCTCGATTGTGTAATATCTTCGAATATTGTTTAAATTTACATATAATTGCTTATGCTTACATATATGTGTCTATAATCAAAAGTTTTTAATTTTTATGAATTTCCGGATTATACTTAATTTTTCACATGCTATGACATCATCTAACAAATGGACGTAGATAGCACATCCTGTGAAGATCCATACCTTGAGAACCGCAACCATTCTGAACCGCCAAAATAGGCTGGTTCCGATTCTCAAGACGCTGTCTACATCGATTTTTTCTGTTCATTTTTGATATGAAAATTTAAGTATAATCCGGAAATTCATAAAAATTAAAAACTTTTGATTATATACAATTGTAAACATAAACAATTATCTGTAAATTTAAACAATATTCAAAGATATTACACAATCGAGGTCTCCTTCGTTTGCTTATACTTCTGGGAAATTTTAGGACCAAGTTTAACCGTAAACACCACAAAAAGAAAACGGCATGGGAAGTGTGCAAAATTTATAAATAGTTGTGCAAAATTAGGCTTCTCGAATGACATAAATTTTTTGAAAAATATTAACTGGGGGGGGGCAAACTTTTTTGAGAACGCTCTTGTGGGGTACTGAAGGGTGTGCAAAATTGCGCAAAATAGACTTTTCGAATGACACAAAATTTTTTGAAAAATATCGACGGTGGGGGGGGGGCAAACTTCATATTTTCAGAATCTTCGTGTGGGTTAGAGGGAGGTGTGTAAAATTTTAAAATGGGTGTGCAAAATGATGCAAAATTAGACCTTTCTAATGACTCCAAAATTTTTAAAAAATATTGACTGGGGGGCAAACTTGATATTTTCAGAACCCTCGTGTAGGTTACAGGGAGGTGTGCAAAATTTTAAAATGTGTGTGCAAAATTGTGCAAAATAAGCCCTTTCTAACGACACCAAAGTTTTTGAAAAATATTGACTGGGGGGAGCAAACTTGATATTTTCAAAACCCTCGTGTGGGTTACAGGGAGGTGTGCAAAATTTTAAAATGGGTGTGCAAAATTGTGCAAAATAAGACCTTTCTAACGGCACCAAACTTTTTGAAAAATATTGACTGGGGGGGGGCAAACTTGATATTTTCAGAACCCTCTTGTGGGTTACATGGAGGTGTGCAAAATTTTAAAATGGGTGTGCAAAATTGTGCAAAATAAGACCTTTCTAACGGCACCAAACTTTTTGAAAAATATTGACTGGGGGGGGGGCAAACTTGATATTTTCAGAACCCTCTTGTGGGTTACAGGGAGGTGTGCAAAATTTTAAAATGGGTGTGCAAAATTGTGCAAAATAAGACCTTTCTAATGACACCAAACTTTTTGAAAAATATTGACTGGGGGGGGGCAAACTTGATATTTTCAGAACCCTCGTGTGGGTTACAGGGAGGTGTACAAAATTTTAAAATGGGTGTGCAAAATTGTGCAAAATAAGACCTTTCTAACGACACCAAACTTTTTGAAAAATATTGACTGGGGGGGGGGGCAAACTTGATATTTTCAGAACCCTCGTGTGGGTTACAGGGAGGTGTGCAAAATTTTAAAATGGGTGTGCAAAATTGTGCAAAATAAGACCTTTCAAATGACATCATAATTTTTGAAAAATATTGACTGGGGGGGGACAACGTCAAGTTTGCCCCCCCCCCACAGAAAATGGGCTGTAGTTTCTCGTAGGAAGGTGTGCAAAATTTGATTTGTGGTGTGCAAAATTGTGCAAAATGTGTGCAAAATTTTGGCATAAAAATTTTTGAGAAAATCGATCTGGGGGGGCAAACTTAACTGAGCCCGGAAATTCAAAGAAACAGCACTCATTCTGAGAAACCAGAATGTATTTTCTCAATAAAGCGTCACCATCAAGCATATTTAGACACCGATACTTTTCGGAGGTAACAGATTTTAATTGCGAAACAGCGGAACCAACCAAGGGTAAATTTCATAGTTAACTGAACACAACTTAGTTTTTATTTTTAGTGTGATGTTTTGCGACCCAATTTAAATTTAGTTGAGGTTGTTTTTTGGAACAAGTTTTTATGGTTCAGGGAACACATGCTAGTCATTTGATGACGATTGCATTTGAAACGTTGTGAAAAAAGTAAAAAATAAAGACAATGCACGTTCGAAACTCTAGTTTACTCTCATGTCTTTCATAATGTTTATGCCGACCTTTAATAGGGACTTATCTGTACAATATAGGCTGATTTTAATAAAGTCGGCACTATTTTTGACAGTTCCGCACGACTACTTCATATTTTGGGCATCTCCAGATCGCTCGCTTCTTGGTTGGCGGGGCTTTCTTGTGCGTAGTGCTATCAAAATAACGTCGACTTTCATAATGTTTGTGCCGACCTTTAATAAAGGACGGAATTAACTTAAAGTACGTCAACTTTATGGGTGGCACAATATGATCATATTTCTAGATGACGCCTATGTCAGAAACTTCGTGCGGTACTGTCAAAAATAGCGCCGACTTTATTAAAGTGAGGCTATGCTGATTTTATGTACCGATAAGTCCCTATTATCTTAAATATTTGTCGACTTAATTGTTTATATTTTTAATAGTCACGGGTTAAAAACAATTTAAATTGGGTTTTCCAGAGATAGTTGCAAATCCGAGTAATATCGTTAATGTTATTCCTTAAATATTTGACTTGGTAACTGTGCTTTATTGGTTGGCAAAGGTTTATTACCTACTTTTATTACAGACTAAAAACCAATCTTGAAAAAAAATCCTTTTGGTTGTCAAATTGTGGCAAACGTTTGGTATGTTGTAAAACATACTAAATACTCCATCAAAACGTGAAAAAACCTTTTGTTCCAATCTTTTGGGGGTTAAACGCCTTTTCTAATTAAGTAAAAAAATATGGATCGTTCTTTTTTTTTGAAAAAAATCCATTCCTTTCAGCATAAAAAACAAAATTAGGTACATTTTTTAGTGAAAAGAAAGCAAACTCATTTTACTCGTTATAACGTGGTATTACAATTCACAAAGTTTAAATTCTAGTTGCCGTAATATTATATAAAAGTTTTGCTTTTGTAAAAAAGTTGATTTGAAAAATTTTATTACGGAAAGTTCGCAAATAAGCCATTATTTTTATTAACGCATTCATAGCTTTTTCGCTTGTGCTAAAAAAGATTTAAAAAATAACATGTAATTTATATTTAATTAATTTTGCGGTGGCGTTACCCCAAACAAAAGACCTTTAAAACGCTATTAATATTGGGCAGCACTACGATACTGACATACAATTTTCGCTTTGGTCCTTTGTGCGTTCCTTGTGGGATGCTCAAGTTTGAATGTTCGTTTTTTCGGTTAAAGTTACTGGTTCGAAGGTTTTTTTAACTTCTTTTTCTTCTTTGACTTTTGTTTTAATTGCCTTAGGAGCATAACCCTTCTGGACACCAGGACGAACCCGTATCAGGTGACTTAGGTAAGTGCCAGTGCGAAACGTTGCCTATTTGTGAGTAACTCAAAGTTGGAAATCAAAGTGTATGATGGTGTTTAATGATGATTCGGGAGTGTGACCAGTGAAACCACTGATGAGCCCACGCTGGTTGCCCAGGGCGAAACACCGTTTAATCATTTCTGTTTTCGCTTTGATCCTTTGTGAGTTCCTTGTGGGATGCTCATTGATCTTTTGATCTTTTGTTTTTCGATTCTTTTCGGTTAAAGTAACTGATTTGAAGGTTTTTTAACTTCTTTCTTTTTTGATAAAATTTGTACTTAAAGGAACAGCTCATCAAAATGACAAGTTGATCTTATTCGATGGCAAAAAAAACTTTAACACACAGTAAAAAATGTAAATTTTGAATAAATAAAAAATTACGTAAAAAATATCTCACTGAAAATTAAGTGAAAGTCACTCAAAATAGTGTACGGTAACTCAGGCTTGTGTGAAAAGTTTATGGCAAGTTCACACATAGTGCCAATGGTGTTCACAAAAATTCACTTAAACACCACTGTTGTCAAGGTCATAAACTTTTTTAGGATTCCAAATTCTGGATTTATAAAATTTTTAAGCAATAGGAATAAAGAATCATTAAAGATGGGGACAACTCCGGAAGAGTTTTAACATACTAGAAACGTTTTTACATTGTACAATAAGGCCCACTCTCCTACTAATATAAAACAGTCTGATTTTCCCATATCCAGAACATCTCATCTTTTATAATCCCAATATTTTCTAATTTTTTTCTAACCAAACATAAAAAACTAGATTGGCTACAAATGTACTATATATTTGTCTACTTTTCTTCCAAGCACAATTCAAAGTGGGATCGGTCGAAATTTTAAAAGAAATTAGTAAAAGCATTTCTGTTCGTCATGGGCAATCCACAAATAAATAATAATAGCTATTTTCCACATTTAGTACTAAAGATCCCTTGCTTTCATCGAAACTTGTTAATAACCGCGTAAAAAAAGTGTTTTAATAAAAACCGCGTCCTTTGGGCCACTAACGGTAATTGAAAGTTTTAATTAATTAAATTTAGTTATGTACGACTATAAGCATGTTAAAGTACCTACAGTTTTAGAAGTGTATCTAATTTTTCCACAGGTCCTCTAAAGCTCACTAGAAATGCTAAAAGCACACATTAATCAGCAGAGCTGAAGGAGGGGGGAAAGATTTAAATTTGATTGCCTACTAATTATACGTTGCTTAAAAAAATGTTTATTTGACTTAAAAAAATATTTGTTTCTCCGTTATCAGACAAATATTTATCTAAATCAATGAGTCACTTTTTTCTGTGCGACAATCGAATAACAAGTAGTTTCACTAAAATTGCTACAGTAAGTAAATAAAGAAATCTTATGTGTTGGGTGTGACATTAACCACAGTCTGTTTGAACCAGGAAAAAATAGAACATATAACGAATGGAATCAGAATCAGAATATGCTTTGTTATCATAAAATTCTATTTACAAAGCAAGGGCAGTTATATATACTAGTAAAAAAAACATAAACTTTATGATTTTGGGTTTAAAAGCATACATAAAATAAAATATATAATATAAAAAATAGGAAAAAAATAAAATTGTTTCTACTTAAATCAGTCAAAAATATTAAAACTATACTTTAAAAAAAAAAAAATTAAAGATAAAAAAATGTTAAAAGATTTAAACAACACACGACACGAATAAAATAACAATAAAAAAAGAGTTAAAAAAGCGATAATACAATAACAATATTTTAAAATACAAATGCACACTTGAAAATATAAAAACGACAAACAAAACAACAATCAAAAAGAGAGAAAAGCGCTGGTACACAATAAAACTACAAACAAGTAAAAAAAAATAATGTTTACTATCAGTCATATTAATAAAACGTGTCATTGAAATAGTACTCCAAAGAGTAATAAGCTTTTTTCCTCAACCATTCCTTCACTGCTTTTCTAAAATTTTTGCAGCAGGCAATTTGTTATAAATTTTTGTACTTCTGTATACAATGGAGTCTTGAGTAAGGCTGAATCTTGGAATTGGCAATGGAATATTGTTATGGTTTCTTGTTTTATAAAGATGTGTGTGTGCGTAACATTTTAAAATTTTTTGTAAATCAGGCTGACCGTTTCGAGAATCAAAATTCCTATTAACGTTAAAATGTTTTTCCTTTAAAAGAGAAGTTTACAGTGGTCTCTTAATTTTTCTTCATACAAGTACCTTACAAATCTCTTTTGCAGAATAAAACACTGAATTAAAAAGATATTGGCTACAACTTCCCCAAAACGCAGATGAGATTCTACTAAAAAACTACGTAATAGGTGGATTTTGCGAGGGATGTGCCCAATTCCCAAGTTTAAAATGTGGTATGAGAATTTCAGCTTATCATCAACATGAATTCCCAAGAATTTTAGTTTTTCCCAAGTTAAAACATAAGAAATTCACATCACACCAAAATCTAATCTTTTGTAAATCATCAGCAACAATAAGTTTCCGAGTATTTTTGTCTTTGTGACTCTAAGTAATGGTGCTGTCATCAGCAAAAGTGGTAAATTTTTCATCAATGACTACTCTAAGTAAGTCCCCTATACATAACAAGTATTGGGCCATGGACTGAACCCTGTGGTACCCCAGTATCTGTGGACAGTAATGCTGATGACGAGTTACCATTTTTTATCATTTGAAAACTTTTGGTTAACCAACCAAATGCGCTTTGTATTTAAACCCCTAAATATTTAGTTTTTTTAAAAGCAAACTATGGTTTACACAATCGAAGGCCTTCGAAAAATGTGTGCCTTTTAAAGTTTGAAATCCATATTGACATGTGCTTAAAATGGTATGTCGATCTATAAAGTCTAACATACGCTTCTTTATTACTTTTTCGACAACTTTAGAAAGAGTTGTTACCCAATGAGCATTTTCAGAAATAATTATTATAAAGAGGGTTCCATTAATGCCCTAGGGTACTACAGGAATTGAGTTTGTATTTATTTTATTAAAGGTTCTAAATTGATGGTACCCTAAGGTAACATAAAACTGGCGTTAACAATATTTTCACGGACATCTTTATAAAAATTAAAGTAATCGGTAACAAACGTTATATAAATTGGTGTTAACAATGTTTCAACCAACATATTTATAAAAATATAAGTCATCAGTGACAAAAGTTATATAAATTGGTTTTTAAAATCTTTCTGTTAACCCATCTATAAAACCGTAAGTAACTATCAATTAAAGATATACAGATTGTTTTTTAAAATGTTGCTATCAACTCACTTATAAAAACTTAATTAACCAACAAAAAAGAGACACTTTTATATAAATTGGTGCCTGTAATATTCTTATGAACTCGTTCATAAACCTTTTTTGCGCATTCTTTCTATAATGTTTTTATTAATTTCTTCGTATAGTGGTTATAATACCACTGTTTTAGCAACAAAAAAACAATTTTAATTTATAACAAAACAAACAAGATTTTTGGGTTAATTTTGTGACATCAAAAGGCTCGTTTTTGCGACTTTAAAAGGCGCGTTTTTGCGACATCAAAAGGCGCGTTTTTGCGAGATACCATACCATCATTATCTGGTTCTAATTACATCAATCTGAGGAAAGACGTAAGAGATCCAAATCTTCTTGAGATGGTTTTCGATGACAGATATTGGGATCGAATGCATTCTACACCCAATTCCGACCAGCGTTTCCCATGCGCGGCCACCCTGACTCAAAAAACTCATCACGTGGACCGATATGAACTTGTATAGGCAAATCTCGCTTAGACTACGTGATCCGTGTTTTGATTCGGGGAGCCCACGCATAAGAAACCGATAGATGGAAACCGGGATTTAGAAAAAGAGAACAATATAGTAACCGTGTTAAGTTCGCAAAAATGCACCGTGAAACTTCGATTCATGGTTCATACAGTTCGCACGGCTGGTTGGCGGCAATTGAACACATCACCTTACGACGCGACGGAACGCAGCCTCAAGGTCTGTTTCTGCGAGTTTGACATAGTCACTATTATTCTCTTTTTCTAAATGCATTCGTCTGAGAGAGATCCAGCATACCAGGGAAATACCTGCCTGTACACCCTTTGACCCCGCAATCTATCTTCTTGAGATAGTTACCTCTGACAGTTATGCGGGGTTGAAGGGTGTGCAGGCGGGTATTTTTCCTGGTATGTGTAGTATGCTGGACCTCTCTCAGACGAGTACATTTAGGAAAAGAGAACAATGGTAACTATGTTAAGCTCACAGAAACGGACCTTCAGTATTCAACACTGCGCCATCTGCAGCCTTTTGTTCCAACTAGCATCATGTTTTAAAACGTTGATAAAAAAGTGTTGAAAGAGGTACACAGTGGTATAATTGTATTGTTTTCGCCACTTTGGATTCCAACAATAGGTTCTTGACCAAAATAAAAACGTTATTTATGGGGTTTCAACATGTGCTTTAATCGAAATATTGCTTGTTTAGGGTTAAGAACAAAATACAAAATTCAATATTTCTCCCAGAAAGCAAAAAACATATGTGAAAAAAAGTATTATTTAAATAAATATCTTTTTTTTTCCGTTTTCTCAAGTATTTTTGGAGCCCATGAAAATTTCGTGAGTGTATTCGAAAACTATACAGTACACACGGGACCGCAGCTGATTATCATAGTAGGATGACTGGGAAAACAGCTTTTATTTAACCTATAGTATATAAATATTCATATTTCTGCTTCAACTTATCTCACTTCCATTTTAATTTATTTTAGAAGATTGGTAAACACCATTTTATAAATTTTTTATTTTAAAAAGAAAAAGAATAATACATAACAAGCAAAGGGAAGGAGGATGGAAAATCTATATTTCTAAATAGATAAAAACAGGTGTAAAACCTTTTTATAATAATATATAGACTTGAGGGTTCATAAGGAAGTTTTATAAAATCTATATGTTTTTCCATCCATTACTATGTACCATAAATTTTTATAAGCTGGTGTTGGTCAGTTGTTTTTCAAGTCTTTTTTACTCATTTAAGAGATATATTAGAGTTATAAAATTATCACCAACACTAAATAATATAACTTTTGGTTATTTTATGAAGGATTTATATTATTTGCTGTAACTTCTATATAGACAAAAATGCTCATTGGGTAACAAAGAAATGGGTCTAAAATTAGAATGGATATCCCAACCAACCAATCTAAAAAATGAGGGGTGACCATGCGATTGATAGTTTCATAGCTAAAAAGGCGTAACGGTTGGGAAAACGTCACTTTTTCTATGATTTGCCACAAGGGGTCGATAACGGCTTTTTAAAATGGCGTATTTTATTGTTGTTTTCATGGAAATTTTTTTTTTATTTTGAGTGATTTACGCTAAGTTTGAAATTAAAAATAAAGACAATATATATAAGCTACAGAAAATACTTACTTTTTGTGAAATTTTTATACATTCCGTGAAGCAAGACAACTCCAGAAGTGGAAATGGAGCTATTTATTAGATATTATAGAGAAAAGACTGAAGACATTCCAACTTTAAAAAGTAAGCAACATAAAAGAAAAAGTAAACAAAAAAGTAGGGTTATACGTCAAGTCGGACCACAGATCAAATTTACCCAGAGAATATAAATTTGCCACTTTTTTTTGGGTGAAATCCATTCCCTATATGTTCTATTTTCTTTGGCTTGAACGGACTCGATTGGTAAAAAACAAAACCGCAGAAATTGCTAATTTTTCGATTGACCGCTGCCTGGATTTGCGGTCACTCTACCAACCGAACGGACCGACAGACGAACCGACATCCGGTAATCGAAAAACAACCCTTATCTCTGCCATTAACCCTCGATGCGGCATTTTTCGAGTGCCTGCATCCTCAATTTCCCCTGCATAAAAGTCCACTGTCGTCCATTCGCGCGGGCTTTTAAAATGAGTATTTTTGCTGCACATTTACTTTTGATTTTGTTTTTTTTTATTTGGAAATAATTACCACGTATACATGATTTTCTCACTAATACTTTATTTTTCTAGTTAGCCGTTAGAGAGACTCTTGTTAAAAGAATATGTTTTTGTTGTTCCTCTTTGTTTACCGTCACTTTTTTAAGTCGCGTAGGCACTATTAACTTAATCGGACGGGTCATCATCTACCTTCAAACCCCAGACCAGGTATTTTTTTATCTGGTCTTTTTGTCCTTCAGTAGTCTACCAACTTGGGGAGTGTTTAAATAGGGCCGGCTCCACGGGATACCGACCCCATCCGCCCTGGTTACCGGCGTGAATGGAGGGGCAGGACCAAGTTACCTTTTAGACTCTTCCCTGGTTTTTTAGCCTATTAAGTTAGCAACAAGATAGAAAGAAGTTAAAAAAAAACCTCCAAATCAGTTACTTCAACCGAAAATAAACTAAAGAACAAAAGATAAAAAAAAACAAAAGTCATTAAACACCATCGGATTGGGACCCTGACTTCCAACTTTGAATCACTTACAAATAGGCATCGTTCCGCACTGGTACTTATCCAAGTTACCTGATACGGATTCGTCCTGGCGTGTTAATATTTCCAATAGGATTATGCTCCTAAGACAATTAAAACAAAGAAAGAAATTAAAAAACCTCCAAATCAGTTACTTTAACCGAAAAGAAACTAAAAAAGAAAAGATCAAAAAATCTTGGATGGAAATAACGAAAATTCACACTTGAATGAGCATTCCACAAGGAACACACAAAGGACCAAAACGAAAAGAGAAAAGGTTTTTTAACTTCTTTCTTTGTTTTAATTGTCTTAGAAGCAGAATCCTATTGGAAATATTAACGTGCCAGGACAAAAAAGAAATAATTTCTCTTTCCGCTTCAGTCCTTTATGTATTCCTTGTGGGATGCTCATCCAACTTTGAATTTTCGTTATTTCCACCCAATATCTTTTGATCCTTTAGTTTCTTTTTCTTTGTTTTAATTGTCTTAGGAGCGTAATCCTATTGGAAATATTAACACGCCAGGACGAAGCCGTATCAGGTAACTTGGATAAGTACCAGCGCGGAACGATGCCTATTTGTGAGTGATTCAAAGTTGGAAATCAAGGTATATGATAGTGTTTAATGATGTATGGGGCGGGTGACCAGTGGAACCACTGATGAGCCTACGCTGGTCTTTTCGCTTTGGTCCTTTGTGTGTTCCTTGTGGGATGCTCATCAAAGTTTGAGTTTTCGTTATTTCCACCCAAGATCTTTTAACCTTTTGTTTTTTAAGTTTTTTTATATTTTATAACAGGAAACGAAGATCGGTATGATCTGCTGCACTCATTTTTTAGGGAAAAATATATGGCCATCGAAGACCAGGACGGAGAAGAAACTCTTGGCTTCAAAACCTTAGACAATGGTTTGCCTTAACCACTACTTAACTATTCCGTGCAGCAGCCAACAAAGTTAGAATAGCCATGCTAGTCGCCAGCATCCGAACCGGATAGGCACTACGAGAAGAAGTTTTATCCAAGGCCGAACACTTTTATTAGAAAAAGTGTTTGGGACTGCGCGGGGTTTGAACCCGCGACACACCGGCAACCAAGAAACCTAACTTGATCATATCACTCGGCTAACCGACTGGACCATCAGGGCCTGTAGGGAATACATTAATAAATTTCCTTTTCACGTGGAGCTGAATACGTTTTCAACAATGCGATTTTTGACAGCCCGACTGGTGGATGGACTGTTTCTGGATGTAAAAAATTCAATAGTTTTCTGTTGGTAAACCTCTCGTTTTAGATCATCATTATCAAAATCAAGTTACTAAGGTTCCAAAATTCAGGACACTAATCCTAGAGCAAGCTCTAAAGCTGGCGAAGCCTGACATTTATTTTGACACTTGCGTTGTCATTTTTGATTTGTTTGCCTCGCTTTTGTCTTCGGCGGCTCGTTATTATTGTAAATGGTTTTTTTGTCAAACGATTTAATTTTATTATTTATTCCTGTTGTGTGCCAGGCTGCAAAAAATAGTCCTGCGACGGAATTCAGCTCTTTCAAGTACCTATTAAAGGTAAGTTATCATGAGTGAAGAAGTATTTTTATTAGGAAAATCAAACAGCAATAGAAGGATAGGTTGGCTGGAAGCCTTCGGACAAGACTTTAAGCAGCACGAAAATTTAAGTATTTGTGAGGCAAGTTTTATAAGAGTACCTATTTAATAATAAAGTGCAATTATAAATTTGCGTGTCTGGTGTGTGTCCCATTTTATATCCGAAATTAGTAAAAAAATTATTACGGCGTTGTGAAAGTTGACCTTTAGTCGAGCTTAGCTATTCTTGGTAAAAAAAAAATTATTTTTTAAAGATATATGTATATAGTTGTTTAGTTTATGGTAAGAATTTAAGTACTTCTTTTGGGGCAAGTATTCGCCTGTATATATGTTACCGTAAAACCCCGATTTCAGTTAAATCCTGGTTTTCCTAGGAAAAACTAGTTTAGATTAGGTCAGATTAAAATTTAATCTAAACTTATATAATTTAGTCTAATCTAATCTAATATAGAGTTAACAGTTATAACTAGTTTTTACTAGGAAAAACCGGGTTTTAACAGTAACATATAGGTACTGTGATCAGAATGCGATGTATTGGTAAAAGATTTTAAACATTATAAATCTAATGTAGTTTTAAGTTCATTTGAATAATTTAGATAACTTTAATCACTTTTCTGTAATTATTACGGAATAATTTTTTTTTCACGTATAAGTATAAATATAATAATCAAAAGAAAGAAAAAAACTGTTTTAATTCTTACTTGAAACACAGTGACACAAAATGTGTTATTAGTACAACATCATCATACCAATGTATGGTACGGTAGTTCACCAAAAATTTAGTTGCTATTTGGGTCCTAAAACACCTACATCTACAAAAAAAAGGATTTTCTGTCGGTCTGCACACATGATAGAAAAGGCATTATGTATTATGATTTAAACCAAAATTTGGTACCAAAGCGTTGGTTTTTTTGGCCACCCACCAAGTAAATGTTGGATAGAATGATGGGGGTTTAGGAAGAGCAAAGTGTGAAATTTATAAATAATAACTAAAATTTAAAAAATTTAAAATAATAAATAAATAATAATTTATAAAAATAACTTTGAAATTAACATTTTCTTCAGTTTGGTCCAAATTACTAAGAGCTTTAGTTTTTGAAACATTTAAAAGATGTGTTAGAATATTTTTTTAAAAACATAATTTTTGAAGCAAAGAAGCAGATATCAATATACGTTTACAGATTTTAGTTCCTGTGAATAGTACTTACCTGAAAATGTTGTTGTCGGGTTTTACAGAGGGTTTACCCAACTTTTCGTATTGATAATGTATTCATAACTTTAGTAATTCTGAATGCCTGTCGTTTTACTTCTTTATCGAAATACAGAGAACTAGGACTAAGAGTAAAATCTATATTTATAATTTTTGCGTATATTTTTTGCTTTAGTAACTCGCGACTGTATGATAATGGACTAGTCGTGCTTTCGAAAAATACTTTCTTATCGTATTTATCATTCATTAAAATATTTAAAATAAGAACGTCCTCGTTGAAGGGGAGAAAAGGGGGATAAAATATTTAAAAAAATTATAACTTTAGAATAAAAGCAAGTAGCGATATACGGTTTTGGAATTTAAGTTACCAGGAATATGGACTACAAATTTTGTTATAAAGTCCAAATTCGTAGGAGCTTTAGTTTCCTAGTTATTTGAAAAAGCGTTAAAATATATTAAAAAAATCATAACTTTAGAAGTAAAGCAGCTATTGATATGCGGTTTTCAGATTTTGGTTTTCGTAAACATTGGGAATTTCTCATTCTGTTTTTGACATTTGCCTGATGCACTTAGGAAGAGATTTTTACGTAGAGATTTTTACGTATAAAAGTGGAGGTGAGTATTTTTCTAGACTGGCAGCAATGTGCTAAAACGTTTTTAAAGTGCTTATACCGAGCCTAAAATCGGTTCTAAAGCGGATAAACCTGTTTTAATGGTTTATACGACAAAATTTTCAAATCGTCCTCAAATAAAAGCACTTTAAAATACCCTTAAAAACAATAGGCTTTCAAAATGTTCCCAATAAGATTTTAGAAAAAATTATTTGAAAAACGGATAAACTAAACTTTAACTTTCCATGCATTCACTAAATACTTATTTTTTTAGGTCAGCAAGGAGTTGTGAAAATAATTAGAAAAAATAAAAAAAAGTCGTAAAAACAATTTTTCATATCTTTCACCATACAACTTTAGTAAAAAAAATAGGCCAAAACACATTTTTTATTTAAAATCTCTTTTAAGCCTGATTTTTTTAAACAGTCGGTAAAGTACGTTTTTTTTTTGTATTTTTTTTTCAAAAATAAATTTCGTTCTCAGAAGCAAACTTTCTATTTGCAAAGGCTCTTATTAAATTTGCAGAATGGTTTCTGATTCGCAGGGGCGTATTATAATAAAATATTTTGCCCCCTTCGGAGCCAGCAATATCAGAGCCACGTTTGAACTCCCCTTTTAAAATAGATAGATAGAGCGTTGTTGCTAAATTGAAAATTGTTTACGTAGCGGTTATAGGCAGCAGATAATAGTCTTTTGAGCATTTTATATCTAAATTTTACTCTCATACGCATTTTTATCGAAATTAGCGTTGTGCAAAAACAGGGTCTGTCGAAACCATCATAACTATAATGGACTCCCACGATTTATCAGAATGTGCAAAATCAAACCAGTTAAATTAAAGAAAGTTCAATCGTAAAATCAGTCACTATAGAAACTACAATTCGTTAAACTAATTTTTTACTTGAATCTTATTTCTTCAAACCCGATCAATAATAAATTCAAAATTTAAAGACCCGTTTTTAACCGAACCATTTTTCATCACTCATTCAATATCAAACTCGTAATTTCTAAAACCCATTTTTAATAAAACTCGGAATTTGTCTAACCATTATTTTTCAAAACAGGAATTCGTAAAATCTGTTGTTTATCAGAAAATAATACATAAACCGAAGGCGTACTCGCAGGTGGTGCGGCGGCGCGGCGTTTCGATGCATTTATCCCTGCTACGCGCGCATACTTGTACAGGTAGCGTTCAATAGATATAGTAACATCTATACACAAAGTATTGAACACTACCTGTGAATACTTTTAGCCAAGTGTGCGCACATAGAACGACAAATGCATCGAAATGCCGTGCCGCCGCGCCACCTGCGTGTACGCCTCCGGTTCATGTATTATTCAGGATTCCCACCAAATTCTGATTTACAAATTCCCTGACTTTTCCAGGTTTTCCCTGACCATTTTTTAAAAAATTCCAGGTATTTTTTGGATATAAATTGCTTGCCTGCGTAGACAACAAGTAAATGTAGACCTTTACCATGACAATTTTTGAAAGTTCGAATTTAGCAGGTAGTTATATTATCGAGATAAAAAGGTAAAAAGCAGATAAATAAGATGAAAAACTTTTTTCGAAACTTTATTTGAAGACAAAAATCACAGGACCCGAATTCGTTAAATCCTAAAAACAAATCAGGTAACAGTATTAAAAATAAAAGACTAATTTGCCTAGTTCTACCAACGTTTTTGGTTCATCTAGCAAGTTATAAAACTAAATTGCACGAAGTGTTAATATATATGCACACGAAAAAGAAGACCAGCATAAATACCAGAAACCAATTACTGAAGAAATAAAAGAACCGCAATGGAACTACAATGTAAACGAGCTCTGAAAGAACATCCAAGAAACCGTAACTAGGATGGCTAGTCAAGTGACTCTCTTTCACCCCAACTCTTCAACATCATTGTATGCAAGCATCAGAATATGCAATAAGGAAAGCCAAGATTGAGACATCAACGGCTATATTCGACCAGGAAGGACCCAACCTACTACTTGCCTTCGCAGATGATGTGAACATAATTGGCAACAGCAGGATTAATCCTAAAGACTCCTTGCACCACAATATTTCTGCATCCAGACCTGATTGCTCAATAAGAAAAGATTACAAAAAAGGGGTAGAACCCTTTTTAGCAGTGAAAGCAGTTGCTGTGGAGGTTCTGTCATTAACAGTAGTTGGTGTAGATGTAGGTCCCTTGTCATTTTGGGCTAAGAATGATAGTGTATCAGTTTTCTCAATTAACAAAGGCAATTTCCTAAAATTTTTTTCAGCCTCCACGTACTTTACATGACCACTGCTCTTAAAATGGCTCGAGATGGTTTGACGCCCCATATTACTCAATTCAATATCCTTTAAAGAAAGCTTACAATATGCTTGATATTTATTGGTTTTCACAGCCTGTAGACACTGCCACTCTGGTGGACTTATGGAAAGACTTATCCAGTCTAAATTAGAATCCTTGCTTTTAAAAAAATTGAAAATGCACCCCTCATCATTTAAACATTAGGAATAAATAAATTACATGACAAATATTTTAGGATTAGAAAAAAGCTAGACTACACTTAAAAGGAGAAATAATACCAGATGATATTTATTATTTCGAAACGAAAACCAAATATGTTCAATAAACACAATCTGCCAGATTATATACTAGGTAAGCAGAGAAGAACTCACATATTTTTAAAAAATAGGTTGAGAAAGAGAAATTCCAGGTTTTGCGGGCCAATTCTCTGACTTTTGAGGATTTTTTGGTCATTCCGTGACTTTTCCAGGTAGCTCTCAAAATTCCTTGACTTTTCCAGATTTTCCAGGTTTTCCAGGTCAGTGGGAACCCTGTTATTGGCGAATTTGTTATTGAATGGGCGTAAAGAAATAAGGTTCGGATAAAAAATTGGTTTAATAAATTGCAGTTTCTATTGTGAATCGTTCTTACGATAAAATTTTTCATGAAATACGGTCTGATAAATTCCTGTTTGGATAAAAAATAGGCGTCCACTATGATATTATAGGGGCCTTTTAAAGCGTATTTATATAAGGACGGTTTAAAAATTTTGACGCATAAACACCACTAAAACCATTTTAAGCGATTTAACAAAGGGGTTTCTCGCTTTAAATCTCTCGATTTTTAAATACACAATACGAAATAAGGTAAGGATGTTTCCTGATAAGTAAAGGTCTATTTATTCAACTTTTAATGCTTATTGGCTAATTGATAAAACCCAACCAACCAAAACATTATTCATTCCTTGTATAAATTTGTGATTAACCATTGTGCATAAAAACTTCAGTAAACAACACTATTAATTAAGCATAACACATTATGCATTGAACAGTATCCATTACATTTATCATTAAGCATTAAAAGTTCTGTTTTCATGCGGCAAATCGTCTGGAAGGGATTTTTCTTGCAAACTTAAATTTTTCGTATTGTGCACTGGAGCAAATTTATAAATTAAAAAGTGACGTTAAAAGGTTTATGTAGTTTTATTTTATGACCACATTCTCAACATCAAACCCAATAAACGCGTTCAAAAGCAGTGACGAGACGACCCAAGAGTCTCCAAGCTTTTAGAGGTCACGTGCCAAGATGTTGGAGATTTTAGAAAGAATTGACTTCAACACCGAAGTTCACCCATTTTGATACTGGGCAGGGAAAACAAATTGGTTGGTTTACCCGTGATGGACTAACATATTTGCATATCAATTTAAAAAAAAAATTTAAAAAAAAAATTTAAGGTTTTGTTCAATTCTGTCCACTTTTTTAAATTAGAATGGCAATAAACGAGAAATTATTAAAATTGCTGTCCAAAAATAATGAGCAGGAACAAGCTCCGTTAAAGGCGCTCGCGCCATCTATACCAAAACACATGAATTAACGCCTGCCCATGCCATGCTTTGCATAAATAGCTGATTTCAGTAACCTAGAATGAATTTTTCAGCACCAAATTAAATGTAAACCAACATTTTTAACATTGTTAGGTAAAAGAAATAATTTATGAAGTTGAAAATTAGGCAAAAACAAAAAACAAACGCGATTTTTAAGAGGGCCAGGCCAAAAAAACGGGACTATTTTTACTGCCCATTACTTAAAAAGTTTTTGTCCAATTTTAAACATTTTAACCATTTCTTTCAGGCTTCAAAATTTAAGATTATTGTAACAAAATTGACAATTTATGAAAATTCCGTGTAGATTTTTTATTTGTCCAACTGGTTGAAAGTGTAATTTTTGCGTGTAGAGGATTAACTTTCCCCAAGTGTACTCATGTATTGCTTGTTATTATCAAGTTAGAAATAAGAAGAAACTTAAAAGCAAAAAGAAACATCATACATGCTTCAAATGGCTAAAATTTTCCTATATAATAACCAGTGCCACCTAGAGGAGTTTTTTCTCTAGGTGGCGGCGCATTACAATGTGTAGAATTTTCAAAATCATGCTTCGTATACAATCTTAAATGCAATTGTTACAAACTGTTTCTCCAACTACACGATCAATTAAACTCTTCAGACCACACCAACATAAAGGACGTAAATAATTCCATACATCAAAGAAATCCCAGAAAACAAAAACTAAACCATAACGACACCAAGAACTGCATCTACTAGGTACCATGCGAGTGTGGGGTTATCTACATTGAAGAAACCAGCCGACCGCACAAACGCAAAACTCGACAGGATAAGCTTTAAATAAAGAAAAGACAAAAATTCGACCCTATCTGCGAGGGAAACGGTTTCTTCAACTACACGATCAATAAAAACTCTTCAGACCACACCAACACAAAGGACGAAAGACGTAAATACTGAAAGGAATTTGGGCTGCCTTCAAAACGACCACACCAATAAGACAAGTTTAAGTGTGGGGATATCTACAACGGAGAAGCCGACCTATGGAAGTTCTTCTTACAGAACATAAACGCAAAACTTGATAAGGGGACACAACTGGATCAAAAATAGCTCTGCATTACTGGGAAAATCAACATCATATCGAATGGAAAGAGACAAAGATCTTCGCCAAGGAGGAAAAATCAATTCAAGCGGAAATTCAAAGAAACAGATTTCATACAGAGGAACCACCATGTATTTTCTCAAAAAAGCGTCATCATCAAGGATATTTAGAAACCCATACTTTTCGGAGGTAACAGGTTTCAACTGTGAAAGGGCGGAGCCAACCAAGTGTAGTTAGTTTTTATGGTTCACTGAACACATGCTAGTATATAAGATTAGGTAGTCTTAGTTTTTGTTAGTATTCACCTGATGACGATTGCAGATTCATAAGCATTCGAAACGTTGCGAAAAAGTAAAAAATAAAGACAATTGAAGTTCGAATTTCTAGTTTACTCCCATGTTACAAAAGACTCGTTACACGTTTAGAATATATGCTAAAATTCCCTATTCTTCTATACTCATATAAACGGTACCTTTTATTACCTCCTACGCTTAAATCTTGCGAACTCCCTACTGTGCAAAGTTAACCTTTGTAATAGGGGCGAGACGAAAAGGGACCGCTATAGGGCCTATATGCCAAGCCTTGGGCCGCCCCCCGTCTACTACTTATAATAGAACGTTTATCGAATATTAATATCTCCACTCCCTCTAGATAACTAATTACTACGTTTTTGCAATTTTGCTCTTTTTTTGCTTATTTCGTTTTTAAATCGAAATTTTAACATTTTATCCATGTTTACACTAGTCAACACAAAAAAAAAGGTCGGCAATAAGGATAGCTCAGTCTTATAGATTTTGACCTGCTCGATGTAAATCTATCGCGTAAAATATTTTCCTAGGCATGGTTTACATGAAACGAGCAGTATACCTGTCTACGAACCACAAATCTTTTACGCTGGCGCATTCTTTTAACGTATTGTCACGGATTAGACTAAGAGAGACTAATTTTTGTGTGTGTATTTGAATTTAGGTAATAAGAGGTATTGTGCTTTTATGTTTAGTTACTAGCTGTTGTTGAAAATTGTGCAATATAACAAATATGGTTGGAAAATTTGTGCAGATTTAAAGATAGTTGTTATTTTACTTGGCATGCGGTTGAGGTATACAAAATACTGTGTTTTTCTATGCGAATGGGATAGCCGAGCTAAAAAGGATCACTATAAATGAAGAAATTGGCCACAAACACTATCTTTTGTACCGGTAGTGAAAAATATCCATCAAATAAAACATTACTTCCGTCGTTACATATCAAACTTGGCTTATTTAAAAACTTTGCTAAAGCTATGATCTTCCTGCCTTCAATCACATTAAAAAAAAATCTAGAATAAGTAAAGCGAAGATTAAAGAGGAAATTTTTGTGGAACCACAAATAAGGAAGCTTCTCGTGGATTCGGGATTTGACGCTGTGCTTGAGGAAAAAAAAAAGGCATTGGAAGTCTGATGGAGACCAAATTTTTAGGAAATAAAAGAGCAGAAAATTATCCAGAGATTGTAAACATACTTCTACAATCATATTAAAATTGCTTAGTCTGCAATATCTGCAACCTCACAGCACCTAGGGCTCATTAAACCCGTTGTGCATCCTCCTATAGGGAGATGTTTTTTCCCGAAATATTTTTCGTAGATATTTCTTTTGCTAATATGTGAATGCCATTCAATTCTGTTTGAACTACGCTGGCCTGTTTTCCCATAGCCCATTTAATTTTGAGGTTTAGTGATGTTGAGTATATTCCACATCCAGAACCGTGTTCAGTTTTGGAACCGTCCGTGTAGATACAGATAGTACCTCCCATGGCCTGTTCTTCTGCTGTGTTGGATATGCTTATTTTGTAGGGCTTGTGAAAAACAAAGCGAGGTGCAATGGACACCCTTTATTCGCCTGTAGCATTGGGAGCGAGTTAAGCCCTTCGCGCTAGAAACTTCGTCTCGTTTCACCGGCTTCTACTTCTGGTTCTATGCCAACCATGCGGAAACGGTACATAGTCATCAAAAGAACTTCCTTGATGTGAATTTCAAGAAGGGTGAGACCAAGAATCACCTCCATAGCTCTGGTTGGCGTGGTTTTCATAGCTCCCGTTGTATAGAGACATGCTATTCTTTGGATTTGTTCTAATTTTCGGATGACTGTTGTTTGTTGTGCTTTTGGACCCCAAACGACAGCGCCGTATGCTAGCATAGATTTTATGATTGCCGTGTAAATCCATAAGGCTATTCTAGGCGATAACCCCCAAGTCTGTCCCATGGTTCGGCGACATTGTTCATATGATATCATCTGCAACATGCACACAGAAAATATTTTTCACTTTATGTTTGAATTTTCCCTATACAAATCCTTTAGAGTTAATCCATGGGAGGGTCCTGACCATTTCGTGGACTCACTCAATAATATATCTATCCACACAGCAAAAAAACCTGTCCATTCATTGGAAAATATTTTAAGGTCAAGGGATGTTCGTGATTTGCTATTTACGCTCTACTGGTTTCTACTAAACTTTAAGATCTTTCCATTTTCAGTTCTAAGTGCCATTTTTTGTTTTCTCGGTTTATTTTTTATATTACTCTTTTTTTTAATTTATGATTTTGCTGCCCTTATATACTTATATATTTTAGATAGTAGCTTTTTCTGTTTTTTGTTTTTCAGATGTGAGTTTAAATAGTTTACTTAACTTACATTACCTATGTATTAATGTTTCATTACTTTAGAAGTAACCCCTTGTTTTTAAGAAATGTATTTATTTCTTTGGAAACAATAAAGAAAATTGAAAATTGAACATTGAACAATCATATGAAAATATGGAAAAAACTGTAGAGATGTGAGTGACGGACACGGATAATCAATCAATCAATCGTTTATTTATTGCTAAAAAATTTACATTTTTATAACAAAGAATTTTTTTTTTGCCTTTCCTTTTAACAAAAAGTATTTCTAAAATCAGGAAAAGTATATAATTTTAACTAAATATAAAAAACAAAAAAAACAGTTTGCAGTACAGGTAAGAATGGTATTAAGTTAAATGGAAAGCAATAATGGTTGTTCTTTTGCCATATTACCCTACCTATAGAGAAGTCAAGTCATAATATTGATAATATTACCTAAATATTGATTTAGCAGCTGCAGGCGTTACATTGTCGAGTATGACAACAAGCTGGTCGATTCCAGAAAAGTGGTTCAGTTCACTAGGTCGCATAGAGGCATAAATCGGGCATTCGAAGAGTACATGGTTGAGCGTTTTAAAAGCATGTAGGTTGTAGATTGTACATAATTCTCTAGGATTAATTGAATACGTATATCCTTTAAAATTAAAAAGAATTATATATTAACCGCATAAGCGAAGCTGTGCTGGAACCCGCGTGATGGTTATGGGAATGTTTGAATTGAAGTAGTTTTGCGGACTAGCATAATTTAACGCTATGAATCTATATATTGTAAGATACCTTGACTGATCTATCAGTAGTACGATGACTTCTTGCCTTATGCGATCTTTTAGATTCCTTAAAAGAAAACCCCTTTTTTTCTTAAGCAATGTTGCCCCTATAGGGCCCCATTGTTCAGAGTATCCGGCAAACTCCAGAAATTCCCTGAACTGGCCCATCCAATTATATTTTCTTTGGCAATTGTTATAAAGAGTCATCATACGCATCAGACCAATTTTGGGAAGAAGAGTGTCTAAAAGCAAAATCAGGACAATTTGGGAGCAAAAATTTACTAGGAATGAGAGTGATGAACATGGAAAACGACTCCATCAAGAATAGATAGCCAGGGAAATCGAATGTTTCAATGTTAGCGAATTACTGTTGGACACTTTGTCACGAGGAACCAGAGGCTGTGTATAAGACACTTAAAAAGACATAAGAAAAGTGATTGGTTTAGTATGTCATCATTTTAATTAGCTATAAGTTAATTGGATTTAATATTAGACTTAGTATAGTAGTTCTTATAATATGTAAAGATATGGTAGTTTATGAAAACACGAATTATTAGATAAAAACAATCTCATACTAAAATTCTCAAATGGCGTGTGTATGCGATAAATGGCCTGTTTTTTATTTACGACCTAAGATAATCTTTTGAAAAACATTTTGGCTCTAGTTCAGTTATAAACCATCAAAAAACTTACCCACGACCTTTAAAATTAAAATTTGTCGCCTAGTGTTATTAAGACCTATTATTTTATGTGTTTCTCAAGATTAAACAAAACAAAATTATTGGTTTAAACCATAGAAATCAAAAAAGGATATAACAATTTTTCACGAGTGCGCATACAAACTCTAGCAAAAACCATGAGTACCGTCATTTTGATTGTGGCCTTTCCTGAACTTCTTCTTCGATCGTCACAAATACCTATTAGCTTAAATATACGTACGTACCCTTGCCAAACTTGTAAGCAACATCTCCAATCTAGGCAGTCAAGGAAATATCAAAACAAATAACATTGGCTTAGCTCCGGCTTTTTGCACATGTCCGAAAATTTATCGATCCGAGGAATGTCGGTCAGTTTCGGCCGGCTTCGCGGCCTACTACGTAGTCAATCGGCGACATTTTGTAAAAACTAAGAAACGTCTCAGAGCAGTTTTTTGATTTTTTGCCGCATAAGATAAAATTTCTTTCTGAGGCCAACAACGAAGTATTCAAACATTTGAATCGGCAACAAGGCAAAAAAAATACTTAGATTAGTAAACAAGATATTTTTAACGTTTCTACAAATGGCGTCATTCATTCTTGTTTTGCTAAAAACCCAACTGTTTCACTTTTTAAGACACATTTTAATTAATTTATTAGTCTTTTATACGGTTCCCTTTCATGTTTTATATATGAATTCTACTGTGGCGCCTCTCGCGGTAACCGTTATTAATATTATAGAAGGTATAACACTTTTTGCGACTAAAGCCCTCTATATTTACAAAAGAAATTTACAAAAACCAACTATTTTGTCACACACATAAACGGCGATAACTTTTTTGAGTTATAACGAGTCCACATCGAGAGCTGAGTGGAAAATTCGCTCAATTGTGAGAGAACTAAACTCAATTTTGAGACAAATATTCTTTTTTTACTCAATTTCACTACAAATTAAGTCAAATTTACTCAGAATTGGGTAATTTTTTCTCTCAATTCCCGATGTAGACTCGTTTCGTAATTTTGGGCGGCCATTTTGATACTTGAGACCGAAAACACTTTGGTAGGATTACCCGCCGTGGAGTACCTAACATATTTAAATATCAGTATAAAGAAGAATTTAGAAAATTAGTTTTATAAATTAGAACATCGATTAAAAAGAAAATAAATACTGTTCAAAAATAATATGCAACAACAAGCTATGATGAAAGCTATGGTGTCACCTATATTAAAACAAACGAATTAACAGCTTTTTGCCTGTCTTAGTCCTGGAGTGTGTCTCCAGTGTTTTGACAATTGGTCCTTTTCCCAATTGTTGAGTTCTTCTAGAACGTGGCTTTTCACGAGTCCGCAGTAGGGCTCTGGGCCATAATATGGCGTTTCAGCACCTTTTTTTGCAAGGGTATCTGCTTCCTTGTTGTTCGCTATGCCTCGGTGTCCGGGTACCCACATCAAGGTTACCTGACTGTGGGTTGCGAGCACTTTTAGGGTTTGTTTGCATTCCCAGACTAGTTTCGACTTACATTTATATGTACTTAGGGTGCCCCTTGACTGTCTGAGAGTATGTTTTCTTTTGAGACTCTGGTTGAGATAATCCTGTGCACACATGTTGATTTCAAGCAGTTCAGCTTGGAATAAGGTGGGATATTTTCCCAGTGAGTGGGATAGCTTAAAGTTGGGCCAAAGATGCCCAATCCTCAATTTTGGAGCCGTCAGTGTATCAAAGCGAGGCGTTCTCAGCTTGTGGTAGTTAACTAAGACTACCTAATCTTATATACTAGTTCAGTTCAAATACAGCTCAACATTGCGGGGGACAAAGATCGTCACCAAGGAGGAAAATCTATTCAAGCGGAAGTTCAAAGAAAGTTCAAAGTATTTTTTCAATAAAGCGTCACCATCAAGGATATTTGGAAACCCATTCTTTTCAGAGGTAACAGATTTCAACTGGGAAAGGAAGAAAACAACCAACATTAAAAATTATTTTTTTTTCTGAAGGTCTAGGTTTATGAGGGATCTTGTTAATGAAACGTCCTTTTTGTGAAATGCCAACGTTTCGCAAAATTTATTGGCTTCTTCAGGGCTATTCAAGACGGCCGTTTCATGTGTCCATTTTATTGCCAATAGACGTCATCCTTGGGTAAAGAGGCATTATTTTGGCAGAAAAAAACCATAAACAAACACATTAAAATAATAATACTACGGCGAGTACTTCGTTCGTATTTGTTAAGTTTTAATCAAAATTTTCCGCTGGAATAGATTTTCCTCCTTGGTGACGATCTTTGTCTCTTTCCATTCCATGTGATGTTGATTTTCCCAGCAATGTTGAGCTGTATTTGAACTGAACTAGTATATAAGATTAGGTAGTCTTAGTTTACTACCACAAGCTGAGAACGCCTCGATTTGATACACTGGCGGCTCCAAAATTGAGGATTGGGCATCTCCGGCCCAACTTTAAGGTATCCCACTCACTGGGAAAATATCCCACCATATTCCAAGCTGAACTGCTTGAAATCAACATGTGTGCACAGGAGTATCTCAACCAGAGTCTCAAAAGAAAACATACTCTCAGACAGTCAAGGGGCACCCTAATAAAATTAAGTCGAAACTAGTCTGGGAATGCAAACAAACCCTAAAAGTGCTCGCAACCCACAGTCAGGTAACCTTGATGTGGGTACCCGGACACCGAGGCATAGCGAACAACGAGGAAGCAGATACCCTCGCAAAACAAGGTGCTGAAATGCCATATTATGGCCTAATTTTCTAAATTCTTCTTTATACTGATATTTAAATATGTTAGGTACTCCACGACGGGTAATCCTACCAAAGTTTTTTCGGTCTCAAGTATCAAAATGGCCGCCAAAAATTACGAAACGAGTCCACATCGGGAATTGTGTGAAAAAAATTACCCAATTATGAGTAAATTTGACTTAATTTGTACTGAAATTGAGTAAAAAAAGAATATTTGTCTCAAAATTGAGTTAAGTTCTGTCACAATTGAGCGAATTTTCCACTCAGCTCTCGATGTGGACGCGTTATAACTCAAAAAAGTTATCGCCGTTTATGTGTGTGACAAAATAGTTGGTTTTTGTAAATTTCTAGCTAGCTTGCTAGAAGCTTTATCTTGGAAGTCAATGTAAATGTAGCTTATCTCCATCCTTTTCGATTAAATATAGAGGGCTTTAGTCGCAAAAAGGTTAGTGTATTGTACCTTTAGAAAGTGGTGCGTGTTATACCTTCTATAAGATTAATAACGGTTACCGCGAGAGGCGCCACAGTAGAATTCATATATAAAACATGAAAGGGAACCGTATAAAATACTAATAAATTAATTAAAATGTGTCTTAAAAAGTGAAACAGTTGGGTTTTTAGCAAAACAAGAATGAATGACGCCATTTGTAGAAACGTTAAAAATATCTTATTTTTTTGCCGGTTGTTGGTGTTCTTTAATTAATTTTACTAATCTAAGTATTTTTTTGCCTTGTTGCCGATTCAAATGTTTGAATATTGTTTGCCTCAGAAAGAAATTTTATCTTATGCGGCAAAAAATCAAAAAAGTGCTCTGAGCCGTTTCTTAGTTTTTACAAAATGTCGCCGATTGAGTACGTAGTAGGCCTCGAAGCCGGCCGAAACTGACCGACATTCCTCGGATCGGAAGCCGGAGCTAAGCCAATGTCTTTTGTTTTGATATTTCCTTGACTGCCTAGATTGGAGATGTTGTTAAAAATAGGATCGTTGAACCATTCTACAAGTAAAATATATGATGGATAGGTAACCCTCACCATTTTTTGATAAGATGTGCATTTTCTTGTCGTGAATAAGAAATGGACAATCCTGTACCACAAAATTTGGTATTTTTAGAGTGGTGTGCCGAACCCTTATCCATGAATGAGGTGATTTTTGGTCTGGGGGTACTACTACATCATATATGTGAAAATGGTGGGGGTTACCCTACCCCCTCTAAAATTGCCCACCTTTAGATTGGTGTGCCGAGCTCTTATCCACAATTTTGAGGTACAGGATTGTCCATTTCGTATTCAGGACGAGAAAATGCACATATTATCAAAAAATGGCGAGGGTTACCTATCCATCATAATTTATACCTTGAACTCTTGCTCTGTCATGGTTCACTAAAGACAGGTTATTTTTATGGTCCACTGAACACCTGCTAGTATATAAGATTAGGTATTCTTAGTTTTTTGTTAGTATTCATCTGATGAGGATTGCTGATACATAAGCATTCGAAACGTTGTGAAAAAGTAAAAAAATATAGGCAATGGAAGTTCTAAACTCTAATTTACTCTCAAGTTCAACATCCCACATAACATTGGAGGAATATTCCCTCAAAGTGATTTTTGAAATATTCTATTGCGAATATGACAGGAATGTTGCAGACCTATTTTTTCTGTATGAGCTAGAACGTAACTTATTGCCGGCGGCATGTGTGAGTAATATTCCCAATGGTAAAATGTATCATTACACTATTACATTACAAGAATGTTTAATTGTTATCTGGGATTGTTTAACACCTTCAAACAAAAGTTATTATTGTATGTTACACGTCTATGCATGTTCCTCTCCCCCTTTCAATTCTCTGTAAAATACTTGAAATTGTTTGCCGTCGCCTAATCTGTCATGGCCGTCCTGGATATCTTGGCGACCTTCGTCATTATTCAAACGTGCTCGGAGTTTAAAGTTTTGAAGTTGTGTTGATGTTAGCCTATCTAAAGACAGGTTTATTTAGGACGGTGAAATGTTTAAAGTGGATTTACCTAAAGACCTTATGCGTACACATAACTGCAATGTGTTCTTTGTACCTCTTCTCCCTTCGTCCTGCTGGATATCTCACATTAAACCTTCCAATATTCATTGTCCGATTATTGACACAACTTCGACTGAGCAATAAATTCTATAGTATACCATATTGACCCAAACGAAAACTGCACAGTTTGCAATCTACAAGAGAAAGAAACAATTTTTCATATACTTTTTACCTGCCCAATGTATCGTCCTTATCGTACGCCATGCCTCTTAGATATCCACAGTTTCGTCGAATTTTTAGACCACTTAGGTTTACGTAACGCAAAGCCTTTGGCCTATACCCTTATTGGTATACTGACGACGAGACACTTTTTAACGTTTGGCGGCGGATAAAGAAAGAGAAGAGAAGAGGGAGAGAGAGACATAAAAATAAAAGAAGGTATGCTTTCAAAAATTATTTTATTTTTTCGATTGTTGGTTTTTTCCTTTCTTTTGCTCTAAATTGCTTGGTGTTATTAACAATGTTACTACTGTTGTTAACAATTACATTATGTCGGGCTTGAAATAATTTATCTTATTGCCCAATTTTTGGATTTGACTAAGGCCTTTGACTGTGTATCGCATGATGATCTTATCGCTAAACTATCATTTTATGGATTCTCACCGGACAGTGTTTTATTGATAAAGTCTTACATGTCTGAGAGGGAGCAATTTGTGTCGTTCGCGGGATGTGAATCAGTAAAACTTCCAGTAAAACACGGAGTTCCTCAAAGCTCCGTTTTGGGGCCTGTGTTATTCCTTATTTAAGCAGGCAGCTTATCTGTGGAGCGTCTAATATCCTGAATGCCTTGAAGGACTGGTTTGCCTGCAATAAACTGAGTCTAAATGAAGAAAAAACCGAACATATTGTTTTTTCTTTGAAACCGTTTGATAATAGTTCAGGCATTAAATTATCTTCATATGTAAAATATTTAGGCGTATTACTAGATGTGAAGCTGACTTGGGAGCATCATGCCAATAGTTTGGTTGAGGTGTTGTCCAGAAATACCTACCTACTAAGATGTTTGTCAAAGATAGTCGGTATTAAAACACTTATTACTTGTTATTTTGGCTTAATTCACTCTGTTTTGTCCTATGCGCTGATTGCATAGGGTCATTCAAGTTTTACATGTAACATTTTTAGAATTCAAAGGAGGGCAGTAAGGATTTTGGCAGATCTGGGTTATAGAGACGATTGTAAATCTGCTTTTAAACAGTTAAATATCCTTACTTTACCTTCTCAATATATTCTGCTGTGTTTATTGCATGTGAAACATCACATTAAAGAGTTTAAAACTCATAGTAGCATTCATAATATTCCAACCAGAAATAGTAACAAACTAATTATTCCATTTAGAAGGCTAGAAAAAACAAGAATTGGCTCCGACTACTATGGTATTAAATTTTACAATCTTCTTCCAAGCAACATTATAAATCTTGATGCCAAACATTTTAAAGTTATGTTAAAAAAGTTTTTGGTAAAACATGCATTTTATGATATCAATGACTTTCTTGATGCAGATCTCTCTAATATGTGTTAACAAGTAAATTTGTCATGTTTTTCTGTTATTTTGATTTTTTTGTTTGTTAATTACTGATTCTGTGTGTTTTTTTATAAGTAATTAATGTGGCAAATTTTTATTATAAAGCGTGAGCCATGCAATATAATATGAAATTCATTTGTGTTAAGTTAAGTCATATTATTTTTATAATACTTATTTTATGTGTGATAACCTTTTTATATTTATTTAAGTTTAATATTTACTTTATTGTATTTCTTGACTTGCGTAAGTGCTTTAAGTATGATAACGCCAATAAAGAATTGAATTGAATTGAATTGAATTGAATTTATTTAGAAATTTTGAATAGTAACTCTGCTAAGTGGCTTTATTGAGTTTTTTCACTGTTAAAAGTTTTTTTATTTATTATTTTTTTTTAATTAATTATTTCTTTTTCCTTAGGAACTTCTTGTTATAGAAAAATTATATTTTTTCTTAGAAACAATAAAGGTTAAGTAGGTAAGTAAGTTGTACGTATAAAAATTGTGACTCAAGATTATAATTAGGTCATAAAGGTATAACTTAAATAGAGACATCATGTTTACCACAGTTGCGATCAGACATAAGGTAAACAATTTGGCGACAATGCCAGATTGCGCTGAAAGTATCTCTACACGTAATGTTTTTAACATATTATTTTTATAACTTTATCATTTCCATGCAATTATGCAAATACTCCGGTTATATATATATATTATTCAAATATATAAAGAAATTTAGGTATATTATATAATTGCATTTAAATTTCCTTGAATCTTCACAATTTTAAATCAATAAAGAATTTATAATGTGGAGATACATGTTATGGTACTTGAAATATACCTCATTTTTTCGATCGAAATATCATATAAAATACCTGATATTTTGGCCGAAAGAATAATTATTTTTATTTCCTAATATATATCGGGAATAAAACCTACAACAATGTGACAACCTCTCGTTTGTGGCGGGTCAGCCATATAAACGTGTGTACGCTGCTCCATTCATAATTTCTCTACGGCGTTGTAGCTTTAGCATAATCGAGGTTTTGGTATATTTTACAGATTAATCGAGAGTTTTTTAATACTTTTTCAATAGATTTTTAAGTGTTTGTGGCAAAAGTGATGTGACAAAGTGCGTAGTGTGACGAAAACTGGAGATTGCTGGTGAAAACCAAACATTTTACAGGTTTTTTATCATATGTTTTTTCGACGCCATCTTATGATAGGCCGCCATAGGCGTGCAGCTAGTGTTGCAATAAATACAAAATGTAATTAATAAATATAGGAAAGAAATAAGTTTTTTTGGGATATTTTTGCGAATTTGTGATAAAAACAATATGGTAAGCACTTATAATTAATTACACTATATTTGGCATAATGAACCAACCACAGCTGCGACATTTTTAAATATCCTATATTAGTAGAAAGAAAATGTAAGAGGTGCGTATGATATTTATTTATAACTACATTCACACTTTTGATACTATCTGTAGTCAACTTATTTTTTCTGCTGAGATTTTTTTATAAATAGTACAAGCGTTCCCGGTATAAATATAAATTTTTAAAACATTATTATGTCATATACAGGATAAAGAATGTATGTTTGTTACAACTTTTTATTTATAATATTTACATAGGTAGATATTCCACATAAGATTTTTTCGTATTTATTAAAAATGTAAAGATACTTTTGTACGTATTAAATAAAAATTATAGTAGAGTATAAATTTTATTTTTTTTACACAACGAAAAACCATCATATAGTAACTATAATATAGGTATCATCCTTTTTCGAAATACCACTATTTTTAGTCGAATTTGCTTATTTTTTCCACATTGGTTTTTTTGGTAATTTGCCTAAACAGTGCGGAAAGTGATACTTTTCTGCACACGATGGCCGTTAAGAGCGAAAAAGGCACTTTTGACACGTTTTTAGTACAACAATTTCCTAGTTGCATAAAAACCTTCTGCCTAAGGTATTTTTAAAATTAAAACGAAAAAATAATTTTGTTTCCATTTTTAATTTAATCTAGTTTATAAATGGATCTAAAAACTCCAATTAAAATTAAAATTCAGGCCATGCTAAAAAATACTTTTACCTATGCTAATTTTTTAATAAAGTTTTGCAGGTCACTTGAAATTAAATAGGTAAAGAAACTACTCCGCAAATGCGTGTGAAAAAGTCTACTGTTACATATCAATTTTAATGCGGAAAATTCAACTTCCCACACGCCGTGCGTAAAAAAAGCACGGCGTGCATAAAAAACTATCATAGCTTGCGTGAAAAAACGTTTAACGCACGCATTTTTTTTTAAATGGTACCTACTTTATGGGCCAAATTTTTAAATTTTGAGTTCGAAATTTGTGTTCTAAAAACTACTTTTTGATCAAGAAAATCATCATAAACACTCGTAGAAAAAAAATTGTACTTAACCCTAAAAGTATCACTTTCCGCACTAATTAGTCACATAACTATCTGTAGAACATTTAAAAAATTAATATTTTCTATGTTATATCTTTACATAAATATTTTCACAATGACAAATATAATACCTCTCCATACCCTCGGTAGCAATTATTAAGTATAAAAAAATTAAAGATTGTATATCCAAAAAAATTTGACAAGTCTGAAAATAACGACCAAACCTTTTTACATTTATAAACAAGAGACTTTTGAATGCATATGAAAGTATGGAAATCACTAAATTGTTTAAATAAAGATAGAGGACCCATCCCGTTTAGTACACTTTATCTTTTAGTTGAGGGGAGATTGTGTACAAAATGCGAAACTAGATTTTGTCTAGTAAAAGACAGAAATTGTTTTCATGATTTTCACCATAAGTAACAATTTTTTTAATAAAACTAATTTTAATTTTTTTTATTATCTGTTTTATTTTCTATTGCGTGATGTATCCTATAATATACATAACAAATCAAACATAAAGTTCCAAAAATTGGGCAATGTGTCTAGAGATAACATTTTTTTGACTTAAAAATATGTGTTTAATATAGACTTTATATCCAAAAAATTCTGATTTTTCTTTTCGAAATAAAGTTTTGCCAAATTAAGGGTTCTCGAAAACGGTTACATGCAGTCCTATAGGTATTTCTAAAAAGCTAATTTTTGACACACCCTGTATACTATTTGAACTAATTATTTTGTATTAATGATTTTTTGAGGTTCCTCTAAAATACCCTTTTACCCAGTTTTTGTTTAGTTCTTTTGCGGCTGTTAGAAAAGTTATCCGAGGGAACACTTATAACCGATCACACTGTACGTACACCCTTCAGAAATAAATTTAGCAAGATGACAGTGTTACGTATAGGTACTTACCGTTCCAATTTTGTTAAATTTAGCGGGTAAAATAAAGTTCAATACTTATCCAATTTAATCTTGCTGTATACGTTTTGTAAACAACGTCGGGGGCGCTGCGAATATCACAAAGTTCAACTTTCTGACGTGTGCACGTTTTAGATAGCGTTTAAGAAGGCTTTAGGTTGTTTCTGTTAAAGTTTAGAAGAGGGATGGTAAAGTGTACACTTGCCAACTGCATTTAAATCAAGGTAAGCAAAAAGTCGAAACAAGATATACCGAAAAGCGAGTTAGTCAATTTCATAGTTGTTTACGTCACAACAGGTTAAAGTTTTAGATGACAGGTTGACGTAGGAAAATTTGAAGATTAAGGCTAATTGTTTCTTCCCATATTTTAAATAAAAAAAGTACAACTGGCAACGCCTTGTTCTTTAATTTTTTGATCTTTTGCCAGAGTACAAAAAGTAAAATCTCCTATGTAGCCCTTTTCTTGGGGGCTATTTTTGGAAAATATTCTGGGAACCTTAAATAGCAACCCCCTATTTTGACTTCATATTTGAATTCTCGCTGAAATTCTGTTTCCAATGGTACCCCATATCATAAGGTTTACTTTACTAATTTTTGAGATATTGGCTTTCAAAACGTCAAAAATTCAATTTTGAAAGGCCCATATCTTATAAACTAAATAAAATATCTCTATTGTGTTTATTATCGATTTTAGGGGTTTTTTACGAGGGAATAGAAAATGACAACAGTTTGACAATCTGACCTTCTACTTCATATTTATGAAATAATATCGTCAAAATTACTGATAATCAATAAACTGTAAATAGGAATGTGCAAACGTCAAACTATTGTCATTCTTTATTTGCTCTTATAAAACCCTCAAAATCGATAATAAAGACAATAGAGATATTTTGTTTAGTTTCTAAGATAAAGACCTTTAAAAATTGAATTTTTGACATTTTGGAAGCCAATATCTCAAAAATTAGTATAGCAAACCTTATGATATGGGGTACCGTTGGAAAGAGAATTGCAGCGAGAATTCAAATATGAAGTTAAAATAGGGAGTTACTATTTAAGGTTTTTAGAATATTTTCCAAAAACAGCCTCCCAGAAATGGGCTACATAGGGGATTTTACTTTTTACGGTAAATAGTAGTTGGCGATGTAACAAAAACTAAAATCTATGTTTTAAAGATTATATATTTTTTTTCTTAAAACTCCTCTCTAGACCGACTGTGGCAGGGGTTACAAAAAATATCTAAAGGATTTTTCAAAATTCTCAATTCTTTTTTCTTCAAAATAAAAGCTCTGATGCTGCCATCGATCCCAAAAGCCTCACAATAATTGCGGTTTAGAACAAACTCGATTTACAAAAAAAATTGAGAATACTCACAATTTCCTCTGGATTACATTTCTCCTTTATATATTTCCTTGCTTTAGCGAAAATTAAAACTAAGTTTCCTTTTTTCTAAAAGCCTGCGCACTCCGGAAAAGAAAGCCGATCAATCAATCATAAATGTTTACACTTCATTGAATTTGGGAGACACACGCAGTTCAAGTGTTGGCCGATAGATCGCAGAATTTATACGATTCCATGGTAACTGCAGGTGTTTTGTCACCAAACTTTAAATCGAGACACAGTGGAACAGAAGAGTATTTTGTTTGTTTTCAGTAATATTGTTCTAAAACAAATATGAAACCGGAGGCCGCCGTAGACTAGTAAACAGCGTCTTGGACTGCGGAACGGAACATCGTAGGATCGCATCTCGTCAAGTACACATTGCTTCACACAACATCGAAGGAGATTCTACGAGGCGTTTGGCGGCCTCCCACTTCTCAGCAGCTATGTGGTCGACGTTGTGCCTAGAGTAACAACAACGAGGTAGAAGCAGGTTAACTGGAGAAATTGTCGGATTCACATGGTGGATGGCCGGGGATCCCGAATTGAGGTCTCTACAGCGAAGATGCCGAAAGATATGACCTGCGCTTTCAGGCAGTGGGAATATTCCGAGGCAGAAGTCTGAGACTTCAATCAGTTTGGATGCAGAAGGTAGCCGGAATCCCACCCAGTCTAGGATCTCTACAGCGCAGATGCCAAAAGATGTGACCTCCGCTCTCGGTCAGCGAGGAACATTTCAAGGCAGAAGGCTGAGACTTGGGGCACTTTGGATGGGTGACTGGTTGGACTTCGGCCATTCTGAGTGTGGAAAAACCCCCAACAGCGAAAACCAGAGTTACATCAACACATATAACTTCGAGCTGTTGGGAAGAAATAGTCTACCTTCCTGACCAAGTTTTGCTGGGACTAGCAGGACCCCATTTCGGAGGGGGTGTAAAGCCAGCGGTCCACTGTGTATACTTGCTGCGCAATCTAAAGATCCCTGCCCTTGACAAAGAGGTGTCAGGCAAAATTAAGTCCTCTTAGAGAAAGAAAACTTGCATTCTAATGGGCACGTGCATCAGTCGGGGGCACGGGGGGTATGGCAGAAAGGGTCCATTATGCAGCCTAATTACCTAATCACAAAGCATATACCTTTGTAAACATAATTTTGTTTTTATTTTGATTCAACCATTTTTTTTAATTTAAATTATTGCGGCATAGTCAAGTGCAAGTGTACTAGTGAAATCTTGGAGTACAAAGGATAGATTTTAGATCCCAACCTTTCAAAAACACACGGATACCTGAGTATTAACAAAACAGGTGATTAAGAGGTTGGAAAGACTCTTGCTAGTAGTTGATTATTTGTTTGTTTCTGTCTTTTTAAAAGTTCTTAATCAAAATTGTACGGTACTTGTGTAAAAATAATGCCTTTTTACCGAGGAATGACGTCTATTGGTAATAGAATTGACATATGGAACGGCTGTCTTGAATAGCCCTAAAAAAGCAAATAAATTTTGCGAAACGTTGGCATTTCAAAAAAAGGACGTTTCATTAATAAGATCCCTCAACCTATACCTACACCTTCAAAAAAAATATTTTCTGTGTTTAGTAGTCTTAGACCTTTCCTCCTAAAATAAACTACGCATTGATTGGCCCTTAACCCACAAAATGTCTCACTTACAAAGTCCAGGCTACGGAAAGCCTGCATGCAAAAATTTGAAAAATAAATTTCAATAATACCTAGCAAGTGGGTTATTTTATTCGACAAAAAATTCTTGCCACATATATACGTACCTATTAAAGATAGAAGAGTTGTTATATTAAATTGTTAAAGAATTTTTGACAAATTGGCTTGCGGCTCTATAACATCGTTTACAATTTTACTTTTAATTTTAAGCAATTTGTGTCAACAGCATTCAAACTTTTAAAAATGTCTGTTTCATCATATTTTCTTTAAATTTTCGTCTACGGCGCATTTATCCCAAGATTTTGGACAAAATTTAAAATTCACTTTAGATTTCATACCAACTCGGCCCCTTCGACAGCTAACCCAAGCCACTTTTTTTAATTATCCGATAAAAAATGTGAAAGAGATTAAAATTTAAAAACTCCAAAAAAAATCGTCGATTTATCGATTGTCATAATACCAGTTTAATTTTAAGCAATTTTTGTAAAAACGTGTATAAACATTTTTATCATAATTTTCTTTAAATTTTGGTTTGTGGCGCATTTATGACAATATTTTGGCAACAAATCTAAAGCTAAGTTTAGATTTAGATTTGGCAGCTAACTCAAGCCGCTTCTAAAATGTTTTATAAGAAACGTAAAAATAAATCAAAATTTGTGGTTGCCACAACTTTTAGTTTAATTCGCTAGATTCGCCCCTATAAATATATCCACTTAAATAAAAAATTAATTACAAAAAACACGAAAAAAAATCAAAATTTATGATGATTTTTTTGCTTAAACTCAATATAAAACCTTTTTTATGTAAATTTTTTGACTTTAAATTTACGTAAATACTATGTTAATGTAACAGATGTATTTGCTGGATACTTACCGCCCTCAAACCTTCAAAAAACGTTCCGACCATACCTGGTATGGGGGCAGCGATAAAGCAATTTGCCCGGGAAGGCATAAAGTCTGAAGACGTCCCTGCAGTCGTACAAAAACAGCTCATTAGAAAACCTTTTGGCATACCCACTCTACTTACGAATGTCGCCTTCAGCTCATTTTACCAACCTGTCCGACTTGTGTGCAGAAAATCATTTCCAACCTTGTTCTTTATTATACTATTAACAGGTCTTAAATAGACCACTGCATTTATGAAACGAATGGGCCTTACTTCAAAGAAATTGAAACAGTACATTTTTAAAGGATTATTGACGGTAGGTACATGGTGATTCACCATATCTTTCACCCCCCCCCCTCCCCTTTCCAGCCCTATTATTAGAGAAAAAAGTTTCATGTACATATTTTTTGTAAACTTTCAAATGATGTCCTTAAAAAATAGCAGCAGTTAAGTAAATCTCAAATTTTCACCTTTAACGATTGAATAATTTGAATAATTTATTTTTTCTTTAATTTTAGAATGGCCTTCTTGAATTTGGTCGGGAAAAGTTGGAAGAAGCTGTACAGGGTGTCCTATTTTCGATGAGATTCAATGGGAAACTCCGTTGGTACTGAAGATAGAAACAAGTGCTTTTTGCATGTGTTAATTTTTTGAGCTTTAAAAAATGGTATTAACAGCTTTATTCTGTCCCTTGTAGTTTTTGAGTTACAGGGGAAAGTTGAAAAATGGTCGGAATTAGCAATTCATGATATCTCCCTTAATTTAATTGAATTCTGCATAAACATGTCTGTGGCAACCTTTTTAGAAAAACACAATGGTCTTTTCGAAATTTTAATCCGACGTTTCGTTTCGTAAATACCATCAGCAGGATCAAAAACTTAAATACGCACCAAAATGTTTCATTTCATATTTTAGTTTCTTTTTAAGTTTGTTTGATAATAAAATGTATTATTTTTTATTTTAATGTTTCGATCCCGAAAAAAAAAACATCTTCAGTGTATTTTTTTTCTAGTGCGGCCCTGTCTCAGTTCAATTTATTTTTTTAAGATCATTTATTTTTAACTACTGTACCTGGACAACCAAGATATATTAAATGAACATATTGTGTGAACCGAAATAAACCTGATAAATTGTTTTTTGCTATAAAAGACAAATAAGCCTTTTGAAAAAAAAAAACAATTTGTAATAACAAAATAGTTTCCCATTGAATCCCATCCAATACCCAAGTAACAATTGTATGACCTACTGGTTGTGATGACTAAAAACTTAACCAATATTAAAGTTGTATTTGGTGGAGAAATTGGTTATTTTTAGGACGACCTTCGTTAACGAAATAATTACCGACGCATAAACGTTAATTTTACCCTTTAGTTAAACTGCAACGTTTTGTTAACGTTTTCGTATGACTAATGAGATTTCGTGATTATTTTGGTGTCAAAATAACGACCACAAAACGTTAAAGGGTACACGTCGCGCATCCTATGTAATTCTTCGTCAAATTTACGTTTTTTGGTCGTTATGTGGTAAGACCACGGAAATAGGTCTATTTTATGCATCAACCATTTCTAATCGTTCTGTGAAGAGAATGGGAGTCGTTTGGTTTGGTATTTCAAATCTTGTTATCAACACAGAACCTCACATTTTTTATTTTTCATTTCATTTGTTATTCTAAATGTTATTTGTTTCATAAGGCTTATTTACTCAAGTTTTAATGGCTAATCCTCAACGCGTAATTTTTTCTTCTCTCTCTACTTTTTGAAGGGAAATAGATAGAAATAGAAATTTAAGCATTATATACGCATTAAAACTTGCGTAAGTGGGCCCTTACTTACGAATCCTTGAATAGTTAAAAAAAACTATATTTCTTTGTGATTTTTTTCAGTGTGTATTTGTGCAAACTTTTAAAGAATATGTATTTTTTTTTGGAACAATAAAGAAAAATAAAAACTTTCTTTTGACTAATTTTAATACAAAATACACATTGCACAAACACTACAAAACATAATACAAAACACAAAGTAGGCACTTAGATTGTACATTCTTTAAAAGTACAGAACACAACTAATAAGGACAACATTTTAACGAATAAACTAGCAGAAAGAAAAACATTTTTTTGTGCTGAATCTATCTAATTATAAAACTAACCTACACAAAAATAAGGAATATTTTTTTTTAATTTGAAAATATATTACAAGTTTTTTTAGTACATTCAGTATAGGTACTCACACAAATACCTAAATACTGACATAGCTTCAATATTTAGCACTAAGAGGCTGATAGCCCCCATTGTGAGCCGGCCCTGGGATGAATATTTTAGCTCTGCACACAAGTATTTATTTGGGTTGTGTACCTATTTATTATTTAGAAATCTCAAATGGGTATGTAAAAAGCACTAGTATCTACTTAAATGATCAAAGGATTATCCCCTTTTTCAAGTTCTTCATCCAAAGTATTGTTTTCCTCTTTAGATCCAATATTTCATGAGCCTTCGGTGTACCTTTCTTTATTTAGGTCTTTAAGGTGGTCCAGTTTTACATCCATATTGTCAATTTTTTCGCACCTAAGAAAATAAAAAAGTTAAAGAAAATTTTAAAGAAAGCAGTACTCAGAGAATTTTCAAATTAAATTGATTAAAAATAAAACTTCCATGACTGAACAAGCTCTGCTTGCATGATTAGATACTTATATTATATTGAAACTTTATTTGTGAAGATCCATTTCAAACCCCAATTAGTGTTAATCATGATTAAAGCTTTATCGGAGAATTTTCATGTTGAGAGATATGGACATAAGAGAAGTTATTGTGTTAAAAAAAACCTACAAAATTGAATGGGACTGTTTTCATATAAATCTGTCATTTAAGTCTTGACAGTCGTCAATAAAAATCAAACGTATGGATACTGGGTGTTTACTAAAAATAAAAGAAAACCAGTAAAGTTGTAGTACTTACATGCAGCTATGAGGTTGCAAAGTTCGTTAAGCTTCTCAAGAATATCTGGACTTTTCTTACGATCATCAGGTGTGCGTGTGGGACTTCATTATGTAATGTTTCTGAACTTTCTCCTTGTTGACCATTAACTTTGCATAAGGCAACAGTTTTTACAAACTTTTTCTGGGAATGAATCTGATTTTCTTGCAGCTATTGCTTTGATGGTCCAGATTAGGATTTTATAACTTTATTCACACCGACAGCCTCTGTAACTGCCCTTTTTGTTGAGGTTGTACTGGTTTCATAAGCAGAGCTCCGGTACCATCAGACTGAAATCTTCTCAACAACCTCAAAGGTGGCGGCGAATAGAGGTGACCCTCGTTTCCCATGAATGTGGAACATGCTCCACTTTGTCAATTTCCAAAATATGGACCACTTTAAACTAGCTCCGGTCCTTTTTTTTATTTGGCAAAAACCATCGAGCAGCAAAAAACATTTTTTTTTTAATCGCGGACAGATGAAATTGACTTGACAGTCTTTCAGCTGTCACTCAAGGAAAAGATTTTGGTACGTTGACATTAGGCGCATTTTGGTGAAGCAGCTGTTACCAAAGGACGTTTTTTGGTTGGCAAACGGTAAGTACGAAACGACGGATAAGCGCCATGTTGCTTTTTGCAATCACCTTTTTAATTTGAAGCTACATTGCTAAACAGAATCTAAACAAACACGCCAGGAGTCTTTTATTAGTTTTTCCTAGCAATTCGTAGCTGTTATTACTGTTAAATCACTAATTTAGTTGTACACAGACGTAAAAGTAGTTCTGCAACAATTTTTTGTCTTATATAAAATTAAAAAAATAATAACTTTTTTTCTAAATCTGCCATATATTTCAGTCCCGCGTTTTTTTTGGACCTAAAAATATCATATTTGACAGTACACTAAGTTGCGTTTCCGATTATAGTGTACAGAAAGCCTTTAAAACGTACATCTTGTTCATGATTATTAATTTGGAAAATATTGATTATTATTGCTCTGAATCTTATGATAGATGATTTTTGGTGGAGAAAAAATATAAAATGTTGACTACACGTTAAATTTTAAGCAATAATAAACACCTCTGGCGTACTTCTAACAAATAACTTATTGTAGGTGGCGCTGCACACAAGGTTGTGATCTTGGTCATTTCTTGGCTTGGATACTTAAACCAAAGGTTGCGAGCAACTCGAAAAGTATTTACCAAATTGGTGTAAAATAGGGTTGGCAAAACGTTTCCTACAACGTCACATCGCAACGTTGTGGTTGCGTTTGGAAACGTTGTTGCGTCGACAAATTGTTACTTGGGTATGAGACGCCCTGTACAACGTGTTTCGTTATTTAACAAGGTAAATATAATTAAACAAATAAAATTTGTCTCCTGTTTGCTTTATGACACAAAAATAGGTCTAAAAATAATTTATGAATATCTTCGGATTCCGTGGACTCTTCTTCGCGCCTTCATGTTATTTCCTTAATATTCCTCTCGCCCTCATCTTTTATAGCAAAAAGCTCCCTAGTCTTCAATGTCCTTTTATATACAACGAAAAACTCTCAATTTGAACCTAATAATAAACGCTTTGTGATACAAAAATAGCTTTAAATGGTCTTAGAAACATCTTGGACCCTCCCAATGGCTAGGCAGTTATGAACACTCCGTGGTTTTTTCTCCACGCCTAAACTGCATTTTATTTCCTTAAATATTTTTCTCGCCTTCATCTTTTATAGCAAAAAGCTCTCCAGTCAGGCCCAGTAATGAAGAGGTCAAGCTCCATTGTCCTTCTCTATACAACGAAAAACACTCTCCCACAGCGTCACCTCAAAGGCCAACTGAAAAAGGGTCGAACGTGAGAAATTTGAGGAGGCGTCATGTTCGAGAATGCCCCAAATACCTTAAGGAATATCAGAATTTATGTTTTTCGTATTTTCTGAAATTACTTAAAGTAGAATGTTGTCCCTAAACTCTTCAATCTATAGGTATAGTCCAGGTAGTAGGGGTATTGGGCTTGCAAAAGGTGAAGAATAAACAATTTTGAAATATGCAAATAAAAAAAAAAAGTTTTCAACTTTGGGGGGGGGGGCGCCGCTTGCTCCGCGATCTTAGATTATATGTGCAACAATGTTTGTGCATTGTATATAACTATGTTTGTTCGGGTGGAATCTTGCAACTTAATTTTGACCCACTTCCCGACATCCGATCGGCTTTAAATTTGGCATGCTTATATAGTTGCGGTGACCATACAAGTGTGATGAAATTAACAGCTCCTCCTACTCGAAGGGGGTGAAGGGGGGTACAGTTGAAGTACGCCCGTTAAAATTTGGTGTGTTTGGGGCACTTGGGGATGGATATAACGAATTTCTGATCAGATTTTGAAAATTCAATATGGCGGATTCAAGATGGACGATTTTTGGTCATCTATTGCTAACCATTTTTAACTAACTTATACACATCCGATTGCGTTAAAATTTGGCATGCATTTATAGGTCCAATGACAATACAATAAAATGTCATTATTAGGCACCTCTCCCCCCTACGAGGGGAGTGGAGGGGGGAAAACACTTAAGTTTGTCCGTTTTCAACCAAAATTAGTATACGCGGGCTCGGGGGAAAAGGAATACGAATTTTTTATCAGATTTTGAAAATTCAATATGACGGATTTAAGATGGACGATTTTCGGTCATGTTTTGCTAGCCAATTTTAGCTGACTTATCCACATCCGATTGTGTTCAACTTTGGTATGCGTTTATAGTTCCGGTGAAAATACAGTAATATGGTTTTCTCAGGTACCCACCTCCCTCTAACGAGGGAAGTGGAGGGGAAAAAAGATTTAGTTTGTTCGATTTCAATCAAAATTGGCATACAGGGATTTTTAAGGAAGGGATTATGAATTTTTTATCAGATTTGAAAATTTCAAAATGGCGGTGTGTTCAAATTTGGTATGCGTTTATAGTTCCGGCGACAATACAATATTATGGTATTATTAGGTACACAACTTCTCTCCAACGAGGGAAGTGGAGGGGGAAAACATTTAGTTTGTTCGATTTCAATCAAAATTGGCATACAGGGTTTTTTCGGGAAGGGGATATGAATTTTTGATCAGATTTGAAAATTTCAATATGGCGGATTCAAAATAGACGATTTAGGGTACAAATATTTATTTAAAAAAAACTTTTAAAGAACAAGCTTTTATTACATGCACTCAAAAGTAGAAAATAATTTTTTATCTGTCTTATACCATAATAAAAGCGATGGGCGCAAATTAAAAATTTTAAGCATGATGTTTATCATTCGAATAGAAGAAGAATTTAGTTCTTCTTTTGTAGTTCTCTCTTTTTCACCGTAAAGTTAAAATTTTTTTAATTTGCGCCCATCCCTTTTATTATGGAATAAGACAGGTAAAAAATTATTTTCTACTTTTGAGTGCATTTAATAAAAGCTTGGTCCTTTAAAAGTTTTTTGCATGATGTTCATCAGGGAAACACGCGACATAGAAACCTAATTAACCTTCCTCGTTACGAAACGTCTGCATACCAAGGATATTTTACCATTTCAATAGCTAAGGTATACAATACAATTCCCTACTCTCATAAACGAGTCAATATAGGACCATTTAAAAATGTAATGAAAAAATACCTGTTTTTAGGCAAAATTCAGCCTTTTTAAAATAACTTTAAAATAATTACTGTCTTTGATAACTAGATTTTATTGTTTTGACCCAGACTACTTTAAATGTTTTCATACTAAGGGGTTTCAACTTGTGCTTTTTTTCAACTTTTTTTAAATTTTTCTTCTACTTCTCTTAATTTTTCTTGTAGTTCATATTTTCTTCTTATCAATATTAAACTAATACGCAAATAGATATAGGTTTCTAATTACATTTCTTTTATATAGTTTATCAGTTAATTTTAAAACAAAATTATGATTGTTTTCCACAAACCAAAACTACACTTTTTTGCACTCGACGCGCGTTTCGCTAACAACTTTAGCATCATCAGGAGACGATAAACAAACGCGCGTCGAGTGCAAAAAAGTGTAGTTTTGGTTTGTGGAAAACAATCATAATTTTGTTTTAGTGCAACCAAAGGTTCCAAATTCCCAACATAGTTCATTTTAAGTCATAGCTATGTTACTATTTTTAAGTTAAGCACACTCATGATTTTTTTTTATTTATTTATTTTTTTTTGGCCTGAGAGGAAGTGCGCTTTATATTAGGCAATTGATATCTGGTACGATCTCTGACCTTTGTCGCATTTAATTATTTTCTTGATTAATATTATTTAATCCTTATTTCTTTAAGAATTGTTTTGTATTTTTTTACTAGAATTGCTGTATTATTTCTAAATGTAACAATAAAATCATTACTAATTATAAGAATAAATAAAAACAATAGCTAAAAATTCAGAAACCTCTTGATACAGGACACTCTCAAATTTTTTGTTTTATAATTATTTAAAGATGAAAACCTCTCACTTGCAGTTTTTATTGAATTGGTGAAAATATATTTTAAGACACAAAAAAATTATGGTTATTCCAGATTTTCATTCTAGGTGAGAATGAGCCATAAACATGCACAACACTCAGTAAGCACATATAAGTTAATCTAGCCTAATATATGATAAATATCTTAATTTAACTTACCTGTCAAAAAAATTGCTTTGCTCTCTTGCGCCTTACATCACACAATACAGTTAAACATAAAATAACGGAAAAAACGTGAAAAAGTAATCAGTTTTTTTTAATCTCCAATATATTAAAATTCTGGAACGTATTCCTATGAGGTGCAAAAATCAGAAGTGGGACGACGAGTTCTATATTGTTTGGAAAGCAGGCGGACAACGGGTGACACATAAAAGCCAGATATATACGAGGCGGTTATCTCTTTTTTGTTTGTTTGTTTCTCACATTTTGTTATTATAGAGTTTTTATTGCACTCCAGTTCACACAGCAGACTTTTATTGTTTCGTTTTTGTGATATTGTTTTTTTTTCGGTGCCAACAGGCGACAACAACTTTTTGATAATATTTATTACTGCCATCGCCAGTTGCATCACAGCATGTGTTTATTTATCTTGGCGATATCGACAGGTTCTGTTAATAGTACAATAAAATTGTCATCTGGGTCAAGAAAAATCCGGGGAGGCTGAGTTTTTGGTATGTTTTTTCGTGGTGCCTTGAAGTAAACCTCCCAAGTCTGTGTTTCCCCCATTCCTCGGGAACGATTCGCCATTTTGAAAAATCTTTGTAACCGACTTTTCTCCCTTTCTATTGGTCGGACGCGAAAAATTTGCAACATTTTTGTCCAAGTGCTAAACTTTCTCTAGTTAGTTTCCAAAAGGATAGAGGGCGCCAAAGATATAAAAAATCAGTTTTAGCGTATTTTGACCAACAAAGTGATTAAAAAAAAAAAAAAATAAGAAAGTTGTAGATCTCGGAACTACAGTGACTGGAAGTCGGTAAAATTCTTTGAGAACCGCTTGTTGGGTAAGCATGAAGTCCCGTGTTGTGGATTATATATTATTGTTTATAGTAAGAGCAGTACAAATGAGGTATCAAATTAAAGCTTGTGACGTGCGCTACACAAATGACCTAGCCTGTCGGCATGAAAATTGCCGAAAATATCTGATAGACTGACATTTAGTAGGGTACCGATAGTCGAGTCCTTTTGGGTAACGGGCCATCTATCGCTTACATAAACGCGACAAGAGGGGTTGTAGGGGTAGGTACAAGTATTATTAAGTGCTAAAAGGGAGGAGGGAAGGGGCTGTAAAAGCGTTATAGTGTTGCAGGCGGAAGGGGTCAAAATTTTGAAAAATGGTTTTACATAATTGATGGTAGTACAGGGTGTTTCAAATTGGACACAGGGGAGATACAAAAAAATTGGCCCCCACTTGTGAGACTCAAATTTCAAGAGAAGTTAAATGGTGAATTGATATGTCAAGCCGTTTTCAAGCTACGGGGGGGTTTTTGAAAAGTTTGCATTTTGGAAAAGGCCTTATAACTTTGTTATTTATGAAAATTTTCGTTTTGTGTAAAAAGCTTTTTAATAGATTTTTTTATGAGGAGTCTTTTGGTTGAAACAGTTTTTCTCTGGCTTTTTTAGTTCTTAAGATATATCATAAAATTTGTATTTTTCTTACGGAAGGACTCTTATTTTTTTCACTTTCTAAAATAGGCATAAAATTACCTATCATCACACATGAAATTCGGTTTGGTAGTTTTAGATATATTTAACTTTTTCTTTTAGGCTTTTTTTAAGTCATAGTGGGCTATGAACTTACAAATAAACAATTCTTAGGTTAGCAAGTTCTTTTATATCCATATATGGCTGCCGTCGCTCTGAATATCTTTGGATATACAGATTTCCTACATCTTGAGGGATTTCGTTTGAATCAAGAAAGCATTTTAGCATGTCGAACTTTTGTTCTTTTTTTGATACATTTTATGTAAAATATAAAAAGCTAAAGGGATCTCAAAATTAGACAAACTGTAATACCTGTCAAACCATAGGTGGCTTGAATAATTACTCACGTCCTTAAAAATGGAAGAAGGGTCTACTATAAGTTTCTAAAATTATAGCGTAGATAATAATTCCAAATGTCTGGAATATTAAGGCGGTCCCAGGGGGGGGGGGGCAGGGGGGAAATACAGAACAGTATTATAGAGTTTCTATTTCTAAACAAGTTTTAGACAAAATCAATTTGAACATAAAAACGTATTTTTGACTTTTTCCAAATACTGTAAACTGTTTAATTCATCCAAAACATAAATTCTTGAACTTTTATTGGGAGAAGTCATGCAGTGCCTATTTGGAAACAATATTGGTCAGGAGTAGGAAAAAGCTTAAATCAAAACATATCTGATAACTTTGCCGAGGCAATATTTTTCCGTTGATAAGAACATTCTTGGATGTTTGCCAGTAAGTAATGCTTCGTCAGAAAGAAGCTTCTCATACTTCAGAAGATTAAAAACATTAATACTTAAAAATATCGGAAACGAATTTTTTTTTGAGATAGGCATCTTATGTTTGAGATATGCGATTTAAAAAGTAATGTTCCACCAAAAAGCTTTTTAGACTTGAAAAAAAGTATTTAGCTATTAAGTTTTGTTTGTGGTTTGTTTGTTATCTATGTTTTTTATAACTGAAAAAATTATACGTCGTTACTCAAGCGCGGATTTCAGTGAGTAGTTAACCCCCCCTTCGCTGGTTTTAATTTTTTTATGAAAACATTTAGAAAACCAAAATTAGGGCATAAATTGCGGCGCTATAACACCTTTGATATTTACTGTTAAAAATGGCATTTGTACTGTAATTTTCTTAAAAATTTTCGCCTGCTGCGCTGTGAAACCATTGATATATTTACAATTTTAGTCTAATTTTAAATCAAAAAATGCATTTTTAGTGCAATTTTCTTAAAAATTTTCACCTGCGGCGCTATAATACCGATGATATAATGTAATAAAAATAACCGACTTAAAATCTGAGTACCTCCCCCTAGATTTGAGACCAAATCCGCGCTTGTAGTTATGTAGTTATTAAGTTTTGGTTCCTCATGAAAGCTATGCTTTTATTCTATTTTTTTTCGTATCGAAACCGCCCTACACCCCTTTTCAAATGGCTGGGACCGCCACTGATTAAGGAGGCTGTGAAAATTCATAGGGACTTATTGGGCGTACATTTTCGCGTTCCCTTATTAAGGAAAATTGACACTTGACATCTGAGCATGCGCGTGACCTGTTTTTATTAAAGGAACCGTAATAAAATACGGTGTTCCCTTAATTCGGTACAGTTACTGTACGTCCCTTATCTTTAAACATAACCTTAATTTGCACGGATAATAGTGATGGTTGGTTTGTTTTTCGACACGACTTTTTAATATTCTTCGCATTTTTAGTTTTTTGTTTATAAACAAAAACAGTCTTGAGGATTCTTAAAATTTATGTGAAAAAATGAATAAATTGGAGAAACCTACAAGGTTGAGGTTTAGCTACACTGACGATATATATATAATTCTTTTGCGAGAATTTATCAGGGTGAAATCCCTACAAGGTTAGAAATTTTAGATTATGAATAATGGAACGTTATGCGACTTCCAATGACACTTTTTTTAAAAGTATGCCCAAGAAGCAATTTAACGGCGTAGCGACGTTGTTAAATGCGACCCGACGTTATGATGTGACGTCGTTTTAGCCAACATGCCGACCCGGATTTACACCAAAATGGTGGATGATTTTTGAGTCCTTACGTCGTTGTGCAGTGACTGGAGTCGGAATAGTAATCGTTCTTGTTACGTCGTAAAATACGACCGAAAATGACTACACTAGCGCCCTCTTTGTTATTGATTTTTTGGTGGTGTTTTACTACCCAAAATGTTGCCCCTCTCAAACTTTGGGATTTTCAGTTATTAAAATGAACTTATTTTTATACACTTTGGAAAGAAAAAATTATAATTTGATAATTACTGTTTATTAAATAGTATTTATATGGCCACTATGGGCCACTATAAAAGGAATAGAAAAAAACAGGTGCGCCCTTAATTTGTTTGTGTTTAAATGAAAAATATTGCTTTTTTTAATGTAAAAAAATGGATGCTTCTAAAGCCCTCTTTTTAGGATTCCATGGTCAAATACCTATCTGGCCCGGAACATAAAACGTCTCCAAAATGCCATTCAATGGTGTTTGTAGTATTTTTTGCCGTGTTTAGAAAATATAAACAGTGGCGGCCACTTCGAACATAAACGACGGCATCAAAAATGGCGAATATTATGAGAATCCCAAAAAATGCACGTAAATCGACTACAGTCGTCAAACATTCCCAAATGAACCCCTTGTCACGACCGCTGGTTAATATCAACCCAACATGCGACTGGAAAACGCTCCAAGAGTTCCGCCGATGACAGTTGACAGTCCCCATAACCTTAATTTTATTCGATTTTTCTAAATAAATGGTCGGTGAACTGTGAAATGAAATTTAGTTTTTTCAAATATGGCAGGACACTACAAAGATCCTACTTCTTGGAAGGAAAAGCAAAAAGTATTTTTAGTGAGGGGCAAGACGTGAAGCTGTGGATCAGACATTACTGTTTAAAGAGCAACAGTCTTTCTTTCTCTTTTGCCCATATATTTACTTGTAGGATAATGTCATCTCTCTTTCAGCTGACCAGTTGTGCCAGTTATTTAAAATCCAGAGAGAGATAGGGCGATCTGCCGTACATTAGTGCGGCAGAGAAGGAGAATATAATGCCATTAGTTCCCTTGGAAACTTTCCTTCTTCACAAGAAAAGGGCACTTCAGTTCGTCAAAACCCCGGTCGGAAAACGTCGCAAGACCGGTCAGAAACGTCGCAAGTTCACGTAATGTGAAAGTTGTTTATACGTTGATACGTCGGCAGAACGTAACTAGAGTCTCATAAAGACGTCCACACGACGTCACTGGTTTACTAGAAAATGCACCAACGCGTGACAGGTCGGCTAAACGTTGGGTAGACGCTAATAATGTTAGTGCAGTATTATCTAACGTTAAAGCAACGGAATTTTGTTGTAATATGTAAGACCGTCTGAAGATCACTAATTTACACACCCAAATCCAATCCAATCCATTTAGGTGAAGTATGTGGTCATTGGTCAGAAAATTTTTGCTTGGGTGGTTAAGGTTCAACCTAAATAAAATACGGTTTTCCCTTATTAAGGTAAAACTTTATAGAGTAACGCCCAATAAGTCCCTGATATCCATGGGATTGCTTATTTTAAAGATCATTGACCGAAATAAGCATAACCTGCTATTGGAATAAAGAAAAAGTTTAATATATCTAAAACTACTAAACCGAACGAATTTTATGCGTGGTACATCATTTTTAAGGGAATTTTATGCCCATTTTAGAAAGTAAAAAAAATAGGGTCATGCCATAAGAAAAATACAAACTTTAGGATATATCCTAAAAACTGAAAAAGCTAGGGAAAAACTGTTTCCACCAAAAAACTCCTTATAAAAAAAATCTATTAAAAAAACCTTTCACAGAAAAACTACAATTCCAAAATGCAAAATTTTGAAAAACATTCCGTAGCTCGAAAAAGGCTTGACATATCATAATGCGGTTTTCACCATTTAAGTTCTCTTGAAATTTCAGCCTCGCAAGTGGGGGTCAATTTTTTTCTATCTCCCCTGGAAGTACCTTAAACTCTCCAAAAGTGTCCAATTTGAAACAACCTGTACCGTAAAATTTTAATCTGAAGTCGGGGGTCTGAAAGTAAAAACAATGAACAAGTTTAGTGGTTGCCAGTACTTTCCGCCAGAAACTCTCCAAATTTAAATGTAGCTCAAGTGTTTTATTTACCAAAACCCTGTTAAATATTATTCTTGAACAGGAAGAACTGTATTCAATCATCACAGGTAACGTAAGATTTGAAAGAACATCCACCTTCACTCGTCAGGGTTAATCCTATTACCTCGTATTTTTGCAGAACGAATAGCGTTTAGGTAATAATAGACACTTTAAGTAAATATTTCAATGTATCGTTATAGACATACCTAACGCGTTCAAAACAAGTAGTCCAAAAGAACTACATAGGTTTATGGTATTTATTTACAGGTAACGTTAGATATTTGGGGCGCTAGCGCTTTCAAGTTTAGCGAGACATGTCTTGCTTAAATACCCATCTATTACTTTAAATCTATTACTTACATTTGTCGTTCTTTCTAGAGCGCTTCTTCCTTACTTCTTTCTTGTCTTGGATCAAACCCAAAACCAAAAGCTTTTCCACGATTCTATTTTTCGGTCTTTGAGTTTCCATATGTTCCATAATAAAGCCCATCGGATCTATAAATAACACCAAAAACACGATATTATAAATAAAACCTGACTGACTGACTGACCATGTACTAACAAAAACCAGTAATATTAATTTGAGGCCAGATCACAGGAATTAGTGTAATGTGTAAGTATTCTCCTTATCGCTATGGAAAAACATAATATATGAAATGGATTGAATATAGACAAAAAAAAGTTCTAGAAGCGTTGGCACTTAAGACGGGAAGGGTTGCTATACCAAAAAGTTAATTTAAAAGTTTAATTTCTCTTATGTTTCTAAAAATTTTTTAACTTCATGTGGCTTTGTAGCTTTGTAGCTAAAAACTGTACATACTCCAGGAGAATGAAAATTTTATTGTGTATAAAAATATAGATGTATTTTTGAAAATTTAGGTCGATTCACATGAAATTGTGAAAAAAAATTCTTAACAAATTTTTGTTTAACTAGTTTTTTAATGAAAATGAATAATGGTTCAGATAAATAGCTTTTTTACGATGTGGCAAATTTTGAAATTACTTCTTTTGAGGGGTTATCTAAAGGGAACTTTTATTGCACATATTACGTAGTTTAACGTTGTCGGTGTCCTTGTCCAAATAGGTGATAAATTGGTAAAAATACTATACCAGCCCAAATTGGGGTATTTTGGAGTTGCAAGCTTGGGCAGCCATTGACAACAATTTTTTTCTTGTTTTTCTTGAAATAAAAACAATAAAAGAGACCTTGCCTTCAAGATGAATTTAGTATTATTCTTGAGTGATTTTAGTATTAATTACAACCGAAATAGTCCTTTAAAAAATATATTTTTTTAGATATTTTTTTTTTCCTATTTTGTGCTAATTTGGAAGGAGGGGGGAAATATTTTTCAAAGTTTAGCCAGTTCTGATGTTTATTTGACTACAAAAAGTATGCATATCACATAACCCATTTTGAGCTAAGGTCATTGCCAGAAAAAAAAAATGAATCTCAACTCTTAAAGATTTTATTTAGCATATTGCTACATTAGTTACATAAATAGTTTTGAATCTTTAAGAAAGTAACCCCCTAGATGCTCCTTCTAAGTTGATGATTGATTTGTAATTCTTTGCCAAATTTTAGTACGATATTATATTTCCATATTTCAAATGTATTTTTTTTTACGTTTGCCTGCAAAAATGGAAATATTGACTAATATTAAAGTTTTAAACAAACTGTGCAGGACCTGTCTTCGAACCTGATTGGATTAAAATTTTTAACGCTTTACGAAATTTTAAAACTTTTTAATGAATTTTTGCGAAATTAAACGGGATATTTTATTCATAAAAAGGCATAGTCAGTTTCTAATGGGAAATTTTTAATCGGTTTTCGCTTAATAAAGATTTTTTTGAAGCTTCTCATCCGGTTATTTGCAAATAAAAGCGCATAAAGGTGAGATTACACAGACTGAAAAAGGTAGCCTAGCGGGTAGTAGTATTTTTTTTTTGAACTGTGTTTGTTATCTTTTTAAAAATATGACGTTTAGCCCAAATTACAATTTTTCTGTGAAGGTATGCTGTTTGAACACTTATTTATTACTTATTATTTTAGCTTTTAGCAATTTAGGCGAAACGTCAAAACGTACAAAAGGGGAGGGATCCCACGTAATTATGATGTATGTATGGTATGTGGATTCATCTCTATTAAAGTTGGAAACCTTGCTTCCATGTAATTGGATATAGTCAAGTCAAGTAAGAAAAAATTATGTAATTTATGGACTTATAAATGCAGATATGACCCAAAAGTTTTAATATACTACCCAGTAAACACAAACGGAATATATAAATTCTAAGACTATTTGTATATATATTCTTGTCATATTCTTGTATGATTCCTGGGGAATATATATTCCCATTTGGATGTTCCTTTGAAATATCCTAAGAATATTCGATTTCCGAATATTAATTCCAGAATATATTCCTAGTATAATTGTAAAAAAATAATCTTTTTGTAATTGCTCTAATATTATTCCAAGTATATTTGGGTAAATAAATATTTTTAGTAATCAAAATATTATCTAAATTCAAAGCTTTATCTAGATAATTTTCTTCACAATCTTTTGAAATCGACTTTATTAAAGTCAGACTATGACGACTTTATATACAGATAAGGCCCTATTATTATCATAATAATAAACACATAAAATATGGATGTATTTTTTATAATCTTGTGGGAGTAGAAAAAATTAAATATTCTTTTTTGGTAAAAAGTTGCACATTCATGGAATATACATTCCAAATGCTCTTAGTATATATTCTTGGGAATATTCTATGAATGCACTGTAAGTCTTTAAAGTGTTGAGTGGTTTGTGTTTGTTAAGTTGAATCGTTAGAGTCGAGATAGCACCTCGCTCGGAACACTTTCAATACTATTTCAACGTAATGTTTTATTTATAACTGTTAGTTAAAAAGCACACCTTCTTTAGTGGTTTACATTGTTTTTGTAAACATTCTCTCCTAAGAGGTTCTCTTAGGATAAAGGAGAAGAAGACGTTTTTAATTAAGCGTCGGTTCAACTGGAAATGTTCTTAAAATATTCCTTAAGAATATCCGACAATCCGACAACATGTGAAATGAACATTCATGAAGATGTAATAAGAATATTTAGAAGATTCTTTGGTTACTCAAAATATATGCGGTAAATTAGAAATTCTCTGTGAGCTATGATTGTTCTATAAATATATTTAGCCGTTTCAGTCGCACATCCTCTAGTAGATTTGATAATATTATTTTCATGTACGAAGAATATTTATTTTACATTCTAAGAAGGTTCTAATCACTTGAAAACACCTTGCTGTAAGCTATTCCTTTCACGTTCTGTGAAATGTGCGTAGAACCTTTGCGGACTATTCTAAGAATGTTCCAATATTCCCGAAGAATATACTGGGGGATATCTCAATTATGGTCGATTTTGCAGTAATACCCTTTGTGCGTAATGCGGCAGAAAAGAGTAACATAATTTGGAAACCATACTTACCATCAGTATCCTTATACTGTTCAAAAAGCTCTTGCAACCTTTCCTCTTCTTCTTGGCTCCAGTTTTTCGGAGCTCTAGAACCACCGGCCGATTTCTTTCCTCTTTTGTAGTTGTAGTCCGTTATCAGATGCATTTCTTTCATTTTTTTCAATAGCCCTCGCCTGGTCCTATTATTGTCTATGAGATTTTGAAGGATCCAATCAACCAGATCTACAACAAATATTAAATAGGTCACAATTAATAGGTTAAATTCAAAATCGAAATAATAATAAAATTTTTGATACACATCTGATCCTGTATGAAAAATGTTTTTAAGAAGAACGCAGTGGGGAATCGACATTTGCAGGAAACTCAACAATCGCTGTCAAAGTTTGGCATGAAACACGGAAAGAGTAAAGGTACCCCAGACAATCGTATTTTTGTATGTAGTCGAAACCATGTTTCGCAGTCCAATACTCCATTCGGATCAATAGAAGTAGACGAAAATTGCCATACAGAGTAGGTTGTACCTTGGAGTACCATAGTAGATAACTTTTCATCATATCCCATAGAAGTATAACCCTCATTTATATTTATTACCCCTTACCCTGAACATAAATACCCTCACTTAAACACAGTTTTTAAAAACGAAATATTTAAAAATGTTCAAATAAAGTCTTTCCAATGGCACCTCGAATTTTGTTTCCACGCTTTCAATATCTTTTTAATCATTCGCTACAAAGCTGCAAAGGGTTGAAAAAGTTAAAGAGAAAATTGTGGGGGTTTTGAATTGAATTGACAAGAAGTATCGACAGAATTAAACGCGCGTATTTTCAATTCGTTATCAGTAAATTTATCAAAGGGTCCGATTTATTTTAGTTATAGAATACCGAAGAATGTCAGAACACACAAAAATGGAAATTTATTTATTTTACCTTCGAAAAAAACCTTCTTAGTTTTTGTATTTGTTTTTTTTTGTAATTTTTTTTAAAACAAACACTCTTTTCGTACCTACACTTTTTCTGTGACCGAGTACATAAACGCAATACCGTTCTCAACTAAAAAGCCAGTTAACTCATTTTCGTTTTAGTATCCTTTGGCCTATGATCGGCGCCATATTGACACCAAACTGACAGAAAATCCATGTTTTACTTGTCAATTTGGTTATAGAAATGGCAGCCACAATAGGCTAAAGGGCACTGAAGCGGTGGTAGTTAACAAGCTTTTTAGTTGAGTACGGTGTTGATAAACGTGAAGGGCTTTTAACTTTACATCTGACACCAGTAATATTCAAATATATATAAAATATTATTTGATCCTCGTAATTTTTGGATCAGCTTCGTCCAGGGTGACGTAGAATGAGATTGCTCGATTGAGAAAAGAAGTGGTTTTAACATGTAACTATGAGATAATATTGCTTTTCCCGCGAAAAATGCGTAACGATAATAACTCTCCCAATCAATTTGGCCTGGAAAAAACCCATAGACGAGGAGTGTAATGCGCAGGCGCGTCGATTGCGTCAGTAGTGAAAGCAACTGACAACCATCTGACAGCAAAAATGTAGGTTTATGTTTAATATTTTTGGTTACTTTTGGAAAATCTATTAAAAGAGTGGACACTACCGTAAAAAAAATTGAAAAAGTGTTGTCTAGTGTTTCCCGTAATAATAACGCACGCAATTACAGAAAATACCGCCACGAAATTTTAAAACACAAAAACTCCACAATAACAAAATGGCAAAACCAAACCTCGTCAAAAATGTAAACTTTTCGACAATGCCCAGCTTTCTCAGGAAGTGGATTCAGCACTTGGGGCCATGTCTTTGTGTAACGGGTTTACCTTGTGGATTGAAACCCAAGTTTAACCTTAGTTAAACTTGCGGTTGGAGATGTTTTATCCATAATATAATAAATTCAATTAAATAAAATCAAAGTTTTCGGACAGATGATGTCGTTGTCACTGTAACTCAAATTAATACCTTGTCATTAAATTATCGTAAGGTCACTACGACACCAGGCATGGATTTGCTAGTGCATGCGCAGGCAAACAGCTTCAAAGCCAACCGCGATTTTGAATTTTCTTCTTTGTTTTTCAAAGTTATTTTCGTTACACATTTTGCGGCACTTGGGCCGTTATAGTATCTCATAATTATATGGGTTTTAACGAATAAACGCGCGTAAAAAGAGAGAGCAATCATATCGAAAGAAGCAGTTTTAACAAATTTTTATGAGAAAAATACCGGCCCTTAAGGATTTAAGAGTGAAACGGTAACGTTGGCTGTGGTCGTAAGAACTCGTAGTAGTGGCGGTCACGTGTTTTTGACGCACTGCATCAACCACATACGCTGCCAACTAACCCTGATTTTTTGCTGTTTTTTCGTTATTTTATATTGACTAAAAAAACATTTGCTGTGCTTGTGGTGTTGATGTAAAAATAAAACCGATATTTAAAAGTAAAATATTGTTTTGAAATATTTTTTTTTGTAAATAATTACTTAATTAAATTACAAAAAAAAATAATTTTCGTTCGTCAAATTCTCAAAACTCCATCGATGCGCATCTAGTGACACGCATGTCGCGTGTCACTAGATGCGCATCGCTTTGTTAGGAGAACGACTTGCATCTTGAGCGCAAATTAAAGCTACTAGATATCATCTTTGAACAAGTCCACTACACATACGGAGAGCTAAAACCTTAAAAAAGACTCCGATAAAGAGTCGAAACGTTGGCCATTTAAGAAAACAAAGAGTTTCTTTTAACTGTCCTAACCGGCTAACTTTGAAGATAATATATTTTTTTTTTAAACGATCCTAATGGGCCACTTTGTGTGTTTTCAGCACAAGACGGTAAATTGCTCCACTGCCAACATATGTACAGGGTGATCATTTATAAACGCCCCCCCCTTTAACTTCTTTATTATTTGACATAGAAAAATTAAGTAAACGATGGATGGCTTATGAAACTAAACGAGTTTTTTTCCACTACACCAATTTTTTTTAGGTCACCTTGTATAGCAAAGATGACGAAGAAGTCAGTTTTTTTAAATAGAACAAACCTTAAATTTTTGTACTTTTGGATTCCTAAAAAAAATACCTTTACAGCAATATAACATGCAATGGGTCTATCTCTCACCGTTCGCGAGATATTAACATTTAAATTTTCAAAATGGGAAAAACTTGCAATTTTTCACGACTAAGTTGGCCATGAAAAGAAACACACTACAGAAACAATAGGTAGGCTTTGAATCACTATATCCATAAAAAAAAACAACTGAAATATCAACACAAATTCATTTAAAATTAGTAACAAATCTAAGATAAATTTATAAAAGATTTTCATATCTATCTCCTTCAACTTCAATATATTTTCCAAATCTACGCCTTAAACCGTTAACAGTATTAACAAGAAACTCTGAAAAATTTTCGTTTACTTCGTTAACTTCTATTTCCACCATCTCTCTTTTTTGTTGAGGATTTTGGATATCTACCTGAAATACTTTATCCTTCAGATAATTCCACAATAAAATGTCAAGCGGTGTAGGATCAGAGCTGCTTGGCGGCCACCGAATATTCCCATTTTTTCCAATCCACTCCCCAAAATGATTGTTTAAGAAATTTTGATGGGTGGCTCCATCCTGATGAAAAACTAAATTTTGCAGTTCGATAAATGGAAGATCTTATAGAAATTCAAGCAGGTGGGTCTCCAAAAAATGTAAATATCTATCGCCTGTTAGAGTTCCTTGGAAATAAAAAGTTCCTATTACACGGTCTGCTAAAATCCCACACCAAGTATTAACAGACTGTCTTCCTTGCAATCTCACTTCCTTTATAAAATTGGGATTTTCAGTTGCCCCCAGTACCTATGATTTTGTCTGTTGGGTACCCCACAAGTTGAAAATGTAGATTCGTCCGACCACAAAATCCTGTTCAAAAAGTTTAGGTCTTCATCCATCCTTCGTAGCATCGTGCGGCAGAAATCGACTCTTTTGCTCCGGATTTAAGGCTTGCACGGTACGCGACTTATATAGCTTGTAGGAATGTTTCCTTAACCCATTTCTTACCTTTTCATAAGAGCTGCTATTTTGATGCCCTTCTTGCCTTAAAACTTTACAAACTTGCCGAATTGAGGATTTAGGATTTTCTTCAAAATGAAGAAGAATATTAAGGTTTATTTCTTCATTAGCAGGAACATACCTCTTTTTTCTTCGTAAGCTTGACGTCTGTCTAAATTTACGAAAGAGCCGTCTTACTGTGGATCTCGTAGGACATTGTCTGTTTGGAAACTACTGTCTATACTCATGAATAGTCGCTGTTTCTAGCAAAAAACAATAAAATTTCTTGCCTTTCTTGATCTGAATAAACCATTTTTGTGAAAGAATAGGCCCTACAATGAATCAAAGGTTGCGATGGACAAGTGGATTTCTTTGCGTGGCCAACTTAGTCGTTAAAAATTGCAAATTTTTTCAACTTTGATAATTTAAATGTTAATATCTCGCGAACGGTGAGAGATAGACCTATAACATGTTATATTGTTGTAAAGGTATTTTTTTAAGTAATTCAAAAATACAAAAATATAAGGGGTGTTATATTTACAAAAATTGACTTCTTCGTTATCCTTCGTATACAGGGTGACCTAAAAAAACTGGTATAGTGGAAAAATACCTCGTTTAATTTCATAAGTCATCCATCGTTTGGTTCATCTTTCTACATCAAATAATAAAAAAGTTAAAGGGGGGGGGGCGTTTATAAATGATCACCCTGTATTTTTCAGCGGCACTTTGCCTGCTGCTCAGCCATTTGGCGACTAAGAAAAAGTTACTTTACTTGTCTGCCGCCCAAAAGTCCAGCCAACAACAAAGATGTGGTCATCCCGACCCGGCGCGCTCGGCGATGGCCTTGAGATGGGCACAATATTATAATATTAATGTTCCCAACAAAATTAAAAATTCAAAAAGCAAACGGTTTTATTTTAAACATTACGGTAGGCGTTGGAGAGAGTTTGAAACTAGATATACCCGTGGATATACTTATCAAGAGATTTAAAATAAATTTCATGGTATTTTTGATTGTATTTTTTAGGAATAGTGAATGCCTGCCAACTTGATTGTTTACTTGAGTAATAGCAAAACTCACGGATACCCTTGGTTTTTAGAGTTTTATATAAAATCTCGAAAAAAATCGTCAAAGTAAGAAAATTATAAAAAATGTTCAAACTTCCCAATTTTACTAAATTTATCGTTTTCAAAGGAAATTCAAAGTAATATGGAGAATGCACGGGTGTATTTTCAAATTACTTAAATTTGGCTATTAGCATACTGTTCTGTTTGTTCAAGTAATTTAGAATTAGAAAAAAAATAAAGTTTTTTGAGTGTATCTACAACAATTTTTTAAGATATAAACAATTACTTTGCAGGTTATGTTGTACAAAGGTATTGAAGTTGGTAGTCAGCTTTTTTGATAAAATATGGTATTTTCGTTTAAAATAGGAACATTGCTCTCCCATCCGTTACTTTCAAACGATTTGTTTTATATTTTTTATTATATTTCTTTAGAATTAAATGGAAAATAAAACAATATTTATTGAAATTAACAAAAAAAGTCAGGGAGTTCATAATTAAGCTCCAAACGCTAAAAATGATGCTTAAAAAAACTCGAATTTTAGGTCAGTTTTTGCATCTTTTCGTTTATGTCCTTGGGATTACCATATTTTCTGGGTAATTTTGATCCTCCACAAGAAATATGTTTTTTAAGGAACAAGCTTTTAAAAATTGTACGAATTTACAAAAATCAGTTTGCAGTTTTCACGTCCGCGGGGTGCCTCCAAAGATAGGTATTTTTGAAGAATTAACAGAATGCATTAAAAATATATCATTATCTCAAATAAGCTCCTAGATGCAACTTGTTATGTATGAAATAATTATTATAAGTAAAATATTTATGATTAAAAACAAATTATTGGTATGGGTGCTAATTACTCATAATAAAAGTTTAATTTTATTTAATTTTTTCTTTAACGACTTAATTCGAGTTACTATTACTAAAAAGGGCAACGCTTAAGTTGAACAGGCAGTTTCCCCCTCCACCACATTCTATAACGGTATATTTCTTTCCAAATAAGTCAACTCTGCTAGTCTCCATTTTTGGTACACCTTAAAAGAAATAACCCTATATATTATTATAATATTCTCGAATTTTTCATCAAAAGAAAATTATCAAATTTTCGTAAAAGATAATATTTTTTTTTGGAAATCGATAGTTGTTTGCGCCAAAATCGCACTCGTTGTTAATTAATCCACAAATTTCATTGTTACTGGCTACTTAAGGTAAAGGGGGGGGGGGGGTCGAACACCCCACTACATACGCCGAAGTGTTAAGTTGAATTTATACAGAAAAAAAGCATAAAATAAGACATAACATAAAATGAAATAAGAGTTGAGCTTATATAACAAACCCTGGTCTTTGTACAGAAAAATAACATGACATAACTTATCATGCGAAATAAAAATATCCCTTTTATCTTTTTGTCTCATGTGACCACGACGCCATTTTGACGATCTTTCACCATAACCCTACCTCTTTTATAGTGTTTGGGAGGTTTTTATGATTTTTTACTGGTTTAAAAGAACAAATTGTGCAAAAAATGCAACCAAAACGTCGTCTATTAATATTTACATATGTTAGGCTGTGGAGGTTCAGCCCTGGTATATATACTATCTTATGTATAAACAGCCATTTTCCTTATGTAATGTCTGTCTATGAGTAGGTTCGCTAGGAGACAGGTGCTTCACTCTATTTTTTTTAAAGATTTTATTTTTTATCCATATGTGTACTTTACTACTTTAGGTACATCTGGTTTTACTTTAAAAAGTACCTATCTACAATTACATACTAAAAATACATTTAGGTATTTTAAAAATTCCTTGTATGTATAAAATATAAGGCAGTTGCTACATATCAAATATAATTGCAAATATATTTTTTTAAAACTATCTACGTTTATTCAAAATAGTGGCAAAACAGAAAAACGTTGTGCTTGCGAGCGCTCCAAAAGACGCAGTTAGCAGATATATCAGTTTGGGACACAGTTTTAGCCTGTTTTTATTTTGTGGTTTCCTTTATTAATTCAAACTCTTCCAGTACGCCTATGAACAACAGTCCTTTACATCATCCCAAGCTCAATTATCTATATAGTTTTATCATTATGAGGTTTTACGTTATACTGATAAAAAAAATTATATCCAATAGGTACTTAATTCTTTTTAGTCAGCTCCCCTACTATATAATAGAAATTAAACTTTTTTGCACTGCGTGTAAAAATAAAGGGTTACTATAAATTTACAGAAAAATTAAAATATCTATGAATTTAGGTCTAAGTAAAATAACATTTTTATAACGATTTTTGTGATAATTTTGTGAATTTGAAAGTTTTTAAAAAAGTGCTATGTTTAAGAGCAGCTAGCGTAAATAACATAACATTTCTTGCGTTTAAATTAACTAGATTATATACCCCCGACTATTTTGATTGACTGGGTAGTTGGGTTAAAAAAAATATTTTATTGCAACTTACATCTGTCTTGTACTTTGTTAAAAATGCGATATCACCAACTTTACAATTTTTTTGCATGTTTCCATGTAAAAACATAATAGTAATTTTAATATACTATGGCAGCCCAACTAAAAGAAAACAATAATTTTCGTAAGAACTCAAAATCAGCCTTAAAGTGTTTTATGGGGAGCAAAAAAATCCAAATTTTAATAATTTTCTCTCTGTTATATTTCAGCAAAATTCTAGTTTCTACAATTCGTAAAAAAAACCCTCAACATTTTGATTAAGGTTGTGACGGATGTCTAAGAATACTAGCTGCCTATTTTTGGTTTTGAGAGCGACGCCGGTCAAAACAATATATATTTCTAACATAATATCGTGTCCTCGAAACACCGTGCCAAGTAATATCAAAGGCACCAAAAAATTAAAAAATTAAAATTGACTATTTATAAGTGAAAGTTAAACCATCAAACATGGTAATCACAGCTTTAACTCTTATATAAATAATAAAAGAAGGTCATAACACTTTTTCGTTTGAAAAAAAAATAGCGTATTCCCTTCGGAGGCAAGAAACTTTGTCAGCCTCGCTTTCAGCTTGGCCGTCTATGCGCTACCTCGTAGACAAAGTTCTACTTTGCCTCCTAAGAAAATAAACTACTATTAACAGTAAGCTGTTATTTTCAATCTAATCCTCTTTGTTGTTCTTGCCCCAAAACGACAAAAAAACAAAAGCACCAAAGGGTAAAACGGTAGGCTTAAGTATCGCTCGTATCGCTTACTTAATACGTCTGAGTGTTGCTGTCGCCAACAGCAATTTACTAATGACAAGCGAATCGATTGAAATATCCCTTTCATCAGGGGAAATTAACAGAATTTGGTTGGTTTATTTATAAAGGCTTTCATAAAAATTGCAAATGGGATAAAATAATAATTATTTTAAAGTAATTAAATAAACCCATCGGAGAGTTATTTTTCAAAACAAACAGGTGTCAAATAATAACTAAACACAGAAACTAAGTGAAAACGTTATGTTAATATTAGTGAAGGGGCATGTGTAAGTCCGTGGGATTTTTAATGAAGGAGTTTTGTGACTATGTGGGAATTGTTCGCATCCGTGTAGAAGGGGTTGATATGACGTCATCTTTTAAGATGGCGGCCAAAAATCATAAAAAATACAACTCTCGCAACCAGGCGATGATTATACTCGATTCCATATAATTCGAGGAAGAGGATTCCAAAAAATTTACTTTTAAGGTCATCCGACATTAAATGAAATCGCAAAAAACAAGATTTTTTTGATTTTCTCTTGAAAAAATCTTAATAATTGGACGTTTTGTCAGACCAACTTCAAATGTACCTCAAACTATTAGGCATATATGCGAAATTGGATCCCTAGAGTTTGATGCAGTTTGAAGCTTCATGACCTCGAAAAATTCCCCAGTAAAATTAACAAATTACAAAAATAACATACTAAAGATAAGAAGGTCAAGTCCAACAATTTTGTTCAGCTATGACGTGTTTCAATAAGGCGGCTGATATATCAAAATGGCGACCTATAACCACATTTTATTTTATCCAATTTCGTAAAAAATAAAAATGGCAAGATGGCTATCACTTCTTGTTGACATATCTCCGCTTACTATGAAAAAAAAAAGTTTAGTTGATGCATAACCTTGATTGACCTTGAAAATACCATGTTTTTTCCAATTTACCACTATGCAAAAACTTTAAGTACGAGAGATGAAAATAAGATCTTAGCCATACAAAAAAACACTTCATTTTAAACCTCCCTACCGTTTTTTTTTTTGATCTGGCATTCTAGATGTTGGTGTAATAAAACGTTAAATTATGGAGAATTTTTAAAAAGAAAATGGCAAAAATCGTGCTTTTTTCGATTTTTAAGGTCATTTGAGGTTAGATGACCTTGAAAAAGATTTTATTTGGAATTCTCGCCCTCGAGTTATATGAAATCGAGTATAATCATACACGGGTTGCAAAAATGACATCTAAAACACCTGGGCCAGAATATGGTAATGTATATCTAACTTATGTTAACTCTTTTATAGGTAATTTAAATGACTTTGTTGGCTAGACAAGTGAGTAGAACATAAAATTCACAATTCCGAAACTAAAAATAACAGGCATATAGGTCGTTTTTACTGGGGTATATCATAAATATCTGAGATGCCAGATCAAAAAAATGGTAGAGAGGTTTAAAATTAAGTGTTTATTTATGGCTAAGACGTTAATTTCATCTCCGGCACTTAAAGTTTTTGCGTAGTCGTAAATTGTAAAAAACACTACTAAAAGCTGGGTTTTCAATTTTACATGGTATTTTCAAGGTCAATTAACGTCATGCATCAACTAATTTTTTTTCGTATTAAGCAGAGATAAGTCAACAAGAGTTGATGGCCACCTTTTTAATTTTACTTTTTTCGAAATTGGATAAAATAAAATGTGGTTATAGGTCTCTATTTTGAGATATCAGCCGCCATATTGAAACGCGTCATAGCTGAAAAAAATTTCTTTTAACAAAATTGTTGGACTTGACCTTCTTATCTTTATTACCCAATTTGGTTCTCTTGGCTTTAATAATTGATGAATAGCGCCCTTTAGTATGTTATTTTTGTAATTTGTTAATTTTGCTGGGGTATTTTTCAAGGACATGAAGGACTCAATTAAAAGTAAATTTTTTGGAATCCTCGTCCTCGAATTATATGGAAACGAGTATAATCATTTCCCGGTTGCGAAAGTTGTATTTTTTATAATTTTTGGCCGCCATTTTGAAAGATATCGTCATATCAACCCCTTCTACACGGATGCAAACAAAACACCCGGTAACACTTGATTGTGTGACTTAAGAGCTATCAATCCCACATAGTCACAAAACTCCTTTGTAAAAAATCCCAGGGGATAGAAATTATCGACATATGCCCCTACACTATATAGAAACCGCATTAAAATAAGCAATGCCCATTCAATGCAAGGCGGAAAAAGTTTAATTTTTGATTGGGCGCAACAGGGTGGATTCTCTAAATGGAACGGTGTTTCTAGCGACTTTAGGGAGAGGTTTTAAAAAAAGAAAGCGAGTCTTTAATGAAAAAAAAAATTGAGGCCCCCAACTGGAGACCAAGGGCCTACTAACTATATTTTTTTTAAATGAGAAGGTACCACTTGTAGCACCTTTTTGGAAAGCTTGTTAACGCATTAGTTTTTTTTTATATCTTTTAACCAGTGTATCAAATATTTAAAAAATATTTTTTTTGTCAATTGTTTTAGCTTCAAAATAAACTAGATATTTCTCTATTTACTAAGCGGGATAAAGAAAATACCACACAAGAACATTATTGGCGGCCCATTTGGGGGTCCCTCACTGAAGGCCCGAGGCCTACCAACCTTTTTTTCATGAAGAGGTACCATTTGTGGCACCTTTTTGGAAAATTTGTAAAATAGAAATTTGATTAAATAAATTTTTTTGACATATGTCAACCCATGTAATGTAGTAAATAAAGAAATATATAAATTTTTGACATGAGTTGACAGACGTCAAAAACAATTATTTTTTTTTAACAAAAACGTGCCACAAGTGGTACCTCCTCATGAAAAAAAGGTTGCTAGGCCCTAAAGCTAAAACAATTGACAAAAAAGTAAGTTTTTTTTTTTATTTTCAATACATTGGTTGACAATTAAAAAAAAACTAGTGCGTTAGGTTTGTTTATTTTTTAACAAGCTTTTCGAAAAGGTGCCATAAGTGGTACTTACTTGGTAGGCCCTAGGCCTCCAGTGGGGGGTCCCAAAATCTTTCTTTATCATGGGCAGAAAGTCCGTAAAAAATAATTGAAGATTCGCCTTTAGCTTTTTTTAAAACCTCTTCCCTAAAGCCTCTAGAAGCACCCTTCCATTTAAAGAATCTACCCTACTAGCACTGCCAATATTTATTTATATCCTGCTCCTGACAATTTTCAACAACTTCTGCAGCCCCGGACCTTTAAGGTTACCAAGACGAAAATTAATTATTACAACAAAATTACATTGACCCAGGTTAATTATAATAATAGTGGTTCATATCAGAGATTGGGGGGAAGAAATAAATGAAGAGCATGCCACAAAATAAAAAGTAGTTTTGCATTTTTCTAAAAATCTGTAAAATATTGATTTTAACGATATAACTATGAGATAATATAACTGACGGATAAAGGTGTTTATAACCCACATCTAATTACATGAGATTTAATAATTGCTAAAGGCAAAAGTTACAGCAAAACTTACGGAAAAGGAATCTAACCATGAACCAGCCTGTAACCATTAAAAGTAAATCATATCTATTTTTAAAATATATTTAGGGATCTTGAAAGTCAAAAGAACTGGTTGCTATTGGCAGGGAAGGTTATTATGTCTCCTGCAACTCGGTCTTATGCTGGAAACATTTTAAACCATCAACGTGGTCTTAAGAAAGGAAAAGAAAAATAGAAAGCAGGTTCCAAAAAAACTCAGGAAAAAGAAGGAAGCGTACTACTGTATGCTTTTAATTTATACCTTTAAAGAACCACAACAAGCGCCAAATAGAGTATTTCGTTGACTATTGTTTGTGGTTACCTGGTTAGATGTTTTTTGTACTAGCCAGAGTATTAATAGCGAATGCTTGTAGATGAGATTAGATCAGAATGGGGTGGTGTAGACACCTGTCTATCTCGACCTTCTGGTTCCCCTTTCTCCTTCCCTGCGTTGCTAGAACTACAAAACAAATTGCAGCCCCGACCTTGTCATTAAACCCAGAAGCTTTGCCAGTGTGCCCTGTATATAGCTTTCTGACCGAGGACATTCTAGGTCCCCAAGTTAGACCCTACCTAGGCCTTCACATTGACATAGGTCATGTAATGAGGTTTTTTCCTGGTGGCATGTAGCATCTTCTACCAATCCCATTGCATATAAGTGTTTATTGAGTTTCCAGTGACATTTTAAAAGCTCCACTATTTGCCAGCAAATGATTATAATAAGCATTTTTAATTTTCTGAAATGTATTACAAACTACGGTTACTTTTTGGACATTGTGACCTATAGATTAATTGTTAATTTAAGGGGGCTCTGGTTTAGGCAAAAATAATAGAATAAAACGGTGACATTTACTAAAAGGGTTTAGTCTATTTTAGAACGGTCCTAACTTTAAGTGAAATTTTTGGTTTTAAGCATTTTACACCAACTTCCTTGAGTTTTGGACATACTTTGATTTATAAGAAGAATTTTAGTAAATTTGTTTATTGAATAATCATCTTAACACAATCTTTTGTTTGATTTAAGGAGAAAGTTTCAATTTAGAAGAAAAGAAAATTAAAAAATTTAAAACCACGTGGGGTTTAAATAGGAAACACTCTGTAGAACAAATTAAAATTGGTGTTATATGTCACTCTAATTTAAACTTACCCTTGTTAATTAATTTTTCCAATTGATACTTGAAGTCACACAACGATTTAGATGAGTAATAATAAAATAAGGAGTAGATTAATTTTGTATTTATTTAAAAGGTGTTTTTATTTATGAAATGTATTAAAAAACTTAAATGCAAGTTTCTTTTACATTTCTGTCACTGCACCTTGGCTTGCACCAACCTCTACTGATGAAAGCTACAGCTTTAAAATGAGTGGGCTTTGAGTAAAGAAAGTTTTTTTGACTGAGCTTTTAGATATCCTCAATGTTTTACTTTCGGTTTATATAGTTGTTTTCGGTTTTTTTTGTTTGGTATATTTTTCGTGCATAATCAGTGACCTTCACTTATGTTTGTTTTGCCTTGTAGTGCCCTCATAAATGAATTTTTTGTGCTGAAAACGGGTTCAAAATACGGCGTTTTTCTGGACAAAATAGGAGGTGTTTTATTGGATAACGAACAACTTGGAATATTAAATAAGGTAAATTAATCCTTGTAAAAACGGTTAGTTAGGGAAATTATAAACGAACTTATTTCTGGTGGCTATAAGTTAAACCACCCACCTTAGGAGGTCTAAAAAGTCACCAATTTTATAACCTCAAACACAACTAATGAAGCTATTATGTGCCAAATTTTTAGCGTATTCACCATTTGTTATTTTAAAACCTGTCAAAAAAAAATCTTTTTAGGGCATTTTCTTCTAAAATATGGTGTATTTCGAGAAAATAAAAGCAGTTTTTCAGTGGTAATTTGCAATAACAATACAAAATAATCAATAACTTTGTGCCTTTTCTGTATGGGTAAGTCTTTTTGAAAATTGATTTTGAAATTTAGTAGCCTGGGGGGTACTATTTTAGATCTTAGTAAATCTCACTGTAAGAGTCTGAAAGATGACATCTTGGAGTCTGATTTTTATAAGATAAGATTTACATAGTCAAGTAACATTCAACTTTGAGGCTGGTTTCTAAATTACAACCATAAATCTTTTAAATCGCTTTAGAAAAAGTTCATCCAAAATTTCAGATGAGCCCTACTGCTTGATAAAAGTAGAGTGTTTTTAAAATATCTAATTCACACAGCTTTTGACTCTCCCGGTGTTTTATGTTTAAAACTAACATTTTCTCCAATTTGCTGCTGGATAAGCAGCTGATAAAAAGGCACGGTTTAAGCAGTGGCGGTCACAGCTTTCCCAAAAGAAGGGGGGGCGTAAGGTCAAAATGTTGTAAAAGCAAAGAAAAATTTTTATGCAAAAGTTCTAAAATTAATGTAACTTTCGACCCAAAAACTATAAAAAATTTTACTGTTTCAATGAAAACCCGGCGCTTTTTTAAATAAATTCTCGAAAAAAAGGGAGGGGCGATAGGGGCAATCACCACTGGTTTAAGTCACTAGTTTAGATACAGTAGGTACAATTTTCTAAGATTTACTTACCTTCCTCCTGGTTCGTGTCTCGATGCTCTATAAAAAGTCTACGAATTTCATCCTCTTGTTCTTCCGTCCACATCTTTTGCGCAGCTTGAGACCTTTATAAGAAATCAGTTATTGACGATATTTTTTGTGGCCATGTTGGTCTTTAAAACAGTGTTGCCAACAACAGTTAGAAACAAATTCCTACTAACTAATCGCTAGGTTGGCATTAAAAGTATCCACATAGCAAGAATATATTGCGTGAATATTCTTGGAACATTCTTAATGTCCCAAACACGTCCTATGAGTGTCCAACGGTTCACTATTTTATTAGTCACAGAACATTCAGAATGGATGTAGACGCAATATGTACCTATTCAAACGCCAACTTATTAAGTTGTTGATGTCTGATTTTTTCTATTTATCCTGGATTCAATCTTATCTTACCGAAAGACCTCGAAAAACATATGTTAGGTCCACAAATGGTTGCAGGGAGTCATCAACGGTCATTACAAATACGGGCATAGCTCAGGGCAGCGTCCTTGGACCTCTACTCTTTATTGGTTATATTTTCGACCTGTCTTTAGTATCTAGCTCAGATAAAGTCTCGTTTTATAACTATTGTGATGACTCGAATCTAGAACTAAGAGCATCAAGTTTCCAGAACCTCGAATTCATGGCAGGGGAACTGTGGCAGGATATAGGTGACTGGTTTTACATAAATGACTTAGTACTAAATGAAAATAAAACAAAATGTGCACTATTTAAAACCTGCCAGGCTGCCGACCATCCTGCATCAGTTACCCTTGGTTCCAATACTTTTCAATTTTCGGATAGCGTCCCCGTCTTGGGTGTGTCATAGTACTCAAAAGCATATACTATGCTAATTTTTATAGTCGGGTGAAATATGGTATAGTAATATGGGGAAGCTCAAATCGACTCAATGAAATATTTGTAATTCAAAAAAAAGCAATAAGGGTCATCTTTGGGATGCATTATCAAGAATCATGCAGGGGTGTATTTAAAAAGAACCATCTACTCACTGTGTTTGGCATTTATATATATTCTTGCTTGGTTTTCATTTTTAAACACAAAAACGATTTTGCAAAATTTTAACAGAAACATCAATACCACACCCGGCGCAAAAACGAATATGCATTACCAAAACATAGATTAACTCTGTTTGAAAACTCTCCGCACTACCAATGCATGAGATTTAAAAACGCATTACCAACCCATATACAAAACATGATGGTTAGCCAGAAGAAGCTTCGGAAGGTACTGTTCGATTATGTTTGTGAAATTGAACCCTACTCAGTAGAGGAATTTATGAATAAAAGATAAAGGTTTATATTTTGCTGGTCTGGGTGTCTTTCGAATCTACTTCTGTGTTGATTTTGTTTCATTTATGTTTAATTATTACATTACTGATGTGAAATTATTTAGTTTTTAATGTGACAACATTTTACTAAAATTGTCTGCGTTATTTACATATTCCAAGATTTTAACCCAGATATATAATTAGTATTTCGATGTTTTAAGGGATTATTTATTTATAAAAAAAATTAGTTTAGATTTAGATCTAGATGTAAAAGTGTGTCAGTATTGTATTAAAATTGTCTGCGTCATTTACAATTTTAAATGTTTTATCGAAATTTTAACAAAAAGTTTTATGCTATTCAATTGGATGGCTGGTTAGGTATATTTTTAGATTTTTTATGTTGACATGTCTTAACCTGTATACTTATGTAATCAGCTTATGGGATTAATAAATTGAATTGAATTGAATTGAATTGAATTGACCAGGGAGTCTTGTTGATTCATAGAGAAGCCCCTTCTGGTACTCTTGATTTTATTTGTGATTGCTGCCATTTGCGGATGTGCCATAACAAAGTCGTTAATCTTTTGTAAATATATATTACTTTTTGGTTGAACAAAATTAAAATTAAAGACGATCGTGCGGTGGTGTCACCTATTTTTCTACTTGCCAAATTAAAACTAATGGGTTGGTGAAGGCGCGACATTTAAATCGAACACATTCCACGGTATCTCGTTATTCACAAGGTAAAAATGTGATTTTAGGTTTTTCTATTTTGTGACGAATTAAAAACCCAAAAAAACCAAAAACGGTTGCGTAAACAGACAAAGGAAGCTATTCAACAAGAACTAATCAGTTAGACCAACTAAAAAGGTTTTAGCGCCAACCTAGTGTCTGATAAGTATCATTAAGTTACCGAATGTTGGCAATACTGTGACTAACTAAAACCTCTTCAGTAAATAAAAGTTAAAAAACCTTTCAAGTCGTGTCAGGCTGCACACTACTTATTGATCTCAAACAAGCAGGCAATCAATATGACAGTAAGTTTAGTACAAAAAAATGTGAAGTAGCAAAAAAAAATCTATCTGACCTTAAAAAGCGTTATTTTGTATAAAGTTATTTCCCGTACTGACATATTTACGGGAAACGCAAAACATAAATTCAAAGGCAAAATAAACAGCACCGACTAAAACGAAATGTAAAATAGATATCAAAATTTTACAAGGAATTCTTCCCATTTTCAGCTAGTAAAAGGGAGCCATTTCTTTTTTAAGAGACACTCAAAAGAACTTTATCGGTGTCTCGATGCAAGAAAGAGTGTTTTTTTCTTACTCTTTTTTCGTATTTTTTTTGTTGCGAAAATTTGATATATATATCGCCAAGAAAAGGTCTCGGGGCAAAATTTGAATTTTAAAAATCTGCGATTTCTTATGCCCAACTAGTTTCACCAAAAAGTAAATTTGTTTGATAAATAAATAGAAATATCGTACAACTAATAATCGTGAATGTGTACATTCTTGACGTTACAACATCTCTAGGTTTATGTCGAAACTACTTTTTTTGGGTTTTTCGCTACTAAGTTAAGGAAATTTAAAAAAAATATTCGTTTGTCAGTCTTTTTTAAATAAGATAAAAAATTTGCCTACACACACGCAAATCCTAACTAGAATCTAAGTTCTTATCTGACGTTTCGGCCGAAACTCTACTGCCGTTATCAAAGGAATTATTATTTTTAAAATTTTTCTCCATTTTTTTTAAAAATATCTGTCTGTTGTTATACAACTGGCAGAAACTCTACTGTTGTTATCAAAGGAATTATTCTTTTCAAAATTTTTCTCGATTCTTTTTTAAAAATATGTCTGTTGTCCTACAACAAAAAAGAATCGAGAAAAATTTTGAAAAGAATAATTCCTTTGATAACGGCAGTAGATGCGTGTGTGTAGGAAAATTTTTTATTTTATTTAAAAACCACTGACAACTCAAGCAACATTTGCATGACTTCCTACCAAATCTGGAAACCTTCCAACGTCGTCTGATCTCCAGAAAGTGATCCGGTAGTTTATAGTCGCTCAGCGACGACGCCACAACATCGTGGGGCCGTCGCAAAGTTGTACAAAACCAATAGTGTTCCTTCGGTCGTTTGGCCAAATTACCCACTTAGGTCTGGTAGAAATGAAGGCGGCCGACGACGTTGGCCCAACAACATAATAGGTCTTAAAATCCTAACGTAACCTTTCGGTAATCTATCGACGTCTCTCCCACGTTGGGGTGTAATACCTTCAACTATGTAGTTACTTTGACGTTTCTTGAAAAATTCTAGGTTAGGTATTTTTTTCAGTTCCGTCAGCCGTTGTAGCTAGAGGCTTATCAGCTTGTCTATGGAGCCATGCACCATCTTTTTTCCTAACCACCACAGGCTTTTGACAAACGACATTAATAAAAAAAGAATCTGTAATAGGAAAAAAACAAGAAGAAAACTGTAATTTCACAGATTTGAATGCTAACTCGGGCAAAATGGCGAAAGCGCAAAATATTTAACATTCTTCTTCATATCTCTATGGTTTATTCTTTAACTAGAGACTAAAAATTCAAAACTTTAAAGAAAACAATCGGTTAAACTATTTTGAAGGCCCGTTAAACAAATTCCATGCACTACCCCTATTTTTGTCAGAGAACTGCCCTGCGTTTGTAAATATTGGATCCACCATGTCCAATACCCGCACAGTTTACATAATTTAACCGTCCATCATCACATTTTATTATTCACCATTCTTCCATTTTTTTAAGTCACAAATCAAATACCATTAAAACCTTTATTCCAAAATAAGTCGCAAGAAATTTACCTTCTCCGATCGGTATGCTGAGAGAATTGTCAGCATGCCAATTATTTACGCGCAGGCTCCACGGTAAAGTCGGTCTTTCTACGTAGGGTTGGCCTACGGCCCGAAAATTTCAGTCGAACGACTCCCGACGTTGGTAATGCGTGTTGCGACGTCGGAGAGACCCGAAAATATTTGAAAATATTAGTGCAATACAGAATCGTAAGAAATTCGTACTCCAGTTGGCTACCAACGTCAGAGTCAGATAGTTTAACGTAGGCGCGACGTAATCCGACGTAATATTGTTGCTTGGGAAACGAACTAAATGTTTACTTTAGGAATTTACGCAGTAGGTTTCAACATATTTTTGAACAAAATTTCCTTAACTTAGTGGCGAAAAACCCAAAAAAAGTAGTTTCGACATTATGAATCCGCCACAAACATATAGATTTTATCTCTAGGTTTTTCGACAAACAACTCGCTAGTGAACCACATTTTTACATACAAGAATAATTCTAGATTATTAATGCCAACCTAGACATCCTATTCTCCAGCATCTTACAGAAGTTCGGGGCATGTCGAGCGCCTATTTTTTCGGGATATCATCATCATACCCGCCATTGATACTTACAATTTACAATACACTAAGATCGAGTTTCTAACTGTGAAATTTAACGACTGTTATAATCAGTTTTTCTAGTTTTACAGTCCACTATAGAAAACCTTAATTTGTAGATCGTCCATCTTTGTCCGCTCCGAAAATTTGACCAGATCACCCCACTACTAACAAATTAATCGGACGAAAGGATTTCCGAATACCAAGTCAAAAGCCGTCGTCCACGATAGCTCAATTGGTAGAGCGTTAGACTGATATTTCACAGGTTCCGGGTTCAAATGCTGGTCGCGGAAAGACTTTTTTCCGATTAATTCCCTTACCCCTTGCCTACAAAAATACAGTTTGCCTGAAAATGTAAGACCCCTTGTAATAAAGAATGAGATGGCGCCATATGTTTTGTTGCATATTTTTCTCAACGTATATGTTTTTTTTTTTAAATATCTTATATATATTTTTTTATATTTTATTTTATCTCTTTTATTTTTAATTTAAGAAATAATTTTTTATTGAAAAATACATATAAAATTAAAAAAAACAATAATTAAAAAAAAACACCACATAAACTGACGGAGTATATGCTCAATCCATCGATATTGCAATGCCTAATCACACGCTCGGACACTCGTCTTCGATCCTTAAATTTCGTCTTCACGTATAATACCTATTACACACTTGTTTTGTAATATACTATTATTTTGTCTTGGTTACCTGTCACCGGATTCTGTGTATCCACTTTCAATTTCGTAACATTCGCCTGCTGATTTCCAAAACAGCGCCTCCATGAATACTTTTTTGTTTGTTTCAGATACTTTTACGAATTGACGAATTATATACGTGGCAAACTTCACTAATTCCTAAAAAATAAAAAAAAAGATTAATTAGTTTAATTATTGCCAAACTGCCATTCGTTTAGGGTAACGGTAATTGTACAATGTTTTATCAACAGGTAAAGTAGGACCTTTGATTACACAGGAAAAACAAGACAAGGAGAAAATAAGATCCAAGGCATTTTTACTTCGATTTTTACCCTTCATACCTGGCATCACTGATGGAATTAGTAGAATCTTAAATAAATACAAAATCAACACAATTTTTAAACCAACTAGAAAACTAAAAGATAATTTTCGATCGGCAAAGGACACAAAGGATTATCTATCGTCGTCAGGAATAAACAGAATAACTTGCTTTTGCGGGAAGGTTTACATAGGACAAACGAAGAGGTCTACTAACACCAGACAAAGGAACCCAAAGCACACAGCAGACTAGGACATACAGAAAAATCAGCGGTAGCAGAACAAACTCTCAACAATGAAAATCATCAAATCAAGTTTGGGGAAACTCAAGTTTTGGCGCAAACGGCACATTATCACACTAGACTTTATCTTGAAGCCATAGAAATTCATAAACACAAAGAAAACTTCAATAGATCAGAAGAAACGCTAAAAATTAACCGCACCTGGATAACAGTCTTACAAGATACACAAACTCTCCGGGACACCAAACAAAAAGATAAGGTACCTCCCGCTTCAAATAAATATAAGCTGCGGAGCAGAACAAATCATCAGTCCACGCTCAGCCAATTGTGGAACAGATCTCCTGAAGATGCCGAACACTCGAATCGGCGAAACGTCGAGAAGACAAACCTCTACAGAATGACACCCCGTAAGAAGACAGACTAATAGAACCTTTATTCATGTAATCCCTAAAGATCCGAATGCTAATTTTGTGTCGTTTAAATTGATCACCAAAGCCTGGCTGTAGGGCTAAGGGCAAAAAAAAATGGTTGGATGCTAGATGATGAGCTAGACTTTTGTCTTTTTTTACATCGGATTAAAAAAATACGATTTTTTTTCCAAAATAATCAAGAGCGGTTGCATAATTAAGTGCAGAGGGGAAGGAACAAGTAACACTAAGTTAACTACTACTAAAAAATTTAAATAAACAACAGTCGTTAATAAGCAAATATTTATTTGCTGCTTTAGTTGAGTTCTTCTAACATCAGTTAAAATGTTGACACTCGCATTTTACTAGAATCTTAATAAATGTTTAGGATTAACCACAGAAAACTCATAAAAAACTCAATAAAAAGCTAAGGGTCAATTCCGTTTTTTGGGGCGATTTCAATAAACCAGATTCTTTAAATCTCAACTGAATCTCAGATTTGCAAAATAAACTTGCAAAGAAAGACGAAAATATTTTATTTCGCTTTTAAGAGGCCTGTATGATGGATCTTTCACCACAAAGAAAATTGTTTAAATTTTGTGGATACGGGCGGTAATATTACACACGTAGTTTTATAAAACAAGGACCGAACTAATTTTTGTTAATTTTTTAAGAACTACTGCGCTAATAAATTTCATTAAACCTGCTCTGGTTTATCCTTTTAATTGCTAATTTTTTAAACTCCCTGACCTTAAGAACTGTTTAAAGCAACAACAGAGGCCCAATTCTTGAATTTTCAAAAAGAGAATACTCCCATCCTGAAAACTAAATAAACACGACCTGTCCCATTTTCAAAACCACACGAATAATATGAAATTCTGACCCCCGTCTCTTTCTATACCGTGTTGAACGAGAGGCAAAAGATATATCGGTATGTTGTGAACCGCGTTCGAATACGAACATCGAATGGGTCGAGAGTACCCAAATTGTGTGGCTTGTAAATAATGGGCATGTTATCGTTTGCAAATATTTTCGTTTGGTTTTGAAAAAATGACCCCCGATTCGCTCGATTGCAGCGCCGCTCGATTGGGACCACTCCAGATTAGTCATCAGGAGAGTGAGGTGAAGGGAGAGGAATAAACTACAATTTTTAAAACACTAAAGAAGTCGCGGCAATAGGGGGGCGGGCGGGCCGTGGGTCTGATAATAGGGCCTCTTTATGGGCCCTTTCTGCCATACCCTGTGCCCTTATTCTTGAACTGATAGAAATTCTGCTCCCAGGAAGTCAAACTGTGACCTTATTCTTGAACTGATAGAAATTTTGCTCCCAGGGAGTCAAATTCTTTCGCTACTATGCTTCTCATTGGTCCAAATCTTCGGCTTCAATGGGTTTCTCTCACTTTTGCCCGATATTGATAGAAAGTAATTCCATTGGTCCTGACTAAGAGAATTACTTTCGATCAATATTAGGCAAAAGTGAGAGAAGCCGATTTAAACCGAAGATTTGGATCAATCGGATGCATAGTAGCGAGAGAAATTGACTCTCTGGGAGCAGATTTTGAGGAATAGGGGCCCTGGGCAACAGCTAGTGTCTCTTCTAACGGGGATTTTATTCACTATTCGTACTGTATACTAATATTGTCAGATTTTGTAATTTTTGATTGTCAATAAATTTTCAGGAAACTCAAAAAAAAAACAACCATGATTAAATTGTATTATTTCGAAATTACCTAGATTAAGGAATGTTGCAGAGCATTATGCAGCTGCGGGTCCTAACCGCCCAATCTCATAAGCTTTAAATAATTCAAAAAATTACCAGAAAATCACACTGTATTCAGGAAAAAACGTTTTAAAAAGTAACATAACCCAGTAAACGTTATGGTAATATTCTCCTTCAATACCAAACATATGTCACCGTCAAAAAGGTTTCCTATAGGGTCAACATCAATTCCCGACGTTTTCATTTTGGAATTTCAATATGTGCGAATGTAAAAATATATATTGACACAAGAGTTCAATATACATAAGTAAAATATACTCGTTTCTTTTTTATATGAAAGGAATTTTACATATTTTCAGTAGATTTTCATCTCTATACCCAAGAATATTAAATTCGTAAAATATTTTTGTACTTATTCTGGAATCAAATTGAAAACCAAAATAAAGGGAAAGAAAATTGAAAGGTGCGGTTTAATTTTAATAACCTTAGATGAACTACTTAAATATACCGATGCTTTTGGAGACTTTGGTTAAATTATTATCTGGGAAAATATTTAATTTTCTTGGGACCTAGTTTTTAAAGTCGTGGAAGTAATTGATCACGCAATAGCCAAAGCAGAAAGCTTAAAATTGTTACTTTTTGATTGAGTTAGATGTAGAATATATTCATTTATTCGTAAGCTTTTAAATAGTTAGGAAATTAAACCGAACTAACTTTATTCTTGACGGCTTATCAAATAACGATAACCACCAAGATTTCTGACCAAAAACTTCCTAATAAGCATGCCTTGTGATTAATAACGACGATTTTCATAGTCATTTTTATTCAGTTTATTACTTTATGGGCAAGCCTATAAATATTTAGGAACAAATAACTATGATATACTATTACGGCCCTGCCCTTGCATTTTCCGAAAAAAAGCGGTAGCGATCTGAGCTGATAATTTGGGAGGGTGGGGATTTAACCTCACAGCACCTAGGGCTCATTAGACCCGTTGTACTCGTCCTATAGAGCTTCCCCCTAGTTCTTCAGTCATCCTACGTTTCGAACGTAGTTGATAACGTCGCCAAGGGGAACCTCCTGTATGTTGGCTGGTGTTGGCCAAAACTCGTCGAAAATAGCCTTTCGGGTAGATGACAGCGCTGAACAGTCGCAGAGAATGTGTTCCATGGTTTCATCTTCTTGTTTACAACCTTTACATAGAGGTGTTTCAGATAACATCATTCTATTGAGGTGTTTATTTAGTTGGCAGTGCTCGGTCAGAATTCCCGTGACAAAGCGCAGGTTCTGTCTGGTCATTGATAGGAATTTTTTTGCTGATGCTTGGTCAGAGTAACGTAGTAATGCCCTGGCAAGGTTGCAGTTTCTAGTTTCATCCCATCTTTTTCTAAAGTCTTTTTGGGAATGTTCTAGCATTTGGCTCGCCACTATTAATGCTGTTATACTGGCAGAAAAGGCAGGTTCAAAGAGTGTTTGTCCCGCTGCCTTCCTGGTCAGCGTATCTGCAATGTGGTTTCCTTTGTATTTGCCATGACCTTTGATCCATTTTAGTGTGACCATGTTGTTGTTTTCTGATACTTTGACCAAGGTTTCATTGCATTCTAGTACTGAGTCCATTGTAATACGTGATCGTTGTAGGGCGATTAGTGCTTGTCTGCTATCTGTCTTTTACTGCTCTGTGGATGATATTCAGTTCTGTTTGAACTACGCTGGCGTGTTTGCCCATAGCCCATATAATTTTGAGGTTTAGTGATTTTGAGTGTATTTCACCTCCAGAACCGTGTTCAATTGTGGAACCGTCCGTGTAGATACAGATAGTACCTCCCATGACCGGTTCTTCTGCTGTGTTGGATATGCGAGGTGCAGGGGAGTCCGTATTCGCCTGTAGCATTGAGAGCGAGTTAAACCCTTAGTCGTCTCATTTCACCGGTTTCTACTTCTGGTTCTATGCCAACCATGCAGAAACGGTACATAGTCATCAAAACACCCTCCTTGATGTGAATGTCAAGGGGGGGTGAGATCAAAAATCACCTCCATAGCTCTGGTTGGCGTGGTTTTCATAGCTACCGTTGTATAGAGACATGCTATCCTTTGCTGCTTTTGAACCCCAAACGACAGCGATATCTAGCATGTTAGCATAGGTCTTATGATTGCCGTGTAAATTCATAAGGCTATCCTAAAGGACAACCCCCAAGTCTGTCCGATGGTTCCGCGACATTGTTCATATTGTTAATTTTTTTATCAAAGGTGATCCCCAGATATTTTACCTCTGTAGAAAAGTTTAGTTTGGTTTTTAGAAGTTCTGGAGCTTTTAGTTCCGGTAACTTTCTTTTTCTTGTGAAAAGGACCATTTCTGTCTTTCTGGGATTTAGCGACAGCGAATGGTCCTCACACCATTGTTCATTCTTTCGCAGAGTACATTCTCGTTTGCAGACTAAGTCATCCGCATATGCCACAGTGTAGAAGTTGTCAGTATTGAGGCGGTTGAGCACGGTGTCAAGGACCATGTTCCACAGTAGAGGTGATAGCACCCCTCCCTGTGGATAACCCTTTACAACAGGACCTCGTAGTGTGACATCATCTACCTTAATATGTATTGCTCTTTTTGAGAGCATATTGTGTATTCAACCACTTATCACCCGAGGAACTCTCCTGGCGGCAAGCGAGTCGGCTATTTTTGGGAAGGTGGTTTTGTCAAAAGCACCTTCTATGTCTGTGAATACACCCAAGGTGGACTCTTTGTTGTTCAATGATCTTTCTATACGGCCCGCCATCAGGTGGAGTGCCGTATCGGTAGATCTGCCTGGGGTGTATGCGTGCTGATTAGGTTGCAATGGATTTGTAGTAATCACTGTATCTCTTATATATCTTTCGCATAGTCTTTTTAGTGTCTTCATAGAAAACAAACGAAACAAAGCCGTAGTGATAATAACTCTTATAATCAAGTTAGCCTGAAATAAATGCAAAAACCCTTCTGGCTGCGAGCAAACTGCGTGAGGCATACGCATTAGACTTTTTACCTTTTGCTTTGCCCAGGGGCAACCCTGATTTGAACCATATTTTCTTTGTTGTTTAAAGTAGAGAAATCGAGGATTTGCTAATTTGACTAATATTATTGTGTGGACCGTGAACTATATAAGCTTAGGTAGTCTTGGGTTTATTAGTATTTACCTGAAGACGATTGCAGATACATAAGCAATGAAAGCGTTGTGAAAAGGTAAAAAATGAAGACAATTGAAGTTTAAAACTCCAGTTTAATCTCAAGTTCAACATTGCCCACCAGGTGCAACCATAAAAAGGCAAGACTGGGTACTTTTTTTTGGATCATCACATTTCAGATCCAAAACATTTACAAATTCTACACAAATGTGGAAAAACGGTAAAAACTAACTAGAAAAACATTAATTACCTTGTGTTGGGGCAAATCTTTCAACCCATAAATCTTTTGAAAAGTTCTAAAAATGCTTAACTGGAATATCATCACATACATTTTACAATCGAAGGCGACTCGATGGAGAAGTTTGATGATGCAGTGATTGGTGTTGACCGAGTTGGTGTCAAAAAGCTTTAAGGCTAAGCCGCATGCGCGGATTACTTTCGGATGGGCGAGCCTAGAACAAAAAAAAATAACGAGATTAGTTTGTGCGCAACACTGTATCCTTGATTGTCGGAAAGGGAACTCGCTAGGAAAGTGTTTTCGAGTGATCTCTTCCCACACTTTCACAAATACAGGTACTGCGCATGCCAATCTTAATCTGTGTAAGTAAAATGTGTATGAGGGTGGCAGTTGCATTAGTGCGTCCCTGGGCTGTTGTGAACTGTGAGCAGCAAAAAAAGGCGTGAAGGCGCGGGTAGCGACAATGCAGTGGACAATGGTGTTAGCCTTCATGTGGCACATCTAACCAAAGACGACTTATGCGTCGTATTCGGAGCTTTGTTGTGAACTTCGTCTTTATTTGAGGGTCATTGAGGAATATCTAGTGGTACTTAAATGGCATACGGACATTTAACAGAATGATAAATAAATTCCCAATGTCCATAGTGGAGTTAAATATAAATAAAAAATAGTTTTACCATTGGATTTTTCGCCTTTTCCACCAGTTCTACCACTGACTGGTTTTAGACACAGTCCAACCACCAGTCGGGTTTTCTACTATGACGAATCGATAGCAAAAAACGAACTTTATACAATATACCGGAGTAACACAAGAATACATACCGGGTTTATTTATTTTTATAAAGTTCGTTTTTTGATATCGATTCGTCATAGTAGAAAGCCCGACTGGTGGATGGACTGTGTCTGAAACCAGTCAGTGGTAGAACTGATGGAGAAGGCGAAAAATCCAACAGTTTTCTGTTGGTAAAACTCTTTTTTATTTGTTTTATTTTTATTTTTTTTTTATTTATATGGATATTTGACTTCTAGGAGGATAAAATAACTTAGTAGATACGCGGGCACCAAATGTTTAGCCTAGGCACAGGTATCATATTGCAAGGGTCCTGGCCACGACTTATGCAATCTAAAATCTAAGTAATAATCATTTACATACCAAGGAAGGAATTGATTTGATGCCCGAGGAAGTAGGTACTTTAGTCCAGAGGAATAAATATATTTTGAGTTTTAATCAACACCTGTGTTAAAGTATTTGTTCAACAAAACAATTGTGTTTCTGTAAAATAAAGAGAACATTTTAGCGGCCTTTTACAGAAAAGATTTGTGGCGCAGTAGGCTTCAAAGATCACCCCACTACTAACAAATGAATCGGACGAAAGGATCTCTGAATAACCAGTCAAAGCTCCATGTACTCGATAGTTCAGTTGGTAGAGCATAAAACTTGTATTCTAGAGGTACCGGGTTCAAATCCTGGTCGAGGAAAAACTTTTTTCCGATTTATTCCCTCACCCTTTGCCCTCTACGCCATAAATCTTTTGTATAAAACAATTCTGATTAATTGATGAGCAATATATCTAATGCAGAATTGTCTAGAGAGGTAAACTGCTATTTTATTTCTCTTGTTAGCGCGGCAAATATGTCATTTTATGACACGGTAGTAAAAAAAAATAAATTACCTCTTGGCAAAGTCTTGAAATTGAAAATTTGATTCTTTGAATTGAATTTCTTCACCTTCTTCTTCGTCGTCTAACTCGCTGTTGCCATCTGTAAAATAACCAAATTGTTTGTTTATTATCCAAATTATATTGAAACTAGTTTTTTTGGGTTTTTCGCCACTAAGTTAAGGAAATTTTTTCAAAAATATGTTAAAACCCACTGCGTAAATTCCTAAAGAAAAAAAATTTGTTCGTTTGTCAGTGGTTTTTAAATAAGATAAAAAATTTGCCTACACACACGCAAAACCTAACTAGAATCTAAGTACTTATCTGACGTTTCGTCAGAAATTCTACTGCCGTTATCAAATAATTTTATCCTTTTCATAACCAGTCAAAACATTATAATAACATCTAAGTAATAGACATTTACATACCAAGGAAGGAATTGATTTGATGCCCGAGGAAGTAGGTCCAGAGGAATGTATCTGATTTTTCTTAGTAACAATATTATAAATGTAGTATTTGTTTAAATTACCTTTAAAATTAAAAAAAAATAAAATTTTAAATCCCTTAGTAGGAAATACACATTCACTTATAAAAAAGTCTCAATACTTTTTATAATAATTATCCGAGGTCAATTTTAATAACAATCACTTGATGGTAGGTTTCGATATGGTGAGCCTTTTTACAAATGTACCTGTAGATAAAAGCCTTTCTATAGTAAGACATCGAAATTTAGGCGAAAGAACTACACTGAGCGTCAATGCTATTCTGGAACTTCTCACATTATGCATAAAAACCACATATTTTCAGTGGGAAAGTGATTTTTTTCAACAGGATTTTGGGATGGCAATTGGCTCTCCACTTTCTCCTCTAATGAATAACATTTTTATGGAAGATTTTGAAAATAAAATTTTAGAGGAATTTAATTTAAACCGGTCGTTTGGTTTCGCTATATAAATGATATTTTTAGTATTTGGCCACACGATTTAAATTAGATTAGATAAAGTAGAAAACGATAACAAAATTTCATTTTTAGATGTTTTAATAAACAAACAAAATACATTACAAACCTCAGTGTATAGAAAACCAACACATACAAATAGATATCTAAATTTTAACTCAATGATTTGAGTTAAAAGTCGGTTAAAAAAGCCGTAATAAAAAGTCTATACGATAGAGCTAAAATTATTTGTTCAGACAATAACACATTTTTACAAGAAAAACAAGTAATAAATAACTTCATCGAAAATTCTTTTAGACAAATCAAATTTCCAAGACAACGCGAACGCAGACATAATAATGTACAACCAACAAATTTAATAATTCCTTTTATACCAGGTATTTCGGAAAAAATTAAACGAATCGCTAATAATTATAATATTAGAACAATTTTTAAAAAATTAAATACTGTTAGATCAATTCTAACCAAAACAAAACTATTAAATGCTGAGCAAAACTCAAAAAATATCGTTTATAAAATTCCTTGCGAGTGTGGTAAATTGGAGAAACTTCAAGGCCTCTTGAAGTTAGACTAAATGACCATAAGAGGTACCTTAGAGGGGGAGACTGGGAGAAGTCTAAAATTTGCCAACATTCTTTTGAAAATGATCATAGAGTAATGTGGGGAGAAAACAGTATGTTACAAAAAGAACCAGACAAAATTAAACGAAAAATCAAAGAAGCAGCTTGCATCTATCTTAATGAAGATGAATGCATAGCTAGCATATCAGTTAATATAATTACAGTTTGGTTTCCAATTTTAAAACAAGATTTTCAAAAAGGTTTTTTTTTTAATAAATTAAAAAAATAGCATTTATGTTCTTTGGGTTTCTAATGTATTTTTTCTTAAAGTTAGTCAAAAGATAATTTTTATAATTGATATTTTAAAATAAAAATGTTGTATTTTTTTAATGTAATCTAAAATCGAAAACGCTCAAACAAATATAATTTAGATTTTAAATTTTACTAAATTCACCCAATACCTTGTTGGCTACTATCGACGCACCAAACTGTCAAGTTAATATTTGAAATATATATCAGTCAAAGTCAGTCAGTTGTATGACAACAGACAGATATATTAAAAAAGAATCGAAAAAAGTTTTTGAAAAGGATAAAATTCTTTGATAACGGCAGTAGAATTTCTGCCGAAACGTCAGATAATTACAGACAGATATTTTAAAAAAGAATCGAAAGAAGTTTTTGAAAAGGATAAAATTCTTTGATAACGGCAGTAGAATTTCTGCCAAAACGTCAGATAAGTACTTAGATTCTAGTTAGGATTTGCGTGTGTGTAGGCAAATTTTTTATCTTATTTAAAAACCACTGACAAACGAACAAATTTTTTTCTTTAGGAATTTACGCAGTGGGTTTTAACATATTTTTGAAAAAAATTCCTTAACATAGTGGCGAAAAACCCAAAAAAAGTAGTTTCGACATTATGAATCCGCCACAAACATACAGACCGCTTCAAGCTACTGCGAACATAGGGGGAATCAAGTCCAATTTACTCTCCGTGCCGTACGACCGAGGTGGATTCGAAGCACGCTGCAGTGTTATCTTTTGGAAATTCATTTTGTTTTTATTATTTTGTTTTATTTCTGCCTTGCTCGAGAAACAGATGGGTAAGTTCTTAATTGAAATAATATATTTTTAAAACCAAAAATGGATGTCTACGAAGTTGCTGAAAAAGTGCAGATGGTCAAATGGTCAAATCGTCATAACCCAACACACGTTCGATATTGGTCGAGGGAAAATTTGCATTTGTATTTTGACGTAAGAACACAGTATCCCCAAAAACTAAATGTTTGGGGGGGGGGGTATTATGGGGGAACACGTAATTGGGCCATTTTTTATTAACGGCAATTGCAATTTGAATGGTCCTAGATACTTGGATCTACTGCAGCAGCACATTATTCCAACTGCTAGGCAGTTGTTAGGTGTAAGATTTGGTGAAACATGGTTTCAACAAGATGGTTGTTCCGCTCACAATGTTGGCCTTGTTAGGGAATATCTTGATAATGTATTTCCTAATCGGGTTATAAGTACACGGGGAACTATTTTATGGCCAGCTCGATCTCCCGATCTTGCTCCTAATGACTTCTATCTGTTTTTGAAGAAGCTTTTCAAATTATCACCCCTAACATGCTTGGAAACGTTAGAAAGGGTTTTTATAGTAGGCTCGGATATTGTCTAGCCGAGCAAGGAGGACTTTTCGAACATTTGCTTTAATTTTTTTTTGACTGGGAGAATCTTTTTGGTTTTTAGAATGTATTATTTTATTTTGAGAACTTGCTTTTATTTTGTTTCTCCTTATTATTTTCATTGTAACACGTCGTCACTGATAAATCTGAGCAGTTGACAATAAAACGCTCTTATTTATCAGTGACAAAAAATAAGAAAATTACGTTATAAAAATTTGCGTATTTATTGACCAAATTCCGGTTTCATTGACTACGCTCCACACAGCACCGTGGTTAGAGGCGTACTAAATACCAAAGGAAAGTCATGCAAGTGGTGATCGCAAGCCTGAGTATTGGTTGCTTCACTGATAGGCGTGCGGTGTCTCTGCATGTACGTACACTGGCAAATTAGACTTCTTCCGCCCTATGTTCGCAGTAGCTTGAAGCGGTCTGTATAGATTTTATCCAAATTATAGTCAATATTTTTTAAAGGGCGAAAAAAAATAATTTATTTAACAAGGGACCTCGCTCCGAAATCGCTTTTTCACTGAAAGTTTATTTTAAAGGACAATTTAAATAATTTAATGGCGAAAGAAGGTAAGTCTATTAGTATGTTTGATAAACTTAGCGTAAAACTTAAAAAGTATACGAAAGCAGATTTAAAGTTATACTTTCAGCTATGTTGGGAATTTGGAACCTTTGGTTGCACTAAAACAAAATTATGATTGTTTATCGTCTCCTAATGATGCTTACGTTGTTAGCGAAACGCGCGTCGAGTGCAAAAAAGTGTAGTTTTGGTTTGTGGAAAACAATCATAATTTTGTTTTATACTTTCAGAGGTTTTTGAGAAAAAGGGTATTTAAGAATGAAAACTTTTAAAACATTTTCTTTTTACGTAAAACTATGAGCACAGTGAATCGAAGTAGAGATCAATATGCAGAGTTTGTCCAACAGTGACCTTCTAGTATATCCAGATGTAAAAAGTTACGACCGATAACAATACGTTCAGTTTTACGTCTTTATAAAAGGTCTAAATGATACATAACCTACTCGGATTGTAATAGTTTTAGAATTCGCAGGAAACAAAGACTGTCTTATAAGTTTGCTGTCAAAATTAATTTTGCGAAATCCGAACACGTAGCTATTTTTTACCTACCCTTTAAAAGATGTGTGTCCCTTACTGTGTTGATATCATTTTCAAAAAGTGACATTCTTCTAGCAGAGATAGTTTTATCAGGTATTTAAATTGATCCAGAATTAAAAAAGTTATGCCCTTCTTCTCCTTGCCCTTCAATTACCTCGTCCTTTCTATTTATCCTCTCCAATTCCTTTCACAACCCACCCCCCCCGCCGCATACGGAACAAACCAACAAATATACCTTTTGAATGGTTCGGATGAGGTGAAGGTTTTTTAAGAAACCTTTGCTATCATACGCACAACAATTCCCCATAAATTCGTGCCAAAAATTAATTTTCCACACAAATGTTCATTCCTTTTATAACCCTTATTTAGGGAATAACTTAAAAGAATATTTCTTGTGCTGACGTTTTTTTTTATAGTATTTTGCGAACCAAAAATGTCAGTATCCATAAAAAACCAGTAACAAAAGTTTTATTGGCCTTAAAAAAATAGTACTTTTGCAGTGGCGTAGCCAGGAAGGGGGTTTGGTGGTTAAAACCCTCCCCAGAAGATCCAACAAAATCTACAATATATTAATCATAATCAAGGGCGTCACATCAAGGGCCCCAGAGAGAGCTATTATTATAGCTCCCCCACTTTTTTGACCCTTTACTCCTGTTCTTGACGTATTTTTGGTGTGATGTCTGAAATTTCTAAAATTTTGCCCGCGGTGCTATGACGCTATTAATTGTTATGATTGTAGTTTAATTCTAAGGAATTTTTATCAGCTTTCAAAACCTGTAATAAATGGTATTCTTAGCATAATTTTTCTCAACATTTTCATCTGCGGCGCATTTATGATTTGGCAACAAATCTATATATACCACCGCAACCCACCTCACCTCTTCTTGGCATCTAACCCAATCTACTTTTTCAAAAATATTTTCCAAAAAAACCTAAGAGATCAAAATTTAAGTAAAGTATTTTTTCTTTTTTTTTGTCAATTTTTGCCTGGGGCGCTTTACCAAATTCAAATATTATTACAATTTTGTTTAATTTTAAGCAATTTTTTTGTTAACAACATTTAAGCCGCGTAATAAATAAATATTTTGGTTTAATTATTTCAAAATTTTTGCCTGCGGCGCGGGGTTAATTACGAGAAATTGCTATTGCTTGCAACACCTATTAAACAGCCCCTCTACCCTCCCTTCAGTTCAAGAGCTCAAGCAATAGGCACCACACTAATTTTTAAAAATTTGCCATAGGTAGGTAGTTGATTTTTATTAAATGATGAAACCCCTCTCAGAGTCGATTTTTGGCTACGCTACTGACTTCTGTAAAATACCTCTATGTGTCTCTTTTACATTGGCTCGATCAACATCGTGTCAACTAAAAAGCCAGTTAACTCTATCGTTTAGTGTCCTCTGGCCTACCATCGCGGCCATATTGACACAAAAATGACCATGTTTTATCTGTCAATTTTCTTATAAAAATGGAGGTTACACTGCGCCAAAGGGCAATGAAGAGATAGGAGTTAACTTTTTTTAAAAAGGGTATCGTGGAAAAAGCTTGCATAAGACGCCTGTTCTAACCGTCTAATTCACTTCCCCGACAGAGTCTCCTCCCTCTGTAAGGACAGTCCGAGTACTGTCGGATTCTTACCGACTAAAACCTCCCGACTGTCGCTCCGACCAGCCTTATGGCTGGCCAGAGTCACTGCACTGCGGCCATTATTAGCTTATTGTGCATCCTTTGATTCTAGATTAACCACTCGAGCTTGTTCAAATCCTAGTGGTTATTGGATCTAGTTCAACTTCCCCATAGGGTTATACCGCCCATATTCGGTCGCCAGAGCCTCGTCTGTTTTACACAGGAAGCACTACGAGAAGATGAGGTTGGCATTTGGATATGAGAGGCTAGATATTTTCGCATCATACTGATCGAAAATCTCTGGTGCCACGCTTTATGTGAGCATGGTCTCAACCTGTTTTGAGCAAATATGAAGGCTACGTTATATTCGCATCACTATCCCTTACTTCCTCAACTTGCTTTTTATTTGAAACCACTGTTGTCTCGATCCACTCTGTGTCGCTTCTAAATAAATAAAACTAAAAAACCGCAAAACCACCTATCAATTAAAGTAGATTCAAGTGAATCTAAAACTAAAAAAATTTGTACTGTACAAAAATCGCAATTAAACATCAATAAGGTACCTAAAAAAAGAAGAAGTTGAAGAACCTCCAAATCACTTACTTGAACCGAAAAGAAACTAAAAAACAAAAGATCAAAAGATATTGGGGTGGAAATAAAGAAAATTCAAACTTGGAAGAGCATCCCAAAATGAACACACAAAGAAACAAAGCGACAAGAGAAATGATTAAACGATGTTTCGACTTGGGTAACCAGCGTGGGCTCATCAGTGGTTTCACTAGTCACCCTCCACCATACATCATTAAAAACCATCATACACTTTGATTTCCAACTTTGTATCACTCACAAATATCAGGTAACTTGGATAAGTACCAGTGCGGAACGATGCCTATTTGTGAGTGATTCAAAGTTGGAAATCAAAGTGTATGATGGTTACCCAGGGCGAAACATCGCTTAATCATTTCTCTTTTGGCTTTGGTTCTTTGTGTGTTCGTGGTGGGATGCTAATCCAAGTTTGAATTTTCATTATTTCCACCCCAAGATCCTTTGATCTTTTGTTTTTTAACAAGGAACTGTCGCACTGCCTATCTCTTTTACATCCCTGTAGTTGTAAATAACGTCATCTCTCTCAAATCAGACAGCTCACTGCCTCTCTTTAAGACAATCTTCAGGCTAAACTGATAAAGGCAATGCCTTTTAACAGTCCGCAAGTGCAAGGGAGTTAAAAGTATAGACATTCCTTGCCCCTTTAAACGCGAATTTTGACCTTATTTTTCATATTTTGGCGAAATGTTTATTTTTTTAGCTAAAAAGGATTTCTCTCCGCAACTTTTCTCATTTTGACAAAAGTTTGATTTATATTAGCATTACGCCTTAAGGAAAAATGCTTTGTTTACGAGATAGTCACCTATTTTAACTGCCCATCAGCTAATTAACAATTTGTTAGACAGCCCTATTAAACAAACAACAAAATAAAAAAACTGGGGAAGTAAGTGAGAACCGAAAGTCCATCATTTTTAAGTTATTTTATTGCCTACGCGTTTCGCCTAAAAATCAGTCATCTTCGAGGGATGAAAATCTATGCCTCACAGCCTTCTACACAAGTAAAGCCATATCGATCTGCTGGACAGCAGCCACTTAAAATTGTAAAAATCAAAAACAAAACGTACTTTTAAAAATATTTAAACAATATTTTTTTTTATTGTTTCATAGTTTTAAAAGAACGTGGTACCACATAGTAGAAAGAAATATTTACAACTTTATGTGACGGCTGTCCAGCAGATTGATATGGATTTACTTGTTTAGAAGGCTGTGGTGCAGAGTTTTTCATGTGCTGAAGATGACTGATTTTTAAAAATAAACTTAAAGAAGATTGGACTTTTGTTTCTCACCCACTTCCCCAGTTATTATGCCCCTTCTTGAGAGTAACTTAGATTTCAATTTCCAAAAAATAAATTCGGCCTTAATGTTCGAAAATTTCAAAATGTTTCCCTCATAACAGGAAAGCTCCCATTGACAATTAGTTGGGGATTAGAGGCAACTTCGATAAATTCGAACACAGAAGGCCTTTTGTGAAACGTCATCAGCTTCCCTTTAATTATATCAGATTAAAGATTAACTTGGCTTGTAAGCAGTTAGAGCCACGCCAAGTTTGAATGCAAGTTTAAACCATCTTGACGACGGCGACGCAACGCACTGTGGTCTGAAGGATTATTATGCCTGATACACAGTTTCGGTCCTTGCCGCCAGCTTCTGTATAAAAGCAGAATAAAGCCCTCTTATAGCGTTTTCTTTCTAATGCACTGCACTGGGGCAAAACTAAAACTGACCTGGTGCTGTGAGAAAATTGCATCGGTGCATGATCAGATTTTGCGGGCTTTAGAGATTTCATATTTCTTCACTGAGATCAATTTCAAATCCCACAATTCCTCAATGATACTTTAAAATGAATGAAAAGGAAGTAAAACATCAAGAGCCCGCGATCTGGTTCCTGATAAAACCAGCAGTGTAAGTCGACAGTAAAACCAGATATACCGGGTGGGCCATAAAAAACCGGACAAAATGTTTTACGTTATAACTTTCGAACCGTACCTTCGATTTTAATGCAACAAACCGCTCTTTGCAGGGAATTGAGCAAGACTGAGTAAAAATATCTCTTTGTCCGCCATCTTAGATTTTAAGAAAGAAACAAACTTTACCCTTCAAAAAAAAGCTCTGTTTCTGCCACGCAGAACGAGGTACGAATCATTAAAATCGGTTAAGTGGTTCGCAAAAAAAATAAAAAATGTTCAATCAGTGTTTTACGGATTATGCGATAAATTCATTATTACTAAACCGATTTTGATGAAATAAAAAGCCTCATGGCGAAAATCGATTGTTCTTCAACCACTGCTATTGAAATTTGCCGCCATCTTGAAATCCAAGATGGCGGACAGAATCAAACTTGACCCTTCAAAGAGGCTCGTTTATTCATATTTTCTAAAAACTTTTTTATTTTTTCTTATTCGTAGAAAAGTTACCACGTACAACGAGGTATAAATCATTAAAACCGGTGTAGTGGTTCTTAAAAAAATAATTTTTGTTTCCATCATTGTTTTCCAGATTATACGATTGCCTTCTCAATTCCGTGTGCATTAATTTCCTCATAAATTCATAATTACTGAACCGATTTTAATTTAATAAAAAGCATTATGACAAAAATTCATTGAACCTTAAAGACCACTATTGAAATTTGTCGTAATTTGTAAACCCAAGATTGAGGACAAAAGCAAATTTAACCCTTCAAAGACGCTCGATTATTCTTATGTTTCGAGAACCTTTTCGACTTTTTTTAAATTCGTAAAAAAGTTCTGTCTCCGCCGCGTATAACTAGATACAAATCATTAAAAATGGTTTAGTGGTTATTAAAAAATTAATATAAATATAAAAAAGGGTACAAAAATTACTCGCAAAAAAAAGAGCGGCTTTTTTGGATGGTGGCAAATTTCAATGGCGATCTATAAAGAGAAATCGATTCTTACCATGATGTTTTTATTTTATCAAAATCAGTTCAGCAATAATGAGTTTAGGAGGAAACAGTGGTTAAAACAAAAATTAATTTTTTGAGAACTACTAAACCGATTTAAATGATTCGTTCCTAGCTATGCGCGTTGGAGAAAGGGCATTTTTAGGTTCTTGAAACCTAAGAATAAACGAGCTTCTTTGAAGAGATAAATTTAATTGTGCCCGCCATCTTGAGTTTCAATTTGAGAAGGCAATCGTATAATCTGGAAAACAGTGATGGAAACAAAAATTAATTTTTGGAGAACCACCAAACCGATTTTGATGATTTATACCTCGTTGTTCGTGGCGAAAACAGAACTTCTGTACAAATTTAAAAAAATATTTAAAAGTTTACAGAACATATGAATAAACGAGCCTCTTTGAAGGGTCAAGTTTGATTCTGTCCGCCATCTTGGATTTCAATATGTCGGCAAATTTCAATAGCAATGGTTAAAGAACAGTCGATTTTCGCCATGAAGCTTTTTATTTGATCAAAATCGGTTTAGTAATAATGAATTTATGAGAAAATGTATGCAGACAGAATCGAGACGGTAATCGCATAATCCGTAAAACACTGATTGAAATTTTTTTATTTTTTTTTGGGAACCACTTAACCGATTTTAATGATTCGCAACTCGTTCTGCGTGGCAGAAATAGAGCTTTATTACGAATTCATAAAAAAATCCAAAAATCTTCCGTAACATAACAATACAAGTGGCTCTTTGAAGGATAAAGTTTGTTTCTTTCCGCCATCTTAGATTTTAAGATGGCGTAGAAAAAATATTTTTACTCAAATTGTTGCTCAATTCCTTGCAAAGGGCAATTTGTTGCATTAAAATCGGTGGTATGGTTCGAAAGTTATAACGGAAAACATTTGGTCCGGTTTTTTATGGCCCACCCGGTATGTGCTTACTTGTAATAATAAATAAATTAAAATGATCATCCCGATCGAAAGTCTCTTCTTATGAAAAATAACTCTTCAAAATCACACACATTTAATATATATATATATATATTTTAATATATAATAAATAAAACATTTTAGACGAGGGTCTGGTGAAATCTAAAAAAAAACAATAAAAATAACAAGCACTGACGCTCCACGAGCGACTGGCCTTCATGCAAGAAAACGTGCCCTCAGAGCAACATAACTGCACTAGTTTTCAAATGGAATGGCAAAACTCGAGTAGTGCAATCAAATGGAACACGAACATTGCCCTCGGTGCATACCAGTGCATCAAAAAGAAAACCCTATTATACTACAGTCTTTGATTTTTGGCATAGAGCTTTAGAATACCTTCATAAACAACATACCGAAAGTCCCCTAAAATCCCCTGGATCCGAGGTCCGCCATATTGAAAAAATGACAGATTTTTGACATATATTTTTTTAGTATGGTTGTTTATGGGAGTAATGAGCTAAAATTTGGTATGTAGGTATGCATTGGGGCCTACTGTGAAAGTCCAAGATGGCGTCCTGCTAATGTCAAAAATAGGTCCGCCATATCTTCTCTCATTATTATTGAACTAACTTTCTAATCCGTTTAGCCATAATCGCACGCACAGGCTAACGATAAGATTAAAAATTTGGGTACAGTTGTCATCTGTCAAAAATTACGGCCGCCATCTTACATTAAATGTTGCAGATCTAAGTCGACCATTTTAAGTAGGAAGATAACCAAATTTGTTGGAACATGTTTCTATTAAAGCCCTTAGCATACTAAAAATACAGTTTTTTAAGGGCTAAGGGGCGGGCGCCATTTTTAAAAAAACTGTCAGTTTTTCATAATACCGTTACAAAAATAATTAAAGGACTGACAAAAAAAATTATAATAACATATGTGCAAGCCAATATAAGACTCTTCCTCTCAGTCCCCACCAATGACGAACTTTTTCTAAAATTACTTTTTGTTCAAATTATTATAAATATAAATGTTATGTTGTTAAGGGCTTTAATAAAAACATTTTTTGATAGATGACAGTTGAACCCCAATTTTTATATTAAGACATTCATGGTTAGCCTGCGTACCAAATTTAATGATGATGGCTTAACGGATTGGGAAGTTAGGCCAGAGATAATAAGAGAAGGTATTTTCAAATATGGCAGAACGCCATCTTGGATTTTTATAGTAGACCCCAATGAGTACGTACATACCGAATTTTAGCTGGTTACGCCCATAAGCAACGATACTACAACAAATTATGTCAAAAATCAGTCATTTTTTCAATATGACGGACCTCGGATTCAGGTGATTTTACGGGACTTTCGCTATGTTGTTTATAAAGGTATTCTAAAGCTGCGATAAAAAACAAAGATGTGTTATTTTCTTCCACTTTTTTACAACCTTGATTGGAGTATAATAATAGTCGGCATCAGCGGTAGTTTTAACAACTAGTGGCTAAAATTGTGCGGTTTAACAAGCTTGATTAGAAAGCACACTTTAGCCGCGAGTGGAAAACACTATTTTCTTTATCTCTTTATCAAAAAAATCGTGTCAAAAATAAAAAAATACTTACAAGGAATTGGAATACAACATCCCCTGACAGCTTACCATTTATATACTATATATCAAGGGCGGTAAATGGGTGATAAAAAAATGGTTGAGTATTTAGTCGGTGACTTTAACATTATTATTATTATATAGCATTTATTGCAAAAAAAGACAATGCTTACATCAATATAATATAAAACTATAACAATAAATACACTTACCCACAAGAGTAATCTCGCGCGTGGTTCTAAGTACCTAAACGTACATAATTTATGCCTACTAATTCAAGAAAAAACCTAGGTATCAATAGTTTTAAATTTATACCACAGGCCTACTTATTTCTGTAATAATAAACCTACTAATTAGAAGACTGAAGAATGGTTGAATATAAATTAAAGAATAAATAACAACGCTTAGCGAAAAATGAAGAAAAAATACTAGGTAACGTAGACATTTTTTTCGTCAAGAATTTGATAAATTGTATTTCGATTATCAGTCGATAATAACATTTAATTTATTTTTTGAAAATTATAACGATGAACAGGTTCTTAAATAAAAGGCAAGTTTTTCGTATACATTGTTGGCCATTTCAATTTCTGAGAGTTTGTTATTACCCGACTGTCTAAGGTAGGAGGGCTTTGTTTTTCGAGTTGCAGTATGTATATACAGGGTGCGACAGTTCTTGTTTAGTGACTAGTAAATGAGAGCGAAAGAGATAATAAACTTGAGAAACTGATACGCTGTTTGATGTCACCCACAATTAACTATAAAAGATTCCCAAGTAAGATCCCATCAAATTTATCGTAACGTAACGAACCCGTATCAGGTGACTTGGATAAGTGTTGGAAATCAAAGTGTATGATGATGTTTAATGATGTTTGGGGAGGGTTATCGGTGAAACCACTGACGAGCCCACGCTGGTTGCCCAGGGCGAAACATCGTTTAATCATTTCCCTTTTCGCTTTGGTCCTTTGTGTGTTCCTTGTGGGATGCTCATCCAAGTTTGAATTTTCGTTGTTTTTCCACCCAAGATCTTTTGATCTTTTGTTTTTAGATTCTTTTCGGTTGAAGTAACTAATTTGGAGGTATTTTAACTTCTTTTTTAATTCCTATAGGGTGAAAAAGCCATTAATCCTACCAAGATTGTTCGTTTTATCGATGACGTTAACAAAAGGTAAATAAATCGTCTCTGTTGAAGTAAAAAGAGCGGTGGAGAAACTTGAGCAAGTTTAAAACTATCCCGTTACATATTTTATGTCTCAAAATATTTCGGAAAATACAGTGTGCTTTATTTACGCGAAATATAACAAAGAGCTTTTGTTTTAATCAAAAACTTTGTAAAATAGTTTTTAGACACCTAATAGTAGTTTTAGAAAATTTATGGAAAATAATTAGGATGAGAATAACATTATATTATACCCAAATCACAGTGGAAAAAAAATAAAACAACCTTAGACGGTCCTTCCTTTCTGAAACTATCAAACTTAACGTAATCTCACTGGTAAAAAACGGTATGAAATTACTTTATATAGCAAGCATTTTTTTTTTAGTTTTGAATCCTCCCTGAAGAAAAAGCCTTCACCTAGATGTGTGTCATAGTTTTTATCGCTACATATTGTAAAACTAAGACACGTCTCGGATCAGTTTTTTGATTTTTTGTCGAATAAGCTAAAATTTCTTTCTAAGGTCACCGATTCAAACATTTAAATATTTCGAATTGGTGGCCTTAGAAAATTTTTTGAATTTATTCGGCAAAAAATCTAAAAAGTGCTCCGAGCCGTGTCTTAGTTTTTAGAAAGTGTGCGTTCCATTCGAATTTCAGCAAATTCTGATCTTTATTTGCCTCCAAACACTATGGATATCACATGATGAAACGTCACTTCGATATTTCCTGAACTAAGCCTACTGGATAGATATAACAATTTTCTCAGACAGCCAAGCAGCTATTAAAGCTCTGGCATGCCAACAAATTCACTCAAAATTAGTGTGGAACTGCCTTCAAACCCTCCTAATCCTAGCTAAATACAATAGAGTCACCCTTGCGTGGCTGCTGGGGCACACAGGAGTAGCAGGCAATGAACACGCAGATTCTCTAGCAAGAAGAGGATCAGCAAGACCATTTATAGGACCTCAACCTGTATTTGGAATTCCAAAAACCTCGATACGAGGCTATATCAAGCGATGGGTGCACGAAGAACATCGAAACCACTCGCATTCAATATCGGGGCAAAACCACAGCAAAAGAATGGTGGCATCCCCTTCAACAAAGAAATCAGACAAGGGACGGTGCTATTAACCGGTCATTGCGCACTGAGAGAACACCTGGAGTGCGTTCAGATTTAACGTCGGGTGACGCTCGGGCGCGCCCTGGCCGTTCAGATTGCTCTGGTTAAAATTTACCTGGCTGTTTAGATCGTCCGTAATTTTTTACTGGACGCTACCCAAACGCGCACTTTCGCACCCCACGAAATATGTTGATAAAATTTGTCCCGCATGCGCAGATCAAATGTACAACCATTTCTAAATTATTTCAGAGACAATATTTTTTGTGTTTGTGTTTTTTAAATTTGAAGTCTAGTTTTTGGCATTGGAAAGAATCAGTACACATTCCCATAATTTGGTTTTGGACGAGGAAGGCAATTTTGTTCTAGATGGAACAATCAAGAGTGGTAAAGTGAGTGAAAAAGTGGTGAAGGTGAATCATCCTCAACGAGTAGTTCTTCAATTATAAACGCATTTACTATTAACGCTTCCATAATTACAAAAAATTTGAAATCTTAAGAGTGATGTTATGATAATGCGTTCATATTGGACGAATCGCCGGGCACATTCGGAGTGTACTCTCTATCGGGTAACGCTCTGCGCCGGACTTCACCCGGACTCTTCAATCTGAATGCACCCCTGCATAGGATGGGAATCTATAGAGACGAACCCACCTGCAGACTACGTGATGAGGTTAACGAATCAGCCCACATCATATTTGAGTGCCCAGCACTAACCTTCTGCAGAACACAAAACCTCCTGGAGGACGACCCCTCCAGAAGGGGCTGCTGCTCCTCGCGAGGTCGTCAAACCTCTTAGATTAGGAAGGCACACAGCAAGAGATACAATAAGCTAAGAGCTGCAGTGTCAGGGATTTCAAGACCTAAACTTGCTGTTGAGACAAATCAAATCAAGGCTAATGGAAAAAAAATCTCTAGTCTTAAGTTACTAATTTTGAACTCGTTGATAAATAAGTAAACTGTGTCCTAATCCCAAGAAGCTTTATTGGAAGCGCTTTGTTCCTGTTAGCTATATAATGGAAGATTAAGGTAAATAGTTTTTGGGGTATAATAAAGGAATGTGAGGCAATAAAATGGGAATTAATAAAAAAAAGGGCTAAAATCCGGGCCGCAACCTGGCATACAGGCAAGCCTCGGAAAATTAATTAAAAACAGGGATTAAACCATTTTCCTTTTTTTTTTGTTTTATCGTTTAATAAAAATAACGGCAAAATAAGGCATGTACCATAAACAAAAGATAGAAAACAGATTTTACGTATTGGAGTAGATAAATATCTCAAAAACGAAACAGTTCCATTGAAAAATCGTATCTAAATCCAGAAAACGTACGTTGGATAATAGGGAATTATTGGTACAGGCTCAATCGGCAGTATTTTGACGTTAGAATTTGCAACACTGTGACTAAAGGCAAACATCATATTGCAAAGCATAAAAATGGGTAACAAAATATCCTAGAGAACAAAAAAAATGTAACAGCATGTATATGGATAATTATTTGAATGAAAATTATTTGTGTTTATACCTTATCTCAAAAGAAATATTTCATATATTTTTTGTCTTCTAATTTTTCTTTTCTTCACAGATTTTTTCTATTTATTTTCAAAAACAACCAACACATAAAAGATCTTTTCTGAAAATTTTAAACCATTTTCCTCGTAGTTTTTGGTCTTTTTGGATTGCTTACAGTTTACTTAAAAAATAAAAATGCCAAGAGTTCGCGGTTGCCAACAATTTCATCATTTAAACGACTTCGAGGAAGGACGCATCGTAGGCATGAAAGAGGCTGGTTTTGGTTTACGGGAAATTGCAAGAATAGTGCCAATCCATCAACATGTTAAGAGTTTGGAGAAGGTGGTCCAATGATGAGACTTATAGACGTCGTGTGGGTTCTGGACGCCCTAGATTATTACAAGGTCGTGACTTACGGCATCTCAGACTTCTTGCTCTCAGAAATTGACGGAACAGTAAAGACGTCTTTTCGCGACCGATGATTTCGAAACCGCTTTTAAAACATGCGTAAAATGTTATTTTGGCGACGAAACGGTGACGTCACGGTTCAAAACATTTCAAAGGATTTCGAAAGCGCCTCGGCCGCCGTTTCGAACACGGTTCAATATGGCAATAGGCCAAGATTATCTAGCAGCGACAAAAAAAAGGCTCGCTTGTGGATCTAGGACATCTATTTCGAAAAATCACAAAAAAAACTTCCAAATCCAAAAAACGAGAAGCCACACATACACAGCTGATTAATGTCATTCAATAATTGTCATTTTGGAGATCAGTGGCGATGGTTCGAAACGATGACGTTGCGGTTGAAACGGTGACGTATGTTTTCAAAATGTGCTTTCGAAAACATCGGTCGCAAAAAGACGTCTCAAGTAAGAGATGTTCTAGTTGCAGCTACAGGACGAGTATTTTCAAGAATGACAGTTAATCGAAGATTGCTTGGTATGGGCCTGAGGGCCTACCGTCCGCTTTTGGTGCTACCTTTGACCCCACAACATAAGGCTCGCCGCTTGGAGTGGTGCAGAAAACAGGAATGACGAATGGAATACCATAAGCTTCAGCGGTGAATCCAGGTTTTGTTTAGTTCGAGGTGAGAGACGAAATGTAGACTTTGCTATATGTTTAGGAAAAAGATCACCTCTAGTCCTTATCAACGGCAATCTGAATGCTCGGCGATATATCGATGAAGCGCTGCAGCCAGTTTTACATCGCTACATACAAACTATCCCAAATTCGACGTTTCAGCAAGATAATGCCAGACCGCATATTGCTCGTGAAACAATGGACTTATTACATGAACTTGGCATAGAGACTTTGGAAGGGCTAACTCTGTAAGGAGGATTTGGATGAGTGTTCCTCAATATGATATAGACCTTATTTTGTCAATGCCCAATAGAACAAACGAGTACGTAAATAACCATGGAAGAGCCACTCATTATAAATTTTTAATGTAATCAAGCATCCTAATGTATTAATATATAAATAAATTACTCTAAAAATATTTGTCCTTTCTGGTTTTGCATTTTTTTGTTCTCCAGTATATAAAAATGGGTAACACAACATTTCATAAAGAAAAATATTATATATATATACCACAACGAATATCCAAAGGACTAATAATCATTTAATAACATAATGAGTAAAATCTTACCTTGATCAGAGACATCCTGAGATGGATCGGGAGCAACGACATTTTCTGAAAAATAAAAACGATTTTAGTAATATTAAGAAAAATTAAACAACAAAATTAAAACAACACTACACCAAAAAATATCGACACAAGTAAATATTTAATATAATAAGTTAGAAGCGGTATATCGACTGTTACAAATTAAATGCCCTGGGCGACATCGACAGGGTTCGCCGTAGGACGCATTTCGAAGGCAAAACACTTCTGTTCATTTTTGAAAAAAATATGTTTCTAAGGTCAGCAGTATAAAGATTTTATGATTCTAAAAATTAGTGCTAATTAAATGCCAAGCCACCAAATTTTGAGCTCTTGTATATACGATGAAGAAGAAGAAGTGGAGGAAGAAACAGTAAGAAGTACCAGAATAAAAAGTGGCTGGAAACAATACAAGAAGACATTGATTCTTTAAGACAAAATCCTACCTGGTCTAAAACAATTTATATTTTTAAAGCACGACAACAGTAGATGCAAAATGAATTTTTGAAATGGAAGGAGGTATAAGGTTAGACTTTTTGCTAAAAGATTTTTGCAAAGGAAATGGTATGATTACACTGAGACGTATGCCCCGGTAGCACGTTTGACAACGCTACGAGTCAAAACAAGAAAACTTAGTGGCCCACCAAATAGATTTTAAAAAACATTGTAGAAGCTTGGGATTAAGAAGATCCTTAAGTTGGCGAGGGGTGTTGGCGAATGCAACCATGAGGAACTGTAGTGCCCTTATACAGTATCACATATTGATTATTATCAATATTTTATATTTAAGTTTATATAATTTAAGAGAACTAAAAGAGCCCAGTGTTGGTGTGTGAATGATGTTTTCAGTTTTGAGCCCGGTTTAATATTTAACAACCTACAGCAGTAAAAAGATTTTTATAAAAATTTTATCAACAACGACTATAGCGCAGTGATAACGTATTTTCGTCCAGAATACACGGGTTCAATCCTTACTCCGGCATAAATAATTTTTTTAAAACTTTTATAATTATTTTGTGGTTATTTCCTTTACCTAACCTAAAAATGTTCGTTTGTTTTTGTTTGTAAAATGTAGAACTTTTGTGATGTTCTTTAAATGTTAATCTCTACCGTGACGGTTTAAATACCAGGTAATTACTATTTTCTATTTTCTTTTCTTTTTTAAATTTTGACTGTTCTTGCAATTAGAATTAGCTTACTAGTATATCGTATTTTGTAGGTCTGAAGATGTCTATGTAGGCGAAACACGTGTCACCTACCAAATTTTGAATAAAAAAAAATTCTATTTTGAGACTTTATGACTTTGAGTTTCCCAAGTTGAAGTATTTATATAATTTAGTTGTCTGATATATTACTTTAATCTATTAAAAATTAGTTTACACATCGAAAAGCCTATTCCACTGTCTCTACTCTGCTAGTGTTTTTGAAATGGGTCAGTAATCAGATTTTATACTCTTGTAGTTTCCGAAATAAGACTTGCAATGCAGAAAAGTAGTAGGCTGATCTAAATAGTCGCAGTTTTTTTTAAATACGAAGTTTATGTAGTACTCATATTTGAATTCTCATAAAAAAGAGGTTGATGGTGTTTTGGAAATTGGAATAATAATAATTAAATGCCCAGTCATCAGATATTGTGCTCTTGTGGTTTCCGACATATGACCTGCATTTTGCTAGAGTGGTCTAGAAAAGTGGTAGGGTGGTTTAAATGGTCACAAAAATTAAATGCTAATTAAATGGTACAATTTCCTTTAAAAAATTCTGTTTTTTCTTCATATTTTTTAAAATCTATATGGTGTACTGCTAACTTTATATGCAGTATACATTTGAGTTTTCAAAAAAGAACAGGTTGCTGGTGTTTTTGATAGTGGATTAAATTAGTGCTATTTAGGAGTCAATTAACTGCCAAGTCAACACTTTTGTGCTCTTATACTTTCCGAGATATAGCCTGCACTATGATTTACTCCTTAGAGATATGCGCAAAAAATAAAGAAATATAATTTTTTTATGGAAATGGTAGCACTTAATTAGCATTTAATTTTTGTGATCATTTAGATTGCCCTACAACTTTTAAGAATCATTCTAGCAAGCTGCACCTGTCCTCTTTAAGGGGTAGATCCTTGCGTAGATCACAGAGATATATCTCGGAAAGTACAAGTATTGTTGACTTGGCATTTAATTAAAGCAAGAAAATAAGCGAACTAGAGACCAAAATTTGTTGTAAGGGAACTTTTTCCGTTAAAAATGGACATTTTAGCTCAAAATTCAGTCTACTCCTAATCCTTAGAGACTAAAAATGCCACTTTAATGCCTAAAAATTTATTAAAACTGACCACAGTTATTCAAAAAGTCCAACTTTCACAGTAAATATGCTTTTTTATGTCATTTTAAATGTTCCCAAAACTCCTAGAGATTACAATACAGAGTTTATAAGTAGACATCAACGAGATTTCGGCGAGTTTTAAGGACTTTTTTGTAGTCAACTGAACGACCATTTTCTGCCTTTTCGATGTTTTTCCTAATTGGGACAGTTTCAAGTGCGGTCGCACAATTTTATTCGAGGTTTCAGCGTATGTGATAAGAGGATACTTAAAGGTAACCGGTGGAAAATAATGACAGGGCTGTTATTTAGCTCTTGGACTTTGAAAATAATGACTCGATCAGAGAAAATCTGGATTTTATTCCATGGAGTTTTCCAGAATTACGTATTTTATTGTATAGTGTAAGCAGCTTTTTTTGGGATCAGCCAAAAGTCAAAGAAAATCAGGCCCGAGTATAAGTCGAATATCCCAAATTATATTCTATTAAGGTTCCAGTTTTTTTTTCCTTTTAGTCAGTAAATGACCTTTTTAAAGTTTTACAAAAAGAGTACGGTTTCAAATGGTGGTACACTAAAAAGTTCAAACTCCAAAATTTGTAACGTAAATGAGGTAGGTATTTAATTCCTGAAAGGTTTTGCGCCACTTAAAACTGAACAAAAGTCTTGTTTATGCCACACACTGCTAGAATAACGTTAGGCAAGCAGTGCAACCACTTAAAAATGCTAAAGTATACAGGGTGACGCCTCATTTAATTAATAAATATTTTTTGCCTAAGGAAAAGGTTTTAAAATATACATCTTTTAACCAGTTTTTGTCAAGGCTAACCCGATTTTTAATTTTTTCTGTTTTTTTTTTGTTTTGTTTTTTTTTTTAAGTTATGTGTCTTATATAAAACAGTTTATTTTCGAGAAACAGATTGTTACTTCTGAAACTTAATGAATGAAATATCTTGGAAAGATTAATTTCCTAGCGCCCATTAAAATATTTTTATTCGTACTTTTTTTGTATCTCATAGTTGATTGATTGATTGATTTATCCAGGACCGAGAAAACAGAGGGGCCACGACTTTAACGTCATGCACCCCACCAGCTGTCAGTGGAAAATTGTTTATATGCAAATAAAATTACGTCACGATTGTGAGGTGCGTGACGTCAAAACAGTCCAGGGTCCTGATTTTTTTAGGTTTAATGATTCCCTGACACTGTAGCTGATTGCTTATTGTATCCCTTGCTGTATTCTGTCTCCTAAAAGAGGTTTGATTCCTTCGCTAGGTTCATCAACCTCTTTACAATTGTTCTCTGAAAGTCGTCCTTCTGAGAAGATGCCTATTCTCGAAGGTGCCCAGTTCTCCAGTAGTTAAGTGGCGGGCACTCAAAGGATTCATCGTCCTCATCAAACAGCCTACATTCACGATCACGATTGTGGGGGTGCGTGACGTCAAAACAGTACAGGGTCGTGGCCCGTCTGTTCATGTAGGCCCTGATTTATTTTATACAGCCATAGTAAGGTTTAGCGATTCCCTGACACTGTAGCTGATTGCTTATTGTATCCCTCGCTGTATTCTGTCTCCTAAAAGAGGTTCGATTCCTTCGCTAGGTTCAGCAACCTCTTTACAATTGTTCTCTGAGAGTCGTCCTTCTGAGAAGATGCCTATTCTCAAAGGTGCCCAGTTCTCCAGTAGTTAAGTGGTGGGCACTCAAAGGATTCATCGTCTTCATCAAACAGCCTACAATCACGATCACGATTGTGGGGATGCGTGACGTCAAAACAGTACAGGGTCGTGGCCCTTCTGTTCATGTAGGCCCTGATTTTTATACAGCCATAGTAAGGTTCAGCGATTCCCTGACACTGTAGCTGATTGCTTATTGTATCCCTCGCTGTATTCTGTCTCCTAAAAGAGGTTCGATTCCTTCGCTAGGTTCAGCAACCTCTTTACAACTGTTCTCTGAGAGTCTTCCTTCTGAGAAGATGCCTATTCTCGAAGGTGCCCAGTTCTCCAGTAGTTAAGGGCCGGGCTCTCAAAGGATTCGTCGTCCTCATCAAACAGACTACAAATGGTTTCTTCCTGGAAAAATCCCATTGAGTGCAGGTGCTTCCTGAGTGCGCAGTAAGAATCCTGACACTATTTTGATCTGACCTCTCGAGAGCTGAAGTAACTCCTCGGCCAGTGATGCCACTATTGTTTTCCTGTGTTGCTGTCTTGGTGTGTGGTTCCAATGGTCTTTGTGTTCTTTTCTGGTCCACCGTTCTAGGAATACTGAGGTTTTTAGTATACTGAACACAGGTTCAGGTCCTATGAACCGTTTTTCAGATCCTGTCCTAGCTGGAATATCTGCATTTTCATTGCCAGCCACCCCCGTGTGCCCCGGCACCCACTCATGCGTTACTTTGTTGCGGTTGGCTAGGGTAATTAGGAGCTGTAGGCAGTTCCACCTTATAGTTACGGATATGGACAAATGAGCGCAGAACAATTGAACGCAGGACAAAAGAGCCAGGCCCATTTAACTATGAGATACTATAGGGTGGACCACAAAAAAATGGACTGTTTTGTTTTAACTGCCAATTATTTATTTATTGTCGGATTTTAACTCAAAAAAGAGTTTTGGAAAGGCAATGAAATAGACTTTTTGAAAATATGTAAAAAAATGATTTTTGGAAATGCAATGAAATAGACTTTTTGAAAATATGTAAAAAAATGATAAATATCAAAAATTTGGTTGTTTTTTTTTTGAGACACTTGGTATAATTTTTTTCGCAACTACAAAAAGCTTCTATATATTGCCTGTAAACCGATGTATCATTTGATAAATTCTATTAAGCAATAAAAAAATTATGGATTTTTTCGTAAACTAACTTCTTGCGTAAAATAAAAATGCTATTAAGTTAATCGGATTTCTTTATCTTTTCGCAAACTTTGTGGACAAGGACACTCTACAGATGCTAACAATAAGGCTTCTTTTTCTAAATGTCAAAAAATGACATTTTATGCATTTTAAAAAACCCGCTGGCTTTTTTTAAACACTTTCTATATATTTCGCTATACCAGAAATGTACCAACTATTAAGTATTTTGTTAAAACCTATTAAGAAATAAGAAAAATATTGGGATTCTAGAGTAACACCTTTCATGCATAAAATAAAAAATTAACGTCAATTTTGTAACAAAAATTGGACGAATGTGGTTACCATTTGCAGCACAATAATTAACTGCATGCGTCGTCGCCATTCAACAATGCAGAAAATGTGTTACACTAGAATCAGGATATTTCCCTTATTTCTTAATAGATTTTAACAAATGATACATGTATTAAGAGATAATAGTTGGTACTTTTCTGTCATAGCAAAAAAATATACAAAGTGGTTTAAGAAAAAAACCAACCGGTTTTTTAAAATGCATAAAATTGTAAGGCATCCGCCATATTGGATTGTCACAAAATGTTATTTTTTGGTCATTTAGAAAAAGAAGCCTTACTGTTAGCATCTGTAAAGTGTCCTTGTCAACAAAATTGGCGAAAAGATAACGAAATCCGGTTCACTTAAACTCAGTTTCAGTTTTATTCTATGCAAAAAGTTGGTATACGAAAAAACCCATAATTTTTTATTTCTTGATAGAATTTATTAAATGGTACATCGGTTTACAAACAATAAATAGAAGGTTTTTGTAGTTGCAAAAAATATATACAAAGTGTCTCAAAAAAACACAATGGTTTTTTAAGATGCATAAGAATTTTGGACATTTTTAAATTTTTGATAAATGTCCAGTGCTATTCTTGAATCGAGAGAAAATTTGCTCCCAGGGAGTCCAAGTCTTCGGTTTGAATCGGTTTCTCTCACTTTTGCCCGATAATGATCGAAAGTAATTCTCTTAGTTAGAAAATTTGCTCCCAAGGATTCAAATTCTTTCGCTACTATGCATCTCATTGGTCCAAATCTTCGGTTTAAATCGGTTTGTCTCACTTTTGCCCGATATTGATTGAAAATCGAATATTAGTCTTGACTAAGAGAATTACACGTCCCTGGAGCTAGCAGAGCAAGGTGAGCAGAACAACTTTTTTTGTAGTGCATAATAAGCTAATTAAGTGCCCCACATAAAAATTTAGTGCTCCTTTTTTTTAAAAAAAATACATCATGTTCTGCTAGCTGCAGATGAACTCAGCAGAGCAATACATTAAAAATCATCGGAATCAAAATTACCAAAGTGCATAACTCGGTGCATAATAAAGTGCTAATTAAGTGCCCCATTTAAAAATTTAGTGCTCCTTTTTTTAATAGCACTTAATACGGACTTTAGTATCCACTATAATAGTTTTTGTTTCAACGATTTTTATTGCATTGCTCAGCTGAGTTCATCTGAAGCCAGCAGTACATGCTATATTTATTTAAAAAAAGGAGCACTAAATTTTTAAATAGGGCACTCAATTAGCTTTTTAATATGCACCACTACATTTTTTATTCTGACGGATTTTAATCCATTGCTCTGCTGAGTTCATCTGAAGCTAGCACAACATGCTATTTTACAAAGAAAAAGAGTTTAAAATTTTTAAATGGGGCACTTAATTAGCACTTTATTATGCACTATGATAATTTTGATTCCGATTATTTTTGATGCATTAGTCTGCTGAGTTCGACTAGAGCTAGCAGAACATGCTGTATTTTTTTTAAAAAAGGAGCACTAAATTTTTAAATGGGGCACTTATTTAGCACTATGATAATTTTGATTCCGATGACTTTTAATGTATTGCTCTGCTGAGTTCATCTGAAACTAGCAGAACAAGCTGTATTTTTTTTAAAAATAAGCACTAAATTTTTAAATAGGGCATTTAATTAGCATTTAATTAGCAGGTTTAATTATACACTATACAAAAAATTGTTCTGCTCACCTTGCTCTGCTAGCTTCAGGGACGTGAGAATTACTTTCGATCAATATCGGGCAAAAGTGAGAGAAACCGATTTAAACCGAAGATTTGGACCAATGAGATGCATAGTAGCGAAAGACTCCCTGGGAGCAAATTTTCTCTCGATTCAAGAATAGACGCACAGAAGAGTTTATGCCCCTGACATTTTTCCAAGTTAACTTGATTAGAAGAGAGTAAACTAGTTTCGAACTCTAGTTTACTCTAAGTTTAACATTGATTAGGAGAGTTACTGTGCCCACGGCTTTTCGGAAAATGCAAAGGCAAGGCATTTAAACCCACATAACATTGGCGGAATATTCATATAATAGGAATATTCACTCAAAGTGATTTTTGGAATATTCTATTGCGAATATGATAGAAATGTTGCAAACCTATTTTTTGTTGAATATTCTTTAAGAGTTTGTGATAGTTATATTATTGGTAATAAGATAATAATATGCCCATGATAACCTGATAATCAAGATATTTTTATGAATTCTCCCAAAAAGACTGTTTTTGTCAGGATTTTGGCATGTTTACTGAAAATATTACTATTTGGTGAAAAGAACGCTATTTCCATGATTTATAATTATAATTTAGTTTAATGTCATCTATTGTAGGTAGATGGTACTAGAATCAATATATTCTCTATGTAGCAGATAATATTATTATACATATAAGGCAGCAAAAAGTTATTTAGGTAATCTATTGATAACTAATCTCAAGTAGTATATCAATATAATGGTGATACATTGATATACTTATATCCATAGGCTACTCCTTAATTGCACTTTAGTGTAAGACTAATGCATATTTGGTAGATATTTATGTGGATATACCGGGTGGGCCATAAAAAACCGAAAAAAATGTTTTCCGCTATAAATTTCGAACCATACCACCGATTTTAATGCAACAAACTGCTCTTTGCAGGGAATTGAGTAAGAGTTTGAGTAAAAATATTTTTTTGTCCGCCATCTTAAAATCTAAGATTGCGGAAAGAAACAAACTACTCTTCAAAGAGCCACGTTTATTTTGATGTTAAGGACAATTTTTGTATTTTTTTATGAATTCGTAAAAAAGCTCTATTTCTACCACGCAGAACGAAGTGCAAATCATTAAAATCGGTTAAGTGGTTCCCAAAAAAAATAAAAAAATTTCAATCAGTGTTTTACGGATTATGCGATTGCCGTCTCAATTCTGTGTGCATACATTTTCTCATAAATTTATTATTAGTAACCCGATTTCAATGAAATAAAAGGCATCATGGCGAAAATCAATTGTTTTTTAACCACTGCTATTGAAATTTGCGCCATCTTGAAATCCAAGAATGGTGGACAAAATCAAACTTGACCCTTCAAAGAGCCTCGTTTATCCATATTTTCTGGAAACTTTTTTTTTAATTAGTAGAAAAGTTTTTCTTTCGCCACGCACAACGAGGTATAAATCATTAAAACCTGTTTAGTGGTTCTTAAAAAAATAATTTTTGTTTCCATCACTGTTTTCTAGATTAAACGATTGCCTTCTCAATTCCGTCTGCACTAATTTCCCCATAAATTCAGAATTACTGAACCGATTTTAATTTAATAAAAAGCTTTATGACAAAGATCGATTGAACTTTAAAGACCACTATTGAAATTTGTCTTAATTTGTAAACCCAAGATTGCGGACCAAATCAAATTTGACCCTTCAAAGACGCTCGATTATTCTTATGTTTCGAGAACCTTTTCCACTTTTTTTAAATTCGTAAAAAAGCTCTGTCTCCGCCGCGTATAACTAGATAAAAATCATTAAAAATGGTTTAGTGGTTATTAAAAAATTAATTTTTTTAGAACCACTAAACGGATTTTAATGATTCGTACCTAGCTATGCACTTTGGAAAAAGGGCATTTTTAGGTTCTTGAAACCTAAGAATAAACGAGCTTCTTTGAAGAGATAAATTTAATTGTGTCCGCCATCTTGAGTCAAAATGGGGACAAATTTCGATAGTGGTCTTTTAAGAGTTTTTGATCTTCGCCATGATAATTTTATATTATAAAAATCGGTATCACTTTGAGACGGCAATCGTATAATCTGGAAAACAGTGATGAAAACAAAAATTAATTTTTGGAGAACCAACAAACAAATTTGATTTTAAAGGGACAAGTTTGATTATGTCCCTCATCTTGGATTTCAAGATGGCGATAAATTTCAATAGCAGTAGTTAAAGAACAATTGATTTTCGCCATGAAGCTTTTTATTTCATTAAAATCGGTTTAGTAATAACTAATTTATGAGAAAATGTATGCAGACAGAATTGAGACGGGAATCGCATAATCCGTAAAACACTGATAGACATTTATTTTTTTTGGGGAAACCACTTAACCGATTTTAATGATTCGCACCTTGTTCTGCGTGGCAGGAACAAAGCTTTTTTATGACTTCATAAAAAAATCCAAAAAATTTTCGTAACATAAGAATAAACGAGGCTCTTTGAAGAGAAGAAAGTCTTGCTCAATTTCCTGCAAACAACAATTTGTTGCATTAAAATCGGTGGTATGGTTTAAAAGTTATTACGGAAAACATTTTGTCCCGTTTTTTATGGCCCACCCGATATATCCACTCCATATCTTAGGATATCCATCTCGTGGCTATCTGGAAATGTTTAAAATCGTAAAATCATATCCATGCAATAATAGTCGGTGTCCAGGTATATTACTATAACTCTTTAAAAAAATATATTCTGGTCCTATTATAGTCATGTTTAACGTCACGTTTCTATCACATTTATATAACCTGTATGAGCTAGAACGTAACTTATTGTCGGCATGTGTTAGTAATATTCCTAATGGTAAAATATAACATATCTATCACATTCTTTGTTCTCTAAGTATATGACTTTTACATTACAGGAATGTTTAATTGTTATGTGGGAAGTATCTCTTAGTTATATGAGCGCGCCATGCTAGTACCTTAAAAAATCCTCTATCTGTATTTTATTGTAAGCATATTTCACCAACAAAATAAAGCGTTACGCTTTTAGCGGATGCACATCACATTCGAGAGCACTCCTGACTAAAATTCAATCTTAACTTTCGAATATAAAATCAAATCAAGTTGAAGGAAAAATCGTAGGAAAACCGTTTTAGTTTGATCGACTTGAAATGCATCAAATATTTTTTATAGGAGAAAAGTTTTATTTAAATACGTATAATTTACGATGAACGCATAAACGACAATGGAGCATAAAAGTAGCAAAAATAATCATATTTTAAAAAGTCTCCGGAAGCAGTACCTTTAGTTTTACAATATTTTACTAATATAGGAAGTAAATTAAATGAGATTTTTCCGCATTAGGTTGTTGATAAATAAAAGCAAAAAAGTCATGGCGGTGTTTTTGTACAACAAAATTTCTATTTTTAACTGTTAGTTAGTCCTTGTCAACAAAATTGGCGAAAAGATAACGAAATTCGGTTCACTTAAATTCAGTTTCAGTTTTATTCTATGAAAAAAGTTGGCATACGAAAAAGCCCATAGGCTATTACTAAAGCTAGTAGGTTATTTGATAATGAGTATTGAGACCAAAGTTCACATTCTATTTTCCTTATAAGTAGATTTACAAGATAGGCAACATACGACGAATAATTATTTCTTGAGAAATAAAAGTTCTGCTGATTGCTTATACATTACAATAATATTGTAAGGGGAAACTAAGAGTACTGAGGCATATTATATACATATCAAGAAGAGCTGGCCCGTTTAGAGAATTTTTTTTTTAATCGTACGTAATGTGTGCCCCGGGGCAGCTTATCATCAAAAATCTCTGACGTCATCGGGTTTAGATACAGCAGACGACCGCGATAAACCGCTTTTAAACGGGTCTGTTCCCAAATAAACAGCTTTTAAACAGTGTTTGTTTCCATATAAACAGCTTTAAATCGGTTTATTTGGGAACAGACCTGTTTAAAAGCTGTTTATACGGGAAAATACCTGTTTAAAAACTGTTTTTTGAAGAACAGATCCATTTAAAAGCTATTTATTTGGAACAAACCCGTTTAAAAGCGGTTTATTGTCGTCTGCTGTATCTAAACGAGATAAAATCAGAGATTTTTTGATGATCAGCTGTCCCGGGGCACGGGGGGCGTAGAAACCCCCATCTACGAATACTTTCTTTATTTTCTAAATAAGTTGGAATCAAAAATAATTGCTGTGGTGCCATCAGTATAGCGCGCAGAATGATTAGGTAGGTCTTCAAGAAAAAGTTTAAATATAAGTGGACCAAACACACATCCCTGAGGTGTGCCTTTGATGCACTTAAAAAACATTCATCACACGAAATGGACGCTCCTCAACAACAAAAGAAAACAAGCATTGAATAAATGAACTTCTTAATGCAAGCCCAATATAGGTATTTACGTCACTAGACCTGTAAAGACACTTTCCGGTAGTATATCGTACGTACTTTTTTTTCAAACGATCAGAAAATACATTTTAGAATCTATCACTTTCGTCGACGCCTAGCCGTGTTGCGTAATTTATGAACAGTCCCCTGATATTTTCTGCTTCTTGTTGGCTAGATAGCCATTGCCGCTAAGGCCGGTAGTTTTGAAGATGAAAACTAAGAAAAACAAGTAAAGTTTTGTGGTTAGAAATGATTTTTGTATTTTTAACTTGTGCAAAATTGTATAAAACATTAGAAAAATTATAGTGTAGTGCCTATTAGCTTCACACAGCTAAATCAGTGATGACTGACGACCAGTTATGGCCAACCATGGCCAACTTATCAATCAAAATAATGATAAAAGAGCTCATAAAAGGCAGATTTCTAGGTTTGTTCTTTATTTACCTATATTTATAGTATACTCTTACTTTGAGAATTAAAAATGTGTGGTCGATTTTTCGGTGTATGTGACTCTTGAAGCAGCTTTTATTATTTCCTCCGGATTCAACTCATTTTCTAGATCTGAGTTCATTTTTGTAAACAAAACTTTTGAAACAAATTTAAAACAGCTTTTTTAGAAGTGTCAAAACTTCCCAAAAAAACAAGCTAAAAGCTGTCAACAAGAAGTCATAGCCAACTTGGCCAAAAATGGGACCGGAAAAGGATCAAGGGACCGGAAAATTGAACAAAAAGGTCCTTTCTGGAGAGTGGAAATATTTCAAAAGAACATGCCTTGTAATGTAGAACTTTCCGTATGAAAAATCGTACGGAAAGTGGCTATTTTCCGGTCGTTTGAAAAAAAAACATATTTATTTTTGTCAAGTCTTTTGTATGTCTCCAGGGTACCGATTCTGGAATCGTTCGCCTGTGAGAAAAAAAGTAAATTCAACCAATAAACGCGCTTAAAAGCAGTGACGAGACGATCGAATAATCACCAAACTATTATGGGCACGCGCAGAGCTGCCTTCAACAACAATTTTTGAGCGGAGCCGTTCTCTCGACTAGACCCAGTAGTTCGGTTTTGTAGGAAAGGTCGTGTGAAAAATGTCACTTATATTATTTCAGAGCACGCTATTGGACGAACGACCGATCGATATTTTACTCGCTAATGCGCATGTTACGACAAACTTGACCGTCTTTTAGAGTAGGACTGGCACAGTGTTCGATTTTTGTAAAAACGCGAACATTAAAAAAATCCACATAGTAATTTTATCGTACAAAATATTTAGTTTTAATAAACAGACAGGATGATCGTGTGATTTTTCACATTTGTCTTAAGACATTTTTAAAAGGAAAAAGATATATATTTATTAATTAGCTAAATTAAAGTAAAAATGTTAGTTTAGAAAAAGAAAATATATTAAAAAGAATGCCAACCGAAACTTTCAAATGAAACACCCAATATATTTTTGCATTTTATTTCAAAATTCTCAGCATTTTTATATAACAGTTGAATACTTTCATACTCTCTTTCTCTCTCTCTCTCTTCTATTTGAAATTTGATGTTGAATACTGATGCGTAATGTCAAACTCGTAAAAAGCATAGTTTATTCTTTGGTCAACTATTCGCCTAGTATCTTGACAACCATATAGGGGCAAATTTAGATACATTTTGAATTTTTTAATTTTTCCATTTATGTCCGCGTTTTCCGAAAAATCGACCACCGTGCGTCATTCGAATGACTTTTGTGCGATCGGCCGGTCCCAGAATACGGAATTTTAGATTTTAATAGAAGTGGTCACTTCTCAGGGTATGATCGTTCTATTACGCCCAGAATCGAGCCCCTGAAGAACAAACACTATCGCCGTATACTTTGAGTGCCCTGCTCTGAAACCACGCTGATTATTTGGACACAAGTTGCTTTTTTTCGGATATAATTATTCACACGAACCCAACCCAATACAAACTGAAACACTCCCTCAGTCGAAAAAAAATCTGCGACCTTTCCTCTAACTGGGAATGGGAGACCTTTTGGTACTCGATCTTTGACATAACCCAACGTTATCGAAGTCGGCGTTTGACAGACTTCCCAAATCCTTTTTGTTATTCATTGATTCTGGCCCAGAAACGTCACAAAAGAGATAAAGCTAATTATAGGATTAAACGCAGATTTATCCAATTCCTGGAGATATACATTGCAACCATTCTCCAATGACACAAGAAGCGGCGATTTTTTGATGCTCCACGGGTGGAAACGATTTATATAAGAACGTAATAACATCTCACTGCAAATGGACTGCAATTTATCTTTCTCTAACCCGTGGTAAGAAAGGTTTACTTGCTTCAAAACAAGAGAGATGGCAAAAAAACCAAAACGAAACATTTACCAGTTTGTAGAGATATTAAATAGGAATTCCTTGCGGTCTCCCATATTTGCGACCGGCGTCGCTTAGGTAGCTTAGCTGCACCGAGAAAACCAAGCTTATGCAAAGTTCTGGGCTACAAAATTGGGGCTCGGAACACTCGTTTTACTGGTGCCTCCCAGACCCTCCCTTAATTGCTCCAAGGTCGTAGTTACAATCTGGGGAATTGTGTTAGCAACACTGTACGGAAAATCAATTTAGCTATGTCGACCTGATTTTTTTGCATAATTTTACGTCATTGAATTTGTTTTGCATGGCAACGCGGAGACTTTATTTATGTTTATCCACACCGAGTCAAAAATTTGGGGTAAGGTTACTTATTTTGACTTCGCGTTCTGCGCCGCTAAACCAAGTAAAATACTAAAATAACAGAAACAGGTACATCTATAGTTGAATTGGAAACACTCCCGCTAGCTGATATACACAACAGGTTAACTTAAGCATGCATATTTAATAATTGACCACTAGCAAGAGTCTTTTCAAACTCTAAATGGAGCTTTACTGACCGGTTTTGTTGTCAAGTATGCGTGTGTTTTTGAAACTGAGGTTCTAAAATCTATCCTTTGCACTCCAAGATTTCACTGGTACAATTGCACATAACTATGCCGCAATAATTTAAATTTTAAAAAAATGGTTGAATAAAAATAAAAACAAAATTACGTTGGGTTATGGGCGCCGACTGTTTCTGTGAGAATTCCCAGTAATCCCAGCAAGCCAGTAATTGGTTCTTTGTTAGACTCGTTTCATATTTGTTTTAGAACAATGTTTTGGAAACACATTTTTGAAAGATAAACATAACCTCGAATGGTTTTTTCTAAATACTCTTCTGTCCCACTGTGGCCCGATTTAAAGTTTGTTGACAAAACACCTGCAGTTAGCATGGAATCGTTACATACTGCGGTCTATCGGCCAACACTTGAACTGCGTGTGTCTCCCAAATTCAATGAAGTGTGATTGATTGATCGGTTTTCTTGTCCGGAGTGCACAGGCTTTTAGAAAAAAGGAAACTTAAGTTTTTATTTTCGCTAAAGGAAAGAAATATAAAAAGGAAAAAAATCCAGAGGAAATTGTCAGTATTTCTCTATTTTTTTGTAAATGGGGTTTCTTCTAAACTGCAATTATTTTGAGGATTTTGGGATAGATGACAGCACCAGAGCTTTTATTGTGAAGAAAAAATAATTGAGAATTTTGAAAAATCCTTCAGATATTTTTGTTAAGCATTTGAAAATGATCACCCTGCAAAATTTCAGCTAATTTTTAGTTTTAGTAGAGTTTAGTATTCCCTGTGCACTCTGGCAAAAGATTAAAAAAATTAAAGAAGAAGGCGTTGCCAGTTGTATTTCTTTATTTAAAATCTGGGGAGAAACTATAGCCTTAAGACAACTCACAATTGTGTATAAAATCTTGATTTAACAAAACATTAGGACTGTACCAAGCCGATTTTATTGGGCTGTAAAATTCAAAACAATGGCTATGTACCTTCGGGTCTGTCTAATAATAGTTTTGAGTGCTAACAGTTCCAATTGTGCATATAAAACAACGAAGTTTGTCGAATGTCCGAAGACTTGTTTTGTTACTGTTATTAATTAAAAGGATCAACGTTGAGTGTTTATAAAGAATACTTTATTAGCAAATTATGTTAATTACAAGGCAAAAACCGACAGTGCGCTGCTTTCGAGTCTCAGATCAAACTAAACTTGACAGCTAAATATCGGCGAATTCCAAAGATGAGTTCTTAAGAGCGGTTTTCACCAACTAAGATTAACTAACAGAACATCTTTCCCTTTTTAACGAACGTAGTCTTTTAAATGTGAAGGAGGCTTAATGTCTCTATTTGACTGGCGAATAGGCGCATGATTATTATTACGAGTAGGCGTAGGATTTTTATTAGAATCGCGAACTAACACAGGATTTTTATCTGCCGCCTCACTAACTTCAACATTTTTAGAAATTTCAGACTTTTCGGTTTCACTATCTTGTCTGATATCACTCTCTAAATCTAAGTTAGGAGGCGGTGTTTGAATCTGTAAATTTGAATTAAAATTAGTTTCAATTAAATAAGACCATGGCTCCTCTAAAACAGCAATAACTTTACCATACTGCCTTATGTCAGTAATCCAAACACTGTCTCCTATGGACAACTTTGACGACTCTTTTGTTCTATGTCGCTTGTTATATCTTTGTGCTAATTTCTCTTTTGCCTGATTCTCTTTTTCTGGAATGTGACTTGTTTTCACTGCTTTATTGAGAACACTTGGTAGAACTGGCAAATGAGATCTTAGCTTACGGTTCATAAGCAGTTCGGCTGGACTTAGTCCGCATGCATGGGGTGTAGTACGATATGAAAGCAATGCTAAATAAAGATCTTTAGGATTCTCTTTAATCAAACTTTTTGCTGTTTTAAGAGCAGATTCTACTTCCCCATTTGAAGCAGGATATTTTGGACTACTTGTCACAAAATTAAAATCATATTTACGCGCAAACTCCTTGAATTCAGACTGGAACTGCGGACCGTTATTAGATCGTACCAGATCTGATATACCATTTTATTAAGTTTAAATATTTCAAAAAATCGCGAAAAGTAATCTGTGACTACTAGGTACCATGTACTTTCACATTTTTCCAAATCAAGAGCTATTTTCTGCCAGGGACGTTCAGGAAAATTTTCTCTCAAAAAAGGTTCCTTGGGGTTGGTTCTTTGATCGATACATTCAGGACAATTTTGAACTAAATTTTCGATCTGTGACGAAAGACCCAACCACCACACAGAAGCTTTTGCCCTCTCACGACATTTAACAACCCCTTGGTGACCTTGGTGAATAAACTCCATATATTTGAACTGCAGGCTTTGAGGGACAATAATTCAAGAGTTTTTTTATCAAGAATCCTTCTTAAAAGCAGATGTCAAATCCATTTGTCCATTTTGTATTTGTGAGGCCATTCTGACCTACAAAACTCTTCTTTTTACCAAAATTAACCGATGAATTTAATTTCCAAATTGATCTTAAAAAATTAAAAATGTACCTTACCGTTGGGTGTTCCGAATTTTCTCGAACTATTGCATGCCGGTCACCGCAAAAGCAAAAATTTGCGTATGCGTCGTAAATCATAAAAGTGTGGTTGAATACCGTTTTTTTTTTGCAACTCAACGAGTGTATATAGGGATGCAGCTAGTGGTGTTTAGAATGAGCTCCTTTAGCGCCTTATCCATAGTCGCTGTCAAGGCTTGGAAGGCAAGGAGGAGGGAGCCTTGAGGAACAACTATGAATACGGCCCTTATAAAAGTTATTTAGTAAGAACCTTTCTAAAGATCACTTAGTTTAAGGCATCCTTAAATACGCCCGTGCAACGGATTATAAAACTTTTGCTGAATGCGACAAAAACCAGAAAGCCTGGATCTAGATCCAAACAAAAGCCAACCTAGCCCATTTATATGGTTTACCCCAGCCAATTTAAATGCATTCGCACAACAAATATTTCCAGTGTTTTAGGATTTTTTTTTCACAGGCACAAAAAATGTTATGTTATGGGTTATCGTAACTCCACAGCCATGGGTTTTCAAAACTTTAGAAAATTACTTGCTGTAATTCTGAGCTGTCCTCTATTTAAACCACCACTCTGGGTTAAAACAAATCATATTTGAGTTCTGATACCCATTTTTTTTTGCTCAGTGTGGGCATGCCTTCTTCAAAAATTTAGAATACAAAACAATTGGTTATATGATGGATAATCATACAGCTTCATGTAAAAAATATCTACTATAGAAGATTTAACCCTACACATGTGCAAAACTAAATGTAGCTTCCTCACCTAATGCATATAACTGATAACTTTATTTAAATTCCAATAAAATGTTTAAATAATATCCAATTTGGTCACTGGAACCGGAACAAAAATTATTCATTAACTGACTTAATAAATATTCTTAATCTTCCTAAATTCAAAGCAGCTGATGTCAGCAACTGAATTTGACGCAATTTATCAGCTGTTAATATTTTTTGTTTTTCCTACCTTGATTTTGCTTAAAATAACTTGCTCTGTTGTCACTCTACTCGAATATGAAAAGCTATTGTCTTGGGAATATACACTGCTCCTTACGCCATTTTTATAGGCCGCTGTTATAATATTCTATTACACTATAAGTATAATGTCGTAATCATAAAGGTGCATCGCCATCTTATTATTACAGACAAAATGAAGTAGGCTATGAATAAGCAAATTAGGATCTGCAAGAAATGAAAACGTTAATTATATGAGAGGCTTTATAACGGTAGAACATGCAGTTAGCGGGCCCTCATATATATAATTAAGCTAATTAAAAAATTAAAAAAATAACTGGAAGATTTTTATGAGAAAAGTCATCATCGTCATCACAGAAATCTACTCGAAAATGATTATATTTAACAGCAGCCGTCTTCTTTTTCTCTATTCTCTCGCTCGTTCCTGCGGTCTTTCTTTTTTCTCGTTTTTCCAGATTATTTTTCGGATGCTTTAAAGTTATTATATTTGTCATTTTTGATAAAAGGTGGTCCTTTTTTTAAAAAAAAATCTGAATAGTGTTACAAAAACCGTTTAATATAATTTAAAAGATTTTCACTGACTCCAATTTCAGTGGCCTTTTGGCTACGACTTGTCAATTTTCATGTCTTTATTTGTCAGACGCCAGATTCTACTAGACGGACACTATAATTTTAAAATGCCACCTTTGTTCGAAAATCAACCAGTAGAGTAGGTTCTGCCTGGTCTTTCAGAAGTTGAAGTTAAGCAGTGTATTTTGACAAAAGACCAGTCATCTGCAAAGGGTCATATGAAGACATTGGGGCACAAGCAGAAAAAAAATGCGGGCCATTTGGAAAAGTTCCATGTTGGAGGCATATAATGCTCTTTAGACTAGGAAGATAAGCATCGTTTTTTCAATCAACCAAAATGTCATTCGCAGAGTAGCAACAGGTTTTCAAAATATTTAAAATATATTTCCGGCAATAGAAAATTATTTCATATCCTTTGAATACAACACAATATACGAAAAATCAAATAATGCACCCCATTCCAAACTCTCCGGACCAATTTCAATATGGCGGTTGACAATTTTATTAAACGCAAGAAATGGAACAGTGATTGGCAATGTCAAAAAATTGGTAGTTCTACGAGATTAAAGTTATTTCCAGTAGATAAAGACGACGGTGAAACAAATACTTCTTAATTAAAATACCACAAGTGGAAATAAAGAAAATTTAAAATTGGATGAGTATACCACCAGCAACACTTATAGAACCAAAGCGAAAAGAGAAACCATCGAACGATGTTGATTCTACTGGTTGCCCTCCACATATAACTTGTAACATCATCATCGACCATAATTTTTTTTGTGAGTGATTCACAGTTAGAAATCAAGGTGGATGATGGTCTTCAATGTTGTTTAGGGAGGGTGAACAGTGAAACCACTGATAAGCCTATGCTGGTTACCTAGGATAAAAAAAATGTCGTTCAATTGATTCTCTGTGCTTTGCTCCTTTGTGGGATATCCATGCAATTTTAAATTTTTGCTGTTTCCACCAATGATCTTAACTTTTTAGAATCTTATCGGTTGAGTAACCGATATAGTTTTTTTTCTTTTTTTTAACTGCCCATCTGTTTTGTTGCTAATCGTACGCAACTATTAATAACATTTTTTATGAAGTTCTCATGTTTCCTCTTGTCTGGGTTGTTCGATGTTGAATCTCAGCCAAAATAAGTATCATGCTCTCTAATCCCCTAAAAAACTTTCTTATTTTGCATAACATTCACAACGATATTAAAAACAATTACGTAGAGGATTTTTCTCAACCTAAAATTCTGAACGTTATAGAGCAGGAAGCGCTTAAAATTGGGTAAAGACCAGGATATAGCGGACCACAAGACAAATGATTCTAGAGGGTAGCAATTGTTAAGAGCTTTTCCTTTGGGGGGATAATAGGGATAACATAGCGAAAAGTTGGCCGTGATTAATGTATTATTAAATGGTTTGCAAAGCGTTTTTATTGTGTTTCTTTGGCTCCGAATTTACTGAAAGTACGTGAAGGCCAATTTTTAAGCTGGGATCGTGTCGAATTCCACCTGAGCGATCATAAATGAGTCGCGATCGTTCCCATGTTGTGTTTTTGAACGAGCAATCTTCAGCTCGTTTCTTTCAAAAAGTGTAAGAAACAGCCTCTGAACTGTTCCAAGTAAGAGAACACGTTCCTTTTTGGTAGAATCCTGCGCAGAAATTTTAATTTTACAACCTCTTAGAACACCCTTTAAAAAATTGGGTTTCTGGTGAGTAGCAAAATCTCCTGAATTTTCACAAACAAAACTAATATACTTCAAATTATTTTCAAAATTAAAACCATAAATCGTCAGAAATACGAAGAACACAATAAAATATACATATACAAAGCGTAACGTTTTGTGAATAATAAAATAAATCTTGACAGACAGAAAAGGAATAAATCAGGAAATATGTTTAAATATACAACACCTAGGCAAAGTTCTCAAAGAAGTTTCACAGACTAAAGTAACGCAGAAAACAAAATCTTAGTGCTTTTGGTTCATTAATGGTTACTATGCTCTATTAACGTTGTCTTTAATTAGCTGCCATAATCATGCGTGGTAGTTTTTAAAAGTAAACAGCATGGCAGATAGAAACAGTCTTTTAACAGAAAAAAATGCTGCACAGTGTTTTTTTTTAATAAAAGTAAAACTCTTATATCGACAAAGCGTTTTTGTTTCTAACTTTATTTCGACCAGACCTCCTATGTTTAATGGAGAACCCAGACACTTACAGACCTGTTTCATTCTTATTAAAAATCTTCAGGGAGTCATATAATTTTATCTGTCAGTTGAAAGTAAAAACAGAAATCTGCGCTTTTTGGCAGGTATTACAGAGAAACCTGGAAAATATAAGGACACTGTAACAAGATTCTTAAAAAGAGATAACGTTCACAGCAGCACAACCCCCAATTGGTAGTGCAATCCTATTACTCCCTGATGATTTATAATAAAGATGAAACCGGTCTGTAGGTGTTGGATTCTCGTGGTCGTAATGAAGTGAGACACAAAAACGCTTTGTCCGATATGCTACCAGTGTTACTTTTATTTCTTATTTACGGATACGAAATTCACTTTTGCGTTTTTTTTTTACCTTTTTTCTAATAAAAATCGTGTCGAACGGAAAACATTGCAATGTTATCGCATTTAACTATTCTTTAAGAATGCCCTCCTTAAAGAAGGCTTCATTTAGCCTCACCCCAACAAGACTTCGGGACAGACATAGGCTTTAAATCACGAAGGAAGAACCTCTCTTTCAAAATAAGGGAGACACAATTGACGAAAGGTATGAGATACTTAGATAAAACAAAAGTTATTACGAAGACAAAACAACAATACACCATCCAATATTAACTGCAGTAGTTTCGTTCGACCCAACCAAAATGTAACAAATGAAAAAGTTAGTGTGCTGGTTAAGATATTTATGCTGCGCATGGAAGAATTATGACGGGAATTTTCTATCAAGCAAACTTGAGACAGATTTATGAGGTCTCATGTGTGAAAGGGTAATTCCAAAATCTCGAAAAATATGAGTACGAACTTTAGGTCCGATTGACATAGTACGAGTCATAGTAAAAAGGTTTTATTAATAGTTTTATATTAAAATCTTTTTGTTTAGCATAAAACATAATTTAAGGCATCACCTTAATCAGAGTAAAAGGGAAGAAGTTTCCCAAATTCTGATCTTTTTGTCTGTTCCTCTTATCGTATTTTGGACGAAGATTAGATTTATTAAATAAACGGAAGGTGTCTGTGCCTATCTATGCTTAAATTTGGGTAAAAATTCACTATACTTGTTTTGGACATAGATCATAGTGCCTATTATTGACAAGCAAATAATAAAATATGAGAAGTTCCCAGATACTATGCATTTTTTAAAATGGCAGTAAATGGTGTAGTAAGTCAATAGACCTATATCGAGAAATCAATTTTCTTCTGGTTAATAGTAGGAGGACAAAGCAAGGGTGGTTGATTTGGTCTCAATCAATTCTACGGTTTTTAAAGGACTAAAAATTAAACTTTATTTTCTTTTATTAAAATTAATTAATTTTGGTCGTAAAAGACGTTAGTCAGGGATTTTTTAATGTCCAAGCAAACCAAAAAAAAAACAAATTTAAAACATAGTACGGCACCGGCGGAACTGACTAGTTTTTAGTGGAAAAGGATAATGAGAAAGACAAAGAGAATAAGAAGATTCTAAGCAAATCTTTTGTTTAACTCAAAAACAACTACAAATTTTTAGATTTTTAACAAAATATGTGTGCATTTCAAATTCGACGAACCAATTTCAACATGGCTGCATTGTTATTGGCAAAAAATTGTTCGTATTGAATTTGGAATGAAGCGTATCAGTACAACACTGAGATATGTTAATAAGTTATAAGTAATATTTAATAAAATTAATGTCATTTTATCCAAACTCTCTCTCCCTAGTAGGGTGTAATAAAGGCAAATAATTAATTACGGAAGCATGGAGTTGACAACAAATCCCACTCGCATGCCAATGACTATAACAAATTAGCGATCATTACTAACGTATCAAAATGTCATCGCACCCCTTCGCTATATATCCACATACCTCAAAACTCAAATAATGTACGTGGCTTTAATACTAGAGGTAACAATAAGAATCCTTAGAACGTAACTATTGTAGCAGTGAACACGTGACCCCTATTACCTCGCACCTCACCCTTAGGAGTATGAGACCTCTATTTTCTCCTGCTCTTCTTATCTTCATTATATAGCAAGTAGCAATTCCTCTACTAGCTTACGACTGTTGCCTTGATCTGCTATATGTCCCACTTTCATCAGGATCTAGGAAGATTTCTCTACCCACCAGCAAGATGGACCAAAAAGTTCCTGCGTTACCCCCATGGAAACAAAATGCCTAATATCTGGTCGATAATGCTCAGTTATGTTATTATATGAAGTTATCGGACTGGAATAATTTTTGATAATGACAGTTCCATTTAATTTCTATTTTTAAATGTCAGCGGCCATATTGAAATTGGTCCGGAGAACTTGGAATTAACAGTACCACGGACCAAGTTTAAAAGACATGGAGAATCATTATTTTCACAGACATTTGTTCTGTCAAAAGTTGTTAAGACAGCTAGAATGGATACATGGAAAAATGTACCTTGGTCAACTCGTCTAACAGAAAAAAGGTTGATAATTCCAATCACCACATGAATCACATAATCATGAAACTACTATTCCTCTGGCTGAAATTGTGGTTATCAAGTTTCAAAAAGTACTTTCGATCTTAAATATACGTTGGCCTCTAGGTCTATCCACTTATTCATCCGTCAAAACTCAAATAATCTGGATAAAACGTGCGCCATTAAAAATCTATTAGGCGTAATGGCATCAAGAGTACATACATTTCCTGTTTAAAACGCTCAACGGCAAACAATGGAATAAATCTAGCTGACAAAATGTTATATATTACTGATAATTCCTTTTTGCAAATGTATATATGTAAGGTAGATTTTGTAAGGTACAAATAGTTTTTATGTATCTAGGTAATAATTATATGTGGAAGTTTGGCGATGGCTTCATAAAGATAATAGACACTTAAAGTAAATATTTTAACGCATAGGTATCGGTATACCTAACGCGTTCGAAACAAAGCCAAAATACATGAAAAAGTAAAAAAGTCCCTAATAAAGAACGGCATTAACTTTAATTTGTCAACTTTAAGAATGGCACAATATGAGCATGTTTAGATGACATCTTTACATGAAAAAAATATCAGAAACCTTTTAACCTTCGTGCGGAACTGTCAGAAATAGTGCCGAGTCAGGCTATGCCGACTTTATGTACCGATAAGTCCCTAGTATCTATTTTTCTCTACACGTTTCGGCTTTATGCCATTATCAATAGAGCAATACCTAATTTATATTTATTTTGCTTTTGTCAAAAACAATAGAATTTAGTTCTTTAAATATTTAAATGTATTGTAAATTCTTTACTGATTGACTCTACCAGGCAGACAACGAGGAATTGATGAAAAAGAATATTGGGAAATCAATAAAGCTGTGCCTAATATTTTTGCCGTTTCTCACGTCGCGTCGCTGCATTTTTTCTATGGGAGCTGACACATCTGATTATTATTACTATTATCACTACATAGTAACTTTTTGTGAAGTTTAATGCAGGAACCTGTTCAAGTTTTGAGTCTGCGATTGGTGCAAATAATACGAAAAAGCTGAAAATAGGGTCAAGATAGTTTCTGCTGTTTGTTCAAAAATTGGTTGAAAAAACACCTGTAAACACCTTAGAATTGGAAACTTGGGGTGGGATTGACATGGACACACTGTCATGTCAACCAAAACCACGCACAAATGAACCCAACAACAAAACGACAGGAAGGACAAAAAGATACTAGTCAAATTAATTGCAATCTAAAGTAATTATTTCAACGTAGGTATATCTATATTTGACACTTGCTTTCTTTACCAGAGGTGGGCAACTCATATTGTCCTCTCTTTCCATTTTTTTCCCCAGACAGTTTTTGAATGCAAAATAAGTCAAACTTTGAAAAAAGAAACAGTAAGGTACTAAACCCCTTTTTCAGAGTAGGAATCTTTAACGTGCTCCACTATCAATATATGGATCACACGGGACCGTCCTCTCCGACGGACGGTATGAAATCGAATTAGCCTGCCTTCCAGCTAACTCGGCCTACTCCGCTTCATACTGCGTTTTACCTTAATCTTACAAAATTATGTAATTTTATAAGAAAAAGTCCAAGTAGACTACCTGCAAGAACCAAGGGTTTGAACCCGGCATTAACTGCTTGCAAGTCGCGGCGTGAACCCCGACACCAAGCAGGCAAGCTAATAGTGGGTAAAATAGAAAAAAAAATTATTGATCTATCTTTTTTTTCCTCTTTCCATTTTTTTCTTTTTCCATTGTTTCTTATACCGCAATATTAGATTTTTAAACCGCATATAAATAATCCAATTTAAAATATGATGTACCTACGTTTATTAATCAAAAATGTGACATTGCCAAAATTATTTATTTTCAATGATTGCCATCACACAAAAAAAATTATCAACATTTCCCTAACAACTGTGAGATCGAGTTGTTTACCTCTGGTAAAACAATAACTGTCAAAAATTGCATACAGGTCCTCTTGGGATATCGTCGCCCTAAATATACAAGGTTCTAATCCAGAAAACGCTACCTTTTAAAAAACGAGGTTCTTAATTTTATATCGGTCTGAAAATCTCCCTGTTATAACAAATATTTATAACGAATTAAAAATATTCTCGAGCGATAAAAATTATTTAGTTCTAGCAATGTTTTGTATATTGTACTATTTTGTCTTTTAAAGAAATTATTTTAAGACGTAATATATTTTTATTAAATTTTTAATAGAGCATGTTTTCATTTCAAACAATAGTTAAAATAAAATATATTAAAATACTACATCCTTAGAAGTAAAATCTATTTAAGTATATTTTTACATTAGTTTTTAAAATATTGGATAGATGTCCTATATAGTAATATAAAATGTATTAGTTTATGAAATAATTATTTTTAAATCTAAAATATTTTTTTTTCGTGTGTCTGATTTAGAATAGGATATTTTGTGGATTGAGGCCATTCCCTTCTAGGGCGACGATATATATCCAAATTAAGCATAAATCGAAAACCGTTTAGCAGTCAATGTGTCTAATAAAAAGCTATTCCTATTTTTCTTTAAATGGCTGTCAATAAAAAGAAGAGCGGAAAAGACAATATAAGCATGATAATGTGGGATATCGTGAGCCTGCAGGCGATAACGCCTAATGAATACGTACAATGCACGGGAAACCCTAATCTAGTAATGAAGGTCTCCAGGGGGTATTGAGGCAATGCCTAGCTCGGCTCTCGCACTAGCATACAATGAAATACTACCCCCTCAGAATAGTCAAAGTAACAGAAATACAGCAAAAATAAAACATTTTTGTTTGTAGTATTTGTTTGTAGAAAAAAGAAAATAAAGATTTTTAAAAATTACTTCTTTTTAATTACCTTAACTAAACTAAAGCAACATAAAGGACCAGCCTACTGTTTAAAAGGGATTGATTGATTTACTTTATACAGCAAGGTAAAGTTTAGGGACTCCCTGACACTGCAGATGATTGCTTATTGTATCCCTTGCTGGATTCTCTCACCTAAAAGATGTTCGACGCCTTCGCTAGGTTCAGAACCCCTTTACAAGGGTTCCCTGAGAAGATGTCTCTTCTAGAAGGTGCGGAGTTCTTCAGTAGTTAAGTGCTGGGCACTCTATTAACGAACGGATGAACAACAACCACCTAGAATTAGCACCAGAAAAAACCGAAGCCGTTATACTAAGCGGAAAAAGAGACCGGTAAAATATTGAGTTTCGACTAAATGAAGTCCTTATAAAACCGCAAAAGAGCGTACGATATCTTGGAATCCACATCGGTGAAAACCAGAAATTTGGAAAGCATATAGATGAAACCACTAAAAAGGCAACTAAAAGACTCGCTGAACTACAAAGACTTATGCGGAACATAAACGGGCCCAGTACAAGCAAGAGGAAGTTACTATACAGTGTAATCCATTCAATCGTGACATATGGAGCAGTGATATGGAGTCCAGTACTGCGCACAAAGAAGTACAAAAACATGCTGATAAGAATGCAACGGAAAGACTTACTAAGAGTAGCCTGCGGCTACCTAACGATATCAACGGAAGCTATTCAGGTTATAACAGAAATCCCGCCTATAGACTTAATTGTCGAAGAAATTGTATACAGACCGCTTCAAGCTACTGCGAGCATAGGGGGAATCAAGTCCAATTTACTCTCCGTGCCGTACGACCGAGGTGGATTCGAAGCACGCTACAGTGTTATCTTTTGGAAATTCATTTTGTTTTTATTATTTTTTTTTTATTTCTGCCTTGCTCGAGAAACAGATGGGTAAGTTCTTAATTGAAATAATACATTTTTAAAACCAAAAATGGATGTCTACGAAGTTGCCGAAAAAGTGCAGATGGTCAAATGGTCAAATCGTCATAACCCAACACGTTCGATATTGGTCAAGGGAAAATTTGCATTTGTATTTTGACGTAAGAACACAGTATCCCCAAAAACTAAATGTTTGGGGGGGGGGGAGGTATTATAGGGGAACACGTAATTGGGCCATTTTTTATTAACGGCAATTGCAATTTGAATGGTCCTAGATACTTGGATCTACTGCAGCAGCACATTATTCCAACTGCTAGGCAGTTGTTAGGTGTAAGATTTGGTGAAACATGGTTTCAACAAGATGGTTGTTCCGCTCACAATGTTGGCCTTGTTAGGGAATATCTTGATAATGTATTTCCTAATCGGGTTATAAGTACACGGGGAACTATTTTAAGGCCAGCTCGATCTCCCGATCTTGCTCCTAATGACTTCTATCTGTTTTTGAAGAAGCTTTTCAAATTATCACCCCTAACATGCTTGGAAACGTTAGAAGGGGTTTTTATAGTAGGCTCGGATATTGTCTAGCCGAGCAAGGAGGACTTTTCGAACATTTTCTTTAATTTTTTTTTTGACTGGGAGAATCTTTTTGGTTTTTAGAATGTATTATTTTATTTTGAGAACTTGCTTTTATTTTGTTTCTCCTTATTATTTTCATTGTAACACGTCGTCACTGATAAATCTGAGCAGTTGACAATAAAACTCTCTTATTTATCAGTGACAAAAAATAAGAAAATTACGTTATAAAAATTTGCGTATTTATTGACCAAATTCCGGTTTCATTGACTACACTCCACACAGCACCGTGGTTAGAGGCGTACTAAATACTAAAGGAAAGTCATGCAAGTGGTGATCGCAGGCCTGAGTATTGGTTGCTTCACTGATAGGCGTGCGGTGTCTCTGCATGTACGTACACTGGCAAATTAGACTTCTTCCGCCCTATGTTCGCAGTAGCTTAAAGCGGTCTGTATAAAGATAAAAATGGACACAGTGAAGAAAATAAAGAAACTGCAAAAGAGAAAACACTGGAATCCTGGCAAGCAAGATAGGACCGAAATATCGAAAAAGGACAATGGTCGAAAAGAATTATTCCCGACATTAAAACATGGATAGACTGCAAACACAAAAAAATGGATAACTATATGACACAAGCTCTAACGGGACATGGTTCTTTTAGGACATACACAAAGCAAATAGGAAAAACGGACGATATTTGTCGGTACTGTCAAAGAATAGATGACGCAGAACATACGTTAATTTACTTTACAAGATTTAGGAACTACCACCAAACAACAAAACACGATCTACAGATAGAAAATATGACCATACGGAACCTCTGAATGATACAACACGTAGATAAATGGAACCAGGAACATGATATGATAAGAACCATTCTAGAAATTAAACACGAAGACGAACGCACCTAAGACAGCAAAACAGTGAACGGCGAAAAAGTGACGTTATATTACTGAGAATGGTTCCGCTATTTCGCCTAAATCTATAGAGCGGAGGGGTTTAGTCCGTAGGTGTCCTCAAGAGACGATGAATCGGGTAGACCACCAGAGGGCGGTGTCTATGAAGATTTCTCTCTGTGTTCGTTTCTGGTCCACCGTTCTAGGAGACCACTTACTGAGGTTTTTGGTATTTGGTTTAGAATGACGTTCTTTAAACACAGCTAGAAAAAAGTATAACAAGGAAATAATAAGCAAACTAAAATTTGGTTTAGAAGAGACGTTCGTTAAACACAGCCAGAAAAAAGTATAACAAGGAAATAATAAGCAAACTAAACTTTGCCTTTAATCAATTGACATACAGAACATAAATTGATTATCATCGAAAGTGCCGTTTTGACAGTCTAGCAGTGACTTAATTTGAAGCTTTTCTAAGGTTAGAAAGTCATCCAACATAAAAAAAAAAACAAGTGAAAAAAAGTTCATCCGCATATAGTCAGAAGGATAGTAAATTAAAGAAAAATATAAGGTTTATTTCTCAAGCGAGACAAGTTAGCAGCAAACAACTATGTTTATAATTTAGATATTAAGAATTGGGGTTATAATATTTTTTTGCAAAATATTGCTTATTTTTTTTTAACAGTGGACAACACACATGTCAATAGAAAATTAGGCATTACTTTGGAGAGAAAAACATAGGTCCTAAAATAAGTGACAGTTAGAAATTAGTGAAAAATTGGCAACATTCTGGGCTGTACATAAATCCCTAAAAAGTTACCAATTTGTTATTGAAGGTTAGTAACAAAAGTCAACTTTTTGGGGATTTACCAATTTGTTATTGAAGGTTAGTAACAAAAGTAAACTTTTTGGGGATTTTTGTACTACCAACCAACCGGTAAGTAAAATTTGTTTAGAAATGGTCGATTTACCTTATACTATAATGGCTTAAGTGTCGCAAAATGTGTAACGAAATTAACTTTGAAAAACAAAGAAGAAAAAATTCCGGTTGGCTTTGACACTGTTTGGACCCCCAGGCCATAGGTGAAAAATATACTGCCCATGCACTAACAAACCCATGCCAGTATCGTAGCGACCTTACAATAATTTAATGATAAGACTGACAGTGATTCATCTGTTCGAAAACTTTGATTTGATATAATTGCATTTATTGGTTATATTATGGATAAAACATCTCCAGCCGCAAGTTTAACCTTACTCGAGGGTTTCAATCCACAAGGTGAACTCGTTACACGAGGACATGGCGCCCAACCCACTTCCTGAAAAAACTCGGCATCGTCGAAAACTTTTCGACGATTGTGGTATTTTCGTGTTTTAAAATTATGTGGCGGTATTTTCTGTGATTGCCTGCGTTATTGAAATAAATATGCGAACAAATGGCCTCTTTTTGCATCTTAGACCTCCTCTAAACTCACTAATTAAGCCTCAAAGATCCTGGTTTTTGTTTTTTTATTCTTGTTTTGTTCATGTTTAAATCTAGAGGAATCCAATTTTCTATCGATACGAAATTACTGGAAGCACTAGACAACACTTTTTAATTTTTTTTACGCTACTGTCCACTCTTTTAATAAATTTTCAAAAAGTAAACAAAAATATTAAACATAAACCTAAATTTTCGTTGTCAGATGGTTGTCAGTTGCTTTCCCTACTGACAAAATCGACCGCTTGCCCGCTAGACTCCTCGTCCCTGGATTAATTTCAGGCTACCTTGATTGGGAGAGCTATTATCGGTACGCAGTTTTCTCTGGCAATGCAAGGGCAGGGCCGTTATATTATCTCATATTTATATGTTTTATCAATTACGGATTTCGTAACCTACCGGGGATGCGAAAATAATGGGTAGTTTTAACTACGGTTGGATATACCCTGTGTTTTAAGAGTAAGGGCGAATACCCCTAGGATGGGAACCGGGTGAAACACAAAAGGAGTGCGCGCGCTACGGTCTTGACCAAGGATGCAAACCACCACTGCCTATAAATTAAACCTTGGCTGAATTTCACCATAGGGCACATGAATATAGCTAATCCAGGGATTCAGCAAGTCAAGAAGAGACTGATAGGAGCTCATACCGACAATATGCGCTACAAGAGCACCAGCAAGGATTAAGGTAGAGCAGGAATCAACTTGAACGCTGGAAAGGGCTCTCGTAAAGAATAGTCCACACTTGTTGCTCTTCTGGAAACGACGAAATCTGCGGCCGGACCCTTAGGAGAGCGTAAACATAGAACACTAAGGTTGCATAAACAACTCCGTGTTTGTTTAATTTTGCACTAATTAGACTAAAATGTTAATGTGTATCATGCGGATGGCTAAATTATTTCTTTTTTTCTCTGTTCATAACAGGCAAATAAAAAAGTTACAGAACAGAGGCAATTTCGTAATTAACCGATAACAAAAGAAAACTATTTTTCCTAAATTTTTCAAGTAAAGAAGGACGAAAGCAAGGGGGATCTGGTGGTACAACGCTTAGTAATTTTAGGGAGAGAATGGCCGCAAAGCCATAGTGTTACACAGAAGCAGAAGAAGTTAGAATTGGACAAAAAAGGCGTCACCTAATATGTGCATGGCCCCATATGTAATTGACATGCAATAGTCTCATTCACAGTTCCCAGTTAAAATTCCAAGTGCCATTTCATTAAAACTGCCTTAGAACGCCTGTTTGACAATTTCAATCTTTTTTTTACATTTCGGCATAGAGCCATGGGCACTGACATAGAGGAATGGTCATTGACTGACGTTATCTTAAAAAATTGAAGTGATTCGAGATGTGGTGCTATCGTAGAATGCTGAAGATATATTTGATGGATAGACTACGTAACATGGATGTTCTGCTATAAAATTAGATGAGGATCTTAAAGCTTTATTTAGCATTGAAAGACGTAAACTTGAATATTTTGTCCATATTTTAATAAATGACGAATAAACTTCTAAAATAATAATAACACAGGCAGAAGAGGGTGGCTTAAAAATCTTAGACAATGGTATGGTGTTGGTACTACCACACCCTTCAGAAAAGTAGTAGATGAGGCGCAACTCATGCTGATGATGACTAACGTTCAACAGAGCATGGCAGATGAAGCCCCTGGTCACAATTTTTGGACGCCAGTAAGAAAAATATTTTTTTGGTTGTAAAAATTTCAGGCCCACTTTCATAATTTCATAACGTTAAACATTATAAACTCTTTTTTTTACTTATTTTATCTATGCAATAGAATATAGTAGATTGGATAGCCATTGAGCCTGGCCAATCAAGAGCCTCAGATATCTACTCGATTAGACTTTCAAAATCCAGTTCGGCAGGCCGATACACTCTAGAATTGGTTACATTAAACAACGCTGGCGGTTTCGATGCTTTTATGTTCTCTTCCAGTTTGTTTTAAGATTATCGGAAATGACCAACCCCGGTATAAATTACAATACGATGGAATGTTAACTATAGTTTGTATTCTCGTGTTAATGAAATACAGTAAGGAACGTATCTAGATTGTAAAATTAGTTTTAAAGACATGAAACGACAAACATATTATTCGTGTTGTCCATTTTTTACGTTTATTTTTTAATAAAATATTTTTCTCTTGGCAATATTCTTCCTTCCAAGTAATTTCAGTTTTATTAGGAGTTAAGCGGTAATAATAAAAAGATTCACTATTTGATACAGCGTTGCCAACCGTGCCGTAATAGTTGTACTTGCATCATTTTCCTATCCTCTTGTACCACGTACCACTAATGCCACGGACACACACACAAAACTTTACGAGTTACAAAACAAAAGTTTGCATCTCAAAATATGATTACGTTCTTCTTGGTTACATTTCTCATTAAAATTCCAAACTTTTACAAAATACTTAAAAACAGAATTATTTTGCAACCTGTTTAACCATGTCGCATAAAGTATGTTTTTTGAGTCTACCATCCGAATATGATCGGATCGAATCGGTGTAGCTATTCGTGAAATCGGGGAAAAGAAAATAATTCCTCACAAATGTGCGGTTCTCATTGGTCAATGCCGCTGATTTCTCGCTGATCTTTTATTTCTCTCACTAAAGACCAGTAGAAACAAATTTTATCAAAAGTCATGTTATTAGTGTTATGTTCGGGATTTCAATAATAGGTACACAGAAGTCTTTTTTCTTTGCCGTAATAAAGGCGAAGACTTCTGCTTGAAATATGATTTGATGCGGATTGTAGAATCCTACCTAAAAATGCAGAATAACCAAAGGTCCGTTTTTGCGAGCTAAACATGGTTACTATTGTTCTCTTTTTCTAAATGTATTCGTCTGAGAGAAATCCACAGAGATCCAAAATACTCGCCTGTTTATATAAAAATTTCTTGTTTTTTCCTTTGGGGTTTATGTTTTAACCTTTCCTTCCATGGAAAGGTACCCACCATGACTCTTCCCATTATTTATGGGACAATTATAGAAGTTTAAAGAAATCCGTGAATTCGGAAAGTTAGTGTGAGAAAAAACGAAGCAAAAAGCGACAAGAAATAGCGCGCGATCATACACAGGAAGGTTATAGTTTTTACAAGCTCGACGTTGTGATTTTTTAAATCAATGCCTTTTCGAGTTCGGTGGCATCGACTGATGGGACAAATAACTAGTGACGTCATTAACGAGGAATGTCAGGTTGGCCATCAAATGACGAATAAAGAAACGCCCACCACCCGATGTACAGGGTGACTATTTATAAAGTTCCAACTGGGAAATGGGAATTATTCGTCACAAAGAGATAAACAAAAAAGTGAATTACTCATGAAATTATGTAGATATCTATTCAGTTTCCCTTTTTTTTTAATCACCTGGTACACGCAGGATGCACATGAGGTCCATTTTTTAATGGATCACCCCATATATTTTTAAAAAAATTTTTCTGATTCCAAAAATATACCATATGTTATCATTGTCTTGAATGGTCATTGAGCAAATTCACAAAAATCTTTCCATAAGAGTAATGTGTTGAACTATTTAAACTATTTTTCCCTGACTAATACATTGCTCTTCTGGCAAATTATTTTACTCGAGAACCTCCAAAGATAATAATATATATTTGGAAGCAGAAAGGAAGGATCTATCAAACTTTTAGAAAATATACAGGGTGTTCAATAAAAAAAACAGACCCTCATGGCCACGTGTAGAGTGTGTTTAAGGAAAAGACTGAAAATGTTACAGAAATCTACCTTATTTCATAAGTCATTCAATTTTTTCTTTTCCTTTTTTTCCCACGGGGAATAAACGGTCACCGTGTAAGTGACATTTGACATAACCTCAATCGTTGGCAGTTTTTTCGTAAACGACTTAAGCTTGATCTAACGGCCGAAAAAATTGAGAATATCTTCAACAGTATGCAGGCTCATTTTACGCATTAAAATCAGTTCAAGCTCATCTCCAACGAATTGTCGTAAGAACTAGAGACTATTCTTACTGCCATATGCGCACTAATTAGTTTTATGGTTAACATTCTTTTAATAACACTTTTTAAGATTATGTTAATCCATCGCAACCGGTCTACTGACGTAAAATCGATGGGACCTGATTGCAATCGGTTGGTGGATTGATGGAGCCATCGGTAATTTTAGAAACGGGGCCGATGAACATCAAATATTTTAGAAACACGTTTGAAGCCAATGGTGAATCCTCCAATGAATTTAAAAACATGGCCTTAGTTTAGCTCCTAGGGCACAGAGATTAAGTAAACAAACGCGGTATGCATATGAAAGAGCTTTAATTTTTGTATAACCTGACACCAGAAATACTTCTAAACTAAAAAAATAAGTTTTGTCAGTTACTTCCTTTTTCCTCGAAGGTATCGTATTGTCTCGAGAAAAAGTTAATTTTGGCACTTGCAACCTGGTAACGCAACAAATGCTTTCTCATTAAATTTCAGCAAACAGGACAGAGATTACAAGACCAAAACCAGGCAAATACATTCACAACAAAGTTTTTAAATTCCAAATATTTGGAATATATAATAGTATATAAGTACGTAGCCTTAGGAAAAGATTGTTGTTTGCACCTGAAGATGATCAGAGATTGTACTGATCGAAACATCATGTATAAATAAAATATAGACAATAGAAGTCCGAAACACAAGAGTTAATTTCAAATGCTTTGGCAATTATAAACCACCAGGGATAAGTGATATTATTATTATTTTAGTACTAAAGTGTTATTTAGTACTCCTGTTATTGTCTCACCCTAGCAAATGTACTGAATGAAGCTGAGGTTACTCAATAGTATAAAAAATTAAATCCGTAACAACAAAAAATAATTGGGATTTTAAAACTATTTTTATTTTCTCACTTAGGTCTTTCTCCATCTCGCTCTTCACTCTCTACAACTTTTGATGTATCGGTTTGCCCTTCGCCATAAACTTTGTCGGACTGTTTAGCTGAAAGCCTGGGCGTTATTAAACTAGTTTTGTTTGGCTTTCGGCTTAATAGGACGATATAAAATTATATGGACTGACATTGTGTGCTTTGGCATGGCTCTTTTTAGACATCTATATAAACTCTTGGCACTCAATTTGGGTTTTATGCACACAAAAGTCGTTTGCGTACAGAAGAAATAAACAAGGCTAAGTATATATGTCAAGTCGACCCGCACCATTCAGTTTAAATAAAAATTTAAATTTAAATAAGGGAACTTTACCTCTCCCTCGATTCATTTCTACTATTTTTGAAGAAGATACTAAAATGTTATTTTTTACACTAAATTTTAAAATTTATTTAGCTCATAAATATGTTGGTTTTTATTTTAATCGCCGCCATCGCCTTGATTTGCGAATGACATATATACATCTTTTCGATTCAACGAAACCTAATATTTTGCACGGTAATTTTTGTCTAACTTACGAAAAAAAAAAAATAAAAAACATTTTTTTTGCTTAAGTGTCCGCCATTATAAGTGACCTACTAAAATGATTTTTTTTTTGACACAAAAATTTAACATTCATTTAAATTATTTGCCATCATCTTAACTTTGAAATTTTTTAAAAAGGTGTCCTCCATTTAGTACAAAGTGATATATTGCATAGCCTTTTGTGTAAGTATAACACCAGAGAGAAAAAAACTTTTTTATCGAGAGTTTCGCCGTCATTTTGAATACCAAATATCAAATCCAAATTTTATGACATATCAAGCGCCATCTTTGTAACTGCTTTGAACCTTATTAATACTTATTGTAAGATCAAAGAGCTGGTCAGTGGCTTTAACATGATATATTAAAAAAGATCATTACATATAAATTGACCGCCATTTTGTGTTCAAGTGTTAATTTTTTATATTCTTGGATTAAGTGGGACCTCCTTACTACAATTCAGCTAATTTTTACTTGATTTCTCAATTCACAATTTTTCTTAACTTTGACATCCGTCATCTTGATTTCTGGGATCAGAAAATGGGGGATCCTCCACTTGAAATTTAGCTTTTTATGTTACGCATTACTCTGTCAAATATAAAAAAATATACCCTTTCTGCAGCTTGTGCAGCTGCAGCACTAATGTGGTGGTTGAATCGGCAATGGCTTGTAAACAGTAGTTCATAGTCCAGGAGCTGTCTTACTCTGCGTGTCTCTGGCGTATTCAGAGGGGCTTCCTGTACTCACCCAGATCTTTTATTTCTTGGCATTATTCTGTTCTCCATTCTTGTTTTGCTGACTTTGTCTTGTTTTTTACTTCCCTCGCTAGGGAAGTAAAAAACTTTTAAAAAATTTAATTTTGTGTGCCATAAAATTCAAGTAGCCTATGTGCACCCTACTTTTTTACCAAATTTCATGTCAATGTATTTTGCCGTTTGACCGTTTTTGCGTAATTGATGGTCAAAAATCTTATTTTATTGGCAAATTTTTGACAACATATAATATATCACCTATAAAATGTAATAGAAAAGTCAAATTACACCTTGAAAAAGAAGTCTGGATACCTCTTGGAAGTCTGGATACACTTCGAAAGTCTGGATATACCGTGTAAAAGTCTGCATAAATCATGGAAAAGTCTGGATATCCGTGTAAAAGTCTGGAAACATTCTGAAAAAGTCTGGATACATTCTGAAAAAACCCAGACACACTCCAGAAAAGTTTGAATACACCCAGAACAAGTATGGATACAACCTGGATCAGAATGGATACCTTCTAAAAAAAGCCTGGATATATGCAAGAAAAGTTTTGATACACCGTTGAAGTCTGGATACACCTCGGAAAATAAAATCTATGTTTGTGGCGGATTCATAATGTCGAAACTACTTTTTTGGGTTTTTCGCCACTAAGTTAAGGATATTTTTTCAAAAATATGTTAAAACCCACTGCGTAAATTCCTAAAGAAATAAATTTGTTCGTTTGTCAGTGGTTTTTAAATATAAGATAAAAAATTTGCTACACACACGCAAATCCTAACTAGAATCTAAGTACTTATCTGACGTTTCGTAGAATTTCTGCCGAAACGTTAGATAAGTGCTTAAATTCTAGTTAGGATTTGCGTGTGTGTAGGCAAAATTTTTATCTTATATTTGAACACCACTGACAAACGAACACATTTTTTTTCTTTAGGAATTTACGCAGCGGCTTTTAACAAATTTTTGAAAAAATTTCCTTAACTTAGTGGCGAAAAACCCAAAAAAAGTAGTTTCGCCACCTCGGAAAAGTCTGTAGTCACTAAGGAAGAGTCTGGATACACCTCGGAAAAGTCTGTATTGTATTAAGCGGGGAAAATTTTTGAGTAAATCTTTACTCAATTTATTAATTTCCTTATTAATTTTATTGTACTGAGTGCTGCCTTTTTTATTGCGTATTTCATCTATCAAATTATAACTTTTTCTTAGTTCACCCTTGCATAAAAGTGCTGTGCTTTTATCAGTGGCACTTTTGACATCTATATGGATCATTTCTGCATCTTGGTTGGTAGATTTATTAATATCTTTCAAGCATATTTCTAAAACTACAAATTTAATAACTTATAAATAAAACTCAAAAGGAAAATCACAAAATCATACAAAAAACAAATTAAAATTTAATTTAGAGAAAAAATTCCAGATAAACCCTCTTCAGAAGGCATTGTTCCAATTGAATGGCAATACTGATTCGTTGTCTTAGAAAGCTAGTAAATCTTTTCTCTCTTTATGAGTGTTATCTACGTCAGGGTAAGTTGTTGTTGTTGATTTTATGCAGTTTTTGTATAAATTATTAATGACTATTATGAAGTCTATTTGGTTTCTAACGATTCTTGCTGGAGTGTCGGCGTTAGACGTTCAGGTGTATAGGTGCCCGAAAGTTTAAAGAAAGTATTTGACACGACCAAGTTTCTTTTCTGGAAAAGGCGTACTGTCCAACAATGTCTTCTTTTGGAGCGTTTCCGAGTTTTGCGTTGAATTCTTCGAAAACATCACAGTGACCCAAACAGTTATGTCAACATTTTTTTTCATAAAGTGTAAATTATATAGTGTAAAAGTATTTAAACATTAAACCGGCAATAAAATGTTTGTTTAACCTGAAAACTATGCATCAAAAATGTTTTTAAAAGTGCCCTTTTGTCAACGATCCAATTTTAACAAAAGGCAAAACTATAGAAAAAAACCGCTACACACTCAAAAATGTGTGTTTTAAAAACTGTTCTGTCGGCAAAATTTATTCAGCAGTGATTCCGCGGCAGGATGAATGGGGCCATTTCGGGCCGACTGCGAACTATAAAAACTTTTACTCGTTGCATTTCATTTTAGGGGGAGAAATATGCGATTTAAAAGATTGCCATTTTAAAGCTTTTTGGTATGCTTATTTATGATTTCGATTTGCCGTAGTCCATAAAAGTTTCACCCTTCACTCGGTACGCGTTTACAGTCGTAAGGAATTTTATGACTTCGATCGGATCGAGTCGATCATGTTGAAATAACACAAAGAACCTCTTTCTCTCTTTTTATTTTAGCTTTATTTAAAGCAGGCGTTAGTTTACTTCTTCCATTATTCAAGGCTTTGTGTTTTTACTCAAAAGTAAAATGACTTTTCTTGTTGAAATTTATAATTAATAAGTGCATGTTTTTTATAATAATACTAAAATAATAAGTAATATTATGTATGATAATAATTATAATATAGTACGTTATACACCTAGAGACTAAAGTGGCAAAAATCACTTTAGTCCTGAGGTGTATACAGAATTTTATGCACTTCAGGAGAATAAAAATTAAAACAATTGTGAAAAATCTTTAAAAAAATCTTCAACTGTAGGTACTCTAATAATCTTGAATGTCAAAACAAAACGAACAACATTACTAGATGTCAAATTGATAACATCGTAGTGTGCATAAACTCAAAATACATGCGTTGCTATGAAAATTAACAATGCATCTGCGTTGCTCTGACAATAAACAATGCATGTGACGCTAACAGAGTGAAAATTCGGCAAAAATCGCGTTGTTCAAATTGACAAAAATGGGTGTCGAGAAAGCTGCGGAAGAGGCTATAAGTTAATTATTGCCATCGAAATCCCGGAAGATTTATGAAAAACAGTTCATATAATACCGCTCTTGGTGTGCCGAGCAAAAAGTTGAAAATTTGTCTGAGGAAAAAGCGCTTTTGGTCTACTTTTTCGGGAAATCAAAGAAGCTGAAGCCTTCAACCGTTTGGAGTCAGTATTCTGTGCTTAAAGCTAAAATAATTCAAGAAATGAACGTAGACATCAGCAAGTACGCCAAATTGGTTGGATTTTTGAAAAGAATAAATGACGGATATAAGCCCAAGAAATCATGAGTGTTGGATTCGGAACATATCAAGCAATTTTTAGAAACGACGCTGGATAATGAGTTCCTTGTACAAAAGGTAGGCTTTATTACTTATTATTCCACACCTATGTATCATAAAATTCCACACTGATCAAATTCAATTGTACTAAGGTCGCGATTCTTCAGAAACGACAGAAAATCTCACCCATCAGAATTCTGGAAAGTGGCGATTTTTAATTATCGCCTGATTTAAAATAAAAACACAGCAACTTTCATATTTATTCTAACGTTGTAAGAGAAACTGCCTCATTTTTTTAATTAAAATTTTGTAAATTTAATATTTTAAAGATATTGTGCAGGACTAATTTATCGCGGAGCTAAATTATTACTAGGCGTACCAATAAACGTCGAAAATTCGGAAAGACAGAATTTGTGTCACTTTTCTGACAGTGACAGCAAAATATTCCATGGCTATCTATGGTTTTGTATGTTAAAAGTTTTAAAGGTTTGTGTACACATAAAAATATTTAAGGAATATTAGCAAATAGTCCTGACAAAAAAGCATTAAGTGTAAATTTGTGTTTAAAAATCGTCAAATTTTTTGTAAGGGCGAGATTTTCTGACGGTTTTTGAAGAATCGCGACCTAAATGTCAGTTTTTTTGTTACAGGTTGCTTTGAGTATGGGGGTTGCCGGGGCCTGTCGTGGTCAATAATTGTGCCAGTTAGATTGCAAAGATGTTAAGGATCATGGAGAATTTTTCCTAGTAAATATCAGTAACACAAAAAACCACAAAGGTCGCTTGTTTGTAATCAAAGCATCTTCCTCTTTATGAGATATCGTAGGATTGGTAAGAAAATACATTGGGCTGGGACCATATAATGAAAAGCACTCTAGATTTCTTGTTTACTACCGAGACGGACGGTTTACCAACCAACTTATTGAGAAAAACCCTTTTGGGCATCTGCCAACAAAAATTACCTAATTTTTGGATCTTCCAGAACCACAATTGTATACAGGATACTGCTACCGTAGAACGTCAGCCACCATGTTAGCGGATTCTGGTGCGAACATTGATCAATTGAAGCGACATGTTGAGTGGAAGAGTACCACCGTCGCGGAGGGGTATGTAGAAAACTCGCTCTTCCAGAAAAAAAAAAATAGTTTCTTATCTTAGCCGATATCTGCATCTTCTTCTTCAAAGACAGCCGACCATCTAATCACGAATACGTCAAGTTCTTCTGAATGAAATGATTTTGATTTTGACAAGAATCATATTTTCGAGCATAGAAACCAAGCGATTACAAGCAAATCAGTGCAAGAAAATGTTTTCTCTTCATGTGAAGTTGCAACGACTGTATCTGGTAATAGATCAGAACAGCATAAAGGTTCAAAGAAAAATATGTTAGTGCAGAGTTTGGTTTGTGAGAGCTCCAATCAGCCTCCATTTTTCAACTGGAATAATTGTTCAAATATAAATCTGAATATTCATGTTCATGATAAAAATAATTAGTTTGTAGTAACTTTTTTGAAAATTTTGAAATGTTTTTGGTAAAATAAAGGAATAGTTCAAACCGATTGTTTACCTGTTTTACTAGTGGCATTCAATTTCCAGGGCAAAATAAGGCCAAAATTCTAGGGAAAAAAGTAAGAATTTAATCCCTAGGGGAAAAAAGTAAAAATTTAATCCCTAGGGGAAAAAAGTAAAAGTTTAATCCCTTGGGCATAAAATACCCATTTTGTTACCAGAAAATAGGGATTAAAAGTGCACTTTTATTCCCTGAAGTGCATAAAATAATATGTATGTTAGGTGTGTGTTTTTATTTTATAACTTCGATCGGATTATTATGGATAACTCTAATCAGAGCGGGTATGACTTTGGATGTGCCTCCCTATGGTTTTTTAGTGTTTTACAAAATAATTTGAATTTCATAAAAATGTAAGTTGTTCGTAAAAGACCACAAAAAACGTCTTTTTGTTTATAGGCTCATTTCATCGCCTGGAGTATTCTCTTTTAAAAACTAAAGTCCTTTTTTGCGGTCTGTTGCTAGATACTACGGTTCATGAGTTAAGAATTTTAAAAAACTTGAACTTCTCTTCTTACCCTCTTCCCAGTCCCCCACCTTATAGCGTGAAATAATTTTTGTACCAAATTTGATAAAATCGGTTTAGCGGCTTTCCAGTTATGTTCCAGCCAGACAGACAGATAGACATCATCACATAATGTTCTATTTAGGTTTTTTGGCCCCAAATAACTAACTTTTAGTGGAAATATTTTTTTTTTGCCGAACCTAATCTCTAAATCTAGCAATAAAGCATTTCTAGATGAACCAGATGAAGCTCAGTGTATAGGCTAAACCACAGTTTTTATTTGACTTAAATCGTTTGAGTACAACAGTAGTGATTTTTGTCCCGTTACCCCATTTACCCAAAGCACTGTGCGTAGCCGCAAGGCTAATTTGACATCAAAGAACCCCGCACGGAATACATGGTTTTGGTTGATTACAGAATAAAATGAAATTTTGGTATGTTGTAGATCTCGACCTACTGATCACACTTTGGACCATAATCAAATCGTATAATTAGTTTCAAAGATACAAGGGGTTTTCTAGAATAGTTACTAACAAGTGAAAAATTCGTCATGTTGTATTAATAAAATTGTTGTGAGTTTTCTATTCATTCAATTCTCGATTCAGTTTAGTGTTGGCATCAGTATATTTAGATAATTTATGTATATTTGTTATGTGCATATTAACTGATTAAAACTAACCATCAGGCAGGTTATCAAGAACTTTCTGTTTGTAATTTTAGTTACAGGAGAAGTACCGAAAGTACTAGTACATTTTACAGATTTTTATTTGGAGTGGAAGGGCTTACTTACCCTAGAATTTTAATTAAACTTGTTACTTCAGGGGGGCGTCAGGGTGAAATATTGTATATAAAAGCAAAGAATAAGTTTTATGCAAAAGTTCAAAAATTAATGTAACTTTCATAAATTTTACTGTTTTTATGAAAAACCGGCGATTTTGAAATTAGTTCTCGAAAAAAAGGGGGGGTCGACCCCACCGCCCCCCCTGGTACCGCCACTGTACTTGCTTTACTTGAGACGTCAATAAAAAAAAAATAAAGGAGCCGGTTGGTGATTAATATTTATAGACTCCATCAGTTAGTCAAATAATTTTTAAAAAATGTACCCAATAATGTAATCGATATTAAAATGCTAAAAAATAGGTATTATTTTAGAGCAACGACTCGGTTAAATAAGTGATCTAGTAAGTTATGACTCTAGTTTTTAAAACAAATGCGTTTGCTGTCACTGTCACTCTTAGCAACGCCAAATATTAATCTATAAAATGTAGTTTAGTACGTTCGGTACTTCCCCTGTAACTAATGTTACGAAAACAATGTTCTTGATAACCTGCCTAATGGTTAGTTTTAATCAGTTAATTGCACATAACAAATATACGTAAATTCTCTAAAGTGAACACTTTTGTGATGAACGGTTGTGCGCATACATACTGATGCCAACACTCAACCGAATCTTGTTAGAAAATTCACAAAAATCTTATTAATAAAACCCTTGTATCTTTGAAACTAATCATACGATTTGATTATGGTCCATTTAAAGTATGATCAGTAGGTCGAGATCTACAACATACCAAAATTTCATTAAATTCTGCAATCAACCAAAATTCCGTGCGGGGTTCTATATTTTTTTTTAAACATCATATTTAGTAAAATTTTGGTAATTTTGCTTCACCGCCAATTGAAGGTACACTCCGAAAATGCAGTGTTTTGTACTTCTCTAAAACTAAACGAGGAATAAAGAATTCAAAATCAACCCAAAATTACAACTTGTGCGTGGAGTTTTTAGTTGATCTATCTAATGAAATTAAGATGTAAACGTAAAAAATTGGGCCTTGACTTATTGAAAAAAAAGAGTAAGGACACACTTTGCCAGTCTATAGCGGGGCTTCTCCAAAACTGCATCAGAGAACCGATCAGGATTTGAGTGAACTTGTTCAATAGCGCAGTTGGTTTTACGTAACTCTCTGTTTAAACAATATCTTCCATAATATATTTATTTATTTATTTGTTTACTTTGGCACTGAACATAATTAATTTACAGTTAAACTTCAGTATTATAACACTATTTTTGGATAGTAATTTGAAAAAGGCTTACATCGAAATTAAATAAACTTTTCAAGCAAAATTACAAAGAGGAAACAAGAAATTTTAAATTATTATACTAATACAACTGATTAATATTATTATATGTATTCAACTGAAGAGAACTTAATATTAGAATAATTAAAATATTTTGAAATTTTAAAAACTATAAGTATATGGAGTTAAAGAAAAACACTAACAGCTACTTATTTTGTTAAATTAAGACTTAGGTGAAATATATCTATGTGACTAAAGTATTGATTGTATTATTTTTTTGCATTTGGGTGATTGCTATTAAAAAATTCACAATAAAGTAAGTTTCAGTTTCTTAACAATCTAGGGTTTGCTAATATATTAATAGAACCTAAAATTTGAGAACATGAAATTTTATTGGAAAATAGTTTGTGTATGAAGAAAACATATGAAACCGATTTTCTGGAACTTAGTTTTATTAATTGGAGACATCTAAGTCTCTCTTCATATAGAAAGTGACAAAGGTTGGGATAGAATTTAAATACAAGGTAACGAATAAACTTTTTTTGGATGTTTTCTATTCTGTTAATGTATATAAAATACATTGGATCCCATACCAAACCTGCATATTGTAAGTTTGACCACTTGACAAGTGCGTTGTATAAAAGAAAAACAGATTTGGCATTATTGAAGTTCCTAGTAACTCGCATTATGAAACCTAATTTTTATGTATGATTTATTAACTATTGTTTCAATATGTTTCTCCCACGATAGTTTTGAGTCTAAAATTACACCGAGTTCTTTGACAGAGGACGTTTTTTCAAGAAATTCATTATTTAAGCTGTAACTAAAATCAATATTATGTTTAAGTCTAGAGAAAGTTATTTGAAAGCATTTATTAGTATTAATCTTTTTTTTTTCTCACAGTATTTTGCAAATCTATTTAGATCTGATTGTAGTTCCCAGCAATCAAAAATAATTTTCGTCACGTTATGTGCTTTAACATCATCAGCAAAGCATGACAACTTCGAGTATTTGAAAAAATGTTCCATGTCATGTACCATGAGCGAAAAGAAGAGGGGACCAAGGTGGGACCCCTGAGGAATTCCTGAGGTGATTATACAAGGGTCAGAGTCGACACCATTCATCCTAACAAACTGATCAACTGTAAGATACGAAAAACATACAAATACAAAATGCTACCATGTAAACCGATATTTCTGAGCTTTTTAACGAGAATTTCTTGCGAAATCTTATTAAAAGCTTTTGTAAAATCTATATAAGAAGTCGACCGACCCTCGTAGAATCCATGTTGATATTTGGAAATATAAGTTTTTAATTTAAAAACAATTTTTTTGATAGAATGGCCTCAAATATTTTTCCCAATATCGAAAGCATGGATATGGGTCGATAATTACAAACATGATTTTTTGCCCCCCCCCCCTGTAAATCGGTGTTACCTGAGCCAGTTTCCTTTGTAATGGATACACTCCCCCGTTTAAACACTTAAAAGAATATTTACAGGCCTGATTAACATTTTTACATTTTTTTTATAAGGAGTGGAGGTATTCTGTCCGGACCGGGTCCTTCATTTATATCAAGGCTACTTATCTGGTCAGCAATTAGTTTTTCGGTAATGGAGTTAATCAAAATAGTTTGGCTGGTATTGTCCGATTGGTTCATTGTGTCTAAACGATTTTGAGTAGTTGCACCTGGCTCATGTACACTGGAAAAATACTTTGAGAACGCCTGGGATATACTCTTATCAGTGGTATATGTGACTGCCTTATACGTAACTATTGTAGGTAAAGTTCTTGCTTTAGATTTGTTAGAGAAAAAGCTCCAAAAGCATTTTATGTTGGTAGCCTGTTTCAGTGTTTTGAATGTATCTTTGATAGTCTGTTTTTATAGCCATTCTGACCTGCTTCCTCAAATTTGAAAAGTTTACATAATCTAAATTATTGCGATATTTTTTTCCATTTCTGATATTAACATTAACTCATTATTTTCTTCCTCTAAAAATAAGCACAAAAATAAATTCTAATCTTATTTAAACAAGACCTGCCATCTAAGTTTAGATTGATAAACTTAAGAGGATACAGATACAGATTACTTGCATTTATAAATCCAATACCTATCGAACAGGTGTACTTTTAAACTAATGGCGAATCCGTGACAGCTCCAGCTGATCAAATGCATCAAAACATCGTATGCAGGGACGGTCGTAACGTTACGGCTTCCTTATCGTACCTAACGAGGTTCTCGTGCATTTAATCAGCTGGAGCTGTCACGCATTCGCCATGATTTTAAAAGTGCACCTGCTTGAATGGTCGACTCGATAGAGATAAGATCTTGATAAAACTAAAAATTAACTTTAAGTGTCTATTGTTTTGCTGGCACTGAGAAATACATTCTTAGTTTTTTTTTTGTTTCCGTAGGAATTATTTATTGTAACTAAGTAATATAGTAACAATACACTTATTTAATTTTTTTTGTTCTTTTTATGGTTATTTTTTTGTATTCTTCTTCATAGTATTTAGGTTCTGTATTCAACTATTCTGTGTAGAATTAAGAATATTATCTTTTTTAAGCGGTTTTACCCTTAAATATGGCATTTTTTTGTCTTTATGAGTAGCCTTTTAAAATAAAATAAAATAAAATAAAACAAAAATAAAAATTCCATCTCAGACCGAGAACTTTTTCGGACGTCTAAGACCCGTTCTATAGACTAAAATAGAACATCGAACTAAAAAATCGGGGTTATAAAATCCTAAAACTAGTTCACAGAACCTGTTACGGGCACGTCCAGGAGACGGGGAATGGTAAAAAATTTGAACATTAACATCAACGAAACTCTCACAAAACAAATGTCATGGAAAACAATTATTTATCGTCGTCATTCATTTCACTTGCTTCTTCAATATTAAATTCTAAATATGTTTTTGCGTTTCTTGTTTATCAAAAATAACATTTTTCCATTGAATTCATTCTTCTTTGAACTAGCAATTATTGTTTGAATTAGTAAGTTGGAAATTGTATTGTATTGTATTTCAGTGTCATCGCTGACATAAACTACGGCTTTTAGGGAAACTGGGAATACACAAAGTAGGAGGGTTAAAATCCCATTTTGCTGATTCCAGAGGCGCCTATAGAGCGGCCTTCCTAGCGCTTTTCTCGCATCATTTGCTGTTTTATTGAGAGTAAACAATAGAACGGACTTATTGCCCTTTATCATACGTACAATACGGGCTACTTTGCGTTTTAAATGATGCGTATAGTTTGGAGGGTCCAAAATAACCGATTATAAAGATTAACAGCACTGTAAAAAATCACTAAAAATATCTTTAAAAGTACCAATTAATTTAATTTTATTCGGGAAGTTAATCTGTTAGGTATAGCAAATGCTTTCTTAAAAAGTTTAACGCAACTGTGTAAAAGCACCATGAAAACGGTAAACTTTAATAAATGTGAGAACATTTGTCTGTCCCGAAAAAATCTCCCTGATCTTTTAAAAATATTTAGAGGAAATTTAAACCAGGAAAATAAAAATAACATAATATTAAGTTGCTCCTACCCTGGGAAGGACACGTAGAGACAGTGGGCCTCTGGTAGGGGATGCTGACCGGACTTATCCGACAGTAAGCTGTCATGGGAATCGGAAAGGATCCCATCTGCCAGACATATGGCAATGCGGAGAAGACATCCCGGCCTTGGCCCACCTCTGCTAGTTACTACTAGTTTGCTACTACTCTCCAGAGCAAGTTATTGGACTTCTTGCATTATTTTTATAATATTTTTACCCCGGTCTTATTTTTTTCCAATATACATACCATTCATCCCAAGTAACATTTATTTTTTTATAATAGCCAACAATACCTTCTGGCAACTACTTAATAAAACAAAAAGTTGTATTAGGTTCTCTTTAAAACCTTTTCAGGACTCTTATAAAACCCTTATACGTCTTAAGTGTCAGTTTTTATAAAGGGATGCATTACTACTTTCACATGAGTTTTAGTTTTAAAAAATATCTTAAAAAACATTCTCTAACCCTTAATAAAATCTCAGGCCAACTACAAGTAGTTTTCAAATGGTTGTGAGACGATTTTAGCGCGTCCAATTTGACCCCGCCCCTTTTTGATTTAACCAAAAAATATATATGGTTTTTGCTTTCCTTCTTTAAAGTTACAATGCATGCGTTTTCTTATAATTTCATCTTTGTCTAAATGCATCAAGCAAAATGTTTACAGAAATGACGAAACTTTTGATGGATATTAATTTTGACAAATATTTATAGGTTATATTATTAAAATATTTTATTGATGTTTATATCGATTCTCTACGAGAAATCCTATAAGCCACGTCGTCTTTATCGTGAAAAAAACCGTAATTTAAAGAATTTTTAACCAAATTTATGGAGAAAAAAGTAAGGTTAGTTTTCTTAAAGTTCCTGTAATTCAAAAAATAGTGAACATATAACCAAATGCAGGTCGAACGATTAATAAATCAAATATTATTACATAACTTATTATACTGTTTGGAATTTAAAGTCAAAAATACAAAATTTTTGAATTATGAAACAGTTTAGGAAAATGGCTGCCAGTCAGATATTTTACGTCAAGTTTTATAAGGGTTATCAAAACCGTTATAGAATGCCAAGAAGTTGTAATTACCATTCTCCTTCGATAGTGATTAATTATTTGTTAAACTGTAGTCCTAGTGGCCACTTAGCCATTTTAACTAACCAAAATGTTTTCTTTGATATTTGACAGCATTTTTAGTCATTGTCAGTGCGCGCGTATAATTTCGCCAGTAAATTTGTTTTTTAAAAATAAAATCTATAAAATGTATGGCTTTAAAATCGTGCACACGCGCGAGCAACATAAAAATAAACTAACAATAGTGCCACATGCGCGGAAAAACCACGGAATTATATCATGGACCCCGCCATCTCGGCAGACGAAATTAATATATATATATATAAAAGCTTGTGCAGCTATGAACACCAACAGTTTTGTAGTGATTATCTTTAAAAAGGTTTTATTTCTATCTTATAAAACTTAAATGAATTTAAACCAAAAGTTTTATAAGAAAAATTTTTAAAATGTTTTGCTAACTATTTTATAAAACTTGACCCACTTTACGCTAAAAGTTTTATTATAATAGTTTTTAAAAAATTTTGATTACGATCTTGTCAATTTTACACTAAAAGTTTCATAAAAAATGTCGTCGTTTTTATTGCTAAATTATAAAACCCAAAAACCAAAAGTTTTATAGGGAGGCTTTTTAAAATGTTTTGTTTGCTATATTATAAAACCTAAGACAAAAGATTTATAAATATAGTAAGAAGAATATTCTGATTGCTAATTTTGGAAGAATAATGCTCGACTGGTTTTTCCATTTCCTTTATAAACATTAACATATTAAAGTTTTCTTTTAAATGTTGTTATAAATATTTACGACCCCTATAAATCCCTTATAAAAAGTTCAAAAATAATAAAACTATGTAACAACCTAAAATGTTACTTGGGATACAACACTCGATTTGCCAATTTTTTGTTACTTGATTCTTACAACTTAAATAATTTGAAAATTCGCCATATTATATGGGTAAAAAATGTTTTAATAAACTACCTGAAGAAATTACAACAACTTTAAAAACGATGTAAAAGATTTATTATTAAGTAAAGGATATTTTTATACTTAGGCTTAGGGCAGAGCCAAAAAATAGTATAAAGTATCAGGCAATTTATTAGTTTTTTTATTATATTTTTATCATTAAGTTTATTATTTCATATTTATGAAATATATTAGTGTGATATTTTTACAATAAAAGTTTTTTTTTTATTTTTTTGGAAAATAAAAGTTAAGTAAGATTTTTTAAATTATTTTCTTTTGTAGGTTTATTTAGAATATAAATTTTAATTTTGGATAAAATACATTGAATTTTTTTACCTTTTACCACCCTATAAAAAATATTAAATATATAGGAATAAGTAAGCGACAAGAATTTGACAAAATAGTGGGGGCGGCTAAATAGTAATTTAATAAAAATTGGTACTTTTCTTTTTGTTTGATTCTATATGGAAGTTAAAATTTAAGGGACTATGGGGCCTGGGGGGCATCCAACCCCCTCCCTATACGTACGCCTATGTCACGACACAAATGAGAGTGGAAGTAGTGTTTCCAAAAAATCAATGATCAATAAAAGTAGTAATTTTACCTTTTTATCTATATTACACAATGTTTATCCTACACCCAGCAAGGTTTAGCTAAGAAAAAAATGGTAAATATGTGTTGAAAATATGTACAAAATTTTAAGTTTATCCGATAAATACCCTTAAAGATTTTTCCTAAATTTAACCGTTTTAAACCACTGTGCGGCGGAAGTAAAATTTTCTTTGAAGAAACTTCGTAGTATTTTTCACTCCCGGTACAAAAGATAGCCTTAGTGACCAATTTCTTCTCTAGTAGTGATCATCGATATCGATGGTAGTGATCCTTTTTAGCTCGGCTATCCCATTCGCATATTTTGTATACCCCAACTGCATGCCAAGGAAAACAGCTACTACCTTCAAATCTGCAGAAACTAACTTAAAAGTAGATTAACAAAATATAGTGACACAAATACACACACAAAAATTACTCTCTCAGTCTAATCTGTGACATTACGTTAACATCATGCGCCAGCGTAAAATAGACACTTAAAGTAAATAGCGACATAAAGCTATTTGTAACTCATCGCCCTATACGTATCCGCATCTAGCGAGAACCAAGCACATTAATTGGTCAGAAACTTGTACAACGTTCGAAAAGAGCAGATATATGCTAATCTAAGGTGTTCTTAAACGCGATAGGTGTTGTGATGCGTTAGGTATCACGTATCGTATGTCAGCACCTATTGCGTTCAGAAACACCTTAAATTAGCATATATCTGCTCTTTTCGAACGTGCTACAAGTTTCTGACCAATCAATGTGCTTGGTTCTCGCTAGATGCGGATACGTATACCGCGATGAGTTACAAATAGCTTTATGTGTCTAATTAAAGTAAATGTTTCAACGCATCCGTATCGGTATACGTAACGCGTTCGAAACAAAGTAAAAATACGCTACATTTTTGACTTGCTCATGCCATGTTGCTTCTTTGACGGGTGTGATGACAGAATCTCTGCGTATGGAAGTATATACGTATCGTTAGTAGTCCTGTCATCGCACCCTTCAAAAAAGCGGGTATCGTTCGAAACATCGCATAAACAAGTCAAAAATGTAGCGTATTTTGACTTTGTTTCGAACGCGTTACGTATACCGATACGGATGCGTTTAAATATTTACTTTAAGTGTCTACTATTTATTTATGGTTCGTAGACAGGTATGCTGCTTCGGAAAATACTTTAAGCGATGAATTCTATCGAGCAGGTCAAAATATGTAAGACTGAGCTATTTTTATTGCCGACCTATTGTTCGTGCTCACGAGTGTTATTATTTATTGTTAGTGTACCGTTGTGGCATTATAGCAAAAGCTGGAGGTATAATCCATCGAAGAGGATTGCCGCACAACCGATTTAGTGCAATTAGGACGGTGTAATTAGCCTTAGAATTAGCCCCCATTGTCAATGCGTGACCACCTCGGTGTAATCCGTTTACATCTGCATCTGAGGGCAAGCAGGGCTGTATGGATATTGAATTATTAACGTTTCTATAATGTCAATGTCTGCACGTAATTGTAATATAATCTGTATACAGGGTACAGGGTTCGACGGTTCTCATCTAGGGTGCCAAAATGCATGTGTCTGAGTGAGAACGCTATTCAATTTAGATGCACTGAAGAGAGATGCCGGCTAGGCAACGTTTTCAACCAAACAGTTTAGGAATACACAAAATATATAAGACCTGAACAGCAGACGACTCTTCGCGACTTTGTACATACGAGGAGGGGAGAGGAGCTCCGTTTCCTCGGAAATTTTTGTAGTCTACAAAAATCAGATTTAAAAAAATCTCGAGAAGACGTGAACTCGGTTACAAAAAGTGTTCTAAGTAGAAATAGTAGAGGGTTGCAGACTGAAAGACGGCGATATGTTGTTTTATTTTTTTTTATTCTTTGAAAAAAGGATAATTGTATTTTGTTGTTGATTTGGTTGGGATTGGGGTCAGTGGTGATTGATCAAAGAAACAACTTAATTATTGCCGACATGTTTCGCATTTATTTCAATGCATCCTCAGGGCTCTGAAAGAACCGAGAAGAAATGGTTTTTAACACAGCATCAAACAAAAATTTTTTTACAGAGAAAATTACAAGAATGTTTAGAGCAGAAAAACTTTTTTTATTTTTTATTTTAAATACTCAATATTACGTAGATTTAGGCATTATTTTTTGTGGCAAGTCTTTAGTCAACAAAATTAAATTTTTCAAAAATTTTAAAAAACCCTTTCAAAAAATTTTTTTCTGAGAATTAAAAAAATTAAAAAAATCTTTTTTCAAAATTTAAATAGTAAGTTATAGAATAAAAACAAACTGTTACAAACAATAAGAAAAAAAAGAGACAAAAAAAACACAAAAAACAAGTTTAATTTTATTTTAAAGAACCCCGCACGAAATACATTGGAAAATGATGTCAATAAAAAAAATATTAACATTTTTAAAACTCAAAGCCAAGATGCATACCTAGAAGAAGGTCTCAAAAGAACTTTTACCAAAAAAAATCACGCAAAATGGTATCAAAAACTTTTAAGCACTCCAACATTTTTTTATTTTAAATTTTAGGGTTAAAAAGTAACGTTTGAAAGTTTGAGACAATGATGTGTTTGAAACTAACTCTGTGTTTCGGACTTCCATTGTCTATATTTTATTTATACACGACGTTTCGATCAGTAAAATCTCTGATCGACTTCAGGTGCAAACTACAATCAATTCCTAAGGCTACGTGCTTATATACTAGGCTCCGCCCAAGGAGAGGCTTCCAAATATTTGGGATTTCAACACTTGGTTTACTGAAAATACCCTGATTCTGCCCAATAAAGGCAGCTTCAAGGAATTTTCGTTTCTTCCAGTGTGACTCCTTGTGCAAAACCTTTGCTTCTGCCCACTTCATTCGGTGTTGTTTTGACCATGCATGTTCGGCGATTCCTGATTTCGTGATTTCACCTTTTTCGGTATTCGTCTGATGTTCCTTAAGCCTAACAGATAGTGGTCTTTTAGTTTCGCCTATGTATGATTCACCACACTCACAAGGAACTTGGTAAATACATTCCTTATTTTGTTTGTTCTCTGGTTTTGTTTTACTAAGAAGGCTTCTAATTGTACTATTAGATTTAAAAGCTGTTTTAATATTAAAGTTTTTCGCTACTCTTCGAATTTTCTCTGATACTCCTTTAACGTATGGGATTGTAAGGAATGCATTTGCCTGGTTTTTGTCTTGTAATCTCTGTCCTGTTTGTTTAAATTTAGAAATAGTATCTGTTATAAGTTTAAGCCTGTAACCATTCTGCTGCAGATCCTTCTTAATGTTTCTTATTTCGATTTCCAAGTCATGAGAATTGTTACAAATTTGAACGGCTCTGTTATACAAAGTTTTGATTATGCCTCGTTTGGTTGTAGCAGAATGATTTGAACCTTGATTTAAATATTGTCCTGTGTGAGTGGGTTTTTTAAACTTATAACAGATACTATTTCTAAATTTCAACAAATAGGACAGAGATCACAAGACCAAAACCAGGCAAATGCATTCCTTACAATACCATACGTTAAAGTAGTATCAGAGAAAATTCGAAGAGCAGCGAAAAACTATAATATTAAAACAGCTTTTAAATCTAGTAATACAATTAGAAGCCTTCTTAGTAAAACAAAACCAGAGAACAAACAAAATAAGGAATGCACTTACCAAGTTCCTTGTGAGTGTGGTGAATCATACATAGGCGAAACTAAAAGACTACTATCTGTTAGGCTTAAGGAACATCAGACGAATACCCAAAAAGGTGAAACCACGAAATCAGGAATCGCCGGACATGCATGGTCAAAACAACACCGAATGAAGTGGGCAGAAGCAAAGGTTTTGCACAAGGAGTCACACTGGAAGAAACGAAAATTCCTTGAAGCTGCCTTTATTGGGCAGAATCAGGTTATTTTCAGTAAACCAAGTGTTGAAATCCCAAATATTTGGAAGCCCCTCCTTGGGCGGAGCCAACTTCTTAAACTTCAAGGTTGAGTGATTTCTCACAGTATATAAGCACGTAGCCTTAGGAATTGATTGTAGTTTGCACCTGAAAACGATTAGAGATTGTACTGATCGAAACGTCGTGTATAAATAAAATATAGACAATGGAAGTTCGAAACACAGAGTTAATTTTAAAAAGTGACACTGAGATCTCTAAAATAAGGAATTAAAAAGAATAAAGTGCAAAAAATAAAAAACCCTAAGAAGAGCTTTCTACACTACAAGTTGCTTTGTATTATTTTGATCTCAACCTCACCCTTTCATTCGACATATACTGTATGCTTGGGCTTATCCAAAGGGGATTAAATTGTAGTCAAAGAACCACAATGGAGTCCCTTTAGGCTCGAATATTTGATGAATATGGCAAACGCGTCAACATTTTTTAAAAATCAAGCAAATTTGCTATCAATTTAGAAGGTTACGAAATGTATTAACATTAGAACAAATTCTACAATTATATCATTTACAAGTACGGTAACTTATGCTATTCGTTTCTGGGGCAACTCTACCCTAGCTAGATGTCTTTATCTCCCACAAAAAAGTAGTTAGAATTATAGCAGGAATATCGCCAGCTCATTCGTGTAGAGAATTTTTTGATAAGTACAAAATTTTAACTCTTTCGTCATTATTTATAACTATATGTGTATTTATGTATTTAAAAATAGGTCTAAATTTTTACAAAATTCAATGTTACACTCACGTCATAATTTTGTGACTCCTTATTGTAAGCTAAATGGTACCAAAAATTCACCAAATGTTAGGTCTCAATTTTTTTAATTAATAATGTAAATATTTTTAAAATTAAAATGTTTTTATGAATGAGTTCTTTAGTGAGTGAAATATGAACTGCGTATTACGTAATATAAATGTGTAGATTTTGTCAAGGATTTTGTGTTGTGGGTCACGTTCACATATTTTCTCTTTTTTTTTACGACGATGTCAATACTGGTATTTTACTTGTTTATGACTATTAAAGAAATATTTATTTTTTTAATAGATTAGCGCCCTTTTGGTTGTCCTTTTTAAATTTTTCTTAGTTCCTGGGGTTATACTGTTTAAGGCTTCTCCCCAGATTTAATAAAAAAAAACATAACTTGAAGAGCCTTTATCCATTTTTTTAAACCTTAGCCAGGGTGCACAGGGAAAACTAAACTTAAGAATTAGCTTAAATTTTGCACGGTTCGACGAAGGAACGGTTTTTCCAACTCCAACTACACGATCAATAAGAAGTCAGTTAACAAAAACCAAACCATATCGCCACAAACCCAAGAACTGCATCAACCAGCTACCATGCGAGTGTGGGGATATCTACCAGCCGACCTGCGCGATCCTTGGAAGTTGGCTTTACAAAACGCAAACGTAAAACTCGGCAAGGGGACACAACTGGATCAAAAATAGCTTAACATTGCTGGGGAAATCGACATCATATCTATTCAAGCGGAAGTTTAAATCATCATAGAGAGGAACCAGAATCTATTTTCTCAACAGAGTGAGATATTTGGAAACCCATTCTTTTCTGAGGTAACAGATTTCAACTGTGAAAGGGCGGAGCAAACCATGTGTAAACTTCACGGTTCAATGATCACAGGTTAGTTTTATTGTTCACTAAACACATGCTAGTATATAAGATTAGGTAGTCTTAGTTTTGAAAAAGTAGAAAAATGAAGACAATGGGAGTTCAAAAGTCTAGTTTTCTCTTATAAATTTTCCTATTTAATAGTCTCTATAGTACGATTTCTGGAAGAATGGGTGAATCTGTGTAAACGGCGTTAATGCCGTCATGGCAGGCATAAAAAGAAAGTGTTTTACGATGCAGGGATGAACTCTAAATCAAATCTAGTGCATCGAAAAATATCAGAGATGTTATGCCTCATCCTCAGAACTAAGTTTTTTGAGGTTAAGGTGAAACGCTGACGTGTAGGGCAAATTCTGACATCGGAAGCATATGCCGCGTCGCCAGACAAAAATGGCTTCTGGGGAGATCACGAAGGGACGCTGGTCTGCTGACAGGAATCATAACATGTCACAACCGGCTAAGGAAGCACATGACCCGGATCGCGGTGGAAAATGACTCGACCTGCCGGGCCTGCGGGCGGGCAGAAGAGATATCTCGACATGTTATAGCGAACTGCGAGGCATACCAGAGGACGAGATACCAGGTATTCGGTTCCCCGACCCTGGATGAGGAGGACCTGCACACGCTCAAATCGGATAAAATACTGGACTTTGCAAAAAGAACAGTAAAACCAGAAGAGCAGACCAGTGGTGCAGGCGGCGGATTAGGGGCAGGCTCGGGGTAAGGCAGAAAGGGCGCAGGGAGGCCTACTTGCCAGGCTTCGCGCCGCCCCTTCTCTACTACTACATATGTCGCGTCCCCAGATTACGACACTTTTTTTGTGTGGCTCTGTAATCTATAGTCGTTTGGACAATAACATTACTTCCCTCTCTTTAGGAGCGAGAGAAGTAAAAAGCATGATTACAACGAATCACCCATAAATATACCGCTGAGTGAATAAAATCGTAACAAAGGCCTACGTTTTGCTCATTTATTTAATATCCCAATTTCGGAGCAGCCAACAGATGGCAAATTTACATTTTCTATCTATATTTCTCCGAAATAATTCGCAAAATCTTGCATAACGACTGTGGCGCCATCTGGTGCAAGCATCTCGCTTCTTACTAAGCCCCACTTAGTAGACCATTTCTTTGTTTATCTCTTACCTTCACGTGGTTTTATTCTATTTTCCTTCTTTCTCCAGTTCTAAGCCTAAATCAAATAATAAACTAGATACGCTTATTTGGCGTACAGATAAAAGTGCGGTTTTGTATAAAAAGGCAAGTTTAAATTTAGAAGAGTTTCTTGTTTTACGTGTGGGTAATTTCGACGGAAAGCTAAATTCTGAAAAATAACCGGTTTTTCAGAATTCCATTAGAGGACCCCTGTCTTCAGTCAACTAGCATGTCTGTCAGCAGCACATACTTTATATCCACTTGATTCCTTCCTGGGTACCTATTCTTGAGTTCCAGGGAATAGAAATCCGTTGGCTAACCGTTCCAAAATGGGCGTGGTTCCCCCAAAAAGAAAAATGCACTATTCTTGAAAAATCTCCCTCAAAATATAAGGGAAATTTCTACTCCCTAGAGAAATTTTTATTCTATTGGTCATTAGTGAGAAAAATAGGCGGAATTGTGATATTTTGAGTAAACATAAACTGTTGTCTGTTGATTTTTGCGTTTTTTTAAGTTTCTTTAAAATTTTTGGACTCTAAAAACTTGTTTTCTGTTAGTTGGACTTTATTCCAAGTTTTTTAAGGCAAAAACTAGTGATTTCTTTAGTCTTTCTTCAATGTTTTGTTTCTTATTTTTTGGACTTAAAATTCAAAAAACATGGTTGATTATAATGGACTTGTTTATTGGCATTATTACTTGTTTATTGGCATTATTTTATCTACTAAAAAAAAAATCTTACTTACTAAAATCAGTCCAAAAACTTAAAACTAGAAGAGTTTTTTTACTAAAAACATGGTACCTAACATATAAAATCATTCCAAGAACATTAAACAAAAACCTAATAAATTGCAATTGCAAAACCTAATAAAAAACCTTCTTATAATAAGTAAATCTATTATGCACAGAAAAGATCACAAATCTTTATAATCAAAATCACAAGATCTTTAAGGCTTATTTTTAATAGATATAGGGTGTTACAAAAAAACGGACTTTGGATTTCTTATAACTTCCGCATTAATTATCCGAAATTCGAAATTTAACGTTTTTTTGAAGAAGAAAACAATTTTATGCATTTATTGTCAAAATTGACATTTCTTTAAACTCCAAGATGGCGGACGGTTTTAAAAAATAGGCAATTTTCAGCCCCCCCCCCCTGGAAAATTTGAATGTGCTCCACTGTAATAAAACTGAGATGTGCGGTAAATAGCCTTATTCTTTTAACGTACATATACACGAGCACTTTGCTTAAATCGGTTAAGCAATAAGAAAGTTCTGAAGTTTTACATTTGATGCTCTTTGTGTGATGAGACTTTCCATGGAGGAGTCCGCATCTTGAATTTTAAAAAGATATCATTTTGACAATAATCACATAAAAATTAGACTTTTAGCTTGTCAGAAAGTTTTAAATTTTTGATAAAATTGTATTCCGGCGTCAGAAAGACACATCAAATATAAAACTTCCAATTTTATTATTTCTTAACCGATTTAAACAAACGTTACACAGAAATAATAAGGCTATTTAGTGCACATTTCAGCACACATAAAAAATTTCCAGGGAGGGGTTCAAAATTACCCATTTTCCAAAGCCCTTCGCCATCTTTGAAAACTTCCACAAAAAAAATACAAAAATCGCACAACCATTTATTAAAACAAAAATTTAATATTTATTTTAAAAAACGAGGTTAAGGCACCGTAAATACACATTTGGTTAGTTGTCTGTCAAAATTATCTTAATTTTGATTGGTGGAAATTATTCTGATTGATTTGGCAACATTGTTTCCGTTTTCCCTCTATCATTTCCATTCCCTGGTTTGAAGAATACCGCTTTTCGAAAAGGAGGGAAATTTTGTGGAAATAAAAATCTGAGAATCTCCCTGGGGAGTAAAATTTCCCCGAAATTCAAGAATAGGCACCCTGAAGTGGTTCCAGATCACTGTATTGGGTTCAGACTAAACCTTTACGAGAAGACAAGACAAGGTTATTCTCTTTAGATAATTAAAAACTGATGGCATACAATTTTTAGATGCCCACACTTCTCCAAAAACGTGCAGTTTGATACAGTTTTGAATTCAAATTTCATTGACCCCAAGGAGGGGGACCTTTGAAAAGCGTGTGATTTGGTACTTTTATCCTACAGATTTATTATGCGTCAGTCAGTTTTATCTTATCTTATTATTTCCCATGCAAGGTAAATAACAATACATAGACAATTTTCGAAACAGCCTACACTTGGTTTATAAGCTCTTATCTCTTCTTCTTCTCTGTTGTTGGCAGAAACTTCAAAGCTAAGCAAAAGAAAGTTTTATGAAATTTTAATAACAATGTTATCAGCACACATGATAAAAGTAAAATTAAAGAAAACTATGCGGCACTGGCCCAACCACACTTCACTTTTTAGTCCAATCCAAGACAAAAAAGAGATACAGGGTGGAGTTTTTAATTGTAACGGTGCTTCTAACCGCTTTAGGGATGAGGTTTTAGAAACCCAACTGGAGGCCCAGGGCCTACCAAGTATTTTTTTTAAATGAGAAGCTTCAAAATAAACTACATATTTCTCTATTTACTAAGCTCAATAAAGAAAATTCTACAAGAGGACGTTATTGGCGGCCCATTTGGAGACCCTCACTGAAGGCCCATGGCCTACCAACATTTTTTTCATGAGGAGGTAACACTTGTGGCACCTTCTTGGAAAGCTTGCTAAAAAGAAAATTCGATTAAATATATTTTTTTTTGTCAATTGTTTTAGCTTTAAAATAAACTACATTTCTTTATTTACTAAGTGGATTAAAGAAACACAAGAATATTATTGGCGCTAAAGTTTTAATACATGTGTTGACAGATGTCAAAAAAAATTATTTAATTGAATTTCTTTTTTAACAAGCTTTCTAAAAAGATGCCAAATAAAGTACATACTCATGAAAAAAATATTGGTAGGCCTCGGACCTTCAGTGAGGACCCCCAAATGAGCCGCCAATAATGTTCTTGTGCGATATCTTCTTTATTCCGCTTAGTAAGTAGAGAAATATGTATTTTATTTTGAAGGTAAAACAATTGAAAAAAAAATTAGATTTTTAAAATTTTTGACGTATTAGTTGACAGATGTAAAAAAACTAATGCGTTACATTTCTTTTTTAACAAGCTTTCCAAAAAGGTGTCACAAGTGGTACCTTCTCATTTAAAAAAAGCACCTGGGCCTCCAGTTGGGTTCACCAAAAAATTTTTTTGTCATGGGCGAAAAGTCCATAAAAAATCATTAAAGATTCGCTTTTAGCTTTTTTTAAACCTTTTCCCTAAAGCCGCTAGAAGCACCGTTCCATTTAAAGAACCGCCCTGTATATCTTGAATTATGTGTTTGTGCCATCCATCATTATTATTTAAGGTAAAAACCAAAATTTTCCATACATTTAGAGAGTAACAATAAACCTGTGAAATAAAATGCAAACATTTTTTAAAATTAAAAAAAAAAAATTAAACAGATAAAAAATAGCATACAATAAAGCATTCAATTTTAAGTTAAAGATGTCAAATAAACTTTTTTGTAACACAATTAGTTTTTCAGGGAATTTTTTTGGAAAATCAAACCTTTTAAAAACAAATTTTTTTTGGGGTTGTATAGAATCTTATGCTGAGCAAAAAATGTTTAATAAAGTTTTTTGTAACATCTACACTTTTCTTACAAAAAAAAATTCTGCAAAAATGGTCAATTTTATTGGCCTTTCTTGCACCAAGGTTTTACCAGGAATTTGGCAATAAAAAAAATATATATAATAATGTTCAAAGTGACAGGATTTGTCCATAAGGTTTATAGGCTAAGTCATAGAAACTAAGAAAAAATTAATTTTGAAAATCATTTGAGATTTTTTAACGATTTGAGTTAAACAAACTGCATTATATACATAATCAAAAAGAATTTTTGTCTTTTTTGACCATCTTGGATTTCAAAAGCAAAAATTTTTTTCGATTATTTATAAAATTTAATTTTTTTAACCCAAATCGGTAAAAAATCTCAAACTTAATTTTGTCTTAGTTTTTACTGCTTAGCCAATCAACCTTATGGACAAATCCTGCCACTTTGAAGTGAACATTATAATTATATTTTTTTAAAGCTAGCTGGTAGACAAAGAACACACCCAGCAAACATATCGCAACTACAAAAATAGCACTAATTTGGAACATGGCATTTTACAATATTTGTACAATTTGTGTTGCAATACATGGCAATAATACAAAAAAAACGTAAGTATTGCACTGGCATGAAGTACTTTAATTAGAGTACTAAAATATTGTATTATTTGTAATGGCACCACAAAGTTTAGCACCAAATGTACAAAATGCCATGTTTCAAATTTATACTTTTTTTGTACAGTGAATATATCTATCCATCTTTTGCATTTGGTCTTTTATTTTTTTATTGGCAAAAGCCTGGTACCAGACCTTGGTGCCAAAAATTAATGAAAATTGACCATTTTTTCAGAATTTCAAACTAGATTTTTTTTCTGTGAGATAAGTGTAGATGCTACAAAAAACTTTATGAAACATTTTTTGCTCAACAGAAGATTACATACAACCCCAAAAAGTTTGTTTTTAAAAAATTAGATTTATTAATGAATCGTGTATACAATTCTAAAACTTCAATTTTTACAAATTTTGAAATATTTAAAAACAATTCCCTAAAACTGAACGTGCTACAAAAAAGTTTATTTGACATTTTTTACTTAAAATTCAATGCTTTATTGTATGCTATTTTTTTTTAAATGTAATTTTTTTAATTTTGAGAAATTTTCGCCTTTTTTTACAAGTTTGTAAGGTGTTACTCTCTAAGATTTATATGGAAGATTTTTATTTTTATATTAAAGCCACAAAAACGGCGATATTTAACAACAATGCTTTGCTGTTTTTGGGCCAATCTTTACCGGGCAGAATATCGGAAACGAGAAAACGGAATCTGTTGAAATTTGGCAGGAATGTTTATTTTTGAATTCCTCACAACCTTATCCAGACAGTTTTTTGCTGGACTCTCTCATTCCCGAAATAAAATAAACACGGCTAACAATAGTCAAAAATCTTACGTGGCTTTTTCTTTAGCCTCGTCGATAATACAGAAATCTGTAACAACAATTTTATGATTTTTTTATTTTTTGAAAAAATACACTAAATTTTGAAAAATTCCTTGGATACTGTGGTAGATTTTTATAAATCCTATTATCTGATAAGAAAAAAGTTATGTTTTTTTTTCTTTACAAGCGAGATTCTGCCGGAATTCTGAAACGCCAAGGTCACGTAATTTAGTAGGCCCAAGGAAACTGAAGTGAGTTCGATTGGAGTATTGGAATTCAGGTTCCGCATAGCCACCGGCCACTTGTCTAATAGAACATTCGGTCAATAAATTGGCACATGTCAAGTGACAGAAATAATACGGAAATGTGTTATTTTTTTGATGTTGAATAATGATTTTTCTTTTGTTTAATTTTAATTTCGAGACATTACAATCCATGAAATGGAACGTAAATGGTTACTTTCCTAATAAGTTATACTTGTCCTTACATATGGTGTTCGCACCGTGTTCTGAACATTACACGATCTCACTCGAAATGGCATTAGTGATGTCACCTATTGTCGATCTTTCAAAAAAATAGCAAAGCAGTGTTGCCAAATCTACACCGTTTTTGTGGCCTTAAATAATTGTGCTGGATGGCACAAACACTAAACACATAATTCCAGAAATACATATTTTTTTTCTTGGAATCGACCAAAAAGTGAAGTGTGCAATTGTCGATCTACGGATAAACAAAATTACCAAACGTTAGATAGTTTTCGCCAAATAAATCTGTATAAACTTCGGGTGAAAATAACTGTAGTTTCGAAATCCCCCATTGAAGAAGGTAAAAACAGAAATTACCAGGCCTACCACTTTATTTTACTGGAAGCCAGAAGTCAAACAAAAGCCACCCATTTGAATCAGACGCATTACAAAAACTATTTTAGATCTAGCTCTAATGTTGGCATAACTGACGTCAGGTACTCGAGCATTCCAACTATTTCGAGGAGTTATCTTCTTAATTTTAGTTGGAAGCCATGAGAAACGGACAGAAAATTAACGCTTTTAGTTAGAATTGGTTACAGAACCTCAAAGGTAACAAAGACAGGCTTTTATTACGATGGCCGTTTTCTTTAAGCTATATCACTCTCAGATACCATCAGGAGGCAGACGAAGATTCGACTTAACAATTGATTCAATGATCCAATGGTAACCATCAACAAGGAGAAAATTAACAGGACGTAAGACTAAAATGGCGTCTGCGGAGATCACGGAAGGACATTGGTCTGATGACACGAATTATAACAGGTCACAACCCACTTAAACTGCCAACGAAAATGACTCGAGCTGCCGAGTCAGCGGGAGGGGGGAAGAGACATCTTCACACACCTCATAGCGGACAGTGAGGCATCTCAAAGGTAGTAAAAATCCTGTACTTATCAAAAGAAGAGCAATGTCCATATCCACCAACGTAAAAATTTTCATATAACCATTCTACACACCGCAGATTAGATTAGATAAGAATGGGGTGGTGTAGACACCTGTCCACCTCGACCTTCTCAGATCTATTGTGGTTACCCTTTCTTCTTCTCTGCTTTGCTAGAACTACAAAACAAGTTGCAGCCCCATCCTCGACATGAAACCCAGAAGCTTTGCCAGTATGCCCTGTACATAGCTTTCTGGACGCGAAGATTCTAGGTCCCCCAGTAAGGCCCTGGTTCTAACTAGGCCTTCACATTGACATAGAACACGTAATGAGGTTTCTTCCTCTTTCTTGCAGAAGCGTCGCATCTTCTACCAATCCCATTGCATACAAGTGCTTATTGAGTTTGCAGTAACCTGTTAAGGCCCCACTATTTGTCTTTCTAAACACCGCAACTAACGAGCAAAAGACTCAGAGAAGCGACTGCTAGACTGATCGTGCAGGTGAAAGATTAGGAGCTGGCTAGGGGTAAGGTAGAAAGGGCCTATAGAGATCCTTCAGTCCGCCCTCTCCGCTCCGAACAAATTTTTGAATGCGTAACTAAGTAGGCTACTAAACTAGAAAACCAGAGGCTACCTAAGCGTCTCAAAAATACTACAATCGTAAATGTATGTAACAAAATAAAAACCTGAGTCCTTAGGGTAAGATCTTGGTTGTCATAATGATTTGACAGCGCTACATAGAAAAAATATATTAAGGAATATTATGGTAAAGCCATGATGACCCTTAAAATAATTTAGTTTGATACCTAAAGATGACAAACAGATTTTCATCTTTCTCTAAAATACTTTTTTATAGCCTGCTGTCTCTCTTCAAGAATCTTAAATATTTTTGGCACTTTACTAAATTATTTATCCATCTATTTCTAAAATTGTGCCCTCTCTCTCTCTAAATATTTTTCATTTTAACAGAGCAAAATTGTTTTTTGGCATTACTTCTTTTGAACGCTAAAAAAACAGTGAAAACTTGAAAAATGTGAGTTTTTTATTCTAAAAATCTAAAGTTTGGAAAGAAACTGAAAAACGTGAGCAAAATCATGGTATAAAAATGTGAAAAACATAGTAAAAATTGCTTAAAAAAAACGTTACCCCTTAAATTATGCTAAAATATTTTAACCTCAAATTATCACACAATATATGTTCCACTAGAAGTGCCACGACTATTAAAAATTGTCGTCACTGGTGGGTTGTCGCGCGGCATCTGGCATTTGACGCTGACCCATTTTTACTCAATGCATGATTTTGTGATAGGTAACTGCCTTGTGTGATTTATTAGGGATTCTCCCGTCACAAAAATGAGAGATGTCTGTGGTGGCCAGACAAATCCGTTTTGATTGTTAACGGTAGTCCATCATTTTATGTTGGTTGGGTTATTTTAAAGCTAAATCTTAAGTATCAGGAGGTAGACTTCACATTATTTTAGGGATTTTTTTCAATTTCAATTTTAATGTGCTTTATTGTCGAAAAAATACATGTAATTTTAATAGACAAAGCAAAGAAATATAAAAATATATAAAAATCACCTATATAGACGAACAAAAACAAGTAAAAACCAAAAAAAAAAAACATAATACAGTAGTGTAAAACAAAAAATAATTAAATTATCAAAAACAAACAGTCTATATCTAGGTTAGTCAAATAATAAAATCGTAAATGCAAAATGGTAGGCATTACTTCCAATGCTACGTATTTTAATTTAACCAAAAAAAATTCAATATTAAGCCTATTTAAAACTATAAAATTCTAAGCAATAATTTTATAAGAAGAATACACGTATACCTTAAGTTTTTACTTGCAATTGTTTTACTGACCCACGAAATTTCTTGTAATTATTAATAATTTTGTACTGTCCCGGAAGCTTGTTATACATTTTAAGACTGTCATAAATCCCAGACTCTTTGGTGAAACTAAATCTGGGTATTGGAAGTGGGATATTGTTACGATTTAGAGTGTTGTAGGGATGAGAATAATTTACGTCTTTATATTTAAAAAAAAATTAAACAGACTGTTTCCAAAATGAATATGCACGTTACAGTTACAATTACAACGAATAAAACGTCTCTTGTGCACCTTCGCAATTAAAAACCTGTCATTTGTCATCGTCCCCTCTTAAAACCGAGAAACTATTTCGTGCCAGTTGGCGGGGATAGTTGCGAATATTGCTGTCAAATTAGCGAAATCCGCCTTTTGTTAAGGCGTTGAGCGAGTTTTAGAAATTATCGCGAATTTAAACCTGGTAAAATATTAAAGACAAGCCATTTTAAAATGAGATTTGAAAGAGAAGCAGCGGCGTGTAAGGAATATTTAATTTCAATGAAAATAAATTTGAGTTAGTCCAAAAAATTTTTTGGTTGCGTGTAGGTGTGCACTTTTATGAATACATAAACTCCGTTATAAAAGCTGGATCATGCACTGCGGCCTCAGATAGACGTATTCTGCCCAGAGATCTACTGAGAATTTGAAGATCGTAATTAAAACACATACGACTCAGAAAACTAAAGCTCCTGCAGACTACAAAATTGTTCTCACATTTAGCACATATTTGCCTTTTTTGAAAATTATAAAACACGTATTCACTTGTGACAAAGATATATTCGTTGTCTCTCTTTTTGCTAATGAGGACCGCATATTTTTGACTATGAGTTATCACCCCTAAAATAAACCGCTTAACCTATGTTTTGGACCAAAATCGAGCGATTTGATGAAAAATCAAATATAGCTTATTTGTTTGGCACGCAGTTACAAATTTAATTAAAATATAAGCAAATTTTATAAATCAAAATGATTTGGAGCTTATTAAAACAAAGGATTAAATTTACTTTGGGTTCGAATTTATCCGAAACAATTTTTATGCTTCCAAATACCAATATATACAGGATTCCTAAGCAAATCCTTAGGGGGCCAAGCAGCCGTGTATAAGACGCAGACAAACGGAAAAGCACATTAGGCAGAAAAGGATGGGCATGGGGCGATGTTGTCACTACATCTTACACGTAGTAAATCCATTCCAGGTTGTTGTTTTCTAATGTTTTCCATTTTCATACCTTTAGGACTGGAATAAAAATTGTTTTTGCTCGACTTTAATACCAAACTGATGAAAGATATCGTAAAAAAAAATATTTTTCGGCTTTTCATTTTGTAACCATTGTCCTTACGCACTGTTTACAGGCCGGGGACTGAGATACATGGAAATGCCTAACCTAAAGCGTTCATACACGGCCGGAGAAATCGACTGAGATATTTCCGTAGAAACTTTATCAAACAAATAGGACGGGTTGACGCCTTCGAACGTCCAACCCGGGTTTTGCACTTTGATTCGAAATCAAAAAGGAGGAACAGTCAGATGTGGGGCCGTGCACAAATTATGTAACGGTGATTTTACCAATTTTTGACCCCCTCCCTATGTAATGTTTTGTAACGGTTTGGCACGCCACTCCCCTAATATTACGTAACGATTTCAAGACCACTACCCCCCCCAAAAAAAAAAAAACAACTTTTCACATATTTAAAAATTATACTCTTTAGACCTATTTCTTTGCGTTTCCAAAATTACGTTATTTTTGAAAAAAAATTGTAAGCGGCGCCATTTTTATTTCGTGCTTTGTTTTTCTAACATTTTTGCGTTCGGCGCTCTTTATCTTCTCACTCGAAACCAAGATCCCCCGTTTTAGGAAAACTGATCCCGTCTCTGTTTCTAAATTTTTTCGAATAAAACTAGAGTATGATCATGGGGGAAATAATTTTTTTCTACGGTATGACGAAAATTTCGAGAAAGTTGAAGAAAAAAATTAAAAAAGTGGCAGAGCTCAAGTTTTTCGTAAAAAAAACGTTTTTTTGTAAAGAAACAGAACAAAATAAATCTTTTCACCCCTTTTTGGGTGTTACAAATATAGGCAGCCCCTTATTTTTTGCTTTTACCCTCCCGCTAGTTTTGAAGAATTGGTTCGCTACATGTTTCGAGATCATGTCATAAAACACCTCGAAAATATAAAATGTAGTGTAGGGCCAGCTTTATTTAAAATCAATAATATCGCAAGCAAAAAGCTCTGCAGGAAAAACAGCGCCGTTTACTGATTTCTTTGGCGGCTAGTGCTAGCTGCATGGTTTGGCCGTTTCCGGATAGATGTCACTATTAAAACAGAATGGAAATAAATTTAATTAAAAGCGAAGATATTTCTTTCTAATGTTAACAACCTCACGAGTTTATCGCTCAGTATCGTAAATAATGGACCCTGCCGCCTCCTTTAAGCAAGAAAAAGCTGTGGTTTGGACCTGAAAACATCTAATTTTTCCTCGATCACCTCATGGTGTGGCCGCCATCTAGCGGAATTTGCAGACATCTTGTCAACGGTTATTATTGCAACTATGATTTATGCTCACAATGAAAGAGTGTCCATTTTGGTTAAAAGAATATTACATTTTCCATGAAAAAACTTTCAACACTTTCCAGAAAATTAACTATCACTGGTTTGAGGTAGTCTGAGTGTTTACCACGTTTTTATTGATCACTTATTATTCTGTGAAATAAACGCAACATTCTATCTGCTTTACCCCAAAACCCTGTTCAAAGATAATCAAATATTAAGGATTCCAATATCTAGGGTTATATGTGAATTCAACCTTATCACCGTGTACCGGGCAGCTTTGTCCCTTGGTCAATATTTAATGAAAGACGACGGCATCTCGAAGTTCATTGGCATGTCTCAAATAGGGTCATCCAGCATATTATATTATATTAATATAGGGTTATATAAGATATACATAGGGTTATGCTCTCATAGACAAAATGATCGGATCAGGTTGACCTATACTGTGTTGAATAATTTTAATTTCCTTGATTAATTTTTATACTAGCAAGCGAATTTTTGACATTTTTCAAAAAATTAAATATGTCTAATGCATATAGGGTTCCAGCTTGAGATATTGATAAACAAATAAATAGATTCGTTATTTTTAATAGGTTTAAATATTTTAATTAAGGTATCAGCTTGGATCCCAAACATCTTTTTTTATTTCAATACTGCTTCAAACTGCACAAAAACAATTATACTTACTATAAAACCTTTTTGTTTTGTTTAAAAGTAGTAAAAAGTTTAATAAAAAATTTAATGTATATTATATGTATGTAGTTTCGGCCCACGCACGCCAGCCTAACAACTGCGTAAAAAAGTTATATTTTAAATTATTATTTTATACAAAATTGACTAAATAAAATATTTTAAAACATTAAAACAAGTAACAAAAAAAAATAGCGAAAAATTCTATCATGTTAACTGGATGCTTCACTGTTCAGTGGAATAATAATTTTACTCACTCACTCTTTCTCTCAGTAATGACACCTACACAAAACTTTTCTAAAAATTGACACCCTACTCCAATTGCACACGGGGTATAAACGTGATTTTGAATTCCCCCATTTGCCGATGTGTGACTAGATTAGAAATGCCATAATTAGCCTTGCCTAATTAGTCAGCATTCTAGCAGACAACCAGCGATAAGGGCAAGGTAGAATGCGCTGAAGTAGTAGTAGTAGTAATAGTAGTAGCGAAGAAGCACGCATCGTGGAAACCTGTTCCTCATCCTTGTATCCATCGTCGTTATAGGCAATCTCTCCATACCGAGTATGATTACACTGGGGAACTTACAATCTATCTTGTAAAAGTTTTAGTTAGCTCCGATTTTATAGATTCGACCATTAAATGGGAAGATCATTTTTACATAATAATGTCAGGAATAAGTCTGAGAGAGTAAATTTTGTGGGTGTGTTTGAATTTAAGTAATGCAGAATTGTTATTTGTTATTGTATGTTTACTTACTAGGGTATTGTTATTCTATGTTTGAATTAGTTTATCTATGGTCGTGCTGTGCTCGATGGTGATGGAATGGTCGCAAATGGGCTTTTGTCGTCCAATAATATATTATATTATGTTTATACATTGTATGCCTACAAACTTTGTAAAAAATAATATAGTTTTTTGCAAGCCAGGGTAAACCCAAAAAATAGTAATTTACGTTACAAGGCCGGGAAATGGTCTATTAAAGTACAAGTCTAGATGTTTACGGAATATCTAAACGAGTACTTTAATGACATTTCACGGCGGTGTATCGTACAACGTTTTATTTCATATTGTTTTATTTAATTTAAAATAAAAATATTTTTTTTTGAGAAGACAGCGACAATCAATATACCAAAAAAATATCATGTCATATATATTTGTTTCAACAATTACTTTACAATTTTCCATCAAATTAGTTTTGGAGTTCAGTCATCTTTGCATTGGTTGCAAACAGAAACAAAATAAAGTTTATTTGTTTCTGTCAAGTAGAGCAGTGAAAATGGACGCAATTTTGAAAAAAAGTTCAGCCGCAACAGAAAAACTGATTTCAGCCAAATCTTCATCATTGTATAGAGATGGTAGGATACAAAAAAGAATGAAAGAAGGGAGAGAGACTTTTAGTGTGGAAAATACCGCCAGCGAAAATGTTATGTTGGCCTATTTCTTAGATGTGGTAAGTGTTAAATTAGTTTTATTAAAAAAAATATGTTAAATACCTACTTTGTAAAAATACGTCGTATTTTCGTAATTTTTAATTTCCTTACTTTTTCAGTCACAAAAATCCAGCAGTTCAACGCTATGGGCAAAACATTCGATGGTGAAATCTATGTTGGTAGTAAATGAGAACGTGGATATATCCAGATTTCCCAAACTGATAGCATTTTTAAAGAAAGAATCTGTAGGCCACCAACCGACCCAATCAAAAATTTTTACCAGAGAGGAAGTGGAGTCATTCATGAAAACAGCTCCAACCGAGAAATTTTTGTTAATTAAGGTAAGTTTTTTGGTTTCCATTAAATAAAAAAATATATTTTTAACTGAATTTACGCAATAGGCAATTTACACAGGGATTTAGTATTTATACTTTACTGCCTTTTTTAAATTATTATTTTTTGTATTGTTTCACGTTTGTGGCGCTACTAGGTATTTCCGGAGGGTGTCGAACGGAGGAGCTCTACAACCTAAATGACGATGATATTCAAGATACAGGGATACAGTTGATTGTAAGCATAAACCAAACAAAAACTTACATCAAAAGAGTGTTTACAGTCATTGAAGAATCATTTTTAAGCATATTCCGTAGTTATCGCCATCTGAACACACCAATATTTCCGAAAAAGCGTTTTTTGTCGGCTACAGAAAAGGAAAATGTATTAACCAAAGAGTGAGCATCCATACAATTGGGGGAGCGAAAAATTGCGGAATATTTGAATTTGTCCAATCCTGAAAGGTACACGAGACACTGCTTCCGCAGAACGTCTGCCACGCTATTTAGCAAACGCGGGAGCAGATGTTAATGTGCTAAAACGTCACGGCGGCTGGAAGAGCACCTTTGTGGCCGAAAAATATGTCGAGGAGTCTTTAGAGACAAAAACAAAAGTAGCTAGAATGATCCAGGGGGGAGAAAACTTTGTTCAAGTTCTACACCAACAACACTAAACCCAAAGTTTCTCTTCCTCGCGATTGCTCGGCTGCTGCTCATGTAATTTAAAATAATTCCAATTGCACAATTAATGTGAATATTTATAAATAATTTTTAGTAGGTTATTGTATAAAGTATTTTTTTTTTCATTAATAATAAAGATTTGTTCAAAAATATACCATTTTGCTTATAAAAATTAAGAATTTTAGTTTGAGTCCGGTAATGTTATTTTACCGGACTAGTGATGTAATAGATTATTTCTCGGACTCCAATTAATTCCGTAAGAGGGAACATTACAATACAGTATGAAATAAAATAATATTCGTTCGTTCTCTGATAGCTATATTAATCAATTCCGGAGGAGCCCATCCTTTTACAGCCCATTCTACGGCACGGATATTGTTGAAAGTCTCTTCCTGTGTTCCCTCGCTTCTTTTGAGTGGTCAACGGTCTTGTTATTTGTATGATAGGTCCTCTGAAGGTGTGCAAAGCAATAATAGATAAGGGTTTCAGGTGTGATCTCATCGCTAACAGAGTGCTTTAAAGATATGAATAATGTTCTACGTTTTGAAAAAAAAATGCTCATTTACATTTGGGAATTGGGGCTAATAGAAATGTCATGGATACTTTTGTCTTCTTCCTGGGTCTCCCAATCTCCCTGATTATGATTGCGGCGTAAATCGGCCTCTACCATTTCTATCAACTCCAAACCAGTGTAGTGTAGTTAGTTCCCTCAGCACTGGGTAGACTTGCTAGAATGCCCATTTCAAATGTTAAAATAAAGTTTCTTAATCAAAACTAAATACGTTCGCAATAAACACCCTTAGATTTTACCAAAGAAGCCGTAAAACTTTTATTTTGTTGGTCTGGCTATGTCGGAGATGCTGGGCCAAATAGTGTTTTTGTTTTATAAATCAAATGCCCAATATGTCGATGCCATCCACCCACTGTATAGTTTCTCTGCAGGGGTAACAAGCGGCATTTCACTGGATGATACCTTCTGTCTGTAATTTGCTACCGGCTCTAATGTTACCAATGTCGGGAAACGTGAGTGGGCATGCATGGCGACATCATAGATTTCTCTGCATCCGCATGACCACAATAAATATAAAAATTAAAAAACTGCTGAGCTCTGACTAGGACATACCTAAATCCTATATATGTAAAAATTCCCCAAATTTTGAAAATGCTTATGTGTTAACACTAGGCAATAAATGTTATTTTTTCTAAAAGTCGTGGGTAAAAATAGAGTTTTTTGATTGTTTATGGCTGAAATAGAACCAATATGTTTTTTGAAAATTTTTTTAGGTCGTTAATAAAAAATGGAACCACAATATTTTAGTGTCAGTTTAGTATGACGGACGTTGTTTTTAATAATTCGGATTTTCATATATTAGCAGATCTCTGCATATTATAAGTACTTACTATACTTAATGATTAGTCTAATATTAAATCTAATTAACTTATAGCTAATAAATATTAACAAATTAAACTAATCACTTTATACCAGCCTCTGGATCCCCTCGACAAAGTATTTTGCATTTTTTTGATCGAATCGTTCTCTATATTCGTCACTCACATCTCCACAGTTTTCGAGGAAGTCTAGGAAACTAGAAGAGGAAGTAGTCTAGGATAGTAGAAGTAGACCGTTTATTGACTATTTTTCCACATAAAAATGTAATAAAAAAACTCATTAAAGAATTTTATCAACTAACGACAAGTTAGACAGAAAGTATGGAGCCGTCAATACAAGCGCATCCCACTCCAACACTGTAGAAACATCTCTGAAGCAAGTGATTTTTGATAACTTTTTTAAATTGGTTTAAAAAAACTCTTTTAGTTTTGTAGGCAATTTGTTATAAAAGTTTAAATTTAGTGAATTAGATTTTTATTTTGACATTTTGTGATATGGAATAATGAGTCTAATACTTCTCTTTGAATAATGATTATTCTTAGTTGAAGATGGTAATTTGTTTTTAATGTGTGTGTTTCCAATAAAGTGAAATATACAGACCGCATCAAGCTACTGCGAACATAGGGGGAATCAAGTCCAATTTACTCTCCGTGCCGTACGACCGAGGTGGATTCGAAGCACGCTGCAGTGTTATCTTTTGGAAATTCATTTTGTTTTTATTATTTTGTTTTATTTCTGCCTTGCTCGAGAAACAGATGGGTAAGTTCTTAATTGAAATAATACATTTTTAAAACCAAAAATGGATGTCTACGAAGTTGCCGAAAAAGTGCAGATGGTCAAATAGTCAAATCGTCATAACCCAACACACGTTCGGTATTGGTCGAGGGAAAATTTGCATTTGTATTTTGACGTAAGAACACAGTATCCCCAAAAACTAAATGTTTGGGGGGGGGGGGGTATTATAGGGGAACACGTAAATGGGCCATTTTTTATTAACGGCAATTGCAATTTGAATGGTCCTAGATACTTGGATCTACTGCAGCAGCACATTATTCCAACTGCTAGGCAGTTGTTAGGTGTAAGATTTGGTGAAACATGGTTTCAACAAGATGGTTGTTCCGCTCACAATGTTGGCCTTGTTAGGGAATATCTTGATAATGTATTTCCTAATCGGGTTATAAGTACACGGGGAACTATTTAATGGCCAGCTCGATCTCCCGATCTTGCTCCTAATGACTTTTATCTGTTTTTGAAGAAGCTTTTCAAATTATCACCCCTAACATGCTTGGAAACGTTAGAAGGGGTTTTTATAGTAGACTCGGATATTGTCTAGCCGAGCAAGGAGGACTTTTCGAACATTTGCTTTAATTTTTTTTTTGACTGGGAGAATCTTTTTGGTTTTTAGAATGTATTATTTTATTTTGATTTTATTTTGTTTCTCCTTATTATTTTCATTGTAACACGTCGTCACTGATAAATCTGAGCAGTTGACAATAAAACGCTCTTATTTATCAGTGACAAAAAATAAGAAAATTACGTTATAAAAATATGCGTATTTATTGACCAAATTCCGGTTTCATTGACTACGCTCCACACAGCACCGTGGTTAGAGGCGTACTAAATACCAAAGGAAAGTCATGCAAGTGGTGATCGCAAGCCTGAGTATTGGTTGCTTCACTGATAGGCGTGCGGTGTCTCTGCATGTACGTACACTGGCAAATTAGACTTCTTCCGCCCTATGTTCGCAGTAGCTTGAAGCGGTCTGTATAAAGATGCATGGCAAAGGCATGATTCTGTGTTTTAAGAACAGAGGCTTACAGTGTGCTCGATATTTGGCACCGCATAAGACTCTTATAATTTTCTTTTGAAGCTGAAACACTTTCATTGCGGCCGAGCTCTGACCCCATAGAGGTATGGCATATGATAATGCTAGACAACTCTTTTGACAGACGATCTGTATGCGGAATTCACGAAAGCCTGTCATCGATAGTTAATCCGAGTAGATTTATAAGATGCCCGTGTGCTAGCTTAGAATCGGTTGCTATTTTAAGGGTTTGTGTTTTGTCTTTACTTAACAGCATTTTATGAGCATCAAACCATGATTGAGCCCTGACTAGAGCTTGATCGGATAAATTTGAAAGTTCGCCAAAATTTAAGCCTTGATCATTAAAGCTTGAGTCATCTAGGCCATTTCAAGCAAATGTAATTTTATTAAAAAAAAGGAAAAACGCTTTAACAATCTAGTGGATTTGGTTTAAAAATCTTGAAATAATTCCAAATCATAAAAACGACTATAACACTTTTTCTTGGTATGTAAAATAGCCGAAATATATAGTCCAATTTTTTGATGAGCTGACTGACGTAATTTTTTTGGATCTCTATTTGATACACTGTTTTAGATAGCGACAATAAAAATGTAAAAAAAGTCATGTCGTTGATTGTTTCAACTGTTACTTCAAATTAACAACAACAAATTATTTGACATGCGAAGTGTTGACAACAAAGAAATACGTTTTCAGAGGCAAAAATGACGTCAGTCCGCTCATCAAAAAATTGGACTATATAAAAGTTCCGGACCTATAGCAAATAATATTTTTTCAATTATTGTATTTTTTGTCCCGTCCAACCCAAAAGAAATGCTTTACTGGTTCATGGCTCACAATAATTTGTTGTTGTTGTTGTTGTTAACAAAATGCTTTCTCCTTTAATCCCAATGCATTTTTCTAAAAAATTTAGGTATATAAAAGTAAGGATTTACTAAAATTAGGTTTTGGATTTTCTTGTCCTATTCAACCCAAAGTTGACAACTTATTGTTTTAAATTATTTTGTTGCATAACCTATGGTTTCAGGAAATTTTTATTAAAAAATATAGTCATAATTTTAATCATATATAGATCACAGGTCGTTTTTCTAGTAATGGGTTACTTTTTTGTCCCGTCCGACCGCTTGAAATGGCCGATCTGCAAAACTTGTGCAGATAGTTGAACCGATATGTTTCACCAAATCATTTATATAGATGAAAAATAATAAAGGGCCCAAAATTACTTTCCAGTTTTTCGTATAAAATATTGTGGGAAACGCAGTCGAAGGCTTGGATCACACAACTTTAAAACGCTATGCATGCCCACATCAAAGCCTTCAACTACGCTCTCCACAATTTTTAGTAATGCTTTTGTTGTTGATCAAGCCGCCCTAAAACCATTGTCATTTAATATCTTAGAATTGTCCAAATACTTGGATAATTACTTTTTAAAAATTTTTTCTATATTTTCACATGACTGTAGAATTTTGTTTATAATATCTGGATAATTTTCTGCTCTTTTATTTTCTAACAATTTGTTCACCACCATTCTAAGGGCGTCCCATGCCTCTTTTTCTTTTCCCTCAACTACAGCGTCAAATCACGAATCTACGAGGAGCTTCCTTATTTGGGGTTCCACAAAAATTCCCTCTTTAATTTTTTTTTTACGTGATTGAAGTCAGGAACATCTCTATTCATAGATTCAACGAAGATAACGGCGGAAGTAATATCTTATTTGAAGAAAATAAAGGATGGTTCGCAATATTGTTCACTCCCGGTACAAAAGATTGTCTCTGAGGCCAACTTCTTCTTTTATAGTGATCTTTTTTAGCTCGACTAACCCATTCGCATAGAAAACAACAGTATTTTGTATACCCTAACTGCATGCAAGTAAAACAGCTACTACACACAGTTTTCAACAATAGCTTTATAATGGGAATAGATTAACAATACCTATAACTAAACATAAAAGAACAATATCTCTCATTACCCTGCCAAAAAGACTTCATAAAATAACAGATAAAACATTATAAGTTTTCATAATCTATGCTCATATAAACTTATGATATTTTATAATTTTTGACTAGTGAAAGTGAAACACAAATCCGCTCCTATGCGTCATATTTTATCAGCCTGTTGGCTTATAAAAGTTTAGAGTATTTTATGATTTTTAATATGACAATTCCTCATGAAGGTTTATGAGACTTTATAAGAACTACCTGTAACATTTTAATAATTACAGCTCAACTTTAGCAGTTATGCGCATAATAATATAAACTACGACAACCTAACCCACTATAATACAATAAAACTCCTCGCGCTTGCATAATATCTACATATGTAACAGAAAATTGTTCTGGTATAGGTACTTATCGCCAGGAGCTGTGGGAGAGATGTTACTTTGATAAATTTCTATGAGATTTCATAAGCCAAAAACTATTTTTTTTACAAGCTTTTATTCAAATTGCAATGTATGTAAATATGTTTGTTCGGCTTAATTTTGACCAACTTGCCGACATCCGGTCGGCTTCAAATTTGGCAGGCTTATATAGTTGCCGTGACAGCAAAAGAATATAGTGTGATGAAATTGACAGATCTCGAAGGAAGTGGAGAGGGGTACAGTTGAAGTACGCCCGATTTCGTTGAAATTTGGTGTGGGGGGGCTACTTGAAAATTCAATATGGCGGATTCAAGATGGACGATTTTTGGTCATCATTTGCTAATTTTAACTAACTTATACACATCCGATTGCTCTCAAATGTGGCATGCATTTAGAGTTCCGGTGACACTACAATAATATGTCATTATCAGGTACCACTCTCCCCTACGAGGGGCGTGGACGGGGGAAAACACCTAAGTTTGACCGATTTAAACCAAAATTGGTATACGGGGGCTTTTGGCGATAAGGAATACGAATTTTTGATCAGATTTGCTAACCAATTTTAACTGACTTATCCACATCTGATTGTGTTCAAATTTGGTGTGCGTTTATAGTTCCGCTGAAAATGCAATAATATGGTATTCTCAGGTACCCATCTTCCTCTAACGAGGGAAGTGGAGGGGGAAAAAGATTTAGTTTGTTCGATTTCAATCAAAATTGGCATACAGGGGTTTTTAAGGAGAGGGATTATGAATTTTTGATCAGATGGGAGCATGAGTCAAAAAATATTTTTTTGTAGAAGTAAGTAAATATAGTAAGTATAGCTTTTTTTAATTAGTTGTCAGGTGGTCGAAAAAAACTGATAAAATTCAGGTGTGTTTTTTATGAAATTTTATGCGGTTTTTTTGGCAGGGTACCTAAATTCAAATACAGACACAAAAATCACTAAAACTACTTTTTTGGGTTTTTAGGCACTAGTAATAGAGAAGGGGCGGCGCGAAGCCTGGCAAGTAGGCCTCCCTGGGCCCTTTCTGCCTTACCCCGAGCCTGCCCCTAATCCGCCTCCTGCACCACTGGTCCGGCAGTCTGCTCATCTGGTTTTACTGTTCTTTTTGCAAAGTCCAGTATTTTATCCTCATCCAGGGTCGGGGAACCGAATACCTGGTATCTCGTCCTCTGGTATGCCTCGCAGTTCGCTATAACATGTCGAGATGTCTCTTCTGCGCGCCCGCAGACCCGGCAGGTCGAGTCATTTAGTCGGTTGTGACCTGTTATGATTCCTGTCAGCAGACCAGCGTCCCTTCGTGGTCTCCCCAGAAGCCATTTTTGTCTAGCTACATCCGGGCCCTTCACGAAGTCCCTGGTCTGTCTGCATCCTGTTCCTCCTTTCCAAGCGGTCGCCATGGCATCGTTGGCCCATTTATTGAGTCGACTTTGCAATTGCCTCTTGGTTGTTCCTAGGAGTGGTTGCGGCCCTACATACTGGGTGCTTGCCCCGATACTGGCGAGATCGTCGGCCTTCTTGTTCCCCGACACCCCCATATGTCTCGGTACCAACATAAGTGTCACTTGTTTGCCCTCTCCCAAGGATTCTAGTGCATCCACTAAGTTAAGGTACTTTTTTCAAAAATCACTCTTTCAGTCTAATCCCTGAAAATACGTTAACAGCATGCGCCAGTGTAAAAGATTTATGGTTCTGCCCGTTTTATATAAACCAGACCTCATAAAATATTTTCAGCGATGGATTTGCGTCGAGCAGGTCAAAATCTATAAGACTGAGCTATTTTTATTGCTGAAGTGTTTTTGTCCTGACTAGAGCAATTACAGTTTAACACTGTGATTGCGATCTGTTTTAAACTCAAGTTGCCCTTTAGTTATATCTTTAAACTTCTTAATAACCCTTTTACAGCAGAATTAGGAGAACAAAGGAATGTCACAGAGTATATGGAAGAAAGGGCATATGATGTGACGTTATTGCCAGATCTCTCTTACTCTTACGTTTACTTCTACTGCTAACAAAATAAATATAGGCAAGAGGGTCAGAATTAAAAGTTGTTTAAAGTAAGCGACCAAAAGTAAATTAAAAGAATTTTTTTCTCCGAAACCTATTTCTTACTAATTTAAATAACTTTATAAATTCAAGTTTATTTCAACATAAACCCTAACCAATTATGATAAACCGTAATTTTCAAGAGCCCCGAAAAATATTTACTCAAACAAATTTTCAGTTCAACCTAAATCCCATTTGTAATGAATTCACCCAAACTTCATAACCATTTTGCTCAACGGACATTACTTTACTGGGGCTTTGTTCGAAAAACTCATATTCATGTAGACCATTTGATTAGTTTTGTCTTTTGGGACAGGAGAGGGATTGACTTTTGAAAGTAGGTATTGTATAAAACTCTCATGCCAGTTTCCAAAATATAAACAAAACAATTCAATTCAATTCCTTCATTGTAAAGAATGCAAACATTCCTATAATAAAGTTCTTCAAGAAGTACAGTAAAACTAAATTTTAAATAAACTAAAAACCCAAAAAATAATGTAAAGGGTGTTCCATTTTCGATGGAATTCAATGGGAAACTCCGTTGTTATTGAAGATAGAGAGATGCGGTTTTCGCATTACTGTCTTACGTTTTTGAGCTTTGAAAAATGGTATTACAGCTACATGGGAAAGTTGAAAAATGGTCGGAATTACCAATTGATGATATCTCCCTTAATTTAAGAGATAATTATTGAGTTCTGTAAAAACATATCTGTGGCAACCTTTTTAGAAAAAAACCATGGTTTTTTCAAAATTTTTATCCGACGTTTCGTTTCGTAGCTACCATGATCAGGATCAAAAAGTTAAATACGGACCAAAATATTTTACTCCATATTTTAGTTTTCTTATTCAGTTGTTTGATAATAAAATATAATTTTTTTTATTTTGAAGGTTCGAACCCGACCAAAATCCTCTTCAGTGCATTTTTTTTCTGGTACGACCCTGTCCCATTTTAATTTATTTATTTTTCAGATCATTTATATTTAAACTATAAAGGAGACCTAGAAAACCAAAATATATTATATGAACATACTGGGTGAATTGAAAAAAAAACGGACAAATTGTTTTTCGCTATAACTATCAATGTCAATAAAATAAAACTGTCAAACTTCTTTGGGGTTTAAAAAAAGTAAGCATTTGATTTTCTCCGCCATCTTTGATTTAAATATGGCGGCAAAGTGAACGTTTTTTTTCAAAAGGCTTATCAATACGGTTTGTCTTATTAAAATTGGTAAAGTTATAGCCAAAAACAATTTGTCCGGCTTTCTTTTAGTTCAGCCGGTATGTTCATATAATATATCTTGGTTGTCCAGGTCTACTAATATACAGGGTGATTCAAGACGAATGGGACATAGTCAAACCATAGACACTATACACTAAGCCCATACCATTTCTTGTAATAAATTTTACCTGGTGGCGTTTTTAACAGATATACAGGGTGATTTATCAAAATATGCGAAAAATGTTCCTTTTAATATCTCAAAAACTAAGCAACCAAAAATTATGAAATTTTGTACGCTAATTACACTCCCGAAGGTCCACACTTTTTTTTCTTATTTTTAAATCTCACGTAAAAACAACACCCTGTAACTTACAATAAATAAATTTTTTCATTTTCTCAATAAAGACTAGAATTAGTACTAATTACTAAAGAAAAAAAAATTAACGCGTTTTTGCTAAACAAATTGTAGGTGTGTAAATACAACTCATTAAATTGACACCAAAATTTAAAAAAGGGATTATTTTAATAAAGTTTAAGTATTTTTTTACAAAAAGCAAAAAAAAATCCAGGTCAGGATTTATGATTTAATTTATTTATTACCTTTCGATACCTACATAAATTTACAGCTTCATTTACTCACACATCCCCATATTGTACCGCAAATTATGAAAAAGGATTAATCTTTGTAAAGTTTGAGTATCTTCTTGCGCAAAGAAACAAAAACGAACCGATTCCAAAAGAATGCTCTGGAGATTATCTGGTGATTGCACCCCAGATTGATGAATACATTGACCTGATCATTCATTCAATTTTTATTTTTTTTAAGTTAAAAAAAAAAAATAATTTATTTTATTTTAAAATTTTAAAAAATTTAAATTTTCGTCTCGTCTCTTTACTTTGCGAAACCGCATGTCTCTATCTTCAATAACAACGGAGTTTCCCATAGAATCCCATTGAAAATAGGACACCCTGTAATAAAACTGAATTTGTATAACGCAGTACCTAAATTTAGGCAAAAAAAGTTTTTTAATAACAATTTTTGAAAAAAGAGTAGCAAATAAATTTATAGCTTTCTGACACCCAATAGTAGTAATGTTTTAAGTATATCGTGCCCTTAACCAACCCTACCAACGTTGCTGTTCTCTCCAAAATTAGAAAATATTTAGTAGTTATCTGTGGTAGCTATATTGACAATCTCCCACGAAAGTTGTTATACTGGGATCCTAAGATTTTCTTTAGGGATAGGATTTCAATAAATCAAACAGAAATGGCATAGAAAGTTCTGCGCGCACAAAAAAAACAGGTATATTGAGCAATGGTGCCAGTTTGTTATTATCTCCGGACTGCTTTCATGAGAAAAAATTGTCGCCACTCTTTCATTGTGAGCATAAATCATAGTTGCAATAATAACCGTTGACAAGATGTCTGCAAATTCCGCTAGATGGCGGCCACACCATGAGATTATCGAGGAAAAAATTAGATGTTTTCAGGTCCAAACCACAGCTTTTTCATGCTTAAAGAAGGCGGCAGGATAAACTCGTGAGGTTGTTAACATTAGAAAGAAATATCTTCGCTTTTAATTAAATTTCTTTCCATTCTGTTCTACTAATGACATCTATCCGGAAACGGCCAAACCATGCAGCTAGCACTAGCAGCCAAAGAAATCAATAAACGGCGCTGTTTTTCCTGCAGAGCTTTTCGCTTGCGATATTATTGATTGATAGCGGGAGGGTAAAAGCGAAAAATAAGGGGCTGCCAATATTTGTAACACCCAAAAAGGGGTGAAAAGATTTATTTTGCTCTGTTTCTTTACAAAAAACGTTTTTTTTACGAAAAACTTGAGCACTGCCACTTTTTTTATTTTTTTCTTCAACTTTCTCGAAATTTTCGTCATACCGTAGAAAAAAATTATTTTCCCCATGGTCATACTCTACTTTTATTCGAAAAAATTTAGAAACAGAGACGGGATCAGTTTTCCTAAAACGGGGATCTTGGTTTCGAGTGAGAAGATAAAGGGCGCCGCAGGCAAAAATTTTTCAATTAAATTAGCCGAACGCAAAAATGTTAGAAAAACAAATCACGAAATAAAAATGGCGCCGCTTACAATTTTTTTTTTTTAAATTACGTCATTTCGGGAACGCAAAGAAATAGGTCTAGAGTATAATTTTTAAGAAAAAAAGATCAATTTTCTCGCCCTCCTCCACTGGGACTACAGGGGCCGTGCACAAATTACGTAATGGTCATAGGGGGGTGGGGGGTTACAAAACGTTACGTAGGGCGGAGGGGGGTTTTTGATAGCGTTTGCATTTGTGTGAAACTAAGAAAATTTGGAATGAAAATAAGTGAAAAGTTTTTTTTTTTGAAGGGGGTAGTGGTCTTGAAATCGTTACGTAATATTAGGGGAGTGGCGTGCCAAACCGTTACAAAACATTACATAGGGAGGGGGTCAAAAATTGGTAAAATCACCGTTACGTAATTTGTGCACGGCCCCACATCTGACTGTTCCTCCTTTTTGATTTCGAATCAAAGTGCAAAACCCGGGTTGGACGTTCGAAGGCGTCAACCCGTCCTATTGGCTTGATAAAGTTTCTACGGAAATATCTCAGTCGATTTCTCCGGCCGTGTATGAACGCTTTAGGTTAGGCATTTGCATGTATCTCAGTCCCCCAACAGTGCGTAAGGACAATGGTTACAAAATGAAAAGCCGAAAAATATTTTTTTTACGATATCTTTCATCAGTTTGGTATTAAAGTCGAGCAAAAACAATTTTTATTCCAGTCCTAAAGGTATGAAAATGGAAAACATTAGAAAACAACAACCTGGAATGCATTTACTACGTGTAAGATGTAGTGACAACATCGCCACATGCCCATCCTTTTCTGCCTAATGTGCTTTTCCGTTTGTCTGCGTCTTATACACGGCTGCTTGGCCCCCTAAGGATTTGCTTAGGAACCCTGTATTACTAGGTTTGCGACCCAATGTATATATTTAATGCTGTTGTTCTTACCACCCAAATTAGAAAATATTTAGTGAAACATATAATTGAATTCTGCATATTTGTAGGTGCTTTGGTTGAAAAGTTATGAATTTTCAAATATAGCAACCCCCTTCTCATCCTATTATAGCTTTACCAGTCCGCACCCTTATAGTTTTTACTTTTAATAATAGAAAATATATATTTGGTGGAGCATAAAATTGAAAACTGCACATTCGTAGCATCTTTCGTTCAAGTTATTAATTGTTGTCCCTGAAAGACACCAACCCCCCTCCCCCCAACGTTTTTTACGAATATTGTATTGTCACCGGAACTATAATCGCAAGAATTGTGTCAAACATACTAACTAACAAACATACATATGCAGTTAAATAAAAGCTTGTAATAAAAATAAAAGTAAGCATTATACTACACTTCCGGCCATATAAAATGCGTACAGCAGAAGTTAGCTGCAGGTCTGTTAAATTTAAGTTTGGCTAATTTCGTTGCTTATTGTAACTGACTTTGATGTTTTCGAATTACAGGTTAGATCTTTTGACATTGTAAACACAAAAATAAGGAGACTGGCTACACTTTACTGAAACACTAATATACAAACAAACAATTTTTTTTTAATTATTCAACATTTTATTATAAAAACTTATTCTTAAAGATCATTATGGACGAAATAAAACCACAATTGTGCGAATAAGAAAAAAGTATCAAGAAGAAGGAACTGTTTGGCGAAAGGAAAGCAATAACTCATCATAGTCAGCAAACCTCTGTAGGATCGGTAAATTTGAGTAATCTAAATCTTTCCAGACAACCAAAAATGTTCAAAATCAAAAAGAAATTACTAAAAAAACTCTACATAAATTAAAAAAACAAGAAAATGTTTTCAGCTTCGATAATGTTTTCCAGACTTCGTGGCATGGAATTTCTAGGAACAATATTCATTCGTGTTAATTTTTTTCTATAAAACGCCACACATTTTCCATAGAATTGGCGTCAGGAGTTTTTGCCGGCCTCGATGTTATTTTGCCTGAACCACTGTTTGGAAATGCGTGCGGTATGGATAGGACGGTTATCCTGTTGATACACAAAACGTTCTGGATGAAGAATAGTTTCCTCTGGAAGCATAATATTTCTCATCATATCAACATAAACCTCAACTGTAAATCTTCCATGGATTCTAAAAAGGACATGGGGCTGTCCTCCCGCCGATATCTAACTCCACACATTCACGGAAAATCTTCCAGCCTGATCTTCGTTCCCAGCAATATATTTTTTGAGATAGTGTGTTCGTGGCGGGCGATATACCAAAATTTGTTTGCTGTCATTGTGGGACAAAAATATTTTTTCATCCGTGAAGACCACTTGTTGCCAAAATTCTTCTTCTTGTAGTAAATAGTTTAGTGCAAAAATTAACCTGACTTGCTTCTTTTCCGCACTAAGTAAGATTTTCTTGGCAGCAACGCGACATCTAAGCCTAGAACGGCTTATCCGTTTGTGCGTCGTTCTTATGGGTCCAGGAAAATATGCCTCAATTTTCGCCTCTGGGGCTATCGCAAATGGGTAGTCTTTAAGAAAGTCGATCAGTTGCTGATCCTGCTGAGGCGTACTGACTTGGGTTAAGCCAGTGCCTCGCCTTCGTCGAACAGTTCCTTCTTCTTGATACTTTCTTCTTATTCTTACAATTGTAGCTTTGTTTCGTCCACAATGGGCTGCTACTCTTTGAACCGAGCAAGCACCGTCTAATTTTGTCAAAATTTGGGCTTTTTCGAATTCGTTTAGTTAAAGAATCTTTAAGCAACACCGTTCTCAAGTAAAAAGCCACTTAACTCATTTTCGTTTTAGTATCCTTTGGCCTATGATCGGCGCCATATTGACACTAAACTAACAGAGAGTCCATGTTTTACTTGTCAATTTGGTTATAAAAAAGGCAGCCACAATAGGCTAAAGGGCACTGATACGGTAGGAGTTAACTGGCTTTTTAGTTGAGAACGGTGTTGCTTTAAGTAAGCGTATGACAACAACAAAATCTGACGGTGACATTTTTTGTCAATTTGAAATAAATAAGGTTACTAAGTTGTGAGGCCCATAATACACTATATGAAATCGGCGTACGCATTTTATGTAGCCGGAAGTGTACCTAATGACTGGGTTAGTGGCTTTGATAGAGGCTTTGACTAAAGCTTCAAGTGCCATAAGATGAAGACAAAGTATCAAGCCTAAATCAAGCTTTGTAGTCTGCAGGATTTTTTAGTTTCCTTGCGATTTTTACAATCTCAGTAGATACCTGGGCACAATATATAGGCCCATTTGAAGTCGCAGTGTATGGTTCAGCCTGCGGTAGAGAGCTAACCACCAGTTTTAAATACATACATACATACATAAATACACACATAAATACATATATACATACATACATACATACATATATACATACATACATACATACATACATAATGACTGTCTGAAGAACTTCCCTTACAAGATTTGATTTAAAGTGTCCAAAGTTTTGAAAATTTTTCCTGTTTGCAAATAAAACACTTTTTCTGTCAATTTTGGGTATCGTAGAACGTAAAATTTCGATTGATTTGGCATCTTGATTAAACATGCATGTTAAACATGAGAGTAAACTAGAGTTGAGAACTTCCATTGTCTTTTTTTCCATTTTTTTACCAACCAACCAACCAATTTAAATATGGCGTCTGACAATTAAACACCGAAGTTAAATGGAACTGTCACTGTCAGTGTCAAAAAACAGGTTCGCAGCAATTTAGAATGAAGTGTAATAGGAAATCAATTTAACTGTGGCGATCTGATTTTTTTGCAAAATTTTACGTCATTGCATTTGTATATAGCAACGCGGAGAGTTTATTTATGTTTGTCCACCGTAGGACACCAAAGCTTTTTAGCACCGGGTCAAAAATTTGGGGTTAGGTTACTTATTTTGAGTTCGCATTCCGCGCCGCTAAAGCACATAAGTTTTTTTTACTTTCGCTTTTTTCGTAAAGTGTGTGCATTCTGGCACGCCTCCGTGTAAGACATGATGCGTTGCTGTAGCCCGAACTTGCCTTACTATCATTACCGCCGCTGTACCGTACCACGGTGCAAATAAAACTCTCTAGGTCCATGTGACCGTGTGTTTATTTTAATTTTTCAGACAAAAACAATAAATTTTTCTATTGTGTTTGTGTCTCGGTTTTTCCTAATGAAATACCCCTGTCCAATGCCCCTTGCTGTGCTTAAAGACTCCGAAAATATGCAATGGATATCAATATATGGGAAGGACATCAAGACAAAATAAAAGAAAACAGAGACTTAATGTAAGACTATACATTTTTTGAATAAGTATTGTTGCCTTTGTAAGGGTTTTTCCCTCGGTTTTTCCTTGAAATAACTACAAGTGACCAGGTAACCTGGTTAGGTACTCATTTTTAGTTTAAGAAAATGTCTTTTCCTTTTAGATCCTTTTAAGATGGATTTAGAGTTCCAAAACTATAACAAGCGTATGCTGCTATTCACAGTTACTACGTTTATAGGCACCTAAAAGCGCTTTTATATAAAGACGGTTTTAAATCTGCTGACGCTAGACGAAAGAGTCTCTCCAATTTCTAAATGGAGCTTTACTGACCTGTTTTGTTAATATTCAAGTAGTATCCGTGTGTTATAGTATAGTATATAATAAAAACAGAATTATGTGGGGTTATAGGCGGTGAATGTTTCTATTCGAATTCCTAGTAATTCCAGCGAGCCAGTAACGACCGCACACGCGGATTTGTTTCATATTTGTTTTACAACAATCTTTTTGAAAACATATATTTGAAAGATAAACATAACCTCGAATGATTTTCTGTCAGAAAACGTAAAAATACTCTTCTGCCCCACTGCGGCCCTTGTTGACAAAACACCTGCGGTTGCCATGGTATCGGGGGCCTTAGGAGGGCGCTTTTCTTATTTTAGGTAAGTTTAAATATCCTTATTTTTTTACCTATTATATGCAGCATATAATTATGAGATGTCGCAAAATGTGTGATAATAACAACTTTGAAAAACAAAGAAAATAATCTAAAAATCAAGGTTGGCCATGGTCAATAGGATTTTTTGGCTGTGCGTTTTTTCCAGGCTAACTTGATTGGAAAATTTATTATCGCTACGGCTTTTTTTTCGGAAAATGCAAGGACAGGGCCGGGGAAAATAAAGGGTGGGCCAGAAAAAATTACTTAAAAACTAACTGTCCGATTTTAATAGTTTTGGTCATTTTGAAAAGCCAGGTCATCAGAATTTTGGAATCTGACGTTTCGTAAAAATTCAAGGTGGCGGACATTTTGGCAAAATAGGTATTTTTGACCCCCCTGCAAATTTGTTATGTGCGCCACTGGTGCAAAAGTAAAATATATTTCGAAAGCCATGTTCTTTCTTAGTTTACTGATGTATCGCTTGTTAAACTCGGGTAAGAAATAATAAACTAATACATTTTTCAAATAAGTGTGTTTGATAAGCCTAATTCAGTCAAATACAAAAAGCTTTTTGCTTGGCTATGCTTTTCGATGTATTTTTTTGTTTTTAATAGTGCTGACCATTTTGAAAATTCAAGATGGCAGAGGCTTTCTTAAAAGTAGGTTGTTTTGACTCCCCTGCAAATTTTTTGTGTGCGCCACTGGTGCAAAAGTTAAATTTGACGTGTAAAGCCTCATCAGTCCCGAGTCTACTGATGTATTGTTTGTAAAAGTAAGAAAAATATGCATTAAGTTATTTAAGTGCGTTTCGCATCAAATTCAAATGATGTTTTTTTTGAACAAATTGTAACTGTCTTACTTCCTAGCCGATATTTATTATCGACACATTGGTATACTAGGAAATGATGAGGCTCTACACATAAATTTAACTTTTTACCCAGTGGCGCATACAAAAATTTGCAGGAGAGTCCAAAACAACCTACTTTTTCAAACTGTCAAAATCGGACAAATACATCCAAAAGCATAGCCAAGCAAAAATTATGCTTTTTTTATTTGGCTAAATTAGACTTACCAAACGAACTTATTTTAAAACTTTATAACTTTCTTACTTCTTACCCTATTTTAACAAGCGATACATCAGGGAACTATGGAACGACATGACTCTCGAAATATATTTTTACTTTTGCACCCATGGTGCACACAAAAAATTTGCAGAGGGGGCAAACATACCTATTTTTTAAAAAATGATGAGGTAGTTTTTAAGTAATAGACAAATAAAAAAGTCCCATTTTTTTTGGTCCACCCTACAGAACCGGGAATGGATATCACCATAAACAAAGTGACAAATTTTGAACGAGCGGATGGAGCACTCTGAGAGGCGACTTGAAGTATAACCCTACTTTTTTGTTTACCTTTTCTTTTGTGTTGTTTACTTTTTAAAGTTGAAATTTCTTTCTTTTTTGAGTTTTTTCTCTAAAATATCTAATAAACTGCTTCATTTCAACTTCTAGAGTTGTCCTGCTTTGCGGATTGCATATAAATTCCACAAGAACTAAGTATTTAGTGCAAAGAACTTCTAAAGGTTAATTTAACGAATTGTAATATACTAGGGATATTTTGGAACGCTCATTTGACACTTCGTAGTTGTTGTGGTAATTACTGCGTCTGCGCAATAGCTAAGCGTCATTCCGTTGTGGTAATTAACCACTACCACTGCCGTAAGCTACGAATCCATTTCGTTCTTGTTGTGGTTATTTTTCTGGTTAATTTTAGATAATTTTGGCGCAATTAATTTTAAAAATAATAAAATATTACCAGATTACAGCACATAAAACAATTATTTTGTAAAATTAATCCAAATTTTTTATTTTTTCTCTTTACTCTGGTAAAATCGATGAGTGGTAGTGGCAGTGGTTGTTACACACTACCACAGCGGCTGTCAACAATAAAATACCCCATTTTGAAAAGCCGTTGTCAACCCCTTGTGTCAAAACATAGAAAAAGTGACATTTCCCCAACCGCTATGCCCTAATTTTTTAGATTGGTTGGCTGGGATATCCATTCCATATATGTTCTATTTTCCCCGGGCAGGGCCGTTACCATTATGTCATATACATGATCTGCAGCAACTGACAGGAGGGTTTCTTACCGAAAACCTCCGAATTGTGTTTCATTGCATTTGTGACAATAGGCTTCGTTTGGGCAATAAGCGCAATTTGGTAAATTGCAGTGGGAATTGTCAATTGTCAGAACATGACACTACACTCGGGTTGAAATTAGAATAATTTGCAGTCTGAATGATCGTTTTTACATTTCCAGTTCGCCAATCAAAAGGCTGAAAAGGAATCAAAATCGTCTAAATTAAATATTTAACAAAATTCAAAAGCAAATCACAGCCTTCAAAAAAAATCAACGCCTTATATTTATTAAAGTCTTCTTTCGAGAAAAATGAAATGTTGAATTTTGAATACACAGTAAAAAATGAGCTGCGGATAAAGCTAACATATTGCTTGGTTGTCATAACATATTAAGCTATATATAGGCTATATACAGGGTTCCTAAGATTTTCCTTAGGGATAGGATTTCAATAAATCAAATAGAAATGACATAGAAAGTTCTGCGTAGTTTGTTATTATCTCTGGACTGCTTTCATGAGAAAAAATTGTCGCCACTCTTTCATTGTGAGCATAAATCATAGTTGCAATAATAAACGTTGACAAGATGTCTGCAAATTCCGCTAGATGGCGGCCACACCATGAGCTGATCGAGGAAAAACTGTGATTCACATATTTTTATTTCCTTTCGAGTCGCTTCAGTTTCGTAAATTTTGTGTTTTTAAAATGCCGTATACTCGAGGAGAAAAGATTTTTATTATTAAAAACTACATAAAAAGTGACAGTGCGGACGAGGTCATTGGGCTTTTTGTTTTTGCGTTTCCAGATCGACCGGTTCCTGTGGCTCAAACTGTCTACAACATTTATGATCGTTTTGAAAGGTATGGGTGCATAAATGGTTGTAGAAAGTGTTACCACGACGGCGAAATACCAGAGCATCCCGTTCTTCCACACAGGGTGGAACGAGACGAAATGGTATGCGCTTACGTTGAGGCACATGAACCATGTTCGACGAAACCGATTGCGGAGGCACTGGATATTCCCAACAGTACTTGCCAATGGATCCTAAAAAAATACGGCTACAAGTCGTTTAAGATTGGGAAGTCGCAGGAATTGATTATTTTCGCCGGTTAGAATATTGTGAGGTTATGAGGGATACATGTGACAGGAACGAAAATTTCTTATCAAAATTTTTGTTTAGTGACGAGAAGACATTTCAACTTCATAGCTCTCACAATCCCCAAAATAGCCGCTATTGGTCCCGCGAAAATAAACATCTGCACGTAAGTGTTAGAAAGCAACATCCTCAAAAATTATATGTTTGGAGCGGTATTGTCGGGGATCACATTATTGGACCCCTTTTCATTGAAGGGAATTTGAATAGCCAAAAATATGTTGATCTTCACCAACACCAATTCACGCCAGGCTACAAATTACCTTAGTCAGGTATTTGGTGATAGAATTATTTCCACGTATGGAAATATCCGATGACCTCCTCATCTTGCGCCAAATGACTTTTTCCTATGGGGTTGTTGGCACGACAAAATTTTCCAACACCCTCACTTACGGCCTACGACTATACAGGAGTTTTGGAGGCGGGCAACTCTATCACCCCTGAAATGTTGGCTGCTACGTGCCAAGAGTTTTACAATAGATTGGGATATTGTGAGGCTCAAGAAGGGGACAGATTTGAACATCTAATCTAATTAAAAATTAGATGTTTTCACGTCCAAACCACAGCTTTTTCTTGCTTAAAGGAGGCGGCAGGGTACATTATTTACGATACTAAGCGATAAACTCGTGAGGTTGTTAACATTAGAAAGAAATATCTTCGCTTTTAATTAAATTTCTTTCCATTCTGTTCTACTAGTGACATCTATCCGGAAACGGCCAAACCATGCAGCTAGCACTAGCAGCCAAAGAAATCAATAAACGGCGCTGTTTTTCCTGCAGAGCTTTTTGCTTTCGATATTATTGATTTTAAATAAAGCTGGCCCTACACTACATTTGATATTTTCGAGGTGTTTTATGACATAATCTCGAAACATGTAGCGAACCAATTCTTCAAAACTAGCAGGAGGGTAAAAGCGAAAAATAAGGAGCTGCCAATATTTGTAACACTCAAAAAGGGGTGAAAAGATTTATTTTGCTCTGTTTCTTTACGTTTTTTTTACGAAAAACTTGAGCTCTGTAGTGACAACATCGCCCCATGCCCATCCTTTTCTGCCTAATGTGCTTTTCCGTTTGTTTGCGTCTTATACACGGCTGCTTGGCCTCCTAAGGATTTGCTTAGGAACCCTGTATATGTATATCGAAATGTTTCTAGATATTTAAGAACTTATATGTATATATGCATACTATTTCCGAAAACTCCCAATAACAACTAGCCCATACAGCATCATTCGTCCCAGGGACGTACATTTCACATCCATTTTACGTTTGTAAGTCCCGGGACCTACTCTGTACGTACAGCAAAAACGTACTTACTTCAGTATTAAGTTGTCATAACTTGTGTAACATTTCTCTCACTTCTAACGTTAATTTTTTATAAGTACTTTTCATTCTCTTAAAATAATTGTTATTTTATGAATACCCATCTTCCGTCAGTAACGCCAGGAGAGAGTAGTACTGAGGAGTTTTCGGACTTTAAAATTGCCGTCCTCCCCCCCTATAAAATAGTAGTTTTCACAACCAGTGGATATACTAGTGCTTTTTTTACAAGAGGTGGTTTAAATAACGAGCGCGGCGAGGTATTTAAGAACGCGACGAAAAAAAGCACAGTTTAGCCGCGAGTTTTTACCACTATTTTTTTGAATACCATTATTAAAAGATCCAAGGAAAACAGGAAAATACTTTTAAAAATCTCGAAAGAAGAGCACTTCCGCAACACATTATCTTTACATTATATATCAAGACGGCTGGTAAATGAAATATCACTGGTTTCCATACCGATGTCCCTTTTTACTTGGTGATGTTCATTTTTTTTTTCGTAAATACTTGGTGAAATGGCTTAATTTTTAAGCAAGAATAATTAGATTTTTTCAATATTACTATTTTTTGGTATTTCTCTTCAATTTTGTGTAAAAAAAGGACAGAAATCTTTTTTTTGCACCCGTGATAAAAAAAATGATCTGCAGACAGTTACTAAAATCATGTTTTTGATGAAGGTATAACGTAGATGAGACGTTAGCGTTAGAAAGTGCACGTAATAAGTACGTCTCTAGTATCTTCAATGGAGTAAGCGTATACGTACTGTGTACGTACCTACTCTTCGTCCGAGGCTTAGGTACGGCGTACATACCTGGTACGTAACTTTGCTGTCTGGGAGGTAGATATGGTACAAACCGACAAAACAATAAAATCCAAAAACACATTAATTTATTTTTGACTTTCAAGATTTTCAGGGAATTAAATAAGACACAGCTTTGGGTTACACAACGACTGACAGCTGACCATTTTTATACTATACATCAAGGGCGGTGATGGATGTCACAGCAATGGTTTTAAAAATATTCTCGGTCTGTGAAATTGAGGAAATGACTTTTTTTATAGGTAAGAAGAATTATATTTCCTTATTATTATTATTTTGCGAATTTTTTCTTTAATTGCTTTACACAGCGGCGTACGCAGAGGGGGGCTTAGGGGCCCTCCATTCCACTTTCATAGCCGCTGAAAATCAACTCAAAAAGGTTGAATTTTCGCAAAAATTTACCAAAAAAAATGGAAATATGAAACTATTGTTACTTAAGCCCCCCTCAACGTGGGGGTATGTGCGGATGCACTAGAATCCTTGGGAGAGCGCAAACAAGTGACACTTATGTGGGTACCGGGATATATGGGGGTGCCGGGGAACGAGAAGGCCGACGAGCTCGCCAGGATCGGGACAAGCTCCCAGTATGTAGGGCCGGAACCACTCCTAGGAACAACCAAGAGGCAATTGCAAAGTCGAGTCAATAGATGGGCCAACGATGCCATGGCGACCGCTTGGAGAGGAGGAACAGGATGCGGACCGACCAGGGACTTCGTGAAGGGGCCGGATGTAGCCAGACAAAAATGGCTTCTGGGGAGATCACGAAGGGACGCTGGGCTGCTGACAGAAATCATAACAGGTCACAATCGACTAAGGAAGCACATGACCCGGATCGCGGTGGAAAATGACTCGACTTGCCGGGCCTGCGGGCGGGCAGAAGAGACATCTCGACATGTTATAGCGAAATGCGAGGCATACCAGAGGACGAGATACCAGGTATTCGGTTCCCCGACCCTGGATGAGGAGGGCCTGCACACGCTCAAATGGGATAAAATACTGGACTTTGCAAAAAGAACAGTAAAACCAGATGAGCAGACTGCTAGACCAGTGGTGCAGGCGGCGGATTAGGGGCAGACTCGGGGTAAGGCAGAAAGGGCCCAGGGAGGCCTACTTGCCAGGCTTCGTGCCCCCCCTTCTCTACTACTAAGCCCACAGGAACAATTTTCGCGTAGGCCACTGCTTTAAATGATTTTGCTTCGTCTCTCTTATTAACTCAATGTCTAGGTCCTCATTTTTTTTGGTAAGGAAAAAAAGGCCAGACATACAGAATTGGCACTAAATTTATTCTTATCAAAGAAGTAAATGGGGCCTAAAATAAATTAAACATTTATATACATAAAAAGTGCGTACGAATTAAAATAAGCTGACGAAAACAAAGAATTCGCACCGGTAAGGGTTGCTGCTTAATTTACCTTAAAATGCGGCGTAATGAAGAAAAACGCTCCCCGAGGCCCTTTTCGTAATGCGCATTATAAAGAAAAACAAAATTCCATTCCATTTGCGAAAACCGCCTCTAATTAAAACCCGAAAAACACCTTCGGGATGGCTTACAAGCCGCAGAACAAAAAGGAGGGATGCTAATATTTCACCGGTAGAAGTAAGTTGCTTAAAACAAAACAAAAAACCAAGGTAGAATAGTGATTAAAAAAGCGAGGGGTTATCTGAACCAACTGTATTGGGTAAAGCCAGTAAGTTATACATGTATTGTGAGTAACAAAGTTATGATTGTTTTCCACAAACCAAAACTACACTTTTTTGCATTCGACGCGCGTTTCGCTAACAACGTTAGCATTATCAGAAGCCGATAAACACTAAACTAAATTAACCTACACTCTATCTTATATACTATCTTTTAGTGGGAGGAGATAAAAGTAATAATTTGTGATTGGTCACACTTTATAATCCTATCTCCTCTCAACTAAAGAATAAAGTGTACTAAACGGAATGGGGCCTGTATCTTTATTTAAACTGTTTCTGGATTTAATGAATTTAACTGTACAGAAAAGGAACGGCCACCAACAGGTATATTCCAAATGACTCTTGTCATTGCTTACAACATAAGCTGGCAAGTTTGCACTTTGTAACATATAGATTAGTAAATTTCCCCTCCCCCAGATTTGAAGCAGAAAAAAATAGTATTAGGAATATAGCTGGCGAAAACGGTTACGACGAAGGCTTAATAAATAAGCTGATAAATAGACATTCTTTTCAAAGGCCCTTCGGAATTCCACTTTTTTCAGACAAAAAGATACCTCCGACTCTAAATTTGTATCAATTCCTTATAATCCTAATTATACGAAAGGATTACAAAAAGTATTTAATAAAACCGGTCTTAAACTAGTATATCAATCCGGAAACACAATAAGAAGTTTACTAGGAAATCCCAAGGATAAAACTAGTTCTAGAAAAAAGTGGAATTTACGAAATTAGTTGCATGGATTGTGACAAAAAATATGTTGGCCAAACAAGACGCTCGATTCAAAGAACACTTAGCACACTTAAAATATGGAAGAACAGAAAAGTCAAGTGTGACCGAGCATGCTTTTGAAAACAATCATAGATTCACATTAGATAACCTAAAACTTCTAGTGTACCAAATAAAAGAGTTTTGAATGCATATGAAAGTATGAAAATCATTAAATCCAGAAATAGTTTAAATAAAGATAGATGCCCCATTCCATTTAGTACACTTTATTCTTTAGTTGAGAGGAGATAGGATTATAAAGCGTGACCAATCACAAATTATTAGTCTTATCTCCGCCCACTAAAAGATAGAATATAAGATAGACTGTAGGTTAATTTAGTTTATTGTTTATCGTCTCCTGATGATGCTAACGTTGATAGCGAAACGCGCGTCGAGTGCAAAAAAGTGTAGTTTTGGTTTGTGGAAAACAATCCTAACTTGGTTATAGTGGAACCAAATGTTCCAAATTCCCAACATTATTATGAGTAATGTCATGTTAAAGTATAGGTAACAAGGAAGGTAAATGCAAACAGTATCTCATTGGAAAAAAGTTGGCTTCATGGGACAAAACACCTTTGACGATGATAATGATTTATTTGTGAGTGTGCCAGTCCGGCACTGTCCACTGCGACCACTAGAGGGCCTACTGTGGCTCATTTGTGATATTGTTTCTTGCTACAGAATATTCAGCCCCTAAAAGAGGATTGCAACTTGCTTTGGTGAAGCATCTTTCGGACTCAGCGCGTCGATCTGTGGTTTGCCGAATGTAACTTGACGTTGACGTGCAATAGCTGGACAATCACACAGCACATATCTGGCCATCTCGTCCTTCTCCATACAGAGCCTACATTCGTTGTAATGCTAGGGTTGGGTGAATTTTTTGGGGCACTAGATTTATTTCCTATCAGGTTATTTATAATTTCGCAAGTGGTTCTGGACTTATTTTCAGTATTTACTATTTTTTGCTGAAAATAATTACTCCTTGACTGCTATAACATTATGCGATATGCTTGATTATATTCCTTAAATAAGTGTTTGTAATCTGGACGTCTATGTGATAGTGTTTGTAAGACTTCGTAGAGTTTTCATTTCAGGAGATTTCCAAGGTGTAAATTTCTAAAACAAAGAAATAAGTTAAAAAAAACTTCAAATCAGTTACTTCAGCCGAAAAGAAACCAAAAAACAAAAGATCAAAAGATCTTGGGTGATCTTTTGTTTTTTAGTTTCTTTTCGGCTGAAGTAACTGATTTGGAGGTTTTTAACTTTTTAATTGTTTTAGGAGCATAATCCTATTGGAAATATTAACACGCCAGGACGAATTCGTATCAGGTAACTTGGATAACTACCAGTGCGGAACGATGCCTATTTGTGAGTGATTCAAAGTTGGAAATCAAAGTGTGTAATGGTGTTTAATGATGTATGGGGCGGGTGACCAGTGGAACCACTGATGAGCCTACGCTGATTACCTAAGGCGAAACATCGTTTAATCATTTTCTTTTTCGCTTTGGTCCTTTGTGTGAATTTTCGTTATTTCCACCCAAAATCTTTTGATCTTTTGTTTTTTAGTGTAAATTTTTGTCTAATTTTTTTTTCTTAAGGCGAAAGGTGTCCTTAAAGATATTCTCAAAAATTTTAGAAAACTCATTCCAATTCTGGTTTACATTATTTGACACTGATATAGTATCTCATTGTGGGGATGAAAGCCTATCTAGGAAAAGAACTATATTGTAGTGAGAGTAGTTTCTATAATATGAGTACTGATTTCATATGGAGAAATTTTTTATCTTAAGAAGCAGTGGTCAGACACGGCCAGATCGACAATTTTTGCTTCATATTTAGTATTTTTTCTGATAAGAATGTTGTCCAAGCATCTGCCTGATTTGGGGCGCGTACACTCATTTATAAGATGTGTGAAATTAAAAGACTGGTATGTGTCAATGAAATATTTCGTCCCGTACGTCGATATTAAAATCTCCAACTATGGCATCAATGGCTGATTCTGATAAGCTTTTTGTTAAACTATTTAATAAAATATTATTCAATAGGTCTTTGTTGCCATTTGGCGGCCGATATTAACAACTATCACACATTTTCTTCTCTGGATGTTAAGTTCTAGGGCAGTGCACTCGACATTGTTTAATTCAGACAGGGAACTAATGTCATCTCGAGATTTGTAGGAGACTTGAAGATTATTAAGAGCATATATGGCGAATCCTCCGTGTTTGTTTTTTCTCTACATATGCTAGTTTTCAACTCGTAGTTTTCAATCTTTCATGCATCTATTTGTTCTTTGTCTAGCCATTGTTCTGAAAGACAGAGTATATGAGGCTGGTATTGCCTCAATCCCAATTCCAATTTATCGCGCGAACTGCTTAGAGCCTCCATATTCTGATGAATAATGATATAATGTACTATACAAAATAAACCCCCACTTGTATTTTGGATGGAAACCCCTTTAATAGAGGCTCCTTGATAAGAACAATCTACACCACCTCTTTCTTCTGTTCACAAAAATACTCGCTAAATTTTACGAGACTCGCTTTGGGCAAAAGGGCTCGCGGGCGGTAAGTAATTTAAAGAAAAGTACGCTCTTTTTCCTCACTTTTAACACTCGACTCGGAAATTAACATACTTTCAACACGCTCCTGTTTTTGCTTTTAATCCCATCCTAACAAAGCAAATTTAGCAAACGAACGCGTTTAAGTATATTATGAACGTTGCATGTATGCGGTAAAATTTTACATAAAACAGCGAAAAAACGTTTTACTTAATTGCTAAAACGTTTTGCTGGCTTTTGCATCACAGCGTTTATTATTTGTAATTTAAAAATTATCACAAAAATAAATTTAGGTAAAACATATTTTTAAATAGCAGTTTTATAAAAGGCGCTAAGAAGTTTTAAAAAAATAATATTTTGGCTTTTTGATGTGCTAATAAAAGCGATGGGCGCTATCTAAAATTTGGGTGCCTTTTAAGATTAGGAACTGCTTTTTAACGTCACTGATTACTAAGATTTGATAAGAAAATAAAAGTTAGTTTTAATTTTAAAATTTTCATATAAGGGTATAGTTTCTCCCCAGATTTTAAGTAAAAAAAGTACAGCTGGTACGCCTAGTTCTTTAACTTTTTAATCTTTTACCAGACTGCACAGGAAAAACTAAACAGAATTAGCTGAAATTTTGCAGGGGTGATCATTTTTAAATGCTTAACAAAAATATCTGAAGGATTTTTCAAAATTCTCAATTATTTGTCTTCAAAATAAAAGATCTGGTGCTGTCATCTATCCCAAAAGCCTCAAAATAATTGCGGTCTAGAAGAAACTCGATTTACAAAAAAAATAGAGAAATACTCACAATTTCCTCTGGATTACGTTTTTCCTTTTTATATTTCCTTGCCTTAGCGAAAATAAAAACTAAGTTTCCTTTTTTCTAAAAGCCTGTGCACTCCGGAAAAGAAAACCGATAAATCAATCACACTTCATTGAATTTGGGAGACACACGCATTTAAAGTGTTGGCCGATAGATCGCAGAATTTTTACGATTCCATGGTAACTACAGGTGTTTTGTCAACAAACTTTAAATCGGGCCGCAGAGTATTTTTACGTTTTCTGACAGAAAACCATTCGAGGTTAAGTTTATCTTTCAAAAATGTATTTTCAAAAACATTTTTCTAAAACACGCCCTCCGAAAAAGGCATTACCCCGAGTCTATCAAAGAATCAAGAGAACTTTACTGGCTCGCTGGGATTACTAGGAATTCGCATAGAAACATTCGGCGCCCATATAACCCCACATAATTTTTTTTAAAATTTAAATTATTGCGGCATAGTTATGTGCAAGTGTACTAGTGAAATCTTAGAGTGTAAAGGATAGATTTTAGAACATTAGTTCCAAAAACCCACGGATACTTGGGTACTAACAAAACAGGTCAATAAAGCTCCATTTAGAGGTTGGAAAGACTCTTGCTAGTCGTTGACGCTCCTGTTTAAAATAGAATACGATTATTTCGTCTAGCGCCTGTACCCGATTTTCATATCTGCATGCTTTTAAGTTAACCTGTTGTCGGTATCAGCTAGCGGGAGTGTTTCCAATTCAATTATAAATGCACCTGTAAATGCAACCCTAAACATTACACCCAGTTACTTTAATACGTAGTTGGGTAGCGTTTTTTTTAGCAGGTGATTCTGCAATAAATGGTTTTCTTTTATTTTAGTATTTTACTTGCTTTTTCAGCGGCGTAGAACCCGAAGTCAAATTTTTAACCCGGTGCTAAAAAATCTCTGGTGTCCCACTGTGGATAAACATAAATATAGTCTCCGCGTTGCCATGCAAAATAAATTCAATGACGTAAAATTTTGCAAAAAAATCAGGTTGACATAGCTAAATTGATTTCCCGTACAGTGTTGCAAAAAACAATTCCCCAGATTATAACTAAGACCTTAAGCCGGTTGGAGCTCATCTGACTCAACCTGGCCCCGCAAAAAAGCGTTGGTTTTATTATTTGCGAACAGTGACTAAAATCATGTTTTTGACGGAAGGTTAAAAAATAATAGTACATTATAAACCTAGGGACTAAAGTGCAACTTTTAATCCCGCGACGAAAAGTTTGTTAAAATCACGTTATTTCTACGTCAAATGGTTCGTCGACAACAAGAACGGATTTGCTAAGAATGAAATCTTGACCAAGAGCAAGTGTTGTTTGGCCTAACTTGCGATAATTATTTATAATTTTCCAGGGATTATTTTTTTTAATCCCTCAGGGATTATATTTACATGCAATCCCCAGGCTGAGGGATTAAATTTACTTTTAAGGGATTATTTTTTTAATCCCTCAGGGATTCCCTAAAAAGAGGGATTAAACGTACCTATTTAATACCTAAAGTGCATAAGAAACTTTTTTACATTTTTTCTTCTCTACCCTAATTGAAACAAAACATTTTTTTTTATTATATAGGTTAGCCCTAAAAATCTTGGACTGATTTAATTTTTTAATTACTTTTTTGTGCCTTGCCCGATTTTTATGAAGTTTGGTATTTTGGAAACGTAAAGGAAAAAGGTTTACTATTTTTGTGGCAAAAATGTAAATTATCAAAAATCCAAGATGGCGCACATAGTCAAAAATTTAGACTGGAAAAAAAAGCTTAAACTATTTTTGGCCTCCCTGTAATTTTTTTTTGACCCAATAGGAACTTTTATGCCTTTTCACGTCTGACGAGGTATCAATCATAACATTCGGTTAAGTGGTACAAAAGTTGCAAAGGCTCAATATTTCGCATAACGTTCCCACCAACAAAATTATAAATAAAATCTATATGTTTGTGGCGGATTCATAATGTCGAAACTACTTTTTTTGGGTTTTTCGCCACTAAGTTAAGGAAATTTTTTCAAAAATATGTTAAAACCCACTGCGTAAATTCCTAAAGAAAAAAATTTGTTCGGTTGTCAGTGGTTTTTAAATAAGATAAAAAAAATAATAATTTTCTTTGGGTTTCCAATGTATTTTTTCTTAAAGTTAGTCAAAAGATAATTTTTATAATTGATATTTTAAAATAAAAATTTTGTATTTTTATAATGTAATCTAAAATCGAAAACACTCAAACAAATATAATTTTGATTTTAAATTTTACTAAATTCACCCAATACCTTGTTGGCTACTATTAACGCACAAACTGTCAAGTAAATATTTGAAATATATATCAGTCAAAGTCAGTCAGTTGTATGACAATAGACAGATATTTTAAAAAAGAATCGAAAAAAGTTTTTGAAAAGGATAAAATTCTTTGATAACGGTAGTAGAATTTCTGCCGAAACGTCAGATAAGTACTTAGATTCTAGTTAGGATTTGCGTGTGTGTAGGCAAATTTTTTATCTTATTTAAAAACCACTGACAACCGAACAAATGTTTTTCTTTAGGAATTTACGCAGTGGGTTTTAACATATTTTTGAAAAAATTTCTTTAACTTAGTGGCGAAAATCCCAAAAAAAGTAGTTTCGACAACAAAATTATGTCTCATTTCTTTACCAAGAACTTTCTTATTTCTCATCGGTTTTTTACAAGTGTATCCTTTCTGGAAAGGTAAATAAACCAACTTTATTGCAGTTTTTGTCAAATGTCAAAAATTTAGGATGGCGGACATAGTCAAAAAATACTTTTCCAAGAAAAGAGGTGAAACTTGTTTTTTTCCTCCTTGTAATTTTTTATTGCTAATGTAGGATACCTTATGCCTTTTCACGTCTAACGAGGTATCACTCATAAAATTTAGCACAAAAGTTGCATTGGCGTAAAATTTCGCATATTCCAACCACCACAAAAATATGTTTTTTTTTTGTGTCCCAAGAACTCTTATTTCTTATCGGATTTTTACAAGTTTATCTTTTTTAATTTATTAATTAATTAATTAATAAACGTCAAAAAACGAAGATAACTGACATAGCAAAAAAAATACTTTTTTGACCTCCTTGTAATTTTTTATTGCAAATCTTAAAAAGCATTTCACGTTTAACGAGATATCACTCATAAAATTCGGTTAAGTAGTACAAAAGTATAAAAATCGTCGTGTTCGTGAAACGTCAAATCTAAAAAATGACAGGGACGTCAAAAAAGTTTCAGATTTTTTTAGAAAATTTTTGTAACCTTTGATTTTTTACATTTGACATTTTGAATAAAATTGCAATAAGCTTGGTTTTATTACCTTGCTTTTGATTTTTAAAGCATTATTTTCACAGAAAGCTTTATTAAAATTTGATAGAATCCTTCCCTATTTTGAGAAATATATCTTAAAAAGTAATAAAAAAGTAATCAGGGCTCAGTTAAACTCAATAATATTATTGTATATTTAATAAAGTCAAAGAGTTGAAGTGATTACCCAAATATTTATGGATTGAGAAAGGGAAAATATCTACACAGATTTTCCGCCATTTTTAAGTCAAGTGCTGGTCTCAAGTGAGTATTTTTTTTTGTTTACACTATTTTTCTGAGTTAATTATATATGAGCCATTTTTTAACATTCGGTATATTTTCTTATTGTTGTACTATTTGTTAAGGATACTGATGTTGTTCTTATTATAATTTTTATTACTTATTGCTTATAAAACCGGGTAATTATTTAGTATATGGTTTTCTGGCATTTTTGATTTTTTTGAAAAATTATATAATTTTTTTTTTCTCTAGAAACATAATTTTTCATCTTTGAACACAACTCTTATACACTTGCTCTTTTTTTAGGCTCAGGGGAGAGTTTCGATTGATCTCAGTCCTGCCCGGTCCTGATTGACAGCAGTCATAAAATTTTTCAGAAACATAAGCAGAAGGAGAAATCGATTGTGTTTATATCTTTGAGTAGCATCCACACAGACGAGCTTTCCGTTGATGTTCGAAATGCCAACCAACATTTACACGAGCCTGTATGGTAAAATGTTCGAGCAAAAGCTCGCGCAAAAGCTTATTTTTCAGAACTCTGTTCATTAGGAACAAGTTGTGTTGTTTTTATATTTTAAAGGTAACAGTTCATTACCAAAAAGTTTTCTAAGTAATTGAAGGTATATTTTTAACTTTTACAAAGTGAGTTTCGTTTGTTTATAAATGTTAATCGACAATCATTTTTGACGAATTATTGCTTTAATATTCATTAGTTCTACTTGACTAGTTAGTTTTTAAAACTGTTCTTTAGGAATAAGTTGTCTTATTTTTATTTTATAATACATTACTACTAATAAATAATTAAAATCAAAAAGTAATTTTAATTAATACTGGGGGGGGGGGGGCATAATATAAACCTGTGACTGTTAATAAAATACCATGTGGATTAATTTTTTAACTAAGTAATGTATGTTAAAATTGTTACAACATCTCTACCATATAAAAAAACCCTCGAAAAAATCTTATTGTGCTGCAAAAAATTCTCATTTCAAAGGCTTGACTAAAAATTTAGTTTTTCTTTTACTATGCTTACCAAAAAATATACTCGCCTGGTAGAGGGTGATAATTTATGAACGCCCACCCCCTTAACTTTGTTAATATTTACCGTAAAAAGGTGAAACAAAAAATTAATAACTGATCTTTTTTTTTTGATTACCCTGGTACAGGCAGGGTTGCCTTATCGTCACCCCGCCCCGGGGATAAAAAAACCATAAAACTGTGGTAAAAACGACAAAATTTTATAGGTTATTTACTTTTTTTCATGATAAATAATAATACAGTTACGGGGCGATATGTTCATAAATTATCACCCTATACTTTCTGAACTCAGTACTTTTCAAACGATATTCAATATTGTGTAAAAACTACTCCAAATTGTGTTAAAAATTACTTACAATTGATAAAGTTATGATTGTTTTCCACAAACCAAAACTACACTTTTTTGCACCCGACGCGCGTTTCGCTAACAACGTTAGCATCATCAGGAGACGATAAACAATAAACTAAATTAACCTACACTTTATCTTATATACTATTTTTTAGTGGGCGGAAATAAGACTAATAATTTGAGATTGGTTACACTTTATAATCCTATCTCCCCTCAACTAAAGAATAAAGTGTACTAAACGGAATAGGGCCTCTATTTTTATTTAAACTATTTCTGGATTTAATGATTTCCATACTTTGATATGCATTCAAAAGTCTTTTGTTTGGTACACTTTTTAGAAGTTTTAGGTTATCTAATGTGAATCTATGATTGTTTTCAAAAGCATGCTGGGCCACACTTGACTTTTCTGTTTTTCCGAATTTTAAGTGTGCTAAGTGTTCTTTGAATCGTATTTGAATAGAGCGTCTCGTTTGGCCAACATATTTTTTGTCGTCACAATCCATGCAACTAATTTCGCAAATTCCACTTTTTTCTATAACTGTAGTTTTATCCTTGGGATTTCCTAGTAAACTAAGTAAAGACCGGTGTTATTAAATACTTTTTATAATCCTTTCGTATAATTAGGATTACAAGAAATTGATACAAATTTAGAGTCGGAAGTATCTTTTTGTCTAAAAAAAGTGGGATTCCGAAAGGTCTTTTGAAAAGAATGTCTATTTATCAGCTTATTTATTAAGCCTTTGTTGTAACCGTTTTCGCCATCTATATTCCCAATCCTATTCTTTTCTGCTTCAAATCTTTCCTTGTTTAAGGGGAAATTTACTAATCTATGTTGAAAAGTGCAAACCTGCAAGCTTATGTTGTAAGCAATGAAAAGAGTCATTTGGAATATACCTGTTGTTGGTCGTTCCTTTTCTGCATAGGTCAAATTCTAATTTAAGAATTTAAAAAAAAATAGAATTTGACCTATACAGAAAAGGAACGGCCACCAACAGGTATATTCCAAATGACTCTTTTCATTGCTTACAACATAAGCTTGCAAGTTTGCACTTTTTAACACATAGATGAATAAATTTCCTCTTAAACAAAGAAATATTTGAAGCAGAAAAGAATAGGATTAGGAATATAGCTGGCCAAAACGGTTACAACGAAGGCTGAATAAATAAGCTGCTAAATAGACATTCTTTTCAAAAGACCTTTCGGAATTCCACTTTTTTCAGAAAAAAAGATACCTCCGACTCTAAATTTGTATCAATTCCTTATAATCCTAATTATACGAAAGAATTACAAAAAGTATTTAATAACACCGGTCTTAAATTAGTATATCAATCCGTAAACACAATAGGAAGTTTACTAGGAACTAGACTAGAAAAAAGTGGAATTTACGAAATTAGTTGCATGGATTGTGACAAAAAATATGTTGGCCAAATGAGACTTTCTATTCAAACACGATTCAAAGAACACTTAGCACACTTAAAATAAGGAAGAACAGAAATGTCAAGTGTGGCCGAGCATGCTTTTGAAAACAACTTCTAAAAAGTGTACCAAACAAAAGACTTTTGAATGCATATGAAAGTATGGAAATCATTAAATTCATAAATAGTTTAAATAAAGATAGAGGCCCCATTCCGTTTAGGACAATTTATTATCTCTTATCTCCGCCCACTAAAAGATTGTTTATCGTTTCCTGATGATGCTAAAGTTGTTAGCGAAACGCGGGTCGAGTGCAAAAAAGTGTAGTTTTGGTTTTAGGAAAACAATCATAACTTTGTTATAGTGCAACAAAACGTTACAAATTCCCAACACAACTCATAATTGAATTTTTTATTACTGCTAATCGGATCAACCACCCAAAAAGTACTCAAAAATAAGTACAACACTCAAAAAAGCGTTACGTTATATACAACATTAGGAGTATCATTTACTCCCAAAAATTGAGCGAAAATTTTACTCATTTAGATATGTACCTATTTTGGGTAAATTCGGAGTGATTTTTTAGTGAAAATTCACTCAGAATTTCTTACCGTGTACGTCAAGTAGAACAAGAGATCAAATTTAAGCAGAGGATATAAATTTACCCAACCGTTATGCCTCTCAGATTTCTCCATCTGCTTGTTCAAAATTTTCCACTTTTTCTTTGGTGATATCCATTCCCTATTTTCCCTGGTCAAAACGCAAAGTGAGTGTGGTTCAATAAAAAAGCTAAAAAGCATCTTGGTTTATCGTTGAAGGATTAACATTAACTAAAAATGTGCCGCACTGAACAACATGGCACTTATCCTGACCTGATAATCTGAAAGCTTAAATCAACCCCTTCAAGCCCTTTAATGGCTCTTTTTCCCATTTTCTTTGATTTACAACGTGGAAAACTAGGTTATTATGAGTGGTTGCACGTGTATGTGGAAATGAGACTCATCTTTTATGAAGTTAAAATGCAAAAGATAAAACGGGCTCTTTAAAACGTAATCAGAAAAAAAAGTATCATTTCTTTTTGGTGAAAATTTCTACAGATTTAAATTTTAACGCAAAAAATGTCTAATATTTTTACCCTAATTTTTACGGATGGCGCCACATGTATTGAGGTTTATCAGCGCCAGTATTGTTGAAAAAGTGAGAAGGGGGTACTCACATCTCGCCTAGTCCTGACCCACCGAGATTTCTGAAATGGGTGAAAACGCATGCGCACTTTTACTTTCACCAAAATTTCGGGGACCACTTTCTAGGTGATATTTCAAGACTACTGACCCTGCGGTTATTATAATCGAGGTATTTTTTTGGATTCCGGTGTCCAGGGATTTTTTTTATAAATGTGCCTCACTGTAACATTTTTACTGATCGTTTTAGAAAGATGAAACAAAAAGTAAATTAATTGTCGCAGCAGACTAAAACATTTTTTTTGAGAAAGCCCTATATATTTTTTATATTTAGTTCTACAAAAAAATTATGTTTTTAACAATATCAAACACTTTGGATCTTCCACTGTGTTTTCGAGATATTTTCAATCATGAATTTTACGAACTAATAAAAAAACTTTAACCCAGCTAACCAACACTTTCAATACATAGGTTTTAACTTTAAACTTTCATTTTTACTTTACATTCTAAATTACAAATATCTCGAAAACTATTAGTGACAGACCCAATGTACGTGTTATTTTTGAAAAAAATATTTATTTGTAAAACTTTAAAATAAAATAAAAAATATTGCTACATTCTAAATAGCAAATATCTCGAAAACTATTAGTGACAGACCCAATGTACGTGTTATTTTTGAAAAATAATTTTTTTTGTAAAACAATCCATGACAAAATAGTTATTTATGCACTTAGGTGAAAACTTTAACGGCCGCTGTATGTAAATAACAGCCTGAGGAGTTAGCCGAGGGCTGTTACATGCTGAGGGCGTTAAGGCTGTTTTTGACCGAGGTACATACAACATTTTTTGCACGATGAGCATACCCAACAAACAATTTATAGTCAATGTTACTGGTGCCATTGTCATTGCCACCAAAAATACGTTAAAACGTAGTAATATTTCCTACAAAAAACTATTTATAGGAAAAATGTCATTATTGTCACTTATTGTGGTCACTATTACGGCTAAAAAATTACCACAGTGTCGTAAAAATATAAAGTTATGCACTAAAGTACACTATCCCAATGAGCATTTTCAGAAACTTCTGGTGACAGATATTTATATAATTATTATAAAGAGGGTTCCATTGATACCCTAGGGTATTTAGAAGTTTCCTACAAGAATTGAGTTTGTATATTTGTTTTATTAAAGGCTCTAAATTGATAGTACCCTAAAGTAACATAAAACTGGCGTTAACAATATTTCCACGGACATCTTTATAAAAATTGAAGTCATCGGTTCAAATGTTATATAAATTGGTGTTAACAATGTTTCCACCAACATATTTATAAAAATATAAGTCATCAGTGACAAAATTAATATAAATTGGTGTTTGAAATCTTTCTGTCAACCCACCTATAAAACCGTAAGTAACTATCAATTAAAGATATATAATAGATTGGTTTTTAAAATGTTGCTATCAACCCACTTATAAAACTTAATTAACCAACAACAAATTTATATAAGATAAGATTGAAAATATTTCGAGAGACACTTATAAAAACTTGGGAACTCACACCAATAGTTATATAAATTGGTGTCTGTAATATTCTTATTAACTCATTCATAAACCTTTTTTGCCCATAAGGTTTTTTCTATAATTTTGTTATTAATTTCTTTATATAGTGATTATAATACACCTGATTTTAGAACAAAAAAAAACAATTTTAATTTATTTTGGCAATTATAAAAACAAAACAAACAAGATTTTTTAAGGTTAATTTTGTGACATCAAAAGGCGCGTTTTTGCGACCTCAAAAGGAGCGTTTTTGCGACATCAAAAGGCACGTTTTTGCGAGATACCATACCATTATTATCTTGTTTTAATTACATCAATCTGAGAGAGATCCAAATCTTTTTGAGATAGTTGCCGATGACAGATATAGGGATCGAATGCATTTTACACCCGATTCCCACCAGCGTTTCCCATGCGCAGTCACCCTGACTCAAAAAACTCATCACTTGGTCCGACATGAACTTGTATAGGCAAATCTCGCTTAGACCACGTGATACGTGTTTTGATTCGGGGGACCCACGAATGAGAAACGCATAGATGGGAACAGTGTTTTAGAAAAAGAGAACAATATAGTAACCGTGTTAAGGTTGCAAAAACGTACCGTGAAACGTCGAGCGCATACGCTGATACTGCTGGTCGGCGGCAAATGTGAACACCCCGGAAAATACTCGCCTATACACCCTTCGACCCCGCAATCTAACTATATTCTTAAGATAGTTACCTCTGATAGTTATGCGGGCTTGAAGTTTGTGGAGGCGGGTATTTTTCCTGGTATGTGTAGTATGCTGGATCTCTCGAGGAATGCATTTAGGAAAAGAGAACAATGGTAACTATGTTAAGCTCGCAGAAACAGACCATCAGTGTTCAACACTGCGCCATCTGTAGCCCTTTGTTCCAAGTAGCATCATTTTTTAAAAGGGTTATAAAATTAGGTTGACGAGGTAAACCGTGGTATAGTTGTATTGTTTTTTTTTATAGAATTGTCGGAAATTTTCGCCATTTTGGATTACAAAAATAGGTTTTTGGCCTAAATAGAAACGTTATTTATGGGGTTTCAACATGTGTTTCAATCGAAATATTGCTTGTTAGGGTTAAGAACAACATACAAAATTCAATATTTGTCCTATATTTAAATTAATATTTTTTTTCTCGTTTTCTCAAGTATTTTTGGAGCCCATGAAATTTACGTGAGTGTATTCGAAAACTATACAGTACACACGGGACCGCAGCTGATTTTCAGAGTAGGATGACTTGAAAAACGGCTTTTATTTGACTATAGTATATAAATATTCATATTCCTGCATCAGCTTATCTCACTTTTATTATTATTTATTTTAGAAGATTGCTAAACACCATTTTATAAATTTTTTTATTGTAAAAAGAAAAAGAATAATACATAACAAGCAAAGGGAAGAGAGATGGAAAATCTATATTTCTAAATCCATAAAAACCTTTAATTTGTTATGTAGTGTTGTTAGAACAGTTGTAAAACCTTTTTATAATAATCTCTATACCTGAGGACTCATAAGGAAGTTTTATAAAATCTATATGTTGTTTTTCTATCCATTACTATGTACCATAAATTTTTATAAGCTGGTGTTGAACAGTTGTTTTTCAAGTCTTTTTTACTCATTTAAGAGATATATTAGAGTTATAAAATTATCACCAACACTAAATAATATAACTTTTGGTTATTTTATGAAGGTTTTATATTATTTGCTGTAACTTTTATATAGACAAAAATGCTCATTGGGATATAACTATATACCATTACTAGAAGCACGGAAAAACTTTACAGTCCGGGGCTTACTTCATAGTTGTCACATTTAATTTCTTTAGTATTACTTTTACGAGGTAACGACTGTACTGATATTAATTTGGTTGCAATTCAGTAACTCTTACTCTACAAAACTACAAAGTTATGGAGTCTACATGCACGGTCGCCTATCTACCACACCACAAAAACGTTGCCTACGAGTTATCGCTACTTTATTGACATTGTAAATCAAATTCAAATCAAAATTTAAAAATTCTTCATTAAATCACTGATTAGTAGTTGTATGTATCAATAAAACTAGAAATATTAATATTTAGTTAATAAAACATATTAAAACTGGAAAGATTTTTAATTTGGAAATTCTAGCTTCAAATAATTCCGATTTTTTATCAATATTTTAGATAAATTAAAACTGGGTCAAAACTGGGGACGCGCGTTTTTTTTTATAAAAAAATCAACATTTTTAATTAGTAAAGTGCTATGCTTTTATAAATTTAAGATGTTGTGACTTCAGAAAAGTGGTTAATCAAATGGTAATTATTAGGTATAAGTTATGATATGGATAATATTTTTGTTTCCTGTCTTCAAATATTGTGTGTCTCATATATTTTAGGAAAAAATTAACATATTTTCAATTAATAACGTGGGAAAGAGAACACCTATAACAACTATAAAGTCAGAAATACTACATTATGTGGTAAACAGGACGTCGGGATAACGTGTCCGTTTACTACCACAGACGAAATAACTCCTATATCAAGAGTAATAATTACCGTCGCGATGTAGTTTTACAACAGTCCCAATTCATTCTTAAAAACGGTGAATACCTCGAGGTATAGTAGTAGTAAAACTGTCGCCGTGATACGATGCCACAACTCTATTAGGGATAGGGCGTGGAGATGGTCACCACGTCACGCCTGATTTTGTTGCTTGGGTATTGTCATTTGAAAATTAAAAAAATAATAGGTTATAATTTGGTTATGACATTAGTCAAAAATATCTTAAAATATAAACTTGGCAAGTTACTTAAAATAACAACAAACGATTGCACGGGATAACTAGTCGCATTTTTCAAAATTTAGAACTTTAAGACCGTAGTGCATAAAAATTAATTATGTTGCTCTACGTCGGACCTCATAACAGCTGACAAAAAAATAGTCAAATAAAAAATTTGGCAATAAACTAAAAATTAATTCAGTTTTGGTTTTTAACGATAAACAGAAAAAAGTTATGACGAGGTACGTTTTCAAAACATCACCCTGTGCGTAATAATCGTTATATGACATACTCAAACATCCCTCACAGCATGAACGATTAAAGCAACCCTCATGTATAACTCTGTACGAAATTACCATGTATACCAGCATGAAAAGACCTAGCCCGCAATCCTTATGACTTTTGGGGTGGATTTCGCTTTAAGTAAATGCCTAAAACACGCGTTAAGCGAGATGTGGGGGGTAAGTTTAACAGCGCCTGCATATAAGAGCACTTGTAACCAATTTCACATTTTTACAGGTCGTTTATGTTTTATGATGGAAGTTGAGAACAAGGCCTCGATGTTTAGCAGAAGATTTTAAGAAACCGACTGGAAACGACGTATTTGATCTTTTTATGTCAAATTTTTTATAAAAATAGAAATCTAAAGTGCTCAGCAAATTGTAGCCCGGGCGAATCGAGAGGTGAATTTTTCGACACAAGATAAATGTGCAACGTTAGTCCCTAACTATATAAACTCTCAGCCTTCTACTAAAAAAACGGTTTTCTCGATTCAGTGGCTCTGCCTGTTGCTCATTTTATCGCCATTGTAACTCAAAAACTCCTGCACCAATCTAAACCGAATTAAAAGATTCAAAATAACTGAATGTTTTTTTTTAAATAATTTTTTTCACTAATGTACTATTTTTTTGCTTCCCTTGATCCGTAAAAATAAAACTTTCAGCCTTCTGCTAAAAAAACGGTTTTATCGATTTCGTCGCTCTGCCTGTTGCTCATTGTGTCGCCATTGTAAATCAAAAACCCCTGCACCAATTTCAACAGAAATAAAAGATTCAAAATAACTGAATGTTTTTTTTTATAATTTTTTTCACTAATGTACTATTTTTTTGCTTCCCTTGATCCGTAAAAATAAAACTTTCAGCCTTCTGCTAAAAAAACGGTTTTATCGATTTCGTCGCTCTGCCTGTTGCTCATTGTGTCGCCATTGTAAATCAAAAACCCCTGCACCAATTTCAACAGAAATAAAAGCCATACGTGCCTGCTGGCGCTATTTGTCGTGTTTTCGAACTTATTTTTTGTGAAAACTTTGACAAAAACTAGAGGAAAAGTCCAATTTTATAGTTAGTAAAATCGCGTTTGTGATGAAGGTATAAAAAAATAATTATGTCATCGGTAACGAACAAAGCAATGGTTGGTTAATTGCGTACAGTTACAAAAGTCGCGTTTTGGATAGAGGATTAAAGAAAAGTTTTTTTTTAACGACTCCAATTTTTCAGGCTAGTTCAAAGTATAAGACGGTCAAAATATATACTGTCATACTGTTTCCTACTATAAAGAACTGACCGAAACACTCTTGATGCGTTGTCAGGTATTAAGTAGGTATTAGGATCCTGGCAACCTTAATCCCCCGAAGGAGGACTGAAAAAACGGTGTTTTATCCCTAATTCGTTAGGTAACTAGGGGAGACGCAAGTCTCCCGCCGCTGTTTACTGGTGGAGATTATATCCCATTTAACAACACCAGCAGCACAATTATATCTAAAACGCAAAATATTTTACTTTAAAATGACTGTACCTAACATTGTGATAAGATAGACATTATAGGCTAACTTTAATAAAGTCGGCACTATTTTTGACAGTTCCGCACGCAAGTACTACATGTTTTTAGGCACTTACCACCTCTATGGAATTACTGAAACAAATACTCGCATTTTTCGGCCCTTCACCCTTGTAACACTTTATAACACTTACACCTACCCTTCTATTCTTACGTTGCTGCTGTACGTAATTTATGGATTGTCCCTAAGTTGATTACCTAACGTTTTTGCTACTATTTCTGACTTTATTACTCTCTAAACATGTTTATATCGTGACATCTATAAAGTTGACAGAATTAAAGTTAATGTCGTCCTTTATTAAAGTTCGGCACAAACCTTGGCACAAACATTATACAAATCGATATTATTTTGAGTCGTGCCCAAAAAAGTAAAAATAGAAATAAATGGAACTACTACTTATATTTATTTTAATAGGATTCTCATCAGCCTTTATTATTATGGGTACCGATGTCGAAAAGAAGTATGTCCGAGAATTATGGAAAATCGTATTTGTTCCCATTCTGTCTATTATTTGTCATGCTGTTGTTAAAGGAAACTAACAATTTTTATGTACTACAGGGCAGTTCTGGCATGTAAGTGCCTTATTATTTATATGAATATCCTATAAAAGCTCTGCTTCTTTCTGTAAGAACATTTATACGATTTTACTGTAGAGCAGAATTGCCGCAAAGTACTTTAGGCTCTTAAGGTATTGTATAAGAGTGTTTCAGACCCAATAATAAAACAATTTTAAATCAAAAGGGTTCTACAAGGTTTTACCTGTAATTTTACTCTCTGTAAAGCTCTGCTTCTTTCTGTAAGAACATTTATACGGTATTCCTATAGGGCAGAATTGCCGCAAAGTACTTTAGGCTCTTAAAGTATTGTATAAGAGTGTTTTAGGCCCAATAATAAAACAATTCTAAATCAAAAGGGCTCTACAAGGTTTTACCTGTAATTTCGCTCTCTGTACGAATGTCCTTACAGCAAAAATTAAATGAATATCCTATAAAAGCTCTGCTTCTTTCTGTAAGAACATTTATACGGTATTCCTATAGAGCAGAATTGCCGCAAAGTACTTTAGGCTCTTAAAGTATTGTATAAGAGTGTTTCAGGCCCAATAATAAAACAATTTTAAATCAAAAGGGTTCTACAAAATTTTACCTGTAATTTCGCTCTCTGTAAGAATGTCCTTACAGAAAAAAATTAAATGAATATCCTATAAAAGCTCTGCTTCTTTCTGTAAGAACATTTATACGGTATTCCTATAGAGCAGAATTGCCGCAAAGTACTTTAGGCTTTTAAAGTATTGTATAAGAGTGTTTCAGACCCAATAATAAAACAATTTTAAATCAAAAGGGTTCTACTAGGTTCTACCTGTAATTTTACTCTCTGTAAAGCTCTGCTTCTTTCTGTAAGAACATTTATACGGTATTCCTATAGAGCAGAATTGCCGAAAAGTACTTTAGGCTGTTAAAGTATTGTATAAGAGTGTTTTAGGCCCAATAATAAGACAATTCTAAATCAAAAGGGCTCTACAAGGTTTTACCTGTAATTAAAGGGAACGTGAGCTAGGTTTAGACCGTCGTGAGACAGGTTAGTTTTACCCTACTGATGACTCGTCGTTACGATAGTAATCCTGCTCAGTACGAGAGGAACCGCAGGTTCGGACATTTGGTTCACGCACTAGCTCGAGCGGGCTATGGTGCGAAGCTACCATCCGTTGGTTTATGCCTGAACGCCTCTAAGGCCGTATCCTTTCTAGTCAAAGGTGGCAACGATATTTCTTGGAGTTCCGAGAGTCGAAAGGCTCAAAACAATGTGACTTTACTAGGCGGTCGGCTCTCGGGCCGATCGTCGCACGAGCCCGATTACCGCGTGTGGTCATCGGTCGGCGGCGGGATCGATCCTTGCCACGTCCGACCAGACCACTTGGCGGTCGATCATGGGTCTTACAATCATTTCGATGTTGGAACTTTAAAGTATTGTATAAGAGTGTTCCAGACCCAATAATAAAACAATTTTAAATCAAAAGGGTTCTACTAGGTTTTACCTGTAATTTTACTCTCTGTAAAGCTCTGCTTCTTTCTGTAAGAACATTTATACGGTATTCCTATAGAGCAGAATTGCCGCAAAGTACTTTAGGCTCTTAAAGTATTGTATAAGAGTGTTTTAGGCCCAATAAGACAATTCTAAATCAAAAGGGCTCTACAAGGTTTTACCTGTAATTTCGCTCTCTGTAAGAATGTCCTTACAGCAAAAATTAAATGAATATCCTATAAAAGCTCTGCTTCTTTCTGTAAGAACATTTATACGGTATTCCTATAGAGCAGAATTGCCGCAAAGTACTTTAGGCTTTTAAAGTATTGTATAAGAGTGTTCCAGGCCCAATAATAAAACAATTTTAAATCAAAAGGGGTCTACAGGGTTTTACCTGTAATTTCGCTCTCTGTAAGAATGTCCTTACAGCAAAAATTAAATGAGTATCCTATAAAAGCTCTGCTTCTTTCTCTAAGAACATTTATACGGTATTCCTATAGAGCAGAATTGCCGTTAAGTACTTTAGGCTCCTAAAGTATTGTATAAGAGTGTTTCAGGCCTAATAATAAAACAATTTTAAACCAAAAGGGTACTACAAGGTTTTACCTGTAATTTCGCTCTCTGTAAGAATGTCCTTACAGAAAAAAATTAAATGAATATCCTATAAAAGCTCGGCTTCTTTCTGTAAGAACATTTATACGGTATTCCTATAGAGCAGAATTGCCGCAAAGTACTTTAGGCTTTCAAAGTATTGTATAAGAGTGTTTCAGGCCTAATAATAAAACAATTTTAAATCAAAAGGGTACTACAAGGTTTTACCTGTAATTTCGCTCTCTGTAAGAATGTCCTTACAGCAAAAATTAAATGAATATCCTATAAAAGCTTTGCTTCTTTCTGTAAGAACATTTATACGGTGTTACTATAGAGCAGAATTGCCGCAAAGTACTTTAGGCTTTTAAAGTATTGTATAAGAGTGTTTCAGGCCCAATAATACAATTTTAAATCAAAAGGGTTCTATAAAGTTTACAGGTAAAACTTGCTTTCTGTAAGAATGTCCTTCCAGCAAAAATTAAACGATTGTCCTATAAAAGCTCTGCTTCTTTCTGTAAGAATATTTATACGGTTTTTCTATAGAGCAGAATGGCTGCAAAGTATTTTAGACTCTTGAAATATTGTATAAGTGTTTCAGGCCCAATAATACAACAATTTTAAATCAAAATGCCTCTATAATTGGTAATTTTACTTTATGAAGATATATTACAAGAGCAAAAAGGTGATAAACATCATATCCGATCTCTCTAATAAAGCAAAAATGCACTTAAGTGGTTGATGGTGGATGAAAATATTTAGCTACTTCTCTAATTTTTCCTTGTTTTTGTGTTATCCTCATAATTGGCCAACTGTCCAATTGAAATTAAAAGTCATCCTGAGTCTCACATAACCTTAAACAACAAACATTAAACAGAAAATTTAAGTTTATAAATCCGCCTTAAAGAAAGAACCTGAGAATATAAACATGGAACACTCAAAAGCGGACGGGAATCCCAACAACTGTCTGTTGTTGGGATGTTCTGTCTTTCTATGAATTTAACAATCTATCTCAAAAGCAACAAAAACCTCAATATCATGAAGGTATAATTCATAAAAACACATAAAAACGATAAACGGTGCAGAAATATTGCATAATTTGCTTTAAAAAACGTCTTCTGTATATATTTCGTCACTTTTTATTTTTAGTCGGACAATATTTTAAGTTCCAAACAAAGATATTTCAATGGCGCGTGAAAATTTTCTTAAATAAATGATAGGAATATTAGCAGTAAAGTGGTGTTCGTTAATAAAATTGTGTTCACTCGTCTCTATCACTTTGAACGCAAACCAACCCAACCCAACCACCTCTTACGTTTTCGAGGACACAACAACCATAGCAAAAAGCCAAAATGACAAAAAAGTACATCGATCATTGTGCTTTTAGATAAAAATTCGAACCTATTTTCAACTCTAGTCAAAGTAGTTTATCTAAAACAGGGGACGCAAGGCAGGCCAAGGAGCTCATCCAGGGCTTCAACAAGACAAGAAGCGACTGGTTGCTGCGCAGGAAACGTCCAGAAATAGGACCACTAATAGGAGTTCTCACTGGACACTGCGCGCTACAAGAGCACCTGGCAATGATGAAGGTAGTGCGGGACTCAACTTGCAGAGAGTGCTGACAGGAGGATGAATCCTCACACCACTATCTTGCAAGGTGTCCAGCCTACAGAGGAATCACAAAGGGAATCTTTGGAGAGGACGTGTTGAGCCGGACGATGAAATGGTCGGATATCCTGACCTTTATCCAAAGGACGGGAAGGTTCGACCGTGGTGGAGTGGGAGCGTGAGGGGGGAGATCTGGGGGATGGCAAAAAGAGCTCGCGTAGAGCCTAGTCGCCGGGCCGGGAGCCTCCCCCCCTTATTCTACTACTACTAGCTTATCTGCATGTCGTACAAATGACTGCCAGTTTGGCTACTTATTTACCTCTAACATTTTTGTTCTGACCCCGCTGTCGCCTTTAGCGAATACAGCAACTTTTATGTCGATAAATTACAATTTTGAGGATTAAAGAAGCTTTGCGGGGGAGCGCTTGCCTTGCTTGGTGTATTTTTTATTTCAAAGTAAAATCTGGATCTCGTTTAATGTCACCGAAATCTTAAAGGAAAAGCTACGTAATTAAATACAGTCATAATATTCATACTTTTTTTCCTCTTTTTTACCTACCACATTTATGTTAATATAAGAACCTACTTTCACTTCAAATAAATTTACTTACTTACTTTTTGGGACAATATCTGCGATAATTTTTATCTACTTCTGGTAACCAAAGGACGTAATTTTTTCTTTATTTAAATCATAATAATTCTTTAGGTAGAGATGTTTCCAACTATTTGATTTGTTGGTTGATTCTGATGTTTTTAAAAATAATTAAAAAATGGACCTACTAATAACTCAATAGTGCGATAGAGTGTCTGTCTGTATTCTGGTATCCATGCCGCGCCAGTACCCATGGATGTTTTGTAGTGTTTGTACTTTTTGATCCTTTTTTTGACTTTTTGTCGTTTTTGTGTTTTTTTTTGTATTATTTTAACCCGCGGCGTTGCCCGCTACAAAATTGATATAATTTGACAGCCTATCATTAAGCGAAATGTCAAGTAAAAAGTATCCCATGTTCTAATACAGGTCACACTTTATCTTATAACCAAATTTCATCCAAATAGACTCCACCGTTTTTGCGTGATTGACAAACTTTTGAATTTATAATATTAGTAAGATAATACTGATATAACTGCATAATGTAAATGGTAACTGCAACTTTCTTCTTTCTTCTTTGTTTTTGGTGTGCGTTATAATATACCCAAATATATGTTTTTTTAATTATAGGACTTTTAAGAAAACATTATTCTATGAATAGATTAGATTAAATCTGTCTTCAAATAATATACTTATTGCCTAAATTCAGAATTATGGTTAATGACAAAAAATAGGATTATTTATGAAAATATTTATTAAATAACTTAAATCAATCTTTTATTACAAAACCTAAATACTTCTTAAGAAAAACTCAGCAACAGCTTTTCTTACATTTTTACCAAATTGGGGATTGTCCATTGTGATTAAGCATTTAGAAGAATGTCTTTATTACGTACTCTCTTTAGGAATCTGGTCCGAACAAGCAGGGGAGTCCATTCAGCGAGTTTATTAAATACTATATATAAATAAATTAATAGTACATACAATCCACAATTTGGTAAAAATTTAAGAAAAGCTGTTGTTGAATTTTCCTCAAAAAATATTTAAGTTTTGTAACAAAAGTTGCTCATAGAATCGCTAAAAGAAGTTGGTCTAGATGATCGAGATCTAAAGATAATCGCTAATCTATACTGGAATCAGACTGCTCAAATAAAGGTTTATCGCCAACTGTCCGAAGAGGTCCAAATAAGAGAAGTACGCCAAGGTTGTATATTGTCTCCGCTGTTGTTTAATATCTATAGTAACAAAATAATAGAGAATGCACTTCACAACTGCGAAGAGGGTCTGACCATAAACGGTATGAAAATCAACAACATACGATATGCCGATGACACTGTCATAATAGCAGACACGCTGGAAGGCCTACAAGAGTTGTTGAATCAAATTTCGCAATTCGAGCTTAACTTAAATGTTGAAAAAACAAAATGGATGGTCATATCCAAGGAAAAGAACATCCGGGGCAAGTTAGAAGTAAATGGGCAGCAATTCGAACACGTGGATTCATACAAATACTTAGGTTGTCTCCTTAATGAGAACTGGGACCACATGCAAGAAGTTCGTGCAACAATTGAACAGGCCAGATCACCTTTTATCAAAATGAAACCAGTGTTGTGTAGTCGCGATCTTAATACCACTCTCCGAATTCGTGTACTTCGGTGTTATGTTTTTAGCATCTTATATTATGGCATGAAAGCATGGACACTGACTGAGGCCATGTGCAAAAAGTTGGAGGCATTCGAGATGTGGTGTTTTCTTAGAATATTAAGGATATCTTGGATGGACCGAGTAACTAATGTGGATATTCTGCTTAGAATAAATAAAGAGCTTGAAGTTTTATTTACCATCGAAAAACGAAAACTTGAATATTTTGGCCATACTTTGAGAAATGACAAATATAAACTCTTAAAATTGATAAAAGAAGCCAAAATTGAAGGCAGAAGAGGTCCGGGTCGTAGACGGATATCATGGCTTAAAAATCTTAGACAATGGTATGGTGTTAGTACTACGACACTTTTACGAAAAGCAGTGGACAGGGTGCAGATTGACTGATTCTTTATTAAATATTTTCATAAATAATACTATTTTTTGTCATTTACCATAATTCTGGATTTAGGTAATAAGTATATTATTTGAAGACAGATTGGAAAACTTTTCTTAAGAAAAATACGTATGTTAAGCATTTTTTCTTAATTATCATAGAATAATTTGTTGTTAAAATCGCTATAATTAAAAAAAAATAATATTTAGGTATATTATAACGCACACCAAAAAAAAAGGAAAAGTAAGAAAGTACTGCTGTAGTTACAACTTTACACATCATGCATGCATGCATTTATATCAGCATTATGTTACTAATAATAAAAATGCAAAAGTTTGTGTATGGGTCTGTGTGGATGTGTATGTATTCCTCAATCACGCAAAAACGGAGGAACCGATTTGGATGAAATATGGTTATAAGATAAAGTATGTATTAGAACATAGGCTACTTTATATTTGACATTTCGCTTAATGACAGCTGTGAAATTATATTAATTTTGGAGCGGGCAATGCCGCGGATCAAAAAAATGATCTGCTGGGATTTTAATAAATGCTGTTTTGTAATGCGGGGGTGGTCTCTAACAATACCGAACTGCTGGTTTTTGTTGTCATTTTTTTGTAACTTTTGACTTGTCCCGGATCCCAGTGCAGCCGGGATTCGAACCCGATCGTGCGGCAGGCCGTTACGCTGCCTACTACGCTACAGAGACCGGGATTTTTCGTAGTGTTTGTACTGGCTCTAAAACGAGCTAGTGAACCAAAACTCCCACAGTGGGATTTAATAAAACGGTTTAGTTTATTTTAAAACGGTCCTAAGTTTAACTGAAATTTTTGGTTTTCAGCATTTTAAACGAACCCTCCTTGAGTTTTGGACGTAGTTTGATTTAAAAGAAGAATTTTAATAAATTTGTTTATTGAATAATCATCTTAACACAATCTTTTGTTGGATTTAAGAGGAAATTTTCAATTTAGAAGAAAAGAAAATTAAAAAAATTAAGCCCACGCGGGGTAGAATAAATTAACATTGGGGTTATATGTCACTCTAATTAAACTTACCCTTGTTAATTAATTTTTCTAATTAATACTTGATGTCACACAACGATTTAGATGAGTAATAATAAAATAAGGAGTAGATTAATTTTGTATTTATTTAAAAGGCGTTTTTATTTATGAAATATATTAAAAAATTTAAATGCAAATTTTTTTTACATTTCTGTCACTGTCGAAATGTCAGTTTAAAAATATTAGCGCTGCGTTCAATCACAAACAGCGAGTTCGGATCTTTTACCTATGCTTGCACCTTGGCTTGCACTAACCTCTACTGATGAAAGCTGCAGCTTTAAAATTGAGTAAGGAAAGTTTTTTTGACTGAGCTTTTAGATAACCTCAATGTTTTTCTTTCAGTTTATAAATAAATTAATATAGTTATTTTGGGTTTTTTTGTTTGGTATATTTTTCGTGCATAATCAGTGACCTTCACTTGTGTTTGTTTTGCCTCGTAGTGCCCTCATAAATATATTTGGTGTCCTGAAAACGGGTTCCAAATATGGCGCTTTTCTGGACAAAATAGAAGGTGTTTTATTGGGTAATGAACAACTTGGGATATTAAATAAGGTAAATTAATCCTTGTATAAACGGTGACTTAGGGAAATTATAAACGAACTTATTACCAAATGCCACAAAACAATCCTTTCTGGGGGCTATAAATTTAAACCACCCCCCTGAGGTGGTCTAAAATATCACCAACTTTATAACCTCAAACACAAATAATGAAGCTATTATGGTCGCGATTCTTCAATAACCGTCAGAAAATCCCGCTCTTACAAAAAATCTAACGATTGTTAAACACAAATTTACACTTCATGCTTTTTTGTAAGGACTAATTGCTAATATTCCTTAATTATTTTTATGTGTAAACAAACCTTTAAAACTTTTAACATACAAAACCATAGATAGCCATGGAATATGTTGCTGTCAATTATCAGAAAAGTCACACAAATTCTGTCTTTCCTTTTACATGGTGAGAATTTTCGACGTTTATTGGTACGCGTATTAATAATTTAGCTCCGCGATAAACTAGTCCCGCAGAATATCTTTAAAATATTAAATTTACAAAATGTAAATAAATAAAATGAGGCAGTTTCTCCTACAACGTTAGAATAAATATGAAGGTTGCTGTGTTTTTATGTTAAATGAGGCGATAAGTAAAAATCGCCACTTTCCAGAATTCTGACGGTTGAGATTTTCTGTCATTTCTGAAGAATCGCGACCATGTGCCAAATTTTTGGCGAGTTCGCCATTTGGCATTTTGAAACCTGTAAAAAAAATAGATTTAGGGCATTTTCTTCTAAAATATGGTGTATTTTGAGAAAAAAAAAGCAGTTTTTCAGTGGTATTTTGCAATACCAATACAAAATAATCAATAACTTTGAGTCTTTTCTGTATGGGTAACTGTTTTTTGGAAAATTGGTTTTAAAATTTGGTACACCCCACAGGTGTAAATATTTAGACCTGTGGAGGGTAGTATTTTAGATCTAAGTAAATCCCACTGCCAAAGTTTTCTCTTTTGGAAAACTTTTTCTTCTTTGGACATTTTTTTAGCGTTCTCTTTTGTAAAAGTCTACTAATTAATACAACCCACTAATACAAGCTGATTTTCTCTATATACAGGGTTCCTAAGCAAATCCTTAGGGGGCCAAGCAGCCGTATATAAGACGCAGACAAACGGAAAAGCACATTAGGCAGAAAAGGAAGGTAAATCCATTCCAGGTTGTTGTTTTCTAATGTTTTCCATTTTCATAACTTTAGGACTGGAATAAAAATTGTTTTTGCTCGACTTTAATAGCAAATTGATGAAAGATATCGTATCGGCTTTTCATTTTTTTTCAGCTTTTCATTTTGTAAACATTGTACTTACGCACTGTTTACAGGCTGGGGACTGAGATACATGCAAATGCCTAACCTAAAGCGTTCATACACGGCCGGAGAAATCGACTGAGATATTTCCGTAGAAACTTTATCAAGCAAATAGGACGGGTTGACGCCTTCGAACGTCCAACCCGGGTTTTGCACTTTGATTCGAAATCAAAAAGGAGGAACAGTCAGATGTGGGGCCGTGCACAAATTACGTAACGTTGATTTTACCAATTTTTGACCCCCTCCCTATGTAATGTTTTGTAACGGTTTGGCACGCCACTCCCCTAATATTACGTAACGATTTCAAGACCACTACCCCCCCAAAAAAAAACTTTTCACTTATTTTCATTCCAAATTTTCTTAGTTTCACACAAATGCAAACGCTGTCGAAAACCCCCCTCCCCCCTACGTAACGTTTTGTAACCCCCCTCCCCCCTATGACCATTACGTAATTTGTGCACGGCCCCTGTAGTCCCAGTGAAGGAGGGCGAGAAAATTGATATTTTTTTCTTAAAAATTATACTCTTTAGACCTACTTCTTTGCGTTCCCGAAATTACGTAATTTTTGAAAAAAAATTGTAAGCGGCGCCATTTTTATTTCGTGTTTTGTTTTTCTAATATTTTTGCGTTCGGCTAATTTAATTGAAAAATTTTTGCCTGCGGCGCCCTATATCTTCTCACTCTAAACCAAGATCCCCCGTTTTAGGAAAACTGTTCCCGTCTCTGTTTCTAAATTTTTTCGAATAAAAGTAGAGTATGACCATGGGGGAAATAATTTTTTTCTACGGTATGACGAAAATTTCGAGAAAGTTGAAGAAAAATATAAAAAAAGTGGCAGATCTCAAGTGTTTCGTAAAAAAAAAACGTTTTTTGTAAAGAAACAAAGCAAAATAAATCTTTTCACCCCCTTTTGGGTGTTACAAATATTAAATTAAATTAAATTAAATTAAATATAAATTTTCGCTTTTACCCTCCCGCTAGTTTTGAAGAATTGGTTCGCTACATGTTTCGAGATCATGTCATAAAACACCTCGGAAATATCATATGTAGTGTAGGGCCAGCTTTATTTAAAATCAATAATATCGCAAGCAAAAAGCTCTGCATGAAAAACAGCGCCGTTTATTGATTTCTTTGGCTGCTAGTGCTAGCTGCATGGTTTGGCCGTTTCCGGATAGATGTTACTAGTAGAACAGAATGGAAAGAAATTTAATTAAAAGCGAAGATAATTCTTTCTAATGTTAACAACCTCACGAGTTTATCGCTCAGTATCGTAAATAATGGACCCTGCCGCCTCCTTTAAGCAAGAAAAAGCTGTGGCTTGGACCTGAAAACATCTAATTTTTAATTAGATTAGATGTTCATGGTGTGGCCGCCATCTAGCGGAATTTGCAGACATCTGGTCAACGGTTATTATTGCAACTATGATTTGTGGCGACAATTTTTTCTCATGAAAGCAGTCCGGAGATAATAACAAACTGGCACCGTTGCTCAATATACCTGTTTCTTTTGTGCGCGCAGAACTTTCTATGCCATTTCTGTTTGATTTATTGAAATCCTATCCCTAAGGAAAATCATAGGAACCCTGTATAGAAGCAAGAATATTAAAATATTTTCATTAAAAGAAAACTTTCCCTTTACACAGCAAACCATTAGTCTTCCCCACTTCTACTTTACGTCGCAATCTAATTCGTTTACATCATGCTAAAGCCCTCTTACAGAAATAAAATCTCCGGCGAAGTTACCTCAGAGTTGAAAAGACCTCACGCGTGTAAGAGGGCAATCGCGATACAGGGTGTTCAACTAAAATTTAAAATTTAGCAGATTTAGAGGTAAGTACCCAAGTAACAATTTTTGGTTGCCTTAGTTGCAAATACATTAAAATTAACGTTACGTAAAGCACAAAAACTAGTCATTTGTGCAACGTCCGCTATGATGGACGAGAAAACGACGCCACACAGTTGTTATTAACTAAAAAAGGTAAATTTGGAAACCCTCTAAAAACGTTTATTTTGACTGGAATAATGTGGGGTTTTCAACGACCACAACGAACGACGGATAAACGAGGCAAAACGTTGATAATTAACTAGAGTTAATTAATTAACGTTCTTTCAACGTTTCTCTTTACGAGACAATTGTGGCCAAATAATAATATATAACGATATCTGACAACCATAAACCCTGTTCTCACTAAGCATCAAACACATGCAACTTTTTACATGCATCTTTTTTTTGAAGCATGGAGCTGTGGGGGCTGTTCACACTATGCATCTTTTTTTAGAGGAAATGCATTTTTTGCCAACATAACAAAATAACTAATTAAAAAAATCAAAAAAGCCCTAGATTTTTAACTGCTTTGTTTACTTTTTTCCTATACCCTTTTCTAGCGCATTCGCTAAAAGTTTAAGTATGCAACCAGCAATATTTTCACGACTGAATATTTGATGTTCTTGAAGAATTCTAGAAATAAAGAATTATTCCAGAAATAAAGAATTCTTCGAAAAAGGAAAAGTCGAAAATTCTGGATTGTTCTAGGATAAGAAATATTAAATAAATAGGATTGACAGGCTTGGAGTGGGAATTACAACTTGTAGATTGTGAGCATTGGCAAACAAGAATTTTAGAAAGTTTTAAGGTGATTAAAAAATATTGAAAATAAAACTCATAACCTAAAATTCACAGCTGATCAGCAACTTGACAACATAAAAAAAAACGGTTGGTAATCAAAAGATAACTAGAAATTCCCCAGCATGCATGCAACTTTCTGATAAATAATAGAGCATGTTCTATTTTAGCGCATCTTGCAGCATGCGTCTTTTTTCGACGAATTTCATAGTGTGAACACACAAGATGCATGCATCTTTCTCAGAAGCATGAAAAAGTTGTGTAGTGAGAACAGGACTTAACAAAATTACTAATTAAAAAAATCAAAAAAGCCCTAGATTTTTAACTGCTTTGTTTACTTTTTTCCTATACCCTTTTCTAGCGCATTCGCTAAAAGTAAAAAATTTGTTTAAGTATGCAACCAGCAATATTTTCACCACTGAATATTTGGTGTTCTTGAAGAATTCTAGAAATAAAGAATTCTTCGAGAAAAGGAAAATTCTGGATTGTTCTAGGATAAGAAATATTAAATAAATAGGATTGACAGGCTTGGAGTGGGAATTAGAACTTGCAGATTGTGAGCATTGGCAAGATTGGCAGTTTAGATATGTTTCATATGCCAATATGAGAACGCTAGTTGCGTCCCTGTCCCATATACCTGTTTCACACATTTTGATTTAAAACAAGAATTTTAGAAAGTTTTAAAAAGGTGAGTAAAAAATATTGAAAATAAAATTTATAACCTAAAATTCACAGCTGATCAGCAAGTGGACAACATAAAAAAAACGGTTGGTGATGAAAAGATAACTAGAAATTCCCCAGCATGCATGCAACTTTCCGATAAAAAATAGAGCATGTTCTATTTTAGCGCATCTTGCAGCATGCGTCTTTTTTCGACGAATCTCATAGTGTGAACACACAAGATGCATGCATCTTTCTGAGAAGCATGAAAAAGTTGCATAGTGAGAACAAGGCTATAGAGGGCAACTTCTTAGTCGCAAAACGGTTAGGTTTTCAGTATACCACGAAATGATTATTGCCGCCATATTGTTTTCTTTTCCTGATTTGCGCCGCTACGCTACTTAACAGGCGCCGTTTTTCCATACTTTTTAGTGTTAAAAAAATCAATGAATTCGCGAAAGGTTTTAGCTTTATACAAACCTTAAACAACTTTGTACTATTCCATGCAGCTAAAAAACTTTCTTTAGGTTACAAAAAGTTTTTTGGACCCTTTAAAAATGTAAAATAGGAGGTGGAGGTTATAACTATGTTGAGGAATATTATCAAATATTATTAATTGGAAAAAAATCCCAGTATAAAGTCTTACAGATTTATAAATGTTTTAACCTATCTGTTTTTTTTTGGTTTTATTTTAACTTATTTTTCATGCTTAACTCTGTATAAACCATCACAATATTTTCTAAGGGATTTGGTTCGCAAAAATCTAAACCCCAATTCTCGGCACTCTTCCAATAGTCCCATGCTAGCTATAATGGTAGTGATCCAGCCTGATTTGAATGGCATTTTAGACTTTCCAATAAGTTGTTAATCCACTCCATAGCTAATCCCATAAACTCGCGCGATTTCCAAACAAAACTGATTAAATATATAAAACCGCTTTCCAGCCAGGCTTGACAGACATTGACAAGCGGTGGCAAAAACCGGCAGGTACAAAATTAAAATTGTTAAATATATTTCGACATTGAAAAATGTTCTGTCTTTTTTTATGTTCATGTAGAAAGAGATGGACGGGGCAAGGTAGGTGTTTACTTAATGCAAGCATTACTTTCACTCTCCGCCGCAATGCGCTACAGCAGAGATCTCTTATCCAACGAGATGCGACAGTCAGCAAGCCGTTTTTTATGCGCATGATCGGGGCTGCGGGTCTAAGCTTCAAAACCTCCTGACCCGCTCGTTGATCTGTTGGTCCGAGTAGGCCGGGAGATTTTCGCATTTTGTTGGTGTGCTCTTATTCGTTAGAGTTTTTCTAGTTTTGACATCCTTCTTGCCACATTTTGGTTTTGATTTATTTATCACTATTTTGAATTATGCCGGACACTTGGTGTGCTTATCGCGGCTGTGTGTCAAAAACTGGTATGGGCATCAGTTTTTTCTCTTTCCTAGAAATACAAAACGGTAAGTATAGGTACACATATTTTTTTAAGCTCTTTTAAATATTTAAATGCCTACTTACTTATAATAATATAATTATCGTCGTTGACACTTCAAAACCTGCTATGTGCATTTTTGTTAATTTTACAGGAACGAGACAATTTTTTTTATTGCTCTGATGGTTTGAAAACCTAATAACAAATACGCAAAATAAGTTTTAGGCAACCTAATGAGTACATGAAAGTAAGCAGTTGTAGGTTTTGACTTTACTAAATGCAAATTAATTCAGACATGATCACTTATTTTGTGTTTTCAAGTTATATTTTTCTATCACATTAAATACCTATAATAATAGCTCTCAAGACGGCATTATGCTATACTAACAAAAATTTAAATCCATTAATATTCTGGTAATCAGTTGAAATTTTTGACTTTATTAAATGTAAATAATGTCAGACCTGATCAAGTTTGTGTTTTCAAATTATATTTTTGTGCCACATTAAATACCATAGCTGTCGAGACGCCATTACTCTGCTGTACCCTTAAAAATATAAATATGTAAATATTTTGGTAATCAGTCAAAATCTTTGACTTAATTAAACGTAATAATTCAGTCTTGATTGTTTTTGTATTTCTAAGTTATATTTTTCTGCTACATTAAAGAATAATAGACATAACGTTTAAAAACTAATTACCAAAAACCATGGAAATCACAAATTTTTCAAGCGCGTGTATTTTCACACTAGAAAACGTTTTTAATGAAAATTTTGAAAGTTTATGCCTTACGGACAGTGTATCGCAGCAATTATTATGTTTAATGGGAGTGAACAAATTCGAACACCCCTGCAATTTTCCAAAAAAATTATCTTAATAAGTTATGTGTTAGATTAAAAATTTTTTATACCGTTAAATATAACAATAGAGATATTAAGCCAAATAAAAAGAACAGAAAAAACAGAATTTTATCTCACCTGTAAAAAATGTATGTTTGGTATTTGTACAACTTATTTAAATTATTTTATATCAAAAAACATTTTTGATTAATATTTAAAAATACTTAATTATCGTTAATTTATTATTTTATTTGACATATCTTTCTGTTCCCCTTATCCAAGAAATCCGTTTGCTTTTTTATCTATGTATAGCTAATTAGTAACTAATACATCAAAAAATTAAACCGGTTTTTTGGCTCCGGCTCATGGACTAAATCTGACGAGCCAGTCATTTACAGCCATGGATACGAAATCAAGGTCACGAAAAACAGGACCCCCAACTTCAAAGGTGCCAACGCCGACTGTCGCATCTAGTTGGATAAGAGATCTCTGGCTACAGGAACGTAGTTTATGCGCGGCCCTATCTTTCTGTTAGTCTCCGTAAGTTATTATGTTGTCTCTGTGTTTTCCTCCACTCTTTTACTTAGTAAGTCTTAAACATTAGGAACATGATTGCTCTCTTGATAATGGAAAAAATGTTGAAACACGTAAAGAAAAATAGGGTTTAATAATAATTTGTTGGGAACAGTCAAAAGGATATGTCAAATATAAGGAAACAATTATTAAGTTCGTTTCACCCCATGTAAATTACAGAAAATGTTACCCACTCCTTTCCGGTACCTACACCCTGTAAGTATCATATTACGAGGCAATATACACATCTGACGACATAATTTTCAGACCTTATTCGCGCTTCTTACGAATAAACGCTTCCAGTTTTTATTAAACTAGAGCTAAAAGAGAGACCGCAATGATATGCGCGATTTCAAAACACCGCCCCCCAAAAAAAAAAGAAATAAATGTAGAAGTACTCTTGTTTTCAAAAAAAAAACGCATTCACATTTTTTCCCATATCTCAAACTTTGACTTTTTATTAGAGTATACTCAAACACACCACCAGCTTGTAATGTCTGACAGCATTAAATTCGGTATTACGATGACGTTGTCGTACCAATAAAATCAAAAATAGAAAGGCCTCTAAATCAAAAAAATGCCTTAATTTAAAACATAAAACCTTCTTAGCGGACTATGCAATGCAAAGGAGGGTTTCGAGTTTAATTTTTTGCTTCTAAAATCAATGTTTTAATGTCGGATATAATTATTTAATAATACCAAAAATCGCCATTAAAATAGCAAATAATAGTACATTATAAACCTAGAGAGTAAAGTGGTACATTTAATCCCGAGGCAAAAAGTTTATAGCCCGACCGAAAGGAGGGCTACAATTTGTCGAGGGATTAAGCATCACTTTACTCCTGAGTTTTATATACTATTTTATGCACTTTAGAATAAGCAGCATAACATCCAGTATGCCGAAATGCAGAAACATATGCGTCGCTATGTCAATAAACATTACCTAATTGTCAAAGAGAATTTGACACATTTTCTATGGCGTGGCTTTAAAAATGAACGTCGAAAAAGCGGCTGCAGAAGCTATGCGGGAACTTCTCCCTGCAAAGTGAAAAACTATATCAAAAACAGTTTGCGGACTACAGAAATCGGTGCCATGGACAAAAAGCTGAAAATATAGCAGATAAAAAGGCACCCTTGGCCTATTTTTGGGAAAAGTCCAAGAAGCTGAAGCCCTCTTCCATCTGAAGTCAGTACTCAATGGTAAAAGCCGTTATCATTAAAGAATTCAATATTGACATAAGCAAATACGCAAAGCTTGTGGCATTCCTAAAGCGGATTCTTCCGCAAGGTTATAATCCAAAAAAATCAAGAGTTTTAACGGCAGAAGAAATCAAGCAATTTTTAGAAATGGCGGCAGACCGTGAATTTCTTGCTCAAAAGGTAGGATTTTTACTATTTCTTTTAGAATAAAATAGAATATGCGTATGCCTGGCATTCCTTTTTCTTAAGTACCTATACCTACCTATTATTAAATATATAATATTTATATTTATATTTTGGTAAAATTATGTATGTTTTTGTTACAGGTGGCCCTAGTTTTAGGCGTTGCGGGGGCCTGTGGTGGTCAAGAATTGGTCAAGTTACAGCTCAAAGATGTCGCGGACCATGGGGAGTTTTTCTTAGTGAACGTATCTGTCTGTCTCCAGTGCTAGTGTGGAACCGCAAAATAAAGCAGAAATCACTATTAATATTAACTTAAATCTTAATAATTAAGTTTTTTAAATTATGTTTTATTAATTATTATATTAAAGGCTACCTAGTTTAAACCTCTGTAACTACATTTTTAAATTCTAGTAGAAAAATCAACAAAAAATGGTAAAAAATCAAATTTCCAGGGCAATAAAGTTTTTAAAAAATGTGTAAAATCGGGATTTTTGTTACTTTATTTCTCTAGGGAATAAATGACCCACTTTATTCCCGCAAAAGCGGGATTAAATGGGTGCATTTATTCCCGGAAGTGCATAAATATATTTAAAAACAATCTTTATTGCAAAAGAGTAATTATTACTCGAGTAACAGAAGACGGCTGGTTTATAAGGAGAGCGGCCACTCATTTTGGGGTGGATAAAATGACGATAATAAAAATAAAAAAACGCAAAAAAGATGGATTCACAATAACACAACGGAATGGAAACAACTAAATATTAAATATTACTTAAAACAACAACAAAAATTACTATTTAGTGGGCTTTTCAAAAACACTCTGCGAACGCCTGGATATAGAAAAACTTAAATTTTGAAAATATTCATGATCTTCTGAGAGTACCTCCAATAAGCGATGAATTGCATCGCCTAACTCTTCAGCATTTTGTGGTCTCCAGTTTCTCTGATAAATAATTTTGGACAAAGAAGAGTTTCAATATTATTGTTTTCAAACCACTGGCGAACAACATAGCCGTTTGATCAGGACAATTGTCCTGCTGGTAAACATACACGATAGCATAATAAACAGACTGTTAAATCTTCCTTAGATTTGCCAAAACTTAATTGGATTGGCGTATTTTGGATCAAACTCAGAATTTGGAGAACGATACACTAAAATTCTTCTATTACTGGAGGATGACTGAAATATCTTTTCATCTTTGAAGACCACCCTCTCCCAGAAGTCATCATCAGGAAGCAAATTATTTAATGCAAAAATAACCCTGCTTGCTTTTTTTCTTCCGTTAAAAAAGGTTTTTTTTGCAGCAACTCGACAGGAAATTTCAGATTCTTTATTCCTTCTGTTAATAGTTGATAAGGAACCTCGGAACATCATTACATAAGATGCTTCAACGGATGTAGCAAAATCATTTGGATGTAGCAAAATCATTTGGTCTGAGGTGGTCGATAAACCTTTCATCTTGTATCTCAGAACTTACAGGCTTTCGTCCTGATCCATGTTTTCTATTTATCAAATTATTTTGTATCCAGCGCATTTGCCATCGTACTATCGTCATTTTATCAGTTCCAAAATCCCAAAAACGCACATCATTGGCCGAATTCTCATTTTTTTGTCATATTTCTGTCAGTTTTGACAGCAATGGCATTAGTTGTGAGCGTTTTTGCTCTCCTGTCTTATACCAGGCGAGCAAACTGACGGCAAAACTGCTCCTGAACAAAACATTAGTGCCAAAACAGAAAGAATAGTGACAGAAAACTGAGGTTTCGACCAATCCGGTGCATTTCTGATTCCCGGGAGCATTCCCTTACCGAAATTGAAGAATAGCCTTATAGACTAGCCGTCTTCTAAGTATAACTCGAGTGATTATTTGAACTTTCGTAACTGTTGTAATTTTCTGTATTTTTGACTTTGAAAATTATAGTCAAAATCAGTTTACATACATACACCATAAGAAAAGTAAATATTGCATGATAGAAAAAACTAATGTGTGCGTTTTTTTTTAAACAAGAGTACCTTTAAGAATCATTGTCTAATATATAGGAAAGTAGGCCAACCTTATGGACATAAACACTTGATACTCTTTGGGCCAAATCGTGCTCCAAATCATTAAATATCTTGGACAAAATAAGTCAAACACTTTTAATTTCAGACAGATTTTATTTTAAAATCTATCCAAAATGATATTTATAATGGAGAGCAAAAAAAATGCAACACCAGAAAGGAGAAATATTTTTAAAGTAATTTATTTATATATTAATACATTAGGATGCTCTTCAAGAAGATTCTTCCATGATAATCATAAAAAAAATAATAATTATAATGAGTGGTTCCTCCATAGTTATTTATGCACTCGTTTTGGACATTGACAAAATAAGATGGTCTATATCATATTGAGAAACACTCATCCAAATCCTCCTTACGGCATGCCAGAGATCATCTAAGTTTCCAGGGGGACGTGGTAATCAACTAAGATTGCGCCCTATCATATCCCATGCGTGTTTGATAGGCGACAAGTCAGGCGATCTTGCTGTAAGAACTCTATTGTTTCACGAGCAATTTGAGGTCTGGTATTATCTTGTTGAAAGATCGCATTTGGGATAGTTTGTAGGTAGTCAGATTGCCGTTAATGAGGACTAGAGTCTTTGCTGCCTTGCTGTATCACGTTCAACAGCAAAGTCTATATTTCGTCTCTCACTTAGAAATCGCCTAACCTTCATGGCGGCCTAAGCAAAACCTTGATTCGTCGCTGAAGCTTATAGTATTCCATTCGTCATTCCAGTTTTGCCGGACTCTGCACCACTCCAAGCGGCGAGCCTTATGTTGTGAAGTCAAAGGTAGCACCAAAAGCGGAAGGTAAACCCTTCAGCCTCATACCAAGCAATCTTCGATTAACTGTCATCCTTGAAAACACTCGTCCCGTAGCTGCAACGAAAATACTTGGCGTATACTATCCCGTCGATTTCTGAGAGTAAGAAGTCTGAGATGCAGTAAATCACGACCTTGTAATAATCTAGGGCGTCCAGAACCCGCACGAGGTCTGTAAGTCTCATCATTGGACCACCTTCTCAAAACTCTTAACACTATTGATGGATTGGCATTAACCCTTCTAGCAATTTCCCGTAAACCAAAACCAGCCTCTTTCATGCCCACGATGCGTCCTTTCTCGAAGTCGTTTAAATGATGAAATTGTTGGCGACTGCGAACTCTTGGCATTTTTATTTTTTAAGTAAACTGTAATCAATCCAAAAAGACCGCAAACTACGAGAAAAATGATTTAAAATTTTCAGAAAATGTCTTTTATGTGTTAGTTGATTTTGAAAAGGAATAGAAAAAATCTGTGAAAAAAGGAAAGATTAGAAGACAACCAATTTATGAAATATTTCTTTTGAGATAAGAGGCGTTTTCTCGCGTTGAAATTGTTTAAAATGTTTTTAAAAAGATTGAAACATTTGTTTTCTCGCTCTCTAAAAAATATTTTGAAACGGAATCCACTCTAGTTTTAAAACTGACGCGTGCGTAGAAGATACGTCAAAATTCTACATTTTTATTTTAACCTAATTTTTTTTTTGTTTTTGCGTGAAAATGGATGAACAAAAGGTTATATTTAAAAAGTTCGTGGAACGTGAAGGTGAAGTAATCAAAAAAACATAAAAATGAAGTCCTGTGTGAGATGCAGGATTTTGAAGGTAAGTTTGACCTGACCCAGTAGTTGATCCATTTTAAATTTAAACACCAAAAAAATAAACAGAAAAACAAAAAAGTGAGGTTACACTAAACTACGTCAACGTTTTGAACTACTCAGTTTTTCTCGGTTCTAAATGATGACGTCACATCTAAATACTTTCAAATAATAATTCAAAATAATTTCAACGCGAGAAAACGCTCAAGGTATACACACAAATAATTTTCATTCAAATAATTATCCATATACATGGTGTTGCATTTCTTGTGTTCTTCAGTATATATGAAATGAAAGTGATTTTTTCCAAGGTATTTAATGATTTGGACAGTAACTGTTTTGTCTATAAATTTGGTAGACTTTCCAATATATGATGTTAGACATGTAGTTAGGTTAACTAGAAAAACTATCGTGTCCGTCCACGACTTTTTGAAAAGAAACTGAAAATAGTTTTCCATGTTTTGCCTCATAATTCAAAGATGTCTTAGGAAATCCTAAGGAAACAGTTAGCGCATCTAATAATTCAGGTATTTAGTAAATAAGCTGTGATGATTGTGATGAGAAATATATAAGATAAACCAGAGGTTCGAACAGAACTAGATTTGGACCATATTGCTCATATCAAGTAAGATAGGTCAGGTAAGTGTAGAGCAGAGGATCATACATTAATTGTGAATTGTAATTTTATTGGGATAGAAAATGTGAAATTGTTAAAATCTGTAAATAGAAATAGAATAATAGAAATATAGGTGAAAGCCAAAAAATCATAAAACCGTAATAAACAAGGACAACTTTCAAATACCCAGCAGCAGCTTGTCGGGTTAAACAAATAGATAGTAAACCCCGCCCTCTTTTAATGCTCTAGTAAACACGATTAAAATATAAACTTTGAATCTTCTCCTGAAGATGCTAGCTTGGATAGCGAAATACGTGTATAGGATTAAAAACATAAAAGTTTTGGTAAAATGGTAAAACGTGTTTTAATTAGTTGTTTAATAATATGTAGGAACGGAACACAATTTTGGGAACAAACAGTTGACACTTCCTGGACCAAATAAGTCGAGCAATTTTATTTAAATTAAATATTTTATTTTAGACAGGTTTTAAAATAAATTATATATTAAATGAAAAGTGCGCTAATTATTTGGTTCATGATATCTAGCGATTTGGCCAAAAGTGTTTTTTCCATAAGGATGTAAATTTTTTCTTATAATACATAATGATTTTATTCGAAACTTTCGAGTTAGAGAGAAATGCCGTTTCTCTTAAAATTGAGACTAGCCGGTATGTAATGACAGCATCATACCCCTGCCTTAACCCTCTTTATGCCCATTCTACGCATAGATCATACAAAGAAGTTTCCCTCTAAACTTTACACCAGTGGGATAATTAGAAGGCAACATTAGAGGGGTCCTTTCGAATCGTATCAGATGCAATGATCTGAAGTAAAGTTGCTTTGATGACAGTTACCCATGTAAAGGGCTGATAAATACGAGGGCTAAATAGGGTTTTTCAGGTAATAATGTTAGGATAATAACTGCCAAAAGTGAAAAGATAAAGCTAGAATGTAGGTTCATTAAAAAAAAATGTAAATGTTTATTGTATAATTGTGCGTCACAAACAAATGCCCTTTTCAATATAACTAATTTGCCCTTGCTGATTCTGTGTATAACTCTCACAAGTACGAAGGCGTAGAAGGGCCACAAAGCAATTTTTATTTTAATTCCGACTTTGAAATCGAAATTCCGACTTTAAACTCAGAATTCCGACTTCAAACTCGGAATTCCGACTTAGAACTCGGAATTCCGACTTTAAACTCGGAATTCCGACTTTAAACTCGGAATTCCGACTTTAAACTCGGAATTCCGACTTACAACTCGAAATTCCGACTTTAAACTCAGAATTCCGACTTAAAACCACAATGGGGGTAGTCGCGCACCAAAAAAAAAATCGGGGGGGGGATGAGCGTAATTTTTCAAATACAAACGGTTGAGATAATCGAAAGTCATATCATACGACTGTTGCCAAAGATAAAAAAAAATCTGATAGAGCCCATAGGTGTCCTTGTGGCCCTCCACCTTTTTTTTAAATATTTTCGAAACCAAAACAGCGGGCAATCTAGGTTATTAGTCAATTAAAGAAAAAGACCCTCTCCTGCTAGTTTTTCAGAGAAGGTACGTAAGGGATTCAGGAACTTATTTGAAGGTCCTAGTGGTCTCCGATACCGACCAAGCGCCTATGGGATAATTTTAAATTACCAGAGATTATTTGTCCCCCAGAAAAACGAAATTTGCATATAGCTTACGAGAAACCAAATCGAAATAATATACTCGGATTTTTTTAAATATTTTGGCCGCCAGTTTAAAAAAAAAATATAAAAAAATATTAAACCCCGACTTTTAAACTTTATAAAGAAAAAAATTTAATATAATGAACACTGGAATTCTCAATACGATTCGGGAAATCTACAACTATTTCTGATAATGAATATCAATTTTATTAACCCCCTTCCCACTGAAAGTTTTCCAGAAAAGTTCCACAAAAAATAAAAAATTTAAAAACACCCAGAAAAATAGGTTATGAAGATTCCGTGATATTATAAATGTTATGGTTTTTCAGTGCTCAAAAAATATTTATTAAAAAAATAATATATTGGAAAAATGTTGGAATTTTTTTTTTTATTTCTGTCATTTTTCGAAATAAGTTATATTTAACGGATTATGACAAAAAAATTATCTCGGGTAGATAAATAGTAAAAGAAAAAAAATACTATTAAATGTATTTTTTTTTCCATAGAAAAAACTTTCATCGTTTTTGTTGTAAGTGTAACAGTTTAAGAATAAAAAAACGCTGTTTTGGTCCCCCTCAATTTTTTCCAGCCGAAACTATGTAAGAGTTAGAAAAAGAAGTTAAATATAAGCAATGTTCAGTTTTTTAAGGATAATTTAAATCAAAAAAAGTAATTAATTTTGCTGAATTTTTGGGTTATAAAAAAATTGTATTTTTTTATTGTTTTATTTTTTTGGGGGTGTTTAAAGTGAAATTCCGAGTTCTAAGTCGGAATTCCGAGTTTAAAGTCGAAATTTTGAGTTGTAAGTCGGAATTCCGAGTTTTAAGTCGGAATTCCCAGTTCTAAGTGGGAATTCCGAGTTTAAAGTCGGAATTCCGAGTTATAAGTCGGAATTCCGAGTTTGAAGTCGGAATTCCGAGTTTGAAGTCGGAATTCCGAGTTTGAAGTCAGAATTCCGAGTTTGAAGTCGGAATTCCGAGTTTGAAGTCGGAATTCCGAGTTCTAAGGAGGAATTCTGAGTTTAAAGTCGGAATTACGAGTTGTAAGTCGGAATTTCGAGTTCAAAGTCGGAATTAAAATAAAAATTGCTTTGTGGCCCTTCTACGCTTTCGTACACAAGCGGAGAACGCCACACAGATGGCTTTAATATAGGGAACGGAGCTGGATTGGGGATTGCAAGCACTACGCTATTTGAGTCACACATCTTTCAACATATTATAGGCTTTTGATCTAAAGGTAGCGATGTGTAAGACAGTGTCCCAATCAAAGCAGGTACCTCTTAAAACTACTAGCGACACACAATCAAGCAACCTTGATGAAGATACCAGGTCACCAAGGCATAGCTGTTAATGAGGACGCAGGCAGCCTTACAAAAGAAGCAGCTAGAACGTCATACTATGGTCCAGAGCTAATGAGTGTAACGAAGGTCCAGAGCTAATGAGTGTAACGAAGGTTCAACTCATAAGAAAAATAAACAAATTGAAAAACGAAGAAGTGTCCTCATAATGGAGACATATTCTAGGAGTGACACTAACGAAAATGTTTATCGCCTCATGAATAAAAAGAGCTAAGCAACTCCTAAAAATGAACGAAAAGACTGGAAACAGTCGTTGAAATAGAGGTTGAGCATTGCCTTGAGCCCATTCCAAAGGTCTTGAATTCTTAGACACAACTAAGATGCCCAGTTAACCATTACTAAAGAAATTACTTAATTAGGTAAGAAGTTACTATTTTTTACCTTTTAAGAATCATTTAAAAGCAGTATTACTAGCACCAACCAAAAATAGGTCAAATAATGGCAAGTTCGAATCTTTAATAGAGCTCTTTTTGACCAGGTAGTTTGCTTTTATAGTTAGACACTTTTTAGAAAGTTTGAATGCCAAAAAACCGTATTAGTGATTTTTTAATTCATTGATTTTTCGTCAAAAATGTATAAACATACATCTTTTAATGGTGCCTGTATATTGAAGATTATCAAACAAATTTGTTTGCCAGCTGGATTTTGGCTGAATTTTGAAAGTAAGTTTCTCTTAAAACCATTTAATTATTATGTGCTTTCAAATTATTTTAGAGATTACTTTATTAAAACAGCGTTGCCCTATTTTTTATTTCTATATTGACCTGGCTGGAACTGTGGCCTATTTTGGAGGGAAAATTTATTTCAGTTCCGTCCCAACTTAGGTAGACTAGTGCGATTTTTTACGTAATTTAGTCCCTATTTAATTTGTATAGAGAAAGAGTCCTATTCTATGTTGGGGATATAATACACAAGTTCTGACTAAAAATGCCAAAAAAAAATTTTATAAGGAGAAAAAATATTGAATCTTTTCTTTTTGGGACAACCCCATTCCGTATATAGAATCCGACTAGACCCTAAGGGCTAAAGTTTCTGGTGCAAAGCATTTAAACTTGATCGATGCCATTATCCTGGATGGCTACCACTATGATATTTAAACTTATCGAGCCTGCTAATAGCGAGAATAACAGCTTGTCCAGCAAACTGAACGACAATACTAATTATGGCAGCGCAAACTGTTTGTTATGACCAATTCCGTGTCCCTCTCCCTATTAGTTTTACTACAATCACTTTATACAATTTTATTGTTCATTTTCATAGGTTAAGAGCACGACCTATTAATTCGGTTTGAGAATTAAACAGCAAAAACAAGATAGAACCAAAATATGAAATTGTGAAAAATAATGGGTTTTCACTCGGTCACAAAAGTATACAATCGATTGACGGAAAATTTACGTGGGTTTAATTTGTACGCAATTTTAGTAAGAGCGACTGCCTAATTCCATAAAATAGAATGATAGAGCATTTGAAACGCTATGAGCGCACCGGTTCCACACAATTATCCCAAAATGTTACGGTCTTGATTATACAGGACCATTTTGTGTTTCCAGGCGAGAACGACATATATTAGGGTAGTAGGAGAGAGAGAGACCTGATGCCTAGACGTTTCTGGGGGGGGGGGGAAGGAGTTCTTGAATATCGAGAAAAAGATCGAGCACTTGAAAGCAAATGTATCAGTCCCCTGGACTCATTTTATCGGGTCGTAATGGATTTATTTGATTGAGCTATTGACCCGTTTGTTACCTGGCACCTTCGCCATATTACAGTTAGACGGTTCTCTACTAAAAGAAATTGTGGTGATCACGGCGTTCTTTTCTTATTACCTTAATTTATGTTAACTCGATTTTAAATCAGGATATAGCATCACACTTTTCAAGGAGCTGATTTCTTAACCGAAGATAAGGGCCTGTTTTCGGGTTTGGTTATTGTTTTTCTGTAAACACTACGCAATATAATGTCGTCAATGTTAAAATAACACATGGCTGGCAGACCAGATATATATGTTCGTAACTAACAGAATTTAAACTACAGAAAGCAGCAGCCCTGCCATATACTGAACAGTGTCGATTTATTATTATTATAATTATGTTAATATAGCCTATGACGCAGATATGTCATTTAGAGCGCCCTTTCCTAGTATCCAATTTTCGGGTCAAGCGGCTTTAAGAACAGGTATATGGGATAGGTATAAGGCACCTTTGCATGCTCCAATAACCCCTAATGGCATACTGGAGATCTCGTATCTATCTGTATTTGACGTGCGCGTGGATGTGTATTATATAGGCTTCAAATGGGAAACTTTGCATTTAAAAATAAAAGTATTTAAGGATTTTTTTTTTCTGAGATGGGCTATCGTTTGGAATGTCGAGGATGAACTTTTGGATATCAGTCACGGTTAACAGATGTTATTAATTTAATTGCTAGACATCAAATTTGTTTTTTATATATTTAAAAATGTTTTAGTTAATTGATATTAAGAGAGTATTAGTAGATATTAGTGCAAATATTCTTTCCAAAACAAGCCAAAAAAAACTTAATGTCCACGTTAGTGACACTCTTTACTTAAACACTACATTTAAAAACCTCGTCATTTAAGCTAATTTACTTTAAAAAAATACTAGAAAAAATAAATCAAAATAAAAAACAAATCAAAAATAACAGAAACCAAAACAAGATTATTAATAGAATTGCACTACTATAAGCTAACTAATAGATATACGCATTAAAAAAAAAAACAAATAGTGATAATCTCTTCCCAGGCTTGCTGGATAATGCAAGTTCCTAAATATGCGACTTTAACAGTGTTTCCAAATATTTTTTGGTTTTCCTAACCCCGTGGCGACGTGGTTTTAGATCTTCCATAGTAGTGACAGTAAAACCTAGGGACAAACTTTTTGTTGTCGTGAAATGGATAATTATAGGGACAGTCCATGGTAGTGACATTTTCGGGTTAAAAAACAGCACGTGCAAGAGGCCGTCTGTGTTCAAAATAACCTAAATAAAAAACTTCTAAAATCTCAACAACGTTTGAGAAAACTACCGCAGACATCAAGATGCCATTTTAAAATTAAAATTGCTACACTTGAGAAATCAAAATAGAAGTACAAGCCTTTTTTTAATTTTATGGCACGTTCTTGGTTGGCTACTTGTTGCTTAAAAATCACACAGTTTTTGTTCTTGTTTACAATTGCTGACTGGCAAAAGGCCTCTACAAACTTTTTTGTTTGGTAGGACGCAAATAATTGCTAAATCGAAAAGTGAAGTAACAATTTTTTCGTGTCTTCTTATTTTGTTGAGTTTTTGTGATTTTTTGGGATTTTAGGACAACTAATGCTCGGGAATTTCTCACTAAGTGTAAAACGAAAACCTTATATGATTCGGTCAAGTTTGCCGCCAACCACAGACAGCGTTATTTGAAAAAAAATTAAATGCCAATATTTTGCACACCAAATATTAAATTTTGCACACCCTTCCCACTGCGGCAGGGGGATAACTTGACGGTTAAAAAGTGTAATTTTGCACACATAATTTCAATTTTTTCACACTCTCAGAAACTCTTAGTAGGGTTCTCGAGTAACCAGGCTAGTCGAATTCGAAAGGTCTATTTTTGTAGACCAATTTATTAATTCTGTCAACCAACAGGAACATGGTTACTTCAGAACTCTCCCAAGGGTTCCTGGGGGTTGGGGGGTTAGAAAATGTTAATAAATGTTGTGCGAAATTTTGCAAAATTCAACCTTTCCAATAATATAAAAATTAAAAAAAGGCTACGTCGCCGTCGGTTACTCGAAAACCATATTGCGTGTTCCTAGGAAGCGTGTGAAATTTGACAATGGGTGTGTCAAATTGAATCTTTTGAATGTTTAAATAATACATTCTGAGGCGGGGCTACCTCGGTTACTTGAGAACTCTAGTGAGGGTTGTTTTATAAACATATTTCACAAAATTTTCCCGGGGGAGGGGGAGAAAATTTGACCGACCGACCTTATCTACACTGAAAAAAATAGCGTACATAGTATTAATAACAGGCGTTTATTAATTTTTTATAGATAATTGTACATCAATAACACGTAACTGTTACAAAAATCGGAGAAAAGTTATAAAAATTGTTATATAAAGTAATGAAATTAATAAACGGAAGTTACTAAATCAATGACATTTTATAGAGAGTTGTTATTAATAGTATGTACAGGTTATGGAGATAATAAAAGAGCATATGAAATAACTAAAACATTTTGATGATTTTAATCAATGATCATTGACTGTCGTTTAAAAGTTGTTATGAAATGTATGTACAAGTTTATGAAAATTATGAACCGGGCATATAAAATACATAAACATGGTTATGAAATTTATGTACGTAACAGTCTTTTACTAAATTCATTCTTAGTTGTAACTAAACGCTATGAAAACAGGTCTCTTAATCCTTGATTTCATAACACCCTTCCCAAAAATCATTCCTAAAGACTCTTTATATTATAACAACTTTTTTTTGAAACTGTGTCTGGCAGCAGTAAAATCAATAACTCGTTTTGGCTATAAAATTTATGTAAACTTGATTATGATATTAATGAAACTTTACATCGAAGCAAAAATCATATACAAAATACATTGGCTCAATGTATTTTGGTTTAGGAAACGGTGCCTTTTTTGGTTCAGTGTAGAGTTTGATAGAAAAATACTTTTTTATAAAACAAACTGATTTCAATTAAATATATTAGAAATAAAAATTTAAAAAGTATTTTTCCATAATTTTTTGCATATTCATCATTTATTTTTGTTTAAACTATAACACTTTACTACTCATCTCTGCATTTAACAAATATTGTTATACAGCATGCTATTTTTAGCAATCATTTTAATGATTTCAATATTCGTTAAAATCCAATGCATAATAGTGATTATGCACAAACGCAAAAAAGGCAGAGAGACCTCTCATAACAGGTTTTTAATTAAAAAATTAATAAATGTGCGGTGTACTGGCAGTTTTATGGTGTCTTGTATTTTTATTTAAATATTAAATTTAAGATTGCTTTTCAGAATATTAATTAATTTATTGTGCATGTGTATCACTCTCGCTTGTGCCAGAACACCGAAATTGACCAAGTCTCTATGTAACTTATATCACGCGCTTCTAGGCTCAATTTTCAGAGGCAGGAGGAGGCGGGGAGGGACCATTATAGAATTGTGAACCTTTAATCTTATATATTAGCAAGATGTTTTAAATGTAAGTTAATTAAGTGACTATATTTTTGTCTCCATGGTTAGGAACAAAAAACTAGTATTTAATGGTTGTTCCTCTTTTGTTTATCGTCATTTTTCTGAGTCCCGCAGCCACTTTTATCTTAATGTCACGGTTCATCAACTACTTTTGAATCCCAGACCATGAAAGTTTTTATCTGGTCTTTATATTATATGACTGGAGAGTGTACAACTAGGGCCGCCTCCATGGGATACCGACCCCATCCGGCCTGGTTTTCGGCATGAATGCACTGAAAGAAAACTTCGATTTTATAGTTAACAAATGTTTGTTATTCCGTGTTTTTGTTATAATTAATAAGATATATTACAAAAGTGGATATTCTTGTTTCTGGTTAATCACATTGGTTGACAGATGTAAAAAAAACTAGTGAGTTAGGTTTCTTTTTTAACAAGCTTCCCAAAAAGGTGCCACAAGTGGTACCTCCTCATGAAAAAAATATTGGTAGGCCCTGGGCCTTCAGTGAGGACCCCGAAATGGGCAGCCAATAATGTCCTTGTGTGGTATTTTCTTTATTCCGCTTAGTCAATAGAGAAAAATGTAGTTTATTTTGAAGCTAGAACAATTGACAAAAAAAAAATTAGTTTTTTTTTAATTTTTGATACATTGGTTGACAGATGTAAAAAAAAACTAGTGCGTTAGGTTTCTTTTTTAACAAGCTTTCCAACAAAGAGCCACAAGTGGTACCTTCTTATTTGAAAAAAAAATACTTGGTAGGCCATGGGCCTCCAGTTGGGGGCTCCAATATTTTTTTATTATGGGCGGAAAGTCCGTACAAAAATCATTAAAATTTTGCTTTTAGCTTTTTTTAAAACCTCCTCCCTAAAGCCTCTAGAAGCACCGTTCCATTTAAAGAATCCACCATGTAGATTTTTAAGTTTTTTTTAAAAAAAAGTCACGTTTTGTTGGTCAAAATACGTTAAAACTGATTTTTTTGTAACTTCGACACCATCTAACTTTTTGGAAACTAACTCTAAAAAACTTGAGCACTTGGACAAAAATGTTGAGAATTTTATGTCGAATATTTTTGTTTTCAGACTTTTTCGCCTCCGACCAATATAAATAGAGAAAAGTCAGTTACAAAGTTTTTTCAAAATGGCGGATGGTCCCCGAGGAGTGGGGGAAACAAAAACTTGGGGACCTTTTTTTATTTTTCAGTAAAAAATTCTATTATAATAAGTAATAAATTAAAAATATAAAAATATAGACTAAATTTATAAAAATTATAAAATTTAAATAAAAATAAACATATATAAAAACTATAAATAAAACACTTCTTCTAAACCTGATTCGGCTGGTAAAGTCCCTAGCACTGAAGCCGCATTTCCCCTTTGGGTGGCCACACTAATCCGCTGGGTGATGAAGCAGTTGGCGTCTTGGTTGTTTATTATTTTTGATATTTCTGTAATAAAGATTTGGCTTCATCACCCCACGGACCCAGTGTCTCCACCGCAAAAGGACAAAACAAAAATCCCCGATCTTCTAGCTCTTTGTACTTCTGTCGTTTTTGCTTTTCTCCCATCTTGGCCACCTCCCCTGATTTCTCAGAAGATTTAACAAGATAGGAGCGACATATGGTGTCTTTACATGTGGCATCCCAAACCAACGCCCTCCCCCCTTTCCAAGGCACCAAAGTGATCCCGTCCACTCTCTTTCCATCGCCTCTACATATACCAGATGGTTCCAGCTGAAACCAAAGACCGTCTGATAATGTCATTGATCAACCTATGGCGAGCCAAACGTCCTGCACTTTTCTTGCAGCTTAAGCCGTGATGGCCTAATTTGTCAACTACTTCGCCGCAAGTGCAAAAGTGAGGCTGACCCAGACGTAGAGCGACAGAAATACGAAAGGACGGGTCATGCAGTAAGTATCCCAAAAAAGGAGGGGGTAAGGCGTTGAGCCATGCATTGCTCTCTGGTTCTTGAAGAGCTAGAAGACGCGCGCGATTAACTTGAGATTTGGAATTAGAAAAAAGATGATCGAAAAGTACTTTACACATCTGTAAATCAAAATCCTTCGGACTTTTTAAATTTAGTGTGTCACAAAGGCCGGTTAAATTTTTGTATCTAGTTAACGCTTCGTCCAAAGCCAGATCCGGATGTGATAGAATTTCTGAAGGAAGAATTTTTGTAAATAGATATGAAGAATCATTCAAAGAGCCAAGAAAAGCAGAAAAACAAAGAGTTGAAGAGTCTCTTATACCTAAACCACCTAGTTTAACTGGTAAGGTACATTGTGTCCAGAAGATGAATCAATTTTGCAATTTGCAATATTTTCCCAACTGTTTATTAAAATTGTGTCGAATTTTTGTAAACATTGTGAGACTCTCCAAATAGGTAATGCGTGGAATTGAAAAACAATGTTTTAAAAGATAATAGGCTGTGTGGGAATTTAATAAATTAAGTTTTTCAGAGAATTAAAAAAAAATATCACACTTTGCGTCCAAAAAATTTGTTGTAAAAAAATGGTTCGCCTAAAAGAGTTAGGTCATTAACATTTATTTTTGACAGACTTTGAAGCTTTTTGTTAGAATTAAAAAAATTTGGATTTTTATTATTTAAAATTGAAAACTCGCATTTTTTAAAATTAATTTTTAAACCTATATCAATACAGGCTTTTTCCAAAAAATCAAAATCTTCAAGAACGCAGCAAGGATCTCCCGCCAAAGTAGCATCATCTAGATACCATAAATAAATTTACCTAAATCATCATTAGTTAGATCTTTAAGATGCTGCGGAGTCAGTGCATCGAGACCCGCCGCCGAACCAGGCTTAAAAGAGATAATTGCTTTTTTGATATTTGAAAAAATAAAGCTAAAATTATTTGTTGCGTTAGTATTTGGTTGTGAGAAGTTTTGGACATTTTCGTGTGATGGATGTTTCTCAAGAAGTTTCTTGTAGGTGTCTTCATCTTTTAGAGCCAAGGAGTCTTCAGAAGAAAACAAGCGAATCGCTCCTCTTATGTCCCCTTCAGAAACTTTTGCCTCCACCTGTTTGGTTATGTAGTTATGCTTAAATGAATTTTCTTTCTTACGATCTTCTTTAAGTTTGAGAAAATTCATAAGTTCTTCAAGTGGTAAATTCTTCTTTTGTTTCCAAATTTGTAAATTTTCTTTTACTAAAGTGGTTAATGATTTAGATTTAGATTTGTTAGGTTTTTTAGGCAATTTGAGAACTCCATATGTAAAGGTTAATAAAAGAAAGCAAGCTCTAAAATTATTTCGGATAACACAATTTGTAAGAAGTATACTCAATTCTTCTGCAATAGACGGTCGTGCATTTTTTAGAATTCTTTTTATAATTGGTATAGTTGATTTTAAAGAACTTAGAAACAAATTAAATGTGTTTAGATCAGAAGAAATATTTTGTCGCTGAATTTGTGTTTCTGATAATGAAAAATTTTCTTTATGCTTGGCTTTAAAATGCTGCTGCAGGTTATTCTGATTTTTATAGGATTTTTCACATTCACTGCATTATAATTTTGAAGGGAAGAAATTTTTCGTTGAGAGATAGACTTAAACTGCATGTGGAGTCTTGAGAATCATTCTTCGGTTGTGAATATTCAACCCATTTTTATTTTTAAAAACTTTATTACACAATAAACAATAAGTTTCTTGAAGAGGTAGCAATAAATTGTAATGGCCTGAATCAGGGCTTCCAGAAAAAATAAGAAAAATTGATTTCTCGTATTTATTCTTGCTTATGCATAATGGATCATTATACTTACTTTCAGACCCACCCCAACACCACATAAAAATTTTAGCCGCTCCGGATATTTTTCGTGATTATGACCCCCTTATGACAATTTTACTGTACTAAAGTTTTCAATTTTCTGGAGTAAAACGTATGAAAAGAAAAAGTTTGAAGCCAACATACTGGTTGCTTGCGGTGTTTAATTTTCAAAAAACTGCACTCAACTAAGTATGGCATGGCGTGCGCCTCATTAGAAAATAAAAGGCAACCGAAAGGAGAGAACGAAAGTCCCGCACTTAGTATTATTAAGCCAATTTCTTTTTACGCCCTCTTTTAATGAGTTCGGCAAGCGGCAGGGAGGATTGGCGACACCTAGGTGTAGGGATAGCAAGCCTTTCTAAGTCCTCTTGGTGGACGCCTATGGTTTATCACCAGGAATTTATCAAACCGTATTTAATAAAAATTTTCATCGTAAGAACGATTCACCATAAAAAAAGCAATTTGTTAAACTAATTTCACTGTTCTACACGATATTTTTTCTGGGGTACTGATGTTTGATCATAAATGGCATTTTCGTTCTAAAACAGAATCTGTTTAAATTGTTGTGTTAAAAGTTACCCTAATTTAAATGCAATGCAAATGTAGGATAATATCTACCTAATAATTTCCACCAAATTAGTAACCGAGGGCAAAAATATACCTAAAACTATATTTTAGAGATTCTTATAATCCTCAAAACTCAATAGGAGAGACAAAGGGGAAGGATCTACCAATAATAGCATGCCTTTTGACAAGGAGGAGGCGGTACTTCTAACCCAGTGCGACATGGCAGTTTATAAAATTTAATATAACGATATCGATGAGGTATATTTCATCTTATTCATTCTTATAGAAATTTGTTAAGTTAAGTGTCCGAGAAAATGTCGTCACGTTATAAGTGTCGTAATAACCCAAACAGTTCCTGCTATATTTGTGGTGAATATACTTATGAAAGACATAGAAAACAAATGTCTCCAGTTGTACATAAAGCCTACAAACTGTATTTTGGTTGTCCGATTGGTGATCAAAATAAAAAATGGGCGCCACATTTTTGTTGTGCAAACTGTTATGTGAGGTTGATACAGTGGTGGAATGGAAAACCTGTTTCGATGGCTTTTGGTGTTTCAATGGTATGGCGCGAGCCCAACGATCACGTTAGAGATTGCTACTTTTGGCTAACTAATGTACGGGGCTTTACTAGCAGGAAGTCTAAATAACACATAGGATACCCCAGTAAGGTACCTTCTGCTATACGACCAGTACCTCATAGCGCAGAAATTCCTGTACCAGCAGTTCCTCGTGATGAAGATAAAATCAATGGTGTAATTGAGAATATGCCAGAAGTAGAAATATCTTGTGGGGTGGAAAGTCACTCAAATAATAAAAAGTCCTTGTCTGCATCAGACCCGACATATTAGCCTCCTGAACACGTAGTACCGCATCTCTCGTCTCAGGGTGAATTGAATGACTTAGTCAGAGATTTAGGTCTAAGTAAGAGTAAGGCAGAGTTTCTGGGTTCACGTTTGCCATAATGGAATCTTTTCCATCCAAGCACACATGTAACAGTTTATAGAGACAGAGAGCTTAATTTTGTTATGGCGAATGCGCAATCAATTTAGCAAAGATTTTCTGATAAATTACGGGGTTTACGAATTCCAGGTTTGATATTGAATAAGATTGATGAATAATGGTTTGATTAAAAACGGGTCTTATATATTTCGAATTTGTTATTGAATGGGTTTGAAGAAATAAGGTTCGGATAAAAAAATGGTTTTTAATGAATTGCAGTTTCTATAGTGAGTGATTTTACAATTGAACTTTCTTTTATTTAACGGGTTTGATTTTGCACATTCTGATAAACCGTGGCCGTCCCTCTTGGTCAAAATTTGCCGAGTGCAAATATTTTGATGGGCGAGCACGGAACAAATACCTGTTTATTTTTTTAACTTAGGGCCGGTTTCTCCATAGCAAGATAGCGTTAACTCGAGTAGGGCTCCACCGAGTACCGAGTAGTTAGGTGCTCGGTCAGAATTTTAACCAAGTAATATGTACTTGGTGCTCGGTCTTACTCGGCCGAGTAAAATAGAGTAATAGAAATAATCCATTTATGCATGTCAAAAGCAGAAAGAAATGAGACGCAGAGTGGTAAATAATAAAAAATAACAAGTAATTACTTACTTAAAAATAACACAAACAGAGTGATATAATAATTTAAAACTTATAATCTATAAGAGGAAGATTATGATGTAATGCGAAGCATTTTTTTTTATTTTAAAGACCGACAATTCCACTACTCGGTACTCGGTCAAGTTAAAAAAACAGGGCTCGTTATAGCCCTAAATTCGAGCAACATAACCTTGTAAAAATCTTTAAAAAGCGGGTTAACATTAACTTTAGGGTAACCAGAGTGTCAAGGTGAGGGTAAGTTACCTTACCTCAGAGTTCATATAAAAAAAATATTGGCTAAAAACAGCGAAAAACCGGGATTTATAGTCCGAGTTAATTTAACTTTCTAGTAACCCGCTATTGAGAAACTGGCCCTGAGTTGTGTAAACTAAAATTGTGTACAATTTTTACAGTTGTGTAAAATATACACATCTGTGTGTAAAATATACAATAAAACGTAATTTTGTAACACAATTTTGTGACCAATACAAATCCAGTTACAATTGTGTAAAAAAAAATCCGTTTTTTTTCGTGTAATTATAAAAATAAACTCATAAAATGCATTCTATTTTAACAACGAATCAAACCTAAGAAAAAGTTTAACCCACTAAGCAAAAATGAAAAATACTGGGGAACAGGAACTAATTAACAATCTGTCTTGCAAAAGTCTCAGTAAGCTGTGGACAGGGAGGCCCGGAGAAAGAGTTGCAGCGGAAGTAGGGGCATAGGGTTAAGAAACTGGATATGGCAGAAAGGGCCCATGAAGAGGCCTAATTGCCAGACTCAAGGGCCGCCCCTATACTACTACTAGCTGTGGTTTTATAGATAGAGATAATTACCTATCTGCCCTTATTGGATTTATTACTTTTTATTATTATTATTATTACACTTTATACATAAATCCTACATATTTATATAATATTGTTAAGAGTCTTAGAGAGCGAATTTTGTGGACGTGTTTAAATTTCAGTAAACCAAGAGTCTTTTGAGCTAAAGAAAGAAAATGTAACCAGCACGCCATTAGTTTCCCTAGACAAGATTTTACTACCGGACTTGCGCAATTTCATTTCATAGTTCAATGCAAGGAAAAAGACGTTTGGAATGCATTTAAAATGGTTGGAACAAATATTTTGGGAACCATTAGAGCAGAAAACTATAAAAACTGTGTCCATTGTCTATATTTTATTTATACACGACGTTTCGATCAGCACAATCTCTGATCGTCTTCAGGTGCAAACTACAATCTATTCCTAAGGCTACGTACTTATATACTATGGGAAATCACTCACACTCACTCACAGTGTCACTCCTTGTGCAAAACCTTTGCTTCTGTCCAGTTCATTCGGCGTTGTTTTGACCATGCATGTTCGGCGATTCCTGATTTCGTTATTTCACCTCTTTGGGTATTCGTCTAATGTTCCTTAAGCCTAACAGATAGTGGTCTTTTTGTTTCGTCTATGTATGATTCACCACACTTTACTAAGAACGCTTCGAATTGTATTATTAGATTCAAAAACTGTTTTAATATTAAAGTTGTTCGCTACTCTTCGAATTTTCTCTGATACTTCTTTAATGTAAGGAATTGTAAGGAATGTATTTGCCTGGTTTGGTCTGTAAAAGTTTAAGGCTGTAACCATTCTGCTACAGGGAAAATAGAGAAAATAAGTGTCTAAACTCTAAGTTCAATAATAAAAGGGTGAAAGGGTGCTATTTAATTGCTTTTGTTAAATTAAAAATATATGGTTATATGCATTTTGTATATTCATTGTATGCCTATAAATGTTGTAAAAAATAATATATTTTTTTTTGCGAGCCAACGCAAATCTTTAGTTGCTATTTTTTCTTTACTTGAGTGCAGTTAAACCCAAAAAAAATAGTTTTTGTTTAGGAAAATAAAGAAAATTGGAATTTGTTCTCTAGTGCTATTAGAAACGCTATTCAAACGCCTTTGTTTTGTATGACCAAATCGCTCAAATATCCGCTAGATCGTAATTATATAGCATCAGTTTAAAGCTAGTTATACTTTTATCGTTTTAGTACTCTGCGGCCTACACAATGAAAAAATTGATATAAAACAAGTACACACTCTAATATGAGTAGTAAAATTGCTTAGTTATGGGTTCATTTAACCAAAAAATATACAATAATAAAGAACCGCAACCGCATAGTAAAAAATGAGTAAAATAAGGTTATCAGGTAACTTATTGCATATTTTTTAAATTGCATTAAATTTTTAGAGAGATTAAGAAAATAAGGAATATCGACTTATTAATCTATAATTCAGCGAATTCTTTACTCATTTCCCGGTGTGGACGCGTTTTAAATCAATTTTTCTTACTGGATACCTCCACATGATAAACATGGATTTATGTACAAGAAATAGGATCGAATATGTACAGTTTCCAAACAGTGACTTTTTTATTGGTCTCAGTTTTTACGCGCGATGGTTATGGCTTGAAGTTTTTAATAAAGATATCTACAAGCCACAGAAAGCCTCACTACTAATTTAAACTCAATTATTCTTTTTAAACTTTTTTGAATTTTTTTGGAAAATTCCGGCGAGCTTTTTCTTTCGCCAGAATTACATTATATTTCCAGAAAAATATAATTAGGTCACTATAGTAAAACCACATTTTGTTTCTTTTTTATTCAAAGAAAGAAAATTAGTTTGTCAAAGGGTCTCTCCCACCTCTCGCGTGCGATAAAGTGCACTTTTCGCACCTGTTAGGTAACTAACTGTTTCCTACTTGCGTGAGGAAAGGACAACTTTCCGCACGACTTGTTTATGAAATGTATATGAAACTTTTAGAGTGTTTTAAGATGACTGCAAGGCATACAAAAATATCACAAAAACAAAATTATGATTGTTTTCCACAAACCAAAACTACACTTTTTTGCACTCGACGCGCGTTTCGCTAACAATGTTAGCATCATCAGGAGACGATAAACAATGAACTAAATTAATCTACGCTCTATCTTATATACAATCCTTTAGTGGGCGGAGATAAGACTAATAATTTGTGATTGATCACGATTTTTAATCCTATCTCCCCTCAACCAAAGAATAAAGTGTACTAAACGGGATGGGTCCTCTATCTTTATTTAAACTATTTCTGGATTTAATGATTTCCATACTTTCATATGTATTCAAAAGTCTTTTGCTTGGTACACTTTTTAGAAGTTTTAGGTTATCTAATGTGAATCTATGATTGTTTTCAAAAGCATGCTCGGCCACACTTGACTTTTCTGTTCTTCCGTATTTTAAGTGTGCTAAGTGTTCTTTAAAACGTGTTTGAATAGAGCGTCTCGTTTGGCCAACATATTTTTTGTCACAATCCATGCAACTAATTTCGTAAATTCCACTTTTTTCTAGAACTGTAGTTTTATCCTTGGGATTTCCTAGTAAGCTTCTTATTGTGTTACCGGATTGATATACTAATTTAAGACCGGTGTTATTAAATACTTTGTGTAATCCTTTCGTATAATTAGGATTATAAGGAATTGATACAAATTTTGAGTCGCAGGTATCTTTTTGTCTGAAAAAGGTAGAATTCCGAAAGGTCTTTTGAAAAGAATGTCTATTTATCAGCTTATTTATTAAGCCTTCGTCGTAACCGTTTTTGCCAGCTATATTCCTAATCCTATTCTTTTCTGCTTCAAATCTTTCTTTGTTTAAGGGGAAATTTACTAATCTATATGTTAAAAAGTGCAAACTTGCAAGCTTATGTTGTAAGCAATGAAAAGAGTCATTTGGAATATACCTGTTGGTGGCCGTGCCTTTTCTGTATAATATATTCCAAATGACTCTTTTCATTGCTTACAACATAAGCTTGCAAGTTTGCACTTTTTAACATATAGATTAGTAAATTTCCCCTTAAACAAAGAAAGATTTGAAGCAGAAAAGAATAGGATTAGGAATATAGCTGGCAAAAACGGTTACGACGAAGGCTTAATAAATAAGCTGATAAATAGACATTCTTTTCAAAAGACCTTTCGGAATTCTACCTTTTTCAGACAAAAAGATACCTGCGACTCAAAATTTGTATCAAATTCTTATAATCCTAATTATACGAAAGGATTACACAAAGTATTTAATAACACCGGTCTTAAATTAGTATATCAATCCGGTAACACAATAAGAAGCTTACTAGGAAATCCCAAGGATAAAACTACAGTTCTAGAAAAAAGTGGAATTTACGAAATTAGTTGCATGGATTGTGACAAAAAATATGTTGGCCAAACGAGACGCTCTATTCAAACACGTTTTAAAGAACACTTAGCACACTTAAAATACGGAAGAACAGAAAAGTCAAGTGTGGCCGAGCATGCTTTTGAAAACCATCATAGATTCACATTAGATAACCTAAAACTTCTAAAAAGTGTACCAAACAAAAGACTTTTGAATGCATATGAAAGTATGGAAATCATTAAATCCAGAAATAGTTTAAATAAAGATAGAGGACCCATCCCGTTTAGTACACTTTATTCTTTGGTTGAGGGGAGATAGGATTAAAAATCGTGATCAATCACAAATTATTAGTCTTATCTCCGCCCACTAAAGGATTGTATATAAGATAGAGCGTAGATTAATTTAGTTCATTGTTTATCGTCTCCTGATGATGCTAACATTGTTAGCGAAACGCGCGTCGAGTGCAAAAAAGTGTAGTTTTGGTTTGTGGAAAACAATCATAATTTTGTTTTAGTGCAACCAAAGGTTCCAAATTTCCAACATAGATACAAAAATATATTTAAAAAAAACGAATACACCATTTTCTGTCTCTTCAAAAATGTTTCAGTTACGTACCAATACGTACCAAAGTACGCAAATGATTTGTTGAAGTATGATACACATAGTCACAAAAACGGTTAATCGCTGGATATTCTCATAACTAAATAAAAACGTCAAATAATGATATTGTCACAGTAAAATAAAGCTACGGGTTGTCTTTTGCTACCATTAACTATATCCTGTTTAAATTCGTTATAAGCTTTCACTTTTAACGGCCGAGTTGGGTCAACAGAGTCGGTTCAAACCGGACGATTGCCTAGGGGGTCGAGATACGGGATCTCCCCTAAGGATTTGATTATATTTTATTTTATTTTTATATTAATTTATTTTATTTATTAGCTAGAAAAAATGAACACGGGGGTTTCAACTCACACGACCAACAATCGATTGTATTGCTTAGACTTACACCTTGGCCTGTTAACTGTGTTTTTGGTTTATTAATTTCTGATTAGGAACTTTACAGTTTTATTTTAACAACTTTTTATTTTTTTAAAAATATATTCGAGGATTATTACCGACCTTATTCCCTATTTCGACCAATCGTTACAATATACCTCTATTACGCAATCAGTCGCCTCTAACAGAACATTCTAAGTCAGCCAAGAAAACATCACTTCAACTTACAGACCCCCCAAGGATCTCCTCTATCTCCGCTGTTATAAAATATCTTCATATACGAAATCCCGACCACTGTCCGAGTAAAATCCTACTTCTGTGCAGACGACCAAGCATACGGCACAATGTCAAAAATCAAAGACACAATCACTACTCGACTGCAAAGGCAACTCAACAAAGTAGCAATGTGGTGCGATAAAAGGAAGAAAAAATAAACCCGGAAAAAACATACTTTATCGTCTTTCACAGAAAAACCATTCGACAGAAAAAGTAAGATCAACCTCAATATCAAACTGAACATCATAAAACAAACCTACCTACCAACACTACTCTATGGCCGCCAAACCTGGAAGAAGATCTCCAAAGCTAACAGAAAATCCCGCTGAACAAAGCACTGAGGATGGATATTCGAGCCCCTTGGTACATGCGCACAGCTCAAGTCTATAGAGAAGCCAAATTTCTACAATTAGAAGAAAAAATTTCTGAAATCTCACCACCCCAACCATCTAATAAGGACAACCTTGAACATTAACATATTTGATTTGTACACGACGTTTCGATCAGAAATTGTACTGATCGAAACGCCGTGTATAAATGAAATATAGACAATGGAAGTCCGAAACACAGAGCTAATTTCAATAACATTTTGATTGTGTTTTTTCATGCTCAGAGAATATAATTTTAATGGCTCTATTGAGGTTATGCATCAAAAAAAGTAGTTGTATTTTTCGATAAAATATTATAAAATATGATTTTATACTAAAAAATATGCAAGAATTTGCTGTTTTTCTCAGCTGTGGTAACAATACCTTTACAATAATTAAAGTAGGTAAGAACAAATACCATTATTGACATGCTTTAGATTCCATAAGATATGTCCCCAATTGTTTGCGGCAACATTGGAAAGTAAATTATTTGCTTAAACAAGGCCCACTTTGGTCTTTTCTGATTAGACCGCAAAACCGGGTTTCCAGTCTATTTCTCGCTTTGTTGTACTGTTAACAAAACTTTCAGGACTTTCCGATAAGATGGGGCGACGAATTCATTTAAATTTTGGCAGATGCTACACCGCACGTATTTTATTTAAATATTCCGCCAACAGTGCATTAATTTGGATCTCCACATAATAGGTACTTGTAGCTATTTTTTAAACGCATCGGTAAAGTTATAACTAACGTGTTCAAAACCAAACCAATGGGCCACTTTCTCATTTTGACTTAAGTTACCACTTAGACTTAAGTCCGATGTAGCTTGCAGAGGTTAGAAAAAGTTTGTAACTTGCTCCTTTGGAGGCGGTTTATCTATGGGTTTTGCCCAACAAAAAAAAATCTATGACATTTTTAATTGTCACCTATCATTGTTGCCATATGTTTGTTCAGTCGGAGCCTGGCGATGCTAACATATCATTTGTACACTTACCTTCTTAAATTACTCTTAAAGGTATTATACAATTCAAAATACGTATTAGATAGCTATTCCATTTGGTTTTTCGCCCTTTGCACAAAACACTAATATATCGACCTTAAACTTAAAACCATCTGGTAAATAATAAAAATAAACTTTTTACCCGTTCTAACCTCCCAAGCAACAAAATCAGTCGCGACGTGGTGGCCGTCTCCACGTCCTATCCCTAATAGAGTTATGGCGTCATATCACGGCGACGGTTTTATTACTACTATACCTCGAGGTATTCACCGTTTTTGGGAATGCATTGGGACGGTTATACAACTACATCGCGACGGTAAAGATTACTCTTGATATAGGAATGATGTCGTCGCGGGTAGTAAACGGGCACGTTATCCCGACGTCCTGTTTACCACATAAAGTATTTCTGACTTTTTAGGGTTTTTATAGGTTTTCGCTTTCTCACATTATTAATTGAAAATATGGATCTTTTTCTGAACTATAAGAGGATACGCCCCATAAAATATGTGAAGACATGACAGAAAACAAAAATATTATCTATATCATAACCTATAGCATAGTTAATAATTACCATTTTATTAAACACTCTTCTGAAGTCACAGCATCTTAAATTTATAAACGCATAGCACTTTACTGATTAAAAATGCTGATTTTTTGATAAAAAAACCGCCCGCCCCTCAGTTTTGACCTAGTTTTATCTAAAATGTCGATAAAAAATCGGAATTATTTGAGGTTAGGATTTCCAAATTAAATGTATTTCCAGTTTTAATATGTTTTATTAATTGAAAATTAATATTCTTACTTTTATTGATACATGCAATTACTAATCAATGATTTAATGAGGTATTTTTAAATTTTGATTTGAATTCCATATTTAGTCGAAGTAAATAGCATGGCGGCGTCGCGCATCCAGTTGACGGTGCATTAATTTACAATGTCAGTAAAGTAGCGATAACTCGTAGGTAACGTTTTTACACTATATACACATTTATTTCTTATTGCGTGGTAGATAGGCGACCGTGTAGACTCCATAACTTTGTAGTTTTGTATTGAGTAGGGGCTACTGAATTGCAACCAAATTAATATCAGTAGAGTCGTTACCTCGTAAAAGTAATATTAAAGAAATTAAATGTGACAACTATGAAGTAAGCCCTACACTGTAAAGTTTTTTGGTGGTTCTAGTAATGGTATATAGTTATATAGTGGAATATATTACTTTCGCGTATAACTTTATATTTTTACGACAGTGTGGTAATTTTTTAACAGTAATAGTGACCACACTAAGTGAAAATAATGAAATTTTTCCTATAAATAGTTTTTTTGTAGGAACTATTATTACGCTTTAAACGTTTTTTGGTGGCAATGACAATGGCACCAGTGAAATTGACTATAATTGTTGCTTGGGCTTTTAAACAAGGAGGAAAACAATTTATTTTAATTTTTCGACTTAAGTCTTCAAATTCGAGCTCTTAAGTGTAAGGGCCAAAAACGTACTTAAGTACCAATTTGACATGACCTGCAATCACTTAGACCTAGGTTGCAACTTTTGACAGGCCTTACAAGCAAGTCTAAGTTATAACTTAATCCAAAGTAGGAGAGTGGCCCAATGCCCTTTCTCCAACGAGGTTCCTTTTTTTATGGTGGATGCGATGACCAAACAGCTGACTGCAATCGATGCGTGCGCTGCTGTGGTCATAAAGCATATACCTATGGACTTAGAGAAATCTTACTAAGGGCATCGCAAAAAACAAGTTACAGCGCCTCTGGGGACTCGGTCTCGAAGCTCACGCGAGAAATTGCGCCGATGACATCTATTTTAATCAATGTCCATCAATGTCATCGTCTTTTCGTTCTTTTCATGAGGTCTTTTTATTGAACTTTTTTAGTTTCGCTTGTTTTTGGCCTTTTTTGAACTGTTACAGTAATAGATTTTTGTAATAAGTACATCTGGAAAACTATGCCCAAGTGTTGTGTCCCAGTGATCCTCTGCTTCATCGCTTTCCACACCCTAGAGATCAAGCTCGCCAAAGACAGTGGTTTACCATCTGAAACGCTTTATAGGTTTAGAGTATGCACCCGACATTTTAAACCTGAAAACTATCCAAAAAACTGTAGGCGAAGCCTTCTAATGCGGCATGTAATTCCATCCTTGCATTTACCGCCAGAGTCTGAAACAGACTTTAATTGTAAGTACCGGGCAAAGTTTCTACATACCAAAGGAAAAACAGCCTATTCAATACCCACATCGCAAAATTTGGATGTATATTGTATGGATATAATTTTGTGATTCAAAACATGTCCAGATGGCCACGAGATGGATATACATGATATATTTTACGATATGCAGTGGATATCCACATAAAGATATGCACTGCATATCCACCGAATATAAATTAGTCATCCATAGATATGCGGTGTATATTCGGTGGATATATAGTGCGTATCTTCATGTGGATATCCACTGCATATCCGAAAATATAGCATCCATCTCGTGGCCATCTGGACATGTTTTGAATCACAAAATCATATTCATACAATATCCATCCAAATTTTGTTATATGGGTAGAGAGTTAATAGACCACTAATTCATCGTCACCTTATTTGCTTACCGTATTACCGTAATTGAGATTCCAAAAAGAGTTTTTATACCACAAACATAAATTACCGTAACCGTATTATTTTGCCCACATACAAACTGTCAATTTAAATAGAATAGAAAACAACAATTCCTGTTTTTGAAAATTCACTTTCATAGAAAAATTAAAAACTAAACAAAAAAACGAATTATCACCTACCAGCTGCAGCTTTTGCTCAGAAATAAATCTGGTTGATTGCAAGAAAAAACGGAGCGGGCCCCATTAAGCATCCTTAAGTAACATATTTCGGTTCGGATATTTTTGGATACCGGAGAAAAATAACCGATTTTGCCTACGGTATCACCAATTTTGATGGTCTATTAACTCTCTAATAAGAAATTTATTTGGCTTATTTGTTAATTACATTTTTTTAGCCTATTCCGTTCAAAAATGCTGATGGGTAACCAGTTACACCGAATTTTTTGAAAATGACGAAAACTCGCAAGTCTTAAAAGAAACTGCTGGGACATGGGAAGCATAATAAATAGTTTATTAATAAATACAATAGTTTCGATATGTATATATCTTCTAAAAAGAATAATATAATACATTAAATACGACGCATTTGGTTTATTTCCTAAATTTATAGTCATTAGAATCAACAATATTTTGGAAAATAAAATTAATTATTGATGAATTAGGTTTTCCAAAATAATGTTGTTTATAATGAACTGAAATACTTAAATAATGCCCGAATTCAAATTTCCCGGCGCCGGCGCCGCTACCCTAATTCAAGCTTCGAGACCGAGTCACTAGAGGCGCAACGGTAGCAAAAAACTTATAACAGGGCCCCAAGTTGTCAGATCGCCTTCTATACCCGTAGGTACATATTTTGTGGCTGTGGTCACAAAGTTACGTCTATCCCGACGAGTGCAGTCGGCTGGTCTACTATCGCATTCACCGTAAAATCGGGCCACGTTCGAAATATGTCATAAACAATAACAAACAAAAGATCAAAAGATCTTCGGGTTGAAATAAAGAAAATAGATCAAAAGATCTTAGGGTGGAAATAACGAACATTTTTATTATTTCCACCCCAAGATCTTTTAATCTTTTGTTTTTTAGTTTCTTTTTGGTTGAAGTAACTGACTTGGAGGTTTTTAACTTCTTTTTTGTCATAAAAAATTCAAAAATGTAGTTCCTTTTGGCTTTGTTTTGAACGCGTTAGGTATAAGTATACGGATATGTTTAAATACTAGCTAAATATCCGGGTTCAAACCATGTTCAAACACACAAAACACCCCAAGCAACAATTATAGTCAATTTCACTGGTACCATTGTCATTGCCACCAAAAATGGGTTATAGCGTATTAATATTTCCTACAAAAACTATTTATAGGAAAAATGTCATTATTGTCACTTAGTGTGGTCAATATATTCCACTATATAACTATATACCATTACTATTAGAAGCACGAAAAAACTTTATAGTCCGAGGCTTACTTCACAGTTGTCAGATTTCATTTCTTTAATATTACTTTTACCAGGTAACGACTCTACTGATATTAATTTGGTTGCAATTTAGTAGCCCCTACTTAATAAAAAAACTACAAAGTTATGAAGTCTACACGGTCGCCTATCTACCACGCAGTAAGAAATAAATGTGCATATGGTGGGAAAACGTTGCCAACGAGTTATCGCTACTTTACTGACATTGTAAATCAATGCACTGTCAACTGGAAGCGCGAAGCCGCTATACTAGACACTTAAAGTAAATATTTCAACGCATCCGTATCGGTATACGTAACGCGTTCGAAACAAAGTCAAAATACGCTACATTTTTGACTTGTTTATGCGATGTTTCGAACGACGCCCGCTTTTTTGAAGGGTGCGATACATCCTTCCGTACGCAACGAGATTCTGTCATCATACCCGTCAAAGAAGCAGGCATCGTTCGAAACATGGCATGAGCAAGTCAAAAATGTAGCATATTTTGACTTTATTTTGAAAGCATTACGTATACCGATATGGATGCGTTGAAATGTTTACCTTAAGTGTCTATTATTTACTTCTGTTAAACTTGGAATTCAAATAAAAATTTAAAAATACCGCATTAAATCACTGATTAGTAGTTGCATGTTCCAATAAAAGTAAAGATATTGGTATTTAGTTAATAAAACTTAAACTTATTAAAACTGGAAAAACATTTAATTTGGAAATCCTAACCTCAAATATTTACGATTTTTTACCAACAGTTTATTTTCAAATTTTAAAGAAAGTGTTTGAGGATCTCCAGATATTCAAGATGGCGGCCTATTGTTTAATTCAAAAATAAAATAAAAATAAACAAAATATAGGCGTGTGATACATCAATCCAGGGGTTTTTGGGTCCCTGAATACATTTATTTGACTGGGGGCAGCTCTAAAAGTAAACATTTTAAAAAATAAACACATTAAAAATGGACTATAGAAATTTACGAGGAAATTTATAACAAATTTAAGTTTTTTTTTCGCTGATTTTAATTGATAAAGGGGATCATTTAATGACTCCGATTAGATGGCTGCAACTTAGGGGCACAAAATTTAAAAAAAAACTAGATCAAGTACAAACATATATTACATCAACTTGGGGGTTTTTCGAACCACTGATTTCATTTTTTGTAATAAACAAATTTTGGGCGGTAATATAACGGTCCTGAGGGCAAATTTTGGTGGTAAAAAGAATTTTAAATGCCAGTGTACGTACACGCAGGAATACCGCACACCTATCAGTGGAGCAACCAACACTCAGACTTGGAATGACCGTTCGCGGCTTGCGTTCAGTACGCCTCTAACCACGGTGCCATATGGTGCGTAGTCAATGAAACCGGAATAAATACGCAAATTTTTATAACGTAATTTTCTTGTTTTTTGTCTTTGATAAATTAGAGCTCAGATTTATCACTAACAACGTGTTACAATGAAAATAATAAGGAGAAACAAAGCAAGTACTAAAAATAAAATAATACATTCTAATAACCAAAAAGATTCTCAAAAAAAAAAATTAGAGCAAATGTTGAAAAAGTCCTCGTTGCTCGGCTAGACAATATACGAGCCTATTATAAAAACACAAGCATGTTAGGGGTAATAGTTTGAAAAGCTTCTTCAATTTTAATCCGAAGTTCTTCCAAACTTTATTTTTGATATAACCCCACAGATAGAGGTCATTAGGAAGCAGCAAGATCGGGTGATTGAGCTGGCCATAAAATAGTTCCCCGTGTACTTATAACTCGATTAGGAAATACATTATCAAGATATTCCCTAACAAGGCCAACATTGTGAAAGGGACAACCATCTTGTTGAAACCAGGTTTCACCAAATCTCACACCTAACAACTGCCTAGCAGTTGGAATAATATGCTGCTGCAGTAGATCCAAGTCCAGAATGGTCCTACCATTCAATTTGCCGTCAATAAAAAATGGCCCAGTTACGTGTTCCCCTACAATACCACCCCCCCCCAAACATTTAGTTTTTGGGGATACTGTGTTCTTACGTCAAAATACAAATGCAAATTTTCCCTCTACCAATATCGAACGTGTGTTGGGTTATGACGATTCAATAATGGAAAAGTGCTTTCATCTGTGAAAAGAATAGATCTCAGAAAGTTTTCGTCACGATTAGCCCTTTCCATCATTGTTTCGCAAAATTCCATACGACGATAGTTGTCCTCCGGAAAAATTTGATGCGTTTTTGACGCTTTGTTTTGAGAACACGTAAGACAGTGGCGGAAGACGTATCAACTGCTTCGGCACTTTGGTGGCTAGTTATCTTTCGATTTTCCTCCACTGCAGCGCAAATCATCACATCTCGTACTTCCTGCTTGTCATTCAAAACAGTGGGTTTTTTTATGGTTTCTTGGCGCTACACAACCAAACTTTTCAAAATTCTGCACAAACCTATGAATAGTTGATAAACTAGGTTCTGAGCGATTTACAAAATTCTCCAAACACCATTTGACCATCTGCACTTTTTCGGCTTCGTAGACATCCATTTTTAGTTTTAAAAATGTATTATTTCACTTAAGAACTTACCAATCTGTTTTCCAAGCAAGGCAAAAATTAAAAAAATAATAAAACAAAATAAATTTCCAAAAGATAACACTGCAGCGTGCTTCGAATCCACCTCGGTCGTACGGCACGGAGAGCAAATTGAACTTGTTTCCCCCTATGTTCGCAGTAGCCTGAAGCTCATTGTATAACTTTTGTAACAGCACAGGTGTATGGAAAGCTTTTTCAATTTGTTGTTAAGAAAACGCAACGACGGACGATAAGACAATCCAATTTAATTAATTTGGCAATCTCGAGCGTAAAAGCGGAGCCGAAATAAAGCGAATTTCATGAAAGAGGACTCCGTAGTCGCGCCTCATTTCGCAGAATAGGAATGTGATTCGTCAAAATTATTCTAATTTAAGCTTGACAGAGTAAGAGAAACACAGCCGCCCGATTCATTTAGCTTTGCATCCAAATTCGACTGAATTAAATTAGAGTTAGGTTAAACTAGAAAGAGCTGCGTTATGAAGAAGTACTGTTATAACTTGTAACACAAATTCTAAGGCAGGTTCTAATCAAAGACAGAAAATCTAAAAAAAGTAACTTGCTGTTCAAGACTAATTAAATTTAAGTTACATAGGAATGTGATTCATCAAAATTATTCCAATTTAGGCTTGACACAGTAAGAGAAACAGAGCCGCCGGATTCATTTAGCTTTCCATCCAAATTCGACTGAATTAAATAAAGTTAGATTAAATTAGGAACGTATTTTGCTATACCTCGGGATACATGTTCTCAGATAGTTTTTCTTTGTCTTAAGAAAGGTAGATAATAAAAAAGTAGCATGCAGTTCAAGACATATTAAATTTAATTATTCCAAGTGGCTTTGCTTTGCTTCAAGTTTCTTGTTGATCAAGACTAATTAGAATACAGTATTAAAACTGTAATGTGATAATTTTGGACCCAAATTCTAAAGCTTTGCTTTTTGCATTTTCAAAACAAAGAGTAGCGTGTTTAAGAAACATTAAAGGATTTGTCAAAATATTACCAAGCTGCAGTTTGGTAACTAGTCAAAATTATTTCAATGCAATAATATGAACAGAGCCGCTGGAATTATTTAACGTTGCATTACAATTCCACTGAATTAAATTAAAGTTAGAGAGATTAAACGTATTGTTATAACTTTTTGCTTTTCTTGTTGCTTTCTCTTATCAACGGCGGAAAATCTAAAAAAGCAACATGCAGTCAAGACGAACTAAATTTAAGGTAAATGGGAATGCGATTCGTCAAAATTATTCCAATTTAAGAATGACAAAGTAAGAGAATCAGGGCAACCGAATTAATTAACAACACAGCACAATAATGAGTACATAATGTTTTGCCACAAGACTAATAATTCTTAGTTGTGTGACAACAGCCAGATATTTTTTAAAAATCGAACAGTGGGATTTACCAAGATCTAATATAGAACCCCCCACAGGTCTAAATATTTACACCTGTGGGGGGTACTAAATTTCAAAAACTATTTTTAAAAAACACTTACCCATGGAGAAAAGATACAAAGTTATTGATTATTTTGTATTGTTATTGCAAAATACCACAGAAAAACTGATTTTTTTCTCAAAATATTCCATTTTAGGAAAAAATGCCCTAAAACTAATTTTTTTTGACAGGTTTCAAAATGGCAAATGGTGAATACGCCAAAAATTTGGCATATATTAGCTTCATCATCTGTGTTTGAGGTTTTAAAGTTGATGATTTTTTAAACCACCTCTGGGCGGTGGTTTAAATTTATAGCCCCCAGAAAGGATTGTTTTGTGGCAATTGGTAATAAGTTATTTTATAATTTCCCTAAGCAACCGTTTTTACAAGAATTAATTTACCTTATTTAATATCCCAAGTTGTTGATTAATCAATAAAACACCTCCAGTTTTGTCCAGAAATACGCCATATTTTGAACCCGTTTTCACCACAAGGAATATATTTATGAGGCACTACGAGGCAAAACCAACATAAGCGAAGGTCACTGATTATGCACGAAAACTGTCTCCAATGAAAAAAATCCAAAACAACTGTACCTATTCATTTATTTACAAACACAACTGAAATTAAAACATTGAGTTTATCTAAAAGCTTAATCATCAAACAAAGCTTTCCACTGAAAACTCGCACTCAAAGGTCTTAACTCTGCAGCACCGAACAGTTTGTTCAACCGACATGACTCCTTTGTGAACGCATCAGTTGTATTCAGGTCTGTTTTTAGCTAAAAATTTTTTCATTACCTACTTTGATGAAATATTTTGTAAAGTTTTTTCATACTTTTGATAGATCAAAACCCCTTTTAAATAAATACAAAGTTAATCTAATTCTTATTTTATGATTATATATCTAAATGGTTTTGTGACAGTGAGTATTAATCGCGAAAATCAATAAACAAGGGTAAGTTTTGATAAGAGTAACATATAACGTCAATTTTAATTTGCGTTTATCATTTAGATCCCCCCCCAGGATTAAAAAAAACTTTTATTAAATAGAAATTTTCGTCTTAAATCCAACAAAAGATTGTGTTAAGATGAATCTTCACTAAAAAAAAAAACAATTAAAATTATTCTTATAAATCAAACTATGTCGAAAACTCAAGGAAGTTGGTATAAAATGCTTAAAACCAACAATTTCACTTAAACTTAGGACCTGTCTAAAATAGGCTAAATCCTTTTAGTAAACCCCACTGTAAAAGTTTTGAAAGGATAATTTTGATAACGGCAGTAAGTTTCTGCCGAAACGTTAGATAAGTAGATTAGATTCTAGTTAGGATTTGCGATGATGCAGGCATTATTTACTTTTATTTAAAAACCACTGACAAACAAAAAAAAAATTCTTTAGGAATTTACACAGTAGTTTTAACATATTGAAAAAAAATCCTTAACTTAGCTTTGACAAACCCAAAAAAGTAGTAGCAGCTCTATCTTTTTGAGTATCGCCTAAAGAAATTTTGACCTGTAATGAAAAATGTGGTAAATTTTATATCAAATATTTTTTGTTTCCACCCTGTTTTGCCTCGGACCAATAGAAATCGAGACAAAACGTTTCCAAAGTGTTTTTCAAATGCCGAAGAGTTCCGGAGGGGTGGACGAAACGCTAACTTGGAAATTTTAGCTTCACACCTCCAAGAATGATATATTAAAAGTTCAGCCTACTCGGTTCTTTTTTCGACCCTAAATGAGAATTTTACTGTCCCATAAATTAAAGTTAGAATAAATTAGAAAAAGCTCCATATAACTATGAGTTGCTTTTCATTGCTTTCAGGTGTTTGTTTTCATTTCTTATCATAAGTTAAATATAAACGTCGTCAAAATTATGTCCATTTAAGCTTGACAGAGTAAGAGAAACAGACCCGCTGGATTCATTTAGCTTTGCATCCAAATTCGACTGAATTAAATTAAAGTTATATTAAATTAGAAAAAGTCGCATTATGAAAACATGTTTCTATAACTTGACACACAAATGAAAGTAGCTTTGCTAGAAGTTTCTTGTTGATTTTTCGTATCAAAGGTAGAAAGTCTGATTCGTCAAAATTATTCCAATTTAAGTTTAACAGTAAGAGAAACAGAGACGCCGTAAAAAGCTGCGTTATGTAAACGTATTGTTATAACTTGCGACACAAATTCTAAAGCAGCTTTGCTTGGCTCCAAGTTCCCTGTTCCTTTTCTTATCAAAGGTGGAAAATTTGAAAAAAGTTACAAGCAGTTCAAGAATAATTAAATTTAAATTAAATAGGAATTTGATTAGTCAAAATTATTCACATTTAAGCTTAACAGATTAGGAGTAACAGAGCCGCTGGTTCATCTATATTGTATAGTATAACTTGACACAAATTTGAAAGCAGCTTTGCTTTGATCGAAGTTAAGTTCCTTATCACAGATGGAAAATCTGAAAAGGATATATTTTGAAAACTTATTGTTATAATTTTGGACACAAAATCTAAAACTTTGCTTCTTGCTTTTTCTGATCATTAAGTAGAGAGCTTAAAAAACAGTACACGATTTGTCAAAATATTACCAAGCTAAAGAATGGTAATTTATCAAAAGTATTCAAATTTATACATCATATTAAGATTAAATAAGAAAAAATTTAATTGTAAAAATGAGGGTCTCAGACGTTTTGGCACAAATTCCAAAATTTGCTTGATTACAAGTAAACATTTTAAATGGGTAACTTTGCATTTTAAATACACTCAATAATGTTAAATTAAAAAAGATGCCTTATAAAAATGTATGTTTTGACACCCGAGTTGTGACTTTTTGCTTTCATTATTTAGTCAAATATTTTGGCTTCACATTGCTATATATAATAGGTCGAAATTTCCATTCCAAAATTCCTAATATTCGTGAGAAAAAATATTATATACACATAATTGGGTGACATCGAAAATAAGCATTTGTCCATGACTTACAAGGGAGAAACACGTGTCTTCTCTTGTAGTACTCCGGTGTACAGTTTGTTTTTTTCTCTCCACGCCACACAGTAGATCGATGCAATACTTATAGAATTTCTTAAAGCCCTACTGATTTTGTTTCTTTATATTTTTAAAAAAAAATTTTTTATACCTACATCAAAATTTCAAACATTTTAAAATTATCATTGATTTTTTTAAAAATGCTCACATATGCACAATTTTGTGGTATTATTTTTGCATTCTTTAAAAACCAAAAAACAATAAAACGTTTTACTTAACTGCGATTTTTTGCAATATTTTGAGAAAAAAGGCTAAAAGCAGTAAATATTCCGATGTGCTCTCCCTTGTTGTTAATAATTCTAATTGAATCTAGCGAGTTATACAAATAATTATTTTAATAATTTAATATGTCGATAATAGTTACAAATGCAAAAAACTTACATGAGACAAGATAGTTTCTAAACTAAACACGTGATTTATTTATTAATTCAGAATCCATCAGCGGCGCACCACGTAAAAGTTTAGGGGAAAAAGAAGAACTTCACCTCTGAAAAAATATATCCCTATAGATTATCACGATTAGTCAGTATGTTTGGATTACGTAATCCCTAAACAGTAGCCAATGTTTCAAATTTGGTGCAAATATATCAAAAACTGCAAAAGCTATAAAGAAAAAACTAAAAAAATTGTGAAAGGTCACAAAGTGTTTCCGGACATGTTCATGGACAAAATGTTCTTATTTTGACCTGAAAAATTCGTGTTTAAAATCTTTGCACTAAATTTTATAACACCCTGGATACCTGTATAATTTAGTTTGAATAGTGTATTTTTTACAAAATTTACTAATTAATGTTTTTCTTATTAATTAAGCTCAATTTTATAACTTATAATAATTATAAGTTGAAAAATAATTGCCTATACCTCGATCCACTGTCCGCCGGCACCGATACCCAGGCATAATGACAATTAATTTGTATGGGTGAAAAAACCCGACTGGTTGATGGGCTAGCTCTGGTTCTAGTGTAGAAGGCCCAGCTTTATTTTTCTTGTTTTTCTTGAACTTTAACATGGACACAAGAAAACTTTTTGTCTTTATTTTGTTTTTCATGAAAAAAGTCGCCGGCCACAAAATTATCGATTTCTTCCTTTCATTACAACAACATTTAACTGTGAGACTATTATACCACTAATTGATTCATAACAGTTCTTGTGGAGAACAGAAAACGATAATACAATCATAAATTTATGCAAAACCCCAAAAGTTGGTCAGCTGCGAGTTAAATTATATAATTTCTGATTTTGGGGCTAACCAACGTAGGGTTTCAAAACTACAATAACTTGCAGATGGCACAGAGTAGTTATGATTAATAATAACGAAATGGTTTCATAGGGTTAAGTATTTTCGTTTTAAGCATTATATTTGCTATTTAGTCATTCGGTTCGTCATTCGGTCACTTGGCCATTTGACCTCTTGGCGATTTAATCATTCGGCCACTTGGCCGTTTGGCCATTTAGCCTTTTATCCACTTTGGCCAGAATTTCAACTTTAAACTTGAAATTCAGACTTTACCCGGAAGTCTGGCGTTAAACTCGGAATTTTCACTTTAAAACCGGAATTCCAACATTAAACTTGGATTTCCAACTAAAAATTTGGCATTCTGATTTTAAACTTGGAATTATGGCCAAATGGTCGAATCACTAGAAAGAAAATTGGCTAAATGGCCAAATTTTAAATTCACAGATAAAGTTGTGAATTCACAGAAAAAGTTGTGAATTTGCAGGGAAAGTTGTGAATTCACAGCTAAAGTTGTGAATTCAAAGTTAAAGTTTTGAATTCACAGTTAAAAGTTGTGAATTCACAGAAAAAGTTGTGAATTAACAGAAAAAGTTGTGAATTCACAGAAAAAGTTGTGAATTCACAGCTAACGTTGTGAATTCAAAGCTAAAGTTTTGAATTCACAGGTAAAGTTGTGAATTCACAGAAAAAGTTGTGAATTCACAGAAAAAGTTGTGAATTGCAAAAAACATATATGGCCCTCCTACGCTTTCGTAATTATAGTATCTCATAGTTATATGGTTTTCAGACATTCCAAATTCCACATTATAATTCCACATTATATCACCTTGCTGTAGAAAATCAATTAATTGATCACCTCAAAATTTAGTCGGAGGCTTGTATTAGATCAAAAGTTCATGGTATAAATTATGAAGGATATGGAACTCTTACCATTTTTTGCTAAGATGGGCATTTTTCCATTCTCAATACCAAAAAGGACATTCTTGCACCTCAAAAAAAAAGGAGGGTAATTAACCGCTATTTTTATTGTTGTCCTAACTGTTTTCAAGTGAAAGTTATTGCAGGTTAGTGTCAAGAATGAGGTCAGGCGCACCAGTTGATTTTGGATTAGGGGGAATTCCTAGATAATCTATGTGAAGCAGGACCTGCAAAATTGTGCCGGTGGAGTGGAACCATAATTTTGATGTGCAAGACTGTCAATGTTGTATTGAAAAAGAAAAACGTTGCTCTATATGTAGAGGGTGATCCAAATTCGAGAGGATTTGGGGGGGGTTTGGATACTTGCAAGGGAGATAGCGAAAAACTAATACATATCTATGTACATATGGGTTTTTTTTAATACCTATGTATTTTTATTTTGTATATTTTTATTTTTTTTATTATTTACTTATTTACTTTTATAGTAGACCTTTTACGAAAAACGATGATAAAATGAAATAAAAAGTGACAAAAACTAAAAAATTATTAAAATAAAAAAAATTATAAATATAAAAATATAAAAAACAACATTATAAGTTCGATACATCGTTTTAAAGGAAATTTCACGATGAATTCAAAATTCAAGTAAAAAGTAGGTTGTTTCATAAGAAAAATACCAACATAGTGTTATATCTCAAAAACTCAAGGTTACAGATAAAATCCAGTTCGACAAAATAAATTCTACTTTAAATTATCTATAAAAAAGCGGTTTTCACTGAACAGAAATTTTCATTAATAGAAAAGTTACAGAACAAACTCTAAAACGCATATTTTTCAAAAAATATATCCCATAACACGTATATTAGTGTTTCGCTATCTTCCTTAGAAATACCCAAAAACCTCCAATACTCTTAAATTTGGTACACCCTGTACATATGCGTCCAATGAAGAAAAAAAGCAATATTTTAATCACTCGCGGTACGTTACTATTTCGGGAGTGTCATAAATACGGATGATATTGTCCAGATAATGTCCAAAGAATAGATGAGATAAAATCAATCGTGAAGTATACCATGATAAAGAAAACAACAAGACAAAAACAAAAAATAAATCCAATTATTTCTGGCATCACAGTAAAGTATAAAATCATTTTAAAAAAGGAGGTAAGCATTTGAATCCAGAAAATAATGACTTGTTAACTCAATATAAATAAAAGTAACCCATTTCCTTGTTAAATCAGTTCTTAGGGTGAACGCTAAGTTGCCCCTCCCCCAGACAGCTTATATGAAAAATTTTAATGCCACAATTTGGCATAATTTTGTACCTAAAAATTAAATTTTGCACTCCCTAACTATGGCCATTTTTCTATGGGGGGGGGAGGGGGGCTAACTTGACGGTTACCTTCCCCGACGATATATTTTCAAAAATTTGATGTGATTCGAGAGGTAAAATTTTGTACATTTTCGGAAACCCAAGTTCGATTGGAATATAGTACTTAAAGAAGGTACTGGCTCTAAGTTGAAGGTAAACGGTACGAAGTTCAACATTTACTACTAACAACAAACAAATCGTTGGCCGACACACCAGAAACAAAAGCCCCCTTTTTCGCATGTGACAATATTCTGTGGCAATATACTGTCCATTATCCTCCCTGATTTATAAAGCCAATTTCTACTTTTGCCTCAAAGTCGATAAATCGGAAAAAATTGCCTCCAAATCACCGTAACGGTATCATATTTTAAACGGCATCATTGCTGGATATCTGATACGGTCGCCGTTTTATCGACATAAAAAAGTTTGGTCTAGAGTATGTATAACATTAATCAGTTACGAATTTTGAGGGTAATCATTAAATAAAGTTTAAAAAAGAAGCGTCGAACGATCAAAATTTTGCTTTTTAATTTAGCTTGAGCTTCCAAGACCTAGTGGAGAGTCCAGGCATATTTCATTCTGTTGACGTCGAAAGTTTGTACACGAACGTACCACTGGAAAACCCACTCCAAATCATTGAACAGAAGCTAATCAAGGACAACCACCTCTCTGATTGAACCAATCTACCAATCAATGCCATTATGGATTTGTTGAAATTCTGTCTGCAGAATTCTTACTTCCAGGAAAAAGACAGGTATTTTCGACAGGAAGATGATCTACCCATGGGATCTCCACTTTCGCCGGTAGTGGCCAACATCTTTATGGAATCCTTTAAAAAAGCTCTGCGAACCTCTTGACAGCAGTGGCGGATCCAGGGGGCGGGAGGCGCGCACCTCCTCCTGAACATTATCAGAGTTTAAAAAAAAAATAAAATTTGCTTCATCCCATAAATTTTAAAACCAGTTATCAAGCCCATAACATGTATATTTGTAAAAAACTAAATATCAAAAGGTCTGGAAATAAAGAAAATTTTAAGTTTCGACCAAAGCGAAAAGAGAAATGGTTAAACGATATTTCGCTCTGGGTAAACAGCGTGAGCTCATCAGCGGTTTCACTGGTCTCCTCCCCATACATCATTAAACACCATCATACACTTTGATTTCGAACCTTGAATCATTCACAAATAGGCATCGTTCCGCACTGGTACTTATCCAAGTTACCTGATACGGATTCGTCCTGGTGTGTTAATATTTACAATAATAGGATTATGCTCCTAAGGCAATTAAAACAAAAAAGAAGTTAAAAACCTCCAAATCAGCTACTTCAACTAAAAAGAAACCAAAAAACAAAATATCAAAAGATCTTGGGTGGAAATAACGAAAATTTCAAGCTTGGATGAGCATCTCACAACACACAAAGGACCAAAGCGAAAAGAGAAATGATTAAACGATATTTCGCTCTAACCAGTGTGAGCTCATCAGTGGTTTCACTGGTCACCCTTTTTCTTATGAAATAACCTACTTTTTACTTGATTTTTTAAATCATCGTAAAATTTCCTTTAAACGATGTATCGCACTTATATTTTTTTTTATATTTTTATGTTTATCATTTTTTTTATTTTAATATCTTTTTTTGTTTTTGTCATTTTTTATTTAATTTTATCATCGTTTTTCGTAAAAGGTCTACTGTAAAAATAAGTAAGTAAATAATAAAAAAAAATAAAAATATACGAAATAAAAATACATAGGTATTAAAAAAAACAAAAAATAAAATATAATCTCAAAGTAAATTAAATGCTGATTTCCAAAATCGAGTAAAAAATATGTCATTCCGTAAGAAAAATACCAACTTAGTTATATACCTCAAAAACTTTATTAATGAGCAGAGCCGAATTAAAATTAAAAAAATCAGCGCGTGTGTGGAGCGCCACGTTGTGGCTTGCGGCTTGACATCTACGCCTCGATTAGATGAGGGTGGTCGCTGCAGGTGCATAATGTCTGAGAGCAAAAATTAAAAACGATTTGCGGGTAATACCCCATTTAATTATTTTAAAAAATTTACGAAAGATGGGCCAAAGTGGATGTTGATAACATAAACTTGAATAAAACTCAGGACCTGTGCAAGAGACAGAACAGAATACTCCTGGTTGTAGTACCAGTACCAAAATTATGTCGGATAATTTTGAGGTTTAAGGTTTAAGTGAGGAAGCTTCATCAGTGTGTTATTATATTTGTGCCTAAAATAAGTGACATAGAGAAATACACCAGATTTCAACTTTTGACAATCTATTCGATATATCGATTATGTATTGCCTTTTGCGGTTCACATAACACCGTTCTTTTGGTTTACATAAAGCGAGGTAGGGTTAATGACCGAAGGTCACGGGTAGGGAGGAAAAACACCGACTGAATAAAGGGCATTTTGAAAAATTTGATTGGATGATTAACGACAAAAATTTAAAAAAAGGGCAAAAAAGTTTTAATAAATTATTATTAATCAACATAAATGGCAGTCTGACTGTAACTTAATTAATTTTTTTGCAACTCCACAATGACCCGATAATTTTGAAAATATTTATAGCAGTTTAGCGCTGACTTTGCCAAAATAAATTAGTTGTATCAGGTAGCTGTTAGTCACATCAACGGCTCAGGTAACAACGAACATATGTAGGTCGTAACTGTTTGCTTAGTGGGGAAGGTCAGGTCATGCACCACTAACCAACATACCAATCTAACCAAACCCCCAAAAACAATAATGACCATAAAAAAAGGACTTTTTTGCCCTATGTTCGTAGTCGCCTGAGCCGACCTACATAAGTTTTATTGCTTGTGCTCCCCCTCCCTGGTGCAATTGCTGGATCTGCCACTGCTTGGCAGAGACCCAAACTATGGCTCAGATACACGGAAGACATATTTATCATCTGGAAAAAGGAAAACAATACACAAGAACAATTCAACAAAAGAAGAAAATTGTCAGCTCTCCCTCTTCTCGACGTTCTAGTCACCAAAAAGAATTCAACCATAACCACTTCCGTATATCGCAAACCAACTCATAATGGACAATATCTAGACTTCAAATCAAACCACTCCACGCCAACCAAACTGGAAATTGCAAAATCTCTTATAGATCGAGCCACCTACATCTGCAATACGAAAGAAGCTTTAAATAAAGAAAAGGCAAAAATTAAATTCGATCTCCGAAGGAACGGTTTCTCCAACTACACGATCAATAAAACTCTTCAGACCACACCAACACAAAGGACAAGAGACGTAAATACTGAAAGGAAGGCGACGCTTATAATTTCATACAGTAAAGGAATCAGAAAAGATAAGAAGAATAGGCAACCAATACGATCTTCGGACTGTCTTCAAAACGACCACAACAATAAGAAGTCAATTAACAAAAACTAGACCACAACGCCACGACACCAAGAACTGCATCTACCAGGTACCATGCGAGTGTGGGGATATCAGAGAAACCAGCCGACCCATGAAAGTACGCCTAACAGAACACAAACACAACACTCGACAAGGGGAACCAACTGGATCAAAAATAGCTCAACATTGCTGGGACAATCAACATCATATGGAATGGAAAGAGGCAAAGATCGTCGCCAAGGAGGAAAATCTATTCAAGTGGAAGTTCAAAGAAACATCATTTATACAGAGGAACCCATACTTTTCGGAGTCAACCAAGTGTTAACTTCATGGTTCACTAAACACAGGTTTTTATGATTCAGTGAACACACACTAAATATATAAGATTAGGTAGTCTTAGTTTTTGTTAGTATTCACCTGATGACGATTGCTAACACATAAGCATTCGAAACATTGTGAAAAAAATTAAAAAATAAAGACAATGGGAGTTCGAAACCCTAACTTATTCAAGTTCATCCTTATTAGCAATCACACATATCTAATTTAAACGAATTCCATCATAAAACTTTGGAAAAGTTTATTCTAATTCAATAGGTGTCACTGCTTACATTACTTCTAATAGCAGTCCTATAATTCCCACTAATAGCGTTTTCCTTTTGATGCACTAGGAGAGCCTGTCGATGGGGATGACGATTTTAATTTATTTATTATTACAAGTAAGCACATATATCTTGATTTAACATCTTATTTTATTGCCGACTTACGCTGGTTTTATACAGGACATAACATAGGATAAGAAATAGGTAAATAAGAAACCAGATCACTTCCATCGACGGACACTTTTGATGTTTTACTTCCTTTTCATTCAATTTAAATTATTCGGGAATTGTGGGATATGAAATCCAACTTCGTAAAGAAACATAAAATCTCCAAAGCCCGGAAAATACTTTTTTTCGGGTTACCATAGAATAACCTGCAAAAATTTGCTCTTAAACCGTGCATTGTATGTTCCATCATTTGCAATGCACTAATAATGCACTCTTGCAATTTGCTAACAGCACAAGGTCAGTTTTAGTTTTTCCGCAGTGCGTCAAAAGGAAAACACTATAAGAAGCCAGTAGGTTTCTGGATCTTACAAAGCAAAATGTTGCTTGTCCGACAGCTACTTGGAAACTCTTCATAAATTACCTTATGCCTTAGGGGGAGAGGGGGTTAGCTTCGGGGTCATCCGTGGCAAAGGCGTAGGGGGAGCGTCTTGTGTCGCGTTACATAACGCCCAGACTAAACAGCAACTTTTTTACCTCTCAAATTATAAAATACAGTGGCGCACCCAGGAATTGATTGGAGGTTTTTTTAAGGATAAATAATTAAAAAAACGTAATTTCAACTAAAAATGTGACTATCACCAGGCTTCTTCGGGGGTGGGGGGGAATTTTAACCCCACCCCCTCGATGCGCCACTGTAGAAGAAACTATTTTTCATTGATATAGTTAACTAAAGGGTCTGAAGTTTCGCTACAGGTGCATTTCAAGGGGACTGGCGGAGGGATCAAAATTTCGCAATGTTTGCATTACGTAATTTAACCGATATTTTTATTAAATAAATGCTTTGGTCAAATGCGTTTTGTCGATGACATTCGCAAAGATAAATCAAAGGAACAAACAATTTAATTGTACTTCTTTTTGGTATAGTTGAGAGATAGATTGTGTGTTCACGTTGATACTCAAAAGGAAATAAGGGCTTTTTTCTGTTTATTTTTGACAATAAAATTCGGTTATCAAACAATAAGAAAAACTACAAATAAGTTTCAGGACTAATGTAATAGTAGTTTTTACAACTAGTGGCTAAAACAGTTTTTTTACAAACATGGTTTAAAAGAACGAGCGTAGTGATTTAAAAACGAAAAAAAAAAACATATAAAAAAATAGAATACAAAAGTATTTACTTCGCCATTATTTGTTAGCAAAAAAATATTAAAAAATTTTTTGCGCCCCTGAACAGTAATAGCTGGGTCAAAAAGTACAGATTTAATACCCGCAGTATGTAAATAATACCCTGAGGTGTTAGCCGAGGGCTGTTACACGCTGAGAGCGTTAAAGCTATTTTTGACCGAGGTACATACAACATTTTACAAAAGAAGAAGGAAAGGAGAAATATTTAAAAAGGCCCGCGGACATAAAAGGCGCCCTAGGGCGTTAAAGTACCACTTTACGCTTGCGGCGGGCGTTAGTGTACTTTCAGGCCCGGTTGTGCATTAAAATGGTTTTTTATTGGTCCCATCGTTTTGTTATTAGCGGATAGTAACAAAATCGTGTTTTAGGTGACGGTATAAAAAAAGGTTTTTTTTTTAAATATGCGAAAAAAAAAGACAAAAAAAGTTAGTTATTATCACGTTGCCTAATTGATTACTTTATTAACATATATTTTTATCTGGTGTCGTTTTAAACCCATAATTTTTAATTTTTGCCGTCTTCTTACCATCACTCACTACTTTGATTTGAAAAATCAAAAATTTCGAAGAAAAGTATCGGGTAAATCATTTCACCTGCTTTTATATCATGAAATTTTAAAACTGCGAACTTTGCATTAAAGAAGAAGACGAGATTTGAGGATCTTCTTCAGGCTTTCGGAAACTTGACCCAATTAGATAAAATAGACTCTTACGTAAAAATATACAGCACCTAATGATAACAGTGTCAAAAACAAACTAGACAAGTATTGGGCTAACTTACGACAGTAGTTTGTGTATAAATAACAACACAAAACATATTCTTCTGTAAAGTGCGTAATTCCCAAAAATTTAACATTTAGCCTATAACTATCACTTCTTATCATCAAAAAATGTGGCTAAAAATTTTTCCACGTGCTGTTTTGGTCATAGACCCCAGTAATGTAATTTCCAATATTCTCGTGACTTTAACTAATGACGTCAATAAAACGGTTCTGTAATCTATCTAGTCGTAAAGTTTCCCTGACAAACAGAATGTTACTGTGCCTAGCAAATCAGGCTCGTGCCAATAAGGGCTGGAAACGTGCAATCCATTAGGATAAGATGTACGGCACCTGTGCAAATATTAGTAGTTACTTAGATCAATTGTTCGAATCCGAATATATATCTCTATGTAACGTTTACTAACTAAAGGATGACGTAACTGCTTTTCGATTTTTTTAATTGAGACTATCAACCTTTAAAACAATAAGTTTATACACTGAAAAAACTGGTATTATGTATTCCAGAATAGTCGCCTTTTAATGCAAAAATATAATTCTTCTATAAACATTATTAAATATTTCGCATAACTATCTGCTTATTATTGAATTTCAAGAATAAGTGTTTTCAAATTAGTAGTTAAAAAACTTAAGAAAATTTGCACTTTTAAAAAATATAACCAAGTCATAAGTTAAGAAATACTTATCCTTCAAGTAACGGAATTTCTAGGTTTTGCAACAACGAGTCTATTCTCTTAAACTTAGTTTAATTATTATCCAAATAAGTTTTAGAATTGGGATCAACCCACCCACACTCGCGACAAATAAGTACTTATACGAGACCAATTTTCTATTAGATATTAGTTTGTGCGAGTCCAAGGTGTATTTATATCAGTGGTTAGGTTGTCTTAGTTTAATTAAGGTTGTATGTCATAGTTTAGGTTGGGTTATAGTTTAGTTCGATTTGTTGGTTTAAGATCTGTTTTAATCAAAGGATTCCTTGATTCAAGAAAGGGATCCCTAATCTTAGTTTGATGAAAAATTGCGTGTGGGTTTATGAAGCAGGGAACATTCTCTTTCATGGTTGGACTAGAATGTTGTGTTGAATTAAGTATTATACCCTCCCACACATAATCTTCTACAATAAGACGACTTTCTTCCAAAACATATCCAGAAATTATGGACAGCCTTAAAAATCTATCGAAAACCCTACTGATTAGATTTAGATTAGATTCTTTATTTCCATAAAACAATTACAAAAATTGTTTCGAATTGTCAAGTTTTTCCTACAATCTAAATACTAAAATAAAAAAGGTGACAACCAATAAATTCTTAAGGCGCATTTACACAGACAAACTTTCCTTTGATGTTGAAATGCCGACAAACATTTACACGAGCCTCTTGAGCAAAATGATCAAAAAAAAGTTCGAGCAAAATCTCGTACAAAAAGACTCACGGAAATTTTGGAGAGAATGTTAAGCAAAATTTGTTTGAAGAAATGTTGGTATAAAAATTTCTTACAAATTTAAATTTTATAGTTTTATGGGAATTCATTGAACTTAACTGAAAATAGAAAGACTAAGTTTTAAAACAAGGTATTCTAAATTAAGTGCTTTCCGACGGAAAAACGATTTGATGTCAAAATTCACATTTTACCTCATAAGCAACTTCGATTGACATGATTTTTATAGGGGATATGCCAGTATACTTGTAACTTTTTTGGGGTTGTAAAAAAAACGAGAATAAAAAAATAATAGTTGGCAGTTATTTATTGCTGTTGCCTGTAAAATGTATTGATAAAAATTTACGTTTAAAAGAATATCTCTTTATTTTACTTCCTAGTTTAAAACACAATACAATAATAATTAAGTCAAATTAAAAAACCTTTATACATTTTATTAAATCTCAAATATATGAACAAAAGCACGTTCGGTCTAAATAATACCCGTTTATTACCCACTTTTACAACCCTACGATCCCGACCCTTGTCTAAAAAAATATAATTTAGCAGTAATAGACTAGACTTCTGAATCGGAATGTTGCTCCTTTGCATATTGTTTGTTCAGTGTCAGTAATCGACCTTGATTATTACATTAAATTGACAGTAAATATCTATCTTCAGCATTTTCATGAACCTTTTGCTTTTTTAAGCAACCGTTGGGGCCTTAAACTAACTAGGTAAATCTGGTGTGAGGAATTAAAAAAAAATAATCAAAGCTAAGGGTAAAGTTACAAAAATATGTCTAAAAAAAAATCCTCTCCCCACCACTCCTCATAGTCGTGAGGCGCGGATTACCGCTTAAAAGTGCAATTTTTGAGTTTTTTGCCGATATTTGAAAAACTTTTTTTGGAAAAGAAAAATTTTCCTGGGTTGTTTTTTGAATTTAAGAAAAAACCCTTGAAAATAAAAAAAACTCCCGGGCAAAAAAATCCGGGAGAAACCCTAAGAAAAAAATATTATAAGTAACCCTAATCCATGTGAGAAAACTGATAGCCAAGAATAATGTTTCGCTTGCCGTCGGCTTTTTTTCACAAAAATTTAAAATAAAAGTTGGTGTTCCATTTTTTTAAAGAATTGAGATCAGTGATCACTGATGTGAAATTTTATTTATTCTCATGTGTAAAAATATGTTTCCAAAACAGATAGCAATAATTTGCTCAAAAATTTACCCGAACAAAATGTTCAAAGAAAAGCTCACAAAAATTTTCACGCAAAAAATTTTAGATCTTTTGCACGAGCTTTTGTTTGAGCATGTTCGTCTGTGTAATTGCGCCTTTATATTACAAGTTGTAAATACTCATCTACTCGCTAATAAAACCTTTGTATTAAGAACTCTTTTAATCCATCTTGAAATTTAGTAAGGGTTTTACAAGCCTTAATATTACCTGGTAATTTATTAAATAGAAGAGGACCTAAATTGTTAGGTGATTTAAATGCTACCTTAAGGCGCAAATAAAACAAAAGCTCGTGCAAAAGATCTAAAATTTTTTGCGTGAACATTTTTGTGAGCTTTTCTTTGAACATTTGGTTCGGGTAAATTTTATATCTGTTTCGGAAACATATTTTTAAAGATGAGAATAAATAAAATTTCACATCAGTGATTAGTGATCTCAATTCTTTAAGAAAATGGAACACCAACTTTTATTTTAAATTTTTGTGAAAAAAGAGCCGACGGCAAGCGAAACATTATTATTGGCTATCAGTTTTGTCATATGCAATGTAAAGGCGCAATTACACAGACGAACATGCTCAAACAAAAGCTCGTGCAAAAGATCTAAAATTTTTTGCGTGAACATTTTTGTGAGCTTTTCTTTGAACATTTTGTTCGGGTGAATTTTTGAGCAAATTATTGCTATCTATTTTGAAAACATATTTTTAAAGATGATAATAAATAAAATTTCACATCAGTGATCAGTGATCTCAATTCTTTAAAAAAATGGAACACCAACTTTTATTTTAAATCTTTGTGGAAAAAAGCCGACGGCAAGCGAAACATTATTATTGGCCATCAGTTTTTCACATGGATTTGGGTTACTTATAATATTTTTTCTTAGGGTTTTTCCCGGATTTTTTTGCCCGGCTGTTTTTTTGGAATTTTCTTGCGAGTTTTTTTTATTTCCAAGCTTTTTTTTCCTAAATTTAAAAAACAAATCCAGGAAAATTTTTCTTTTCCAAAAAAATTTTGAGTTTTTCAAATATCGGCAAAAAACTCAAAAATTGCACTTTTAAGCGGTAATCTGCGCCTCACGACTATGAGGAGTGGTGGGGAGGGTGATATTTTTTAAAAATATTCTTGTAACTTTACTTCACCCTTAGCTTTGATTGTTTTTTTTTAATTCCTCACGCCAGATTTACCTAGTTAGTTTAAGGCCCCAAGAGTTACTTAAAAAAGCAAAAAGATCATGAAAATGCTAAAGATATAGATATCAACAAAGTGAATCTCTATCAATTTAATGTAATAATCAATCAAGGTCGATTACTGACACTGAACAAACAATATGCAAAGGGGCAACATTCCGATACAAAAGGGTGGCCGGCCTACTACCTGTGAAATCCAAAATGTGAGTTCTACGCGTCAATAAAATAAAATGAAATAAACAAATTAAAGCGTACTCAAGGAAATTTTTTTGTTTTGCGTCGGAGAGCCCTTTCTTTATGGAAACATTTGTTCTAAAACTTTCATAAAAAAACTGCGTTGCCCTGGTTTGTTGTCATGTAATTTTGTGTGTCAATGTAAATTTGACCAAAACCCCCTCTCAGTAGTCTACGGTTTTACCTTCTCCTAACCCAGCAAAGCAATAAATAAGTGCCAATTATTATTTTTTTTTATTCTCGTTTTTTTTACAACCCCAAAAAAGTTACTGGCATATCCCCTATAAAAATCAGATCAATCGAAGTTGCTTATGAGGTAAAACGTGAATTTCGACATCAAATCGTTTTTCCGTCGGAAGGCACTTAATTAAAAATACCTTGTTTTAAAACTTAGTCTTTCTTTTTTCAGTTAAGTTCAATGAATTCCCATAAAACTATAAAATTTAAATTTGTAAGAAATTTCTATACCAACATTTCTTCAAACAAATTTTGCTTAACAAAATTTCCGTGAGTCTTTTTGTACGAGATTTTGCTCGAACTTGTTTTTGAACATTTTGCTCAAGAGGCTCGTGTAAATGTTTGTCGGCATTTCAACATCAAAGGAAAGTTTGTCTGTGTAAATGCGCCTTAAAAATAGTTAATGATGGAGGTAATAACATTTAATTCTTTTCTTTAACTTTTTTGGTTTTCTTTCATTATAAAAAGAAAACGGAAATATCTTCGAATTAATTACTTTTTAAAATGCAGGTGGATATTTTTAGAGAACTGTTCTGGAGAGTAGTTAGTTGTTCCCTGGGGGGGAATAGGGAGGTTTAGACAGTCGGAACGCAGCGCTGTCAAACACTGCTGTAATTTTGTGTGTCAATGTTCATTTGACCAAAACTCCCTCTCACTAATCTATGGTTTTTACCTTCTCCTAACCCAGCAACAGCAATAAATAAGTGCCAATTTTTATTTTTTTTAATTCTCGTTTTTTTTACAACCCCAAAAAAGTTACAAGTATACTGGCATATCCCCTATAAAAATCAGATCAATCGAAGTTGCTTATGAGGTAAAACGTGAATTTCGACATCAAATCGTTTTTCCGTCGGAAAGCACTTAATTAAAAATGCCTTGTTTTAAAACTTAGTCTTTCTATTTTCAGTTAAGTTCAATGAATTCCCATAAAACTATAAAATTTAAATTTGTAAGAAATTTTTATTACCAACATTTCTTCAAACAAATTTTGCTCAACATTCTCTCCAAAATTTACGTGTGTTTTTTTGTACGCGATTTTGCTCGAACATTTCTTTGAACATTTTGCTCAAGAGGCTCGTGTAAATGTTTGTCGGCATTTCAACATCAAAGGAAAATTTGTCTGTGTAAATGGGCCTTAAAATTTTTTGCGTGAACATTTTTGTGAGCTTTTCTTTGAACATTTTGTTCGGGTAAATTTTTGAGCAAATTATTGCTATCTGTTTCGGAAACATATTTTTAAAGGTGAGAATAAATAAAATTTCACATCAGTGATCAGTGATCTCAATTATTTAAAAAAATGGAACACCAACTTTTATTTTAAATTTATTTTTTTTTTATTTCCAAAGGTTTTTTTTTTAAATTCGAAAAACAACCCAGGAAAATTTTTCTTTTCCAAAAAAATTTTGAGTTTTTCAAATATCGGCAAAAAACAAAAAGTGCACTTTTAAGCGGTAATCCGCGCCTCACTACTATGAGGAGTGGTGGGGACGGGATTTTTTTTAAACATATTTTTGTAACTGTACTTTACCCTTAGCTCTGATTGTTTTTTTTTAATTACTCACACCAGATTTGCATAGTTAGTTTAAGGCCCCAAGGGTTGCTTAAAAAAGCAAAAGGTTCATGAAAATGCTGAAGATAGATATTTACTGTCAATTTAATGTAATAATCAAGGGCGATTACTGACACTGAACAAACAATATGCAAAGGGGCAACATTCCGATTCAAAAGTCTAGTCTATTACTGTTAAATTATATTTTTTAGACAAGGGTCGGGATCGTAGGGTTGTAAAAGTGGGTAATAAACGGGTATTATTTAGACCGAACGTGCTTTTGTTCATATATTTGAGATTTAATAAAATGTATATAGGTTTTTTCATTTGACTTAATTATTATTGTATTGTGTTTTAAACTAGGAAGTCAAATAAAGAGCTATTCTTTTAAACGTAAATTTCTATGATTCTCGTTTTTTTACAACCCCAAAAAAGTTACAAGTATACTGGCATATCCCCTATAAAAATCAGATCAATCGAAGTTACTTATGAGGTAAAACGTGAATTTCGACATCAAATCGTTTTTCCGTCGGAAAGCACTTAATTAAAAATACCTTGTTTTAAAACTTAGTCTTTCTATTTTCAGTTAAGTTCAATGAATTCCCATAAAACTATAAAATTTAAATTTGTAAGAAATTTTTATTACCAACATTTCTTCAAACAAATTTTGCTTCAAATTCTCTCCAAAATTTCCGTGAGTCTTTTTGTACGAGATTTTGCACGAACTTTTGAATTGAACTACTTCTGCTATTTATATTATGTATATCACGGTTTTTTTTGAAATTTTTGACATTTTTAAAAACATACAAACACATTTCATACATAAACAAAGACAGTAACGTTAAAATATTAAAATCTGCAAAAAGTTCCATGAAACTATGTGAAGGTGGAACAAAAGCAATTAAACGTATACATCGTTTCTGAGCTAAAAATACATCCTTAGAGAGAGCTGACCAACCCCAAACCTCAACCTGGAATCCGTATTTGCAAAATATATTTGAAGTAATTGATTTTTTGTTAAAATTGTTTTTAACTGCCTTAAAACATAGCTTTGTGAATATATTTTGGGAATAAGGTGCTCGCAATGTGGCTTCCAGCCGAGATTAGAGTCTATATGTAGTCCAAGAAACTTCGTGCTGCTGCAAAAAGCTAATTTTTCCTTATTTAAACTGATTTCTAGTTCTCCTACTGACATCTGAGCATGATGAAATCTCATAAGAGTAGTTTTGGATGGATTTAAGTAAAGGACCCAGAATAGAACCCTGACGGACCGTCGTCTTAACCCTTCGCGAAGCAGAAGTTACACTTCTCAGATTATTCAGCGCATCCACATGTTGAATTGCAACATACTGATCTCTATTTTCCAAAAAAGACTGTGACCAGTCAAACGATTTTTTTGTCAAATCCATACTTTTCCAAAATAAGTAAAAACTTACCGTGGTCAACACAGTCGAACGCCCTACTGAGATCACAAAAGATCCCAGCAGGGTAATGGCCTGCGCTAACCAACTGTACAAGAGTTTCATAGACTGCATGTTGAAAGCCATGTTGGTTTTTTGTTATAATGTTATTGACTTTAAGATGTATAAGCAAGCGATGTAAAAATGCATATTCAAAAATTTTTGAAAATGGTGATGGTATGGTGACTGGTCTATAATTTTCCAAAAACTCGTTATTGCCTTTTTTATATATTTGGATTACCTTACCTACTTTTAAACGATCAAGAAACTCCCCACAGCAAAATGACAGATTAATAAGATGCGTTAATGGTTTGATAAGGTAAAATAAAAATTTCTTTCTCCTCCCGATGTTGAATTTTGTAATTTTATCAAAAACAGTTCACCGAGCTCATGTTCTGTAAAAGGACACAATTTAAAATGTTTTTTATATTTTGAGTAAAGTTTAAATTTACATTAGATATGTTAATTTTGTCGATAATTTCATTTGACCTTCCATCAAAGAATCTTTTATTTTTTCATTGGACGTATTATTATGTAAAACTATATTTTTATAAACTTTTTTTTATTTGTCATTTCATTCACTGTCTGCCAACATGCCTTTGTAGTATTTTCTGATGAAAATATTCTGTCTTGGTAAAAAACTCTTTTTGTATTTCTGACTAATTTAGAGTGTATCTTTTTTGTTTCATGATAAAATGGCTTTAAGTCCGGATTTAACCGTGATAATGCATAAAGATCCTTTAATTTTAAACTTGATGTTTTAATATCAGACGAAACCCACTGTTTTTCACAGTATCCATGCATCTCTTGTGCAGAGGAAAATATAAATTAAAATAAAACATAAATGTGTTGTAGAAACTATTAAAGCAGCCAGAAAATTGTGCTTGGTTATAGACAGATAGCCAATTCTCGATTTGTAAAGCTCCAATAAAATTAGCTATTGCATCTTTACCGTAATTACGTTTCCACAAATATCTAGACATCAATAAGATCAAAAATAAGGTACATTTCCTAAAACGTTTTAAAGATAAAGGCATTTTGCGAAGCCATCGAAGTGTTGGAAAAAAGTCCAACTCCTTTACAGTTTTTTCCTGACTCTCTAGGAGGAAAACCTAAAATATTATAATACTGATGATTTTTCAGTTATATCAAATTAAAAAAGTTCTCGTAGTGAAATACGTAGAATAAATATCAAAAATCAAGCGAACCATGCAAAAAATGATTAAGCAATAAAAATTGCCACGTATACTTAGTGGACTATTAGGTTATATTTTACATATGTAGCTACTACGAAGTCTCCTACAGAGGACCCCTAATCCTGAAGGTAAAACACAAAATTCGTAATAATTTATTTTTATTAAGTCCCTGCAATATTTTAACATTTGCTACATACTCAAAGTCCCTCGCTGAGGAACACAACTCTCGCCGTTAAACAAAGAAACAGAAAAAATCCAAAATATCAACAGAAACTTTCCAAAAAGTGATAGAGCCACCAGACTTGGCGCAAATATTTTACGCCTCATGAACTAATGTTTATAACTAAAAAGTTATAGAGTGCCTCAATTCTCGAAGTTATACAGAAAAACTCAACACTGACTATCTCATTAACACGAAATAATGGAATATTCAAATTTGGTACAAATGTTCACTTAGCACCAAATAACAAGACTTTGGCAAAGGACCCCTATTTCCAAAGTTAATTGACAAAAACACTCTTTTAACGGGAAAACGTTAAACTTATATACTGTATTTAGATATATTTTACACACACAGATCTAGTAAGTTTAAATAGATATTGCCATTACAAACTCGGTCACTGAGGAGAGCCCCAATTCTCGACATAAGAACTAAGTGGCCCAATATAAATTCGATATCTTAAACATTAGTTCATGAAGCGACAAATACTTGTCCCAAATCTGATACTCTAGCGCTTTTTGGAAAGTTGCTATTGATATTTTGGGTCTTTCCTATTTCTTGTTTAACGTCAAAAGTTGGGAACCTCAACGACGGACTTGGAGTAATTAACAGATTTTAAAACGTTGCTCGGACTTTAATGAATATTTGTGCCAAATTTTATCGCCACACCATAACTTCTTAAAATCTTACTTGTGCTTTACTTCATGGTGGCTACATATCTCAAGAATTACTTAAGGGTCCACTTAGTATTCGTGCCAAGTTTCATCGCTTAATCATCTTTTGCAAAATTTCGTTAGGATTAGAAAAGTAGTAGTTAATAAATACTGTAGGAAAGTCAAAATACATGTGAGACACGCCAGATTATTGTTTGTGTAAAATTTCTAGCAGGTAATCCATTAGTCATTTATAAACGAACCATCTACAACTGAATTGTTATTACAAGTGATAAATCGCTCTTAAGTAGGTAGTCTAAGAATGTTTTAATATGATTTATGACAAATTTTTAGTGCCGTAACGTGTAACCTTACCCCTCGAGCAAGCTCAAATAGTATTCTGACATCCTTGTTCCCTATTTTTAAAGCGGCTGCTCGTTGTGACAAAGATCGTACACTCCAACTTTTCAAACAATTTACAGGTAAGAAACTCTCAATGCACAAGGTGCTTCTTAAAAACTCTTAACAAGATTTTCCCCACAACTTTCAAACATAAAAATCAAACTACATCCAACAACTTTTACATATTCCACTTATGTCCCACAACTCACAGCTCCTTCACGCTACCCAAAAAGTTTTTACAAATGATCTTATACAGGCATCATTAAAACCTACATTTTCTGAAAGTTGTTTTAATAGCTGTCTTACTACTACTTTTACTGTAGTCCTAACTAGAGTTAATATTTTATTGTTCTTTAGAAGACGGGATGGAGCTTTAATAATTACTTGAATTAATTTATCGACTTATCATACTCAGTAATAGATATATGTTATTATTAATACGGGAGTTAGGATAGTTCTAATTTATACAGCCACAATGAACATTATTTTTGAAGGGGTGAATGAAGCGTTTTGTACAATGGAGATGTCGCTAAGCAAGAAAATTATAATGTATTATTATAGTTTGTAAAGTAAGTGCATAGATATCTCGATGCAGTCTGGCATAAGTTTAAACCAACATAGAAGCAAAAACAAATTTATATGTAGGAAAATTAACAACAGTTGGTTGGGTCTTCGACGATAACCGCTTTTGTGTTTGATTCCAATTTAATCTTGAGTTTTAATACAATAGGATTGGTACAGGATTTGGATTAGATTTGACTAGGACACGTACTCTCTGTTTTCTATGCAAAATTTTTAAAAACAGTTTGTGGTGGGGTCAGTTTTTTATCTGCATTTTTAACTACAATCTGTTAGTACGAAAAATGTTTAATCAAAAATTAATTATCTAACGTCATTAAAAGTGGCACATCAAGGGATTGGGTGAAAACTGACGCGTAAATAGCAATTAATTTAAAAGGTTTCCATCCTCACATACTGAACATATCAATTAATTTAACAGGTACCTTACGCCTCTTGGGAAACGGGGGCCCTTGCCTCGTGTATAGGAGTGTCCCATTGTAAAGGGGAAGGGCTTTGATAAATTGTTGCGTTTTATATTTTGGCCTCAAAGGAGTTTGACACACCCCTTTTGAATTGGTCAATTCTAGGGTCATAATTTAGAATCCTTTTCGAGTTTAATTCACATACGAATTACAAAAATCCAACAAAAATCGGTTTAAAACAAAAAGGGCGATATTTACTACTAGAGCAAGAGTTCAAGGTATAAATTATGATGGATAGGTAACCCTCGCCATTTTTTGATAGGATGTGCATTTTCTCGTCCTGAATACGAAATGGACAATACTGTACCTCAAAATTGTGGATAAGGGCTCGGCACACCAATCCAAAGGAGGGCAGTTTTAGAGGTCACGTGATGAATAGGGCAACCCCGACCATTTTTACATATATGATTTAGTAGTACCACCAGACCAAAAATCACCTGGTGTGCTGGAACTCATTCATGGATAATAGTTCGGCACACCAGTTGATTTTTGGTCTGGGGGTACCACTACATCATATATGTGAAAATGGTGGGGGTTACCCTACCCCTTCTAAAATTGCCCACCTTTGGATTAGTGTGTCGAGCCCTTATCCACAATTTTCAGATACAGGATTGTCCATTTCGTATTCAGGACGAGAAAATGCACATCTTATCAAAAAATAGCGAGGATTACCTATCCATTATAATTTTTACTGTGAACGCTTGTACTGTAAGGACTATAGTTTAAGGAAAGTTTGGTTTAAAGCAGGGGCGTCATTACACATTTTTCTTGGGGGGGGGCATACCTAAATAAATAAAAAAATATGAATAAAAAAAAAACATTTTATTAATGCCAAAATAACTCAAATTAACATAAAAAGCAAAGCAAATGTTCCGGTTGTTTATTTCAAGATGTAAATTTGTAAGTATTTTATTCAGAAAAAAATCAAATTCCGGGCTTTTTTCTGCTTTAATTGACTACTCCAGCCCGCTCTTTAAGTGTATGAGGTTTCACTTTAAGCTGATTCAAGGAGATTATTGCCGCCTTAAAACAAGAAAAAAGCCTTTTACATGTAATTTTAAAATTAATATTTAACTAATTAAAAGAAGAAAAATTCACGGTAAATGCTTTGCTAGCGCGGTAAAAAATCACGCTCGTTCGGAGTTTTTTTGTAGAAGCCATAAGAGAAGGAGAGCAGCCGCCCACTTCCCTCCCTCACCTTGCCCGATAGTTCGCACCTGCTTTCAGTTACCATTTTTATCTGAAAAAATGATAAAGAAAAGAATAAAATAACTAATTTAAGGAGGGGCGGGGACGTTTCGAAAATGTTACAAAGAAAAAGAGAGTGTCGAAATTAAAATTTGGCAAAATTGGTGATGGAATTGTTTATTAAGTTCCTGTATAGATATTTTTTCTCGTATGGACGTCCGCAAATTTTGGAATGAAAAGGTATACAAAAATCTGAATAACTCACCCAATTAACAGAGCGTTTTTAGTTGAAAGGCCTACAATACAGGGATAAACCCACCGCCAATCTCCTTTTTTCCATGTTTTTTTTTTAAATACTAGGGAAACCTGTTTTCCCCTGCGAAAACACTTATAAATAGTAAGTCCAAAAAAAAAAAGTACTAGAAAATGCCGCCTAAAATGTCAAAATATTTAGATATCTTTAATTAAAACGGTTAAACAAATAAAATAATACTGGCGACATAAATGATCTGTCACTTTATGGTGCTACGATACTATTAAACTTAAACTGTCCTAGGTACTTTCTTGTCCGGAGAAAGAGAAGCACATGCCATTTTGTGAGGTCTTAGTCCGCCCCAGCGATTATTTATTGTTGAAGTAAAATGTATAAAATAAAATACTGGCGCAATGAATAAATCTTTTACTTCATGGTACGACGATAATATTAAACTAAAACTATCCTAGACCGCTTATTGCCGTATTGAGAGAACAAAAAGAGGCGAGAGAGGAAGAGTGTAATTCCGCCGAGTGTAAATTATTTAAAATTAAACACTGGCACAATAATTTATATTTCAGTTCATTGTCCGACGATACTATCAAACTTAAACTGTCCTAAACAGCTTTTTACCCGGATTGAGAGTGCAAAAAGTGGCAGGCCGCGAGACGAGAAGCAAATGCGTTTTTCATGAGGGTGTTATTCCGCCTCAGCGATCCTATTAAGTCAGCATTAATGAAATAATGGGCCAGAATTAGGCCGACCCTTCGTCGGAAGGTTTTCGGCGGCACTCGACTGGAAAATCGCAAGAGATAGCGCTGAACTAACGCTATGAGAAGGATAGGGAAAAATTGGGATAGTTTTGTCCAGAAACCCACATACCAGACAGAGTTATTTTTTCTAAATAAGCCTTAGGTAGCTCTTTCGTTCATAGAGACAGACAATAACTGAACCTAGTGGAAGAGTGTTGGCGCCCAGCATTCGAGGTAAGCAACCGTAGTTCCTTCAAATGGACCAATAAACTGAATTTCAATCGATTGAGACAACTGATGAGGTAACTTTAACCAAGAAACACGAGACTACCAAAGAAATTCCAAACTTTTAAAGAGCACATGATGAGTTGAACACTGCTTTTTAGGCGAAGCCGTTCTCTTGCCCATAACCAGTTGAAGCGACTTGTAGAAAATTTATCTTAAAAAAATTTACTCTGGTGATGTTCGGTGGTACTTGGCCGAGTGTCAGATAACTCCGTACACTTTTATCACTTCACTGCACGACGTGCAGTAGCGGAAGTGAGGAAGAAGAGCCAGTCTACTTAAAAATAATGATCTATATTTAATCTCCAAACTGGATCTCCCAAACCTCCCCTACTGGCAGCCCGCCCGCCAGTTTTAACAATTAAGGGCGCACATAGCTTTTGTTCTGCAGCGACGCGAGATTCAAATCTAGTTTCAGAACTGTTGAGAAAGTTTCTTAAATCTGGCTCTTATAGCTAAGAGAAAAGTCCTAACTGGCCAAAACTTGAGATTTCAGGCTTATGAACTACACAGGAATTAGTTTATATATATTTGGGCGAGACCTTTGTCTTTTGGTTTTACGAGCCGGCATCGGCAGTTTATTTAGTGTTTATGTGTTTGCTTATATTAAATATCCATTTAGAGGAAAAAATAGAGTTATTCTTTCAATGTACGACAGGTTCTATTATTTTTTTTATAAAGTTAATAATATGTTAACGAAATAATCGTATTTTTATAAGAAATTATAATGTTAATAAGGGCATACCAATCCACAGAAATTTTTTAATTTTAATTCTTACACAATAGGGGGTCCCAAGGAAAAACCTTTTATAATAGTTTATAATGATAATGAATGCCAAAACCTTTACAGAACAGCTGGATAACCTTTTAAAATCCGCTGTTGGTCTTAAGTCGGTTCGCTGTATGAAGTCCGATATCGGATTAAATCTCCAAAAGATGTTATCACTTTTTGAACAGTAAGTCAGTTAGGTTAGAATGCCCTAGAATGAAATTATTATACTCATACCACCATAAATATTTATTATATTTTGACAGGTATTTTTTCCGAGAATTTAATTATTTTACGGTCATTATAGGTAAATCTGGAGCTGTCGTCAAAGCTAATAATCACTATTTTCCAAGAAATAATTAAAATTTGCTCCAGTTGGGGATGGTATGTTCTATTTTAAATATGGTATGGTAAATATGGTATGCTTTTATTTGCTTTTAGTTTGTTTCTTATTGTGTGTGAATTACGGAATTTAAAACAGTTATAAAGCAAAGTTATGGAAAATGTTCAGCAAGGTGACACAACGCCTAGAAGGTGTTTATCTCCAGGTGAACGCCGTTTGGTATTACAAGTGGAACGTTGTTTTACGTTAGAAAAAAATAACTCGCCCGTTAGTGTCTGTTGTGGCGGTGCAAAAACGAACGTCTGATGCTTGCGGCATTTCAGATAAGACCTTAAGAAGACTTCGAAAAAAGAGTGAAGAGGAATTGGATAGACCATATAAAAGGGTTCGACAGCATTCAAAAACCTTTGATCTATCCCAAGGGATTCAACTATCGATTAGAAGTATTGTTTATGATATGTATAAGTCAAAGGAATATGTTATACTCAAAGCTATTCTAGAAAAGATAAAGGAAAAACAACTTTGCGATATTGGAATTACCAGTTTGTCCAAAACTTTAAAAGAGATGGGCTTTAAATATAAAAAAACGAACAACAGAAAAGTGCTTTGCGAGCAATCCAATATTGTGTCAAAAAGATGGCAATTTTTAAGAGATTAAATAAAAAACAAAAAATCGAAATTGCCAAGGAAAGTTGTTTTTCTTGACGAAACATGGGTATTTGCGCACGGAACTTCAACAAAATCGTCTTAGCGGGATGAATCGAAACATTGCTATTCCAGTACCCGTGCAAGTAATGGAAAAAGATATATAATACATGCAGGCAATGAAGAAGGGTTTATTTCAAATTCCAGTTTAATATTTTCATCAACAAAAAAAACTCACGATTATCACGGCAATATGGATGCTAAAATTTTTGAGCATTGGTTTGAGGAAAAACTTTTAAAAAGTTTAGAAAACCCTTCCTTAATTGTTTTGGACAATGCGTCTTACCATACGAGACTCGAAGAGAAATTTCCTACAAGCAGCTGGGAAAAAGAGGAAAAAAGAGAGTAGTTGTCAAAGAAAAACAAAAGCAAGTGTAAAAAGCAGCCATAAAAAAAATATGTTGTTGACGAATTAGCCCTTAAATATGGACATCAACTTTTCATATTACCACCCTACTATTGCCATTAGTACGCAATTGAATTGGTATGGGGTATTAGCAAAAATTATTATGACAAACATGCCTGTAAAAATATCGGTGAACCTAGCGTTATAAAGTTGTGGGAGGAGGCACTTAGCAAAGTGGGCAAAGAAGAATGGCGGAAATGCATTGGACACACGGAAAAAACTATTTTTGAATCTTATAAGAAAGAACACGTTATAGACGAAGTAAGACCGTTAATTATTACGGATGATGATAATGATTCTGAATGGCATGGATGATATTTCAGATGCAGAGGAAGACTATTTTTAGGATGCATTTATATCGCAAGACTGCAATATCGGTTCTTTTTAGAACCAAAACTTTATAAAAAAGAATTCGTAAAACTAATTTGCCTAAATACTATAAAAGCTAAGAAATAATCTTTTTATTAACATTAAATGATTTAAGTACTGTTTACAAATGTCCAAACCATGACTTTCCTAATTACCGATGCAAACAAAATAATTTTGTCTGCGCTTGTTATTTAAACCTACGCTTGTTCAAAAGCACTATTTTAGCTACTAGTAGTAGTAGTAGTAGTAGTAGTAGTAGTAGTAGTAGCAGTAGCAGTAGTAGTAGTAGTAGTAGTATTAGTAGTAGTAGTAGTAGTAGTAGTAGTAGTAGTAGTAGTGGTAGTAGTAGTAGTAGTAGTAGTAGTAGTAGTAGTAGTAGTAGTAATAGTAGTATTAGTAGTAGTAGTAGTAGTGGTAGTAGTAGTAGTAGTGGTAGTAGTAGTAAGGGGCGGACCGTAGGCGTGGCAATTAGACCTCTAGATGTAAAAACTACTATTATTTAGAAAATGTCATTCGTCATGTTCCATAAATTATAATTTAAGTTTGAGAACCACCGACTTACCTGCTCAAAAGGTTTTATTGCTTAGCGGACTTCTTACAACAAATGCACTTTAAAAATAGTCATTAAAAACACTTTTAAAGTCTGACACCTAAAAGTAGAGTAAAGATTCTTTTTTCTCTGTCAGTGACCTTAGTTCAGGAAATGTTGAAGTGACGTTCAAAACGGGTTATGTGATATACATAATTTTTTAAGTCAAATAAACATCAGAATTGGCTGAACTTTAAATAGAAGGCACATTTTGTAAAAACTAAGAAAACACGGTTCGATTGATTTTGTGGCGAACCGATTCAAATATTTGAATATTTCGAATTGGTGGCCTTAGAAAAAAATTTCAGCTTATTATGCAAAAAATAAAAAAAGTGCTCCGAGCCGTGTCTTATAGCGGTTTCCATTGGTAAAACTGGTGCGCCACCAGTGCACAACTGAGTCGGTGCTGCTGTTCCATAGGGAGGTGCACTTTTTCCGCACTGGCTCTGAGGGCTCGTGGCACACCGAAAACTTTTTCCCGCCTTTATATTTTAAGTCAAAAACCACTAATCAATCAAAACCCACTAATCAATCTCGGAAAGTTTTTTTTATACCTTCGTCAAAAACATGATTTTAAAACTAAAACTTTTTGTTTGATCATGGGTGCAAAAAAAGATTTCGGTCCGTTTTCACCCAAAATTAAGGAGAAATAGCGGAAAATAGTAATATTGAAAAAATCTCATTATTCTTGCCTAAAAATTAAACCAATTCCGCCAGTTTTCACCAAGTATTTATAAAAAAATTATTTAAAAACATCGTCAAAATATCAAACTGTCAACGATTAAAATGTCGCAACAATGAACGTCACCGAATAAAAAGGCACATCGCCATGGAAACCACCATTGTTATTTCATTTACCAGCCGCCTTGATTTATAGTATAAAAATGGTGTGTTGCGAGAAGTGCTCTTCGTTCGAGATTTTTAAAAGTATTTTCCTGTTTTCCTTGGCTTTTTTGATAAAGGTATTAAAAAAAATAGTGTTAACAACTCGCGGCTAAACTGTGCTTTTTTTACTCGCTTTTTTAGATACCTCGCTGCGCTCGTTATTTAAACCAACACTTGTAAAAAAAGCGCTATTTTAGCGTTATTTTTACATTGAGTAAAGTGTTTGAATGAAACGAGTGTTCTGATTTAGGTGCAGTTTTTGTCATGTTCCTTTCAATTTGCATTCAGACGGCACTTACTTAGTTTATACGGGCCCGTTAAACCGTTTAAATTTCAAACCGTTTTCCTAAAACGCATGTATAAACACTACCTAAACCGTTTTAAGACGTCCGATGCGCTTTAGCTAAAATAGTTTTAAAAATGCGGATTAGCGTTTGTAAAACCATTTAAAACTGCGTATAAACCCTCAAACCATTTTTGAAGCCAGTGCTGCCAACCGAAAAGTTCAAAATGAGTTCAAGGTCGATTCCGATGTGAAACCAGGTATGTGCCCACTATACGAACCAGTCATGGAGCATCTGATCCGAAAGAGTTTTTAATTTCAACGTATGAACGGTAGGCAAAATGCGCATTGGCGGTAAACCGCATTAAAATAAAAACGGTTTACGGGCCGTATAAACTAAGTAACTGACTCAATTTTTTGACATCACCAAGCCAGTGTTAGTGAACTACGAGTGGCGCACCTATTTTACCAATGGAAACCCCTATTGGTTTTTACAAAATGTGCCCTCCATTCAAAGTTCAGCGAATTCTGATGTTTATTTAAATCCAAAAAGTAAACTGAGCTAATAGTCGTCTGGCTTAAGTCCCCAATTGTTCATTTTGTGCAGAAAGCATGAAATTTGGCACACTTATTCTTTAGACAACTCTTTAACATTTTAGTCGAGGAAATCGGATGTATAGAATCCAAAATGGCGGCGATTTTTTCAAAATGGACGTCTATTTTTTAAACAAATTGTAGGTTCGCCATTAAAACAAGATTATAATCAAATTCTTATAATTTCATAGAGAGGAATTGAAAAAAATGGCTACATTGACGTATGACCTTTATAGTCCTTGAAAAGTGACATTTTATTTTTTTTAAATGCATTTAGAAAAATTTTTTTTGATAATTTTTCATAATTCATTAAGCCGCGACAAGTCTTTTGTTTTAATTTTATGATTTAGCAAGAACATCAACATAACTTTTCTAATAGACTTTTTGCTTACAGGGTGATTGGTTTAGTTATACCAGGCCAGTAAAAGTAAGATTTTTAAAAATAGCTACATTATCATCCGTATCTTTTTTAGTTTTTGAGGAAAAAATGTCAAATTGTAAATATCAACTCATATTCTAAAAAAAATTTGGATAGGTGGCGCTGCGGACGACGTGGCACCCAAATTTCCGATTTTAAATTTGATAAAAGTTCATATTTTTTAATAAGACATGCATATTTAATAAAATAATCGATTATGTATAGCTGAAGTATATATATTTTTATAAAAATAAATTTAGTTTGATATGGTCCTTTGTCGCCTAAGTTTTTCTTGAGTATGAAAAAAAAACGGATTTTTCAACGTTTTCTTTAATTTTTCCTAGCGACCAAAAATTTGACTGGATATGCACGTTGATGAATTCTAATATATCAGAAGGCCTTAAAAAATCGATTCAGATATCAAATTCCAAATTCTGTCGTGCCGTTTTTACGCTATAGGCCAAGAAAATTTATGATTGGATGTACAGAAACCAAGTTGGCGGCGAATTCTTCAAAATGGCGGTCTTAAATCGAAAGTTACTTATCAAAAAGAAATTATGCTTGAATCTATAGAACTTAATGAAGACAAATTTGACAATACTAGTTAAATTCACTTGCACCTTTGATGACCTTGAAAAATGTCATTTTACGTTTAAAAAAATACCTTTCCAGAGACTTTTTTTAAAATGTTTTATAATTCGGAAAACGGCGACAGGTCTTGTTATTTGATTTGCGCTAAGTTTTATAATTTTAACATGACATCAACACATCTCTCCTAAGTGACTTTTTGCTTACAGGGTGATTGGTTTAGTAAGATTTTTAAAAAAGCCACATTATCATCTGTTTTTTTTTACTTTTTAAAGTAGAATTTTTAAATTTGTTACAATTACTAGATAGTTTTTATATCTATATATTTAGGGCAATAAATTCTTCAATTTACATGTATTAGAGTCTATATTTTTATAAAGGCACTATAACTTTTTTTACTAACATAATCTTAATAAATTTAACTAAAAAGTATCTTATCATTATGTGTATGTAGCATTAACAATTCGTAACAAATTTGAAAATTCTATTTTAAAAAGTAAAAAAAAAACAGATGATAATATGGCTTTTTAAAAAATCTTACTAAACCAATCACCCTGTAAGCAAAAAGTCACTTAGGAGAGATGTGTTGATGTCATGTTAAAATTATAAAAGAAGACCTGTCGCCGTTTTCAGAATTATAAAACATTTAAAAAAAAGGCTCTGGAACTTGCTCTGGAAAAGTATTTTTTTAAGGTAAAATGACATTTTTCAAGGTCATCGACGGTGCACGTCAATTTAACTAGTATTGTCAAATTTCTCTTCATTAAGTTCTTTCGATTTAAGACTGCCATTTTGAAGAATTCACCGCTAACTTGGTTTCTGTACCTCCGATCACAAATTTTCTTGACCACTTTCTTAAAAAAATTGTTAAAAAAGTAAGCGTAGCAAATTTGCTGCTTTCCGCAAGAAATGAACAATAGGGTACACAAGAGTACCTATTCGGAGCGACTAAACTCATGTCAGGTCAACTTTACTGGCCTATAGCGTAAAAACGGCCCGATAGAATTTGGAATTTCGTATCTGAATCGATTTGTTGAGACCTTCTAATTGCTCAGAAGTTATCAACGTGTATATCCAGTCAAATTTTTGGTCACTAGGAAGAATGGAAGAAAACGTTGAAAAACCCGATTTTTTACATACTCAAAAAAAAGTTTGGCGACCAATGACCATATCAAACTAAAATTATTTTTATAAAAATTTACATACTTCAGCTATACATAATCGATTATATTATTAAATATGCATGTCTTTTCTAAGCTATTAAAAAAATATGAACTTTTATCAAATTTAAAATCGGAAATTTAGGTGCCACGTTGTCCGCAGCGCCAACTATCCAAAAATTTTTTAGAATATGAGTTGATATTTACAATTGTAATAATCGTGCCAAATTTGACATTTTTTCCTTAAAAACTAAAAAAGATACGGATGATAATGTAGCGTTTTAAAAAAATCTTACTTTGACTGGCCTGATATAACTAAACAGTCACCCTGTAAGCGAAAAGTCAATTAGAAAAGTTAGTTTGATGTTCTTTCTAAATCAGAAAATTACAACAAAAGACCTGTCGCAGCTTATTAAATTATGAAAAATTATCAAAAAAAAATTCTCAAAATGCATTTTAAAAAAATAATGTCACTTTTTAAGGACGATAAACGTCATACGTCAATGTAACCATTTTTTTAAAAAATTTTGAAAAAATTGCCGCCATCTTTGCTCCTATACATCCGATCATCGATTTCCTCGACCAAAATTTTGAAGAATTGTCTAAAGAATAAGTGTGCCAAATTTCACGCTTTCTGCACAAAATGAACAATAGATTGCTATTTGCGACTTAAGCCGGCCGACTATAAGCTCACTGACAGAAAAAAAGAATCTCTACTTATAACACGTATTTAAGTATTATGTAACGGTAGCCATTCAGAACTAAATTTGAGACCTTAGTAAGATTTACACTTAACTGGGTTATATTATATTAAATAAATATTTTCATTTCCTTTTTTAAAATACTTTAAAATTCTAAAAGAACAGCGGCTTTATCTTGATCAACGGTTACTTTAACGCCAACTTGAATATTTTAAAGAAGAACCTTTTTTATCCCGGAAAAGAGCAAATAAACTGTAAAAATATAGGTAAAATTTGAAAATTTGACAGTCAAACAACTTAGAAAAAGAATAATTTTACCAAGGTTCACTTTCAAAGTTGCAGAGACCAATGCAAAAATCGTTTATTTTTTTATTTTTTGAGAAACGTCGACTTTGATTTGTTAATAGTACATTATCATTGCCTTTTTTCTTTTACAGTGCATTTCAACGAGGTGTAAAATTTGCTTATCTTAAAAGTGTATATCTCAAAAACAAAACGGCATTTAAGAGATTTTCAAAACAAGGTGTCGCTCGTCCCACTTTCGTGCGTGCTACAAAAATTTCCAAATAGCCAAAATGTGCCCCTCGAATAAAAAATCGACGTGTCCGAGGCCTTCTCCAAAATCACACCTTACATACGTAAGTCTTGGGTAGAAAGTTTTAAAATGATGTGTGTTATGACAGGTATATTTATGATTCTGAAAGTATTTTTCTTCTCTCCAAAGCAAAACATATGATTTTATCCCATTGGTAATACAGACCATATAGACAGACGCAACACACAAAATAAAACCCCCTCAAGCTTGACAAAAAATGACCCAACATTTGTCAAAACCCAGGAAAAAACACCATAAAAATGCGCTATTTTTGAATTACGGATTCCGGCATCGTCAGCCCTATCGATAGTCTGTCTAAAAAGTAAAATAAACAAGGAAAAAGTTGGCATGAACAACAGACGTACATATACTCATATGTGTTTAGACGATAAAAACAATTGTGGACCCCACAAGACGCTTTGCTTATTTTTTTAAGAATCTTAAGAAAAGAAAGTCTCATTTAATTTTTAATTAAGACTCTGGTGGAAGAATCTCGGGGAGAGGGCAAAGTCTACTTATTAAATGGGGGCAACGACGCAATGGCGCCCCCCCCCCTGACCATTATCAAAGTGTTAAAAACATTGAAGAACCACGCACTGCACACTCCTATAAAACATTCTCAGTCGATTTCAACTACTTTTGAATATGTTGTATAACTAGTGCAAGTTAAGAAAATAGGTAATTTATATTTTGTTTCTATGATCAGTTTCTGAGATATCCGCTATCACAGTGAGAAAAATAGCCACTGTTCTGTTTCAACTAAGAAAATACGGGTCTGTCTAGAATAAATGAAAAGAAAGTGGCTGAAATTGATAAACAGAACACAAGCTGTATCCAAGAGTCTATTGTTACTGTTGGCGTATGCCTTAGTTTTTATGCGGGGGACATTCACAAAAAAAAAAGGCATTTTTGCTAATTTTCGAATTTCTGTTTCAAGCTATTTTGGCAATCTGGAGGTTTTCTTGAGCCATAATATTATAACTTCAACTATTTTTAGGTAAGAAAAATAGGTTTGGCTTGCGCAACTTAAACGACTTCATAAAAAATTTGTTTTAAGATTAGAGTATTCCTCTTGCCTAAAAAAATTACATTAGGTAGCTTAATCGGATTTACAATATTTTGTGAGCAGCAGAGTCGAGACAACCCAGCAAACCAGGAGGTGGCGGTAAACAGTCGGCCGCTACATGATACCGGCGGATTTCTGACGAGACGTATAGGCATTTGCAATGCAGCCGCTAAAATCGTCCTGTATTTCGGAACGTATTTGGCGGTCGCTAATTCGAATTCATCCGGGGTTGGTTAAACGCCACCAAATGCGCTTTCAAACGAGTAGGTTCTTTGCTTGCTGAAAAACGCCTGACCGTATTAAGAGTTTTGTCGCTTCGTAGGCGCCACCTCTACGCAACCTTTCTCGCGGCGGGTTCGCAGCATAGAAATAAACTACGCTCGTGGCGTAGTAGTAGAGTATCAGACTCTCACCCGGGACGCGCAAATTCGGATCCCGGTTGCGTCCAACACTTTTTTAAATTACAGGTAAAATACCCGCGCCCACCCGTCTGTCGGCCGACACGTGCCCTAGCGGTCATGGGCGGTACACATGCCGCGGCGCTCCAAGTGGTCGAGCCGCCATCGCCAGCTGGCTTCCAAAAAATTGTAAGAGATGCGCTAGCGTCCAAACCATGTTGTATTTAAAAAACAAAAGATCAAAAGATCTTGGGTGGAAATAATGAAAATTCAAACTGGATGAGCATCCCACAAGAAACACACAAAAGATCAAAGCGAAAAGAGAAATGATTAAACGATGTTTCGCCCTGGGTAACCAGCGTGGGCTCATCAGTAGTTTCACCGGTCACCCTCCACTATACATCATTAAACACCATCATACACTATGATTTCCAATCTTGAACCACTCACAAATAGGCATCGTTCCGCACTGGTACTTACTTATCCAAGTTACCTGATACGAATTCGTCCTGGCGTGTTAATATTTCCAGTAGGATTATGCTCCTAAGGCAATTAAAACAAAGAAGAAATTAAAAAACCTCCAAATTAGTTACCTCAACCGAAAAGAAACTACTGATGAGCCCACGCTGGTTACCCAGAGCGAAACATCGTTTAATCATTTCTCTTTTCGCTTTGATCTTTTGTGTGTTCCTTGTGGAATGCTCATCCAAGTTTGAATTTTCGTTATTTCCACCCAAGATCTTTTGATCTTTTGTTTTTTAGTTTCTTTTCGGTTGAGGTAACTGATTTGGAGGTTTTTTAACTTCTTCTTTGTTTTAATTGCCTTAGGAGCATAATCCTACTGGAAATATTAACACGCCAGGACGAATTCGTAACAGGTAACTTGGATAAGTAAGTAACAGTACGGAACGATGCCTATTTGTGAGTGGTTCAAGGTTGGAAATCAAAGTGTATGATGGTGTTTAATGATGTATAGTGGAGGGTGACCAGTGAAACTACTGATGAGCCCACGCTGGTTACCCAGGGCGAAACATCGTTTAATCATTTCTCTTTTCGCTTTGATCTTTTGTGTGTTCCTTGTGGGATGCTCATCCAAGTTTGAATTTTCGTTATTTCCACCCAAGATCTTTTGATCTTTTGTTTTTTAGTTTCTTTTCGGTTGAGGTAACTGATTTGGAGGTTTTTTAACTTCTTCTTTGTTTTAATTGCCTTAGGAGCATAATCCTACTGGAAATATTAACACGCCAGGACGAATTCGTATCAGGTAACTTGGATAAGTAAGTAACAGTACGGAACGATGCCTATTTGTGAGTGGTTCAAGGTTGGAAATCAAAGTGTATGATGGTGTTTAATGATGTATAGTGGAGGGTGACCAGTGAAACTACTGATGAGCCCACGCTGGTTACCCAGGGCGAAACATCGTTTAATCATTTCTCTTTTCGCTTTGATCTTTTGTGTGTTCCTTGTGGAATGCTCATCCAAGTTTGAATTTTCGTTATTTCCACCCAAGATCTTTTGTTTTTTAGTTTCTTTTCGGTTGAGGTAACTGATTTGGAGGTTTTTTAACTTCTTCTTTGTTTTAATTGCCTTAGGAGCATAATCCTACTGGAAATATTAACACGCCAGGACGAATTCGTATCAGGTAACTTGGATAAGTAAGTACCAGTACGGAACGATGCCTATTTGTGAGTGGTTCAAGGTTGGAAATCAAAGTGTATGATGGTGTTTAATGATGTATAGTGGAGGGTGACCAGTGAAACTACTGATGAGCCCACGCTGGTTACCCAGGGCGAAACATCGTTTAATCATTTCTCTTTTCGCTTTGATCTTTTGTGTGTTCCTTGTGGGATGCTCATCCAAGTTTGAATTTTCGTTATTTCCACCCAAGATCTTTTGATCTTTTGTTTTTTAGTTTCTTTTCGATTGAGGTAACTGATTTGGAGGTTTTTTAACTTCTTCTTTGTCATGTTGTGTTTGTTGGGAAATCACTTAAATATCGTAATTTGCAGCCTTAATGCAACTGTCTGCCAAATGTCATATTAGAGTTGCATACAGAGGGCGATCCAAGATATCTCTCTATTAAAGTTATGCATCCCAACGACCCTTCAAAGATTCGACGAAGAAAAAATATCAGATATGGTAACAAAAGTTATAGAAAAATTTGGCGCAGTTTTCTACAACCTTTCTCACACAGTGGTAATAGGTTAACACTGTTTAAAAAGAAAACTTTAAATAGTAAATGCGACGATGCCTTAACAGCGTTGACTATCTACAACGCATTAAAAATTGGTTCTCCTCTTCCTGTTTTACCGCCGAAAGAAGTTTCTCCACTTTAATACTTTGGAAAACTTATCTTCGGTCCACGGTGGGAGAAGAGAGACTTAATGGCTTGGCGCTTTTTTATATATATCATTCAATGAACCTGGATTTATAATCTATCTTAGATAGGTTTGCAAAGCAAAAAACCAAAATTAATTCTATTATATAACTAAAAGTTTTTTTAATACGATAAAAATGTTGGAATGTTAATACTGAATGATTTTTTTTTTGTTTTTTTATAATAAAGGATTTATATATAAATAAGTTTGCCAGAATAAATTGTTTGTGTCAGTATCAATGGCTCAAGCTTGCAACTACGAACATATGTAGGTGGAAACTGTTTGGTTAGTGGGGAGGGTTAGGTCACCACTAACTAACATACCAATCCAACCAAACCCCCAAAAACAATGATGACCATAAAAAACTTTTTTGCCGTATGTTTGTAGTCGCTTGAGCCGGCCTATAAAAGTTTTATTGCTTGCGCTCCCCCTCTGGTGAAATCACTAGATCCGCCACTGAGAGAGGAGCCTGCCAGGCGGCTAGTGCAGGTGGAGGATTAGGGACTGGCTTAGGGTTAAGTAGAACTAAGAAACACACAGGGACAGTGTGACAAGTTTACAGCAAAAAAAGAGGGAAACGATAAAACAATTTTGAACATCAGGGATTTTTTTCACGATCAAAGCGGCATTTTTCTTCTGCCTGTAAATAACACTACTCGTCCTCTGAATCAAATAAATGTCCCAATGAGAATTTTTGTCTATATAAAAGTTACAGCAAATAATATAAAACCTTCATAAAATAACCAAAAGTTATATTATTTAGTGTTGGTGATAATTTTATAACTCTAATATATCTCTTAAATGAGTAAAAAAGACTTGAAAAACAACTGTTCAACACCAGCTTATAAAAATTTATGGTACATAGTAATGGATAGAAAAACAACATATAGATTTTATAAAACTTCCTTATGAGCCCTCAAGTATAGAGATTATTATAAAAAGGTTTTACAACTGTTCTAACAACACTACATAACAACTTAAAGGTTTTTATGGATTTAGAAATATGGATTTTCCATCTTTCTTCCCTTTGCTTGTTACGTATTATTCTTTTTCTTTTTACAATAAAAAAAAATTTATAAAATGGTGTTTAGCAATCTTCTAAAATAAATAAAAATAAAAGTGAGATAAGCTGAAGCAGGAATACGAATATTTATATACTAAAGTCAAATAAAAGCTGTTTTTCAAGTCATCCTACTCTGAAAATCAGCTGCGGTCCCGTGTGCACTGTATAGTTTTCGAATACACTCACGTAAATTTCATGGGCTCCAAAAATACTTGAGAAAACGGGGGAAAAAAAATATTAATTTAAATATCGGTTTTTTTTTATACGCGTTTTTTTCTTTCTGGGACAAATATTGAATTTTGTATGTTGTTCTTAACCCTAACAAGCAATATTTCGATTGAAACGCATGTTGAAACCCCATAAATAACGTTTTTATTTAGGCCAAAAACCTATTTTTGTAATCCAAAATGGCGAAAATTTCCGACAATTCTATAAAAAAAACAATACAACTATACCACTGTTTACCTCGTCAACACTATTTTATAACCCTTTTAAAAAATGATGCTACTTGGAACAAAGGACTACAGATGGCGCAGTGTTGAACACTGATGGTCCGTTTCTGCGAGCGTAACATAGTTACCATTGTCCTCTTTTCCTAAATGCATTCCTCGAGAGATCCAGCATACTACACATACCAGGAAAAATACCCGCCTCCACACACTTCAAGCCCGCATAACTGTCAGAGGTAACTATCTCAAGTTAGATTGAGGGGTCGAAGGGTGTACAGGCGAGTATTTTCCGGGGTGTTCACATTTGCCGCCGACCAGCAGTATCAGCGTATGCGCTCGACGTTTCACGGTGCGTTTTTGAGACCTTAACACGGTTACTATATTGTTCTCTTTTTCTCAAACTCGGTTCCCATCTATGCGTTTCTCATTCGTGGGTCCCCCGAATCAAAACACCTATCACGTGGTCTAAGCGAGATTTGCCTATACAAGTTCATGTCGGACCACGTGATGGGTTTTTTTGAGTCAGGGTCACTGCGCATGGGAAACGCTGGTGGGAATCGGGTGTAAAATGCATTCGATCCCGATATCTGTCATCTCAAAAAGATTCGGATCTCTTATCTCTCTCAGATTGATGTAATTAAAACAAGATAATAATGGTATGGTATCTCGCAAAAACGCGCATTTTGATGTCGTAAAAAGGCTCCTTTTGATATCGCAAAAACGCGCCTTTTGATGTCACAAAATTAACCTTAAAAAATCTTGTTTGTTTTGTTTTTATAATTGCCAAAATAAATTAAAATTGTTTTTTTTTGTTCTAAAAACAGTTGTATTATAATCACTATATAAAGAAATTAATAACAAAATTATAGAGAAAAACCCTATTGGCAAAAAAGGTTTATGAATGAGTTCATAAGAATATTACAGACACCAATTTATATAACTATTGTGTGTGAGTTCCCAAGTTTTTATAAGTGTCTCTCGAAATATTTTCAATCTTATCTTATATAAATTTGTTGTTGGTTAATTAAGTTTTATAAATGGGTTGATAGCAACATTTTAAAAACCAATCTATTATATATCTTTAATTGATAGTTACTTACGGTTTTATAGGTGGGTTGACAGAAAGATTTCAAACACCAATTTATATAACTTTTGTCACTGATGACTTATATTTTTATAAATATGTTGGTGGAAACATTGTTAACACCAATTTATATAACATTTAAACCGATGACTTTAATTTTTATAAAGATGTCCGTGGAAATATTGTTAACGCCAGTTTTATGTTACTTTAGGGTACCATCAATTTAGCGACTTTAATAAAACAAATATACAAACTCAATTCTTGTAGGAAACTTCTAAATACCCTAGGGTATCAATGGAACCCTCTTTATAATAATTATATAAATATCTGTCACCAGAAGTTTCTGAAAATGCTCATTGGGGTATGTGTAGGTGCATAGCAAATGAACTGCCTTTTGTCACCCTTTACTAAACGAATGGCTGGATCAAAAGTTTTAAAACAAAAAGGGATAAAAATATAATTTGTTGTTTCAGAATCCTGTTATTTTAAATCCAGATTTTTGCAGCTTCTTCCGCTTTTTTAAAGTTCCATGCAATCAAAGTTAAATAGTCCGCTGGTTTTTTATCGGAACCTCAGAAGAAACGAGAGAATTATGTCACTGAAACCACAATGGCGAAATCAGCTACCAGCGCTCCTTAAGCTAGAAAAAAACGTGCAGCCTAACGTACTGTTCCCTTAAATTTCTCAAAAAATTGTTTAAAAAAATTGTAATCTTTACATTAATCTTAAAAATAGCTAACGAAACCTGTGATGATGTTTCCAAATCAAATATTCCTTAGGTTTTTAGTTTATTTTAAGAGATAAACTAATTATTTGATTCAAACAATCTTTACGCGCCGAATTAACAAGCAGTTCTTCAAAACTAAAACCTAAATTGACTTACCACATTAATTTGGCGTTCAGTTAAGATAGAGATTTGATTGACTTACCTAAAACAAAATAGAACTATCATCAATTAAAATTAAACTGGCTCTGAAAACGTGCAAGAAGTGCTTTGTGCAACATCGTTAACAATAGCGGTAATTAATACAAATACCAGTATTCTAAATATTATAAAAAGAAAGAAAAAGATGGTATTCTGTTTCCAGTCTCTATACTCATAAGGGTCTCTAGTTTTCCATATGCCAAATCAAACTACATGGTAAGAGATAAACGAACTCCACAAAGATAGTTTTCACAAACATAGTCGTATGAAAAAACACAAACAGAGTTTGTTCCCGCGTTGTTTGACGACGAAAGTTGTTTTAATTCGCTGGGTGTGGTTGTTTGTGTTATGCTTCATACGCCAGTTGCAATCCTATTTCACCCTGATGATTCCTAACAAGGATGAAACATGCCTGTAGGTTTCTGGACTATCCATTAGATCTGTATCTGTATATGTGTATCTAATATGCCATGAACCTTTCTTTTTATTAATTTTTTCAACAACAACAAATTCCTTTAAAAAAAAGTATACTATCTAGTGAATAACGCATGACGCGACGTACGCCATGTCCTGCGGTTCAAACATAAAGACTATATTTTTTTAGTAGGCTATATTTTTAGGACATTAGTCACACTAGATTTAACGGAAAAGTCTCAGCATAAAATATTAAAAACCATGTACCAGAAAAGTTAGTACATATCTGTTCAAATTTATTTAATTTTTGGTTTGGTCTATATTCATTAGGGTCTGTAGTTTCCCATATGCCCAACAAAACTATACGGTAGGAGGTGAAGGAACTCCACAAAGTTAGTTTTCACAAACATCGCCGACAAAAAAGGACAGCATAAATAAAGTGAAGCAGAAAAACAGACAGCACCCCAAAGGGCGTATGAAAAACGCAAACATAGTTTGATCCGTGTATGAACTTGTTTGTAAAAAAACTAAACTGCCGAGTGGATAACGGCCTGTCATAGTCAGGCACGTCAGGGATGGTGACTTCCCGCACGACGTACTTCTTTTACATGTTAAAGGGTTCATAAAAAAAAACGTTTATCTGCAGGGTATATTTTAAAGACCCTAAAATTAATGAAAAGTTTTCTTGCAACCATTTCTTTCACACTCGTTTATTTGCATTAATAGTATATTATAAACTCAGGGACTAAAGTGCTACTTTTATTACCTACGGTCGGGCAACAATTCGCTAAGGGATTAAAAGACGCTTTAGTCCCGAGGTTTACATACTATTTTATGCAAAAATTTTTTATTTATTATTGTTGTTGCTACGGTAATAAACAAAAGTCAGTCAGTTGGTGTTGCTAAACGGTGGAGTAAAAAAAGTCAAAAAGCATTTTTTTAAGGATGGACATTGAAAAAGCCGCCGAAGAGGCCCATGCTGGCCTTCTTCCTAAAAAATCTCGTTAGATTTATAAGAAGCAGTTCTCTGAATATCAAAAATGAATCGAAAAACCTATATTTGGTGTTTAGTTTGGAAGAATTCACACTCAGAGATTAAATTTATTTTTAATTCTTATGAATTAGAAGTATTACTTTAGTCCTTAAATAGAGGGATTAAAAGTGTACTTTTAATCCATAAAGTTCATAAAAGTAAGTGAAGCTAAGCAAAAGTATATGAAATATTTTGAACTTCCAAACTTGATTTTCTGGACTAATATATACTTTAAAAAAAAACACGGGTCATACCACGCAAAAATTACAAAAAAAAGCAAAGCGGTTACATTTTTCAAATTACTTACGCAAGATTACGGTTTTCAAAATTTGGCCATTTCTAAAGTTATACAGGGTTCCTAAGCAAATCCTTAGGGGGCCAAGCAGCCGTGTATAAGACGCAGACAAACGGAAAAGCACATTAGGCACAAAAGGATGGGCATGGGGCGATGTTGTCACTACATCTTACACGTAGTAAATCCATTCCAGGTTGTTGTATCCCAATCTATTGTAAAACTCTTGGCGCGTAGCAGCCAACATTTCAGGGGTGATAGAGTTGCCCGCCTCCAAAATTTTCTCCCTCAACTCTTGTATAGTCGTAGGCCGTAAGTGAGGGTGTTGGAAAATTTTGTCGTGCCAACAACCCCATAGAAAAAAGTCATTTGGCGCAAGATCTGGTGATCGAGGAGGCCATCGGATATTTCCATACGTGGAAATAATTCTATCACCAAATACCTGATGAAGGTAATTTGTAGCCTGGCGTGAATTGTGGCATGAGCAGCCATCTTGCTGAAACCACAATTCGTCCAAATTCATGTTGAGTTCCCTCAACCGTAGTAAAACCTGGTATTGGAGAAGATCAACATATTTTTGGCTATTCAAATTCCCTTCATTGAAAAAGGGTCCAATAATGTGATCCCCGACAATACCGCTTTATTTAATTTTTGAGGATGTTCTAACACTTGCGTGCAGATGTTTATTTTCGCGGGACCAATAGCGGCTATTTTGTGGATTGTGAGAGCTATGAAGTTCAAATGTCTTCTCGTCACTAAACAAAACTTTTGATAGGAAATTTTCGTTACTGTCACATTTATCCCTCATAACCTCACAATATTCTAACCAGCGAAAATAATCACCTGGTTGCAATTCCTGCGACTTCCCAATCTTAAACGACTTGTAGCCGTATTTTTTTAGGATCCATTGGCAAGTACTGTTGGGAATATCCAGTGCCTCCGCAATCGGTTTCGTCGAACATGGTTCATGTGCGTCAACGTAAGCGCATACCATTTCATCTCGTTCCACCTTGTCTGGAAGAACGGGATGATCTGGTATTTCGCCGTCGTGGTAACACTTTCTACTACATTTTGTAGACAGTTTGAGCCACAGGAACCGGTCGATTTGGAAACTCAAAAACAAAAAGCCCAATGACCTCGTCCGCACTGTCACTTTTTATGTAGTTTTTAATAATAAAAATATTTTCTTCTCGAGTATACGGCATTTTAAAAACACAAAATTTACGAAACTGAAGCGACTCGAAAGGAAATAAAAATGCAATGCCTGTGAATCCCAGTTTTTCCTCGATCATCTCATGGTGTGGCCGCCATCTAGCGGAATTTGCAGACATCTTGTCAACGGTTATTATTGCAACTATGATTTATGCTCACAATGAAAGAGTGGCGACAATTTTTTCTCATTAAGGCAGTTTGGAGATAATAACAAACTGGCACAATTGCTTAATATACCTGTTCCTTTTGTGCGCGCAGAACTTCCTATGCCATTTCTGTTTGATTTATTGAAATCCTATCCCTAAGGAAAATCTTAGGAACCCTGTATATCACAGCCATGTTTATTTTGCTTGGAAAGTTGTGTGTTTATGTTGTACACAAGTTTAAAGTTTTACGATCGCATATTAAATTAGGTGAATTCAGAGCTAACTTTATGCAGACATTCTGCACTCTGGTTCTTCAAAGTTTGTTTAGTCATCCATTTGCTAGAAATACTTGCATTTAGAAGTTTTAGACATACTTTACAGAATGCGTGCAAAATAAAATTTTCTTAAATGTTTTTCGTTGTTGAATGTTTTTTCGCAGTATGAACAGCTACGTTTATTGTGATAGGCTGCGTTATCTAAAAAGGAAATCTCGTGATAGTTTTGGTTACCGGAACATGTGATACTATTGCTTGAATTTTCTTTAAGTAGAGATGTTACGAATACTCGTAAATTGATTTTTTTTCAGAAATGGTACATAACGTTTGTTTTGGTGTCTCCTGAAAAATGTTGTAAATTTTAGATAGTAGGTCAAAATGGCGAAAATCTAGATTGCCGCAAAAAAGAAGTTGAATTTTTCTGCACCAGTCCGTGGGGGATCATAAAAAAAATCAAAATTCAGGGATCAGGTGTCTAATAAAGCTAAAAATTCTGCTGAAGTTTCAAAAGTACATCAATTCACAATAATTTTATCTGTTAATATTTTCGTTTTCTAAAAATTACTTAAATAATTACTTAGCTGTTGTCTTTAACCTTATTGGAAAGATCAACACGCCAGGAAGAACCCGTATCAGGTAACTTAGATAAGTGCCAGTGCGGAACGATGCATATTTGTGAGTGATTCAAAGTTGGAAATCAAAGTCTATGATGGTGTTGAATGGTGTTTGGGGAAAGTGACCAGTGAAACATAATTTGATCATTTCTCTTTTCGCTTTGGTCTTTTGTGGGATCTTTTGATCTTTTGTTTTTAGATTATTTTTGCTTGAAGTAACTGATTCGGAGGTTTTTTAACTTCTTTTTGTAGGAGACAATAGGTTATCGGCCCAGAACGCAAATTGTGAGTGGCCAATCTAGTTTTTATCCAAGTGAAGAAAAAAACCTTTTTAGGAAGATGTGTCCTTTCATGGCTTTAATATGCATTTACGCATACATGGTTTTAATCAGTGCCACTACTCAGCTTGCTCAACGATTATATGGTTTCAATGCATGATATTTTAAATGAAATATTTTTTTATTTGCTTGATTTCAAAAGGTTACACGCTTCATTATACCCAAAAGGAAAGCAAGTAGCACGAAAAAAGATAAAAAGTAAAAATTTTTCGAGTAGACGCCTCCCATCCGTATATCATAAATTGTGCTTGCTTTTTAATTTCGTATTTTAAGCTGCTTAAAAATGTAAAAGGATAAAAGGAAAATATTAAGGAGACGTCGCGTCGGTCGGCGGAGATGCGTGGTAAATTGAATTTTTTAAATCCGGGCTTATTTTATGTGATTTATGTGATACCATTAAATTGTTACATCTCATAGAACGTATACGATATTTTATATGGGTTGTAAACAGTCAGTTAGTAAATACTTAATTTCCTTTTCCTGTTAGTTGGCATATTATAAATTTAATAAGTCCAAGAGTTTTAGCTAGTACTAGTAAAAAAGATGTATTCTGTTATATATATATATATATATATATATATATATATATATATATATATATAGTTGGTGCCTGAATATTATTCTTCTATGAACATTATTTAATACTTCGAAACACTACTTGCCTATTCTTAGATTTCAAGAATAAGTGTTTTTAAATTAGCAGTTTATAAACTTAGATCAATATTAATTTAAACTTTCATTTAAGAATACTTGGAATATTAAGTTAAGAATTATTTAACCTTAAATTAAATAGAATTTCAAGGCTTTGCAACCACAAATCTATGCTTTTAAATTTAGCTTAAAACCGCATTAAAAATCATAAACTAATATTTTTCCCGCAGACTCTGTCGACAAATAAGTACTTATACCAAAACAATTTTCTAATAGATATATAAATCTTGTGCGAGTCCAAGGTGTTATTTTCTAATTTAGGTTATAGTGACAGTTTAGGTAAGGCTATAATAGTAGTAGATGGGCGGCCTTAGGCCTAGCAATTAGGCCGCGTAATGGACCCTTTTTGCCATACCCCCGTGCACCCCCGACTGATGCACGTGCCCCTTAGGATGCAAGTTTTCTTTCTCTAAGAGGACTTAATTTTGCCTGACACCTCTTGTCGAGGGCAGGGATCTTTAGACTGCGTAGCAAGTATACACTGTGGACCGCCGGCTTTACACCCCCTCCGAAGGGTGGTCCTGCTACATGTTAGTCTTGCATCTATCTAACATCGCTACCGTCCCAGCAGAACTTGGTTGACGGTAGACTTTTTCTTCCCAGCAGCCCGCCGTCATATAGGTTGACCCGAAAATCGAGGTCCCGGTTTCGCTGGTCGAGGTCGGCGTCGGAGTCTTCAGATGCATCTCTTTGGAGTGGTCCTGCTACCCGAAGGTTGTACCGCCTCTTCCAAGTCACCTTCTGTCGACTCCCGCTACCAAATCTATCGGAGTCCAGCCGCGTCCCATGGAGTCCCGATCTAGGAAAAGTCCAGGTCGTCCTTTTTTGGGTCACCGGCTAGTCTCCTATACCCAGTTTGGCGGGGTCCTCGGCCGTCCATCTTTGAGTCCCGCAAAGTTTTCGATGCAGTGTCACCCGTGCCGCCTACTTCTACCTCGTTTGTTGTTACTCTATGGACAACGTCAACTGCGGAGCTGCTGAGAAGTGGGGCCGCCCGTCGTCATCTCGAGTCGCACACATTGCTTCACACAACACCGAATGCGACTCGAGGTAAGGCCAGAAGTTTACTTTGATTTGTTGGTTTAAGAGTTTACATCAAGAATATGACTCCTTGATTCAAGGAATTCTTAGTCTTAGTTTAAAGAAAAATTCAGTGTCGGATTAAATATAGCAATTATTGTTCCAAGCAGACAATCTGGTCAGATAAAGGATTTTATGTATTTAGTTAAAAGTAAAACCATTGTTGATTTAAATAGTCTCTTTATTTTCCACTTTAAATAAGTTATGGTTGCCTTAGGAGGAGCGTAAATATACATCCAAATAGTTGTCTATACTTGTACCAAGAACACACTTATATTGAAGACGATCAAAACGAAGTTATGCTTGGATCAACATGTATCTTCTTGGTACCAGCATTTCTTTTTTTTTCGTGTATATACAGTGTGTTCCAACAAAAACGAAACAGGGGCTTTTTCACGTTTTAAGTAGTCTAATTTTGAAAAAATCCTCGAACACGTCGATTTTTTTATTCGAGGGGAACACTTTTTGTAGCATGCACGTCTCTTGAATGTCTTTTCAATGTATAAATATTTTGAACCATTCAAAAACTATAAATAAAGCCAGTCAGAATAAAACAACCATGATTAAATGGTATTTAATTAGTTTAAGGTATGCGCCAGACCATTATGCAGTTTCGTTTCCTAACTGCCTGATTCCATAAGCTTCAAATAATTTTAAAAAATACCAGAAAATGACACTGTGTTAAACGTTTTAAATAAATACAGGAAGTAAAATATAACAGCATCTCTATGTTGCGGAGTTAAACAGATAAACCGGCATAAAGATGACTGAAATTAACTCTGTATTTCAGACTTCCATGGTCTATATTTTATTTATACACGACGTTTCGATCAGTACAATCTCTTATTGTCTTCAGGCGCAAACTACAACCTATTCCTAAGGCTACGTACTTATATACTATGGGAAATCACTCAACCGTAAAGTTGGCTCCGCCCAAGGAGGGGCTTCCAAATACTTGGAATTTCAACAGAAAATACCCTGATTCTGCCCAATAAAGGCAGCTTCAAGGAATTCTCGTTTTTTCCAGTGTGACTCCTTGTGGAAAACCTTTGCTTCTGTCCACTTCATTCGGTGTTCATGCGTGTTCGGAGATTCCTGATTTCGTTGTTTCACCTCTTTGGGTGTTCGTCAGATAGTGGTCTTTTTGTTTCACCTATGTATGATTCAGCACACTCACAAGGAACTTGGTAAATGCATTCTTTATTCTGTTTGTTCTTCGGCTTTGTTTTACTAAGAAGGCTTCGAATTGTACTACTAGATTTAAAAGCCGTTTTTATATTAAAGTTGTTACTCTTTAATGTATGGAATTGTACGGAATGCATATGCCTGGTTTTGGTTTTGCAATGCCGCGCGAGTTTGAAACACCACCGTGCCTTCCTTACATTTTGGTTTCTATTATAGAGAGTGATTTCAAAAAAAGTGGCAAAAATGAAAACGGACACACATAAGGAGCTCCAAAAGCTACTTCTACCAATGTATAAAAAAATAAAATTCCAGGTCCGGACTATATATATATATATATATATATATATATATATAGGGTATATTATATATTATTGTTAAATACAACAGACTGTATACTGCAATTTGCAAATTTTGGTATTAGCACATAAAAGCTAAAGAATGGTGCTATAATAACCTTACATTGTATTTAACGCGTTAAGTCTCAGTTTTTATTAAAAAAAATAAAAACATCCAAATTCTAATCCTGCTATGTTAGGATTAAAACGTATTTTTAGGTTAAAACTAATTTTGGCATAAATAAATCAACACCCACCCTACCCAAGCGAAAACACGCTGGTACAGAACAGGAATAATATTTTTTTATTTAACTTTATAAAATATACAAACAAATACTTTTAATTTATTAATAAACCCTATTTTAATTTGAAATCCGTTTTTGGAATTGATTTGAAGTCATAGTCATATCGTTAAAATTTCAGGCCTGGACTAATATTTATTTTTTTTGTTTTTTTTGCTTGAATAGGGTGCCCATATTATTTTTAACCTAAAAATATGTTTTTAGGAATTTAAAACGTGATATTGTTTGTAACCCTAATATCTCAGGATTGGAATTTGGATGTTTTTATTTTTTTTATAAAAGAACTGAAAGTTAACGCGTTAAATACAATCTAAGGGTATTATAGCTTTTAGCTTTTATGTGGTACTACCAAAATTTGCAAATTGCAGTATACAGGGTGTTGTTTTTAACAAAAATATATAATACTAAATTTTTTTAGTCAGGACCTGGATTTTTTTTATACATTGGTAGAAGTGGTTTTTGGAGTTCCTTATGTGTCCCAAATTTAAAGTAAATACGTTAATTCTTATTGTGTAGATAAAGTTGTGAAAGTAGACTGGGTATATTTATTTGGTTTTATTTGTCCTTATTGGAAACCAACATTTTTTGTACTTCATTTGGAGATTTTGATATCACAACATACAAAGCAAAGGATGTAGCTGTAAATATTTTTTTAAATTGTATAATGTACAGAGTGGTCTACCATAAATGCCACCACCATTTTTCTCCGTTATTCATGCTATACAAAAGTTTTCGAATTTAGAAGAAAACGAGGAATTTAAAAATTCTATAAAATATAGGATGTTTTATTTAAAACAAGAAACCTTATGTCAACATTTGACATTTGCAATAACACTTGTCAACTTTGGCATACATATTCTAATAGGCTGGAAAAAGTTATAGAGTTTTTGCACCAAACACTTTTTAAAGCATGCCTAATAACAAAGAAAAGTGGCGGTGGTATTTATGGTAGATCACCCTGTACAATATCCCCTGGTTGTAATCTTTAAACGGTTTTGATCAATTTAAAAAAATACTTATAGCATCATCATTTGCCTTTGTATGTGGTGATATAAAAAAATGAAGTACAAAAAAATGTTGTGTTCCAATAAGGATAAATAAAATCAAATAAATATTAGTCCGGGCCTGAAATTTGATTTGACTACGACTTCAAATCAATTCCGAAAACGGATTTCAAATTAAAATTGGGTTTATTATTAAATTAAAAGTATGTGTTTGTATATTTTATAAAAAGAAATTAAAAAATATTTATCCGGCCCTGTACGAGTCTGTTTTTTGCTTGATAGGGTGGCTGTGGATTTATTTATGCCCAAATTATTTTTAACCTAAAAATACGTTTTTAGGAATTTAAAACGTGATATTGTTTGTAACTCTAATATCTCAGAATTGGAATTTGGATGTTTTTATTTTTTTTTATAAAAGAACTGAGTGTTAACGCGTTAAATACAATCTAAGGGTATTATAGCACCATCGCTTAGCTTTTATGTGGTAATACCAAAATTTGCAATTTGCAGTATGCAGTGTGTTGTTTTTAACAAAAATATATAATACTAAATTTTTTTAGTCCGGACCAGGATTTTTTTTTATATACATTGGTAGAAGTGGTTTTAAGGTTCCTTATGTGTCCCAAATTTAAAGTAAATACGTTTACCACACTGTATATTTGACAAAAAGACACAAAAAATACTTTTTAGCATTGGATATGAGTTGCCCCTGGTCTGTATACTTACCATTAAAATATTTGCATTTCGTCGTGAATCACCCTGTATATTATAATTAAATAATTAGCTAACGTAAAGTTTGATACAAAAACAAAATCCAAAATTAAAATCGCTTTTTCATGGAAAGCCTAGAGGGCGTAAGCACAAATTTCGAATGACCCAATCCCAACACATAAAATTGCTGCTTTTAGAATCATTTCGGCAATTGTACGAAATTGTTAATTTATCTTTATCGCCGAATAAGCTTTGTTTCGCCGAAATAGGCTTTTCAGGGAATGAAAAAGGGAGATTTTTCAAATACGCGGCGCGGATTTCATGGCTTATTTGCGTTAGATGCAATTTGGGGGTGTCTTGTTTTAGAAATACACACAATATTCCTTGAAAAATTTAATACAAAAAGCGTCTTGAAAAAGTTTACCCATTTTTGTATTAGGTTTACATTTATTTGATTTATACGGGCTTCTTAAAGCGCCTATATATAAGGACGGTTTGAAAATGTTTCGTAAAAACTGTACATAAGGCGAGTTAAAAAGGCGGTTTACCAAGTAACATTTTAGGTTGCTACATACTTTTTTATTTTTGAACTTTTTTATAAAGGGTTTATAGGGATCGTGAATATTTATAACAATATTTATAAGAAAACTTTAACATGTTAATGTTTATAAAGGTAATGGAAAAACCAGACCAGCATTATTCTCACAGAATATTCTTATTACTATATTTATAAAACTTTTGTCTTAGGTTTTATAATATAGCAAACAAAACATTTTAAAAAGCCGCCCTATAAAACTTTTGGTTTTTGGGTTTTATAATTTAGCAATCAAAACCTTTTGACGACATTTCTTATAAAACTTTTACTGTAAAGTTGAAAATTTTTATAAGATCGTAATCAAAACCTTTTAAAAACTATTCTAATAAAACTTTTAGCTTAAAGTGGTTCAAGTTTTATAAAATAGTTAGCAAAATATTTTAAAAACTCTTCTTATAAAACTTTTGGCTTAAATTCATCTAAGTTTTATAAGATAGAAATAAAAACTATTTAAAGATAATCGCTACAAAACTGTTGGTGTCCATAGCTGCACAAGCTTTTATAAGATAGCAAGGAAAACTTTCTGAAGATTTACCCTAAGCTATTCATGTGTAAGAGTTTTTTAAGTTGTTAGGTAGTAACCAAAACCTTTTCAATAATTTTAATATAAAACCTTCGCTTTAAAGAGAAAGCCAAAATCACGTGACTAGGTAAATTAGCCATGCAGTAGACGCGCAAAAGGTCAAGTGCCCAATACATTAGGGGCCTGAATATTTTTATGTTGTACGCGCGTGTGCACGATTTTAAGCCATACATTTTATGGATTTGATTTAAAAAAAAAAAAATTTCTGGCGAAATTATCCGCACGCACTGACTAAGTGGCCACTAGGACTACAGTTTACCAAATAATTAATCACTATCGAGGGAGACCAGTATAATGGTAATTACAACTTCTTGGGATTCAATAAGGGTTTTGATAACCCTTATAAAAATTGACGTAAAATATCTGACTGGCAGTCATTTTCCTAAGCTAGTTCATAATTCAAAAATTTTGTATTTTTGACTTTAAATTCCAAACAGTATAATAAGTTATGTAATAATAGTTGATTTATTAATCGTTCGACCTGCATTTTGTGGTTTGTTCACTATTGTTTGAATTACAGGAACTTTAAGAAAACTAACCTTACTTTTTTCTCCATAAATTTGGTTAAAAATTCTTTAAATTACGGTTTTTTTCAAGCGCGCATGTTTTTAGAAGGCAGAAATGTTTTCTACACGATAAAGACGACGTGGCTTATAGGATTTCTCGTAAAGAATCGACATAAACATCAAATAAAATATTATCATAATATAACCTATAAATATTTGTCGAAATTAATATCCATCAAAAGTTTCGTCATTTCTGTAAACATTTTACTTGATGCATTTAGACATTACTCTCTCCAGATAGGCCGATCAACTCATACCGATTTAGTGTCCTTTTGTCCACCTTCGCCGCCATTTTCACTCAAAAGTAACAGATAATCCATTAGTTTTCTGTCACAATGGCGGCGAAGGTGGAGAAAAGGACACTAAAACGATAAGAGCTGATCGGCCTATGTGGAGAGGGTATTGATTTAGACAAAGATGAAATTATAAAAAAACACATGCATTGTAACTTTAAAGAAGGAAAGCAAATACCATATATATTATATGGTTAAATCAATAAGAGGCGGGGTCAAATTGGACGCGCTAAAACCCTCTGAAAACCATTTGAACACTACTTGTAGTTGGCTTAAGATTTTATAAAGGGTTAGAGAATGTTTTTAAAGATATTTTAAAAAAGTAAAACTCATATGAAAGTAGTAATGTATCCCTTTATCAAAACTGACACTTAAGACGTATAAGGGGTTTATAAGAGTCCTGAAAAGGTTTTAAAGAGACCCTAATACAACTTTTTGTTTTATTAAGTAGTTGCCAGAAGGTATAAGCCTCCTAAGCTAATTAAAGCAAAAAAAAAGTTAAAAAACCTCCAAATCAGTTACTTCAACCGAAAAGAAACCAAAAAAAAAACAAAAGCATCCCACATTTGGTACACCCACGGATCAAAAACCAAGGATGGCGTGGGAGCGGGTGTATCGGGTTCGAGAGCTGCAATTTCATTTGGACTCGGTAACCTTGCTACCATCTTCCAGGCCAAGGTTTACGCTATAGAGCTCTGTGCAAGAGAAATAGCCGACAAACGCAAAAACATAATTATCAAAATCCTATCAGATAGTCAAGCTGCTCTGAAAGCAATACGGTCTAATAAGATCTAATCACTTTTAATTTGTAACTGCCTTCAAACTCTGCTAAAGATCGCGGCATCTGCGTTCTTAGGGCCAGAGCCCTGCTTTGGACTAACTAAACCCACGGTTAATAGGGAAATATCCGAGTGGGTTGAAAGAAAAGGGATGCAGCACTGGCGCTCAACTCCGGAACACCACTCCACACCACTCCAAAGCCTTTCTGAATAAGCCGGACAAACTTAGAGCAAAGAAGCTCCTGTAACTACCAAAATCAACCACAGATCTGCATACAGCCCAGTGCCGACTCAAGCAACCCATGAATAGAATTGGAGTGACTAATACACCGATTTGTAGATTCTGTGGAGGAGAGGGGGAAACGCCGGTACATATCCTATGCCAATGCGTAGGACTAATAAGAACAAGGGCGAAAATAGTTGGCCCTGGGTTGAAAGTGCCTCAAGATTTCGAGGAAGTCTCACCAAATATCAGGGAAGTTGGGATGAGTGACTTGTAGTCAGGTATGAGCCACAATCGACTTCTTAGATCGCAGTGGAGGCAGCCATATCGCACCACTCATAACAAACATAACCTAAAAGATTTTAATTAAGGATGTATACACACATGGAGAAAGCGATTTGAGCAGTATGAGTCACTAAATGACTTGGAGTGCTCAATAAATAACGTGGGTTTATGTTTGCTATACGCTGATGGTATACTGTTTCTTATTACCTATAGCCCAAGACCGTCAGAATTTTTAGGGAAATATTTTCGGATAAAGCTGGATTTTTGACAGATGTGAGTTTACTCCTATAGTAGTTTCCCCCTGAGGGACGCGTGCATCCTCCGCCATATTGAATCAAAGATGGCATTGTTCAAAAAATCATAAGTTTCTTATTTATTAATCGATTTCTCTCCGTCTGTCTCGTCGTCCTTTATACAAAGTTTCTGCATTCGGTGTTCTTGCTTGGTCCATCCTGTACAATGGTGAGCTTGAAATTGCAATGTCCGGTACATAAATCAACTATTATCCGGATCATCTGCCGGGGGTCAATTTTGACGCTTTTAGTTTTAGATTTCGATTTAGAATCACCTCATACTACAATTTTATAAAATATCTAGAGGAAATATTTTATAATATCGAAGGGTGCTACTATCAAGAACAACAGCGTGTTGAGGGCTTCTGTTTACATGGGAACACACACCTTATTAAATCATGCTTCTTTGTTGTTTAGTAACATTATTTGCACGTATATTTTACATTTGTTTGCACGTGTAAACTGTGTCAAGAGTAAATCTAAAAGCTGTAAAATTGGGCCCCTGGTCAACGCCATGAGTTTCCGACCTTTTTCAGGGCAAGCACCACTTTGGTGGGAAAATATTGATTTGGGGTTCACCATCCAAAGTAAAAACTACAAGTCAATTTGAGGTCGCCCGGATCCCTCAGAGGCCTTGAGCTCAGTCACGCCTGATCATGAAAAGTTGTTTTTATAATTTAAAGTAAGTACCATTTTGATTCATTGTGATTGATCACCCCAATATTTTCTTGAACATTTTTGTTGTTTGCCTCTATTAATATTGTATCAATACATTTTAACCATTTAATTCAATAGTGCGTGTGGTGTATCCATTTTAACGAAAACGTAAAATAGTCAAAAAGTGGACTACCACCTTAACAAAGATCCCTTGAGCTTTTAAACCCTAATGCCCTATAGCTTGTTATTTCAGTTTGAAAGTGCAGTGATGATCATTTTGTATGCTTTTTCAAGAGCTGATTTAGGGCAGAGTTTTGGTTGACCTTTCTTTAATTTAGGCGTAGAGTATCTACACTTGTCCGGTCAGTGCGCACTGAGAGAACACCTGCATAGGATCGGAATCTATAGAGACGAATCCACCTGCAGACTATGTGATGAGGATGACGAACTAGCCGCTCATATCATATTTGAGTGCCCAGCACTAACCTTCTGCAGAACACAAATCCTCCTGGAGGACGACCGCTCCAGAGAAGCTAACTGCCAGAGAAATCTAATAAAGGGGCTGCTGCTCCTCGCGAGGTCGTCAAACCTTTAAGATTAGGAAGGCACACACCAAGAGTTGTGCTAAGAAACTGCAGTGTCAGGGATTTCAAGACCTAAACTTGCTGTTGAAACAAATCAAATCATATCTGCACTTATAGTTACAAACTATCGGTGCACAAAACACTGCCCCCTTAAGTCAGCTATATGTGTGTTATGTCAAATTAACAGCTTAAACTTGTTACAATATCTCTATTTATATGTCGTGGAAGACGCGTTTCGGGTAAGCGGACGAGATGACCTGTGCAGCGTGTACGCTTAATGATAAGGGATTTCATGCTTAGTTGTTTGGTCTCGTCAATCCTTCTTGGTGGTAAGTCTCTAGGCGTTTGATAAATGTTTTGTAACTGTTGGAACACTTTCTCTAACAGTCGCCCCAAACGTCGCGCTAACACAACATAAAGGTAAAGAGAGGTAAGATAGACCAGGAGGATGGACGGTCCATCGCCAATATTTTGCAAAATACGGTACCGCCGCAGGGTTTGACCGGCGTAGACTTTGCGTTTTGATCAGTTCACCTTGAGACAGTTGGAAGAACGTACTTTTACGCATATATGACCTGTGCAGCGTGTACGCTTAATGATAAGATATTTCATGCTTAGTTGTTTGGTCTCGTCAATCCTTCTTGGTGGTAAGTCTCTAGGCGTTTGATAAATGTTTTGTAACTGTTGGAACACTTTCTCTAACAGTCGCCCCAAACGTCGCGCTAACACAACATAAAGGTAAAGAGATGTAAGATAGAACAGGAGGATAGACGGTCCATCGCCAATATTTTGCAAAATACGGTACCGCCGCAGGGTTTGACCGGCGGAGACTTTGCGTTTTGATCAGTTCACCTTGAGACAGTTGCAAGAACGTACTTTTACGCATATATGGGCAAATTTTTTTCTATGTAAAAATTATATTTATTTATAATATACTTTTATTTTTACCACCCTTAGGTAACTCTATAATGTTTCTTCTGTAAATAAAACTGTAGGCTTATGCATTGGTGTCTTATAGAACCTAAAATATGAAAACCTTTTTTAATCGTTCGGTTAAGTGGTATGTCTACACTCTCATTAGATGGTAGATGGACCAACATGGGGAAGGAGAGTCGGAGAGACATTCTCTGTTTTTATACAGTGCCTAATAAGTAAATATAGGAGATATTACTCCTGGAAAAGCTCTAGATGCAGTGACCACCGTATCCCTCGTATCTGCTGCCAAGGTATATATTTTTTAAATATCACGAATTAATACCTCACCGAATTTATTAAAGAAAAGAATCCAAAAAAAAAAATTGGCACCAATTTAGCAACAAAAGAGTAAAAAATAGAAAAAAAAATTAAAGAAGAATAACTCCAGTCCTCTCTACTATGGTAGATCTCATCTCCATGGGGTAGGATAGATGAACTGTTGACAGGTTTGAAAATTTGTCTTTTTTATTTTGTAAATGATCCAAAGTTTATGGATTTTATTTTTCAATTGTCATATTTGTAGTATGATTATTTAAAAAAAAATTCTTAACTTTTATAAATGGTGGTCCATCTCTCGTCCATTTAAGCGTACATTTAGTATTTCCATTATTTTTCTATGCAAAAGCCATCGAGTAAACTAGACTAAATATTTCCCTAATTTTAACGTCTGCCTCGATCCCAAATTTATTTTTCTTTCTCAAACTTTGTGTCAACTTTAGCCTTTGCTCAATATGTAAATTGAGAGTCTAGACATTACATTGGCATTTTCTCCTCATAAAGCGCCTAATAAGGAGCATCTCGCAGTAACCCCTTTTTAATGAAATCATTAGCTTGGCCTTGATAGCTAGCTAAAATTGTATGTTAAAAATCTTTTTAAGTGGAACTTTTCCTTTATTTTCAAAATAATAACCAAGTATGCAAATCAGTTGCCACATATTTGGAAACTACGCAATAGTACATTATAAACCTAGTGCCTCTTTTAATCCCGCGGCGAAAGATTTGTAGCCCTACCGTAAGGAGGGCTACACTTCGCCAAGGGATTAAAATACACTTTAGTCACGAGCTTTATACACTATTTTATGAAATTTAGAATGCGAGAAACTAAAAACAAAAAATCACAAAACTAACAGTAGACCACTTAACGGTACTCTAGGTTCAAGATTGACAGTTTGTATTACTGATAGTTGTCATTGATTGTTGTTGGTATGGTGTATTCACTCAAAATTTATTGTGCCATGGAAGTGTCGCTATGGCACAAAACAAATGGTCAGTTGTTGTTATCAAACGGCGTCACGAAACGGTGAGCCCAGAAAAATCGTACAGGATTTTTTCTGAAAATGAACATTGAAGAGGCCGCACAAAAATCTCGCGAGGTTAACAAGAAACAGTTTCATGATTACCGAAAATGGTGCGCTGAACAGCATGCAGAGAATTTTACGGATAAAAAGGTACTCCTGGCATAATTCCTACAGAAGTCTAAGAATCTCAAGGCATCTTCTGTATGGAGCCAATATTCCATGATCAAAGCCACGATAATATCTGAAGCAAACGTCGACATCAGCAAATATAGTAAACTCACGGCATTTCTAAAGAGACAGAATTACCATTATAAGCCGAAAAAGTCCAAGACAATGGATTTCGACAATATAAGAGATTTTCTTTAAAATGATCCAGATGAAGAATATCTAGCCCAAAAGGTAAGATTCTTTTCTTTACTTTGAGTATTTTCCTGATAGTACTACTAAAAATAACACCATTGATTGTCTACAAAACTTTACTAATAGGAGACTAATTTTGTTGCAGGTGGCGCTGATGATGGGAGTCGCTGGAGCATGTCGGAAAGGAGCTCTGACAGCTAGACTACAGCGATGTCTCGGACTATGTAAGCTTTTTTTGTGGTAAACCTACGGGACACAAAATCAGACAAGGATCGCTCGTTTGTGATAAAAACGTCCGGTGAAAACTCTACGAATGTAGTGGAAATGGTGAGAAAATATATTGATCTAAGGCCACCTACACAGCATACACTATTTTTTGTGTCTTACAAAAAATACATTTGGATAGCTACCAAGGAGAATTGCTGGCTACTTGGGACTCTACCAGACGCAAATCTATATACTGGGCATTGTTTTCGCAGATCATCAGCTTCTTTACTTGCCGACTCGGGAGCAACTATAGATGTGTTGAAAAGACATGGTAGCTGGAAAAGCAGTTCGGTTGCTGAAGGTTATGTTGAAAATTCATTGTATCAAAAGAAGAATGTTGCAGATCAAATTTTCACCAATTCGGGCTTAAGTTAAATGTTGGAAAAACAAAATGAAAAGTCATATCCAAGAAAAAGAACATCCAAGGCATGTTAGAAGTAAATGGGCACCAAGACGAAAGCGTGGATTCATGCAAATACTTGCCTTGTCCCCTCAATGATAACTGGGACAACATGCAAGAAGTTCGTGCAAGAATTGAACAGGCCAGATCACCTTTTAACAAAATTAAATCAGTGTTGTGTGGTCGCGATCTTAATACCATTCTCCGAATTCGTGTGCTTCGGTGTTATGTTTTAAGCATCTTATATTATGGCTTAGAAGCATGGACACTGACTGAGGCCATGAGCAAAAAGTTGGAGGCATTCGAGATGTGGTGTTATCGTAGAATACTAAGGATATCTTGGATGGACCGAGTTGCTAATGTGGATGTTCTGCTTAGAATAAATAAAGATCTTGAAGTTTTATTTACCATCAAAAAACGAAAACTTGAATATTTTGGCCATATTTTGAGAAATATAAACTTTTAAAATTGATAATAGAAGTCAAAATTGAAGGCAGAAGAGGTCCGGGTCGTAGACGGATATCATGGCTTAAAAATCTTAGACATCTTAGGCAGTGGACAGGATACAGATGATAGCCAACGTTCGAAGAGAGCATGGCACTTGAAGAAGAAGTCACACTGGAAGAAACGACAATTCCTTGAAATTTTATTTTTATTAAGCAGTATCAGGGTATTTTCGGTAACCCAGTGTTTAAATTCCAAATATTGGAAGCTCCGAAACACAGAGTTAATTTCAAAAAAAGAGTTGTAGACAAATATTATAGGTTATGAACCTACTTTAGCCAGAAACTATCAATTGACCATAATCTCGGGCGGCTAGCGAAAAGAACCGATCGTATTTATTCTGAAGTTTGCATTAAATCTTAAGCCTCAGTACCGTCACGAGGACTTATACCGGGTGTCCCAAGGTGAGTAACCTATTAGAATATTTTGAAAACTATACATTGGAAACTTTTCAAGCCTGCTATTCTAATATCTTTATGAAATACTTTCATATTTGCAGTGTTGCCATTTGCAGGAAAACTTGGCAACAACTTTCTTATTTGAAATTGAACACCTGTATATTTTTGCATTTTTGGATTCTACAAAATATTTTAGGTACATTTTATGTATAATGTCCTATACCTTTGTTCAACTGCTTTTAAAATATTGACAGGTGAAAATTCACATTTTTTAACTTTGACAGCCCGTAACATCAAAAAGGTTAAGGATAGAGCCAAACGGTTTTTACATTTTTATCTTGGTTTTTTACCAGCTATCGTTTTATATCTATACCCAGGGTTAAAATATCCCAAGGTTAGTTTAACCCTGGGTTAAAAATAGTGTAAAACGATAGCTTGTGAAAAACCAAAATAGGAATGTAAAAACCGTTTTGCTCTATCCTTAGCCGTTTCGATGTTACGGGCAGTCAAAGTTAAAAAATGTCAATTTTCACCTGTCAATATTTTAAAAACAGTTGAATATAGGTATAGGACATTATACATAAAATGTACCTAAAATCTTTTGTAGAATCAAAAATGCAAAAATATACAGGGTGTTCAATTTAAAATAAGAAAGTTGTTGTCGAGTGTTCCTGCAAATGGCAACATTGCAAATATGAGAGTATGTCATAAAGATAGTTTACACGGTCTTATATTAGAATAGAAAAAGAAAAGTTTCCATTGTATAGTTTCCAAAATATTCTAATAGGTTACTCAACTTGGGACACCCGGTATACGAAGGATGAAGCAGCAGAAAAAAAATGTGAGAAAACTTTTCGTTAATTTAGGGGTTCCAAAAATATAATAAAATTGACATTTTTTAACGCACAAACCCCATTTATAAAAGATCATTTGTAAATTTATTTTTTTTAACTTTTATTAAATATTAAAACAAAACAATTTCAAAAATACTTTGCCAAACCAAAAATTAAGTCGCTAGTTGAAAGCCACGAATGTTTTTACCTAAGCACCAGAATTTGTAAATTTAATTAAATTAAATAACTACCCGACTGTCAGCGTACATAGGGTTTAATATAGAATAGAGAAATGTTTTGCAGTCACATAGCCTTAGTTAGGTTCGTTAGTACGACTAATATTTCTTCATTCGGTACTGAAAGTGGGGTAGTTCTTTTATTTAGTTTATTTTTTGATGACACCTGATATAAAGATTTCATCCATCCCGTACTGTTTGGGGGTGTCGAAGGTGGGTGTCAGTTGGTGAGTGGGGAGGTAAGATGATCAGGAATTCACTGTGAATAAAGCAAAAGTATCAAAGTCGCTTTATATTTGAGGAAGTTATGCCTCCAAAAGCATAGCAAAATTGACAATATGGCGTCTACCCAAGCAACAAAATCAGTCACGACGTGGTGGCCGTCTCCACACCATATCTCTAATAGAGTTAATCACAATTTGGCACAAGGAATAATGTTTTGGTTGGTTGGATTTTGTCTGGTTTTTAATAAACAAACAATAAATAAATTATTTGAAATGGCTTTGCTTTTTTATACAATGTTACTAATACTAAAGTGCCCAAAAAAACGCAAAAACGGTCGAAAAAGTGACAAGTGACAGATTGCCACCCACATTTTATTATTTTGATTAAATTTAATGCACAAAGTTAAAAGTTGCCCATCTTGTATAATTTTATCACGTGATTCTGCATTTAAAACAATTGGAAATTCATGTCCCGTCACGTGGTGTATTTCTTGAAGCAGGGTAGGCACGCTTTGGTATGCACAGGACTTTAGCTTTTCAGAGATACGACAAAATTCTCTGGTGTTCAGCGTACATACATACTTCAACTCGAAAAACAATAGGAAGAAAATCCTGAAACTTTTAAGCTAAGTATTCGACCGAGTAGTGAACCTTGTTTTAAACATGTTACAAACAATTGCATCTAGTTCGCCATTTAGATAAAACTAATATAGGTCTGTTAGAAATCAAATAATCTCTGATTAGTTTAGATATAATCCATGCCATATTCTCTCTTGCTTTTTGTACATGGTATTGACAGAGATAGAGGATGAATTAGAAAACTCAATCATAGCTATATGGGTGCATTTAGGGATTTAATGTGAATTTCAGAGTAAACAAAATGCTAGTATTCCATAAAATTCATTTAGGAAGTGCGTACATTTCACAAATAGAATTTAATACAGATTTTCAAAAGCTCCAAACACGCATTATACCGGGGGTCTCCCGCAAAGTGGCACAGTCAGGTTTGTTCCCATTTTGTTTATTTTTAAGTGTCTGTCCCAAGAAAAGTGAAATTTCACATACTTGGATGGTTTACAAAAAAGAATATTTTCGGATGCTAATCTTGTCGCCAATCATTAAGAGGCGGGGGCGGATCTAGAAGTCGAGCAACGAAACCCACAAAAACTATCGCACGTGCACTGAACCAAAAGAGGCACCGTTTCCTAAAAAAATACATTGAGCCAATGTATTTTGCATATAATTTTCGCTCCGATGTAAAGTTTTATTAATATCATAATCAAGTTTACATAAATTTTATAGCCAAAACGAGTTATTGATTTTACTGCTGCAAGACACAGTTTAAAAAAAAAGTTGCAACAATATAAAGAGTCTTTAAGAATGATTTTTGTGAAGGGTGTTATGAAATCAAGTATTAAGACACATGTTTTCATAGCTTTTAGTTACACCTAAGAATGAATTTAGTAAAAGACTGTTACGTACATAAATTTCATAACCATGTTTCATAATTTTCATAAACTTGTACATACATTTCATAACAACTTTTAAACGACAGTCAATGATCGCTATTTATTAAATTTATTTAAGGCATTGATTAAAACCGTTAACATGTTTTATTTATTTCATATGCTCTTTAATTATCTCCATAACCTGTACATACTATTAATAACAACTCTCTATAAAATGTCAAGAAACATTTTTCATTGATTTCGAAACTTCCGTTTATTAATTTCATTACTGTATATGATAATTTTTATAATTTTTCTCCGATTTTTGCAACAGTTACGTGTTATTGATGTACAATTATCTATAAAAAAAATAATAAACGCCTGTTATTAATACTATGTATGATATTTTTTTTTAATTTGTGCAACGCAAGGTGACTCTAGTTTATACGCCACTAGAAAGTACTTATGTCATGTCTATCGGCATCATAAAAGCGGTACGTGATAAACATAGGCATTTTTTAAATTGTATGGGTAACTACCGGATTATATTTTGTAACATACTTGTACTAAAATGTCAAAATAGTGACATCAAAGATTGCTTTCAAAAATAATTTTTATATAAGAATAATACGCTAATGCATAAAATAACTATAACAAAAATTAAAAAAAACAACTGTATTGAAAATTATAAAGCAATACAAACATATAAATTTTAATATCTAGTCATTGCGCCATTCACCTCAATTATACCATTTAACCTTCGTGGTAGAGAATCACCCAAAATTTAAAAGAGATTTTCATTTTCACCAATCACTTCTTCATAAGCATTGACTATTAACTGGACCAAGTGATGTTGATTTTCCGGCACAATATTAAATCTTTCCAGCTTTTTTGAAATTAAATCCGATATTTTTCATAGGATTGGTGTCTGGGGTTTTCACAGACCGAGGAAGAACTTCAATATTTTACTTTCGAAACCAAGTTTGGTAAATTCTGGCCATATGAGCAGGGCATTTGTCTTGTTGAAAAATAAACTGGTCTTGGTAAAGTTTTGTGACGGCTGGAAGCATGGTGTTCTCGAAAATGTCCACGTAAACCTGTGCTGTGAGCCTTCCATTGATTCGAAATAGTGCTCTATTTCGATGACTTCTATCAGAAATCCAACCCAACATATTTACCAAAAATCTTCCAGCGCGATCGTTGTTACCAGCAATATATCTTTCCTCATAGCGCGTTCTTGGTGGACGATACATCCGATTTTGTTTTCTGTCACTACAGGACTGAAAAACTTTTTCATCGGAAAATATTTAACTTTAGCGAAAACTCTGGTTCCTTTAGAGAGTAATTAAGGGCAAATGAAGAGGCCTAATTGCCAGGCCCACGAGCCGCCCCTATACTACTACTACTACTACTACTAAGGGCAAAAAGTAACCTGGCCTATTTTTTTTTTTTCATTCGTAAGTTTATTTTTTTTAGCAGCTGCACGATATCTTAAACTACATCTTTTTCTTACGCGATTTCGTGCCACTCTTACACAACACCATTCTCAACTAAAAAGCCAGTTAACTCCTACCGCCTCAGTGCCCTTTAGCCTATTGTGGCTGCCATTTTTATAACCAAATTGACAAGTAAAACATGGATTTTCTGTCAGTTTGCTGTCAATATGGCACCGATCATAGGCCAAAGGATACTAAAACGAAAATTAGTTAACTGGCTTTTTAGTTGAGTCAACACCGTACTCAACTAAAAAGCCTCTTAACTCTTACCCCCTCAGTGCCCTTTAGCCTATCGTGGCTGCCATTTTTATAACCAAATTGACAAGTAAGACATGGATTTTCTGTCAGTTTGGTGTCAATATGGCACCGATCATAGGCCAAAGGATACTAAAACGAAAATGAGTTAACTGGCTTTTTAGTTGAGTACGGTGTTGTCTTACACATCCTGGAAATTGGGTTGATCTCTTTGCCTGGGCAACAGATACAAAAGGGTTTTCTTCCATGAAAGCGATAAGGTCATAATCTTGTTCATCAGCTGAAACTTTTAATAAACCAGTCCTTTGTTTTATCTCTATTGTCTGATCTTCCCATCGTTCGTTAATTTTTATAATCGTGGTTTTACTGCGTCCAAAATGTCTAGCCACGTCCCTAATTGACCATCCTAGTTGTAGTTTTGCCAGGAGTTGGGCTTTATCAAATAAAGAAATTTCTAGAGGCATTTTTTTATTTATCTGTCAGACTGAAATACAGAATGACATACTTTGACAGTTTAAGAAAAATATAATAATGGGTGACTTTGTTTGTAAAAATAGACCAAGGTATTACAACAAAAAGTATTGTGTACCACTTTTATGATGCCGATAGTGTATATCCAAAAGTCATGTTCTCATTCCGAATATGGCCGATTTAAAATGGCGACAAAGCCTTTTTCTAAAAATACGTAACTTTTTTATCCTCTACGCGATTTTAATAAAACCAAATACATTTCTTCTAGAACGTGTTTATTTTATTGTATTTTAATACCCCGATGCATTTTCTTGGGTAATACCAAGTGGAGAAAGGCTCATTTTAAGCAACAATTATAAATAAATAATCAATTTCACTGGTGCCATTGTCATTGCCACCAGACATGGGTTAAAGCGTAGTAATATTTCCTACAAAAAACCATTTATAGGAAAAATGTCATTATTGTCACTTAGTGCGGACACTATTACGGTTAAAAATTTATCACAGTGTCGTAAAAATATAAAATTACACGCGAAAGTAATACATACTATATAACTAAATACCATTACTAGAAGCACGAAAAAACTTTACAGTCCAAGGCTTACTTCATAGTTATCACATTTAATTTCTTTAATATTACTTTTACGAGGTAACGACTCTACTGATATTAATTTGGTTGCAATTCAGTAGCCTCTGCTCAATACAAAACTACAAAAAAAAAAGAGAAGATCAAAAGATCTTGGGAGGAAAGAACGAAAATTCAAAATTAGACGAGTGTCCCACAAGGAACACACAAAAGACCAAAGCGAAAGAAGAAACAATTAAACGATGTTTCGCCCGGGGTGACCAGCGTGGGCTCGTCAGTGGATTCACTAGTCACCCTCAATCCAGACATCATTTAACACCATCGCACACTCTGACTTCCAACTCTCTGACTCAACTAATTGTCTTAGGAGCACATTCCTATTGGAAAGATTAACACGCCATGACGAACCCGTATCAGGTGACTTATAATAAGTACCATGCGGAACGATGCCTACTTGTGAATGATTCAGTTCAGTTGGAAGTCAAGAGTGTGCAATGATGTTAAATGATGTCTGGATTAAGGGTGACTAGTGAATCCACTGACGAGCCCACGCTGGTCACCCCGGGCGAAACATCGTTTAATTGTTTCTTCTTTCGCTTTGGTCTTTTGCGTTTTGTGTTCCTTGTGGGACACTCGTTCTTTCCTCCCAAGATCTTTTGATCTTCTCTTTTTTAGATTCTTTTCGGTTGATGTAACTGATTTGGAAGTTTAACTTCTTACAAAACTACAAAGTTATGGAGTCTACATGGTCGTCTACCACGCAGTAAGAAATAAATGTGCATCGAGTGGAGAAACGTTGCACGAGTTATCGCTACTTTACTGACATTGTAAGTCAATGCACCGTCAACTGGATGCGCGACGGCCATGTTATTTACTTCTATTAAACATGATATTCAAATAAAAATTTAAAAATAAATTTTAATATTTAGTTAAAAAACGATATTAAAACTGGAAAGACATTTAATTTGGAAATCCTAACCTCAAAGAATTCAGATTTTTTATCAATATTTTTGTGCTATGCGTTTTTAAATTTAAGATGCTGTGACTTCAGAAAAGAGTTTAATAAAATGGTAATTAATAAGTATAGGTTATGATATAGATAATATTTTTGTTTTCTGTCATGTTTTCACATATTTTATGGTGTGTCTCCTGATATAGTTTAGAAAAAGATCAACATATTTTCAATTAATAATGTGGGAAAGAAAAACCTATAAAAACCCTATAAAGTCAGAAATACTACTTTATGTGATAAAGAGAACGTCGGGATAACGTGCCCGTTTACTACCCGCGATGATATAACTACTATATCAAGAGTAATCATCATTAAAAACGGTGAATAACCAGATGTATAGTAGTAGTAAAACTGTCTCCGTGATATGACGTAACAACTATATTAGAGACAGGGAGTGGAGACGGCCACTACGTCGCGAATGATTTTGTTGCTTGGGCTAGTTGTACACTTGGCAATGTTTACTTTTATTTATTAATATTTCCACATGTGCGAACCCCCGGTATGTAGTTTTGTTCGAAGCTAATTGTACTTTCAAATTATCGAAACGAGCGCACAAAATGATAATTTAACGCCGGGAAATGCAACAATATTTCGGCTTTTCCAAATCGCGTTTGATAAAGTTCAATAGTTAAGCCGCCATTATGCATTAACAATAAACTGTTTAAAACACAGCTCCAGCCAGGCTTGGGTTTTATCCACGATAAATGTACCTAATTTGGTGAAAAATCGGATACATTCCTCTGGAATAAAATGCTTTTTCCTCTTGAATTTGAAATGTCCTCCTTCTCGAGCATCAAGCAATCTGCTGGATGTAAAATGGCACTTTTGGAAGGAAGGGAAGCAGTGGTTCCCTTAGAAATATCATCTTCTTAAAGCTAATTTTTGAAATGGGAAACAATTACTTTAGGTTGTATTAACCTTTAGTACGCGGACTGGGGTCTTTTGGGGCCCCACGATAAGTTTTTTGTGGATAATTCGTCTATTTTTTTGAGTTATAAAAAGTCCTTTACTCAATGTGCACATTTTTTGGGCTACTATGGATTGTATATTTTGAATTTTGACATTAGTCGTCCATTTTTTGTTATTGGGGTCCCTTAAGACCCCAGTTATAAATTATTAACATTTTTTTCAGTTCATGGCGTAGAAAAAAAAAACTTTTTGTAGTATATTACCCATTTATTTCTAGTTCGGGGAATCTTCACTTCACACATTTAGTACGGGGAATCCCATCTATTTGTTATAAATAGTGTGTTATCCAAACGTTTCAGTTTAGTTGTATCTGACCTGGAGTGCGTAGCACATGCGACTAAAAAATTTGTAAAAATTTGCCTACTCACAGGCCGTTGACGGATAGGGAGATGTTATATCTTCTTGAGAACGACGACCCAGAATTTGATACGTGGGTGAACTAAGATGCTGCGAGCGATTTAGAAGATTAAGATATTGTCGAAGAGGATCAATCTGCGGAGGATGTAATCGAATTCGACCGAAATACTGATACTTCTGATTCCGTCCCAAATAATGCTGATAATTGAAAAGACCCAATTTATGTAGCGAAGAATGGTACAGAATGGTCTAAGCAACAGTGGAAACACGACCAGTCAAGCGCTAGAAGTCTAATATATTGACTAAAAAGTTGGGACTTACCCCACACAGAAGCAATTTCTCAACAATAAAAGAAGTATTTTCACTTTTTATATTATATCTCCAGATATTGTTTTAAAAATAGTTGTTGAGAAAAACAGAGAAGGACAAGCCATTTTTGATAAATGGAATCAAGATCATCCAGACAAAAGAAGAAAATTTACACCTGTTGATGCTTCAGAGATTGAGGCATACCTCGGCCTTTTGAAAACACTTGGTGTTCTTCGCTCTTCTAGAGTCCGTAAATTCCCTTTGGTATGAGGAGGAAGCTTAAAAGCAAAGAAATAAAATTTTTTCTGAGGTTTGACAACTTTGAGACGAGAGAAGCACAGAAAGCCGTTGATAAATTAGCTCCTATACGAGACATATTCGAAATATTCATCAGAAACTGTGGGAAATCTCTTTCTCCAAGCAGCTATTCTTGCGTTGACGAGCAACTAGTTCCTTTTAGAGGCAGAACGCCTTTCAGAGTGTATACGAAAAGCAAACCAGACAAATACGGGATAAAAGTATGTGCTTTGGTCGTCTGCCACACCTGGTTCGTTCGCAACATGCAGGTATATTTCAGTGAGTATTTATCTTGAAAAATATAGTCCTTGCTGTGGTGTAATTATTTTGCTAAAAGCGACTGTTTGTTTTAGGAAAACAACAAAAGAATCCAGAAAAGGGTCAAGGCCAAAGAGTAGTAATGGATTTGGTGAGTCATTTGGAAAGCGGCTATGGCATTACGACGGATAATTTTTTTACCAGTTTAAAACTCTGGGCGAGAAAGCTAACTTTGGGTAAAACTCTTTGAAAAAAAAAAGACTTTCATACCATCAGAACTTTTCCAGCTCCGTATACAAATGTAAATTCAAGCATGTTTGCTTTTAAGAAAAATTGCAATTTGGTGTCATATATCCCGAAGAAAAATGCGGCCGTTATTCTGCTATCGGCTGAGCATATGAAGGATGAAGTATCTGGTGAAGAATTCTGCAATAAGCCCGAGATTATTCTTCATTATAACAGAACGAAAGGAGCTGTGGACACTACAGACAAACAAAAGATCTAATCGCTGACCTGTGGTAATATTTGTACATTTTCTAAATGTTGCTGGTATCAACGGGTTAAAATTATGGCTGATGAAATTTTCAGATTGGAATAAAGTGAAACCGCAGAGACGTAAATTATTTCTTCTAGACTTGGGAAAAGAGCTCATAAAACAGAGTATTACTCGGCGATACACCAACAAAAATAGCCAAGAAAAGATATATGACTGCCGTTTTTCCCGATCTATCCCGAGAAGACGAAAATCAGGCTAAATTGACTGAAAATCAAGCCCTGCCAAATGTTAGGTCACGATGCCATCTTTGTAACAGAACCAAAGATAGAAAATATAAAAAAGTGTGTACCAAATGCAACAAATACGTATGTCCAGACCAATCTCTTATTTAAATAATATGTATCGGCTGCCAGAATGAATAAAAATTTCGTTGAAAAATTAAAATGTTTTGAATTCCTATTTCAAGTTAAGTTTTATTTTTAAAATTTTAGTTCAACACTATATTATTCTTTTTAGGTATGTTGTTTTTTAAAAATATATGTGTCAAAACCGAGTCTTACTTAATTTATTGAAGAAAAAAATAGTGACAAAACAGTATCACAAATTAATAAATCAAAACCGAATTGGGGTTTTTTTCGACCCCAGTCCGTCCCACGTGTAATTTTCCGAAGTCCGCTTATTAAAGGTTAATAAAAATGCTAAAAATTATTTTAAATATCAAGCCCATAACAAATGCGGCCTTGACTCAAACCGAATCACAGCAGAAAGTCTGCCCGCGTGTCGTGTGCGCAAGGCTTTTTACTACTCTTCAATAGAAGCTATCCCCGCTGCTAGGTTCTCTGCAAGATACGTTAACGGATATGATATCGCGCAGCAGTAGGCGTGGCTAACTGACGTCACCTGGTGAGAGACGTGAGATGCAGCATTCAGTCGTCATTTTTATTACGAGGTGGTAGTTTGTTTACAATTAGTTTTAATAATTTTTCAGTGGAAAAAATTAACAAAATGAGGTGCTGTGGACACGGATGTGATGTCGACAATCAGACAAAAGGTTTTTCGCGTGACATTAAGGTTTTCAGATTAGAAAATGGAAGGTATTGCTCAAAACATTTTAGTGATAACGATTATGAGCGAAACCTTCAACACGAGTTGCTTGGCTACACGCCAGAAAAGTAGCGGGGCCTTCTAACTCGAAAAAAAAAGTTGTATGTGAATAGGCCCCTTTCTCAGAGTCCGTGCGCGTCGGTTTTCCCTGTTCGCGCCACAAAAATCTCCCCAGGTGACGTCATGCGCGGATATAGACGAATTTTGAAGCGGTACGTATCATTTCTTTTATTGTATCATGGGTTCTCTGCAGTGTTGCCAGGTCCACTATCATGTTTGTGCCGACCATTAAAGGATGGTATTAACTTTAATGATGTCAATTTTATGGGTGGCACAATATAAATGGCAACAATGTCTGAAACCTTTTAAACTTCATGCGACCGGTCAGGCTATGCCGACTTTAAGTACCGATAAGTTCCTAATATTCACTGCTTAATTTTGGCATTTTACCGCTGGATAAACTACCAAAGGAATACGTCTCCCTTTAACCAGGCATGTTTTGCACAGAATCAAGAATCTTTCGTGTATTGTATTATGTGGATAGAACGTCAGCCTGCCCTCAAATTTGGAGAACTCTAAAAAATGTAAAATTTTTTATCTGCTTACACATTTTTTCTTCTTTGAATTTAAGGCAATTTTTCAACTTGTCGACGACGGACAGTCACGTTAAAACTTCATTAATCCCGAAATTTGGAGCCTTAAAATGCCCTAATATGCTGTAAATTACAGGATTTAATGTGCCTAACGTCACATCATGCACTATATATTACGCAGCATTTAAGCTCTCGAACGTCACTATTTTTGACAGTTCCGCACGAAAGTTAAAAAACTACTACATATTTTAAAGCACTTTACCCATTTGTTATAAAATTCGCATTTTTCAGGACAGTTCCAACTAATATTTATAATAACAGCCACATGGGCAAAGGCATCGCTATATTTCTAGGGTAGTAGTGTGGTCGTCAGAATAACAATTTGGGACTTATAAGTTTGGAATACTTTCTAGTATTTTGAAAAAGTGGACCTTAGGTATTAATGCTCTGGCAGACTCCTGGGAGAACGAAATAGGATGCAGACCCAAGTAACATTTTAGGTTGCTACATAGTTTTATTATTTTTGAACTTTTTTATAAGGAGTTTATAGGGGTCGTGAATATTTATAACAATATTTATAAGAAAACTAAAACTAAAATATTTATATAGCAAACAAAATTTTAAAAAGCCTCCCTACAAAACCTTGGGTTTTTGGATTTTATAATTTAGCAATCAAAACCTTTTGACGACATTTCTTATAAAACTTTTAATTTAAAGTTGACAAGTTTTCTAAGATCGTAATCAAAACCTTTTAAAAACTATTCTAATAAAACTTTTAGCTTAAAGTGATTCAAGTTTTATAAAATAGTTAGCAAAACATTTTGAAAACTCTTCTTATAAAACTTTTGGCTTAAATTCATTTAAGTTTTATAAGATAGAAATAAAATTTTTAAAAAAATAATCACTACAAAACTGTTGGTGTCCATAGCTGCACAAGCTTTTATAAGATAGCAAGGAAAACTTTCTGAAGATTTACCCTAAACTTTTCATGTGTAAGAGTTTTTTAAGTTGTTAGGTAGTAACCAAAACCTTTTCAATAATTTTGATATAAAACCTTCACTTTAAAGAGAAAGCCAAAAGGCCAAGTGCCCAATACATAAGGGGCCTGAATATTTTTATGTTGTTCGCGCGTGTGCACGATTTTAAAGCCATACATTTTATGGATTTTATTTAAAAAAAAAAATTTCTGGCGAAATTATCCGCGCACACTGACAATGACGGAAGATGCTGTCAAATATTAAAAAAAACATTTTGGTTAGTTAAAATGGCTAAGTGGCCACTAGGACTACAGTTTACCAAATAATTAATCACTATCGAGGGAGACCAGTATAATGGTAATTAGAACTTCTTGGTATTCTATAAGGGTTTTGATAACCCTTATAAAACTTGACGTAAAATATCTGATTGGCAGCCATTTTCCTAAACTAGTTCATAATTCAAAAATTTTGTATTTTTGCCTTTAAATTCCAAACAGTATAATAAGTTATGTAATAATAGTTGATTTATTAATCGTTCGACCTGCATTTTGTTGTTTGTTCACTATTGTTTGAATTACAGGAACTTTAAGAAAACTAACCTTACTTTTTTCTCCATAAATTTGGTTAAAAATTCTTTAAATTACGGTTTTTTTCAAGCGCGCATCTTTTTAGAAGGCAGAAATGAATTCTACACGATAAAGACGACGTGGCTTACAGGATTTCTCGTAGAGAATCGACATAAACATCAATAAAATATTATAATAATATAACCTATAAACATTTGTCGAAATTAGTATCCAGTTTTGTTATTTCTGTAACATTTTACTTGATGCATTTAAACAAAGATGAAATTATAAAAAAACGCATGCACTGTAACTTTAAAGAAGGAAAGCAAATACCATATATATGGTTAAATCAATAAGGGGCGGGGTCAAATAGGACGCGCTAAAACCCTCTGACAACCATTTGAAAACTACTTGTGTTTTTAAAGATATTTTTTAAAACTAAAATAAATAAAATTCATGTAAAAGTAGTAATGTATCCCTTTATAAAAACTGACACTTAAGACGTATAAGGGATTTATAAGAGTCCTGAAGAAGTTTTAAAGAGAACCTAATACAACTTTTTTGTTTTGTTAAGTAGTTGCCAGAAGGTATTGAAGGCCATTATAAAAAAATAAATGTTACTTGGGGACAGTCCAAAGAATTCATCGACGGACCGGACGCGACCAGACTCAAATGGCTCCTGAGAAGGACACGAAAAGTTATTGGACAACTGACAGGGATACTGACTGGCCACATCCGACTCAGTAAGCATCTGACTCGCATGGGGATCGGGAATGACTCTATCTGCCATGCCTGCGGGAGGGCGGAGGAGACATCCCGGCACCTCGTTGCGGAGTGCGATGCATATCTAAGAATGAGTACCTGATACTCGGACAACCGAACCTGGATGCAGAGGACCTACGAGCTCTCAAGTGAGCCAAAGTACTGGACTTCGTGGAGAGAACAGGAAGGCCCGAAGACCCCACTACCATACAAGCGGTACAGGTGGTGGATTAGGGGGCTGGGCTGAGGTAAGGTAAAAAGGGACCGATACTACTACGTATTTATCACCCCCAAAAACGAAGAGTGCCGTTTGAAAGTACTCCTTACCACCATAGGACAATCACAAGTTCCCGTCTTCACAAGGTCCCTTCTTATTCGTGAATTTGTAGTCGCCCAAACTAATTTGTTACTTATTTGCCTCAATGAAGTAGCTGACGTTGTACGCCACAACTACGAAACTGCTTTAACTTTGATTACAATATTTTGTAATATCATAGTTGCATAATAATGTGGCAGTGTGGAGGACGTAACTTTTTATGACTTTTTAAGTTGCAGTCCTTTTAAAGTAACATTTTCTACTATCAAGGAATCATGATTGGTCGGCCATATTTTTTCGAGGGACAGATAATCAGTCTCTTTATTTTCGCTTTTTGAGCGCTAATATTGAAGAAATAAATTGTTTTAATTAAAAATTACGACGGCGTGAAAATATAACCTCAAAAACAACAACGAAAAAATTGCATCAGCTACAAGAAAACAGCAGAATTTTGAGGGCGCGCTTGTGTTTTGCAATAAACATTTGTATATATCACATAAAAATTTTCGTCGCATTTGAATTTTGACTGTGACATAATAAATACCAGCCATAACTAAACCTACATTATTTGTTTTGTTAATGACTTTGTTATATGCTACCAAAAAGAGCCGAATAGGAATTTTGGAACTAATCGACGCCATCATATTAAAAAAAGCGCTTCCACGACGTGGAGGAACGTGTTTGCGACAAAGCGGTGTGGTATTTGCTACCTAACTTTGAAATCGTGGCTACGTAATAATAACCGAAGTGTTCCCCACTTGGAAAATTACTACGGCAATACATCACTGTGCCAAAGAAATACAAAGAGTAGAGGAAAACTCTAATGGGGTAGTTATATAGAATGTTCCAAAAATAACCGGAATTTTTAGATTGCCTATACTGCCGTCAGAAGGAAAAACCCCGCAAAATGACTTTTTTGGTTTTTTGAACTTACTGATTGGTGTAAAAGAGGTTAAAATAAAAAATTATATATATTTTTTATTTTTGACTTAAAAAAAATATGGAACCACGTATTTACAACTCTTTTATGATCTCTACTAAGCTATAACCACATATATCGCCAGTGCTAAGAGAAAAACACGTAAAGTCTGTGGATTTACGTGGATCTTTCTTAGTATTTGTCATAATTTATCGCTTTTGCCCAGCAGGACTGCCCGAATAGGATATGTTGTTTTACCGTATGTGCCTTATTTTATCTGCAAAACGCACAATTATTAATTATTGTGTTTCTCCGAAATTTAAAGTTTAAAGTTTAACATAACATCAAAACTGACATTTTCTTAAAATTCAAGATGGCGGAGAGTTTTGAAAAATGGGTAATTTTGACCCCCCTGAAATTTTTTTTTATGTAAGCTACTGTATTAAAACGGAGATGTGCGCTAGCCTTATTCTTTTTACGTACCTACTTAATGTAACGTTTATTTAAATAGGTCAAAAAAAATAAGAAAGTTCCGCAGTTTTTCATTTGATGCCTCTTTCTGACCATAGGTCGTTTTTTAATAGTCGACGGGATACATTTTTGCCAAAAGGAGGTGGACAGGTGTCTACATCACCCTATTCTAATCTTATCTAGGGAATTACTACGTTGCGATATGGTGTCCAGGCACGTAGCGGGGGCAAGTTGCGATTACTTTCAGGAAATTCTATATAGTGCTGGTTACGTCGTGACCACTTTAAATGTTAGTTGGGTTATACTTAAATTTCCACGAAAAAATGATCCTATCCAACTATAAAGAAGAAAGCACAGTTACTTTTATTAGGGCTGATTATAATGATAAAATTGAAGTGAGACTGGGCTCTTCTTCTTGGTTGCCGGGGCTAGAAGCCCTGTATACTATTTTTGGCAATTATTGTTTTACCAGAGGTGAGCCAGCGCCACCTAGAGGAGAAATTTTTTTCTTTAGCCTGTGCATTTCCGTTTGACAGTGAATCCACTGTTCACAGCTGATCGATGTCAAAATCTAAATCTAAACAATGCCAATGTCAGTTTAATGTTTTCGTTTAAAAATTCGTTTTTTCGGCAATTTTAAGAACTTCTTCGAGTTGGTTTTTGCCTCGTCCCGTTTCCAAAAATGTTTGTGCCCTATTTTATAGTTTATAGTGTCTAAAGCATGGATATATTATTTACCATTCACCGAAAAGTTGGCTAAATAGCCGTAAGAAAAAAAGAAAGCTTAATTGGAATAAATAAAAATTACATTTATTTTGCCTGATAAAAGGTCAGCAGTGGTAAGGTAGGAATTTACATGTATGCTTAAATTAACCCTTCACCCCCATTAAAAACTAATCAGCTCTGCATCTGGTGACAAAGAATTTTTTTAGCCAAATTGATAAGAATCAGTATGCGGTAAGACGCCAGGATAATAAACTATAGGAAATGCATGCTGCTTACCCATTTAATTGTGTATGCATTGCTTTTTAAGACATGAACCAAGCCTAAACTAAAGTAATAAACAATAATTTGCAAAATTAAAATGGTTTTCCTTACGCAACAGCACTTATTCAATACCGGAGCGTCGGCGATGATACATACACATAAAACAGGGCACAAACATTTTTGGAAAGGGACGAGGCAAAAACCTACTCGAAAATTCTTAAAATTGCCGAAAAAACGAATTTTTGAAATAAAAAATGCAAACGAAAACATTGAACTGACACTGGCATTATTTAGATTTCGATTTGGTAAAGAGTGGATTCACTGTCAAACGGCAGTGCCCTGGCTAGTTCAAGAGAAAAAAAATTCTCGTCTAGGTGGCGCTGGGTGAGCAACTGGATTTGACAGTTTGTTGTTGTTGTTGTTGTTTGAAATTGTGTGTTGGCAATGATGGTTGGTAACCCCTGACAATAAACAACTTTGTCACTGTCAGATTTTTGATTAAGAAACTTCAGGTTTAAAAATGAAATTTTGCTGTATCAAAAACTGTAAAAATACGTGCCTCGACGAATTTGTATTGTTCCTTTATCCAACGGAAAGAAACTCAGGAAAATTGAAAAGAAAACATGCATTTACAAAGCTGGAAAATTAATAAAAATAGCTGAATTTCCAAGGTAAGTGAGCTACAAGCAGTAGGTACAAACACACATACGCATTTGGCATGAAAAAGAGTAACAAAAATATAGATCATATGAGTCTTTATATTTTACCTATTATTTACATTTTTAATATCTACCATGTGTATTCACTGTTTGTTTTGTTTTTTTTGTCAAAGCTTGACATATTTTACTAACCAAAAAAAAATCAATCTTTCAAAAACTGTCTGGGGTAATTATAAAAAGAGACAACTAAACATCAGTCTATTTCATAAAATCCGTTTTACATGCAAATATCAAAAAAAAAATAGGAAGAGAGGGCAATATGAGTTGCCCACCTCTGTTAAAACAATAACTGTCAAATATATAGAGGGCCTTTAGCCAGGGGGGTTATTCTTGAATCGAGAGAAAATTTGGTCTTGACTAAGAGAAGGAGGAGGGGAGATTCACACGAAAAATGTGAGGATTTGTACCAGTAATTTTATAGTGGTGAGTAAAGTACCTAAACATATGTAGTAGTTGCGTGCAAAAATAGCGTCGCTAAGTCCCTATTGACACTTAAAATTGGGTTTAGAATACCTTAGGTGAACCATATTACATTTTGACAGCGATTATCAATATGCAACAAATTTCGACTTTTGTTTTGTGTAAAGGATTTTTTTGTTATTTTATCAATATTTGTGTGACAAACAACTATTCTAACTAAATTTTAAAAATTAGTATAAGTTTTTAGTTTTCTTATATCTTAAGGCGTATTTTCGTTATATATTTAAATAACAAGAAATCCAACAGAAAACTAACAATATATTATTTTGACATACCAAATTTTACTTTATAAAACTTTTTTAGTCCAACATATCAATATATACCAATTTTGACTTTTCCTAATTTTGTCGAAAATGAGTTACTAAGGTTCCAAAACACCTTAATCGACGAAAAAAAAAAGTTTTCTGTTGTCTGTCTGTATACACGATAACTCTTCTTGCCATTAATCCATTTTAACGAAATTTGGTACAAAAATCATCTATCGGCTGACCATGAACTGATTAACTTTTGGGTAGGGTGGTGGGGGGTTGAAGATGGGAACAGAGGGATAAAATATTTAAAAAAATTGTAACTTTGGAACAAAAGCAAGTAGCGATAATCGATTTGCAGATTTAAGATTCCATTAATATGGACTACAAATTTTGTTATAAAGTCCAAATTCGTGAGAGCTTTAGTTTCCGAGTTATTTGAAAAAACGTTAAAATATATAAAAAAAATATAACTTTAGAAGTAAAGCAGCTATTGATGCAGTTTTCAGATTTTGGTTTTTGTAAATATTGCCCAAAAATTTTGTTATAAAGTTTAAATCTTTCAAAACTACTGTTTTCGAGATATTTTCAGTTCCTTTCGACTGAAAATAATTGATTGTATGATGGACTATCTGTGCTTTCTAGCACCAAATTTTTAACTTTTTACAAAATTTTTCACAGGGAAGGCTTCTAGGACCCTCTAGAATTAAATCACATGGTTTTACAAAAAAAAATATTTCCATTGTTTTTATTTGGTAAAAGCTTATCTTTTTTTTGAAATTTCGTTACTAATACGTGTTATGATGTGTGTTAAGATATAAAAAGTGCGCTTAAAATCAAACATTTTAAAATTATCCAACTCTCCACTTCACTTGCTGCTTAGCTGTATGCTGCAATAATGATGTCGTTATACACGGTCTTTGGTGCGCGACGTCAACAATTTTTCATTTCGAAAATACCATGCCATTAAAAAGTCATTTGTTATAAACACATTATCGGATCGACCTGTATATTCCTACGACTTTGATCTATCATATATATAGCTATTTTTAAAGAAAAATTCTGCGGTTCAAATTACAAAAATGGTAATTTTTGATCTGAAAATTGGTTCTAGAAAGCACGGATAGTCCAGCATACAATCAATTATTTTGTGTTGAATGGAAAGGAAAATATCTCGAAAAATGTAGCTTTGAAAGATTTGAACCTTATAACAAAATTTTTGGGTAATATTTACGAAAACCAAAATCTGAAAACCGCGTATCAATAGCTGCTTTACTTCTAAAGTTATGATTTTTTTAAATATATTTTAACGTTTTTTCAAATAACTCGGAAACTAAAGCTCCCACGAATTTGGACTTTATAACAAAATTTGTAGTCCATATTCATGGAAATTTAAGTCTGAAAACCGTATATTGCCACGTGCTTTTGTTCCAACGTCACAATTTTTTTAAATATTTTATCCCTCTTTTCCCCCCTTCAACCCCCCGCCACCCTACCCAAAAGCTAATCGGTTCATGGTCAACCAATAAATAATTTTTGAACCAAATTTCGTTAAAATCGATTAAGGCGTTCTTGAGTTATCGTGTATACAGGCAGACACCAGACAACAGCCCGACAGATAAGTTTTTTGTTTCGTCGATTAAGATGTTTTGGAAACTGAAATGATCCTCTTCACCAGAAAAAGGAAACTAAAGGATTTCAGAGCTCCCATAATGTACGGCAGACCCATAACTTTAGTATCAGAGCTTAAGTATCTAGGAGTCATACTGGACAAGGGACTCACGTGGAGGCAGCATGTTGCCAAAATGACTGAAAAAGTCCAGGCAACAATGTGGCAGTTGCGCCGAATGGTCGGTCGAACCTGGAAGATCACCTATACTGGTTATACAAGGCCATCTTAAGACCGAGAATCCAATATGGGTCAGTGGTCTGGTGGCCTGTAGTAGAAAAACTGCCCACTTCCAGAAAGCCTATGAGCCTGCAGGGGCTCTTCTGCAGGGGAATAACAGGCGCAATGAGGACTATCCCGATTAGAGCCCGAGAAACCATCTTAGGTCTCCCCTCGCTTCCAACTTGGATCAAGAAGGAAGCGATAGCGAAGCACCTACGACTGGGAGACAAGGGCCTATGGAAGGGCAGAGGGGAAAAAGTGGGTCATCCGGCAATCAAGGAACTGGTAACAAAAGAGTTGCCTCTTCTAAAGATGCCAGTAGGGACTCCTTCGAAAACATGGAGGTTTGAGAAAAAGTACAAAGTCACAATACCTGAACGGGATTGGTGGCAGAGAATAATTCCGAAACGAATTAAGCAGATATGCGACGGTCTGCTACACTGACGGATCAAAACTGTCAGCCAGGCAGACAACAGGCGTAGGAGTGTATGCGGAAGACCTAGAGGTTGAAGAAAGCTATACGCCATTATCATGGCAGCAAACCTACCAGAGGTCAGAAATGGCAGCAGGGACATTTGCATATGTTCCGACAGCCAGGCTGCCCTCAAAACTCTTAGGTCACCAAAAATTGTCAGTAGCCTAGTGGAGGAGTGCGTTAACGCGCTACAGACATTGACTGAAGACAAGAGGGTAACACTGATGTGGGTCCCGGGCGACGAGGGAATACTAGGGAATGAGAAGGCGGACGAACTTGCCAGAGCTGGTGCCGAAACCCAATATATTGGACCGGAACCACAAGAAAACAGGTGCTGAGCGAACTCAATAAATGGGCGAGCGAGCAACTGAAGTCGTCCTGGAGGGAAAAGCGAGAATGCAGACAGTCCAAACTGTTCTCGAATGGACCAGACGCAGCCAAAATTAAATGGCTCCTGGAAAAAATTCGCAAGGACATTGGATTGTTAGTAGGAATGGTGACAGGGCATAATCGGCTGCGCAAGCACTTGACATGCATCAGGACTCCGCCTGCCCAGCATGTGGGTACGCCAGATTGAGGCATCAGACGTGGGGTGCCCCCACAATAGAAGAGGAGCCACACTCTCTAAGATGGGCTGACGTGCTGAACTTCGTAAGGAAGGCAGGAAGACCCGGAGAGAGAGAAGCAAGATATGTAAAGGGAGTGGGAGGATAAGGAAACTGGCTATGGCAGAAAGGGCCCATGAAGAGGCCTAATTGCCAGGCCTACGGGCCGCGCCTTACTACTACTACTAAGGTGTTTTGGAACCTTAGTAACTCATTTTTGATCAAATTTAAAATAAAAAGTTTGTAATCCGCGGAGACGTAGTACGTGCAGAAGACCGTAAATACAGAATCCTGTACTTTTCAGCAGGTTAAAAAGAAGAAACCTGTAAAATTATAAGGTCACTGTAACATGACTCTTAAAAAGAGTAACGCTCGCAGCAAGCAATCGCTCCGGAGAAATTAAAACATTTTTCGAGAAGCTCTTTAAAATGTGGTACTTGTTTTTTTTATTATAAGTTTCTGCCATAAATAGTGAAACACCCTGTATATTAGCAAATTATCGGAACGCTTAGGTCGAATTGGCATGGGCTAAATCGGCACAATTTTTACGTTATAATTTGAAACACTTTCAAAATCAATAGAAAATCAGCGCAGACAACAATAAACCACCAGGCATAAAACTTTTTAAATTAAGTTTTATTTTATTAAAATTGTTATAGAAAATATACAGAGTGACAATTTGAAAATTTACATTGGCCATATTTTTTAAAATACCCAAAATTTTGAAAAACAAAAAAATACCGTTTCTACCAAATCGAGGGGTAATATGCCCGACACATTTTTCAGACTCCCCCCCCCCCCTTAAAGCTGTCAGCGCTAGCCCCACCCACTTTAGAATTTTAAAGAGCCCTCGCCTACTTGTGATGCCGTCTTCGACAGCTTCTGAAAATCGCTTTTCATCGATATTAATGACAGTTAGATTTTTCCAAAAACAACCTCAAATTTTCGAAAAACTCTAATTTGCATTATTTTTTTCACCGACCTAGTAAAATACGAAAATTTCACGAAAAATTTTAACACGACAATCATATTATAGGTAAAAACAGGGTTTGTGTATAGTATGTATAAAAGTAGTAAGAAAAGATCAAAAAAACTGACTATAGTCCCATTTTTTGATGAGCGAAGTGACATAATTTTTTTGGATCTCTATATGATACATTGGTCGCGATTCTTCAGAAACGACAGAAAATCTCACCCGTCAGAATTCTGAAAAGTGGCGATTTTTACTTATCGCCTCATTTAAAATAAAAACACAGCGTCTTTCATATTTATTCTAACGTTGTAAGAGAAACTGTGTCATTTTTTAAATAAAATTTTGTTAATTTAATATTTTAAAGATATTCTGCAGGACTAGTTTATGGCGGGGCTAAATTGTTACTACGCGTACCGATAAACGTCAAAAAGTGTCGAAAATTCTCACCATGTAAAAGGAAAGACAGGATTTGTGTGATTTTTCTGAACAGTGACAGCGAAATATTCCATGGCTATCTATGGTTTTGTATGTTGGAAGTTTTAAAGGTTTCTTTACACATAAAAATAAGCTTAATAACATACATTTTTAAATAAAAAACTGGGTTTTCAGAAAAACAGCATACAAATATTAAAAGTGACATATTGTTTATTTACTAGAACAGTATTAAGAAACTAAATTTTAAGGAATATTAGCAAATAGTCCTGACAAAAAAGCATTAAGTGTAAACTTGTGTTTAAAATTGTAAGGTCGAGATTTTCTGACGGTTTTTAAAGAATCGCGACCATTGTTTAAGACAGCTACAATAAATATGTAAAAAAAAGTCATGTCGTTGATTTTTTCAGCTGTTACTCCAAACTGACAACAACAAATTATTTGACATGCGAACTGTTGACAACAAAGAAATATGTTTTCAGAGACAAAAATGACTTTCGCTTATCAAAAAATTGGACTATATTAGCTTAAAAGTCAAACCCAGAGTAATTTTATTTTATTTTTAGGAAAATTTGATTTTTTTTAAGTCTTACCCCAAAAGTTTTTTTCTCAGATATTTAAGAAAAAAATACAACTGGCAACGTCTTTTTCGATATATTTGCCAGAGTGCCCAGGGAAAACTAAACATCGCAATTAGCTGAAATCTTGCATGGTTGTTAATTGGTAAAATTCTTAACAAAAATATCTGAAGGATTTTTCAAAATTTTCAATTTTTTTTTATAAAAAAAGCTCTAGTGATAACATCTTTTTCGCAGGTTCCAAACCAATTTTTTTTCTTTTAATTGAAGAAGTATCAATAATTTCCTCTGGGTTACATTATTTATTTTTATATTTCCCTGCCTGTGCGAGAAAAAAACTAGGTTTCCTTTTTTCTAAAGCCTTGTTTTGTAGGAATTTTTATTTCATTCACAGGGAAATGCGTACCTCAAGGGTTGTAATATAGATCGCAGTACCGTTCCGGTTGTTCTTCTTCTACTTAAAACAGTCCAAATAATCCGTAACAATTAATAAAATCTGGGTAAACAAGATATCTGAGAACTGTCAAAGTGACACAGTGGTCGCGATTCTTCGAAAACCGTCAGAAAATCTCGCCCTTACAAAAAATCTGACGATATTAGAGACATAAAGCTATTTGTAACTCATCGCGGTATACGTATCCGCATCTAGCGAGAACCAAGCACATTGATTGGTCAGAAATTTGTACCATGTTCGAAAAGAGCAGATATATGTTAATTTAAGGTGTTTCTGAACGCAATAGATGCTGAGATACGATACGTGTGTCGTAACGATACGTGATACCTAACGCATCTCAGCACCTATCGCGTTCAAGAACACCTTAGATTAGCATATATCTGCTCTTTTCGAACGTGGTACAAGTTTTTGACCAATTAATTTGCTTGGTTCTTGCTAGATGCGGATACGTATACGGCGATGAGTTACAAATAGCTTTATGTCGCTATTTAAACACAAGTTTACACTAATATTCCTTAAAATTTAGTTTCCTAATACTGCTTCAGTAAATAAAAAACATGTAAATTTTAGTTTTTGTATGCAGTTTTTCTGAAAACCCCTTTTTTTATTTAAAAATGTTTTTATTAGGCTTATTTTTGTTTGTAAACAAACCTTTAAAACTATTAACATACAAAACCACAGATAGCCATGGAATATGTCTCTGTCACTGTTCAGAGAATTTTCGACACTTCTTGACGTTTCTTGGTTTGCCAGGTAGCAATTTAGCTCCGCCGTAAAACTAGTCCGGAAGAATATCTTTAAAATACTAAATTTACAAAGTATTATTAAAAGAATGACGCAGTTTCTCTTACAACGCTGGGATAAATATTAGGGATGATTCGTTTTTATTTTAAATAAGGCAATAAGTAAAAAACGCCACTTTCCTGAATCGTGACGGGTGAGATTTTCTGTCGTTTCTGAAGAATCGTGACCAGTATGTCGTTTTTCGAGTAAATTAATAGTATATTGTAGACCACCGCCAAGAGGTGGTTTATCTACTTTAAATATTAAAACAATCACGATTGTGTTAATTGTTTTCATAATTTAATTTTAAAGTATTTTATTCAGAACAAAATTTAAAATTGACGCCAACGTTGCTTGACTTGGCTATTCCAGCCCGTTTTTTAAGTCAATGTATAGGAATGTATGAGATCTCACTTTAAGTTGATTCAAAGAGATCACTGCCCTCTTAATTCAAGAAAAAAGCCTTACATATAAGTTTAGAATGAATTTTAATTAATTAAAAGAATGGTTTTATCTGTATATGCTCGCGCCGTAAAAATTTGCCGTAATTTGCTTGCGCTACACACCATTAATGCTCGTGCTGAACTTTACTCTGTGTTTCGGACTTCCATGTCTATATTTTATTTATACACGACGTTTCGATCAGAGATTGTACTGATCGAAATGTCGTGTATAAATAAAATATAGACACTTGGAAATCACTTATATGCTTATAGTAAGTCCAAAGAATGCCGCACGGAAAACATGGGTTTATGGCCTACCGTGACAGTTAACCATATTTTGATGTTTTGAAGATATTGTACTTTAGGTAAAAAAAAATAAATTCCATGAGGATCGTATGTCTGTGATAGAAGATACGAGCCATGAAAGATCGTATGTTTGATAAACACATACGGAGAATTTTTTTCGAAATGTGAAAAGTACTTTATAGATTTTTTTAATTGGGGTGTCATTTGGAAGGTACTTGAATACTCCACAGGGGCGTATCTAGGATTATATTTTAGGAAAGCTTGATTGTCTGGAAAGGTTAATTTACTCTACAGAGACGTAGTTAGGACTTTGTGTTGCCGTGCTTATGAGGGCCAAAACCTCGCCAATTTGCTTTTTAAAAAAATGTAAAATCAGAGTTAGACTTTATTTTGTCCTGTTTTCGGTGGTAGTTTTCCGCAAGTTTGCCCTCATTTTAAAGGTAGTCAAATACGCTACAAGGGTGTATCTAAAATTCTATTTTAACAAAGTCATAAATACCTGGACAATAATATTCATCTTATTCGAACGGATTGAGATTTATACAAGAGATTTAGGGTAAGTTTAAACTAAGTTGGCTTGGACTTTGATAAACAATTAGGAGTAGTTCATGATGCATTTTTGATATATCTATGTAATTGTTATTGAAAATTGTTTTTTGTTGTAGAAAGCCACTGCAGGTCGAGAAAGCAAAACACTTTGTTTTATTAAAAATAAATATGCATAATATGATATTAAAGAGGCATCAGTTTATAAGTTTTATTTGAAAATTAAATTACTAACTAAGTTTTTGTTCGTTCTAATATAACTAATTACTACGCTACTGTTTTTCTTTGATAAAGAGTATAGAATTAAAACAATCAACACGAAAATATTGAAAGAAAACCGACTAAAACAATGTTTTAAATCCGATTTTTTCCATTGTTCTGACTTATACCTACCAAACCCAACCTAATACCAAAACTTGGCCCATACTCAGTGACGTATGCACAAATTTTGTTTCTAGGGGGGGGGGGTGCTTCAGGTATCTGGGGGCACTTAAGTAACAGCATAGTTTCAGATGAAAATTTATTTTTGATTTTTGGGAGTTTAATCTTTAAGATTCAATATTCATTAAATCTAGGGAGCAAAAAAACCCTAAACCCACTACTGCGTACGCCACTATACCTTTAAAGAGTACTCACTTCATTTATTAAATAAAATAAATAGATAAAAAATATTAATGGTTGTTGGTTTTTGTTTTTAGCATTTTTCTTATTTATTGACTTAAAGCCCATGCCCCCCTCAAATTATATTCTGTCTACGCCCTTTTTGTAAGAAAGACCACCAGAGAAAATAAAACACAAAAACGTTTTAGTCCCATTTCCGTATTTTTTTTAATTAATTTTCCCAAATACTAAAGCCCCCCCCCCCCCGAAATTATAATCTTGGTTACGCCTCTTTGCAGTATTTAAGTACCTTTTAAATGACACCCCAATCACGAAAATCTGCAAACTACTTTTCAAGTTACGAGAAAAATTATCCGTAGGTGTTTAGTAGAAATACGTTCTTTCATAGCTCATATCTCCTATCACAGACATACGATCCTTATAGAATTTATTTTTTGTCACCTAAAGTACAATATCTTCAAAATATTAAAAAATGGTTAACTTTAACGGTAGGCCATACACCCATGTTATCCGTGCGGGATTCTTTCCAATAAGTTTCAATCAAGTTTAAAGAAAAACCTGCATAATTATATTAAAAACGACATGCGTCCCATAGTCCTAACCTTAGTCCATCTTAAGGCGAATTTTTCATAGTAAACTACTTATACCATGGTTATGATTATCCAAACCACTCATATTTTCGCGTGTGTGGTTTGCAAACCACAATCAATTGTACTTGAAATGACGCATCATGTGTGACGTCGTACTTAACTAAACCATAAACCTAACTAACCTGGCAAACTACCTCTTGCAGTTGGTTTGTGATTGTAGTTTGAATGTGAGGTTAAGGGGTCTTCGCTTGGTGAGGCCTGTGTTGGCTGATAAATTTTTGCAGTTTGAAAATACATTTTTTTGTGCATTTTCATTGTATTTATAAATTAGTCGGTAATTATGCAGTATACGGTTTTCTGCCATTTTTGATTCTTTATGAAAAATTCTTTATAGAGGCACCTACTAGGGTCCTTAGGATCCCAAATCCGTCGGCGCCGGTTTTTTTTTGAAGAGAATAAAGGGTGCCGGGGGGGGGGGCTGTAATGTGTTTTTTGGTAATTATGCAGTATACGGTTTTCTGCCATTTTTGATTTTTTTATGAAAAATTCTGTATGGGGGCACCTACTAGGGTCCCTAGGACCCCAAATCCGCTTTTGCTTTTTTTTTAGAATAATGGGTTGGGTTGAAATAGGTCGGGTTGGGCTGTGTTGGATTGGGTTGTTTTAGTGAGAAAAAATTAAAAAAAAACTAAAAAAAACACAAAAAACATTTAAAAAAAACCAACCGGCGCCGGCGGATTTGGGGTCCTAGGAACCCTAGTATATAGGTGCCCCCATAAAGAATTTTTCATAAAAAATCAAAAATAGCAGAAAACCGTATACTGCATAATCACCCAAAATTAGTATCTACAAAAAAAATCGATATGCTTCACAGAACCCAAAACAATAAAAAAAACACCCTCCCCCCTCCCCGGCACCCTTTTTTCTCTTAAAAAAAAACCGTCGCCGGCGGATTTGGGGTCCTAGGGACCCTAGTAGTAAAGAATTTTTCATAAAAAATCAAAAATGGCCGAAAACCGTATAGTGCATAATTACCTAATTTGTTTACTCGTTTTTGGTCTCTTTGTTTCTAGAGGCCATGTGGGTATGCATTTTTGACATATTTGCATAATTGTCTCTAGGTTGGTAAGGCAGCACCATATAGTAGTACCTAGTAGTAGTTCTAGTATGTCCAACCTTTTATTTACATAAAAGTGAGGTTAGAAGAAGACACAAAATCACAGAACGTAAATTGGTATACTGGAATTGTCAACCAAATCAGCTGTTAACCAGTGAGTTAACCGTGACGTCATTCCTGACGTCATTATCCTAACAAACCACAGAGTGGTTAGGGTCATGAAAAATTCGCCTTTAGTAATTACCGCCTTAAGTATTCCTAAACAAATCCAAAAACTTTTGAAACGTTATTATTTGAGAAAATTCACCCGTAGTAAAAAAGGAAACACGATAAGTTAATGGCCATTAAAACAGATGAAATGGAAGAAAAACTTCCGGCAAAGTTCAGCGTCGTGCATTTTAAAGAAAGCAACAGATAAAACGTTTTTTGTTTGCCTTTACAAAGATCGTTTGACTCACTGGATGCTGGCTGGGGCAAGAAAACTTGGACTCAAGTCAGAAAAATAAACTCTTTAGGTCAGTTAAAAGAACAAAGCTCAACGGGCAATAAAACTTATTAAAGCATGGGGTACAAGAAAACACGGAAACATAACATATTAAAACAATTGGTAAGACACAATCAGACATGTACAGGGTTCCTAAGCAAATTCTTAGGGGGCCAAGCAGCCGTGTATAAGACGCAGACAAACGGAAAAGCGCATTAGGCAGAAAAGGATGGGCATGGGGCGATGTTGTCACTACATCTTACACGTAGTAAATCCATTCCAGGTTGTTGTTTTCCAATGTTTTCCATTTTCATACCTTTAGGACTGGAATAAAAATTGTTTTTGCTCGACTTTAATACCAAACTGATAAAAGATATCGTAAAAAAAAATATTTTTCGGCTTTTTATTTTGTAACCGTTTTCCTTACGCACTGTTTACAGGCTGGGGACTGAGATACATGCAAATGCCTAACCTAAAGCGTTCATACACGGCCGGAGAAATCGACTGAGATATTTCCGTAGAAACTTTATCAAGCAAATAGGACGGGTTGACGCCTTCGAACGTCCAACCCGGGTTTTGCACTTTGATTCGAAATCAAAAAGGAGGAACAGTCAGATGTGGGGCCGTGCACAAATTACGTAACGGTGATTTTACCAATTTTTGACCCCCTCCCTATGTAATATTTTGTAAAGGTTTCGTAAAAAAAAAAACGTTTTTTGTAAAGAAACAGAGCAAAATAAATCTTTTCACCCCTTTTTGGGTGTTACAAATATTGGCAGCCCCTTATTTTTCGCTTTTACCCTCCCGCTAGTTTTGAAGAATTGGTTCGCTACATGTTTCGAGATCATGTCATAAAACTCCTCGAAAATATCAAATGTAGTGTAGGGCCAGCTTTATTTAAAATCAATAATATCGCAAGCAAAAAGCTCTGCAGGAAAAACAGCGCCGTTTATTGATTTCTTTGGCTGCTAGTGCTAGCTGCATGGTTTGGCCGTTTCGGGATAGATGTCACTAGTAGAACAGAATGGAAAAAAAATTAATTAAAAGCGAAGATATTTCTTTCTAATGTTAACAACCTCACGAGTTTATCGCTCAGTATCGTAAATAATGGACCCTGCCGCCTCCTTTAAGCAAGAAAAAGCTGTGGTTTGGACCTGAAAACATCTAATTTTTAATTAGTTTTTCCTCGATCATCTCATGGTGTGGCCGCCATCTAGCGGAATTTGCAGACATCTTGTCAACGGTTATTATTGCAACTATGATTTATGCTCACAATGAAAGAGTGGCGACAATTTTTTCTTATGAAAGCAGTTCGGAGATAAGAACAAACTGGCACCATTGCTCAATATACCTGTTTCTTTTGTGCGCGCAGAACTTTCTATGCCATTTCTGTTTGATTTAGTGAAATCCTATCCCTAAGGAAAATCTTAGGAACCCTGTATGGCAGCAACAAAGACATTTATGGAAAGAGTTATGAAACAAAAAATAAACAGATACAAAGGCAAAAGTTAGAGAAGAAAGATATAAGAGCAACAGACAGACAACCGGCGCGGCATATTTTTTTTCTCGGGGATTTTCCATCCATTATGCCAACTATCAATTGCAGATAAAACATGGTGAGCTCCAAGAGTATAACACAAGGATCCGAAATAAAATCTGCGTAACCTATCACAGACTCTCCAAGACAAAAAAATGTTCCCACTTACCATGGACCCATGATGTATAATCTTTTGCCTCGAGAGGTAAAATATCTTTCATCAAAATTGTTTAAACATAAAATAAAAAAGTTTCTTCTAAAACAGGCATTCTATTCTCTGGAGGAGTTTTTCTCTTTTTTAAATTTGACTTTACCAGATTTTCAGTAATTGTATATTCTAATAATTTTAAGTGTGTGTAATAATGTTCGGTTTTTCGTGATATTTTCATCATTTATTTTTATGTACTTTTAATGTAATATAACGTTTTTAGTAATAACTATTTTAGATACTATAAAGATATACTATTATGCTACATAAGCTAATATTTTTATTTAATAGTTAATTGACGAGTGTAAAAAGTGTAGCTTTATTAGCAAAAATAAAACATTGTCTATTGTCTATAGGATCAATGCCCAGTGTTAGCGGGGTTTCTGCAAAGTTAAAGACAACACAAATAAGAAGTAGCTATCTTAATTTGATTTTTGTAATACGTTAGGGGTCAGAGCAATAAATCTTTAACTGAGTAATCCCCCATCACCAAAATCCGCAATGAAGCTATTGCATTGGGACCTACCTATAAATCTCTCCACCCACTGCTAAACATAAATAGCAATCTGAAAACTAACTGTCAACTGCTTTGGGATGTACCGACCTTTTGCAGCATTTACAATAAACAAGATAATAAAAAACTGCATTTGATTTTGTTTGTCTATGACTTTAATAGGCCTTTGAAGTAGTGAATTGTTGCAAAAAAGTTAAAAACTGCGCCAAGGAATTAACCTTATAAAATCTTTCTTGGCTGATCGGAGAAAGGTAGATTGACGCCTACAGTAAAATGATACATTGAGTAAAGATATGATAGCGTGAAACCGTTAGCTTAAAGTTACGTTAAAACAGCAGGAAGACAATAGTTAAAAGTAAGAAAAATTTGCACTAAATAGTACAGGGTTCAAAGTGATTTTCAATTTTGAAACTTCCTGCCATTTTTGTCCATGTTACACGTTTTTAAATTTAGTCTCAAAGTCTCATTATTTTTTCCCCTATTAGTTAAGTTTTTATTTCAAAAAACTGTTACCACCGCCTTCCCCAAGCTATAAAATACAAGCAAATTTACTTTTTTCCAACGCATTCGTCAAACCCCTAACATTGTTGTAATACCTTAATAATTCTGTGAAAATGCAGATGTAGGCAAGTAACGTCTCCACCAAACTATAAAACTCTAACCCTAACGCATTTTCTGACGCATACGCCAAACCATAAACCTTGCTTAACACAAAGTAATTGGGTTTAATAACAGTCACTACAGTATTTAAGATACACAATATCTCGGCATCTACGTCTTGTTTTAGAATAAAATCTGTCATAAATACATTTTCGGGGTATCAAAAATATTATTCGAATTAGAACTTTATTTTTGTGTTTGGATCCTCCCCATTTTGGATAGTTCCAACGGTTTATTTAAATCACATAGGACCCACAGAAACTGATTTAGATTTTTTTCTCCCGGCTTAAGCCATTTTACCCAATCAGGTGGAGCTTTCGCATCAGGATCAATCCAATCCACACTAAAATTAATTTTTCTATTTAACATTTTTTAAATTTTTCTACTAGCAGACAAAAAAAACACAAATTACAGAACAAAAATAGATTTCTGCAGGAAGACATGAAAATTTTTCGCGCTTTAATTATAACAAGCAAAAGGTCTCTAACATTGTTCTATATGTTCTTAGTTAACAACAAGTGCGAAAAAAATGAAAACTCTACCCATCTCCTTCTCTCTCGTTTGTTAATGGACTTTTTAGTTAATGGACACATAAACATAAGTCGGCGAAATTCAACAACAAATACACTAGCACGTTTTTTACATCCTCATTCATCCGAACAAAGATATGAATATTATAGCTCAGACAAATGTAGTGACTCTGTGTTTTTTTTGCACTATGCCACACGGTTGCGAAAAAACTTTAAACATAATAAATATTTTGGTTGTACCAGGTTTATTTCTAAAAACAGTTGAACACTATGGGTATCTTATTCCCTGACTTTTTCCTGACTTGGATTATTTCTCGGTTTTTACTGACTTTTCCCTGACAGCATACAAATTCCTTGACTTTTACAGGTTTTTCCTGACCACTTTGAATTACACTTTTTATGGGATATTGAGTCGGCAACATTACCCAATATGTTAATTTTTATTTAGCGCCCTCAAATTCTCGTGATACTTATTCCTTTCAATCTTGCAAACCCTGTATCAAAGGCAGCGTCAAAGAATTTTTTTGTTAGGTTAGACCTATATTTATCGACTTGTTGATGATATTCGTCTGTATTGACTAATGGCGCACTGATGAGTTCCTAATAAGGGTGAAACACGCGTCTTTAAGTCGCATCTGGTATGTATCCTTGCGGTACTCCGGTGTAAAGTTTATTGTTTGCTCACAAGTCATGGTACACAGGCTGTGTTGTAGTGAAAAAAAAACCTGGTAGATGGACTCGTTCCGAAACCAGTTGGTGCCAACTAGGGTAGCATCCCAAATTTTATATTTCTTGTCTTTACTTATCGGTCTAAAAAATCAAATGCTATGCGATAATTCTTTCTAGTTCTTTTTGCCGGCCAAGAAGCTAATGTAGCTTTGTTTTTCTGTTTCGTTTCTTTTAACTGTTATCTCTTGCCGTCGCGTCGTTGTCGCTGACAATAAGACGACTTTTTGCGATTGCGGATCGCTATTAAGTCCCAGTTCGGCAAATAGACTGCCAACGCAGCGAAATAATCCACTATCTTATATCCTTAAAAGAAATGAGCAGTGAACACAAATGATGTGAGCATAGCAGAAACAATTAATCTTAGATGAATTTTTGAATAAATGTGAGCCTTGTAAATATAAAAACCTAAATCAAAAAAAAAATTTTGCTCATGGTCGTTTCAAATGCGAATATCTTAAAAACTTGAGAGTAATTTAGAGTTTTAAACTTTTATTGTATTTATTCTTTATTTTTCCACAACGTTTCAAATGCTTATGTATCTGCAATGGTCATCAGGTGAATACTAACAAAAACTAAGACTAGTATGTATTCAGTGAACCATAAAAAACCTGTATTCAGTGAACCATGAAGTTTACACTTGGTTGGCTCCGCCCTCTCACAGTTGAAATCTGTTATCTCCGAAAAGTATGGGTTTCCAAATATCCTGGATAGTGACGCTTTGTTGATAAAATACATTGTGGTTCCTCTGTATAAATTCTCTTTCTTTGAACTTCCGTTTAAACAGATTTTCCTCCTTGGCGCCGATCTTTCCCTCTTTCCATTCCATATGATTGTCGCAGCAATGTTGAACTATTTTTGATCCAGTTGTGTCCCCTTGTCGAGTTTTGCGTTTGTGTTCTGTAAGGCAAACTTCCATTCCGCACTCGCATGGTACCTCGTAGATGCAGTTCTTGGTGTCGTGGCGTTGTGGTTTAGTTTTTGTTAGTTGACTTCTTATTGTTGTGGTCGTTTTGAAGACAGTCTGAAGATCGTATTGGTTACCTATTCTTCTTACCTTTTCTGAGATTCCTTCGATGTGTCGAATTATTTTTCCTTCCTTTCACGTCCGTCGTCCTTTGTGTTGGTGTAGTCTTAAGAGTTTTATTGATCGTGGAGTTGGAGAAACCGTTCCTTCGGTCCTTCGGAGATGGGATCGAATTTTTACCTTTTCTTTATTTAAAGCTTCTTCTGTATTGCAGATGTAGGTGGCTCGATCTATGATAGATTTTGCAATTCCCAGTTTGGTTGACGTGGAGTGGTTTGATTTGAAGTTTAGATATTATCCAGTATATGAGTTGGTTTGCGATATATAGAAGTGGTTATGGTTGAATTCTTTTTGGTGGCTAGAACGTCGAGAAAAGGGAGCTGATAATTTTCTTCTTTCTACATAGTTAATGTGATGCAGTTTCTTATGCTATTGACGTGATGAAAGAATTATTCTAGTGTATTATTGTGTGTACTGTGTGCTTTTTCTCCTGGCACTGGCGATAATATTTCGCAACCTTATTTTGACAAGTCACCTGATATTTTCGGATAGTTGGCCATCATCAGCTCAAATTTAATGTTTGCTTAAGATAACATTTTAAAAATGGCAGGTTTTTTTTGCCTAATATTTCCAAAATACTTTTTTTCTGTTTTTAATTGTTTATCGTATTCAAATTTTGATACTTTTTAATTTTAACTGTAATATGATTTATAAACAAAAATTTTAGAATTCAGAACCTCGGTCAAAACAAAGTAAACATACTTTTAAAATATTGGACAAAACTATTTTGCATCCGTAGCGCAGTGGGTAGCGTCTCTCTCATTTTTATTTGAATTTGCGCTGATGATGGTTAATTAACCCACAAGGCAACGTCATGTGACCTGGCGAACCAAACGGCAGGAGCAAAAAAGCACGTGCCCAAAAAAAAATTAACCTGAAAGTGCTCCTGTCACGCTAATGTCAAATCTCAAAAACGGACCTTAAAAAACTGCCTGTAGAAATTTTGAAGCGTTTTTTGACTGCTTTAAGAACAAAGGCACGAAAAAATAAAAACTTGAAATTTTTTTTCGCCTATCGCCGAACCTACACGGATTTCCTAAACTTTTTTTTTAGTTTTGATAAAAGCATCAAACTGCGCAACTTTACCCTAATGCGTATATCCTACCGTTTATATAATATTTTCACAATTGCAATATTTACATAGAAAACATTTATATTGGAAAATAATCACACAACAAAGGCATTATCCGAAAATTGAGTGGGGGTTAAAAAAGGCCATATTACACATATTACCTGTAGGTCGGAGTGACCAAACATTCAACAATGGACCGCTATCAGGTTTTCACCGAGTGTATACATATCTGTGTTTAATTTTTCAGAAATCGGGTTGTTAACAATGTATATAATATGAATATACAATCTGGTAACATCTCGGGTAACATAATAGTTCATGATTTTAATGTTTTATAAAAAATCGGTTTGGTATTAAAAAAGTTATTTACACTGAAATTGAAATATGTATTTCTTTGAGACACACAAATGCTCTTTTCAATATAAAAATTTGGCACAAATTTTGATTTATTTGTCCCAAAAAACGGTTTGCATTGGCAACGAGCATTTGTTTGTGAGAAATAAATATATTTTTGTCAGTGTACAGAAAAGTTTTGTCTATTGCTATTATTTGTTTGGTTTTTTTCTCTTTATGGGCTCAAGTATTTTTCTCTCGAAAGAATAAAAGACTGGCTAATGCCACTCACAATAACTCGTTGGAATTATGGGCCATTGAACTAAGAAGAAGAGATTTTATTTAATCCCGTAATTTTTCCGATTTTTTGCGCTATTTTATTTAAAGATACTTAAAGATCCATCCGTCCGGAATTCCCCGGACATGTTCGGGTTTTGGAGTCGTCCGGGCGGGTTTTTGAAAATTGTCCGGAATTTCTGGGACAAGCAGCACGGAAATTTTTGTGACTTCAAAAATCATTTTGAAACCACAAATAGGATATATGATTTTTTACCAAATTTGCAACCGGAACACTCTGAACTGTTAAATAAAGTTCAATCCACAACAAAATATTTTTGTTACAGACTGAATTTTCCGGTTACTGCATTTCTTTAAAAATTGTACAAAAAAAATGAAACGTTTTTGTAGAATTAAGACTGGATCCCACTCCAACTAATTTTTTTTTCAATATGTAAACTATTTATAGGTTCACAAGCTTGTGATTAGCTTTTCTTTAAAACATTTTCAAGACGCAAAAATTTAAATAAAAATTATTTTTTTTTAATGTGCTTATTGAAACATTTTTTATAGCTACATTGTTCTCAAAATTTTCGCCCACTTTGCAATAAATATTTTACAAAAAATTTAAATTGTCCAGAACTACATATTTGTTTAAATTATAACATCATTCTTCTTCTTTTTCAACTGCCACGCCCTCTTCGAACGTTGGCTATCATCAGCGCGATCTGCACCCTGTCCACTGCTTTTCGGAAAAGTTTCATGGTACTAACATCATACCATTGTCTAATATTTTTAAGCCATGATATCCGTCTTCTCCTGGACCTCTTCTGCCTTTAATTTTGTCTTCTATTATCAATTTTAAAAGTTTATATTTGTCATTTCTCAAGATATGGCCAAAATATTCAAGTTTTCGTTTTTTGATGGTATATAAAACTTCAAGCTCTTTATTTATTCCAAGTCGAACAGCCACATTAGTTACTCGGTCTATCCAAGATATCCTTAGTATTTTACGATACCACCAGATCTCGAATGCCTCCAACTTTTTGCAGATGGCCTCAGTCAGTGTAATATAGGATGATAAAAACATAACACCGAAGCAGATGAACTCGGAGAGTGGTACTAAGATCGCGACTACATAACACTGATTTCATTTTGATAAAAGATGATCTGACCTGTTCAATTCTTGCACGAACTTCTTGCATGTTGTCCCAGTTCTAATTGAGGAGACAATCCAATTATTTGTATGAATCCACGCGTTCGACTTGTTGCCCATTTACTTCTAACATGCCTCGGATGTTCTTTTTCTTGGATATGACCATCAACTTTGTTTTTCCAACATCTAAGTTAAGCCCGAATTGCGAACTCTTGCAGGCCTTCCAGCATATCTGCTATTATGACAGTGTCGTCGGCATATCATATGTTGTTGATTTTTATGCCGTTTATGGTCAGACCCTCTTAGCAGTTATGAAGTGCATTCTCTATTACTTTGTTACTATAGATATTAAACAACAGCGGAGACAATATACAACCTTGGCGTACTCCTCTTCTTATTTGGACCTCTTCGGACAGTTGGCCATCAACTTTTATTTGAGCAGTCTGATTCCAGTATAGATTAGCGATTATCTTTAGATCTCGGTCATCTAGACCAACTTCTTTTAGCGATTCTATGAGCTTTTCGTGTTGGACTTGATCAAATGCTTTCTCACAATCTATGAAACAGGCATATACTGGCACCGACACATCCCTAGACCGCTGAACAAAGACTTGAATGTCAAATAAGGCCTCTCTTGTCCCGAATCCACCACGAAATCCAAACTGCGTGTCGACCATAAAGGATTCGCATTTTCCATAAATTATTTTTTGGATAATCTTATTACGCGGTAATCACTACACTTTTTTGCTGAATGTTTTTTAGGCAGCGTAACAAACGTTGATTTTAGCTAGTTAGCAGGGATTTTACCGCTACGATAAATGAAGTTAAAAAGTTTGACCAGCGTATTTAGCGAATCTTCGTTTTTTATTAGCTTTAAAACCTCAGTGTATACTTCGTCTTGCCCTACCGCTTTTCTGTTTTTAGCTGAAGATATTGCGTGTTTTACTTCCTCTGGTGTTATATCTATGCTTTGGTTCGAAAATTCTTCTGGCTGTTCGGATCGGTTATCGGTAAGGAGATTTTCTATGTAGCTACACCATTCTTTTAGTTTTTCTTTGATATCCAGTATGATTTTACCCTGACTGTCCACAAGGATTCCAGCTTGTCTTTTATTAAATAACCCGGCCGCTTCCTTTATGCGTTTGTGTAAATTGAAAGTGTCATATTTAGCATCTAGATCTTCTATTTCTTGACATTGCTGTGTTATCCAGCCTTGGTTTGCTGACCTTATCTTGTTTTTTATTGATTTCATGATACTGATCGCTGCCTTTTTTACTGCGTCTTTAATCCATCAATTCCAGGATTTCATTGGTCATCCAAACTTTCTTTTTATTTCTTGTTTCATCCTTGCCTGAGTGTTGTGCTTTCGACTATGGCACTTTTAACCTTTGTCCAGAGCATTTCCGCATCTTGTTTGGTAGAGTCATTAATATATTTAAGCTTTTTGTTAAGTTCGACTTTAAGTTTAGTGGCTATCATGTCTTGAAGTTCGTCCAACCTGGGTCTGGGTTTGTTATTTGGGGGACGATTTTTCTTGAGGGTAAACTTAATTTTCGCAACAACGGGATTGTGATCCGAGCCTACGACTGCGCCAGAATAAGCTTTTTCAGATTTAATAATGTTTCTAAATCGTTTATTAATTAACATAAAGTCTATCTGATTTCTAATGATACTCTCAAAAGTGTCGGATTTAGAAGTACAAGTATAAAGGCATCTAGCTGGAAGTTTAAAGAAAGTATTTGATACGATAAAATCATTTTTCTGACAGAACTGAAAAAGGCAATCTCCACGGTCATTTGATGTACCAAGACTGTACCTTCCAACAATGTCTTTTCTTGGAGCGTAACAATGGTGACTTCTGTCACTTAAGTTGGTTATTTTAAAAAGTGCTAAATAAATTTTTGCAGCATTGTCCGTTTTTTTTTCCTAGTTTTACAATTTTAGAGATGGCAACCCTATTAAAGAATAAGAGTTAATTAAAATCGTGTTCATTAAAATCAAGTCCTTGACGCCATTTCTTGCTATAAATTAATATTACGCATTTCTTGCTATAAATTAATATTACGAACTTTAAATATCTAAAAACAATGGAGCATAAATTGAGTGAGGAAAAAACAAGTCAAGTTATAACGTACAGGGTGTCCCAAATTGAGCATTTTTGGGGAGATTAAGGTACTTCCAGGGGAGATAGAAAAAAACTGACCTCGACTTGCGAGGCTTAATTTTTAAGAGAAGCTTAAAGGTTGAAACTGCATCTTCATATGTCAAAACATTTCTCAGATACCGGGGATTTTTGAAAAGTTTGCACTTTGAGATGGGAAATAACTTTATTATTTGTGAAAATTTTTGTTTGGTGCAAATGTCTTTATTGTAGATTTTTTAAAGCTGAATTCGACGGTCAAACTGGAATTTATCTGTCAGTTTTAGTTTTTGAGATATAACACAAAGTTGGCGTTTTTCTTAAGAACTGATCCTTTTTTTATTTGATTTTTAAAATTAAATAGCTTTAACTTTCCCTTTAAAGTAATGTTTTATTTTTTGTATCTTTTATATATTTTTATTTTTTGTTACTTATTTATGTTTTCTATTACTATCTTATTTACTTTTTTTCCTTACTTTTTATAATAATTGAAAATAAAAAATTCAAAATAAAAATAAATAAAAATACAAAAAATTAAAAAAAAGCTGATTTTTAATCCAAAGAGTCATTCCATATGACAAAAAAAACAACTTCCAAAATCCAGTTTGACAGTTATATTCTGATTTACAAAATCTAAAAAAAGCCATTTATACCAAACAGAAATTATTACAAATAAAAAAGTTATAGACGTCATCTCAAAATGCAGACTTTTCGAAAAGCCTTCTAAACTCGAAATTTTCACCCTTAAACTTCTCTTAAAACTAAGTTTCGCAAGTGGGGTCAGTTTTTTTCTATCTTTCCTGGAAGTACCTCAAACCCCCAAAAGTGCTCAACTTGGGACACCCTGTTCATATCATCAATAAATTGTTACTTTAAAAAATTCTTATTTTATTACTAGAAGCAGCAAATACAAGCGCAATTTCATCTAGTATAAGATCCAGTGAAAAGCGGGACCTTTTTTTGTATATGTCAGTAACAGTGGCGTAGCAAAGAGTTTTGGTACATTTTGAAATTTTCTAGTTAAGAAAATCGGACTACGACACTGAAAAATTTAATTTTATGATATAATTAGGTTATTTGATCAACCATGCCAAGTTTGGTACTGAAGAAATATTGATAAAAATGCTAAAAAAGAATAGGCAAGAAATTGTTCAAATTGGGATCATTTTGCTTGGATTTTTTAAATTTTTAGACATAGAGAATTAAATTTGCAACCTTTTTCCCATTTGTCACTTTTGACAGTCTATCATCCAAGAAGAACGCTTTTTTTGGAATTTTTTGGAGGTTACAAATTACAGTGCCCAAGAGAGTAGGACCATCCTAAGATTGTTAATAAAACAAAAATTTGGGTTATAATTTTTTCCTCTATTCAGAAAATTTATATCTAAATTACTTATCCCATTAACAAAATTTTTTTTTTTTTCGAAAACGATTGAATTGAGCAGTTTGTAAGAAGTGGAGGAAGATTACTAAATAACTTGGTCAAGTCGTAAGTAAATTATCTTTCAAAAATATTAATTAAGAGTACTAACATCAGTCCTGAAGGTTTTGGGCCATACACTGCGTGTGTGTAGAGCGCTTAAGAAAACACTTCATTGAAGCATACCAAAAATAAGATCATGCCAAGTAGTAGAATACAGGGGCGGCCCGTAAGCATGCTTCTACCATTACTCGTTCCTTACTCCTATGCCCCTACTTCCGTTGCAACTCTCTCTCCGGGCCTCCCTGTCTTCTATACGAAGTTCAGTATGTCGGCCCATTTGAGCGAGTGCAGCTCTTCTTCCTACCGGACACACGGGATCTCCTGCTACTCTTATTTGCATCAGATGTTTGTTCAGCCGATTGTGCCCAGTCAGCATCCAATGTCCTTTCGGGTCTTGCCTAAGATCCATTTAGGTCTGGCTACATTCGAACCATCCACGAATAGTTTGGACTGTCTGCCCTTCGACTCTTGCCTCCAGGACGTCTTTACTTCATTGTTCGCCCATTTGTTGAGCTCACTCTGTAACTGTTTCCGTGTTATTCCCAGAAGAGGTTCGCCCGCTTTCTCCTTCCCTGGTATTCCCTCATGACCTGGGACCCACATCAGTGTCACCCTCTTGTCTTGAGCCAGTGTTTGCAGTTCTTCAGCGCACTCCTCCAACAGACTACTGACTATTTTGGGTGCACTTAGAGCCTTGAGGGCAGCCTGGCTGTCGGAGCATATGTATATGTCCCTCCTGCCATTCCTGACCTCCGGTAGGGTTGCTGCCATGATAATGGCATACACCTCCGCTTGAAACACCGTATCGTGTTCTCCAATTAAATAACTTTTCTGAACTTCTAGGCTTTCCGCATACACTCCAGCGCTTGTTGTCTGCCTGGCTGACAGTTTAGAGCCATCCGTGTAGTAGACCGTCGCCTCTCTGATTAATTCCGTTCGGAATTCTTCCCTTTGCCATTCATTCCGTTCTGGTGTTGTGACCTTGACTTGTAGTCCCTCGACCGCTAGAGGGCCCTCTCTTTCGTCGCTGCCCTTCCACAGTCCCTGGTCCCTTAATCGCAGGTGCGTCGCCATCGCCTCCTTCTTGATCCAAGTTGGAAGCGAGGGGAGACCCAAGATTGTTTCCAGAGCGTGAATGAGGGTTGTCCTCATTGCGCTGGTTATCCCTCTGCAGAAGAGCCCTTGTATGCTCGTGAGCTTTTTGGATATATTCAGCTTCTCTACAGCGAGCCACAAGACATATCGTGTTTATCCAGTGTAGGATCCTCGGGCTAATGCCCTAGGTTCGACCGACCACTCGGCGCAACTGCCACAATGTTGCTTGGACTTTAACAGTCATTCTGGCAACATGCTCGCTGCACTTGAGTCCGTTGTCCAGCGTCACCCACAAATACTTAAGTTGTGATACCAAAGTTAGTCTGCCGTACATTATGGGAGCTCTGAATCCCTCTAGTTTCCTCTTTCTGGTGAATAGGATTCACTGAAAGACCATTCTGCCTGCACCAGTCTTCCGTTATTCTTACCGCCCTTTGCATTTTTTGGCAGACTGTGTCTAGAGCGATTCAGTAGATCATCCATTATTAGGCACCAAAAATGGGGAGACAAGCAGCTACCCTGGGGGCAGCCTCCCGTCACATCCACCTTCACCTTTCACTCTGCTAAGCTGGCCTGTGCTTCCCTCTCTATTAACGCGGATTTCACCCATTCAGTCAGACTTGCTTCCGCTTCTCTTTCCTGATGGGCAGATATTTTAATCCGCGTTCTTGACTTATCAAAGGCTCCTTCCACATCGAAGAACACCATTAGTGCACATTCTTTGTGCTGAAGTGCCTTTTCTGCCTTTTGCACTAATGCGTGAAGGGATGAGTCCGTAGATCTGCCCTCCCTGTACGCGTGCTGTTCCCTATGGAATGGTCTGTTAGCCAGTGTTCCCTCCAGGAGGTAAATGTCTAACATTTTTTCGTGCCTGAATGATGTGACACTTAACGGTCTGAAGGATTTAGCCGTGATTTTTCCCGGTTTCAGGATAAAAACTACATCGGCCTTCCTCCATGAGGTAGGAAGGTATCTCAGGACTACACTGGCCCTACACACTCTCCTCGTGTGAGGAAGTAGTGTTTCTAGGTGCCGCAGTAGCAGCGCTGGGAAGATTCCATCCGGACCGGGTGACCTGTAGGGACTGAACTATTGCTCTCCGTCACTATGCGGTCTGCCAGCTCCCAATTTGGTGCAACCTCGTCAGGTATGGTCGGCATTGGCTCGCCACATTGGTCTCCGTCCCCTGGGAAATGTACCTCTAGGAGGTGTCTGCGTGACTCCTTCACATAGGTGGTCCAGCTTCCGTCTTGTCTTTTCAGTGAACTTAGAGTCTGCCTTGTTTCGTTGCTTAAGATTTTTAAGAGTCTGAATGCCTCCGGCAGTGAGTTGATTTCACCACAGTATGTTCTCCAGCGCTCCATTTTGCTACGCCTTACCTCTTTTTTAAACGCTCTTCTTGCCTCCCTATAATTTTCCCAAGTTACCTTTTTTACCGTCGCCCTGTTGACAGCCCGCTTGGTTTTCTAAGTCTTTTGCCCTCGTTGTTCCACCAAGGTACCCTCCGTAGGGGCTCTGGCTTTAAGACACAGGCTTCTTCGAAGCTGGTCAGAATCACCTGCTCCAGATTTGCCACCTCTTTTTTTTCTAGCTCCTTCTTCGTGGTTATGTCCTCTTCCGAGGTTCCCTTCCTTTGGTTTAGTCCTGACTGATAGCGTTCCCAGTCCGTCAATTATGCAAAAAAGAAACGCATCTGTAGACTATTCGATAAGGACGATGAATCAGCCTCTGGAGAACTCAACATATTTTCGAATAGGAAGCTATCCAGAGGGAGGATCCCTGAAAACACTTACTGCTTCTGCAGATGGTAAAGGTATACATCCTATTTAGGTAAGAAAGAATACAGCAAGGGGTACGTTATGCAGTAGTGTCAGGAAAATCGTACACAACTCTAAAAATTACTACGTTTACTACAGAAGCTAAATGGAACTCTCATTGTCAGTGTCAAAAAACTGGTCTGCAGCAATTTGGAACGGAGTGTAGTATGGGGGCTATTGAGATCGGTAATTTCTTTTTATTTTTACTAAAAATGAATTATTTGGATCAAATAAGACCTAAATACAAAATTTTGGGATGGTATCTGTCTGTAACACGATTATTCAAAAACCCCTTAACCGATTTTTATCAAATTTGGAACAAAAATTCTTTGTCACCAGACTCAGAGTTGATTAGTTTTTGATGGGGATGGGGAGGGGGGGGTTGGCAAGAGGGTAGGGGGGGGATTAAACTTTTAAAAAAATTGTAACTCACAAACCGTTGCAGCTAGCGACACGCGATTTCCACATTAAGATAGATGCATTTTCAACCAAAAAAAAAATCTTTTTTTATTTTGGCGCCATTGTTTTATTTACCTACTTTTCATTTATTACCAATTGACCATTTTTTTGATTTTATTACACTATACCTTCAGTTCTTATGTAAATTTAAACTTAAATTCACCAAAGTGCTCATTTGTTTATTGTCGCAAATTAAAAACAAAAAAGTTTTGTCGAAAATCAGGGTTCCCATCAAAATTTACCTGTCAATTTTTTTTGTTACTCATTTTGTTTTAGTTTAGTGATAAACCTTTTTGCCACCCAGCCTGTGAAACTTGGAAAATGGTCAATTGCAGAACTTTTAGTTTTACCATAAGCCAACAAAAATCCCAATTTATTTGGACTTACGTCTATATTAAGACGTAACTCCATATAAATTGTAAAATAGCGTTTTTTCTCAGCAATCAATCACACACAGACAAACGTCGTTTTTCGGGCTATTGACACAGTTTTATCCACTGTTATCTCCGTTCGACATATTGTTTCGTTGTTTTTACCTTTTTGCCAATTTTCTAACCTTTATCAAGCCGAGTATAGAAGTTCAAATCAATTCCCCAAGGAGAAGTTTATTTCCATGTTTTGTTCTGTTAACAAGACACAGTATATACAGGATGTCCCATTTTCGATGGGATTCAATGGGAAACTCCGTTCTTATGGAAGATAGAGAATGCGGTTTTCACATTACTGTCTTACTTTTTTGAGATTTAAAAAATCTAAATGTATCTCTTGTAGTTTTTGAGCTTCAGGGGTAAGTTGAAAAATGGTCAAAATAAGCAATTGATGATATCTCCCTTAATTTAAGAGATAATTGATTTCTGTAAAAACATATCTGCGTAAAACTTTTTAGAAAAACACAATGATATTTTCGAAATATTAATCCGGCGTTTCGTTTCGTAGAGACCATCATCAGGATCAAAAAGTTAAATACGGACCAAAATGTTTTACTGCATATTTTAGTTTCTTTTCAAGTTTGTTTGGTAACAAAAAATAATTTTTTTTATTTTGAAGTTTCGATACCGAAAAAAATCATCTTGTGTATTTTTTTCTGGTACGGCCCTGTCCCATTTTAATTTATTTTTCTTGAGACCATTTATATTTAACTACTACATAGTAGACCGGGTGAACCGAAAAAAACCGGACAAATTATGTTTTGCTATAACTTTACCACTTTCAATAAAATAAACTGTATTGACAAGAGAAGTAAGCCTTTTAAAAAAGAAACATTCGCTTTGCCGCGATATTTAAAATCAAATGTGCACCTTTTTTTAAACTTGTTTTTTTACTTAGGTATAAATGTTACTTGCCGACATACAAAACAAACTAATTAGAAAAAAAATGAAAAAATTTAACAAAAAGGGGTTTAAAAAAGTTAGGTATTTAAATTTCTCCGCCATTTTGGATCTAAATATGGCAGCAAAACGAAAGATTTTTTTTATTTGTCTTATCAATACAGTCTTTTTATTGAAATTGAAAAAGTTATAGCAAAAAACAATTTGTCCAGTTTTTTTCGGTTCACCCGGTATGTTCATATAATATATGTGCACCTTTTTTTAAACTTGTTTTCTTATTGAGGTATAAATGTTACTTGTCGACATACAAAACAAACTATTTAGAAAAAAAATGGAAAACTTAACAAAAAGGGATTTAAAAAAGTTAGGCATTTGAATTTCTCCAACATATTAGATTTAAATATGGCAGCAAAGCGAATGATTTTTTTTTCAAAAAAAGTCTTATCAATACAGTTTTTTTTATTGAAATTGGAAAAGTTATAGCAAAAAATAATTTGTCCAGTTTTTTTCGGTTCACCCGGTATGTTCATATAATATATCTTGATTGTCCAAGTCTACTATATAGTAGTTAAATATAAATGATCTCAAAAAATATAAATTAAAATAGGACAGGGTCGTACCAGAAAAAAAATGCACTGAAGATTATTTTTTTCGGGATGGAAACTACAAAATAAAAAAAAATATATTCTATTATAAAACAAACTTAAAAAGAAACTAAAATATGAAGTAAAACGTTTTGGTCGGTATTTAACTTTTTTATCCTGATGATGGTATCTACGAAACGAAACGTCGGATTATAATTTCGAAAAGATCTATGTGGTTTTCTAAAAAGGTTGCCACAAACATGTTTTTACAGAACTCAATTATCTCTTAAATTAAGGGAGATATCATCAATTGGTAATTTCGACCATTTTCCAACTTTTCCCTGTAGCTCAAAAACTACAAGGCATAGAATAAATCTGTTAATACAATTTTTTAAAGCTCAAAAAATTAAGACTGTTTCCCATTGAATCCCATCGAAAATGGGACACCCTGTACATCCAAAAGAAAAATGGTTTTTATCCTTTTTATTATTTATCTTTGCCAACGTGGTAAACATAATGTCTCTATTTTGATTGGGCCAAAATTAGGATAGCAGCAGATTTTCTGTAAATGGCCTTACCTTGGCGATCTACAATTCTTTTAAAAATCCTTCCGTCTAACGATCTTGAATGAATTGCAATAAAATTATAATTTCGAATAAAGCATTTTCACGCTTTTACCTTGCGTTTTCCATTAATTATTATTTTTAACGGCTTTCAGAAAACGAAAAGGAAATATCCTTCAAATGCTTTTAATCGCAGACGATTTTATGACGTTTAGAGAAGTACATCTCAGTAGTATGCCTATATGTTTTCTTTGATGAAGAATGGGGAAAACGTGTTTTCGTCCAAAATTATATGAATATTATTACATTCATCTTTTAAAGGATCGTTCATAAAAGGATCATCTTGAGAAGAGGTAAAAAATAAAGGCGAACGAGCTCTTAAATGGATAGAACACTGTCTTAACCTTAAATTGTGACAAAACTAAATGTCTACCTTTTTTTATTAACGAAAGGACAAAGCCTAATTTTAAAATTAATCAGGATTAATGAAACAGGAATGTTTCTTTGTATTGCAAGTGTAATTTGTTGATGAGCGCTTTCGGCCTTTTGGTTAGGCCATCATCAGATCAACTAGTTTTTTTAAGTTTTTGGAAGGTAGTATTCGCTTGTTTGGAGTGGTTGTGTGCACGTTTTCTCCAAATTAATCGAATTTGTTGTGTTCTGTTTTTCAATTGTTATTGTGTTAAAAAGTTTTTTCAACTCTTTTCTGTTCAGTCTTAGAGCTTAAATTATATCTTTCAGATCGCGAGCGTGTTTCCAGCTTGAAGGGTTTGGTCTAAATCATATTTTTTTATTTTAAATTGTTAATTTGGTTTCTTGATTTTTTTTTAAATTTTTGTGTGTTCAAAGATTTTTTATAAGTTTGATTGAAATGTTAAAATCTCAGACTAATAACTAAAGAGAGACCAAACATTCCCTATTGAAATCCTCCTAATGTTGACAATCCAACACCCCTCTGGACGATTATATGAACAGAAAAGAGATAGAGCAATAAAACGGCAACACTGTCAAAAATTGCTTTTCCCATTACCAGTGGCGGCGTTAATTTTAATTTAAATATATAAATGTGAAAACGAGATATAAGGTAGGGTTGGTCGGATTTTCTTATTCAAAAGAATTAACTGCCAGAACTTGCATAACAACAAAAAATAGATTTATTCAAGGATAAAGTTTAGTTTGAGGAATGTAGGTATTTACGAACAGATCAAAAGTTTACCAAAGAGCACTTGAAATGATTTTTAGGTCAATTATTCAAGATGGCTGTTACATATTTTTTTTAATTGTGCAGTATCCCACAAAACAAAAGTAAAAAAAAAAAAATATTTTCATAGCAAAAAAAACGGGTAATAACCCGTTTTATAACGTTTTTGTCCAAAAAAAAAACACGCTAATAAACGGCTTATTAAGCGTTTTTTTCACTATGATAATAATGTCTCTTTTAGTTTTCTTTAGTGGAATATAAACTTTATTTATCAAATTAAGAGAACTTTTTGTGATGTTAACTATGAAAATGTTAAGGCCAACAAATTTTTTTCTTTACACATTGGCTGCATGTTCATTTCTGAATACAGAACACAAGGAAAATTTAAGGAAGAGGTAAAAAATTAATTACTAGTAGTTTTTCAGGAAACAGGAGTCAAAAGGCAAAAAAATAAATAATAAATATTAATGAAAATAAAAATAAGATTGGCTCAGAGTAAATATCTCCAAAACGGTTTTATTCACATTATATAAAGTACCCAGGTACCCATTAAAATACAAAAAATACCTGCCCCAGTACCTGACTATCAGCACTTGGTCTTATTGTCTTCTCTTGTTATGTATAAATTATAATAAATAAATATTTTACATGCTGCAAAAGGAGCAAAATTATCTGGTACTTTTGTTTCTTAAAAAAGATTAGTATTAGTCTTAGATTTTTGATGTATTAATAGTATAATCATAAGCTTTTAACGCAGTTTTTTACCTCATACTACGCCCATGACTAATGTAAAATGACAGGATCTTTCTTACCTCCGAAATATTAGTTCTGGGCTGGAATATCCGCTCTTATTGCATACCAGGCAATGGTAAACCATTTTGTTGGTCCTCAAAATAGCTTGATACAGTTCTTTTTTCACAAATAGTCACAATAAAATTCAAAAATCACCGAACAACACAAACCCCCGTTAACAACAACGCCGTCAGCTGCAACCAAACATGTCGGCATTTATTCGCGGCTCGTCGAAAAAACGTTGCCGGCTTGTGTTCTTTTTTATAAATCTCGAAATTCTACTTATTAAAAATTAAAAAAAGTTAATTATTGAGACTAAAAATTAGGACTAAGAATTAAGTTATTAGCATAAGAAAAATTATCCTATATAAAAATATGTCAAATAATCAATAATATTATCAAAAGAGCTTCAAGAAGTTTATGAATTGTTTTGTTTCTAGAGAAACCCCGGGGTAAATTGGCAACCATGTATTTTTTGGGAAATAAACATTGTGGCTGGTTGATCGGGGTAATATTGTTTACTGTTATATCTAATTTTTTTTATTATTCTGAGGTTAAAATAATATTTTTTTTATCAAAAAATAGAACCATTATAAACTTTATCTTAAGAAATGATCCAGCATTACTAGGTAAATTAGTTATTAAGCAGAAATAACATATTTATATTGCGCTAAAAGTATATTTTAAAGAAAGTGGGAAAGGGTACGCGCTGGTAGAAGTACTGCCTTAGTAGATTAGATTAGATTTTTGTTTGCCATATTAAATATACAAACAAATGAATCGTATATATATGGTATGTCAATCAATAGTATTATCTAACTGTAGTTTTAGTTTTACAAAAAGGAAAAAAAAATCACAATAATTTATAAACTTAATAAAATTTATAAACATAATAATTTTAGGTAAATAGTACACACAATGTCATAAAGCTAAAAAGGTTAAAATATACAGTGAAGAAAAAAGATACAATAGACATTTAAAAATAATATAACCAACAAAAACATATCGACAATTAACCGGTAGAGAGTACAGATAGTAGCAATCCCTGCTTACTTTATTGATATTCCTTAAATTTTTATATAACCACATTTTGCAATAATTATAATTATTGTTTAGTATGGATTTTGAATAAAGTATTCATTCATTCATTACATTGAGTAGCAAACTCGCATCATTAATCTTCGGTAAGATGTAACCAATTAGTTTGGTTGTCTTTAATGCTCTGTTCAAACCAAAATCAAGTCCCCTCGCAAACACGTGCAAGAAGACCAAACCGCTACGCTGTGTGTCCCTGCTATTTTTTGAAAAACCCCATTAAGGCTATAGTTTTTCCCCAGATTTTAAGTAAAAAAAGTACAACTGGCAACGCCTTGTTCTTTAATTTGTTAATCTTTTGCCAGAGTGCTCACGGAAAACTAAACATCAGAATGAGTGATCGTTTCAAAAATATATGAAGCATTTTTCAAAATTCTCAATTATTTTTTCTTCAAAATAAAAGCTCTGGTGCTGTCATCTATCCCAAAAGCCTCAAAATAGCTGCGGTTTACAAAAAAAATAGGAGAAATACTCACAATTTCCTCTAGATTACATTTTTCCTTTTTATATTTCCTTGCTTTAGCGAAAATAAAAGCTAAGTTTTCTTTTTTCTAAAAGCACTCCGGAAAAGAATACCGATCAATCAATCCACACTTCATTGAATTTGAGAAATACACGCAGTTCAAGTGTTGGCCGATAGATCGCATAATTTATACGATTCCATGATAACTGCAGGTGTTTTGTCAACAAACTTTAAATCGGACCGCAGTGGGACAGAAGAGTATTTTTATGTTTTCTGTTTATCTTTCAAAAATGTGTTTTCAAAAACATTGTTCTAAAACTAATATGAACCCACTCCGCGTGTGCGGTCGCCTGTCGAAAAAGGCCTAGCACTGCGCGGGCATTACCCCGAGTCTATCAAAGAACCAAGAGAACTTTACTGGCTCGCTGGGATTACTAGGAATTCACATAGAAACATTAGACGCCCATAACGTCACATAATTTTAGATTTTAAAACCTCAGTTTCAAAAACACACGGATACTTGAGTACTAACAAAACATGTCAGTATATAAAGCTTCATTTAGAGGTTGGAAAGATTCTTGGTAGTCGTTGACGCTCCTGTTTAAAATAGAATACGATTATTTCGTCTAGCGCCAGTAGCCGATTTTTAAACCTGCATGCTTTTAAGTTAACCTATTGTCGTTATCAGCTAGCGGGAGTGTTTCCAATTAAATTATAAATGCACCTGTCAATGCAACCTTAAACATTACACCGAGTTACTTTAATACGTAGTTGGGTAGCGCTTTTTAGCAGGTAATTCTGCAATAAACGGTTTTCTTTTATTTCAGTATTTTACTTGGTTTTGTAGCGACGCAGGACGCGAAAAGTCAAAATAAGTAACCTCTCCAAATTTTTGACCCGATGCTGAAAAATCTCTGGTGTCCCACTGTGGATAAACATAAATAAAGTATCCGCGTTGCCATGGAAAACAAATTTAATGACGTAAAATTTTGCAAAGAAATCAGGTCGACATAGTTAAATTGATTTCCTGTACAGTGGTGCTAAAAACAATTCCCAGGATTGTAACTACGACCTTAACAGGTTCTCTAAGGTCTGGCCTATTTAAACATTCACCGTGTCACTTCCTGCACAGCATAATAACGATTTCACAATAACGGTTGAAATATCTTCCATCTTTCAACGACTGACAAAAGGGTTAGCCTTAAAGCGGTAACAGGGTTTTGTACTTAATATCGGGGGTTTTGAAAGCCATGATAGACAGATTTCCAAGCACTTGGGTAAGTTTAATCATCTTTAGTGTAAACAAAGGACAATTTCATGCCTTGCTTCTTTTCTAATAAATAACAGCGTATTTAAAAACTACCTTCATAACAAAACAAAGTTATGATTGTTTTCCACAAAATTCCCTTGAATTTATCAACAAAGATATTTCACTCCAAGAAAGTGAAATTTTAATCTCGTTAGATGTTAGTTCGTTGTTCCCTAGTGTGCTGATCCCCAACACCTTACAATACCTGGAGGAACTACTAAGAAAATACAATCTAGAAGACAAACATACTTTAGAATACCTATCTTTAACAAAACTCTGCATGAATCAAAATTACTTTCAATAGAAAAATAACTCCCGATCTGTTGAAATTTCTTGAGACCCAGAGTGACTTTATCGTGTGTTGCAAGGATTTACAATACACAACAAAGATATATGTTGATCCAAGCATGACTTCGTTTTGAGTCTTCACTAATTGGCTATTTGGGATGGATATTTGGGCTTTTCTTAAGAGAACCACAAGTTATTTAAAGCAAATCCAAGTAATACTTAGGGGAAAGTAAAGAGACTATTTAAATCAACAATTGTTATACTTATTCCAACACATAATTCATACTCCAACCATGAAAAATAATTAAAGAAATAGTATTCTTTATTCGTCCACACCAATTTTTGCTTAATATAAGAGTAAGAATTCCTTGAATTAAGAAATCATATCTTTGATTCAAATGGATTGTATTTATGTAACCTAATTTATGACATTACCACTAATATAGTTACGCCTTGGGGTCGCGCAAGCTTTACATATTATCTAATAGAAAATTGTTCTCGTATAAGTACTTATTTGTCATCGGAGTCGGAGAGGAAGAGATGTTACTTTATTAGATTTAATGTTTTTTTAGCAAGGATGCTAAAACTTATTTGGATAATAATTAATCTAAATTATATTTAATTAACTTAATAAATAATTAAGTTTACTTAATATTTGGTTTTTGAATAGTGCAAGTTTCCTTAATTTAAATTTTGTGTTATTGATTTATGTTTAAAAACTACTAATTTCAAGACACTTACTCTTGAGGAAAAAGCACATGTGTTTAATAATGTTTATAGTAGAATAATATACTTACATTAAATATATTCTTTTAATTAGGTATAGTGTTATTCTTAAATACAGACATCACTTTTTTTCAGCGAACAATTTAACTTATCCGCATATAAACCAACAACCTAAGATATGAGAGTAAACTATAGTTTTGAACTTTGAAATCGCCAAAATCGGATTTTAAAACATCCTTGATAAGGACACTGTACTGAGAAAAAACGCTCGGGTTTCTTTGAATGAACGCTTTCTGTGCAGCTTCTTTTTTTGTCCCGTTTTTAACTTGCCTTCTTAGGTAAAAGTAACACTGGTGGCATATCGGACAAAGCGTTTTGGTTTCTCACTTCATTACGAGCAGGTCTCCAATTTCTAAAGGAGAATTCTGACACCTAGAGAGACCTAGAGAGTCATAGGATTGAACCTAGCAGTTAAAGCTACACAGCCAACCATGCACACATCTCGAATTTAAAACAAAAAGTTCGTAATCTGCGGAGACGTGGTACCTGTGAGCGCCACCTGTCGAGTAAACTGAGAAACAAAACCATCAAAATTAAAAAATGCAGGAGACCGTAAAAAAAGAAATCTGCACTTTTCAGCAGGTAATAGAGAGAAAAATTGCAAAATTCAAATAACGTTGGCTGCAGCATCACCCCCAATTGGAGCTTGATACTACGTGGCTCTAATTTTAAGGCACCAGCAACCAGCTCCGAAGGAGGCTCGCTGCTAAGAACTAAACTGCTAGGTATAATCCTGTGACTCTCTGATGATTCCTAATAAGGATAAAACAGGTCTGTAGGTGTCTGGATTCTCCATTAGACATTGGAGGACTGGTCGTAATAAAGTGAGAAACAAAAACGCTTTGTCTAATATGCCACGAGTGTTAGTTTAATTTATTATTTACGGACACGAGATTCACTTTTTGTCTTCTTAGGTGCTCAAACCACTAATGAGATCACGCTGCGCTGGTTACCTAGAACGAATAATTTTTAAATTGTTTCTTTTTCTGCTTTGGTGTCCCTTGTAGAATTCAATTTTGAACTTTCGTTATTTCCCTTGATAGTTTTTTGATCGATTCTTGTTAATATATTTGCTTCCAGCGGACTGACAGCTGCATGAACCAGTAATTTTTTGAGAGCAGACCCACAAGCTTTTTCGGTATTTGTTTTTCATTATTTGGTTTGTCGGTCCATGGAAAAAAATACGTCGGATATTTCACAAACAGATAAGCGGGCTAAAAAGCCCGCCGCCGAAGTAGACACATATTCATCAAACGGCAAAAAAAGGCCGCGACGCGACATAACGCCGCACAACAGTATAAAACAAATACGGTCCCATTCACAATCCCCTCTTCGTTCGCATTATTTAAAATACTCATTTTTCCACACGCATGAGTATGCCAATGATCTATATATTTATAAACCTGTGTGCTCAAAAATATTTTATTACAGAGTGGAATAGAAGTGGTGGAAGAACCGCTCCGTTTAAAGAATCCACACTGTATATAAACTCAAACCAAGTAGCACGGATCGTACATTTTACAGCTACAGGTAAACACAGGTTGGTAAAACGTTTTGCCAACTAAAATTCACAGCAAAGTGGTTGAATTTTTAAAAATTTTTTGAAACATTTTGCAAGCTCGGTTTTAAAATCAATTAGCTGTGGTTGCCAGAGAAGCCCTGAAATAACAACAATTTATCCTTTTGGTTGTAGCCTTGCTTCTACATGGGGCTGATTTTTGAATTTCGTAGGAAATCTCGCATGGGAACGCGCGGTCCCCACCTTGATATCGACCAATAAAAGGCTTTGAAGCTATCACGAGTTATCCGAAACCTATCCGACCACGACCTACACTTTCATACACCTGCCTCTAAGCGAGTCTAAGCAGGTGAACGCGCGCTCTTCAAAGACGATAATCGAGTCAGCTTTGCGCGTGCACCGTACAAGCTTGGCAGCTTCTGAGTCTTCCTATTGGTCGAAATGAAGGACGTGAACGTTCCCAGACAACCATTCTCTCGAAACTCAAGGATCAGCCCTACGGAGTGTCTGAACGAGATACACAGAGTGGGCTAAATTCGCTGGAATTTGGGGGTTTTGGGTACTTTTAGGCAAGATAGTCAAAAAAATAGTATGCATGTCCTAGGTTCGATTTTTGAGACAAGCTTAAACTGCATCTTGATATATCTTACCATTTCCGAGCTACGGGGGCATTTTGAGAAGTCTGCATTTTGGGATGGGGTCTATAACTTAGTTATTTATGGGAATATTGATTTCATGTGAATAGCTTTTTTAAAGACATTTTAACAAATAACTTAATCTTCTAACTGGATTTTTTCTAGCACATCTAGTTTTTGAGATATAACTCAAAGTTGGTATTTTTCTTATAGAATGACCCTTTATTTATTTGATTTTTAAAATCGCCATAAAATTTCCTTTAAAATGATATATCACACTTTGTGTTTTATTTTTTTATTTTTTTTATTTTTATGTATTTTTTTTAAATATTTTTATTACTTTTTAAGAACATTTATATTTATTTTATCTTTTTAATTTTACTTCATAGTAAAAATTACGTTAAAAAAGGTTAAAAGATAATTATTAAAAAATAAATAAATATCAAAAAAATAAAAGTACACAAAAATACAAAATAAAACATAAAGTGTGATACATCATTTTAAAGGGAATTTTATGCTGATTTAAAAAATCAAAGAAAAAAATAATTTTCAGCCGATTTTGACACAATTTTAATATCTTACTGGCATGGTCAAAATACACAATTTTTTGTTTAGGGTAGACTTATTTGTACAGGGTGATTTTTTATAGACAAAACGTCAAAAATTCAGTGTTAACGAGAAATAAACCAAAACAAATATTATCCAATTTTAGGTCACTCTGTATAAATATGATGTCACCTGCTAAGACGAAAAACATAAGCCTTTACTCAACTATACACTTAAAAATAATTGGAATACAACCAATTAGGGTGTCAATATACGCTTTTAAAAATACTGTTTTTGAAACTTTAACCACGATTTCTAGATAACAATCGGAAGGGCCCAGGGCCCACCAACTATTTTTTTAAAATAAGAAGGTACTACTTGTGGAACATTTTTGAAAAGCTTGTTCAAAAAAAAATTCAGCGCATTAGTATTTTTGACATTTGTCAACCAATGTGTCAAAAATTAAAACAATATATTTTTTTGTCAATTGTTTTAGCTTCAAAATAAACTACATATTTCTCTATTTACTAAGCATAATAAAGAAAATACTACACAAGGACATTATTGGAGGCCCATTTGGGGGGTATCACTGAAGGCCCAGGGCCTACCAACATTTTATGAGGAGGTACCACTTGTGGCACCTTTTTGGAAATCTTGTTAAAAAATATATTCGATTAGATAACTTTTTTTGATGCCTGTAAACCCATGTGTTAAAGATTTTGTTGTTGTTTCAGCTTCAAAATAAAATACATATTTCTTTATTTACTAATTGGAATTAAGAAACTACCACACAAAGATATTATTGGAGCCCTATTTGGAGGCGCAGCCCAATTACCTTTGTTTAAATTTACTATATATTAGATAAAAGGGAAATAGATTCAAAGCACCCCTCGATTTTCTTTTTCACTCAACCATCCTTAACGGCAAAAAATAATTTTTTTAAATTTTTAACACATGGTTGACAGATGTTAAAAAAATTTATTTAATCAAATTCCTTTTTTTTAAACAAGCTTTCCAAAAAGGTGCCACAAGTAGCAGCTCCTCATGAAAAAGATGTTGGTAGGCCCCGGGCCTTTAGTGAGTTTGAGTGAGTCAGCCAATAATGTCCTTGTGTGGTATGTTCTTTATTCCGCTTCGTAAATAGATAAATATGAAGTTTATTTGGAAGCTAAAACAATTTACGAAAAAAAGGGTTTCTTTTTAATTTTTGACAATTGGTTGACAGATGACAGGTGGTCCACCACAAATTGTAATTCACAGCCAACTAAGTCAAAAAAAAATTAAAAGTTCAATATCTCAAAAACTATTGAACTAAGTGCATATAAGTTATACATTTCTCAAATCAGGAAGAAACCTCGAATTCAAAACTCTAAAAAATGCAGGGTGTTGTATTTAAATGAATGACACTTGGTTTTTTTGACTTTAATATTTTTAAAGATCTTTATAAATAGAATAACTTTTATTTAAAACTTTTTTCTAACTCATATATTAACAGATATAATAGGGGGCACCATTTATAATGAAACACCCTGTACCTTCGAATAAAAAAAAAATAGTTGGTAGGCCCTGGGCCTCCAGTTGGGGGCCTCAAAAAATGTTTTATCATAGCCGGAAAGTCCGTAAAAAATCATTAAAGGGTCGTTTCGCTTTTTTTTAAAACCTCTTCCCTAAAGCCGCTAGAAGCACCGTTCCATTTAAAAAATCCACCCTGTATATTTAAAACGTACAGCTAGTTTTTTATCTCCATTTTTATATAACGTATACCTTGTTCAGACACACCGACACACAGACACACCGTCTACATACTACGGCCCTGTCCTTGCATTTTTCGAAAAAAAAAGTCGTAGCGATAATAACTGTCCCAATCAAGTTAGCCTGGAAACAGTTGCAGAGCCAAAAACTCTTCTGGGCGTGAGTAGATTTTTCGCCTTTGACCTTGCCCCGGGCCAACCCTGATTTATACATTATTTTCTTTGTTTTACAAATTTTATTGTTATACATTTTGCCACACTTGGGCCATCTCATAGTTAAAGTAACACTAGAGACAAGATAATAACTTAAGGATACTAACTGAAAGATAGGACGGCGCAGGAACTACGTTCCTGTAGCGCATTGCGGCGGAGAGTGAAAGTAATGCATGTATTAAGTAAAAACCTTCCTTGCCCCGTCCATCTCTTTCTATATGATCATAAAAGAAAGACAGAACATTTTTCAATGTCGAAATATATTTCACACAATTTTAATTTCGTACCCGATGGTTTTTGCCACCGCTTGTCAAAGTCTGTCGAGCCTGGCAAGCGTTTTTTTTAGATTTTCAAAAGTGAGTTATTTTAATCAGTTTTGGGATTAGCTATTTAGTGGATTAACAAATTATTTTAAAGTCTAAAATGCCATTCAAATCAGGCTGGATCACTACCATTAGAGCTAGAGAGCATAGGACTATTTGAAGAGTGCCGAAAATTGGGTTTTAGATTTTTGCGAACCAAACCCCTGAAGAAAATATTGTGATGATTTATACAGAGTTAAGGAAGAAGATAATAAAAACAAGAAGTTAAACTTCCAAATCAGTTACATCAACCGAAAAGAATCTAAAAAAGGGAAGATCAAAAGATCCTGGGAGGAAAGAACGAAAATTCACAATTGGACAAGTGTCCCACAAGGAACACACAAAAGACCAAAGCGAAAGGAGAAACAATTAAACGATGTTTCGCCCGGGATGACCAGAATGGGCTCGTCAGTGGATTCACTAGTCACCCTCAATCCAGACATCATTTAACACCATCGCACACTCTGACTTCCAACTCTGAATCACTCACAAATAGGCATCGTTCCGTATGGTACTTATCATAAGTCACCTGATACGGGTTCGTCCTGGCGTGTTAATCTTTCCAATAGGAATATGCTCCTAAGACAATTAAAACAAGAAGTTGAACTTCCAAATCAGTTACCTCAACCGAAAATAATCTAAAAAAGGGAAGATGTTAAATGATGTCTGGATTGAGGGTGACTAGAGAATCCACTGACGAGCCCATGCTGGTCACCCCGGGCGAAACATCGTTTAATTGTTTCTCCTTTCGCTTTGGTCTTTTGTGTGTTCCTTGTAGGACACTTGTCCAATTGTGAATTTTCGTTCTTTCCTCCCAGGATCTTTTGATCTTCCCTTTTTTAAGAAGATAATAGGTTAAAATGCAAGAAGAAAAAAGAGATAAAATCTGTAAGACTTTTAAACTGGGACTTTTTCCCAATTAATAAAAGAAAATAACAAAATAAAATGTTGTTACCTTTAATATTTGATAATATTTCTCAACATAGTTATATCCCCCTCCTCCTATTTTAGATTTTTAAAGGGTCCAAGAAAGTTTTTTAGCTGCATAGAATACTACAAAGTTGGTTGAAGTTCGTATAGAGCTAAAACATTTCGCGAATGGATTGCTTTTTTAACACCAAAAAGTATAGAAAAACGGCGCCTGTTAAGTTTTTTCATATCTTTTTATTATTAAATAAGTAAGTGCCTGTAAAGAAATAACGAAAAGAATATATGTATTTTATTATGTGTCTGGCTGTACAAATAATTCCTTCTGCGCTCGTGTCGCCATCAAACAATGTTCCCCAAGTATAACACAGTATCGGTCGCTCTCGCGTAGCTATTACTTTCTCTATAACACTCGTGGCATATCGGACAAAGCGTTTTTGTTTCTCACTTCATTACGACCAGGCCTCCAATGTCTAATGGAGAATCCAGACACCTACATAGGATTGTACCTGGCAGTTGAAGCTACACAGGCAACCATGCACACCTCTCGACTTTAAAACTAAAAATTTTTAATCCTCGGAGACGTGGTACTTGTGTGCGCCAACTGTCGAATAAACTGAGAAACAAAAACCTCAAAATTAAAAAGTTCAAGAGACCGTGAATACAGAATCCTGTACCTTTCAGCAGGCAATAGGAAGAAACCTGTAAAAATATAAGGTCGCCGTAACGTGACCCTTAAAATAAATAAAAATTTAAAAAAAAAATAATTTGCGGACACGAGATTCACTTTGGTATCTCATAGTTGTATGAGGGCAAAGAAATAGCTAAAAGTAACCAATAATTTCTTTCACATTTAAAGTTATGACTTTTCAAGAACACATTTACAAAGTTTCAACGGTGAGGTAATCAAACATTTATTTGGGCGCTGGGCCCGAGTATTAAAACTTTTATTTTATTTAGCTCAAAGGGAAAAACCTCAAAATTTTGCTCTTTATGCCTCTCGGTTCAATCATATTTTTTGCTCTAAATATATTTCGCTCTTCCCTCGCAAAAACTCCGACCGAATTAATAAGCACTTTTCAGATGAAAAAGATATATTCGTCAAAAATGAAAGCTGATGATTTGGTTTGCGAACGTCTTTTGATCAATTTGAGGTCGTGTCAGATGCAGAATGACGTCTTTTGAGAGGTTTAAAATAGGCGCACTACTTCAAAATGAGTTTGATGAAAAATCTTTAGTCAGTATGGTTTTTGATAAAGGCAAACGCAGTTCTAAATGTTTTATATATTTAGGGAAGTTACACAACCTTTTGGACAAAACAGTTGACACTTTTTCAAATCATCAAATATCTTGGGCAAAATTTTGCAATAGTTATTTACCTAACAAGCGGGGAGCGGAGTTCAGGCAAGCCGCCAAGGGTGGAAAAACATTTTCTGCAAGAGTTAGGTACAATGTTTTTCCTACGAGTGTTTTTGTCCATTTTATTTCTTTTAAACAATGTTTAAATACGCAGATTTTATAATAATGCTACAAAATGACACATAAGATAGAATAGTTACATAAATAATTTAATTAGTAATAATAGGTAGTAATTTGATTTGAAGTAAAAATCTTGTAGATCTTGTATTAAAATATTATAAAATCAGCGAATTACATGGGGACGGGGAATGGGTTGAGGGATCTTATTAATAAAACGTCCTTTTTTTGAAATGCCAACGTTTCGCAAAATTTATTTGCTTCTCCAGGCCTATTCAAGACGGCCCCTTCCATATGTCGATTCTATTGCCAATAGAGTTCATCCTTCGGAAAAAAGGCATTATTTTTACACAAGTGCCGTACAATTTTGATTAAAAACTTTTAAAAAGACATAAACAAACAAATCAAAATATTATTACTACAGCCAGTATTTCGATCGCATAAGTATAATTCTTTAATGTGTTTGTTTATGTCTTTTTAAAAGTTTTTAATCAAAATTGTATGGGACTTGTGTAAAAATAATGCATTTTAACCGAAGGATGACGTCTATTGTCAATAGAATCGACATGTGGAACGGCAGTCTTGAATAGCCCTGAAGAAGCAAATAAATTTTGCGAAACGTTGGCAGTTCAAAAAAAAGGATGTTTCATTAATAAGATCCCTCAACCTATAAACCTACACCTTCAAAAAAAATTAAAAATAGGATCGTTAAACCATTCTACAAGTTTGATTTTAATTGCCAAGAAAGGGAAGCACTAATTAAATAAAATAAAATAATTTTAGTTCGTTTGTTAAATTGGTTTCTTACAGTAAGAAGATAACCTGCAAAGAAGTTAAAAAATTCGAAGTCTTAATATTATGGATTATGTTACACATTATCGTTTAACTTGGTTTTAAGGAAAAATTTTGTTACAATTCCATAATTATGTTACAAGTGGCAACACTGATACGCAGCGAGTTTTGCCGACCGGAGCCAAAAATCAATAGACGAGCGGCCGAACCAAAGAAAGCAAGATAGAAATACATGCTAATAAAATGTAAAAGACAAACATCCGAGCCGGGCACCTCGTACGTGTCATGACCAACTTAAAGTGTCTATTATCTCATGTTATATGCATACGCCCTTAAAACAAAGCCAAAAGACACTGAATTTTTGATTTGATCACAAGTACGGACGACCCATCAAAATAAAAGAAAAACCGAGCCAACATCGTTACGTAAATATTACGTAAAAGTTACAACCCATGATTACTTTGTTACATAAATTCTAGGTAAGTCACAACAAGGTAAAAAGTAACTTCCCTACTTTTTACGTAAATAATATGTAATTAAAATAACGAAAATAATACATGGCAACAAAAAATTGGGAAACGGCTTATATCGATTAACTAGTAACTAGAAAGTAGATCGAAAGGTAAAATTGGGGTAAATTTTTTACATAATATACAAGTAAACTTGCCGTCACGTAAATAAATTACTCTTTATGGAACTATCATATAAATTTATAACATAAATGTTATATAAATATTACGTATTGGAATGTAATAATGTATGGAAAATTGATCACAAGTGCAGACGACCCATCGAGATGAAAGAAAAACCCAGCCAACATCGTTACGTAAATATTACGTAAAAGTTACAACACATGATTACTTTATTACATAAATTCTAGGTATGTCCCAACAACGTAAAAATTAACTTCTATGTTCTGCATAATGCCACGCACAAAGTTCCCTTCTTATTACGTAAATATAATGTAATTAAAGAAACGTAAGTTATATTATGTAAATATTACGTAAATTTTATGAAAACCTTTTTATGTAAATTTTTTTAACTAGATTTACGTAACTACTATGTTATTGTAACAGAAGTACTTAATTTAAATACAGCTTTTAGAAGCCAATTAGCAGCCAAAGCTATCACAAATACGTTGTGTTTGTGTTAAATATTCACAAAAAGCAGTAGCAGACCAGGAGCGGCTTAAGCCTGGCAAGTAAGCATTTGCATGCCCTTTTTATCCGATCCCAACACAGCCTTTAATCTACAACTTTAAAAGGGACTGGCTCTCAGGGCTTCCTGTTCTCTATACAAAGTTCTCTTCCTCTGCATCCAGAATCAAATTTTCGTGTGTCCAGTACCCAGCCCTCTAGTATGCGTCATATGCTGCAATGAGGTACCCTCCCGCAGACAGATGGGAGTCGTTCCTGATCACAATCCAAAATACATACTTTCTGAACGCTATCCCCTCTTAAAATATAAAACATTTGTCTTGAAACATGTTTTCTGATGGACTCCGGCTATCTCCTGTTAAAATGTAACGCATTCCTTCTTGAAACGCCTCATATATATAATAAAATAGAAACAAGAGTACACACACATGTGCCGCATGCCGTCCCTAGACAGACGAAAGTGATATATCACTCCGACTTCCCCATACATCATACTCCAGATTGACGTCTTATATATCAAGATGGAGGCACAGTATATTTGCTTTCCTTGACTTTCACCCACTATAAGCACACACTGAAAAGAAACTGATTAGTGATGACTGTTGCACACTTTTGCACAGGTTACACTTTAAACACTACAAATCCGTCCATAAAATATTTAAAGACTTTATTAAAAGTGCCGAAGCCAAAAAAAAAGCATGGTTTCCATACTTTAAAAAGTCTATACTAAATTACCGGATCGTTTGGCTAACCGCAATTTCGCAAGTGACGTAACCCGCTTTATTTTGAGTTTTTGAAACTAAGATTCCGATTGGATTTTTAAAAAAAAAGGAGGGTTATGGAGGAGCAAAATTTAGCTCAAAACTCCTTCTAGGGCAATATAGAGACCTCGATAATCGAATAAAAAAAAAATGGAGCAGTTTTGTTCCAAAAACTCCGAATAAATTAAAGTAAAATAGAAACCACATGAGCATCACACATCTATCCTCAAATTCTAGAAATTTATACCGCGGTTGCCGAGTTTCCATAATTATCGTTATTTTAGTTCCTATAATTACGTAATTAATTCTACAATAGGTAGGTATAAAATACGCTACCAAAAAAAGTTTAGTTTGAAATGGACTAGGAAGTTTTGTTTTACCTGCTAGAAAACATTATTAAAATCAGGATTATAACACATTTTATGCGTTTTGCCATCTTAGGTCCGACCGACTCAACGGGTTTTTGTTAGTTTTTTGTGTTTTTGCACTTTTATTTTTATATTTTTGTTTCAAGGCCTATAAAAATGCATATATCGAATCTAGACAAATATTTGTCGACAACTTTTTTTATTTGCTATTGGAACAAGCTGCCTACGTCGCAAAATCAAATTAGTACAAACAAGAAACTATCAAGCAGGCCATAACCAACAGGACCGAAAAGGTCAGAGTAATTTTGAGGTTATATTTTTATGTGAATTTTTCATTTTGCATTTAATCATATATCGAAATATTTTTTTCAATGTGTAATAATTGCTAATTGTTTTCAAAGTTAAAAAAAAATGTGGTCGACACGAGTCTTGAACTCGCCATCTTTTGCAAGAATCAGGATCCTTCAATCGAGTGTCAGAAACCCTTTCCGCTCGGCCAAAAAAAAGGAAATTTTTGTTCAGTATACGCTCGAAAGAGGAGCAACCTTGATTAAAAATTGTCGCAAATAAACTGGGGATTTTTAAAAGTAGATAGAAATAGTAGATAAAAATGTGACAACACTGCTTAAATCATAAAGAGTTTTAGGGCATTTTGATAATTAAAATTTAATGGTATTTATAGGTAAAACTAAAATATATTAAAAGTGCAGTGGTGAATTTCAAAAAAAAAACGAGGATAACGTTCACAGCATCATGATTAAAGCCAGTCCAAACTGAACAGGTAAACTTAGTCAAGAAGCAGCAGTACTAAAAAAATGTCAGCAAATAGGGCTAGTTTGTAAATTCACCGATGAACTCACTGATGAAAACAATCGAGTTTGTATCATCGGGTTGTTATATTACCCGACTGATTTTTTCAATTCACCAATTGATGGCATCGATGCTCACCGACTCGGGGAGCCGGTGAGCCTTCCCGATGAATGTCACTGACGTCATTTAATCAGCTGTTTTTTGTTATTATTATTTTGTTTTGTTGTTTGTTATTATTTTGTTTTTAAATTGTTTAATGTTTTTTTAATAACGATTGCCGACTTGATAAGAATTCGTGTTAAAACTATATGAAAGACAGTTTTCGAGGACTGGATTTATACAGCAAAATAAAATTATATAATAATAAGAAAACCCAATAAAAAACATATTTGTGATCACATGATCACGTTTGACCAATCGCGAATTCTTATTTTTTGTTTTATTTTATTTGCTCTATAAACCCAGCACAAGGAGATAGATGGACATCAGTTTTATCCCCGCCATATACTCCTGAACCCCTACGAGGATTTTTTATTCGCGTGTTTGTAATACATGGGATTTTTTTAAAAAAGCACCATTTTCTGAATTGGAAAAAAATAAAAAAATCTAGGCTATAGGTAGCTGAATTCTGACTGATTTTTATCGCGTTTTGGTTTAATTCTCGATGGCTCATCGAACTCAACTACATGGAATGTGATATAAACATCATATTTCATTTGCCAAAAACCGGATGACATCGGTGAAAAAAATCTGATGAATTTACAAACTCAACCATTTGTTTGAAAGTTTGAGACAATGATGTGTTTGACATTAACTCTGTGTTTCGGACTTCCATTGTCTATATTTTATTTATACACGACGTTTCGATCAGTACAATCTCTGATCGTCTTCAGGTGCAAACTGCAATCAATTCCTAATGTTACGTGCTTATATACTGTGAGAAATCACTCAATCTTGAAGTTTAAGAAGTTGGCTCCGCCCAAGGAGGCGCTTTCAAATATTTGGGATTTCAACACTTGGTTTATTGAAAATACCCTGATTCTGCCCAATAAAGGCAGCTTCAAGGAATTTTGTCTAAATTCCTTTTAAAAATTATTCAACCTCTTGCAGGCAAGACCGCTTCATTTGTAGAAAATTCAAACCATTTTGTTAATATTCTTAAATTTTTTGTTTTAGGAACCGAGGATAGACTTGTCAGTTTTGATGTTGAAAGTCTATACACCAATGTTCCGATAAAGGAATCGCTAGATATTATTAGAAAGAGACTGGTTGATGACGAATCCCTTTATGAACGTACCAGCCTACCCCTGGAGGGAGTGATGGAGTTGTTGAAGTGCTGCCTACATAACTCTTATTTTCAAGTGAAAGATAGGTTTTATGCTCAGAATGACGGTCTGCCAATGGGTTCATCGCTTTCGCCGGTGGTGGCCAATATTTACATGGAGTGGTTCGAATCACACGCGGTTGATACCGCAACATATAAACCTAAGCTCTGGCTAAGATATGTTGATGATACTTTTATTGTCTGGACCGGGAATGACCAACAACTTTCAGAATTTCTTCACCACCTAAATAACATAAGACCCACCATTAAATTCACAATGGAGTTGGAGCAAAATTGTCAAATTCCTTTTCTTGATGTACTTGTCACACGAATAGAAAGCGACATCAGAACAACAGTCTATCGTAAACCCACTCACACAGGACAATATTTAAATCAAGGTTCAAATCATTCTGCTACAACCAAACGAGGCATAATCAAAACTTTGTATAACAGAGCCGTTCAAATTTGTAACAATTCTCATGACTTGGAAATCGAAATAAGAAACATTAAGAAGGATCTGCAGCAGAATGGTTACAGCCTTAACTTATAACAGATACTATTTCTAAATTTCAACAAACAGGACAGAGATTACAAGACCAAAATCAGGCGAATGCATTCCTTACAATCCCATACGTTAAAGGAGTATCAGAGAAAATTCAAAGAGTAGCGAAAAACTTTAATATTAAAACAGCTTTTAAATCTAGTAATACAATTAGAAGCCTTCTTAGTAAAACAAAACCAGAAAACAAACAAAATAAGGAATGCATTTACCAAGTTCCTTGTGAGTGTGGTGAATCATACATAGGCGAGACTAAAAAGACCACTATCTATTAGGCTTAAGGAACATCAGACGAATATCCAAAAAGGTGAAACCACGAAATCAGGTATCGCCGAACATGCATGGTCAAAACAACACCGAATGAAGTGGGCAGAAGCAAAGGTTTTGCACAAGGAGTCACACTGGAAGAAACGAAAATTCCTTAAAGCTGCCTTTATTGGGCAGAATCAGGGTATTTTCAGTAAACCAAGTGTTGAAATCCCAAATATTTGGAATCCCCTCCTTGGGCGGAGCCAACTTCTTAAACTTCAAGGTTGAGTGATTTCTCACAGTATATAAGCACGTAGCCTTAGGAATTGATTGTAGTTTGCACCTGAAGACGATCAGAGATTGTACTGGTCGAAACGTCGTGTATAATAAAATATAGACAATGGAAGTCCGAAACACAGAGTTAATTTCAAACTCAACCATACATTAAAAAATTTGCCTTCAATATATGGAGTGTCCCTTCTCAATAGTTTATTTTAATTTCTTTGGTTATCCCTCGCTGTGGATTTGAAAAACTATTAACTCGGATCCTAATGCTAACATGTATCTTAAGGATGATTTATTCGAAACAAAAATTAAAACTACATAGCGTCATACATTCCAATATAGCTCTCATAAAATCAAGACTAATGGCAGCAAGAACGCTTTTTCACACCCGAAAAAAAAAACAGAAAAAAAAATAAAAAACGTGACTTTGAGCTTAACGATTCCCGTAAAGGCTTTAACTCACGACCGTTATGACACAGAATATAGATCCAAATAGAAACTAAATTCTCAAGCCGCTTGTGCCACTTAAAATAAACGATTTATTTTGTCTTAATTGGTTAAAGCGTTGGACTATTGCAAGAGGTTTTTTGTTTTTTACACCACTGCTTTAGAAAATAACTTTTGCACTCGGAAAACCTAATCTGAAATCGGCAAAGCATTTTGCGCAAGTTTGTGTTAACTTTGCACACTGATGTGTCATCACTGCGCCCGGTTTTTAGTTTACTAAGAAGGTTGATCCGACTTTTAAAATAAAACCTAAGACACCCGTAAAATAAGAGTAAACTAGAGTTTCGAACTTCCATTCTTTTATTTTTTACTTTTTCACAACGTTTGGAATGCTTATGTATCTGCAATCGTCATCAGGTGAATGCTAACAAAAACTGAGACAACCTAATCTTATACAATGCGGACGAAAAAGCCCCCCCCCCTTGCTAACTCTTGAACGGATTGATGTATCGACTTCAAATTAAACCCATGTTTAACGATAAAACTTTTGCTACTTTATGACGTATTTTTTATAAGCGTCATATGACGTACGTCTATAAGGTCAATAACTACTTTAAAATTTTAGTTAATTAAATTTTAATTTTTTTATATATCGGTGTATTACTTATAGAGTTATGAGCATTTATAACTATAGTTTGCGCACCTCTCCTCTTACTTTTGAACGAATTTAGTTGACTTCAAATAAATTTTTTGAGGTAAAACTATAAGGTAACTAGCAACTTAAAGTTTTTATTATTGTTGAGTAATACTATACGTAATACGTAAACTATAGTAAAGAAATCATAACTCTGCACCAAGGATATCTAGGGTTTAACGCAACTTAACAGTTCTGCTGCTGGGTGGAATTAAATTGGTCGTGTTTGGTTGTGCCTTTCGGGATGCCGTACGTGCCCCGGACCCGGTCATTTTTCACTGGAGTGTCGCGCAGGCATACTTTATCAAAGCGATATCAAAAACTGGAGGTGAGAAAAATTGATTTAGATAAATTGTGTGCAGTGCCCTTTTTAGTACCTACAAAAATTATTTATGTCGCGTATTTACCCAAAAACCGATTATAAAAAACTTCATACAAATGTATGTATGTACGTTAATTATTTTGGTAATATATTTGGCATGTGCACGACAAAGATAATTACTAATTAGGTACATGACAAAAAGTTTTAAACAACGCAACAGTAGAATTGCGACTAACTAACTTCTGGGATATCTGAATTTTATACCACCCGTCATTTTTTACAAGCTTTTATTTAACTTGCAATGTATGTAACTATCTAGGTAATGAGATATGTTTGTTTGGGTGGAATCTTGCATCTTAATTTTGACCAACTTCCCGACATCCGATCGGCTTAAAATTTGGCATGCTTACATAGTTGCGGTGAAAACACAAGAATATAATGTGATGAAATTGACAGCTCCCCCCTACTTGAAATTTGGTGTGTTGGGGCACTTGGGGATGGAGATAAAAAAAGGAAACTCAATATGGCTCATTCAAGGGGAGTAAAGGATAGTGATGCGAATATAATGTAACCTTCATATTTGCTCGGAACAGTTGGAGACCATGCTTACCCCATTGGGCATGGGACCAGAGGTTTTCGATCAGTATGATGCGAATGCATCTAGCCTCTCATGTCCAAATGCCAACCTCACCTTCTCGTGGTGCTCCCTGTCTAACACAGACGAGGCTCTGGCGACCGAATATGGCCGGTATAGCCCTATGGGGAAGTTGAACTAGACCCAATAACGACTAGGAACTGCTCCATTAAGGACCTGTACAAACTCGTACAGGGGAGTGTAGTGGTTAAACTATGATCAAAGGGTGCATAATAGGCCAGTAATGGCTGCAGTGCAGTGACTCTGGCCAGCCATCAGGCTGGTCGGAGCCACAATTGCGGGGTTTTAGTCGGTAGTAATCCGACACTACCCGAGCTCTCCTAGTAGAGGAGAAATGACTCTGGCAGGAAAGTAGTTCGGGCGTCTTATGCAAGATTTGCCCTTGATACCCTCGAAACAAAAATGGCTAATTGAAGATGGACGATTTTTGGTCATCTTTTTCTAACCAATTTTAACTAACTTATACGGCCTTAAATTTGGCATGCATTTATAGTTCCGGTGACAATACAATATTATGTCATTATTTGGCACCCCTCACACCCCCCGAGGAGAGAGGAGTGGGGAAAACTCCTAAGTTTGTCAGATTTCAACCAATATTGGTATACGGGGGCTTTTGAGGATAAGGAATACGAACTTTCGATCAGATTTTAAAAATTCAATGTGGCGGATTCAAGATGTACGATTTTCGGTCATGTTTTGCTAAACAATTTTAACTGACTTATCCACATCCGATTGTGTTCAAATTTAGTATGCGTTTATAGTTCCGGTGAAACTACAATAATATGGTATTCTCAGGTACTCACCTTCCTCTAACGAGAGAAGTGGAGGGGGATTATGAATTTTTAATCAATTTTAAAATTTGAATATGGTGGATTCAAAATGGACGATTAAGGGTACAAATCTAAAAATTAAGGGTGCGTTTATAGTTCCGGCGATAATACAATAATATGGTATTATTAGGTACACACTTCCCTCTAACGAGGGAAGTGGAGGGGGGAAAAGATTTAGTTTGTTTGGTTTAAATGAAAATTGGCATACAGGGGTTTTTCGCGAAGGGGATATGAATTTTTGATTAATTTGCAAGTTTCAATATGGCGGATTCAAAATGGACGATTTAGGGTACAAATCTAAAAATTAAAAAATAATTTTTATTAAAAAAAACTTTTAAAGAACAAGCTTTTATTAAATGCACTCAAAAGTAGAAAATAATTTTTATCTTTCTTATATCATAATAAAAGCGATGGGCACAAATTAAAAATTTTAATTTTACAGTGCCAAGGAGAAAACTACAAAAGAAGAACTAAATTCTTCTTCTATTCGAATGATAAATACAATGCTTTCATCTAAAGAAGCTGAGAACGGGTGAGATTGCCGTGCTTGCCAAGCCTTTGAAAATGTCCTTAGGTTATCGAGTAATACAACTGTTTCTTAGGTGAATCGTCGATGTGACCGATATACGATATCTAAAGCTTGTTCTTTAAAAGTTTCTTTTAATAAAAATTTAGTTAGAATTTTATCTTTGCGGACATTCACCTAATTGTACTGTTTATTTCCTTTAAACCATTCTTATTTAATTTAACACAAAATAACACAAAAGCTCGTTCTAGAAAATGTTTTCAACTTCAAAAACTTTTGCAGTTGAACCAAATTAAAAAACACATAGATACATTTTGTTCCACATTAACAACTTTTGTTTAGCAACTTCTTACTGTCGAAGAAAGTTTCAAATTAAGATACACGCAAAATGAAACCCGTTGGCGGTCTTGAAATAAAAAAAAAATCTCGGCAATCTTCCTTCATTTATTATCAAAAGAAAACCAATCCAAAACTTTCTGAAAACCTATATACAAGGCACAGCTTCCGTCAAAAAGAAAAATATATCCCACACAAACGCATAGACGTTCTACCAGCCAGGCTGCCTCTAACTCAACAATTTGGAGAACCGTCAATAACAGAGTAAGCACCGTATTGCAAGCCGAAGTACAGAATGATCCAAATTCGAGGAAATTTTGTGGTTTTAACAATTCTGCTTCTGGGTGAGATAGTGAAATATTAATACGGGAGCTTTTGGAAAAATATGCATTTTCAAATTTAAAGCTGAATTTATTTGTCAAACTAGATTTTAACTGAATTTTTAGTTTTGGAGATATAACGCCAAGTTGTTATTTTTTTTATGAAATGACCTATTTTTTACTCAATTTTTGAAATTAGCGTGGAAATTTTATATATTTGTTATTTTCTTCAGTAAATTGTATTGTGTTGTTTTACAGCCTACAAAATATTATCATCAAATATTAAAACGCAATTTAAAAATTTGCAAGTCCAATCCTTAATTATTTTTTTTAATATTTCTGCTTCCTCTTAACCCTTTTTATTTTATTTGAAATTAACTTAAACAATTTACGCATCTTGGTTTTGTTTAGATACGTTTCTAGTTATGCGTGGATGTAAAAAAATTTCAAAAGTTTCTTTTCTTCAAAAATACTAAGAGCAATTTTTTGACAAAGTAATTGTCTTATGTTTAGGAAGCCCGATTCTTTCAATAATTGTTTATCGTCTCCTGATGATGCTAACATTGTTAGCGAAACGCGCGTCGAGTGCAAAAAAGTGTAGTTTTGGTTTGTGGAAAACAATCATAACTTTGTGTATAGTCTATTACTAAAACCTCATGTTGTTAGTCTTGTAACCAATTATTATAAATTTATTGTAATGTTGTGCTATCCTGTAATAGGGTGGTGGTAAAATACCACCTGTTGGATGGCCTTTTTCTATAAATAAATTAATTAAAAAAAATACAGGGTGAGCCATATTCGAGAAGATTTTTTCAAATTTGATTTCAAGTTTTTTAATAATAAAAATCTTCTTTTTTATAGATAATTTAAAGTAGAATTTATTTGTCAAACTAAATTTTATCTGTAATGTTTAATTTTTGAAATATAACACCAAGTTGTTATTTTTTTTATGAAATTAACTATTTTTTACTCGATTTTTAAAATCAGCGTGAAAATTTCTTTTAAACGATGTATTACACATATTGTAATTTTTTTATATTTTGATATATTTATTATTTTCTTCAGTAAACTGTATAACAATATATAACATTTAGTGTTATTTTACAGTCTACAAAAAATTCATAAAATATTAAAACGCTATTTAAAAATTTACAAACTATAAACTTTATCAAAATAGGTTTCCTATTTCTGTATTAGATTGACAAATCCAATCCTTAATTAATTTTTTTATATTTCTGCATCCTCTTAACCCTTTTTATTTCCTTTGGAAATAAAGTAAACAATTTTGGTGCTAGCATTTTGTGCCAATAACCATTTTTAAGCTAAGCACCTCAGTTTTTTTTACATAGAACGTTTCTAGTTGTTCATTTAAAAATTCTAAGAGCAATTTTTTATGTTTAGGAAGCCCGATTCTTTAAATAATTTTTCAGTAGAGTATGTTTTGTTTTTGTTATAAACGACGTTTATTATCCATTTTTGAATATTATATAATTTATATTAATTATACGTTAAATAAGATTGAACCAGTGAGTAACCCATTATTTTACGGTATTTTAACTTCAGATGCTCTCCGAGACATTTAAATCCAGATATAAGGTTTCTTAATTTGGTTATAAAATTCTTTATTTGCAAGTTCCATCTTAGATGTCCGTCAATACCAAGGTATTTAACAGATTCCGTCGCATTTATTATTTGCAAAGAGATCCGATATGTTTAAAGTGTTGTCTGGTAATCCAGAGAGAATAGAATAAATTGAGTCAAGGATAAAACGAGTGGTCAAGGTATTATAGTCAAACCACTCCTTTAACTTTTTAAAATCTCGCTTTGCAATTTCTTTGGTCTCGGTGCAGGATTTAGTTTTGATGAACATAAAAGTATCATCTGCAAAACTTTTTATAATAATTTTAAGTCTAAATCAAAGATAAATAAAGTAACTTTTTAATAACTTTAGGCATCATCCTCTAATTCCGTGTCTCCCTAATTTCTTTATCATCTTAGTATGGCATACAGTGTAACTAATTCTTGCGTGGGTGCTAGACAAGATTCAGAAAAAGTCACTGACTTTTACCCATTCCCTGCACAAATCTGGAAGGGGAGACTATCGACGAGGACGATCCGAAAGTATTAATAAAAATGCCGGCGCATATGGCGAAGATGTCAAACCTATTTAACTAGATGGAATACAACAATTATTAAAATATGTCAACCTTACTCTACTCTTCGAACAAATAGGTACTAACTCTATAAGCAACATGTGGTCGCGAAGTTTAACCACTATATATAATTTTTGTCGCATTTTTTCTGCTTAGTTTATAAAGTTGGAAGTAATCTTGCCTGCATTTTCTAATACTTTTAAAGTTGATTTAAAAATTTCAACCGTTTTCAAATCTGCTTTTATCATTTCTTTATTTTTCAAACCAAAAATATAGAAAAAATATTTCATTTATAAGCCAGTTTTATAATATATTAAGGAAAAAATACAAATATATTCAAAATATACAAATAGAAACTGTTACTTATTCTTCACGCTTCTTAAAAACAGGTTTTCTTTTTTCACAAAAGCTTCTTTTGTTTGTTTTTCTGTCATGCCACCGCCCCTGGTATATTTTTTCAATCTCTTTAATATCTTGCTGTAATCTTTTAGCTCTTTACTTACGTCCCCAAAATTTTCCGGAAAATAGTCGAAATACGATTGTAAAAAGTAAATTTTAACTCTCATATTACAACCAAGAATCCTGAATTTTTCCAGCATATTGTCAACGATCTCAACATAGTTTGGGTCTTTATAATTTCCTAGAAATTTATGTACAACTTCTTTAAAAGAATTCGATTTTTGTTTTTCCTTGGATCCATTAAATTTTAAAAATATCTTTCATCAAGCTCCTAATCTAGGGGAGTAAGGGATAGTGATGCGAATATAATGTAACCTTCATATTTGCTCGGAACAGTTGGAGACCATGCTTAGGCCAGTGGGCATGGGACCAGAGGTTTTCGATCGGTATGATGCGAATGCATCTAGCCTCTCATATCCAAATGCCAACCTCACCTTCTCGTGGTGCTCCCTGTCTAAAACAGACGAGGCTCTGGCGACCGAATATGGCCGGTATAGCCCTATGGGGAAGTTGAACTAGACCCAGTAACGACTAGGAACTGCTCCATTAAGGACCTGTACAAACTCTGGCCAGCCATCAGGCTGGTCGGAGCCACAATCGGGGGGTTTTAGTCGGTAGGAAAATTTTGACAGTCGGAAATGTTTTACATAAATATTTAAAATAATATCCTTCTTTGTTTAATGCCTTAAAAAATTGTTTCACAAGTCCAAATTCCATGTGAAGTGGTGGGTGGTGAGGGTCAATAAGACTTACGTCTCTCTTTGTGGACTGTCTCTTCAATCAGTGGTTGAATTTGGTGGATTTTGGGTTAAATAAAACTACCAGTTTTTAAAACTCTCTAATTTATAGACATTTTCAAGGAAGTGTTTACGTTAATTGGTGTTTGTCAATAGATTCTTTCTTCTGACAAACACCAATTAACGTAAACAACTCCTTGAAAATGTCTATAAATTAGACGAAACGTCGGAGTGTTTTAAAAAAAAATATAGTTTTATTTAACCCAAAATCCACCAAATTCAACCACTGATTTAACACTGGGTTACGAAATCAAACCAACAATCTCTTCAATGCTTTTCTCGATTACTGTTATCCCCCACACACAGGAAACAAGGAAATTCAGTAAATTCAGACTGCTGGCTCAAGAGAACGCCTAAAATTTTTAGATCTCCACACACTCCCCAGTTGTGATTTCCATTATGTATTTTTAAAAGTAATTCCTCTAAATTTTCATATTTTTCTTTTAAATTAACTGAATGGCCGTCCGGAACATTATGGAAAAGAATAGCCTTAAGGCTCCTTTTTGAGTCGATTAAAAATGTCTCCTTTCTGAAGGTGTGCACTCAGGAGCTCCGAGGCACACAAATGGTCCGCTTTGGTCAAATTATGTTACAAATTCAGCCTCATAATTTATATACCAAGAGAAGGTACTTCCTGAGGGAAGCAAATTTTTTTGTTTCAACAATGTTTTTGAAATTCAGAAAGGTCTTCGGAAAGCTCCAAATCTCTGACTAAATCGTTCAGTTTGGCTTGTGAAAATAATTGAGGTTGGTTTTGACCTCAGATTCATAGGACAAAATCAAGCAGTTAATACATGATAAAAAAAATTAGGTCTGGTAATAAGAGCCTACTCAATAAATATCTTGCTAAGCACCACAGAAAATCATTTTTGGGTTAATACCTAGAATTTGAAGTACTACATTCATTTTAGACTGCACTAAAACGCCTATTATAATTTTTTGTAACTTTTTTTTTGTTTGCAAAATAAAATATATTTTAATTAGATATTTCTATATAGAAAGTGAGCTTAAATAACAAAAAGCATGTCACCACTAATTTCATGCAACCCTGTGATTATAAAACAAAAATTCTATCCAGAATTTCTTTGGATCCTCTCTTTTCTCTATTATCATCACCACTCTCCTTTACAGAGCCCTTAACACAAGCGCATTCGTGCGCACCAACATCACTTCAGCCGGCCGTCTGGATGCTTCATCCAGCGTCGGAAATCAGTAAACGCCGCGACGTCGCTTAAAACACACGTCCTATACCGACGCCTGATCCGCAAGTGGCGAGGGATTACGTAGCTGCACGTATATAGTATATGCATACGCGATATCTTACAAAACATAACACAGTAAGAAATAGTTTTGAGTAAAAATTTATCTTGGTTAATATAAAAACAATTGCAAGTTTATCTCCATTTATGGACATTCAAATTTTTTACCAAAAAAGTGAACAAAACATCTATGATGTTTGCATATAAATTGCGTTGCTATGCAATACAAATAGTAATGTATAAACCGAATATCTTATGTGAAATCGAATAGAAAAACAATATGAACAATAATGTTAATAGATTAGTAGATGTGAATTGCAGTCCAAAGTATGTTAAAGTTTTATTGGAAACTTGTTCGCTACCAAAGTTAAAAATAAAAACATTTAGCAAAATATCTACGGATATGGCTTAATAAAAATGTGAATCCCACAAAATAAATTCCAAATAAAACATGTGCAAATAACAAATCATGTGGCAACCTCTCATATACTTAATCATACTGTCAAGCACTGTGAAAATTTTAACCCAATCTAACCCATCCTGTCCCGAGAGCTGCACATGTCGAAACTTTCCCTGTAAGACTTTAGACAGCTTTTGCTTTAAAACCACTGTTCGATGTGCAACTTGGAATAGAACTTTCAATTTACCCAACACTACAAATCAATTAGAAATTATTGGAGTGGACGAAAACATTTTATGCGGAAGTTTTAGTTATTTGGGTGAGTTACAATTGCTCGAAAGCTTAACAATAAGAGCAAGTGATATTTCGAACATAAGTAAGTGTTTTAAATACTTGACGACAAATATAAAAGACTTAAAACTACAACAAAACAATTTAACTGAATTTCCTCAACTTTTTGTAAGTAACAACTCAAACTTAAGAACTTTAGATTTTTCGGAGAACTCTATTAAATTCGTGGGTGAAATTAAATTCTTGAGAACTCTTGAAACTTTAAATTTAAGCGGAAATTCGATATCGTATATTAAATCCTATAGTTTTAATGCTCTCGTAAGTTTAAAAACTCTGGACTTATCAACTAATAACTTGTCTACGTTAAACAAAGAACTTTTTCAACATTTAACCAAGTTAAAACTTTTGAATTTGAGCTACAATAACATAAGAACTTTACAACAAGACTACTTCAGCGATTTGCCAAGTTTAGAGCAGCTGGATTTATCATTTAATAAACTGATTAAAGTAAATTTAGAAAATTTAAACCTGCCAAACTTAACTAGTTTATACCTAACTGGAAACACACAAGTGGGAAAATTAAATAATCTTTTAGTTGGAGCCAGCAAGAAGTTAAAATTTGTTGATGCTTCAAACTCGGAAATGGAAAAAATTCCAGGGGTTTTAACTCAGTCAGTAAGAACACTAAAACTGACAAAGAATAATATAAAAAGCATAAATTGTGGAGAACTTGATGCTTATCCACTATTACAACTTCTGGATTTAAGCTCAAATAAAATCGAGTTTGTGGAAGACGATTCGTTTGGACGACTAGAGTTTTTAACTGTTTTGTACTTGGAAGACAATAAACTAAAAAACATCCCTAAAAGTTTGCCAGAGCAAGTGGTTATTTTACATTTACAATCAAATAATATTTCACAAGTAAATAAAGACGACTTGGAAGGCTTATTTAACTTAGAAGTATTAAACTTAAGAGACAATAAAATTAAGTTTATCGAAGACCAGGCATTTAGCAATCTAACTTCTTTGGCTACAATGGATTTATCTCAAAATCCCATTTCAATTTTAAGCCTCAATAGCCTTTACGGTCCTTCGTGCTTGCAAGCGTTACGTTTAAGTGCCATAGGGACCATTTCACCCGCTAAGGATATGTCGTTCCCTTTGTTGTCACCTGAAAATCTGATTATTCTAGATTTGTCGCATAGTGCCGGTTTAGCAAGGCAAATGCTGAACGACGAGGCGTTTTTAGACGCTGCGAAACAACTGCAAGAATTGGATTTAAGTGATAACGGACTGGAAATAATACGTTCGGATTTATTTCATTTTTTACCCCAATTGAGACTTCTACATATTCAAAACAACCAATTAGATTGTTCCGGATTAGAGTGGTTAGCTTCCTGGATGCGTCGTCAAGATTACTCCGACTATAGCTCAATCATTTGTTCCCAACCTACATATCTACGAGGACTGCCTCTTGTCGACTTACAATACGTCGAAGCCACGTCGATAAGAACGATAAATCAACTGTATAAGCCCATTAATCAAGTAAGAAAAAGCGGAACAACAACCTACCAAGTGGGACAATATGACAGTGGACAAAAGACGTCCTATAAGATAACAATGGGCGCAAAAAACAACGATTACGACGAAAACATCGATAGTGTTCGAGAGGCAAAAACAAGGCAAGATAAAGCAAGTAAATTTCAAAAAGAAGGCAAAAGTTTTGGGTTGCAAAAGAATCAAAAAGAGCTGGAGGTACAAAAAAACATTTTTCAGCAAGAAAATAAAAGTTTGCTTGGTCAAAAAGGTAACTCAGATGCTAATCTATTAACAAAATATAAAACCAACGTTACAGCAAACACGGTTGCTAGAGAGTATCTTAGTTTAATAGACAAAAAAAAGAGTTCAGATCGGGAGCAACTCAGTTTAACCCGACCAGCCTCGAATGTGAACAGGTCAAACTCTTTTTACTCTTCCACGCCACTCAATCCAACTATAGATTTCGACGACACATTATTTGGTCTTATAAACAATGACCAATTATCTATGAACTTTAGAAACAATAAAACGCACTTAAACTCTGGAAGTGCTGTTAGCAGAAATAACATTTCAAGCACGCAGCGTACTCAAAACGCTGTTTCGAATAGGCAAACTAAATATCTAAACAACACAAACGCAAGGCTAGCTATACAATCCGACCTAAAACATACTTCAAACGAAAATTACTCAGTAAACGTAGCATCAAGAAGTCGGAATCAGTCTGAGGATGGATTTATTAATAATTTGAATCCTTTGTCTCCGAAAACCGAGGATGAAAATAATTTAAATCAAGACCGGGAGAGTAATAAATTCGCTATAAAAACCCCAAGAGGCAAGACTAATCTAATTTCCACGTACAGATACAATAATGCTGATTTTTTTTCTCAAAAAACCAATGTGGAAGGATCCCTAAACTTAGGTCAAAATATTCAAAACACAAAAGAACCAATGCTGACCAAACTTAACGAAAGTCTTAAAAATTCCGCAAAAACTATGAAGCAAGAAAACTCAAAAATGAACACAACCTTACAAAACAAACAAAATATACCAAAACAAAACAACTTGAGCTATAAACTAGAACAAAGTCAATCTGGTCTCATATCAACATTAAAAGAAAATCCTCTGTTAAAGTTGTACACAGAAAAAAATTTGCATGAAAACCAACTTTTAAATCATGAAAATGGTAAAACTGAGTCAAATTCTTTAACATATTTTCCAAAAAGTGACCAACCGAAACTTTCTATGTATACCAAGGAGAACCCGAGTCCCACCTTTCTTCACCCTGGTATGATAATATTGACAGTGGGTATTCTTAGTGGTGTCCTAACTCTAATTTTTCTAGCAGCCAGGCTACAAAGAAATAGAAAAGCGACGGAGAGTGCTCTCTGTGGTGAAAATATTGAAGTAAGTGAAGTATCTACGTTGCCAAATGTCACCGAGCTTTGGTGACAGTATCAGAAAAGTGATGAATCCAATTTTTTAATAGAGATGGTGGAAGTAGATTTAAATGATAATTAAAGAGTGTAAAAAGAGATATGTTATGTGAAATATGATGTAAATAGAGGTAGAAGAGTTTTTAATTATCGAATAATACTTTTATTATTACTTTGTATTATACTGCATTTGTAAATATTATCAGTCTGCGCAATCCCAAACTTTATGGCAGCATTTTTTCACGGTTTTTTTAGTATTTATTGCAAATCGCAAATTTTATAGAAAAAATAATAGAAAGTATTGCGCAAATCTCATCTAATACGCAAATTTTTGGCAGAAAAAAAATTACGCCAAAAACGAACAAACCTGTAATTGTAGTAAAAAAATTTTCTGAGGTAACTGCATAATTTGGTAGAGAAACCTTACAATACTGTGAAAATTATAAAGTATACACTTAAAAAAACTAGTTAAGTTTTCTTCAAACCAATTTTTGAAAATGAAGTTTAACTAAAGTATAGTAAGTAATTTATTTCAGTTCGAAAAGTAATCAACATATTTTTCATTATTTTTTTTCCGATCTTTCCGGTGAATTGATGACGTTATGTTGGATGTTTAGGACAGGACAGTATTCAATGAGTCAACACTTATTTTTTTTAAAGAAAAACAAGGCTTACCTGGATACATCAATTTTTTGTTGGTAGAAAATAATAACTTTTTGGTAGAAATAAAAGCTTATTGGTATTGAAATAAACAATTCATTGATTGTAAATTTATATATCAGCTCATTTACAACAATTTGTATTAAGTTAAAGTGAGAGATCCACCAACTTTCTGTGTCACTTTAACTAAATTCAGATAGGTAATAGGTTTTTCCTGAATATAAAATTGTGTTTTAAAACTTTAGTTACCGCACGGATGTAACTTCTCGCGTATAAAAGTACTTATTTTTTGTACTTTGAAAAGACTGTATATTTAGAAAGAAACAAAGTTACTCTCTCATTTTTTGACCTACAAAATATGTAAATTGGAGAAAAATTTATATTTTTGCCCCAAAATAAGACTTTAAGGGAAAACTTTTGTTCTGAAAAACGAAAAATATTACTTCTCGTTTTCCGCAAAAAATTACCTGTCGTTGTCAGAAACCATGCTTAATAAAAAATGTAATAATAAGAAAAAAGGAACTGTAATTTTTTACTAAGGAAATAAAGGGAAAATGTAAGATATTGTAAAATGTAAAATACTTCTAAGAATCTGAGAAAAAAATATGAATGTTTTATATTTGTACATCATTTAACACTAAATTAAATTTAGGTACAGGGTGGTTTTTATAAACGTATCCTGCCATAATTTTTTTACTGTTTGTCCTAGAAATGCGATACAAAAACCGAATTAATTGTTAGATCATTGCCCATTTTTGCTTATTTAACAATCGTTTTGACAGCTGGCACTAGGTTTTTTTTAACAAAAAAAAAATAATTTTTCGAATTATTTGCACTTACGAATTTTACAAATAAATAATAAAAATTTAAAGTTGGCATTGGAATAATTAAATTTAAGGATTTAAGTAGGTAGGATTGTTTTATCTTAAAAATTTTCTTTATTCATTTGTAAAATTTTTAAGTACAGATATCTCAAAAACTCTTTATGACAGAGCCAAAATATGTAGTATGGTTAGAAACATAAACATTGTTCTATTAAAAAAAAATCATTAATTTTGCTCTACATAAAAACCAGTGACAAATGTCAAAAAACAGTAAAAAAGTTAAGAAGAGGTACTTTTATAAAAAATTACCCTGTACCTAATGTGCTAACGTTTAATTTTAGTATATAATATTTGTTGTGTTTTAAAAAGGTGTCGAATTTTTGGAAAATATTAATAAATTATTAAAAATAGCAATGCCTTGTTGTTATTCACACGATAGTATCATTATACCGAGTGTCTCATAAAACAAGGGACCAGTCTTATTTAGACCCAAGTTATCTCCTTTTTTCTTGTGTGGCAGTTGGTAGTATTATCGTTAAACTTATTTCTTTACCGAGAGTAAACTGGGACTTTTTTTTATCTAAATGTGAAAAATGTGTAGCCTAGGCCTACAATTCGCTAAGAAATACAAAGACACTTTAGTCACGAGGCATATATTATTTTTTTCACTTTAGATTTCTGTTTTTATAAAAAATTTTACCAAAAAGAAACAAACACGTTGTTATTAATCAATTTCCTAACATTTTCAATTTTTTTCAGTGAATGACGATAATTTATTTTCCTAAAGTGTAACATCGCACTTTTGATCCCTCTGGGATTTTAACAAATAGACAAAGAACGAGTTATTTTAAGAGGCCAATTGAATTGATTAAAGAAACTGTCCAACATCCTAATTACTAATAAAAATATCTACACAAGCTCCAATTACAACTTATTAATTGTTTTATTAATTTTGTGTTATCAATATAACGTGCCTTTTTTTTAGCATTTTATTACTATACCAAAAAAAGTATATATAACACGTGACAAAGTGTCTAAAAAAAATTATTTTTATTTTCTGCATCGGCCCCCAAAAAAGCCATGGTTTTGTTTTATTTGGACAATGATTAAAATCATGTTTCCAACAAAGGTAGGAGTTCTTCCCAGTAAGCAAGGTGTGTTACATTACAGGTTTTCAACGTTGAAAAAATGTAAAATTGCTGTAACTTTGAATACGTTAAGAAAAATGTTTAAAAATAGTCAAATATAACTTCAAAATTAACATTCTGTATGAAAGTATAGCTGACACAAGAAAGAAGTACTAATTTTACGTTAATATTTCATCTTGGATTTAGAAGAAATGTAAACGATAAAGTAACTGAAAAATAACATTATTTGAAGATTAATAAATGTCAATGTCGAAACAAACTTGCTTCTTTAGAGTAACATGATATTACACAATATTGCAAGTTTATTAAATGTCAAATTTGGTTCTTTATTGTGACATGACAGAATACAATACTGTAAGTTAATAAACATCAAAGTTGAAACAAGTTTAGTCTAATGATCACACGAAAGCAGCAGTATTGTGAGCTCAATTAATGTCAACTTTAAAACAATTACGTGGTTGCTTATTGGAAAATGTCTTAATACTATTGTAAGTTTTATTTAAAAATTCCAAAATTAATGAAACTTTTAACCCAAATATGGCAACATTTTTTGAAAAAGTAAGGAATAATATCAAAAAGTTTACTGTTTTTATGAAAATCCTGCGATTTTTTTGTATAACTTCCCACAAAAGGGAAAATATACCTATAAGTATAAATTTATAGGTATTCGCAGTAATTAACGCACGATCATTTTTAGGATTTGAATTTTTTACTTAATTTTAATTAAGAAATTATTCTATAGTTTCAGTTTTTTTTTTAATTTCGGCGAATTATGATTCAATTATTGTGATTCAATATTTGTATATATTTTTTTTTATTGCAACTAAACTTTTTATATGTATTTTATTAATTAAAAACAATCAATTAAATTAATAACAACTCCCTCTCTCCTCAAACCAATGACATCACTGCATTAATACAGACCGCTTCAAGCTACTGCGAACATAGGGCGGAAGAAGTCTAATTTGCCAGTGTACGTACATGCAGAGACACCGCACGCCTATCAGTGAAGCAACCAATACTCAGGCTTGCGATCACCACTTGCATGACTTTCCTTTGGTATTTAGTACGCCTCTAACCACGGTGCTGTGTGGAGCGTGGTCAATGAAACCGGAACTTGGTCAATAAATACGCAAATTTTTATAACGTTAAGAAAATTACGTGTCACTGATAAATAAGAGCGTTTTATTGTCAACTGCTCAGATTTATCAGTGACGACGTGTTACAATGAAAATAATAAGGAGAAACAAAATAAAAGCAAGTTCTCAAAATAAAATAATACATTCTAAAAACCAAAGAGATTCTCCCAGTCAAAAAAAAATTAAAGCAAATGTTCGAAAAATCCTCCTTGCTCGGCTAGACAATATCCGAGCCTACTATAAAAACCCCTTCTAACGTTTCCAAGCATGTTAGAAGTGATAATTTGAAAAGCTTCTTCAAAAACAGATAGAAGTCATTAGGAGCTTACACCAAATCTTACACCTAACAACTGCCTAGCAGTTGGAATAATGTGCTGCTGCAGTAGATCCAAGTATCTAGGACCATTCAAATTGCAATTGCCGTTAATAAAAAATGGCGCAATTACGTGTTCCCCTATAATACCCCCCTCCCCCCAAACATTTAGTTTTTGGGGATACTGTGTTCTTACGTCAAAATACAAATGCAAATTTTCCCTCGACCAATATCGAACGTGTGTTGGGTTATGACGATTTGACCATTTGACCATCTGCACTTTTTCGGCAACTTCGTAGACATCCATTTTTGGTTTTAAAAATGTATTATTTCAATTAAGAACTTACCCATCTGTTTCTCGAGCAAGGCAGAAATAAAACAAAATAATAAAAACAAAATGAATTTCCAAAAGATAACACTGCAGCGTGCTTCGAATCCACCTCGGTCGTACGGCACGGAGAGTAAATTGGACTGGATTCCCCCTATGTTCGCAGTAGCTTGAAGCGGTCTGTATATCGTGAATTGGTAACAGTTCTCAACAAAACCGAGATGGTCTAGTGGTCTAAGGCGCTGAAACCTTCGTGTACCACCTTTGGGTTAAGAGTTCGGATCCCGTCGGCTCACATTTTTTTTTATTTGTTTAAGATGTAACCGCGAAGTTCAAATATTTTAAAGCACAAAAATATATATTTTTTTTATGTTGTTTGAACCAATATTTAACAAATTAAGGTAAATTTAAAAAAATTACATGCAAGTCACATACTTGATAAAAGAAATCGAATGTAACACTGTTACGTAAATGTTTAGGACAACAGGTTACAAAAATATATTGAGCTAATGTAAATGTAACAGGTTTTTGCTTAGTGGGTTATCTTTGTCTTTAAAAAAAAACATCCAGCTAGGAGGGTAAAAATATAAATTTATCTCTTGCATCTTCGAAGTGATTTTTGGCTCGGTGCCGGTGGCCTGGCTTCTTTTCGCATAATACGATTTCGACAGTGCGGCCAACCAGGGGAACTTCAAAGAGGATCGGCTGCAATGTGATTATATTATGCACACTACTGGATAAACTAGAGCGCCATGCAGTAAAGAAAAATAAAACTGCTCGTTGTTTTACCTACCTAATTGGCATTGAAATGGCCCTTAAATATAAAATAAATTTTACTGGTCGATAGGTCAGTGGCAGTCACGACGAATGGGAGAAGGAGAAGATTGCCTCTCTTTTTGCAGCTAACACAACCCACCTTTAAATATTTCAAACAACGTGAACCACATCGAAATTTTAAAAGAATTTGAAGATTGTTACAATTTTAGTTATTTTAGTTTAATTTTAGGCAATCTATGTCAACAGCACTCAAAGTATATTTTTTCTAAATTTTCGCCTGCATAACATGATTTTGGCAGCTATTTTATAATTAAGACTGATCCCACCCCAACCACGCTTGGCAGCTAATCCAACTCACTTTCTTAACATGTTTCAGAAAAAACTTTGTTTTTTGAAAAATTGTAGCAATATGCTAAATAAAAAAAATTAATCTGAATAAAATCTGCACTATTTTTGACAGTTCGACACAAATGTAAACAATTATTACATATGTTTAGACACTTAAACATCTGTTATGGAACAGCGGCGGCGCGGCGCTCTTGGTTACTGGGGCTATCCAAAACCTACGTTTGGGCTATCCAGCCAGAGCTTTTTTGATGGCGGGGCTGTCAAAATAATGTTGACTTAACATAATGTTTGTTCCTGCCTTTAATAGGGACTTATCGATATACAAAGACGGCACTATTTTTGACAATTACGCACGAAGTTTAAAGGGATTCTGACATTGTTGTTGAATAAACATGTCATCTTTGCTATCAAAATAATGTCGACTTTCATAATGTTTGTGCCAGCCTTTAATAAAGGACGGCATTAACTTTAATTTGTTAACTTTAAAAATGACACAATATGAGCATGTTTAGATCACATGTTTACATGACAAAAATGTCAGAAACCTTTCAATCTTCATGCAGAACTGTCAGAAATAGTGCCGAGTCAGGCTATGCCGACTTTATGTACCGATAAGTCCCTAATAAAGGACGGCATTAACTTTATTTTGTCAACTTTATGGATGGTACAATATGAGCATGTTTAGATGACATGTTTATATGATAAAAATGTCAGAAACCATTTAACTTTCGTGTGGAACTATCTAAAATAAGTACCGAGTCCGGCTATGCCGACTTTATTTACCGATAATTCCCTATTAAAGGAAGGCACAAACACTATGTTAAGTCAACATTATTTTGACAGCGCCGCGAGTCAGGCTATGCCGACTTTATTTACCGATAATTCCCTATTAAAGGAAGGCACAAACATTATGTTAAGTCAACATTATTTTGACAGCGCCGCGAGTCAGGCTATGCCTACTTTATGTACCGATAAATCCCTAATAAAGGACGGCATTAACTTTATTTTGTCAACTTTATGGATGGTACAATATGAGCATGTTTAGATGACATGTTTATATGACAAAAATGTCAGAAACCATTTAACTTTCGTGTGGAACTGTCAAAAAGTATCGAGTCCGGCTATGTCGACTTTATGTACCGATAATTCCCTATTAAAGGAAGGAACACACATTATGTTAAGCCAACATTATTTTGACAGTGCTGCGAACAAAAAAGCTCTGGCTGGATAGCCCAAACATAGGTTTTGGATAGCCCCAGCAACCAAGAGTGCGCCGCGCCGCGCATGTGTAAATGCTTAAAAATATGTAGTCATTGTTTACCTTTGTGCTGATAAGTATCTCATAAATAAAGGCATTTAGTTTAATTATGTCAACTTTATGGGTGGCGCAATATGAGCATGTTTTTTTTTGCTTCATAGCACATTCTTTTAAAAATTTTAAGCAATTTTTGTCAACAACATTGTAACTGTAAAAAATGGAACTAGATCCGGCCAAGGATCTGCACTGGATTTTAAATATAAATAAGCATTTTTTTCTATATACAATCACCTAACCCAACAAATACCCTTAAAAAAACTGTGACCGCCCCTGGCTAGGTGCCACTTAAAAATAAGTGTCCAATAAAATTAAAAATATTGCACTTGGTTGGTTTGTGACCCAATTAATGTAACTGCTGGGGATTGGTTGAATGAGGTCAAATAAAACCACTGAAATCTGTTTTTTTCGTTTCGACTTTTATAAAGTCATCTTCAGGGTACTACAATATGAAAATGGATACAGAGTTGGTTCGATTGAAAAGTTTAAATATTTTTGTTTTAAACGCAAAAACAATATATGATTCTTTTTATATATAAATTATCCCATACGTAGGTGTATGAGTTATTTTATAATGTTTTCTAATTTAAAAAAAAAGAGAAATAAAAATGTAGGCGACAATAGAAAAAACATCTACATAATAAAAAAAACTTAACAACATTTAGATTAAAATGTAAATTAAAGTACATGTAGAGGAAAAAAAAAACTAGCGATTTAATTTGGATTGGATTAATTAAATAGTTTATAATGTTTGCAATTAAACCTAATTTGACTAATTTTGTAACTATGAGACTTCTGACAACAGAAATCTAAGAATTCAGTAAGTTTTTTTTTACCTCTACATGTACCTCTAAATGTTGATAAGTTTTTTTTTATTGTATACATGTTTTTTCTATTGTCCTCTAATTTTTCTTTTAACTAGAAAACATTTACAAAATAACTTATACACCTACGTATGGGATAATTTATACAGGGTGTCCTAAAAATCCGAGTCCACCCTAATATCTCCAGAACCAAAAGAGACAGAGAAGTAAAATTTTACATAATTAGATAGTTTACAAAAAAGTATTTTTTGGATGCTAATTGTGCCGCCATTTATTAAACGAGCGGATCTAGGGCGGAGACAATACTTTTTTTAAATAAGACAGAGAGGAGATATTAGGGTGGACTCGAACTTTTGAGACACCCTGTACATAAAAAGGATCATAGATTGTTTTAGCATTTAAAACAAAAATATTTAAACTTTTTAATCGAACTAACTCTGTATCCATTTCCATATAGTAGTGCCCTGAAGATAACTTTATAAAAGTCTCGAAACGTCGGCATCAAAACAACAGATTCCTGTGGTTTTATTTGACCTTATCCAAGCAATCCCCAGGATTTTCCAAGCGTTATGGTACGCGCCACTCTTGACACTTGATCGATCAAAATCTAAATAAATGTCGGTTCAATGTTTTTCAATTGGAAAATTTTAAAAAATATTTCTTTTTGTATACCGCTTTTTTAAAAATAGCGCTGGTCCGCCAAGTCTAATTGAAACAACTTAAAGTATGACCCATAGCCACTTAAGCCAAGGAACCACATATATTATACAATAATTGTCCCAGGGCACATAATTTAAAAGGAAAACAACATAACAAAATTAACATTTAAAATACCTCTTTCCCTTTAATATTTAATAAAAAATAGACTTTTCTTGTTAACAGATCTAATAGGAGTAGTCAAATATAGTCAAACACCCTTTACCTTTTAAAGATAATTTGTTTCGGCTATGAAATGGCTTTTTTCAAAAGATCCTTAGTTTTTAAATATATACAGGGTGACTCGAAATTTCCTAGAAACACTTTAGCTGTAGGTAGAATTGGTTGTTCTGAACAAGAATTAGTAAAATATAATTTTGTAAAATCTTTCGGTTCAGAGATATTTGCATTTAAAAATTGTTCTATAACATTATAATCACGTAACTTTTCTTAGATTAATGATATCTAACCACTGTTCAAATCTTTCTAAGGAATTTTGCATCATCCTGTATATACCAGTATAAGACTCACGGTTTCAAGTTCATTTTGACATGAAAAAAATATGTTAAAACAAATTTTCTTTCAAAATGTTTTATGTTCTGTGCTTAGGCACTCTAACAAATACTATTTTCCAAGGTAAGTAGATGAAATCTCTGGTCGTGTCAGCACAGACCGTTTGCGCCATTTTACCGGAAACTCTTTTGGATTTTAAATATTATTTTTCCCCTTCTTGGCATATCAGTGCATTTACAGTCGAGAGTTCATAATATCAAAGAAAATCATAAAAGTTATGTTTTACCTTATATTTAAAAAAAAATAAATTCTACGGGGGGTAGAAAAGATAAAAAAAAAAACCTTCCCAGACTTAATAACATTATAAAATATAAAATTTATGCCTCAAAAAAATTTAGTTTTTTTCTTGAATTATAATTGTCTCACACGGAAAAAAATACACAGGGTGTCCTTAAAATCCGAGTCCATTCTAATATCTCCAGAACCAAAAGAGACAAAGAAGTGCCGCCATTCATTAAGGGGCGGAGCAAGCGTGGGTAGAATACTTTTTTTAAATGAGATACCCTGTATATCCTCTAAAATTTGAATAGAGCTTTTCATTCTGTTTTCACAAATACATAATATATTACCTTTTTCTCTAAAGGATTTTAAAATAAAATTACAAAAACTTTTAAATAAGAGCAATGCTTTAAACAAAGAGTCGCCGAATATCTGTTTTCTTCAAAAAAGAAGTTAAAAAACGTCCAAATCGGTTACTTCAACCGAAAAGAAACTAAAAAACAAAAGATCAAAAGATCTTGGGTGCAAAAAACGAAAATTCAAACTTGGATGAGCATCCCACAAGGAACACACAAAGGACCAAAGCAAAAAGAGAAATAATTAAACGATGTTTCGCCCTGGGTAACCAGCGTGGGCTCATCAGTGGTTTCACTGGTCACCCTCCACTATACATGATTAAACACCTTCATACACTTTGATTTCCAACTTTGAATCACTCACAAATAGATCGCATCGTTCCGCACTGCATTTTTTTTGGTTAAAAATTCAATTATTTATCTTAATGTGAAAACCGCGTGTCGCTAGCTGCAACGATTCGTGAGTTACAATTTTTTTTTTAAGTTTAATTCCACCTCCTAGCCTCTTGCCAAACCCCCACCCCCACTAAAAACTAATCAGCCCATCGCCGGGTGCCAGAAAATTTATGTGCCAAATTTGATAAGAATTGGTTTAGCGGTTTTTGAGTAATCGTGTTACAGGCAGACACCATGACAAAATTTTTATTTAGATCTTTTTGGACCCAAATAACTTATTTTTAATTAGCCCCAGCTCTGCCTCTTTAATTACTTTTTTGTAAACGATCTAATTATGTGAAATTTTACTTCTCTGCCTCTTTTGGTTTTCGAGATATTAGGGTGGACTTGAAGTTTTTGGACACCCTGTATACTGGTATCAAGAAGAGACATTCTTAAGGGCAAGCACAAGTTATTTAAAGCAAATTCAAGTCATAATTAAGGGAGAGTAAAGAGGCTATTTAAACCAATAATTGGTATACTTTATCCAAAACGAAAAAATAATTACTCGAATTAAAGAAATAGTATCATTTATTCGACCAGATTGCCTGGTTGGAACAATAATTGTTATACTTAATACAACACGCAATTTTTGATCAAACTAAGAATAAGAAATTCCTTGAATCAAGGAATCCTATTTTTGATTCAAACAGATTGTACTTTTGAACGAGCAAATTGAACTAAACTAGTATGTTCATAAAGAAGAGAGAGTAATACAAATGCAAATTTGGATAAACTTTGTACTGAGTGATCAATCACTTTTTCTTCTCTTTTAAAAATTTTCTAATGTACCTCAGGTAAAAATCCTTTATTCTTATATACCTCACCTTGTTCGACCGGAGAATACAATAGAACCCAAAACCGAGAACAATACATTTTAAGTACCGTGGTATATAGGTATTAGTGAAGAAAATAGGTAATATGTGAAAAGTTCTGTGAAATTTAATAAAACACATTACTTTATTAGAAAAAATTTATAACTTAAATAATAAAAATACATTTTAGGAATAAAAATAATATTATAATATATATACAAAACCGGATTGGCGTTTTAACTATAATTACTAAGCACACCTAAAAATTAAATTAAGGCTAAACAAATGGTTGGTACATAAAAAGAATGTTACGGTTGTCAATTATTATAACTACAAAAATAATTAAAATGAAATGGAGGTAGATACGTTTCTATAAAATCAGTCAAAAATAAAATAGGAATACTCTCATTTTCTTCCAAAGAAATAATTAACGGTTCCACAGTTTCTTCGATTAAACAATCAAGTTTCCACTTTTTTTCTTCTACTTTTAAAACATGTTGTACTCATTTATGCCAATTATCTGGAGTTATTTTTTTTAACTGATTCTTGAAAAAGCACCTCCACATCCTTTAATTTATAAGTAGTATTATTCCATGCTACATACCCTTTCATTTGAGCCCATATTAATTCTATTGGATTAAGTTCACAATGGTAAGGCGGCAGTCTTAATACTGTTATGTTTCGTTTTTCAGCCATATCATCGCCAAATTTCTTATTGAATTTTTCTTTTTGGCTATTTACCAATGATAGTAGTTCTTTTTTACCATATCTTCCTCAAAATTTATGTTTTTTTTCTGTAAGCCACTTACAAATATCAGCTTTTCTTCATGCTGTTGTTGGTACTTTTTCAAGATTTCTGGAATGGTAACTGGCGTTGTCCATTACTATTACTGAACCAGGAGGTATTAGGTCTAATATTTGCTGAAAGTATGGTTTGACGGAAAGACCAAAAGACCTCCTTTTACAAACCCTTTTTCATTGCCAATATGGACAATTAATTATCAAACGTTTTCCCTTTCCTGACGGCGGCTTTATTCCTGTCGACCAACCTTCCATGAATTCCTGTCGGGCACTTTTCACATTTTTGTCTTGCCAGTGTTTTCCAACAGTGTGACCTTCATTTACCCAAGTTTCATCAAGAAAATATATATTTTTGCCCTCCCTTCGAAATTGCCTAATTTGCCTTAAATAATTTCTTCTCCAGCAAACTATCTCGTCACTTTCTATTAAAACCGCCTTTCTGTTATGTTTTTCCCAAGAAAAATTAATTTTTCACAATTTCGTTCTTCCAATATTTGGAAAACCACCATCTTGTTTTACTGAAGCATAAACTTTATCAACAGTGCGAATTTCCTTTCTAAAATAAAAGGAAAGAACTAACCGCCTTAATGCAACTGTTTGTTTTTCTCTAAGCGTTATATGCGCACGACTTTTATTTGTACACGGAGTAGAAGCCATATTTTTTTACTTTCTAGATACGCAAACTGCACAAACTTTAAAAGTTAAAACTATAATAAAAAGCAAAGCAGATTTGTAGTAAACTTTAATATTTCAGAGAGAATTACTCTTAATTACCTTATAAAAATAATATTTAGAATCAACCCATAAGTACCTATAATTCCAGGAAGAAACAAAAACTGCTAATAATCTAGAATTCTTAAAATCATAAAATTATATTATTACATTGCTATTTAACCCTCAGTTAAACTTAATACTATAATTATGCACCTGAAATAATTATGGCATTACCTGCATACCTACGTATTATAGTGCAAAAACAGAACACGCATAATAAAGAATTTCTTTGTCAGGTTAAAATATAATATATATTTTTAACTTCTGCCTTTTCCTATTATTTTTTTTTTTAATTTCAATGTTGACAAAACACCTACGCCAATGGTACGCTCGAGAAAATGGGTTTTAAATCGTTTTATTACTCTCTCTTCTTTATGAATGGACTTTATAGCCTAACCTAAACTATCACATAGAACCCAAATTAACAAATCTAATAGAAAATTGTTTTCGTATAAGTACTTATTTGTCGCTAGAGTCTGTGAGAGATGTTTGGTAAGTTTAAAGGCACAAACTCGTTGTTGCAAAACCTAAAAATTGCATTAATTGTAATAAGTATTTCTTAACTTAAGATTTGGTTACATTTTTTTTTAATAGTGCAAGTTTTACAAGTCAAATTTTGTGTTAATATTTATTAAGTTTAACCTACTAATTTAAAAACACCTATTCTTGAAATTTAAGAATAAGCAAACATTTGTTCGAAGTATTTAAAAAATTTTATAGACGCATAATATTCTTGCATTCAGTATATTTTTTAAAGTATAAGGCGATTCTTAAATATAGAATACAATTTTTTTCAGTGTAAAGTAAAAAAGTTCTTTTTTATTCCGGTGAACAAAAACTTAAAGAAACTTTCTTTGAGTATTATTTTTCCACTTTCCATGTACGTGTGTGTTTTAAAATATAAAATAAAAAAGCATGATCAAGTCACAAATCCAAAATATTGAACTTTTTAAATAAAGTTAAATTTTCGATCGATTTTCGGGACTATTTTTTTGCAAAAATTAATATTTTGAGGAATCTTCATTATTAGAAAGTGTGGAGGAACCGATTGTTCCCTTTGCGATTGCTCCTTCAACCACCTAACCCCATTTTACCGCACGCAACCCAATCCAACTATTTAAACCTTACCCACTAAAATACATGAAAAATTAAGCAAATCCTTACCAGCCCGGTAATGCAAAACTGCAAAATTTTACATTGATTAACTTTACAATTTTCGTCTTTATCACGTTAAAATATTACAGATAATATTTAAATTGTGCGGCACTATTTCCTTTTCTTCGTTGTTGCCAGCCCTTTTGGCCGACGTGTATCTGCTCCAGATTAAGGCAGAAATGTTTAGGATTAGACTTTGACAATAAAGCTTGCTTTCCAAACATGAGCTTTATTTAATCCATTTTGTGAAAATAAAATATCCTGTCAGCTGAATTTCAAGGGTAGGTACACGGAAAAAATGCTCTACTAAATCTAAGCTTAAAAATATTCTTAAAAAAATATACATAAGAGTTAACTTTAAAATAACTAAACTACCTTTTTAGGTAACGCAGCACGCTATCCTTTAACCCAAACTCTTTTCCCACTTAATAAGATATTTGGTTATGCTTAACGAAATAACAAGATAAGGTTTTAAATTGAAAAGAGCACCCAAAAGGTCTTTTAATAAGAATAAACTTGAATAGAATCAAAATTATTCTGGAAACGATGTCAAGAGTAAAATTCCACTCTGTATAGAGGCGTTTGTTGTTTTAACCAATGTACTGACTAACTTCATCATAATGTAAATATTTATTAAAAAATGAAGGGAAAATTTAGCGCCCTAATAACTTTACAGAAAAGATTTGTGGCGTAGAGGGCTGATTTATTCACTTACCCTTTGCCCTCTACGCCACAGAGCTTTTCTGTAAAGTTATTAGAGCGCTAAATTTTCCCTTCGTTTTGTAAATATGTTTGGCTGAAATTATTAGTTGGAAATTCGCCATCTGACACCTTCAATAAAACGCTATATGTCGTGTATCGCTAGTTGATAGATAAATAGAAATTTCGTACAACTAATAATCGTGAATGTGTACCTCCTTGTCTTTATAACATGTCTAGGTTTTTAAAGCCGCAGTAGGCTTCAAAGATCTCCCTACTACTAACAAATGAATCGGACGAAAGGATTTCCGAATAGCCAGTTAAAACCCCAGTTCCTGGGTAGCTCAGTTGGTAGAGCATTAGACTGGTATTCTGGAGGTCACGGGTTCAAAACCTGGTTGAGGAAAAACTTTTTTCCGATTTATTCCCTCACCCTTTGCCCTCTACGCCACCTTTTCTGTATATATTTATTTTATGAATTTAATGAAATAGATAATGTATAACCATGGTGACAAAAAAAATGTATCTAGTAATGTTTGTTTTTGTCTTTATCTAAACTACTCAGTGTGTTTCTCCAAAAACTGTAAATTAAAGTAGTTTTTTTTTGTACTAAATTCAAATCTTATAACAAAAGGTTAAATTCATTAGTTTTAAGTTTTCAAATACGAGATTAAGTGGAAGAGCGCTACCCCTTGGTTCCATAGAGTACCCAGTAGTTTTTTCTTTATATATTTTTAAAACTGTTAGATTTAACGTTTATAATGTAATTTATGCTTAATTAACGACAATAAAAACATATAATAATATTAAATTAAATAAATTAAATAAAAAAAAAAAAAATAAAACTTGCTTCAGGGATTTAGCACAACCCACCCCACCTCAAAATTTAACATCCGGGTTCCCAGCTATGCATGCGCTTCCCATGCATGGCCACCATGACTCAAAAAACGCCTAACGTGATGTAACGATTTGCTCATCCATGTAGCTCCACGTGGTGGGTTTTAAGTATCAGGGTGGGCACGCATGGGGAACGTCTGTCTAGATGGGAACCGAGTTTTAAAAAGCTACGTTCTTTTAATTCAAATTGATACCGTTCTGATGATGCGTCTATTCTGTACTTTCAAATTATATATTTTATTCATCAAAATATGAATTTTGATTTACGCTTTTTGAATACAAGCCTGCCAACCCCGTCAGCCTTTTTCAATTTTGCTCAGTAAATATTTGTTTGCATTTAAAAGTTTTAATATTCGCGGGCATACAAAATAAAATACATCATTTAAAAAAAAATGCAAATTCTGGTCGATTTTAAATTAAAAATTACTTTGTTTTCATGTAGAACTGAACACGTTTTCAATAAGATTCGCTTTCAAACCTTCCGGGGCAAATCGAACTTTTTTTATCCAATTTCAATAAAGCTATTTGCACTTACAAAATTCGTGCAAATATCAGGGTGTCCAGAGAAAAAAATCCCTGACTTTCCATGACCAACTTGTTAAAATTTCCCTGAATATACTGAAATTTAAAAAAAAAAAATAATATTTTAACCTTTTTCCAGAATGTGGACACCCTGTTAATCATATTACTGTACTGTAAACTTATCGACCCGAAAAAAACCAACAAAGAAGTAAAATTGGTAAAAAGTAACCCCAAAATATCGAAACCACTGGCACTCAATATCGGGGCAAAACCACAGCAAAAGAATGGTGGCATCCCCTTTAACACCACTCACCTGTGAAATCCTTAAACTGAATAGGAAAGAACTCAGACAAGTGACGGGGCTATTAACCGGTCACTGCGCACTAGAAGAACACCTGCATAGATGGGAATCTATAGAGACCAATCCACCTGCAGACTACGTGATGAGGATGACGGTGTCAGCCGCTCACATCATATTTGAGTGCCCAGCACTAACCTTTTGCAGAACACAAAACCTCATGGAGGACGACCCCTCCAGAGAAGCTAACTGCCAGAGAAACCTAATAAAAGGGCCGCTGCTCCTCGCGAGGTCATCAAACCTCTTAGATTAGAAAGACACACAGTAAGAGATACAATAAGCTAAGAAGCTGCAGTGTCAGGGATTTCAAGACCTAAACTTGCTGTTGAGACAAATCAAATCAAATCAACCCCAAAATGCCCCAGCCAAATGTCAACAATTTTAAGGTTATTAAACAAGTTGAATTCGCTTCTTCAAAGTAAAAAGAAATTGTAGTGAAAACGAATTTAGTTCCACATGAAAACATAGTAAATATAAACACAAGAGTCATACATTTACTATCTCTTCCACACAAATTACATCGGTTAACCTGAGGGGACCATCATTAGGGGCCCACATATTTTCTAAGCTACATTTTGTAGCCTTTTTGTAGCTATTTTGTTACGGTTAAATTAATTTTGTAGCTGTAGCCGTTCTCGAGAAAACGCGATCCCCGTAGCCTAACCGTTAAGCTGGGCTGCTTTCAGAATGCCCACACCAGTGTAAAAAACGCACCGGTGCGTGGTGTGTCGCCGTTCAGGAATATGAAAAATTTCGTCGTTCAGGGAAGGTGGTGTGTCCACTGGTGCGTTTATAGCGTCATTAGCAAGGCCACTAACATGCGGCAATAAGGGTCAAAATTGCACATATTTATATCTATTTTACTGAACTTATCACACCACACCGTCACCCCAGTTTATAATTATATATTATATATTATAATATGGTGAAATTTGGATAATTTTTAACGACAAGACTGTTTAAAAATTAAGTCCAAGTCCAAATTGTTCAGTATTTTTGAAAAGCTTATTTTTTAAGGATTCAGAAAATTAGATAATACACAGGGTGTCCTATTTAAAAAAAAAAGATAACTTTGTGTCATATTTTATTTTTGGGCCACCCTGTATACAAGGGTAAACATGTTTCGAAACCACTTCTTTTCCTAAAATGATCCTATAAGTTTCTTTTTGGGGCACACTGTATATTTCCCCCCAAAAGGAATCTCTGCGTACGCCGCTGGTCGGGTACTCTGGCATACATATAGAAGGCGTTGCTAATGCAGTACACAATATAGGATTCTCATGACCTGCAAATGAAAGTGCTGCTCCGGCAGTTTTCTTTTTATTTTATTAAACTCCGAATTGCAGTTGGTAAGACGCTAACAGTAGAATAAACCTTAACACAACGTTCTTTGTCCAAAAAAACTTGTTGTCATCGACAATTTATTAACATCCTATTTGTCTCCTGCTCTGCATAATGGTTTGACTTTATGTGCTTCATATACAGGGTGGACTTTTTAAATGGAACGGTGCTTCTAGCGGCTTTAGGGAAGAGGTTTTAAAAAAGCTTAAAGCGAATCTTTAATGATTTTTACGGACTTTCCGCCTATGATAAAAACAAACTTAGGGCGCGAAACTGGAGGCCCAGGGCTCACCCACAACATCGTTCTTCACTGGTACTTATCCAAGTTACCTGATATGGATTTTTAGTTTCTTTTCGGTTGAAGTAACTGATTTGGAGGTTTTCTAACTTCTTTTTTTGTTTTAATTGGCTTAGGAGCATAATCCTACTGGAAATATTAACACACCAGGACGAATCCGTATCAGGTAACTTGGATAAGTACCAGTGCGGAACGATGCCTATTTGTGAGTGATTCAAAGTTGGAAATCAAAGTGTATGATGGTGTTTAATGATGTACGGTAGAGGGTGACCAGTGAAACCACTGATGAGCCCACGCTGGTTACCCGGAGCGAAACATCCTTTAATCATTTCTCTTTTCGCTTTGGCTTTTATGTTTTCCTTGTGGGATGCTCATCCAAGTTTGAATTTTCGTTATTTCCACCCAAGATCTCTTGATCTTTTGTTTTTTTGTTTCTTTTCTGTTGAAGTAACTGATTTGGAGGTTTTTTAACTTACTTTTTTGTTTTAATTGCCTTAGGAGCATAATCCTACTGGAAATATTAACACGCCAGGACAAATCCGTATCAGGTAACTTGGATAAGTACCAGTGCGGAACCATGCCTATTTGTGAGTGATTTAAAGTTGGAAATCACAGTGTATGATGGTGTTTAATGATGTATGGTAGAGGGTGACCAGTGAAACCACTGATGAGCCCACGCTGGTTACCCAGGGCGAAACATCGTTTAATCATTTCTCTTTTCGCTTTGGTCTTTCGTGTGTTCCTTGTGGGATGCTCAACCAAGTTTCAATTTTCGTTATTTCTACCCAAGATCTCTTGATCTTTTGTTTTTTAAGAAGGTACCACTTGTGGCACCGTTTTGGAAAGCTTGTTAAAAAATAAATTTAACGCATTATTTTTTTTTCTGACATCTGTTAACCAATGTGTCAAAAATTTAAAAAAAAATATGTTTTTTCAATTGTTTTAGCTTCAAAATAAACTACATATTTCTATATTTCCTAAGCGGAATAAAGAAAATACTACACAAGAACATTACTGGCGGCCCATTTGGGGGCCCTGACTGAAGGCCCAAAGCCTACCAACATTTTTTTCATGAAGAGGTACCACTTGTGGCACCTTTTTGGAAAGCTGGTTAAAAAAGAAATTCGATTAAATAACTTTTTCTGACACCTGTCAACCCATGTGTTAAAAATTAAAAAAAAAACCTATTTCTTGTCAGTTGTTTTAGCTTCAAAATAAACTACATATTTTTTTATTTACTAAGCGGAATAAATAAACTACCACACAAAGATATTATTGGCGCCCTATTTGAGGGCGCAGCCTAATTACCTTTTTTTAAATTTACTAGATATTAGATAAAAGGGAAATAGATTCAAAACACACGTCGATTTTCTTTTTCACTCAACCATCCTTAACGACACAAAAAATTTTTTTTAAAAATTTTTAATACATGGGTTGTTTTGGGGAGAAGGAGAAAGAGATAATTTTATATAGCGAGTACTAAAATTCTATTAATATTATTGTTACTAGTTCCAACAAACACGCAATAAAACAGAAACATATAGTAAATTAACTGGGGAAAATAGCCAATACAAATATTATTTTAGTGATATCTGCACGTGGGCAACTTTAAAATTATTTGTAACACATTAATTAACAACTTGCTTTTCATATTATGCAGCTCAATATTTACCTTTGTATCAGAATGTTTCAAAATACATGTTTTAAAAATTTGGTACACATATTGACCTCCTAGCAAAAATATATTTAGTTTGTAGGAATAACAGAATTTTCGATCCAAATGTAAAACTAATTTGTTAAAACTCTTTTATAAAACCAAGCTTTCGGAACGTTTTGTTCATTCTTCATGGCTAATGAGTTTGATTTAGTTTATGTATTGTTTTCTCTTCATACATTTGTCATTTTGAAGCCCTTTTTATTTTTTGAGGAGTGTAATAAGAAATGTAGAGTTGCTTTAATAGTTGTCCTTTAGTATGTTACACTGCTTTAAAAAAGCTTTATTCCATTCGCTTAAAAATTTACATTACACGCACGTTTCCTTTAACCCTCTTGTAATATAAGCTAAATTTATTAGACTTAGAACAGCAGTTTTTCTTCAGCCGGAATTATCTTTGCACTTTATTTTACAGCTTAAGGGGTGAATATCTTTCCCTCATAACTGAAGAGCAAAATAGGATAATTTTGTAAAGACAGGAAGTTCAGTTCACTTTTATATTGGAAACAATCTCATCAACCGTCAAAAAGATGTTCGTTCTTTCTCAGTATTGGCACTGCTTTAAAAATGGTCTCTATTGTCCCTTAAAATGTACTAAACTGCTTTAAAATTTCTTTTTTTATACCTTCATCAAAAACATGATTTTAGTAACTGTCAGCAGATAACTAAAGCATGACTTTTTTGGTGACCGATGCAAAAAACTTTTTTTTTATCACGAGTGCAAACAAAGACTTCTGATCGTTTCTTACCCAAAATTAAAGAATTCATCCGACCATTTCGGCTATAACCCAAGCAACAATTAAGTCAATTTCACTGGTGTTAATGTCATTGCCACCAAAAATGGCTTAAAGCGTAGTAATATTTCCTACAACAAAACTATTTACAGGAAAACTGTCACTATTGTCCCTTACTGTGGTTACTATTACGGTTAAAAAATTACCACAGTGTCGTAAGAATATAAAGTTATACGCGAAAGTAATATATTCCACTATATAACTACATACCCTTACTAGATATTAGTTTTTCGAGGTAACGACTCTATACTGATATTAATTTGGTTGCAATTTAGTAGCCCCTACTCACTAAAAAACTACAAAGTTATGGATTCTACACGGTCGCCTATCTACCACACAGTAAGAAATAAATGTGCATATAGTTTACTGACTGTAAATCAATGCATCGTCAACTGCATGCGCGACGCCGCCATGTTATTTACTTCTATTAAACATGGACTTTAAATCAAAATTTCAAAATACCTCGGTAAATCACTAAATCACTGATTAGTAGTTGAATGTATACACCAATAAAAGTAAAATCTTAATATTTAGTTAATAAAACATATTACGACTGGAAAGATTTAATTTGGAATCTTACTCTGCTGGCTTCGTTTATAATAGTATATGAATATGACCGTAGATAGAAAATACTTAAGATATGTAACTGATAAGTGGAAGTGAGAATAGTCCGTTGCACTTCCACTCGTTATAAACCCTGATCAGGCAAGTAGTGCCCCCCATTTACCTTGCGGAAAGTATGGAAACCAAAAATTTTGTTTTGCCGAGTAACTGTTAGAGGGCGCTAGCGGAGACCGCAATAAATAGGTAGTGCTGGCAACGAGGATACATGCTAATATCCGACCCAAGCCGACGGTATCCGAACAGCCAGCCAAGCCATGAAAGGGGAATTACCGCAAGTTTTTGATTCTTTGCTGAATACCGGTTTATCAGTGGCGTAAATGAATGAACTTGTTGCTAAGGGAATGGGAGCTGGTAGAGAGATCATAATATAAATTCATGAATATGCTGAATGAAGCAAGACAGTTTTTATTATTATTAAACGATTATATTTAACTTTACAGTCTGCCTGACTATCAAATTTTGCGATTCGTTTTTGACACACTTCCCGTAAACCGATTTTAATAAAATTTGGCACAGTAGTGTAGTTCGGATGATAATACAATATTATGAAAAAAAAATTGGTGGGTAGGGGGTGGTTAAGGTTTAAAAATAAGGGGCTAAATTCATTGACACACTTCCCGTGAACCGATTTTAGTGAAATTTGGCACAGCAAAGTAGATCCGATGACAATACAATATTATGAAAAAAAAGGGGGGGGGGATAGTGGGTGATTGGCGATGTAAAGGGGGTAAAGTGGTCTAAAGGGAGCAAATTCAGAACTTTGAAATGAAAACAGATACGAACATGTGGTTTTCAGATTTATTATTGAATCTGGTGACAATACAATTTTATAAATCAAAATCGGGGGTAGGGGGGTAGTTAAGGGGTGTAAAAAGGATAAATTCAGAGCTTTGTAATGAAAACAAATACAAAAGTGCGGTTTTCAGATTTATGATTTGATCTGGTTACAATATATATATTTTATGAAAAAAAACCGAGGTAGAGGGTGGGTGAGGAGTGTAAAGGGGGTAAATTCAGAACTTTGTAATGAAAACAGATACAAACATGCGGTTTTAGTGACAATACAATTTTATGAAAAAAAATCGGAAGTGGGGGGTGTGAGTGTGAGGGGTGTAAAGGAGGTAAATTCAGAACTTCTTTTATACTGGGACTTTTATGCAGAGTTAATTGGGAGAGAACTTGTACAAAATTGACAGGAAAGAAACCTTGTAATAATAAGGCATTGCTAGAAATAGAAAGGTTGCGAAAAAATTATATAGGGTGTGCAAAAAACAACTGCACTTTTTAAAATGATATATAACTAAGCAGGAAATTATCCGATTTTAAAATACTAAATATAAATAAAACTTTTTAGAAATCTAAGGTTTCAAAATTTACAAGACGAATGTCAAACTTGACATTTCCTAAAAATCCAAGATGATGGACCTATTTAAAAAATAGGCATTTTTAACCCCCCTAGATATTTTTTTGTGTACGACACTGTAATAAATCTGAAACATCGGTTACGAAGTCACATTATTTTAAAGCGAAAGCGAAGAAGAATATATATATATCATTTTAAAAATTCGGACAAGAAATAAGGAAGTTTGCAATTTTTAAATAGACCGGAGTACCTACAAAATCATGCTTATTAAGAAAAAATCTACTTGTTTAAATAGCAATAACTTTTTCAAAAATTGATCGATTTTAATAAGTTTAAACTTTTTAAAAGAAACAAGCTTCAAAATTTATAGAACTAATGAAAAAAACTGACATTTATTAAAAATCCAAGATGGCGGGCCTATTTAAAAAGTAGTCAAATTTCACCCCCCCTAGAAAAAACTTTCTGAGACACTTTATTCAATCTTATTTCTTGTCCGAATTTTTAAAATGTTTCATCGATGTGCTTCGAAAGAATGTGGCTTCGTAACCGATGTTTCAGATTTATTACAGTTTCCCACACAAAAAAAATATCTACGGGGGGTTAAAAATACCTATTTTTCATATTGGTTCGCCGTCTTGGATTTTTAGGAAATGTCGAGTTTGAAATTGGTCCTATAAATTTTGAAGCTTTGGCTTTTTAAAAAGCTTAATATTATTAAAATCGGACCGGTTTTTTTTTTGGCACATCCTATACATTTTGCATTTTGTTTCTTTTTGATTAGGAATATGTGAAAAATAAAACAAATATTTTTTTTTAACTTGAACGATTTTATTAAAAAATTGCATTAAAGTAAAAAATATTTTGGCAAATCTCTGTTTACTACAGCCGTAAATGGCACATTATATATTTTTAAGTTCGACATAAAATCATGGTGCATATACACTATTTTATAAGTATCTTTAATAATGTTTAACCATCTTTAATAATGTTTAACCATTGTATAATACTTGTGTCGTGCATATGATTTTTATTTTGCCATTTTATTATAAATTCTCCTCCCTATGACAGTAGCTATTTGGATTAAAAGTTCCTTTTTTTCCAAAAATTTAGTTTTGGGATACAAGAGTGTCGCATTTAAGCATTGCAAAAATATTTCGGAAAAAATTATTTTATTATATATTATATTAGTTGATGAGCATAAATATAATAAATGCTATAATCTTATTTCTATTATAGGTATTTATTGTATTTAATTTTTTTAAATATGCTTTTTTATTTTAACTTAACAACAATTTGTTTTCAAATTTAAATATTTAGCAGCCACATTACAAAATAGAATCATCTACCATGATGAACCTGGAAATAATTTAGTTAAATACCTGTTCAATTATTTTAAGATGTGCTAAAATACACTTATATACACGTTTTTTTGTAATTTTAAACACTATAAAGAACTTTGATTGAAAGAAATTAATACCACCTTATGACTTACACGATAAACAATTACAATTTTTGTCGTTTTTTGGATTAAAAAAAAAACACTCAAGATGACAGACAGATGACAAAACAGAAATTTTTAGTAAACAATTGCCTTAAATTATTTCCATCTTTCTCTAAAATACTTTTTAATAGCCTGCTGTCTCTCTTCAACAACCTTAAATATTTTTCATTTTAACAGAGAAAAATGGTTTTATTGCAGTACTTTTTTGAAGCTAAAAAAAAAGTGAAAACTTGAGAAAACTGAGTGTTTTATTCTAAAAATCGAAAGTTTGGAAAGAAGGCTATACAATGGGAACAAAATCTTGGCATAAAAATGTCTTAAACAAAAACGTTACCCCTTTAATTATGCTAAAATATCTTAAGCCAAATTTATTTATACTTAATATTTTGTTTATAACTGAAATTTTCTAGGAAATTCCCGAACTGCCCGATGTTTTTTTTTAAATAGTTCCTACCTACTTAATTATTAATGCGAAAAAACGGTAATTATGCAGTATACGGTTTTCTGCCATTTTTGATTTTTTTATGAAAAATTCTTTATGGTGGCACCTACTAGAGTCCCTAGGACCCCAAATCCGCCTGCGCCGGTTGTTTTTTTTTATTTTTTTTTCACTAAAACCACCCAATCCAACACAGTCCAACCCAACCCAACCCAAAACAATCAGAAAAACATTACAACCCCCCCCCCCCCCCGGGCACCCTTTTTTCTCTTAAAAAAAAATCGGGCGCAGGCGGATTTGGGGTCCTAGGGACCCTAGTATAGGTGCCCCCATAAAGAATTTTTCATAAAAAATCAAAAATGGCAGAAAACCGTATACTGCATAATTACCGAGAAAACATTTACCAACAGTTTTTTGTTACTATAAAACAAAAACATGCAAAATAAGGAACACTTACCTGTAAGCGTTAATAAATCACAAGAATAAAACTGTTTTTGTTTCAAAAATCACAAAATCAACAAGATAATCTTTTTTTTCTAACACTAAAAAAGTACTGATAAGAACAAGAAGAATATTCTCTATGTCGTCATAAAAAGCTAAATTCAATGATATACGGTTCGATTTCCACCAAATCTAAACAATGGCAGTGATATTTCTATTTTCTACACTATCTAGCGCAGGAGGAATGTTAATGCTAAGTTAATAGCGCCACCTATACGAAGTCAAGTGAAACATTGGAGAGTTATTACAGATTGCAAAGGAAAATTGATTATGTCTTCTATGCTTACAGATTTCGCTGCGGCGAAATGCACTGGGTTGATGACAGTCGAGTTGTCCAAAAGCGACTATGCGCGCTCTGGGGAGTTATCCACGAACGAAATTTTTGCTAACATTTTAGCCCGTAAGGTTACCTATCTTCAGTATTTCCTCTATCTACGATATGACTATAGCTGAAGCTTTGCCTGCCGTTTTGCTCGCTTTTTCCAGTTTTTAGTCCTATATGGTATGGGGGACTATTAAAATCGTAAAATTTTGATTTTTCCTAATTTTATCAAAAATGAGTTTTATAAAACACCTTAATCGATGAAAAAAAAAGTTGTCTGTTATATGTCTGTACACGATAACTCAAGAACGAATTAATCGATTTTAACGAAATTTGGTACAAAAATCCTCTATCGGTTGGCCATGAACTGATTAACTTTTGGGTAGGGTGGTTTTGCTATAAAGCCCAAATTCGTGGGAGCTTTAGTTTCCTAGTTTCCGAGTCCATTAAATTATATTAAAAAAATTATATCTTTAGAAGTAAAGTAGCTATTGATATATATGCGGTTTTCAGATTTTGGTTTTCGTAAATATTACCCAAAAATTTTGTTATAAGGTTCAAATCTTTCAAAGCTACAGTTTTCGAGATATTTTCATTTCCTTTTAACATAAAATAATCGATCTAGCACCAATTTTTTTACTTTAAATGGTCATAACCTGTAAACCTGGGAAGTACAAGGAATACAGCAGTGAAAATCCCATCAAAATCGGTCCAGTAGTTTTTGCGTGACGCGTAAACAAACAGATAGACAAACAAACAAAATTCTAAAAGCTGTACTTTTGTTATGTATGCCAAGAGGTTCTGAAAATATTTAATGTAGAGAAATGGTTTTTCTAGAGAATTATTAAATGCATATGTTCCATATATTTCTTTGGTTTGGCTTACTAATATAATATAAGTTTTGTGAATGTCTGATTTTAAATTATCATCGCTATAGCCTATCTTAGTAAACAAAAACAAACAACATAAATAACATTTTCTGCTACACAAAAAATGTTCACTTCTGGTCATTTTCTTACCTGGATCGGGATGCATCCCAGGTCAAAAAGCGGCGCGTCGCGCGAAGTCCTAAGGGGGCTTAAGGGTCCTTCGGTTTTGTCGGGAAACGCCAGAAAAGACCGCCCGGAACAAAACGTGCCCATAATACATAATGTGCCGTTCCGCGCTTAAGCCTGGCATGCACCGTTTACCGGGTATGACGTATCAAAGTTGAACACTATCATATCCCGAAAAACTTCGTTTTATTTTGAAAGCAATATCGCAATCGGTGACGTTATATTTGAATCTCCAGAAATAAATTTTTTATCACGGAGTTGTGCATTGCTGGTTTTTAAGGTATAATGTGCCGTTCTCTATCCCGTGGAATTTCGAATGAAGGAGTTTCGTGACTATGTGGGATTGATAGCTCTTTAGTCACACAATCAAGTGTTACTGGGTGTTCTGTTCGCATCCGTGTAGAAGAAGTTGATATGACGTCATATTTCAAGATGGCGGCCAAAAATCATAAAAGATATAACCTTCGCAACCGGGGTATGATTATTTCACAAATTCAAGAACGGGGATTCCAAAAAATTAACTTTCAAGGTCATCCGACCTTAAATGACCTTGAAAATCGCAAAAAACAAGATTGTTGTTGTTTTCTCCTCAAAAAATCTTAATAATTTGAGGTTTTGTCAGTCCAACTGCAAATGTTCATCAAACTATTAGGCATATATGCCAAATTCGATTCTTAGAGTTTAATAAAATGCACCAAAGCTTTATGACCTTAAAAAATACCACAGTAAAATTAACACGTTGCAAAAATAACATATTAAACGGCGCTATTCATCGACTATTAAAGCGAAGAAGACCAAATTTGGTAAAACAGAAAAGAAGGGCAAGTCCAACAATATTGTTAAAAAAATTTGGTTCAGCTATGACGCATTTCAATATGGCGGCTGATATATCAAAATGGTGATCTATAACCACATTTTATTTTATCCAATTTCGTAAAAAAAGCAAAAATGTGGCCTTTAATTCTTGTTGAATTTTCGCCGCTTACTATGAAAAAAAGTTTAGTTGATGCATGACGTTGATGACTTGGAAAATACCATGTACAATTAAAAAAACCAGTTTTCTGTGATGTTTTTCCTTTAACTTTAAGCGTCGGAGATGAAATTAACATCTTAGCCATAAAAGATCACTTTATTTTAAACCTCACTACCATTTTTTTTATATGTCCTCCCAGATGTTTATCCTATACCCCGGTAAAAATGACCTATATGCCTGCCGTTTTTTTCTAAGTTTCGGAACTTCTACAGGGATGCGGTGGCACATGAATGTGTGACTAAATAGCTGTTAAATCCTCATCCCTGAATTTTATTATGAATGTTAATAAACAAGTGTAGTCATGCCCTACTGGCAATATTTAATTTTTTTATGTTTTTCGACCACCATTTTGGAAAATGGCATCTAAAACCACTGGTCCAGTATGAGTTAATACATATCTAACTTCTGCTAACTCTCTTATACATTATTTGAATGACTTTGTTGGCGAGACAAGTGAGTAGAACATAAAATTCACAGTTCCGAAACTTAATAAAGACGACAGGAATATGGGTAATTTTTACCGGAGTATAGCATAAACATCTGGGACACCATATTAAAAAAACTGGTAGGCAGGTTTAAAATGAAGTGCTTATTTATGGCTAAGATGTTAATTTCATTTCCGGCACTTAAAGCTTTTGCGTAGTGATAAATTGAAAAAAACATCACGATAAGAAGGATTCCAAAAAATTCACTTTCAAGGTCATACGACCTTAAATGACCTTGAAAATCGCAAAAATTTTTGCCATGTTCTCTTCAAAAAATCTTAATAATTCGAGGTTTTGTCAGTCCAAATTCAAATATACCTCAAACTTAGGCATATATGTCAAATTCAATCCTTAGAGTTTGATACATTTTGAAGCTTTATAACCTTAAAAAATAGCCCAGTAAAATTAACACATTGCAAAAATAACATACTAAAGGGCGCTATTCATGAACTATTAAAGCAAAGAAGACCAAATTTGGTAAGACAGAAAAGAACGGCAAGTCCAACATTATTATTAAAAAATTTGGTTCAGCTATAACGCGTTTCAATATGGCGGCTGACATATCAAAATGACGACCTATAACCACATTTTATTTTATCCAATTTCGTAAAAAAGCCAAAATGACAAGGTTGCCATCAATTCTTGTTGAATTGTCGCCTCTTACTACAAAGAAAGTTTAGTTGATGCATGGCATTGATTGACTTTCAAAATACCATGTACAAGTATAACCAGCTTTTTGTGATGTTTTTTCCAATTTACCACTACGCAAAAAGTTTAAGAGCCGGAGATGAAATTAAGATCTTAGCCATAAATAAACACTTTATTTTAAACCTCCCTACCATTTTTTTTGATATGGCGTCCCAGATGTTTATGCTGTACCCCTAAATTTCGGAACTTCTACAGGGATGCGGTGGCACATGAATGTGTGACTAAATAGCTGTTAAATTCTCATCCTTGAATTTTATTGTGAATGTTAATAAACAAGTGTAGTCATGCCGTACTAGCATAAATAGAATTTTTTAAACCACTGGTCCAGTATATGGTAATACATATCTAACTTCTGGTAACTCTCTTATAGATTATTTAAATGACTTTGTTGGCTAGACAGGTGTGTAGAACATAAAATTCACAGTTCCAAAACTTAATAAAAATGACAGGCATATAGGTCATTTTTACCGTGATATAGCATCAACATCTGGGATGCCATATTAAAAAAAAATGGTAGGGCGGTTTAAAATGAAGTGTTTATTTATGGCTAAGATGTTAATTTCATTTCCGGCACAGTTTTTGCATAGTGATAAATTGGAAAAAAACGTCACAAAAAGCTGGTTTTTCAATTATTCATGTTATATTCTAGGTCAATCAAGGTCATGCATCAACTAAACTTTTTTTTCTTAGTAAACGGCGATAAGTCAACAAGAATTAATACCTTGTCCTTTTTGCTTTTTTACGAAATTGGATAAAATAAAATGTGTTTATACGTCGCCATTTTGACTTGACTCTTCGCTTTAAAAGTTGTTGAATAGCTTAGCCCTTTGGTACGTTATTTTTGCAATTTTTTTATTTTACTGGGGTATCTTTCAAGGTCATGAAGCTTTAAACTGCCTCAAACTACAAGGATCGAATTTCAAACCAGACAAATACGGGATAAAAGTATGGGCTTTGGTCGACTGCGACACCTGGTTCGTTTGCAACGTGCAGGTATATTTAGGTGAGTATTTATCTTGAAAAATATAGTCCTTGCTGTGGTGTAATTATTTTGCTAAAAGCGATTGTTTGTTTCAGGAAAACCACAAAAGAATTCAGAAAAGGGTCAAGGCCAAAAAGTAGTAATGGATTTGGTCAGTCATTTGGAAAGCGGCTATGGCATTACGACGGATAATTTTTTTACCAGTTTGGACCTTGCCGAAAAACTCTGGGCGAGAAAGCTAACTTTGTGTAAAACTCTTTGAAAAAACAAGACTTTCATACCATCAGAACTTTTACCAGCTCCGTATAAAAATTTAAATTCAAGTATGTTTGCTTTTAAGAAAAATTGCACTTTGGTGTCATATGTCCCAAAGAAAAATGCTGCCGTTATTCTGCTGTCGACTGAGCATATGAAGGATGACGTATCTGGTGAAGAATTCTGCAATAAGCCTGAGATTATTCTTCATTATAACAGAAGGAAAGGAGCTGTTGACACTACAGACAAGTTGGCAAGCGAGTACTCTGTGAAAAGAAGATCTAATCGCTTGCCTGTGGTAATATTTGCACATCTTCTAAATGTTGCTGGTATCAATGGGTTAAAATTATGGCTGATGAAATTTCCAGATTGGGATAAAGCGAAACCGCAGAGACGTAAATTATTTCTTCTAGACTTGGGAAAAGAGCTCATAAAACCGAATGTTACTCGGCGATACAGCAACAAACAGATTCAAATAACCAAGAAAAGATATATGCCGTTTTTCCCGTCTATCACGAGAAGATGAAAGTCAGGTTGAACAGAATCCAAGATAGAAAATATAAAAAAGTGTGTACCAAATGCAACAAATACGTATGTCTAGACCACTCTCTTCTTCAAATAATATGTACCGGCTGCCAAAATGAATAAAAATTTCGTCCAAATATTTTAAATGTTTTGAATTCTTATCATAAGTTTTATTTTCAAAACGTTAGTTTAAGACTATATTAATATTTTTAGCTATATTTTTTTTTGAAAATATATGTGGCAAAACCGAGTCTTACTTAATTTATTGAAGAAAAGAATAGTAACAAAGCAGTATCACAAATTAATAAATCAAAACCCAATGGGGGTCTTTTTCGACGCCAGTCCGTCCCATGTGTAATTTTCCGAAGTCCGCCTATTAAAGGTTAAAAAAAAGCACGTATGATTTTATTACAAAATTAACTTACCATTCCTAGTTTACTACTTTCTCGATTTATGTACTAATTATTAATAAATCTCTAATTTTGTTAATTAATTTTATATTAGTCAAGTTATTACTATAGCAAATTTGTGAAATTATTTAGTATTTAATTTTGTGGATATTTATTTGAGTGTAAATCTGTTTAACTCTAGCATGAACCAGCAGCGAGTATGACGTATTCAAGTTGAAGACTGTCATTTCTCGAAAAAACACCGTTTTATTTTGAAAGCAATATTGCAATCGGTAATATTGACATCCTAATTGAATCTCCAGAAAGAAATGTTTTATATCACAGAGTGCATTGCAAGTTTTCGAGGTATATTACATAATGTGCCGGCCGCCGTAGCACAGTGGGCAGCATATCTGCCTGCCGCTCGTAGAGCACCGGGTTCGAATCCCGGCTTGGTGCATGGATATTGTGTGTTTTTCCCAAAAAACTTTACACTGGGCTCTCACTTTGGCAACACTGGGCATTTGATCGTAGAATGGATGGAAAAGTCCCAGTATAAAAAAAATAATACATAATGGGCTGTTTCGCGCTTAAACCTGGTCTGCCCCGTTTAGCGGTTATGACGTATCAAAGTTCAAAACTGTCATATCCCGAAAAAAAATAGCTTGGCTTTTAAAAATGCTGAAAATTTTTTAAATCGGACAAAAACTTTTTAAGTAAGGGACAGTAAAAAAAGTCCCGTTTTTTTGGGCCACCCTATACGATCGAATCCTCGTAGTATATGATTTTCAAGAATGTTTTATACCCTGGCTTTTTTTTCTTTTCTTTTCGAGATATAGGATAAGTTGAATACATAATAGGGAATACTCCGAAAGCTTAAGTAAAATTGGCATGAGCTAAATCGGCACTATTTTTGTCACTTAGGACGGGATTCTTCAGAAACGACAGAACATCTCACCCGTCACAATTCTGGGAATTTGTGATTTTTACTTATTTTCTCATTTAAAATAAAAACACAGCGTTCTTAATATTTATCCCAACGCTGTAAGAGAAACTGCGTAATTTTTTAACAAAATTTTGTAATTTAATATTTTAAAAATATTCTGCAGGACTGGTTTGACGGCGGAGCTAAATTGCTACTACGCGTACCAATAAACGTCAAAAAGTGTCGAAAATTCTCACCATGTAAAAGGCAAGACAGAATTTGTGTAACTTTTCTAAACAGTGACAGCGACATATTCCATGGCTATCTATGGTTTGCTGTTAGCTTAATCACATACATTTTTAAATAAAAACATGGGCTTTTTCATAAAAATTTAATTCAAATATTTCTTACTTACTATAACAGTGTTAAGAAACTAAATTTTAAGGAATACTAGCAAACAAATCCTGACAAAAAAGCAGTTCGACAGATTTTTTGTAAGGGCGAGATTTTCTGACGGTTTTTGAAGAACCGCGACCTTATAACCGAAACGCAAGCGCAGTTAATACGGCAGAGTTGCCGCTCCTATAAAAGTGTTATAAATTATGAGTAGTGGTAGATGGGGGGTTCTGCATCCGCCATACGCCGGCGTAATCTTATCATCAAAAAATCTCTGACGTCATCGTGTTTAGATGAGTATGACGACAATAAACGGGTATGTTCCCAAATAAACAGCTTTTAAACCAGTCTGTTCCCAAATAAACAGCTTTTAAACGGATCTGTTCCAAAATAAACAGCTTCTAAACGGGTCTGTTTCGATATAAACACCTTTAAACAGGTCTGTTACCAATTAAACAGCTTTCAAACGGATCAAATAAACAGCTCTGGAACGGGACTGTTTAAAAGCTGTATCCTTATATTTTGGCATTTAGTTACTTTCTGGTTCGCGTAAAGAGAAAGGTATTTCTTTTTATTCATTTGGTCAAGTGATACCTTTTTTAGTGTCATTGTAACATATTGACTCACTAGTCCGGTAATAGGTATTTACGTTACTAGACCTGTAAAGTGAGTTTTGTGAGCTATTTGCCTACTTTTACACCTAGAGGTCCTAGAGGTCATTAATAAACTTTTTAGTTTAAAAATAAAAAAAAATAATTAAAAAAAAGCAAAAAAATAAAAAAAATGAAAAAAATAAAATAAAAATAAAAAAAGTCAAGAAAAATTTAAAAAAAAATTAAAAAGTTTTAAAACTGTCAACGCAAGTCATAGCCAACTTGACTAAAAATTGGAGCGGAAAATAAAACATGGGCCGGAAAATTATCTTTCTCCGGTCTCTTCTTCCTTTTCCGGTCCCATCTTTGTAAAGTTACACTTTCCGTACAAAAAAATTGTACAGAAAGTAAGTACTCTCCGGTCTGTTGAAAAAAAAAATACTTTACCGGACCGAAACTGAAATTTAGTGTTTTAACTAAACATCCCAAGCAACAATTTTCTCACCAATGACCACATACTTCACTTAAATTGGGTGTATAAATTGGTGATCTTCAGACGGTCTTGCATATTACGACAAAATTCGGTTGCTTTAACGTTAGATAATACTGCAGTGACATTGTTACCGTCTACCCAACGTTTAGCCGACCTGTCACGCGTTGGTGCATTTTCTAGTAAACCAGTGACGTCGTGTGGACGTTTTTATGAGACTCTAGTTACGTTCTGCCGACGTATCAACGTCTGAACAACTTTCACATTACGTGAACTTGCGACGTTTCTGGCCTGTCTTGCGACGTTTTCAGGCCGTCGTTTTGACGAGCTTAAGTGCCCTTTTCTTGTGAAGAAGAAAAGTTTCCAAAGGAAAGGCATTATATTCTCCTTCTCTGCTGCACTTATGTACGGCAGATCGCTCTATCTCTCTCTAGATTTTAAATAACTGGCTCAACTGGTCAGGGGCCTAATTCTTGAATCTCGAGAGAAGGATCGATACCTCAAGAGAAGGGATCAATCCCGGGGCATATGCTTGCCTGAGAAATGGGACCGATCCCTGGCTTTGGAGTCGAGGAGCGGGAACACCCAAATTTTGACAGAATGGAATGAGCGATCACCGCTCAATAATACAAAATGCGTTCGACGTGGGATCATTCGACGTGGGATCATTCGACAGTGCTCTTTCAACAGTAATGTCTGATCCACAGCTTCACTTCTTGCCGCTCACTAAAAATACTTTTTGCTTTTGCTTCCAAGAAGTAGGATCTTTGAAGTGTCCTGCCATATTTGAAAAAACTAAATTTTATTTCACAGTTCACCGACCATTTATTTTAAAAATCGAATAAAAAGTAAGGTTATGGGGACTGTTATCGGCGGAATTGTTGAACCATTGAATGGCATTATGGAGACGTTTTATGTTCCGGGCAAGATAGGTATTTAATCAGGTAGTCCTAAAAAGAGGGCTTTAGTAGCATTCATTTTTTTTACATTAAAAAAAGCAATATTTTTCGTTTAAACACAAACAAATCAAGGGCGCGCCTGTTTTTTCATTCCTTTTCTAAGCATATTTGTCAGTAAACCGAATTGCGTTTTTTAATTTTGCTGCCATAGTGGCCATAAAAATACTATTTAATAAACGGTTTGCCATTTTGTGTAAAAAAATAAGTTCATTTTAGTAACCGAAAATCCCAAAGTTTGAGATGGGCAACATTTTGGGTAGTGAAACACCACCAAAAAATCAATAATACAGAAGGCGCTAGTGTCACAGTCACTGCACAACGACGTAAGGACTCAAAAATCATCCACCATTTTGGTGTAAATCCGGGTCGGCATGTTGGCTAAAACGACGTCGCATCATAACGTCGGGTCGCATTTAACAACGTCTCTACGCCGTTAAATTGCTGCTTGGGATGCAACTTACAATAAAGTTACTTATAAACGTTAACGGTAATACTGTAGTTTGAATTTTTTAAAATATTTACAGGGGCAGCAACAGGTACATCTCCGGATTTATCTTTGGTTACCAATCCATCAAACGAGAGACATTTTTGAAATTAAACACCGCTAATAAATCTCATATTTTTAATTTATTTTGCCCACTAAATCGCTTTGCTCCAATTTTCACGGTTTACATTGTAAAAATTACAACTTCAAAATTTTGACAATAATGTAATGGAAATTTTGAGGTTATAGTTGACACAATTATAAACGACATGACATCAAGAAAAAATATTTTTTCTAGTTAAATAGAATATAAAACAGTATGAAATAAAACGTTGTTCGATACAGGGCCTTGAAATTTCTGACTCTGCTCCTTCGTCGCCTTGCTCTAGACATCTACACTCGTACTTTAATAGACCATTTCCTGGCGTTAACGTAAATTACTATTACAAACATGTTAAAAGTTCATTTATTACTTTTAATTTAATACAAAAATTGTTTTTTACTAAATGTTTTTCATTTTTTTTTTGAGAAATTCTGGAACATGTTGACTTTGATTTTGTCAATAGTAAATTTTATCCACAAAACATGTACCTACGGGTATAGAAGGCAATCTGATGACTTAGGGCCCTGTTATAAGTTTTTTGCTACCGTTGCGTCTCTAGTGACTCGGTCTCGAAGCTTGAATTAGAGTAGCGGCGCTGTCGCCGGGAAATTTTGAAAATATTTACAGGGGCAGCAACAGGTACATCTCCGGATTTATCTTTGGTTACCAATCCATCAAACGAGAGACATTTTTGAAATTAAACACCGCTAATAAATCTCATATTTTTAATTTATTTTGCCCACTAAATCGCTTTGCTCCAATTTTCACGGTTTACATTGTAAAAATGACAACTTCAAAATTTTGACAATAATGTGATGGAAATTTTGAGGTTATAGTTGACACAATTATAAACGACATGACATCAAGAAAAAATATTTTTTCTAGTTAAATAGAATATAAAACAGTATGAAATAAAACGTTGTTCGATACAGGGCCTTGAAATTTCTGACTCTGCTCCTTCGTCGCCTTGCTCTAGACATCTACACTCGTACTTTAATAGACCATTTCCTGGCGTTAACGTAAAGTACTATTACAAACATGTTAAAAGTTCATTTATTACTTTTAATTTAATACAAAAATTGTTTTTTACTAAATGTTTTTAATTTTTTTTTTTTTGAGAAATCCTGGAACATGTTGACTTTGATTTTGTCAATAGTAAATTTTATCCACAAAACATGTACCTACGGGTATAGAAGGCGATCTGATGACTTAGGGCCCTGTTATAAGTTTTTTGCTACCGTTGCGCCTCTAGTGACTCGGTCTCGAAGCTTGAATTAGGGTAGCGGCGCTGGCGCCGGGAAATTTTGAATTCGGGTATTTTTTAAACTATTGCAGTTCATTAGAAACAACATTATTTTGGAAAACCTAATTCATCAATAATTAATTTTATTTTCCAAAATATTGTTGATTCTAATGACTATAATTTTAAGAAATAAACCAAATGCGTCGCATTTAATATATTATATTATTCTTTTAAGAAGATAGATACATATCGAAACTATTGTAATTATTATTAAACTATTTATTATGCTTCCCATGTCGGCCTCAATAGCAGCAGTTTCTTTTAGGACTTGCGAGTTTTTTCATTTTCAAAAAATTCTGTGTAACTGGTTACCCATCAGCATTTTTAAACGGAGTGGGCTAAAAAAAATGTAATTAACAAATAGGCTAAATAAATGCCCTATTCGAGCGTTAATAGACCATCAAAATGAGTGATACCGTGGGCAAAATCAGTTATTTTTCTCCCGTATCCAAAAATAACCGAAACGAAATACGTTACTTACGGAGGCTTAACGGGGCCCACTTGGTTATTTTTTGCAACCAACCAGATTTATTTCTGAGCGAAATCTGCAGCTGATAGGTGATAAATCGTTTTTTTGTTTAGTTAGGTTTTTAGTTTTTTTGTGAAAGTTAATTTTCAAAAACAGGAATTGTTGTTTTCTTTTCTGTTCTATTTACATTAGCAGTTTGTATGTGGGCAAAAGAATACGGTTACGGTAATTTGTGTTTGTGGTTTAAAAACTCTTTTTAGCATCTCAATTACAGTAATACGTTAAGCAAATAAGGTGAAGATAAGTTAGTTTTTCCTTTTGGTGGCGATTCTTGAATTTCGAGAGAATGGTCGAATGGGAACGTTCACATTCTTCGTTTCGGCCAATAAGAAGGCTCAGAAGCTGCCAAACTTCTACAGTGCACGCGCAAAGGTAACTCGATTATCATTTTTCAAGAGCACCCGTTCTCCTGCTCAGGGGGAGGTGTATGAAAGTGTAGGAGTTTCTTCGATACACGGCAATCGGACGGGGTGGAAGTTCGGCCGTGGTCGGATGGGTTTCAGATAACTCGTGATAGCTTTAAAGCCCGTTATTGGTCGATATGAATGAGGTGACCGTTCCCGTGCGACCTTTCCTACAAAATTCCAGAATCGGCACCCAGATGTAGAAACCTTGCCCGGTACTTACCCTTAAAGTCTGCTTCAGACCTTGGCGTTAAATGCAAGGATGGAATTACATGCCGAATTAGAAGGCTTCGTCCACAGTCTTTTGAATAGTTTTCTTGTTTAAAATGTCGGGTGCGTCCTCTAAACCTATAAAGCATTTCAGATGGCAAACCATTGTCTTTGGCGAACTTGATCTCTAGGGTATGGAAAGCGATGAAGCAGAGGATCACTGGGACACAATACTTGGGCATAGTTTTCCAATTGTACTTATACCAAAATCCAAGAAGTTACTGTAACAGTCCAAAAACACACAAAACTAAAAAACATCAATGAAAAAACCTGTGAAAGGAACGAAAAAACGATGACATTGATGGACATTAATTAAGATAGATGTCATCGGCGCAAATTGTCGCGTGAGCTTCGAGACCGAGTCCCCAGAGGCGCTGTAACTTGTTTTTTGCGATGCCCTTAGTAAGAGTTTTCTCTCATTACATTTTTACTTCTAGGATACACTCGTAATCGCCAGATTTTTAAAATTTTAGCACGGTTCTAAAAGTATTTAAAAGACCTTTAAAATAAGCTTTCATTTGACCCACTTTCCGTATCTTAATTTTGGTGGTAAAGCTCACCCCTTCTAAAAATATTCTAAAATATCCAATAAGTGTCCCCCTTTCAAACAAACTCGACGTATTTTGGGATTTCTTTAAATCTTAATCAGTTGATTCCCGTTTGCTTCGGAACTTCTTAAACCCCTTTATCAACTTACGCAAAGAATTAAATTATTTCTTTTAAATAGGTCTTCGTTAAGGACACTGACCATGATTAATTAATTTAGTAAACAAATGCTTGGTAAGCCCACTGTTGACTAGTTTATGTTTAACAATCTAATATATAAAGCAAAATTCGTAAACAAAAAATGTGTACTAGAAACCACATAACTCAAAATTAAATTATGAAATTTAATTAAAAACTGAACAATAAAAAAATTATATAATTACCAAACAAAGAACAAACCGAAAACCAACAAGTAAGAAGCAGTATTAAAAAAATATAATTCAGTACCCTCTAGCAGCTCCACATCATTCTCGACTTCTTAGCAGCGACAAAGCAGTTCAGAAGCCATTTTTGTATGTTTCCGCAAGAGGTTGGTCTAGATGCAGATAAGCCTATTTCGTGCACAGCTTTCTCTGCTGTGGATCAACTGGGCATCCTCTTTCCACATGTTCTCTTTCTTGGTGGTAGCTCTTCTTACTGCCCAATGCTTTAATTATTCCCGTTAGTTACGTTTTGATCAAAATAGTTTAAAAATATTTGGTGGCGGCGGTGTGACACAAAAAAATATTGGCCAAAATATGTCAGGTGACCGAACACATTAACATGAAAAGACCTTTTTTTTATCGGCGGTTTGCGGCAGTTCTGACTTAGAGATGTTCATCTTGTCAATGTGTCGTGTGAGATGATTTTTTGGGAATTATTGCGAAAATAATGACCTAGCCCGTGGTCACTGTGACATTTTTAGTAGTTTGAGACACAGTTAATACACACAAAATTTTTGCACGATAATTTTTTGCACAGAAGTATATTATACGTGAGTGCCAAAAAAAAAAGTCCGTGCTAAACCTAGGTAGGAAGGATGTGGGACTGGCAACAGGGCTCCTAACGAGACACTGTCGCCTAAACCTAGAGACGCTGGGAATTGCCGAAGCCTCAGAGTGTCGATGGTGCATGGAGAATGACGAATCTTCCTTGCATGTCCTGGTGAAGTGTCCGGCTCTGGCCAGATTAAGAGAGTCGCACCTTGGGAATTATCTGCTGGCCCTATGCGATGTAAGAAGCAGCCCAGAAAAATCTATTATTTTGCGAAAGGGGCAAGCTTTCAGGGGTAAACCATGGATAGTGAGCGTGCAACGGGCCTAGCAAGGTGGCTTACGTACATGGGAATCGTCCTGCCCGCTTTTCATGTTACACACCAAAGGACTAAAGAGGTACGTTTATTTCGAGGTGAAGTTACCCGACCGGAGAGAATGGAGGGCTCAATTAGTCGAGAAAAAGAACGATGTCAGTGCAAGACTGTCGACAATTGATACAGACATCATTTTAAACTGCCTCAATGACACTTTTCCTCCCTAGAAAGAAAAAATTTACTTTTAGTGCCAAGGAAGTGAACAGTTACTTTCAATTCCTGGGATTAAAACGCCCTTGTATAAGTGACACTTTTAGTCATTAAATGTAAAATTTAAATCCCTAGAGACTAAAAGGGTCGTTAAACCTTGAAAGTATACTTTTGGTCCCACAGTTTTAAGGAAAAAATATACCATCTTTGCAATATAGATTTTTGTTTTCGATACGTCGACAACTACCATTTATCGTAAAAAGTAAAATCCCCTTTTCTGGGAGGCTATTTCTGGAAAATATTCTGAAAACCTTAAATAGCAACTTCCTATTTTGACTTCATATTTGAATTCTAGCTGAAATTCTCATTCCAATGGTACCCCATATCATAAGGTTTACTTCACTACAAACAGAGATATTTTATTTAGTTTCTAAGATATGGGCTTTTGAAAAGTGCATTTTTGACATTCTGAAAGTCAATATCTCAAAAACTAGTAAAGCAAACCTAATGATATGGGGTACCATTGGAATTAGAATTTCAGCGAGAATTCAAATATGATGTCAAAATAGGAAATTGTTATTTAAAGTTTTCAGAATATTTTCCAAAAATAGCCTCCCAGCTACATAGTGGATTTTGCTTTTTACGCTAAATGGTGGTTGGACATGTATCGAAAACGAAAATCTATATTTTAAAGATGGTATATTTATTTTCTTAAAACCCGTCTCTAGACCAACTGTGACATCCCTAAGGTGCATAAAATATTGTAATTTGCCTGAATGGGTCGTCAGCTATAAAATACTAAATTTTTATGTACCACCTAAGATGTCAACGTACAGCAATTACTATTTCATTCAAAATCCAATGTTAATATTCCTAGTTGATAATGTAAATTTAATAATAAACTTATTATACCCAACAACCCTTGCCGTTAGCGACGGCTTATTTGCTCCCTTCTTCTCTAAGGGAGGAAACTATATTGAAATTTTTAATCCCTCCCCAGGCCATAAAACAACCTTAAACTGGTACAGCCTAATCGCCTAATGGGTAATTTTGTATAATTCAACGAAATTCAGTATTTTTGGCGGCTGATGAAGCAAAAACAAAGAGTAAGTAGGTTCCTGAAGCTAAAGTTTGAAAAATATACGAAAAAACGAATGACAAAACAAGTACGTAAGTGGACAGAAAAACTAACTGTACTTTTTGAATATGTACCCCTACACTGGAAAAAATCGGTCAGAGTGAACCTATTTTTTAAACTAGGTGAGAAAATTGAGTAAAATTTTTGAGTGTTTTTTCAACCTATTTTGAGTACTTTTGATCTATTACTCACCACTGAGTGAAAATTGAGTCAGTTCCCTCTATTTCGAGTGACCTTTGATATCTCTAACTCAAGCGAGAGTGATTTAACTCTGTCATTTAGTATTCTGTGGATTCCGTGACTCTAATTTGAGTACATCGGGCCCTCGGCAAGTTCCGACTTTCGTCGCGCCCTATGGTAAACGGAGACGATCTACCCAGAATGCACAGGAACGCAGTTTGTGCGATGCGAATTGCTCATGGGTTTCATTTGTTCAGAATTTTTGTAAATCGGGTAATGATTTTCAAAATAAAATTTTTGTCGGTCGCCAAGTGGTGCAAAATTGAATTGACGGATGACGTGAGTATGGCCCATTTTAAGGAAATTGGTAAGTAAATGGCTACTTTGTACCGCCCACGCCTAAACTTCCAAAGGATAGTGCACATGTGCATGTTTTTTCATTCTCTTTGCTCAAGTTAAGTAGTTACCTACTGCTAGTTTGGAAGGTATTCTTATGTATTTTTACATACATATCTTAAGCGGTAAAAATGAAACTCGTATGCAAATACTTTTCGTGTGACTTTGAAAATACGGCCCCTGAGCTTTTGGGATATGGAGCTTAGGTCACACAGATAAATACTAAAAATTATTTACAAAGACAAAAGGTTTTTTTTTTCAAGACAAGTAAGATTTACAAAATCTTTAAAATTTGCCGTCTTGAAGCTGTCGCTTCTGTTTACCTAGCCGTAGGTGTAGCTGGTTATCGATTCCGGCCCGTTGCCTCCCCAGAGATCACACGGCAACCTATTAGCGTGTAATTTGACGCCTCGACAGTTTTAATAATGTTTGCATTTAATATTGTTTGCCATTTCCTACATGGCACACATTTTTACCGTTCTAGTTAATTATCAGCTGCCATCACTAAAGTGTAGATTACCATAAAAAGTGCAAAAAAAAACGAGGATTTGAAAGTCAAAACCTATAGAATTTACTAGCAGTATACCCGTCCATAACGGGTCTTTATCAGATAGGGGTGACTTAAACTATGTAGTTGCCCAAGGCTCCATTTTGGGCCCCCATTTATTCATAATTTATGTGAATGATTTGGTTGCTCATATGGATTTAACTGCATGCACTAATTTTGCAGATAATGTCACTTTTAAAGATCAAAGCTCAAATTCTGATGAACTTAAGCCTGGAATTTATAGTCGATCCTTAAAGCCTTCCTTCGGTGGGGATACCTTAAGGGCTCCTCATTGAGTCCGTTTTATAGTCTTCCTCGAGAAAGGCTTGCTGAAGGCCACTCTGAGGTCAATATGTGGCAACGTTGCATTTTTGCTGTTTTTTTTTTTGGTTGGCCGATGTCAGGTTTGAGCCATAACAGGATTTTGTGTGGTGAGCTGTGGTGGTTGTCAAGAAAGGTAATTTTTAAGTTTCTGTGATTTTACTGATTTGGTTAAATTGCTTGTTGTAGTTTTTAAAGCTATATAAGCCAATGAGGAAAGGAAGTACTTGTGATCACTGGAAATCCAAAAAAAAAACTGATGCATGCCACATCACTTTAAAGAAAACAAAGGGCATGGGAAGTAATAACCAAATATTACAACAGCAATTTTTCATCATCGGTTCTATCGACAGCCCTCTTCTATTATATTTTCTTAATTCATCATATACAATATCGTTTTTTGAAAGTCTTTTCAGAAAACCTCTCAAAAGGGTTGTCAAAATCTCTGAGGTATATTTTTTCAACTCGCTGATATGGTGAGAGGGGTTCTTCTACTTCTACCATATCCTGAGTAATAGTCCTCAAAATCTTGAAGTTTGTTCATTATTCAGCAAAAAAAAACCCAAAAAAAACTACTCTTCAAAAATCGCACCAACAACAATACACAAAACCTGAACCTAACCTTAAAACCACGACCCAATGCCTCCTTAAGATAGCTCCCGAGTTACCTTGGCCTTTACTCACACTTAAGGCTTCCTTTAGCGACTATAAAATTCATTTCCGACCTTAAGGGATCTTCAAAGACCACTCATCCTTAAGGATGATGAGGATCGACTATAAATTCTTGGATAGGAATGGAATGGAATCTTTGGATAGGCAAAGTCATGTTTTGATGCTCATAAAATGCTACTAAATAAAGATAAAACGCAAATCCTTAAAATACCTACTAATTCTAAATTGGCGGGTATGTCAAACTGATGGGAGTTACCATCGACAATAAGCTATCGTGGGTGCCACATACGGAGGGTCTGTCAAAAAGAGTTGTGTAGTGTTATATTCTTCATAAGAAAGTTGTTTCTTAAGCTTTTCTATTTTAAAAACTTGTTACTTTGCGTTGTTTCATTCCAAAATATCGTACGCAGTACCACTTTGGAGTAACAGCTCAGCTTCAGTTACAATTTTTAAGATAAAAAAAAAAGCTATTAGGGTCTTATGTGGTGCAAAATATCGTGCACATTGTAAACCTTTATTCACGGAATACAGAATACAGCATAATGCATTTTTATTTATTTCTTGGTTTGGTTGAAATCCATTCAATTATAAATAGAGTTCCATCATCAAACAAGAACCATGAATATTCAATGAGGAATGATTGACTTATTATTCCACATCATAAATTGTCAAGATCGAAATCTAATTCACTAAATCTAAATTTTTCTAATAAACTCCTTTATAGAACGAAATAATTGTCAGTTTGTAAATTTTATTGTTTTTCTTGTTTTTTACACAGTACGTAAAATTTTATAAATAAAGACGGTAATGTTCATAATAACTATAAGTGTCCCCAGAGCACCACCGTTCACCGTTATTTTAATTTGCAATTAAATGCTGCTCCTTATTTTCATTACTATAGCTGATATCATTAAAGCGTCGAGTACCATAAAACCGAAAAAAAATACAATTTTAAAATCAACATTTTTACCAATACAAGTAATTTTTATATATTAAAGTCAATTTAACTATAAAATATAATTTGAAAGTTAGACCAATATAAGGTACCTTTAAAATATGAGCATGACTTGCGTCCATTTTTACGTTAAAGAAGAAAATGGTTTTTCCGTAACTTTTATGCGTCTTGATCACCCCCGTTCCCCCCACGCAAAGTTAGCATAGACCGTTTTTTTTTAATTTTTTAATCAAATGCTGCTCTGACGTTTTTAATGATTTTTTTTCTTTTGCTAAGCAGAAAAAATGAAAATTTTACGACGTTTGCCGTTACTTTCATTATTATTTATCACCATTAACTTCAAGTCATATTTACTTTGATGGAATAACTATATTAAAAATCAATTTTGCATAATTTTTATGCTACCCTAACTTCTGTAACGTTTCTTACTATATAGCTATCATCATCAAAATCTTGATAACCACCGTTAAAGTATTTATTACCATAACTTTGATTTAATAAAAACAGTTCTTTACAAGTTATAACTACCTTACAAATTATTTTTGCGTTACTTTTAGGTGTCTTGTTTCTCCCCCCCTCCCATCCTCATGGAGGGCCGAGAGGGCTAATGTAAACCGTTTTCTATTTACTAGTCAAATGCTGCCCAAACCTTTTTAGCATTCTTTTCCTTCACTTTATCTACCATCATTTAAGTGTCGATTAAAGTTAAATTTATGACATTTCAGTCAACTTTGATATGAAGTATTATTTTAAAGTTATAGTTACTACAAGACACCTTCAAAATATGTTTACAATACATAACTTTAAAGTAATTTTTACGAAATGGCAGTAATTTTGACTTTGGTGTAATAAATGCGGTTAATTACACGTAATAACTACCTAAAAAAATATGTTTGCCTCATTTTTATTCGTCTTGCTCCTTTCCCCGGGGAATTAATGTGGACTGTTCTTTTATTTTCCAATCAAATGCTACCCTAACCTTTCTGACGTTTTTTCCTACCCTATTAGTAGTCGTTATCGATTAGACCCCATTTTCGGCATCAAGATTAACACCCTTATACACCCCCAAATGTCCTATTAGAGTGCGATTCGACAGTTCAACAAGTTTTAATGCGGTTTTTTGTCTTTATAGTTTTGCCCTGGATGTTTCTTCTTGGCAGCCCGAAAAGAAAATCGAAGCAAACGCGAGGGCATTCAACGCATGTGGATTTACATTAAAATTAGATTCCCAAAGAGTTATGACGCTGTAACTTTTATTTTTAATATTCATTAACCTTAATTTATTTAATTTTATTATATATCGTCCTCAGAATTACCAAGATTCTATCTACCTCTATTGGACCTTTCGGTAAATGATTCTTTTTTTAATATTGTACTCTAGAACTAAGCCTTCTGTATTACTTAAATAATTCTTAATTTCAAAGAAAAAAACAACATTGGTGGGGTTGATATCTTTAATTATTAAATAAAAACTGTTTTGGTTTGTTTGTTTTAGTTTTTTTTGTCTCTTTTATTTTATCTCTTTAATCATCATTGTTATTTTGCATGTATTGTTCGACTATTCTTTTTTGTTATTATTGTTATTTACACAGATTTAAATGTTTTTATAATGTCCTATAATGTATTGATACTCTTTGCCTGTTTGACGAACTTACTTTGTATAAACATAAGTAATAATAAAGTATTCGACTCTTAAAATCTATGAGTTTGGAACCAATGATGCTAAAAATATGCAGTTTTCAGATTTGAGTTTGGTCGAGTGAAAACTGTGTTGGAGGTGGTTGAGGGGTTGGGAGGGGGTTGGTATGTTTGAAAATTCATAACTTTCACAAAAGAAGCTACCGTTTTCAGATTAATTTGATTTCATAAACAACACGTCAGCAAAAATCAGAAAAATTAAATCAAAAATAATTTGCTTTGCTTGTTTGAAGAACTTACTTTTTATAAACATAAGTAATAATAAAGTATTCGACTATAAAAATCTATAAGTTTGGAACCAATGATGCTAAAAATATGCAATTTTCAGATTTGAGTTAGGCTGAATGAGAACTGTGTTGGAGGTGGTTGAGGGGTTAGGAGGGGGTTGGTATGTTTGAAAATTCATAACATTCACAAAGGAAGCTACCGTTTTCAGATTAATTTGATTTCATAAACAACACGTCAGCAAAAAAAGGAAAAATTTGTTCCTTCTTTATTATTATTCTTAAAAATAAACATTATATTTGTATTGTCCATTCAGTTTTAGTTTAAACATGAAAAACTACATGTCAAAAAAATATTATGATCGATAGAACTTTGTAGTTTTTAGAATAAGTCTTGAATTACTTTTTCAAAATTTTAATTTTATTTTTACTGAAACGTAAAAAATGGATTATTTAAAAAAAAGACAAAATGTCAAAAAACTGTAGATAGGGCCTAGTTCTAGGGTGACGATATGATAATATAAAGCTAAAATAAATTAATTATAAGGTGGAGCTTTGGAATCCAAGAAAGAAAAATGCTGTAATTACTATAATTAATAGATACTTATGAAACTTCCAAGCCATTTGTCTGGCCTATTTAAAATATCTCAAAAACTTTATTATTATTGCAACATTTGTTTAAAAAAGTCTGTTCCAAGATTTTTGATCTTCTCTTTTAACCCATCCAACCAACATTTCAATGGTACCCATATCTTTTTTTTTGGGCAAGCCTCTAAAAAAGTTAGAATCGCTAACTATTATATTGGTGTGGAGCTTATAACCTATACAATCGCATTGCGCTCAAACTTGGAGCGTTTCCAAAAATGTCTTCAGCTTTATTAGTTTTTAACAAAGTTTTCTCCTGAAAGCTCATATTGGTCCAAAAGGCATTAAGCTATAGGCCAGCCTCATGCGCACAGCCACAAAGCTTACAATGCGTGCTTTATTAATTGAAAAGATGACATTATTTAACAAAATCGGTCAAGATATAAATACAGAAGATGTGACGACTTCTAAAGGCAACCTAAACAAATTATGTGTATTCGGTATTTTGGACAAAATAGACACTTAACTTCCAGCAACCTCATTGGTCAGATCCGACATAAGTTGTCAATCGCACGTCGAGCAAGTCTGAGTTTCATGAGATACGAACGCTAGCGCGCGTTAGGTGGTGTATCGTTACGTCGCATCGCCTGACCCGGTAGCTGAAATTGCGTTAGTCGAGGTAGAAACGCCCACCTCTGCCGGTTTTCACCAATGAGATCGCTGGATTTCAGAACTACGTTATGTTTATGCGGTGGTTTGGCTTTTAGTCCCTATTTATGACATGTTTTGAACGAGGCCCGCTTATTTGACAGATGAGATGACAAACCAGCTGATTGCAATCGTTGCGTACGTTCGTGGGTCCGTAACGTTACGTACATCCCTCCGTACGCAACGAGTGGAATCAGCTGTTCCGTCATCGTATCCGTCAGAAAAGAAATTTTGGCTTTGTCCTGCACACGAGAGGTATACCGATACGGATGCATTGAAATATTTACATTAACGATGCGACTTACTAAAAAGGTTTAATCTAATTAAGAACGCTCCTATGTTTAAGTGAAATTTTTGGTTTTAGGCATTTTAAACCAAACCTCATTGAGTTTTGGACGTAGTTTGATTTATAAAAAGAATTTTAATAAATTTGTTTATTGAATAATCATCTTAACATATGCTACGTTTTCATAGGAATTGAGTTCGTTCTGAAAACGATTTCAATCCGATACCGTCTATGAAAACGCCTGTTTTTCCAGTATTCAAATCGATTTCAATCTAGATCCGACCCTGAAAATTTTTAGGGTTGGATCAAGATCGTATTGAGATCGAAATACCGATTTTCCATGAAAACGGGAATTGAGTTTACACATGCGTATTACGTCGGATTACCAGACAGCCGCCAAATTATATTTTATTGCTCTCACTCTCTTTGAGAGAGAGAGAGAGAAATAGAAGTGAAACTGTGGAACCGGCATTCTAGAATTTGATGGAGTGTATAGAAAAAAGAAGATTAATAACATAACCTTACTTAAATAACTAAAGGTTTGTTTTTTTAAGACTTAAAAAAAATAATTATGGAAAATAAAAAAAATATTTGGCTCGAAAGTGTATGTGCTATGTACATATGCCAGTCCAGCATTTATTTCTTCACTTCCACTTGCAAACAGAGTAGTAATTAAAATTTTAAAAAAATGTGTGGCAAGGGCCAACATCATCTTTCGAATAAAATACATTTATTTAAAAAAAGTACCAAAACTCTGCTGCTAAATATCAAAATTTGAAAAAAAGTTTTCAGAACATATTGAAAACGAATTCAATATCCATGAAAACAAAGCAATAACCTTTTGTTGGATTTAAGAAGAAAGTTTCAATTTAGAAGAAAAGAAAATTAAAAAATTTAAACCCACGCAGGGTTTAAATAGTAAACACTCTGTAGAACAAATTAAAATTGGAGTTATATGTCACTCTAATTAAAACTTACCCTTGATAATTAATTTTTCCAATTAATACTTGATGTCACACAACGATTTAGTTGGGTAATAATAAAATAAGGAGTGGAATAATTTTGCATTTATATAAAAGGTGTTTTTATTCATGAAATGTATTAAAAAACTTCAATGAAAAATTTTTCACATTTTTGTCACTGTCGAAATGTCAGTTTAAAAATATTAGCGCTGCGTCCAATCTCAAACAGCGAGTTCGGATCTTTTACCTCTGCTTGCACCTTCGCTTGTACCAACCTCTACTGATGAAAGCTACAGCTTTAAAATGAGGCTTTGAGTAAGGAAAGTTTTTTTGACTGAGCTATTAGATAACCTCAATGTTTTACTTTCAGTTTGTAAATAAATTAATATAGTTGTTTTGGGTGTTTTTGGTTGCTATATTTTTCGTGTATAATTAGTGACCTTCACTTATGTTTGTTTTGCCTCGTAGTGCCCTCATAACTATATTTTTTGGGCTGAAAACGGGTTCAAAATATGGCGTTTTTCTGGACAAAATAGGAGGTGGTTTTATTGGGTAATGAACAACTTGGGATATTAAATAAGGGAAATTAATCCTTGTAAAAATGGTTACTTAGGGAAATTATAAACGAACTTATTACCAAATGCCACAAAACAACCCTTTCTGGGGGCTATAAATTTAAACCACCCCCCTGAGGTGGTCTAAAAAATCACCAACTTTATAACCTCAAACACAAATAATGAAGCTATTATGCGCAAAAATTTTGGCGTATTTACCATTTGCCATTTTGAAACCTGTCAAAAAAAATTAGTTTTAGTGCATTTTCTCCTAAAATATGCTGTATTTTAAGAAAAAAAGCAGTTTTTCAGTGGTATTTTGCAATAACAATACAAAATAATCAATAACTTTGTGTCTTTTCTGTATGGGTAAGTGTTTTTTGAAAATTGGTTTTAAAATTTAGTACCCTCGACAGGTGTAAATATTTCGGGGGTATTATTTTAGATCTTGGTAAATCCCACAGTAAGTGTCTAATATCTTTAGGGCAAGTAATGGTAAAGTAGATTTTTTTACCGATGTCATCAGTTTATCTGACGTTCCATGTCATTGAGTTCGATAAGCCATAAAAAATTAAAAAAGCGATAAAATTCAGTCAGAATTTAGCTATTGCCCAGATTTTTTCCAACACCAATAGTCGTAAAAAAAATAATAACAAAAAAAAACAGCTGACTATGACATTGATGACATTATTTGGGAATTCTCAGCAACCTCCAGAGTCGGTAACCATCGATACCATCCATCAATTGGTGGAAACAATCGGTTAATTTAAGAAACCAATGAATGTCACCAAGAATCATTGAGGAATTTACGAACTCGATGGTTTTTTTTTATACACTTGCCGTTGGTCATAGGCTCTCTTGAAATGTAATCTTTCTTATGTTGAAGGTACTTGGATTTCGTCAGGTTTTGTTGGAGTATTGTGGTGACTTGGTGCGTTATGTGCACCCACACGTACTACAATAAAATTACACTAAAGTGTCTAAACTTTTTCGGTGCGCCACTGGCTTCAAAAATATTTTCTTTTTGAAAGCTTCATCCAATACGAAAATAAAAATCTATCACTTATAAAAATCATATGCCATATTGACATTCTTAAAAATGTCAAATTTGACGCTGAATTTTTAATATATAATGTATTATATTTTTCAAATGCCTAAGGTCATAAATCGGTTTGGTTCCTGTCAAATTAGACCCAAAGTAAAGACTTTACTTTCCTTAATTTAAACAATACCTAGCAACATCCAGCAAAAAGACGCCAAGAACAAAGACGCCTTGCGTCTTTCAGACAGAGAAATTATTTTTGTGCCAGTGGCGCACAGAAAAAAGTTTCATGAAGGTTAAAAAATTGCTATTTTTAAAAATTGTCCACCATTTTGAATTTTTACGAAATTTCGTCTCTGACATCTAAAAATTATGAAGAACGTTCTTTCCAGCGACGTAATTATTTTTTGAATCGGACTATTGGCTTTAAAGTTATAGGTAATTCAAAAAGTCTAATTTTTTATGGCCCACCACCAACCTGTATAATCGAGAGTAACTTTTGATCCGTTAATCTGATTATTATAAAATTTGGTTTATAGGTGTAAAATAGGAACTAGTTTATTTCAAACCTGTTAAGTTAAAACAGTCACTTCAGGGGCGCAGCAAATGGGGAGTTTTAAAACAAATCGTATTTTTGCAAGAACATACGCCTTGTGGGGTATCAAATCAATGGTAAATCTATCTAGACATTTAAGGCTATACTTTCTCCCCAGATTTTAAGTAAAAAAAAGTACTGGCAACGCCTTGTTCTTTAATTTTTTAATCCTTTGCCAAGCACCTTCGCCAGACACCAGACACACTTTAACAAAAATATCGATTTTTCAAAATGTTCAATTATTTTTTCTTCAAAATAATTGCGGTTTACAACAAACCCCATTTACAAAAAAAAATAGAGAAATACTCACATTTCCTCTGAAATACATTTTTCCTTTTATATTTTCTTGCTTTAGCAATTATGGGCACACGCAGTTCCAGTATGGGCCGATAGATCGCCGAATTTATACGATTCCATGGTAACTGCAGGTGTTTTGTCAACAAACTTTAAATCGGGCCGCAGTGGGACAGAAGCGTATTTTTACGTTTTCTTACAGAAAACCATTCGAGGTTATGGTTATCTTTCAAAAATGTGTTTTCAAAAACATTGTCCTAAAACAAATATGAAACCACACCGCGTGTGCGGTCACCTGCCGAAAAAGGCCTAGCGCTGCGCGGGTATTACTCCGAGTCTATCAAAGAACTAAGAGAACTTTACTGGCTCGCTGAGATTACTAGGAATTCCCATGGAAACATTCGGCGCCCATAACCCCACATAATTTTGTTGCTATTTTGATGAAAAAGAATACGATTATTTCGTCTAGCGCCAGTAGTCGATTTTTAAATCTGCATGCTTTTAAGTTAACCTGTTGTTGGTATCAGCTAGCGGGAGTGTTTCCAATTCAATTATAACTGCACCTGTAAATGCAACCTTAAACATTACACCCAGTTACTTTAATACGTAGTTGGGTAGCGGTTTTTTAGCAGGTAATTTTGCAATAAATGTCCCACTGTGCGTTGCCTTGGAAAACAAATTCAATGACGCAAAATTTTGCAAAAAAATCAGGTTGACATAGTTAAATTGATTTCTTGTACAGTGTTGCTGAAAACAATTCCCCAGATTGTAACTACGACCTTAATATCAAACTCGCTAATATTGCTAATTAAAAAGCGTAAAAATAGCTTTTCAAAAAATCCAAAACACCTCGTAGTTCTTAGTTACCGGCCTATTCTCCGGTATCCCGAGGGAATTTGAGGGAAAGTGACCAAAGGGAATATAGAGCAGAACATGCTTTCGATAAATTAAATGCGCGATATGTTTTCCTGATTGGGAACTTCCCCCATCAGTTTTTATTTTGTTGATAACTGGTGAAAGGCCCGTATTCTTAACACTGCGCGAATTTCAGGAAAAGACACAAAAATGCTAATTGTAAAGTTGCGTACACATTTGGCGAGTGAACAGATTTGCACCTTTGTTCAAGCATAGGCCTGTTATTATTCACACTACCCAGGCAACAAAATCAGTCGCGACGTGGTGGTCGTCTCCAAGCCTTATCCCTAATAATCATAATCATATCACGGCGACGGTTTTACCACAGAGTAATATAATCGAACATTTAGCATTAGTGGACTATGGTTTTACTAGTACTATACCTCAAGGTGTTCATTGGGATGGTTATACAACTAAATCGCGACGGTAACGATTACTTTTGATATAAAAGTTATGTAAAGTAAACGGGCACGTTATCCCAACGTCCTATTTACCACATAAAGTAGTATTTCTGACTTTATAGGGTTTTTATAGATTTTCTCTTTCCTACATTAATAATTGAAAATATGTTGATCTTTTTCTAAACAATATCAGGACTCACACTATAAAATATGTGAATACATGACAGAAAACCTAATAATTGCTATTTTATTAACCGCTTTTCTGAAGTCACAAAATCTTATTAAAATGCTGCTTTTTTAATAAAAAAAACACGCGCGCCCCCCAGTTTTGACCTAGTTTTATCTAAAATGTTGATTTCTTTTCCCATTTGATTACCGTTACTTTTTCGAGTCCCGTAGGCACTATTAACCTAATCGGACGGATTATCAACTACTTTCGAACCCCAGACCTAGGTCTTTTTGTCCTCCAGTAGCCTACCCACTTAGGGAGTGTGAAACTAGGTCCACCTCCACATGATATCTGATCCCATCCGGCCTGGTTACCGGCGTGAATGGAAGGGTATGACCGAAGATACCTTTTACTTATTTTACCTGGGTTTCCCCCCACCCCTGCTCACTAGACCGGTCTGATGAGCACCCCCTAGGAAGGCAGTTTTCTTTTCCTAGAGGGGTTTAGACTTAAACCCCTTTGTCGGGGCTAGGGATCTTTAACGTGCTCAACTATCAATATATGGATAACACGGGACGTCCTCTTAACGTCATGTCCGAGGGACCGTATGGAATGTTGATAAAAAATCGGAATTATTTGAGGTTAGGATTTACAAATTAAATGTCTTTTCAGTTTTAATATGTTTTACTAACTAAATATCAATATTTTTACTTTTATTGGTACGCGCAACTACTAATCAGTGATTTAATGAGGTATTTTTTAATTTTGATTTGAATTAATTATGTTTAATAGAAGTAAATATCACGGCGGCGCACGGCATCGCGCATCCAGTTGATGGTGGCATTGATTTACAATGTCAGTAAAGTAGAGATAACTCGTAGGCAACGTTTTTCCACTATATGCACATTTATTTCTTACTGCGTGGTAGATACTGGTGGCGTGGTAGACGACCGTCTAGACTCTATAACTTTGTAGTTTTGTATTGAGTAGGGGCTACTGAATTGCAAACAAATTAATATCAGTGGAGTCGTTATACCTCGTAACAGTAATATTGAAGAAATTAAATGTGACAACTATGAAGTAAGCCTCGGACTGTAAAGTTTTTTGCGTGCTTCTAGCAATTTATTACTTTCGCGAATAACTTTCTACTTAACACGACAGTGTGGTAATTTTTTAACCAAAAGAGTGACTACACTAAGTGACAATAATGACATTTTTACTATAAATAGTTTTTTTCAGAAAATATTACTACGCTTTAACCTATTTTTAGTGGCAAAGACAATCGCACTAGCGAAATTGACTATAATTGTTGCTTGGGTAACCACTCTAGCGAATTCCTACATAAAACACTGCACTTTGGCATTTTCCAAAAACAATCTTCGAAAAATATACATATTTTAGAGATAACCTTATAAAAAATTTAAGAGCGCATTACAAATATTCACTCGCACACGGGTGCAAAAAAATTTGGCCATTAAATTTTTTAAAAAAAAACGCGAAATAGTAATAAAGCAGTTTACATAACAAGCATGTTAGGATGGTCATTATACGCGAAGATGAAGTTTGAGCGTGTAATGATTATAACATGCATTAGTGTACTATACTTTACCAACGATTAATGAAAATTTCATTAAAAATATAAAAAATTATTAAAAATAGGTACCACATTTAATAAGTACATACTTTGTATTATTTATGCAAGAAAATTAAGATAAAATTATGATATTCAAGTTTCTGAAAATTTCATAAAATTTTGAAATTTGAAAAAATTTTTTGGAATTTTCAAAATATTTACTTAAATTTATGAAAATTTTTGAAAATTTAGTTTTTTTGGAATTTTAAAAATGTTTAAATTTTTGAAAATTTTATTTTTTTTTTATTTTTGAAAATTTATATTTTTAATAAATATTTGGTTAAAAATATCGAAAAATATTTTAAATTTTTCCGTCAATCCTTATATATAGTTTCAACGCTTGGCGCGCCTTCTTACGATTTACGCCTAAGCCTCATTATTATCCTAGGAACGTAAATGGACCATTACAGTCATGTTAAGACGCTCGTTAAACTCGTATTATAGGTTGGTCGTAAGTAATAGTAGTTTTAACAACTAGTAGCTAAAATAGTGCTTTTTTTACAAGCGTTGGTTTAATAAATAACGAGCGACGCGAGGTATTTAAAAACGCGAGTAAAAAGAAGCACATAGTTTAGCCGCGAGTTGTTAACAGTATTTTTCTTAATACCTTTATCAGAAAATCCAAGATAAACAGGAAAATACTTTTAAAAATCTCGAACGTAGAGCACTTCTCGCAACACACCATCTTTACACTATAAATCAAGGCGGCTGGTAAATGAAATAACAACGGTGGTTTCCATGGCGATGTACCTTTTTATTGGGTGACGTTCGTTGTTGCGTTTTAAAATTTTAACAAAGTTTTTATTTTTTGTAAATACTTGGTGAAAACTGGCGGAAATGGCTTAATTTTTAGGCAAGAATAATTGGATTTTTTCAATATTACTATTTTCCGCTATTTCTCTTTAACTTTGCGTAAAATATGGACAGAAATCTTTTTTTGCACCCGTGATAAAAAAAAAAGTTTCGGTAACCAAAAAAGCCATGCTTTAGTTATCTGCAGACAGTTACTAAAATCATGTTTTTGATGAAGGCATAAAAAAATATATTTTACTTATCAAAGATTAGTTATCAGTGTCCTCTCCTTCTGCGGCAGAGCCGAAATTTAATAAAATCGAAGTACTAAGTAGGCCTTCATTCATAGCCACCCTTGATTTCATAATAATGGTGGCTTCGAAGTGTTTGCTGTATTCGAGTTTTACGTAAGTATTTTTTAGTTTTTCTTTTCATTTTTTGATGAAAGTATTACAAAAACTAACGTTTAAAACTAGCGGCAAGTTTTTTTACTTGCCTTTTAAATCACTTGCTGCACTAGTTATTTCAGTTTTAAAAAAAAAAACACTCTTTTAGCGACTTGTCGTAAAACTACTATTAACTGACCCGATAAATGAAGGCACTGCACTTTACTTGGTGCTTGTTACATTTCAAAAATACCACTTTTAATCCGATTTCTACTCCATCGGATATCGGCAACAATCGAACAAGTTTTCGACTCCTTTGTAAAAATGATTATTTTCTCTTCGGTGAGACGCATTTAAAGAATATGGGTGACGTAAAGTTCGCACAAGTAAATAAATAATAATATTCTATATTTATACATTTTTGTAAATAAAAATTAACTTAAGAGAAGGAAACCCCACTATTTTTTATTTTTATTTTATTTTATTTACAGCCACTCAACAGGACTTAACCCAATTACAGAGTAGGAAAAAAAATAATAAGTTTACTTAAAAAAAAGAACTTAAAATTAAAAAAAAAAAACAATGAATCTTTACAAAAACGGAAATACGAGAAGAAAAAAAAAACAAACAGCAGAAATAAAATACTTAAGAAAGGCGTAACTTTTTAATGGTTGTCAGACTACTATTAAATAGGTCACATTGATTGCCAGCCTGATTGCATGTATTACAGGCTCTGATCAAAGGAGAGTTTTTGAATAAATTTGTTCTTTGGTTTTTTTTGGTTCTGGGTACCAAAAAATTTAGTTGTTGCAAGAATTCACGACAATCGATGCTGTTATTAATTAGTTTATAAATAAATTGAACCTCCGCCGACTTTCGTCTCTCTTCAAGAGAAGACACTTTAAATCTATTGCATAAAACATAATTAGGTATTGCAATTTCCGGGTACACACCATCTAGTTTAAAAGCCACGTTTTTTAAAAACTTGCGTTGAATTCTTTTAATTGATTGTATATGTATATTACTCAGATTAATAAAAAAAATGAGATATAACAGTAAACAATATTACCCCGATCAACCAGCCACAATGTTTATTTCCGAAAAAATACATGGTTGCCAATTTACTGCGGGGTTTCCCTAGAAACAAAACAATTCATAAACTTCTTAAAGCTCTTTTGATAATATTATTGATTATTTGACATATTTTTATATAGGATAATTTTTCTTATGCTAATAACTTAATTCTTAGTCCTAATTTTTAGTCTCAATAATTAACTTTCTTTAATTTTTAATAAGTAGAATTTCGAGATTTATAAAAAAGAACACAAGCCGGCAACGTTTTTTCGACGAGCCGCGAATAAATGCCGACATGTTTGGTTGCAGCTGACGGCGTTGTTGTTTTTGAATTTTATTGTGACTATTTGTGAAAAAAGAACTGTATCAAGCTATTTTGAGGACCAACAAAATGGTTTAACATTGCCTGGTATGCAATAAAAGCGGATATTCCAGCCCAGAACTAATATTTCGGAGGTAAGAAAGATCCTGTCATTTTACGTTAGTCATGGGCGTAGTATGAGGTAAAAAACTGCGTAAAAAGCTTATGATTATGCTATTAATACATCAAAAATCTAAGACTAATACTAATCTTTTTTAAGAAACAAAAGTACCAGACAATTTTGCTCCTTTTGCAGCATGTAAAATATTTATTTATTATAATTTATACATAACAAGAGAAGACCATAAGACCAAGTGCTGATAGTCAGGTACTGGGGCAGGTATTTTTTGTATTTTAATGGGTACCTGGGTACTTTCTATAATGTGAATAAAATCGTTTTGGAGATATTTACTCTGAGCCAATCTTATTTTTATTTTCATTAATATTTATTATTTATTTTTTTGCCTTTTGACTCCTGAAAAACTACTAGTAATAAATTTTTTACCTCTTCCTTAAATTTTTCTTGTGTTCTGTATTCAGAAATGAACATGCAGCCAATGTGTAAAGAATAAAATTTGTTGGCCTTAAAATTTTCATAATTAACATCACAAAAAGTTCTCTTAATTTGATAAATAAAGTTTATATTCCACTAAAGAAAACTAAAAGAGACATTATTACCATAGTGAAAAAAACGTTTAATAAGCCGTTTATTAGCGTGTTTTTTTTTGGACAAAAACGTTATAAAACGGGTTATTAACCGTTTTTTTTTTTGCTATGAAAATATTTTTTTTTTACTTTTATTTTGTGGGATACTGCACAATTAAAAAAAATATATAACAGCCATCTTGAATAATTGACCTAAAAATCATTTCAAGTGCTCTTTGGTAAACTTTTGATCTGTTCGTAAATACCTACATTCCTCAAACTAAACTTTATCCTTGAATAAATCTATTTTTTGTGGTTAGGCAAGTTCTGGCAGTTAATTCTTTTGAATAAGAAAATCCGACCAACCCTACCTTATATCTCGTTTTCACATTTATATATTTAAATTAAAATTAACGTCGCCACTGATAATGGGAAAAGCAATTTTTGACAGTGTTGCCGTTTTATTGCTCTATCTCTTTTCTGTTCATATAATCGTCCAGAAGGGTGTTGGATTGTAAACATTAGAGGATTTCAATAGGGAATGTTTGGTCTCTCTTTAGTTATTAGTCTGAGGTATATTATAACATGGAGACCATACTATACACGCATACTCCAGTTTTGACCTAACATACGCAAAATATAGTAATTTTAAGGCGATTTTTAGCCTGGAATAATTTATCTTTGGTATATACCGCGGTATACTTTCGGTTGACAACTTTGACAGTAACTGTGACGTCATATCCCCCCACCACTCGATAATCATAAATTAATTATGGCTCGCTGAAATGCATTGTTTAAAGAGTAAAGGAATGTAGAGTTATGTTTTTGTTTTTTGAGACTTTTGGAATAAATATTAAAACAACGAATAGTTGTTATTTTAAAGTTTTTTGCCCATAAGACTGCTAAAAAAGTCAATTTGTGGGCTCATATTACAAATACACACCATTAAGCAGAAGACTTGCTGTTTCGAGGCCGTTGACCTTGATCAACATTCCTTATCCTTCGTAGTTTACCACTTTTCTTCCATTTCCTAAACCCAAAAAAACTTCTCACAAAAAAAAAACATATCCATAATCAAAAGATGAACCCAAGTCCAGAGTGTGGTTATAAATGGTAAATACCAAAAGCAAATCAGCAGATACCTTACGTCACAATTTCCCCTACTTTGGTTCAAACCAAAATCGTGGAAATGCATTGGTAAATACCAATTAAGAATCATTCCACGCTGAAAATCGCCTTTAGGCTATCAATACTCTCAAAATACTGTGAATTTCTTATTATGAATCCAAGCATTTGATAACCTTTTTTAACGATTTCGCGTATGTGAGGAACAAATGAAAGTGCAGCGTCGAAAGTTACTCCTAGATCTTTAAATTCGGTACTTCTAGGCAGAACCGCTCCGCTGATGTTATAGTCAAATTGAAATACCTGTTGTTTTAAGGAAAAATACATCGTTTTACACTTTGTCGGATTTAAAGGTAATGAGTTTGTGGCACACCAAGTATTAACTTTATTTAGAGCTTCCTGAAGTCTTTCACAATCGAAAGCGCTATTAATTCTACAAATAAGCTTTAAATCGTCAGCGTACAGTAGGCAAATGACCAAGACATCATTTACGATGCTGTTTATGAAGGCACACCTGAGGTGGCCACAATTTGCGACGAGGTTCGACCAAGGCACTCAACATATTGGGGGCATTCTGTCAAGATTTAAAAAAAAAACAGAAAGGTCATCCGAAACTCCAAAGTTTCAAAAGTACTTAAAATAATGCCGTGGTCTAATCTATCGAAGGCCTTAGAAAAGTCAGTGTACAATACATCTACTTGTGAATTCATATCTAAAGATTCTGAAATAAATTGAGTTGTAGTAACTAGATTTGATGTTGTTGATTTGTTTTTCATAAAGCCGTGCTGTCTGGAATCGATCTGGTTGCTTAGTGAAAAATAAAGACTGTTGTGGAGGACACGTTCAAAGCATTTTGAAAAGTTGTTGATGATGGCAATTGGGCGATAGATTTCTATAAGATTCTTATCCTGTTTTTTATGAATTGGAACAATTTTAGATATTTTTCAGGTGGTCGGAAAAGTGTTGTGTTAAAGAACCGCTAAAGGATAAGCAGCGGATAATGGGCGCAGTCCTTTAATACAAAGGCAGGAATTTTGTCTGGACCAACAACAGCCTTGGGCTTTGTGCTCTTCAGAGCCCGCAATACTTCCGATTGATCAACTTTTTTAGTTATTGCGTAGAGAAATCTGGATTGCATTTAAGCTATTGGAAAAGTCCGCTTGAGTGGTAGGTAATGTTCACTGAGAGGTGGTGTACAAACTCTTAAAGTACTCAAAAAAAGCATCTGATATCTGCTGTGGGTCAGACAAAGACTTTCCGTGATGATCTGTCATGTTTTGGGGGATAGAATTGTAATTACCAGTGGATTGAATAAGCCGCCAAAAGTTTCCAGGTTGATGCACTAAATTTGATTCTAAGTGAATACAGTACTCTCGATATGAGGTGTCTATATCGCGTAATTAAAATCACCGAGAAAGATTACGATTTACATTAAATAAGTAAGTTATTGAGGAAATAAATTCAAAAAGTTGTTCATATAAATATGAGACTTTATCTGGCGGAATATAAGTTAAGATAATGTAGAGAGGTGACTTATTTGAAAAAGATATTTTTATTCCTATGATGTCAATTATATCAAGAATAGAAGCAGGTAACTCAATTTTAAGGTCGACTGCCTGAAAGGTCTGTTTAACAGCCAATAAAACACAACCCCCCAGATTCTGCTGTACCTTATCATAATCTCCATCGGACCTAAAAATATGGTACTGGGACTGAAACAGTTCTGTATCTCGAATACCAGCATATAGCCAAGTCTCGCTGAGCGCTATGACGTCACAATCACAGGAGAGGGTATTATTGTAAAGTTGTTTTGTTTTGGTACGGAGTCCGCCTACGTTTTGATAATACATATAAAATTTGTCATTAATGCGACACCGAGACATAGCCGACTGGGACTGGACTGATTGATTTAGGTAGAAATCGTGCGAGAAGTGAATAGGATTGTAAATTAGCGATAGATGGACTAGCATGCTGGGTTGCTAGATGGTGAACTCAAAAATCTCGAACCTATACTTTTGATTTACTTGTTTAAAAGCGTAACAGACGTTATAATTCCAGCATGCATGATTAATATTGATATTGAGATCATATTTAGATTTTAGATATTTGCAGTTGATGCATGATTTGTTGGCAGAGTTTGTACACTCCCTAACTTCATGTCCCTCCCCACAGAGAGGACATGATGGGTCCTTGCAGTCTAAATATGCTCTAAAAGTTTCTGACATAAGGTATGTAACGCCCTGTACAAGGTGTCCCAAATTGGGCACGATTTTCAAGAGAAGATCGAAGTTGAAAACTGCATCTTCATATGTCAAGCCATTTACAAGCTACGGGGGGTTTTGAAAGGTGTGCATTTTAGGAGAGAGTCTGTAACTTCGTTATTACTGAAAATCTTATTTTGATGTAAAAAGCTTTTTTATAGACTTTTTGACAAAAAATTTAACTGTCTTTTTAGATTTTTCCTCCGTCTTTAGATATCAAGATATAAGCCACAGTTAGTATTTTTTTTTATAGAACATCCCAAATTTTAATTAATTTTGGAATTTCTCATAACATTTCCTTTTAAACAATATAGATTATGTGATAGTTTGGTTGGGCCGTTTTTGAGATATTTAATATTTTCAATTTCTGTCTAGAGTGCTGTGACTTTTTTTTGATAGCTTCACAGTGTGTTACTCATTTATGTCATCAAATTTCTGCAAATAGGCCATAATATCAGATAAATCAAAACTGCTTCCTGTCATGGTCTGCTTTTTAAGACTACAAAGCTTTCATTTGAATGTAAAGTTATTAATATAGAAGCACGTTTCAAGTGAGGTAATAACTTTTAAAAAAGTATATATTATCATCTCTATAAGAAATAAATCATTGAACCATTTTTGTTACTTAGTATATTCGCTGTTCTGACAATGAGCGTAATATATGAAAGAACATGATGCTTGATTTTCGATACGTATTGAGTACCCAATGAGCATTTTTGTCTATATAAAAGTTACAGCAAATAATATAAAACCTTCATAAAATAACCAAAAGTTATATTATTTAGTGTTGGTAATAATTTTATAACTCTAATATATCTCTTAAATGAGTAAAAAAGACTTGAAAAACAACTGTTCAACACCAGCTTATAAAAATTTATGGTACATAGTAATGGATAGAAAAACAACATATAGATTTTATAAAACTTTCTTATGAGCCCTCAAGTATAGAGATTATTATAAAAAGGTTTTACAACTGTTCTAACAACACTACATAACAAATTAAAGGTTTTTATGGATTTAGAAATATAGATTTTCCATCTTTCTTCCCTTTTTCTTTTTACAATAAAAAAATTTATAAAATGTTTAGCAATCTTCTAAAATAAATAAAAATGAAAGTGAGATAAGCTGAAGCAGGAATATGAATATTTATATACTATAGTCAAGTTTTTCAAGTCATCCTACTCTGAAAATCAGCTGCGGTCCCGTGTGTACTGTATAGTTTTCGAATACACTCACGTAAATTTCATGGGCTCCAAAAATACTAGCGAAAACGTGAAAAAAATATTCATTTAACTATCAGTTTTTTTTTTCATACGCATTTTTTTCTTTCTGGGACAAATATTGAATTTCGTATGTTGTTCTTAACCCTAACAAGCAATATTTCGATTGAAACACATGTTGAAACCCCATAAATAACGTTTTTATTTAGGCCAAAAACCTATTTTTGTAATCCAAAATGGCGAAAATTTCCGACAATTCTATAAAAAAAACAATACAACTATACCACTGTTTACCTCCTCAACACTATTTTATAACCCTTTTAAAAAATGATGCTACTTGGAACAAAGGGCTACAGATGGCGCAGTGTTGAACACTGATGGTCAGTTTTTGCGAGCTTAACATAGTTACCATTGTTCTCTTTTCCTAAATGCATTCCTCGAGAGATCCAGCATACTACACATACCAGGAAAAATACCCGCCTCCACACACTTCAAGCCCGCATAACTATCAGAGGTAACTATCTCAAGAATATAGTTAGATTGCGGGGTCGAAGGGTGTACAGGCGAGTATTTTCCGGGGTGTTCACATTTGCCGCCGACCAGCAGTATCAGAGTATGCGCTCGACGTTTCGCAGTGCGTTTTTGCGACCTTAACACGGTTACTATATTGTTCTCTTTTTCTAAAACACGGTTCCCATCTACGCGTTTCTCATTCGTGGGTCCTCCGAATCAAAACACGTATCACGTGGTCTAAGCGAGATTTGCCTATACAAGTTCATGTCGGACCACGTGATGAGTTTTTTGAGTCAGGGTGACTGCGCATCGCAAACGCTGGTGGGAATCGGGTGTAAAATGCATTCGATCCCGATATCTGTTATCGGCAACACTCTCAAGAAGATTTGGATCTCTTATCTCTCTCAGATTGATGTAATTAAAACAAGATAATAATGGTATGGTATCTCGCAAAAACGCGCCTTTTGATGTCGCAAAAACGCTCCTTTTGATTTCGCAAAAACGCGCCTTTTGATGTCACAAAATTAACCTTAAAAAAATCTTGTTTGCTTTGTTATTATAATTGCCAAAATAAATTAAAATTGTTTTTTTTGTTCTAAAAACAGTTGTATTATAATCACTGTATAAAGAAATTAATAACAACATTATAGAAAAAACCTTATGGGCAAAAAAGGTTTATGAATGAGTTCATAAGAATATTACAGACACCAATTTATATAACTATTGTGTGTTAGTTCCCAAGTTTTTATAAGTGTCTCTCGAAATATTTTCAATCTTATCTTATATAAATTTGTAGTTGGTTAATTAAGTTTTATAAGTGGGTTGATAGCAACATTTTAAAAACCAATCTATTACATATCTTTAATTGATAGTTACTTACGATTTTATAGGTGGGTTGACAGAAAGATTTCAAACACCAATTTATATAACTTTTGTCACTGATGACTTATATTTTTATAAATATGTTGGTGGAAACATTGTTAACACCAATTTATATAACATTTGAACCGATGACTTTAATTTTTATAAAGATGTCCGTGGAAAAATTGTTAACGCCAGTTTTATGTTACTTTAGGGTACCATCAATTTAGAGCCATTAATAAAACAAATATACAAACTCAATTCTTGTAGGAAACTTCTAAATACCCTAGGGTATCAATGGAACCCTCTTTATAATAATTATATAAATATCTGTCACCAGAAGTTTCTGAAAATGCTCATTGGGTACGATATGAAAACAAACTAATTATTACAGTAAGCCATGGCATAATGGTTTGACTATGTCATGGCATACTAGACAGAAATGCAAAATATTAAATATCTCAAAAACGGCTCTACCAAACTATCACATATACTATATTGATTAAAAGGAAATTCAATCAAAAATTCAAAATATAAATAAAATATAGAGTATTCCATAAGAAAAATACTAACTTTCGCTTATATCTTGGAAACTAAAGACGGTGGAAAAAATCTGGTAGGATAGTTAGGTTATTTGTCAAAAAGTCTATAAAAAAGCTCTTTATATCAAAACTAAATTTTCAGTAATAACAAAGTTTTAGACCCTATCCCAAAATGCAAACTTTTCAAAACCCCCCCGTAGCTTGTAAACGGCTTGACATATCAAGATGCGGTTTTCATTTTCGAACTTCCCTTGAAAATTGAGCCTCGCAAGTGGGGGTGATATTTTTTCTATCTCGCCTGGAAGTACCTTAAACCTCCCTCAAGTCCCCAATTTGGGACACCCTGTACTTCTACATGGTATTTCCGAGCATACTTTGGCTCGCAACTTATTTTCTGTCGTTTTTCGTTAAATCGTTAAAATCCGCTGGCTGCTTTTATTGGCACAGGTTTATTGTTTTATGAAGTTGCCATTTTCTGCTACACGCAGACGACTGTAAAAATTGTGCTTACAATGTAATGTTACAAACTGCCAGTGTTGCAAAAAAGGTGCTAAATTTTTATTTATTAGCTTTCATAATTTTTCAGTTATTTTTGATATAGGAAGCAATGGTAAAAATTATTTTAAATATCATCAATAAATGACGCCTTGACTCAAACCGAGTCACAGCAGAAAGTCTCCCGCGCGTGGAGTGCGCGCGGTTTTTCATTGCTCTAGAAAAATCCAGTAAAAGCTATCCCCATTGCTAGGTTCTCTGTAGCCTACAGCTATAATACGCCGGCAGCAGCAGTATGCCGATTTTTGAATTTAGAGAGAATAGTCGCCTGGGAACGTTCACATCCTTAGTTTCGACCAATACGAAGGCTCAGAAGCTGCCAAGCTTGTACGGTGCACGCGCAATGCTAACTCGATTATCGTTTTTCAAGAGCGCCCGTTCTCCTGCTCAGAGGCAGGTGTATGAAAGTGTAGGAACGTTCCTTCGATACGCGGCAATCGGGTGAAGTTCGGTCGTGGTCGGATAGGTTTCGGATAACTCGTGATAGCTTTAAAGCGTGTTATTGGTCGATATCAAGGAGGTCACCAATCCCGTGCGACCGTTCCTACGCAATTCAAGAATCGACACCCTGGCCTGCTTTCATGTGCATCGAGAAGCGGTCGCATGCTTTAGGCGGGCGTGGAAGCTATTATTGGAGTAGGTTATTTGCAGTTTAAAAGGGCTATCTGTGTGTACAGTCTACAAGAGTCGTGCGTTATGCAAGACAATACGGACAACCTACAGTATTTTGCATCTGAAGTTTACCCACTTGATTGACGTCAACTGTCAACGAGAATTTTCAGTCTGACGTTTATTTTTTTTGTTTCTCCCTGGATTCCTGAGCATATTGGAAGGGCCTCATTCAGAAAATTTTCGATTTCTTTTAGTTTAAATTTTGTCATGAGTACTGATTATAATAGAGGGTTTTTGAACTTTCACAGTTTACACTTGATTTAAAAAAAAACGCATACATGCAGTCACAAAATTGACCTTTCTAAAAGTGTGTAATATATACGGACTACCAGCTAAAATGTCTAAAAACTTCAAGAGTACGACAATTTGTCATATTGTTTAAAAAGGGTCTCTAAAACTGAAAATATTTTTTTACCATAATTAAAGGCAACCTTATTTTTATATTAAATTTTGCACAATACTAAAAAATCAGCAAAAATAATGTTTTAGTAAAGTCTTTATTGAACAATATCAAATTATCAGTCGAGTAATGGACGAAGGCTGTACTATAAAGAGGGCGGTAACCCATTTTGGAGTTGATAAAATAACAATAATGCGATGGAAACAGCGCTGGATTGAAAACAATTCGACGAATAGGAAACTTGGATTAGGACAAAAACGATGGTAAACTTAATAATAATTATTTTAACTTACAAAAGAACTAAAATAAATAATTTAGTATTTAATAGGATCACCATTTTTCTCTATTACAAGCTGCAAACATCTGGCCATTGAAAAGGTCAAATTTTGAAAATACTGATGGTCTTCTAAGAGCTGATACAATACGCGATAAATAGCATCGCTTAACTCTTCAGAATTTCGTGTCTCCAATTCCTTTGGTAATTATTTTAACGATTCGACCCCATATATTTTCCATTGGTTCAAGGTCAGGGCTGTTGGCTGGCCAAGGAAGTGTTTCTATATTATTATTCTGAAACCATTGGCGAACATTAGCTGTGTGTACTGGACAGCCCCACAAAAATGTCCAGCTTTTTTGATTTGGTTTGTATATTCGGGTTCAAATCTAGAATTTGTAGGACGATAAACCAAAATTCTCCTGCTGCTTGAAGATGATTGAAAAATTTTTTCATCAGTGAAAACCACCCTCTCCCAGAAGTCATTATCACGAAGAACGTTGTTCAGTGCAAAAATCACTCTGGCCTGTTTTTGTTATTCTGTTAGAAAAGGCTTCTTTGCAGCAACTCGACAAGAGACTTCTGATTTCGTTACTCTTCTATTTACTGTTGCTAAAGAACCGGACATAATGTTACATTAGCTGCTTCAACTGACGTTGAAAAAGGATTTTGTCTAAGATGGTCAATAAGTCTCTCATCTTGCACTTCAGAACTTACTTTTGGTCGTCCTGATCCATCTTTCCTATCCGTAGAATTATTTTCAATCCAGCGCTTTGTCCATCGCATTATCGTCATTTTATCAACTCCAAAATGGGTGACCGCTCTTCTTATAGACCAGCCGTCTTCTATAACTCGAGTAATAATTTGAACTTTTGTAAATGTTGATATCTGTGGCATTTTTAAGGATGTCACAGTTTTTTTTTTAAATCAAGTGTACTAGATATGGCCAGGGCCGCAAATGTTGATCCAATACATAAACATAACTCTACATCATACAAGGGGCTGGTTATGAAATTAGAAATCATTAAGTTTATTATTAAAAGGTTTTTGACTAACTTCTAGACGTCCGATTAAATTCAAATTTGGTATGCAAGTATAGTTCCGGTCACAATACAATAATATGGTATTATTAGACACCCCCTGGAAGGGGGGAAACACCTAAGTTTTTTTGATGTCAACCAAAATTAATATATGGGGGTTTTTGTGAATAAGGAATACGAATTTTTGATCATATTTTGAAAATTCAATATGGCGGATTCAAGATGGACGATTTTTGGTCATGTTTTGCTAACCAATTTTAACTGACTTATTCACATCCGATTGTCTTCAAATTTGGTATGCGTTTAGTTCCGGTGACAATAAAATAATATGGTATAATCAGGTACCCACCTCCCCCTAACGAGGAAAGTGGACGGCGAAAAAGATTTAGTTTTTGTTTCGATTTCGATCAAAATTGGCATACAGGGGTTTTCAGGGAAGGGAAGTATGAATTTTTGATCAGATTTGAAAACAAATCTTGCATAATCGTAGCAACTTTGGTTTAAAAGTTGTGGATTTTCAAAGACATTATTATATTATCCTCCAAACCACTCCCTACCAAACTTTTTTTTTACTTTTTAGATTTGTACCCCAAATCGTCCATTTTGAATTCGCCATATTCAAATTTACAAATCTGATCAAAAAGTTAAATAAAAGCTTGTAATAAAAAATACACAAAATCAAAAGCCGGTCCTAAATTTAAAACGCCTAAATTGAATTATGAAAATTATTTTTTGGGTGGCTTCGCTCACCAGTCTGGGTCTCTTGTTTCACTCTGGCGCATTTGATTCATATCAAAGCGTATTATATAGTGAAGGGGCATGTGTAAGTCCGTGGGATTTTTTATGAAGGAGTTTTGTGACTATGTGGGATTGATAGCTCTTTAGTCACACAATCAAGTGTTGCCGGGTGTTTTGTTCGCATTCGTGTAGAAGGGGTTGATATGACATCTTTCAGAATGGCGGCTAAAAATCATAAAAAATACATCTTTCGCAACTAAGGCATGGTTAAACTCGATTCCATATAAATCGAGGACAAGGATTCCAAAAAATTTACCTTCAAGATCATCCGATCTTAAATGACCTTGAAAATCGCCAAAAACAAGATTTTTGCCATTTTCTCTTCAAAAAATCTTAATGATTCGCCGTTTTGTCAGACCAACTTCAAATTTACCTCGAACTATTAGGCATGTATGACAAATTGTATCCTTAGAGTTTGATGCAGTTTGAAGCTTCATGACCTTGAAAAATACCCCAGTAAAATTAACAAATTACAAAAATAACATACCAAAGGGCGCTATTCATCAACTATTAAAGCGAAGAAGACCAAATTGGGTAACAAAGATAAGAAGGTCAAGTCCAACAATTTTGCTAAAAAAAGTTTTGTTCAGCTATAACGCGTTTCAATATGGCGGCTGATATATCAAAATGGCGACCTATAACCACATTTTATTTTATCCAATTTTGTAAAAAAGCAAAAATGACAAGGTGGTCATTCATTCTTGTTGAATTATCTCCAGTTACTATAAAAAAAAAGTTTACCATGTAAAATTAAAAAACCAGCTTTTTGTAGTGATTTTTGCAATTCACCACTAATCCAAAACTTTAAGTGCCGGTGATGAAATTAACATCTTAGCCATAGATAAACACTTCATTTTAAACCTCCCTACAATTTTTTTTGATCTGGCATCCCAGATGTTTATGCTATAACCTGATAAAAATGACCTATATACCTGTTGTGTGAATGTATACTGTGAATTTTATGTTCTACTCACTTGTCTAGCCAAAAAAGTTAAATTACCGATAAGAGATTTATCAGCAGTTAGATATATAATACCATGTATATTATACTGGACGGTGTTTTAGATGCCATATTTTCCAAAGTGGCGATCGAAAAATCATACAAAATTCTTACGATAAATCTAACGTTTTACGTAACTCTTGTTTTAAAATATATTAATATCAATTAATTTTTTTTTCTTTTAAAAATAAGCACAAAAATAAATAATAAAATAATCGTATTCAAATGAGATCTGAGCCGCCATCTAAGTGTAGACAGAGAAAGCACAGCAGATTACTTTATTAATAAAACGCTAATAGTGAGTTCGAGTTGGACACCTCGGGCGCCTCAGCAATCAACCTCTGCGTTTCTTTACGTTAATAAGAGAGAGACAGAGGCGACCCTGTGATTCTCAGGGTACCAAATCAATCTCATTTTAAATATATATGTAGATAGAATATTCCTACCTACGATTAGTGTCGCTAATGCGAAAATGTAATATTCTTATTCTCTTATTCACTTCAATTTGTTGGGCGATAGCATGCATCAAAATTTGTCTAACCTAAATGGTAATCCTTGAAACACACTCGTGATGAAGTGATTTGGTTTAACCCAAATGACTTTGCGATTTTCTGTTTTGTAATAGTGGCGTGCATCAGACAAAGATAGTGAGGAAAATCTGCAGAAATTCGGGAGTAATTTCGTTTAATAGGGCGGTTTAGTACATGAATGTCATAATAATCCGACGTAGTTTGTGCTTGTTTTTAATTATCCGGTGGAAAATTAAAGAAAAATTTAACAACAAAATCATAAACTTGATAAATTCAATTTTAAGATTAGTTGACTAAAGTCACCTGTGTCAGTGTCCCAGTTAAAGTGAATTTATTTTATTTTGTTCCCAACAGCAGGGTAACCTAAAAAAATTGAGGAAAAAACTTGTTTTTCTGGAAACTTTGTTTTGTGATTGATCAAGCATTTTTTTTGAGGAGACAAGGTGCCACCGTTACTGACTAGAATCTGCCTCTTTTACCACCGAGCATTCGAAGAGGCAAGTAGTTTTTTTTAACTATGTTTTAATATTTCAAATTGTACCTTTATTTTTAATTTAATTCTTTTAATTCCACTTTGGAATTATTAGCAATGTGTAGGGAAATATTTTGGTATATTTTTTTCATATTTTTTTTGTTTGTTTGCTGTCCAAAAACATGTTTCTTTGGAGCAACTAAGTACCTACATTTTTAATAGCAATATTTTTTTGTCTTTTGTAGTTTAGCTACATATTTTGGTCATTGTTTTTGCATATTTAGTATGCTATTTTATTTATTTTGCATATTTAGTATGCAGTTATCTTTTGGAGGTGATGAAAAGTAATTTCCTAATTAAAATAGGTTAGTCGACAAGTTGACTATACTTGTTCATTAACATACATAATAAAATTCAACGATAAGGATTTAACAACTATTTAGTCACATATTCATATGCCACAGGGTGTTTTGTTCGCATCCGTGTAAAAGGGCTTGATATGGATAAAAACGATATGCATATAAGTCATTTTTACCGGGGTATAGCATAAACATCTGGAACGTCAGATCAAAAAAAAATGGTAGGGAGGTTTAAACTGAAGTATTTATCTATGGCTAAGATGTTAATTTCATCTCCGCCCCTTAAAGTTTTTGCGTAGTGGTAAAGATGGTATTTTCAAGGTCAATCAAGGTCGTGCATCAACTTAACTTTTTTTTCATAGTAAGCAGCAATAAGTAAATAATAATTGATGGCCACCTTGTCATTTTTGCTTTTTTACTAAACTGGATAAAATAAAATGTGGTTATAGGTCGCCATTTTGATATATCAGCCGCCATATTGAAACGCATCATACCTGAACCAATTTTTTTTTAACAATATTGTTGTACTTGATCTTTTTATCTTTCATACGAAATTTGGTCATCTTCGCTTTGATAGTTGATGAATAGCGCCCTTTAGTACGTTATTTTTGCAATATGTTAATTTTACTGAGGTATTTTTCAAGGTCATGAAGCTTCAAACTATATCAAAATTTAAGGATCAAATTCGGCGTAAATGCCTAATAGTTTGAGGTACATTTGAAGTTGGTCTGATAAAACGTCTAATTATTAAGATTTTTTGAAAAGAAAATGGCAAAAATATTGTTTTCAGCAATTTTAAAGGTCATTTAAGGTCAGATGACCGTGAAAGTAAATTTTTTGAAATCCTCGTCCTCAAATTATATGGAATCGAGTATAACCATGCCCTGATTGCAAAAGTTGCATTTTTTATGATTTTTGGCCGCCATCTTGAAAGATGACGTCATATCAAGCCCTTCTGCACAATTGCGAATAAAACACGAAGTGATTTAAGGTTAGCAGTGTAATGCAATTACCTTTTAAAGAATCTGGAATAGTCTAGAACCCCAACACTAACCCATCTCTAGCCGACGAGAATGTGTGTTGTGTGCCTTAATAATAAAGGGTTTGGCAACGCTTAAATGTATTAAAAATTTCCTGAGAATTTCAACAGGTCAGAAGAGACTTTCGCAAGTATCGTATTCATTGAAAATAATCTTCTCCAAAGCTTCTCAGCGCGTCCACATTTTTATGATGACTGCATTGACGAATTTGCAAAAAGTGATCGAAGAATCGAATAACATTACAAATAAGGTAAGTTTTTAAAAATTGCTTCCCTTACTTGAAATTTGACCTCACGCCACTGTTCTTTACCTTTACAAAAAGACTAAGCTTGCATTGAGAGTAAGTTAGAGTTTCAAACTCCCATTGTCTTTATTTTTTAATTTTTTTACAACGTTTCGAATGCTTATGTATCTGCAATCGTCATCAGGTGAATACTAACAAAAAGTAAGACTACTTAATCTTATATACTAGTGTGTGTTCAGTGAACCATAAAGTTTACACTTGGTTGCCTCCGCTTTTTCGCAGTTGAAATATTTTACCTCCGAAATGTATGGGTTTCCAAACATCCTTGATGCTGGCGCTTTGTTGTGAACATACATTATGGTTCCTCTGTATAAATGCTGTTTCTTTGAACTTCCTCTGGAATAGATTTTCCTCCTTGGCGACGATCTTTGTCTCTTTCCATTCCATGTGATGTTGTGTTGTGTCCCCTTGTCGAGTTTTGCGTTTGTGTTCTGTAAGGCGAACTTCCATGGTTCGGCTGGTTTCTCCGATGTAGATATCCCCACACTCGCATGGTAGCTGGTAGATACAGTTCTTGGTATCGTGCCATTGTGGTTTAGTTTTTGTTAATTGACTTCTTATTGTTGTGGTCGTTTTGAAAACAGTCCAAAGATCGTATTGGTTGCCTATTCTTCTTATTTTTTCCGAGATTCGTTCCTTTCCTTTCAGTATTTACGTCTGTCGTTCTTTGTGTTGGTGTGGCCTTAAAGAGTTTTATTGATCGTGTAGTTTGAGAAACCTTTCCTTCGGAGATCGGATCGAATTTTTGCCTTTTCTTTATTTAAAGCTTCTTCCGTATTGAAGCTGTAGGTGGCTCGATCTATGAGAGATTTTGCAATTCCCAGTTTGGTTGACGTAGAGTGGTTTGATTTGAAGTTTAGGTATTGTCCAGTATGAGTTGAATTCTTTTTGGTCGAGAAAAGAGAGATTACAATTTTCTTCTTTTTCCAGAGTTAAGGTGATGTAGTTTTTTATGCTGTTGACGTGATGAAAGAATTGTTCTAGTGTATTGTTGTCCTTTTTCCAGATGATAAATATGTCTCTTCTCTTCAAGGATTCCATAAAGATGTCGGCCACTACCGGCGAAAGTGGAGATCAGACAGCATTTCAACAAATCCATAATGGCATTAATTGGTAGATTGTTTCTATCAGAGAGGTAGTTGTCCTTGAGTAGCTTCTGTTCAATGATTTGGAGTGATTCTTCTCGTGGTACGTTCGTGTACAAACTTTCGACGTCAAAACTAACAAACTGGTCGTCAGGTTGTAGGTTGATGTCTCTAAGGAGGTCCACGAAGTGCTTTGAATTTTTGACGAATGATGGGGTCTTTCCTTGAAGAGACTGGATGATTAGCAGAAGATCGTTGCATTGTTGTTACTGAAGCATAAAGATCCAAGATGTTTGTGCCCACTTAAGAACCTCGTTCGAGCTAGGGCATTCACGCTCTTTTTAGGCAAGGACGCAACACCCTTAAATGAAGTGGGCCTTTTACATATAAACTAAACTAATTTAAATAAAAAATAAAGAATATATTACATGTTTGTAATTTGCATTGCACCAATAACCTTTTTTAACTATTTTATAAACAAAATTTACGAAAAATAATAAGAAAAAACATTATTTTGATCGCGGTCATAAACGCTGTATGTCTGATACATGCAATAGACGTCCGTCTTGGATCAATCTTTGATTACGCGCGCGAAAACACGTGCAACAGTTACTTCCGCCTGTACCCCGCAACTGCCCCTACCTAATTTTCTATTTATTTATTTTCTATAAAGCTTAGGCCCCCGTCACACTCAATGCATGCCGCTTCTGTTGCTATCTCTTTTTTTATATGGCAAGTCACTAAAGGCGTCAACTTTGAATGCTTATGACTTGTAATAATAAATTCAGTTTTTGTTTCATCGTTCCAAGATATACAGTAAAAAAGTTATGCTAAACTACGTTCATAAACATTCACCTTGTAAAAAAACTCTCCGAAAGGAGAAAAATGGTATAAAAATAAAAGACCATTTATTTAGTAGTACTTAAAAATTCTCTTGAGATTCCACGAAACTGTTTAAACTGACAAGTCTAAATAATAGCACGCTTAAGTAAACTTGGTTTGCGCCAAACTTATGCCCTATATAATTTAACTTTTTCCCGACTCTAACTGCATGCTCTAAAAGCTGGAAATGATTCCGAGCTGGCCCATTTTGGCTTCTATCTTTGCTCTATCGGGACTCTATATTATTGTCGAAAGCCTCCGGCTCTGCGTATCTTCTTGCGCGGCCATTGTGCCGGCTTAATAATGGTATTTATTGTGGACTTAAACTACCGTTACTGCATCTGATCGGGACGTTTGTAACGTATGAAACTCACAAACCTCAAAATGCCGTTTCAAGAAGTAACTCTTTTATGTATGTGAGAGTTTGGTGCCAAAGGCAGTCAACAATTCCAGAAAATACCCTTGAATGAATAAGAATAGTGCCAACTGATATCGATTAAATACCACTAAATATGCGGTAAACTATGAATAAAACATTGACAAAATTAAAATTCTTAGCTTCAAATTTGCCTCATAACTTGCAACTACAGTAATTTCCACCTGAAATTTTTACAGATTTAATTGAGGTCAACTGTCAACGAGAATTTTCGATCTGACAGTTGCTTACAGTTGGGCCAGTGCTGCATTGTTTTATTTATTCTTAGTTTTATCATGTGTGTCAATAATGTTGTTTTGAAGATTTTGTACAACCTTTTTTGCACAGTTTTTATCTACAGTTTTGGAGATAAAAGCGTCATTTTCATAAACGCAACATTTCAAATTGTTTGCCCATATTTCCGGCTTTATCTAGCCAAAAATAACGATACATTTTGTTATAAAATATGTCAATGTCAAAAAGTACAAACCTAGGTTTACTGGTAGCAAAATTTTAAGGTATTTTTATATAATTTTAGGCACGACCAGGCGTTAAAATGCCTTTTATCGCCCTCGTTTTAGAGCCACTTATGCTTTAACGCCCTAGAGCTCACTTAACGCCCGCAGGCATTAGTGATTTTTGCTGAAATTTGATAGGAATTTTGCTTTTCATGTTTGGCTTGCATTTTTTTCGTTCAAAACAAAGAGATTTTTTTGTCTATATATGTTTTTTTTTTCAGTTTTTTCATAGATATAACAGCGTTTTATTTTTAACTTTTTATTTCAGGACCAACAACAAACAAATTACATAACTATAGGTACAAATCAATCCAACTTAAAATTAAAGATGCAGTTGCTGCAGTCTGAAGTACCCTAGCAATGTGTCTTCTTTTAGGTTTAGGCATCCACTTTCAGCAATATTCTTCTCTGAAGAGCACAAAAAATAGTCCTTGTATACCTTTTCGTAAAGTTTTCTGGATTTCGCGGGAAAAAGGTCCTTCTTTGCCTCTGAGAGATTGGAGACTTGGTGAACTTTGTTCCTCGATATCCATTGAAATCGCGAACACAATGCAGTTTGTACGAAAATTTAGAAAACTTCTCAAGTGACGCTCAGTTTGTTTATTTGGTTGCTACGTGTTGCTAGGAGCATTATTCAACGTTTTGATTCGTGTGTTGTCACAATATTAGAGAACTAGACCAATAATTTTTTTGTGTGAAATAATTCATGAAGTATTTTTCCTCCTAAAAAACACGGTAGTGCATAATTGTATGCATCTCGTTATTAAATTGCGTTTAACGACCTCAGCGTGTAAAAATCCTTGTCTATCGGCTCGGGTCTTTATTTTCACGCCGCGGGCTTAAACGCTGTCTTTAAGACCTGGATATATAAATAACTATTATTTTCACGAGTCTTCCATGGCAAAAATGTAAACAAATACTCTTTCCTCCAAAATTTCTTTCAGAAAAAACTTAACCTGAAAACTTCAAATGTGACAACAACAACAATCTAGGGCGTTTGGATTTCTGTCAACTTTCAAAACTGGTTTTGTTCAGTGGGTCATTGACGTTAAGTTTTGTCTGGAATGGGCTGTAGGTAGACAACCAACGCATATGCTTTAGCGGCAACACTAAATTTGTTGACATGTTTTGGACTTACATTGTCTATATTTTATTTATACACGACGTTTCGATCAGTACAATCTCTGATCATCTTCAGGTGCAAACTAAATTTCTTGGATTGCAGATTAACAGCAACTTGAAGTTTGGTCCACATGTTATAAACTTAAACATGTTATAAACCTAAACAAGAAGATGCCTATCCCATAAGACAAACCTCCTCGGAACTTCGCTCGTTCATGACAAGAAGAACCTACTTTGCCTTGCACTGATCAAAATATTTACTAATCCTAAGTAAGAATTCATCAGCCCCAAGTAGAAACTTCATTTAAATATGAGAGAAGTGAACTGTCTACTTACCATAAGTTTTGTCACCTACTTAAGGTTAGAAAATAACATATTAACCATAAGTAACCAAAACTTCGCTTACCGTAAGTGAAGTATCTACTAACCATTAGTAAATATATAGTAGCGCAAAACCAGTATAGCTCCTAAAATACGGCTTAAAACAAAATAAAAAATATATTTTTGAGCTCTAAAAACCGTTTCCTATCACAATACACTTCAATAAAAAAATAAGAACAAATAATAAAAAAGTACGACACGCCGACAGGGTTCGTATCCACTATGTATCCACTATACCATGTACTTGAAATAGGTTGGCGGATTCTTATTGGTCGACTGAGAAAAGTGTTAATTATGATTAAAGCTTAATCAGAGAATTTTCGCGTTTGGAGGATATATATGGGCAAGCATCTCTAAACCAAGAGTTGTCGGGTTCGTTTCCGGTCGTCGATTTTTTTCCTAAGTTATTTCGATCATGATCTCCCTATAAATAGAACAATGATCGTTGCAAATGAGATTGACAAATTCTTATGATCGCAATATGTTGACAAATCATTATAAGCATGCATTATTATTAGAATGAATATATTTTTCCGCGCGATTTTTCAATATTTGATGCCTTCACTTGTCCTTAGTAGAAAAATTTACTAACCGTTAGTGAAGGGAAAGTTAAGTAAGTTGTCACATATTGGTAACTAGATAAATCACTAAGGGTTAACAAACTAGTAGAAAAATTCACTAACCCTAAGGGAAGGGAAAGTTAAGTTGATTGTCGCATATTGGTAAGTAGATAACTAGGTCTTTGTACTTGCAGCTATTGAATTCATCACTTGGGGCTAATAGAAACTTCACTTACCACTAACAAAAAAAGCTAAGTAGACAATTCACTTGGTTTTCTGAGTGTGGTAGAATTTCATTTTCGTTAGGTAATAGCTTTCTGGGGCAACGGTAGCCAATATTTATTTCGCTGTGTTTTTACTATTCAAAAACGTTGTATTCGTTATTTGTGGGCTGGGTTTAAGAGAGCATTTAAAAGGGAGTTTTGTGAATCTCTTTAGTTTGGAAACGGTCTATCTTACACACACAAAATACAAGGGCTTCCCTTTTTTACTAGCAACTATACTATAGTATCATTGCCAATTCCAAAGGTGTGCTACATATTTTATTTAATTGCCTTTGTTAAATTAAAAAAATGCCTATAAATTATGCAAACTTAACTCTTTAATTCGTATTTTTTCGTTACTTGGGTGTAGTTAAACCCAAAAAAAATAGTTTTTGTTCAGAAAACAAAAAAAAAAGTTGTAATTTGTTTCCTAGTGATTTTATGGATAAGTTCCGTTTAAAAACATTTAAATTATATTAGGTAGCCATTATTCTTGATACGATTACATTATTAAAATAGTGTTGCTATTTTGGAAGGAAAAGTTCAGTTCCGTCCTTACTTAGGTAGAATAATGAAATTTTCTACGTAATTCAGTCCCTATTTAATTTGTATAGGGAAAGTGTCCTATCCTATGTTAGGGATATATTACCCATGTTCTGATCAAAAATACTGCATGGGATGGTGATGGTGAACTGCAAAAATTAACGGATCATTTCATTTAGTTTCTGTGTTTAAATGTGAGCCGCCATTTTGAAATTTATCCGAAGAATTTGGAATGCACAATATTTATATTGTCTGTGTCTTTCCTATAATGCTTAAGGTATCTCTAAGATAAGTTAATTTAAAAGTTTCCAGTATTTTGTAAAACCAAACAAAAACGTACACATAGTAACGTTTTGTTTATTGGCATTATACCTATATAAGAGAATGAGGAAACGAGCGCATTCAATAAAATCGAAAACTTCCAAATTGTCAAAGAACCCAATGCGGCCCCCAAACGAACACAATAAGCAGATCTTATAGTTTTGGTCCTGGGACCAGAAAAACACCAAGCCGCTACCTATTAATAGACAGGTCATCATCTTGTCTCTCCGTGAAAATGTGTGTGGTGGTTTTTAAGCTTTAGAAACTGCACTTGGTCAGCTTGGATATTGATTAACTGACATTTTGACGCACTGAAGATCCCGGAAGGGTGAAACACATGTGTTTGCGTCTAGTCTTCAAGCCGCCCCCGGTACGAATGCTAGTGGTCCTCCGGGTGAGTTCTTTATAGTTGTCTTTATTATAATCTTTACAAGCCCGACGGTTTTGTTTTGGTTCCCTCTGGTTCCTAGCCAGTTCGTGGTACAACATGTGGAGAGGCTTAGATTTATGTGAAAGTTGCGATTTTGCATGACTCCTCTATGGACCTTGGGAGTAGGTAGGTATTCCTTCCTTTAGTTTAAGGTCTTGCTTGCCTAGCAGTTGTCCATAACTTGTTGATTGGGTCGTTTCGTCTTCTGTGTTGACCAGTATTCGAGTCCCCTAGGTGCAATGTGGTGCTTTTTAACCTTTAGAAACTGCACTCGGTTAGCTTGGATATTGGTTAACTGACATTTTGACGCACTGAAGATCCCGGAAGGGCTCACGCTTCAAGTCGCCCCCGGTACATATGCTTGTGGTACTCCGGGTGAGTTCTTTATAGTTGTCTTTATTATAATCTTTACAAGACCGACTGGTTTGTTTTGGTTCCCTCTGGTTCCCAGCCAGTTCGTGCTATAACATGTGGAGAGGCTTAGATTTATGTGAAAGTTGCGATTTTACATGACTCCACTATGGACGTTGGGAATGGGTTTTTCCTATCCCTTCCTTTAGTTTGCGCATACACCTGAAATTCGTCTATGACCGCCTTTAACTAAAACAACCAACCATGAATTAATGTAGAAATGCGGACGGGATAATTCCCATAGACGTAGGCCACCTTGCTGGACCCGTTGCACGCCCACTATCCATGGTTTAGTCTGGAAGCCTCCTCTTTCGCAAAAGAACAGATTTTTCTGGGCTGGAAACTTCTTACATCGCCTGCGGACATCAGATGGTTCCTAAGGTGCGACTCTCTTGACCTGGCGAGACACTCCAGCAGGACATGCAAGAACGATTCCTCGTCCTCCATGCACCATCGACACTCTGAGTCTTCGGCAATTCCCAGCGTCTCCAGGTGCTTGTTAAAGCGACAGTCCCGTTCACATACTTCGTACCTAGGTGGAGCAAAAACTTTGTTTTTTTTTGGCGCTCACCTCACAACAACCAACCATTGGTTGTTTTGTTGCTAACCTCACTGGCGTCCATTTTAAATTGTTTTGAGTTTTTCTTTGCCGTTTATCTGTTTTTTTCGCATAACTATGAGAGACTATAATGGCCCAAAAATCGTAAAATGTGTAACATCAATAATAACTTTCAAAAACAAAGAAAGTAATTGAAAAATCATGGTTGGCCCTGGGCATGGCCAAAGTCGAAAAATCTACTGTGCATGCCACACAGCCTGCTCGCGCTCAAAATAATTTTGGTTCTGCATTTTTTTCAGGCTAACTTGATTGGAAGTCATTATCGGTACGGCTTTTTCAGAGAATGCAAGGGCAGGGCCGTTATATTATCTCATATGGTTTTTTTAGACTTTATTTTGAATTAAACATGTTCAAATTCAAATTTCATTTATTAGCAGAGCTAGTATAAAAAATTACAAAAAGAAAAACAATTACATCATTATTATAAAAACAAACAAGAGTCACATTTAGTAGTATAGTAGCAAATCACTGTCTATCGGTAAGATGACACAACATGTAAAGAATTTCACAAAGATAACTTAACATTCATAAATATTTTTAACTATAAATGTTTTTTTTTATTATTATTGATAAAACTTCAATTAAAAATTAAAAATCAGATACGGAACTTAGGTGCGAGCGTAACTGACATTTAAAGGCACTTAATGTTATATTAATATTTTTGAGATATGTTAATATGGTCTTTTTGCCTTGTATTGTATGAATGAATATTAGGACTAAATTTAATATTATTGGAGAGGTATTTTGGTAACAAATTATTTAAAAGTTTATATATAAACAAAATGGTTCTATATCTTATGTTAGTTTTGACAGATAACCAATTAAGTTGCTGTTGCATTGTTAAAATACTTGTATATTTGTCGCATTTAAGAATCTGCAATTTTGCCATGGCTCATTACACATGTGTTCCGGTTTAAAGACTTGTGTTTGTGTTGTGGATTGTCCAGGGGTCCTATTTTTGAAACCATACGAAATTATTCGCATTCGACTACTTCCGTCTCTTCCTATACCGTATAGAAGAGGAGTCAAAACATATGCCGATATGCTGATTCATGGGTAGTACGTGAAAGAATAACCGGTTTTTCATGCGAAACAACACGAATACCCTTCACCCACTTGTGCAATATTGATTTAAACCGTCAGATGAAGTCGAATTCGAACGCGGTTCACACATACTGGCTTATCTTTCGCCTCTCATTTCACACGGTATAGAAAGAGACTTACATAAAAATTGGCTATTATTTAATACACGTATGCGGATATTTTCGTATGGATTCGAAAATCAGACCCCTGTTAAACCAGTCGAATTCGAACGCGGTTCACACATACTGGCTTATCTTTCGCCTCTCATTTCACACGGTATAGAAAGAGACTTACATAAAAATTGGCTATTATTTAATACACATATGCGGATATTTCCTTATGGATTCGAAAATCAGACCCCAGGAAGGTACAGAGGCTGCATAATTTTCTGTAAATTTTCATCTGACGTCCTTCAAAATTAGCAGCTGTCATCGCAACTGCCAAATTTTGACATTCACTTCTTTATTTTAAGTAGAACTGGCCTTATGTTCTTAATTCCATTAGACGGTTCTCGAGTAACAAGAAAAATATTTCCCCAGAAGTAAACATAGTTTAGGTTGTTCTTCGGTCAACGTATAACTCTTATGGGAAAGCATTTTTCGTTTTACTCGAGAACCATTTAATATAAATCCAACATATTATATATTTTTGGAATCAGGAAAAGACGGTCATCCTAAATTTAAAAATAGTATACAGGGTGTTTTATTTAAAATAAAGAAGTTAGTGTCAAAATTTTACCGACGTCATTTGAAAGTTTACAAAAAATTATGCAACCTCTGTACATCAAATTTTTTCCAGCTCTAATAATAAGGGGGTGGAAAATATGCTAAATCCGGGGCCCTAAAGGTGCAGTTTAGGGTCCCGTTTCTTAAACAATTTCTGGTTCGGTGAGACACGAACGAAAGACTTATTACGATGGTCCTCGATTTATTTCAACTGAAAAGTATCTCCACCTCAATTGTTACAATATTTTTCCATACCATTTTCTAAATACTCGCCAAAAATAAGTAGATTGTTTAGTTCTTATATTATAGATCTATGTAAAGACATCACGAAGAGCTGAGTTAAAATATTGTGGCCCCCACCGTTTAGACACAGGGGCGTATCAAAGAGGCACTAAAATACATGTTAGAATAAGATATTTGCCCACAAAACAAAAAAATAAAGGGTGGCCCATAAAATACCGCACATTTTTTTATGGTATGAATTCGTACCCACTTGTCCGATTTCACAGATTTTTGTTTTATTGGAAAGCTAAGGCTTTAAGCTATAGGATCTTGTCACCAGAATTGACATTTCGCTAAAATTCAAGATGGAGGACGCTTTTGCAAAATGACAATTTCATGCCCCCTCCTCACAGAGTGAGTTTTTGGCCTCTTATTAAAAGTTGTTGAGTGTTTTTGACGTCAAGTTGACAATAGATCCAAATCCACGTTTTGGCAAAACCAAAAAACTACTCCCGTGACTATTGGCGCGACAGAAATCTACTGATTTACAAACATATCCCTGCTGATTTTTACAAAATATAGTAGAACCGTATGCTTAAACATAAAATAAATTTTTAAAGGCCAAAAACTCACCCTGTTAATTTTATTATATCTTTCGTATTTCACGACCAATTTTAACAAGTCATACCTTTTTGAACACGTCAAGAGTGTGGCTTTTTAACTGACGTTAATCTTAATCAGGAAAGACAGTGGCGCACATTTTCAAAAGCGTCCGCCATCTTAAATTTTAGCGAAATGTCAGGATACTCTAGTCTAAAGCTTTAGCTTTCCAGTAAAACAAAAAAATTTGAAATCGAACAAGTGGTAACGAAGTTATACCCTAAAAGACTCTGATGTTTATTTGGGTCCAAAAATATTATATGATCCGTTTTGAACGATTTAAAGTTATGCAGTTTTATATAAATATTGACATTTTGAAAGAATTCGAAAGATTTTTTTGGGGTCTGACTGAATTTGGCCATGCATAACTTTCTTATTTCTTACCCCGATCTTAACAAGTGATAAATCAGTACACTTGGGAAAGATTAAGCCCTACAAGAAAAACTTAAGTGTTTTACCAGTGGCGCACATAACAAAATTGCAGAGGTGGTAAAAAATACCTATTATTTTAAATGTCCGCCATCTTGGATTTTTACAAGTTGTCAACGTTGGCATCAAATTCTTAAATTTTGAAGTATTGGCTTTTCAAAATCCTTAAAATGTAATAGACAGTCAAAAAGTCATGTTGTTTTTTATTAGCAACCCTATATATTTAGTTAAGCCAATAATGTACGTTGAATAGTGATCTTTAGGACTAAGGGACGCCTGACATTTTTAATAAAATTAAGTGAAACTTGTTAGAATTTTGGACTTACTATAATCATATAAGTGTCTTTGCACAGAGAAAAATACAGGTTACAGTTACAATACAGTATTTCGGGAAAAAAATCGAAAAAAAGGAGATTGGCAGTGGCTTTGCCTCTGTGTAGAAGACCTTTTAACTAAAAATGCTGACTTTCTCAGATTTTTGTATCACTTTTTATTCCTAAATTTGCGGAGGTCCACATGAGAAAAAACATCCATACACACACTTCTTCGCATTAAAGAAAAATGAAAATTTAAATTTACAATTCATATATTTTTATCGAAGAATAACCAAAAACTGTCAAAAATACCTAACTGAAGTTTCAACGGAAAACCTACCTTCTTAAATAAAAAAAGACTTTAGCAACTCAAGTCGAAAACCTATTTTGCCAAATTTGAATTTTCACCCTCTCTTTATCTTTTTCTTTATCATTATTCAGATAAAAATGGTAACTGAACGCAGTTGCGAACTTTCCCCCCCCCCTCTTAACACGCGTTACGTAATTTATGGACGCCACCAACAAGTTGCAATCTATAGATTATAGTACATGTCAGCCTTCAGACTTAACTTTCCTTAAACTATAGTACTTAGTAAAAAGCGCCGTTAAGGCTATAGTTTCTCCCAAGATTTTAAGTAAAAAAAAGTACAACTGTTGCCAGTTGTTTAATTTTTTAATCTTTTGCCAGCGTGCACAAGGAAAACTCAACATCAGAATTAGCTAAAATTTTGCAGGGGTGATCATTTTGAAATGCTTAACAAAAATACCTGAAGGATTTTTCAAAATTCTCAATTATTTTTTCTTCAAAATAAAAGCCTTGGTGCTGTCATCTATCCCAAAAGCCTCAAAATAATTGCGGTTTAGAACAAACCCGATTTACAAAAAAAAATAGAGAAATACTCACAATTTCCTCTGGATTACATTTTTCCTTTTTATATTTCCTTGCTTTAGCGAAAATAAAAACTAAGTTTCCTTTTTTCTAAAAGCCTGTGCACTCCGGAAAAGCAAACCGTTCAATCAATCACACTTCATTGAATTTGGGAGACACATGCAGTGCAAGTGTTTGCCGATAGATCGCAGAATTTATACGATTCCATGGTAACTGCAGTTGTTTTGTCAACAAACTATAAATTGGGCCGCAGTGGGAAAGAAGAGTATTTTTACGTTTTCTGACAGAAAACCATTCGAGGTTATGTTAACAAATATGAAACCACTCCGCGTGTGCGGTCGCCCGCCGAAAAAGGCCTAGCGCTGCGCGGGCATTACCCCAAGTCTATCACAGAACCAAGAAAACTACTGGCTCGCTGGGACTACTAGGAATTCGCATAGAAACATTCGGCCATTTCGTTTATATTTAAATTATTGCCGCATAGTTATGTGCAAGTATGCTAGTGCAAAGGATAGATTTTAGAACCTCAGTTTCAAAAACACACGGATACTTAAGTACTAACAAAACAGGTTGTCAGTAAAGTTCCATTTAGAGGTGTGAAAGATTCTTGCTAGTTGTTGACGCTCCTGTTTAAAATAGAATACGATTATTTCGTCTAGCGCCAGTATCAGCTAGCGGGAGTATTTCCAATTCAATTATAAATGCACCTGTAAATGCAACCATAAACATTACACCCAGTTACTTTAATACGTAGTTGGGTAGCGTTTTCTTAGCAGGTAATTCTGCAATAAATGGTTTTCTTTTATTTTAGTATTTAACTTGGTTTTTTAGCGGCGCAGAATGCGAAAAGTCAAAATAAGTAACCTAACCCCAAATTTTTGACCCGGTGCTAAAAAATCTCTGGTGTCCCACTGTGGATAAACATAAATAAAGTCTCCGCATTGCCATGAAAAACAAATTCAATGTCAACGTAAAATTTTGCAAAAAAATCAGGTCGACATAGTTAAATTAAATTCCCGTACAGTGTTGCTAAAAAAACTCCCCAGATTCTAACTACAACCTTAAAGTCTTTAAATTGTCACTTTGCCATCAGTCAAGCATATCGCTTCCATTGATTTTCCTTGTTTCGCAACAGTCTTGGAAACAATTTCCACCGCATTGGCAATCTTTACAATGACGAAAATGCGCCTTCCGTGTGCAATGAATAAGACTTTATTACACTGAACAAAAAAGTCTCGATTCAAGAAAATATTATGGTGTTGTTAAATCTGGCTAATATTTGACAAAGTTATTCCAATCAAAAACCGAATATTACACAAGCATTGGAGACGCGACATACGTTTTCCTATGGATTTCGACGAGCTGAATCCGAATCCGACGTCAAAATTTGCCCTACACGTCAGCGTTTCACCCTATTCTCAAAAAACTTGAAAAAAATAAGTATTTCCTGTTCCATGAACTGGATTCGAATTAGCTGTCAGAATTGATCCCTGACGTTGTCCTTTAACACTAATGGTAAAGCCATGATCACCCTTAAAATTATTTTCTTAAATACCTGTTAAATTATTTTTAGATGTGCTAAAAAATACTTTAGTAGGACACATTTTTTGGTAAATTTAAAAACTGTAAAGAACTTTGATTAAAAGAAATTAATACCACCTTATGTTTTACACACTTTACACTTTAAAAAAATTACAATATTAGCTGTTTTTTGGATAAAAATTACAAAATAAAAATCATATGCACGACACCACTCAAGATGACAGACAGATGACATAAGAGAAATTTTTAGTAAACATTTGCCTTAAATTATTATCATTTTTCTCTAAAATACTTTTATATAGCCTGCTGTCTCTCTTCAACAACCTTAAAAATTTTTGCACGCCACTAAAATATCTCTCTATCTACCTCTAAAATTCTGCCCTGTCTCTCTAAATATTTTTCATTTTAACAAACAAAAAATGTTTTTTGGCAGTACTTTATCAAGCCTCAGAATACATTAGTTTTTGTTGTAACGTCCTTCCACTATCATAGCCAACTCTAGTAACAAAGTAGTTTGTAACCCTGATGATTCCTAACAAGGATGAAATAGGCCCGTAGGTTTCTGGACTATCCATTAAATCTTGTAGGCCTGGTCGTAATGAATTGAAAAGCAAAATTCTTTTTTTTTCGTTATATCCACATTTCTGCATTTCTTTTTGATGTGGTTGGCCTTATATAACTATTATTTATTTTGTTTGGACATCTTGGGTGTAGGGAGGCGATTGCTCAGAAAAAACTGAAAACTTTGTTTGTTACTAGAGTCGGCTATGACAGTTACAACAAAAACTAATGTATTCTAAGGCTTGATAAAGTGGTAATGGGCCACGAAACGTTGCCATAAGAAAAAATAGAGTTTTTCTGTGCAATCCCCTCCCTACACCCAAGATGTCAAAAAAAATAAATAAAAGTCATATTTAATGGATAGTCCAGAAACCTACAGGCCTGTGTCATACTTGTTAGGAATTATCAGGGTAACATAGGACTGTACCTGGCCTATGAAGCATAACATAAACAACCTCACCCAGCGTATTTAAACAACTTTCGTCGTCAAACAACGCAGAATGTTGGATGGCTATACATAGAGAAAGTAATAGCTACGCGAGAGTGATCAATACTGTGTTAATACTTGAGGAATATTGTTTGTCGGCGACACGAGCGCAGCCATTGGCTACAGGAAGGAACTACTTGTACAGCCAGATGCATAATAAAATACATATATTCCTTCGGTTATTTTTTACAGACACTTATTTAATAATAAAAAGATATGGAAAAACTTAACAGGCGCAGTCTTTCCATACTTTTTAGTGTTAAAAAAGCAATGCATTTGCGAAAGGTTTTAGCTCTATACAAACCTTAACCAACTTTGTACTGTTCTATGCAGCTAAAAAACTTTCTTTAGCTTACAAAAAGTTTTTTGGACCCTTTAAAAATTTTAAATTAGGAGGAGGGGGTTATAACTATGTTGAGGAATATTATCAAATATTAAAGGTAACAATATTTTATTATGTTATTTTCTTTTATTAATTGGGAAAAAATCTCAGTATAAAAGTCTTACCGTACCGTAAGTTATTACGTTGTCTCTGTGGCTATATGCAGCGCGCCGCCTATCGGAATAAAGCGAAAAGCAAAACGTTAAAGGATGCAAATAAAAATAAAATTTGCTAGCAGGACAAAAAAAATAAACCTGCGAAACTGTACCAGTTACTGAAAGAAGACCGTTCAAAATACAACGTAGATGTAGATATAACTTTTGTATTTCTTAACCGATTTTCGAAAGCGATACACCGTTGTCAAAAAGTGCTGTTTTAACCTCCGTTTTAACTATATAACAGATATTTCGATGAAAAATTCCCTGACTAGCGGTCTTAAAAAATTAAACATTTTTTTTTAAATGTTAATTTTACTATAAAATTCAAGAACAAAGTAGGTGGAAGTAGTTGAAAAAGCTTGTTAAGTTTTTGATAAAATAGTAAACTAAAAATTACAAATATTTTCGAGACAAATGGCCAAGCTTTTTGAACACTTTGTTTCTGAATTAGTAGGAAGCAAACATAAAAATAAAATATATTTTTATGTTAATAAAATATACTTTTATGTTTGCCTTTTCCTGAAATTAAAAAGACAGTGCCACAATAGTTCATTTTGTGAAAAATCCCCTCAGATTACTCTCATTATGGAAAATTTCCCGAATTTCCCTGACCTATCAAAACTTTCCCTGACTTTCCATGACCATTTTCAAATTCCCTGACTTTACAGGTTTTTCCAGGTTGTGGACACCCTGCCAGATAATATTAAAAATAATTTTTACGGTCTCGCTGACCAAAAAATATTTGTCATAAAACAAAAACTACATAAACTATAATTTCTCTGAAACTCAAGTTGATGTCATGTCTCCAGGAAAATTAGTGCACTAAAACCTCTTTATGAGGCGCATCGTTAAATTTTAAGTTTTAATGGGCCAGCAGTATATAGTAAGGCGCTACTTTTAGGACTTTAAAGTAGTAAATATATGCTGCTATAAGGCATATTATTGCTCTAGGATTGTAAGTTCTAGGTTAACAGTTTTACTGAACACATTAGAGAACTTTTGCACCTATAATTTTGATGCCTTTTTACTTTATCGCTTATTTCGGGCATGCGCATTTACGAGGTAATAACGGAATCCCTTACTAACCCGTAAAGTTTGACGTTACCTGCGCGAGAATACCGCATGCTTTATAATTGACATGGTTGCCGACAGTAAAAGGTTAAGTTGAAAAACTAAACATTTAAATTAATTTTTGAATGCAAATATGTTCTGTATTCTTTTTAATTGTAAAGATTAGTGTGAATTTTTGTTAAATCATTTTCTTTGGGTAGAATTTCGTAATAAATATAAAACATTGATTTGCACTGGCAACTATGACAATTGATTCTCCTCTCCTCCCTTTTCTCTGTTGTATTTTTGAGTTTTTAAAGATTATTAATAATTAAAATTCGCCGTAAAAAACACAAGAATAACATATTATAAGTGAAAAACATTATTCAACAACAAATTCTTTTGGTAAATCTTAATAATAAATACCGTATTAAGTCAGCCATAAACAAATCAAAGGCGGCGTGCAAAAACTAAAAATGCTGTCTTAAAAATAACGTAAAATTAGCTACATCACAACGCGTTATTAAGCGATAAAGCCACCTAACGGAGATTTTTTATACTTTATGTTGAACATTTAATTTCTAGGAGCGTTCTAAGAGCTTTTGCACACGCTAAATCGATCATATTAACCTTTTTGCATCAAACTACTAAAAAACTGGTCTATTTTGTCGGGGTAAAAGGGCAAACCCTAGTTACTTTGCAGCAAATTTAAGAAAAATAAATAAAAAATCTTCATGAATAAATGTTATGCTAATTTTCTTAAAACTCTCAAGTATTAAGCTTTTTAAAGAAAACAAAGTAAAAACGCAATTACTTCCTCTCGCGCAACACCCCTCCCTGGCAGAATACAAAAAAACGACAACTCAGAACTTCAGAATTTTTCAAATTAATCTCTCGAGGTCCATAAAGAGACGGTCGGACCCCTTTTGAGTGCCCCTGGGGGCGTCGCCTCTGGCAATAAATTCGACTTTACTTAGTCTTCGAAACTAATAATCATAAATAAGAAACTAGCGAATGCGACTTCATACAATTGCGAAGCGAATGAAAACATCATAAAGCATTAAAGACACAGAATAAAAACGTGGTACAACCAATTTTCTGTGCTTTTTATGAAAAATTTTACCGTTAGAAATGTTTATAATTTTCTTACCATCACAAGTATAGGGAGTATTGCAAAGTGTGATAAACTTGCAATAGCCATTTTATTTTCTAATTAAATGTAATATAATAAAAATAACAATCACCGTTGGTTTAGCAAAACCTTCTTTGTTTCTAACTTTCCGTAGATTGCACCCCCTAAACTTTAGATAGTGCTGGTTATGAATTTACCTTTACAAAATTAAATATCAATATTAGGTTTTCTAAAAATTCACTGAATCGAGATATTCGC